>CM061149.1:6814883-8178893 GCA_030710495.1 Labroides dimidiatus | reverse complement strand
TAATAGAATTATTCTGCAATATCAGGATAGCTAGCCAATCAAAAGCCACCGTGTCTGTGATGACTCGCATCAACTTGATGGATAAGATATCCCAACACCGATGGTCATGATCTGAACTGGAGGCAAAGGGATTTCTCATTCAAGTCAATTCTTGGAATAGAAAATTTGTTTTGACTTTAAGTTAAAGAAGCACCAATCCAATCCTGGTATTGGGTATCGACCAGATCGAGCCCCCCAAAGCTGAAGTGGGTACCGCTAGGAAAGGGCAGATCTGTGGGACCGATCTAGACAACCAGCTCTATACTTGATACTAAGATTAAATTATGACTAAATCAAACAAGGTTTTTCGCACTATTCTGCCGCTTTGTTTACAGTACGTGGTTACAAAAAGTTGTGTAACAGTTTTGTGTTGGAATGATGTTTACAACTGAATATTAATTTCTGCAAGTTCAGAAGCTGGTAAACATTTAAACACTTTAAAGTTTAAATAAATATCAACTTCAGTTAATCCATATGTACTGTATTTTTTGCCTTTTACCAAAAACACTACCCTTCTTATCCTTATCTTAGGGCATTCAGGTTATTATTTCAACAATGATATTGGATCGGTATCTGTATCAGATGATCCCTAAAGCCCAGGTATCAGTATTGGTATAGGGACCAGAAAAGTTGGATCAGTGCATCCCTACTAAAGTGTTTCGCTGACTTGTTTACACCGGACTGAAGAAATGATCGTAAACTCACAAGTCACATAATGGAAATAACTTCGCTTAACTATTTCAGCTTTAACGAAGAGTTTGACACTATTGTACAAATGTTTTGAATAAGCCCATTTTAGAAGTTTTTCACATTTTGTTTTATTGAAAGTGCAACGGATATCACAAATATATAACTTCTCATAATCACTTCTCCTAGTTATAAGTGGCTTCATTTTTTCTTTTAATCACAGTAATGAACGGGTCTTTTCATCTCGAGCACAGACGCTGAAAAAGCATGCATTAATGTTTGATTCTGTTACAGGTCCATCCTTCAGATAAAAGACACCCCCTTCTGGGAAAGACAGCCGTGTTGTCCAGGCTTTATATAATACTTTAGGATTGAGTGCCACCTATACACACACACATCAGATTGAATGCCTCTTGGGGGAAATGGGAAAACTAAAAGTGAGGTAAAAGGTAAGGTGGACACTGAGGAAGGTTGACAGCAGAGGCAGTATATTTTGACCGTGCTTGAGGGGGGCTCACCTCAGGGCTGCCGGGCCTTCTGTCTACACACACTCTCAATTAAGATATTGCTGTGGTAAGCGGACGGTCAACTAGGTCTTGTTGAGGGAGTCACCTCTGAATCTGATTACAGTGAGTATGGAAGGCACTGCAGCATCATCCTTCCATGTGTGGGTCTCCGTTCTCCCTGCCACGACTTCAAGAGTTGACACGGTTCCAGCATAGCAGTCCTTCAAAAAAGGCAAGGCAGCAGAAACTCCCCGATGACTTTATACATAATTCCTCTTCATCTCTGTTTCACTCTCCCTCACTTTCTTTATGCTGCACTGAGGGGCTGGAGGGGCGAGGGAGAAAAGGTCAGGGGCACCAAACAGGAGGATGCAGAGGGAATCAGAATGTACAGGAGCCTCATTCAGCTGCAACATTCAGGGAAAAAAAGGCCCAAGCAGCTTTTACAACCCACTGAACGGAGCCGAGCCACTTCGATCAGGACAAGCTCTTCTCTCAGTCTGCACTGCAGTACTTAGCCTATCTCTTTATAATCTGCCCTCTCGCAAAACTCTTCCATTTCTGGTCTACGTGATGGGACAGTTCCTTCTTGGTGCTTATCTTGGAGATAAGGGAAATGGGAGGAAAAATGCTGCAGAACAGAGAGGATGTCTCCTTTTTTCTACGCTCTCTTTGACACTCTGAAAAAGTCACTCTGAGTAATGAGGCTACAGTGAATTGGAATATATTTATATATTAAGAATACTAAACGGGGTCGAAAATTACCAACAAAATCCATTAAGTGACTGACAAGTGAAGCGCTCATAGATTAGGGAGAACTGTTTTATGAGAAATTACCATATGCAAAACACTTATCGCATAAGGGAAACTAAAGCCAAGAGGCAGCGATTCAAACACACTAATTGGCTTCCTGGAAAAAAAAAAGCAGCACATTGAATCTTGCCTTTGTGGTTTTTAATCTGTCGTGTGCAAAAGAGACATAACTAAAGCAGGAGAGTGAGTGATTAATGGAGGAAGAGCACAAAAGCCCTTTTCCACCACAAGAACTTTTCAAGGAACCTTTTTCAGGGCTCAGGAATGCAAGCAACAGCTAGCACCAAGGAGCCAGGCACTAGTTTCCATTTTTTTTCACATCTATAAGGACAAGAAATCAGAGAGAAAACCAATATTGGTTTTATTTTTTCAAGGCCGATACCAATTATTGGTTGTCGAGGAGGCCAAAAGCCGATATTTGGAGCCGATATGCATTCGTGGTAAAAGTGAAAATATTGGCCTCAAAGTCTTAAACAATACATCCAACACTTAACTTTTTTTCAATGCCTTTAAGCATGTTTATTAAACAGCCCCCAGGCTCAGAAGCATGTCTCATAAAGTTAACTCAAATTTTAAATAAATAAATAAGTGCCGTGGCTCTGCGTGTAGCCAATCAGACATTGCTGATGCTGGAGACAACAGAGAGGCGTGGCTGCATCAGAGCCAAAAAACTCAGGTCTAAATTGATCTTTTATCCATCTTTTAGCCATTGGATAAAAAAAGAAGAGTTTGATGGTCATATGTGTCAGCCCGGCCGATAATCGGTCTGTCCCTACTAAAAATGGTTAAATGTCAATTCTTTCAGCAAGCAGAGCAGTGAATTACAAAGAACAGCGTAGCAGCTGTGTTATCATCCCTGCCTAAAAATAACAGTGCTCTCTGTTATCACTCTAATTAACTTATCTTCATGGCTCTTCAGACACGGTGCAAAGTGGAGAAGCACAAAAGGAGCTTTGATTCCTGACTCCTCTCCTCCATTCTGCTCCTGCTTAAAGAAAAACCTCAATTCCTGGGACCAGTGAGTCAGAAAGGTGAACCAGCTTCCTAGAAGGCTGACTCACAGACCACCCTGGATACACATCTGAACCATGGAGTCCCTTTTCACTGAGGCTAGAACTGTGTTTCAGGCTTAGACAATGCTGTGGTGGTACCTGCTGAACAGGGGTCTTCTTGGAATTGAGTCACTGCTGGGGCATTACTTCACTTTACTCCTACTGGTATTTTTAAAGAAGAATAAATGAGCTTCTTTGGAGGATTATCAAATGTTTAAGACAGTATTCACAGCTCAGGTTTGTTTTTTTTTTAAATATTGGAGTCAGTACCTGCTGGACAGGGAGCAGAATCTCACAACCTGGCTGTTCATAAAACGCTCTCTTCAGCCGACATCCTAATCACAATAACTGCTCCTCTGAAGATAAAAGTCACAATATTACCCTTGACTGTCCTTTACTGTCACTATCGAGTCTGCTTGCTTACGTAACCACCACACACTCTCCCACAGAGTAAACACAAAGCCAGTGCTGGATGGACAGACAGACAGAGAGAGAAAGAAAGAGAGCGCTCAGGTTTCTGTTGACACAAACAACCAAAACCAGGCTTCCCAGAGTGTCACTTCATTTTCCCACCATCAAAGAGCAACAGTGGGATTTGTAGCAGCGTCACAGAGACACGGTACAAAAGCGTGTGGTCAACAAATGCAAAAACCAAACTATGCAGGCAAGGAACAAAAAAGTTTTTTATCAATGTGGAAATCTACACAGCAAGCAGGTTGTGTCATGGGAGAGGAATGAGGAAGTGATGCGGGATTTGTGCCGGCAACATTTGAAAATCAAAAATCATGTAAAAATGTTCCCTGGTACTTTTTCATCTGTTGGTTTTCTGTTTTTAAATGCTGCCATAGTAGTGTGTTATGCATTATTCATTTTCACAAACAAAGAGGAAAAAAAGATTTGGGATAATAAGGCAGCCGAGAATTCAAGCCCTAATGTTGCATTAATAAATGTCTGCTGAACAATGAGCTGTTTAGACGTAGCAGTGAATCAGGCATAAATTACTTAAAGCATGCTATGGTTCAATAAAGAGCGAGCAGCCCTTATCAGGGGGCTGCCACAGCACAGGCACACACACAAACACAATGTGCTCTCAACAACATGCTTTTAAAGCGTCCCTACAGCTCATTGTGTGCAGGAAACAGTGACCCCCCCTATTTACCATCCCAGCCAGCAATTACGATACTACATTCTCACCACCCCCGAGCCCCTGGCCTGTGCCAGCAGGGTCATGGGCTGTGGTTGTAATTCATAAGACAATACATTACATCAGACATGGCTATAGTGAGGCCATTTTGTGTTTATCAGGCGAACACCAGAAGCTGTATCGCATTCAAACAGTACTAAACACACACAAATATATTCTCTGGTGACAGAATTGGAATAATTTTAAAGGTCTAATTTGGCCTATAGGAAACAGATCTTTCATCCAAACATGTAAAGGTGAATGTTTACATTTGTTTCCACAAGGTGACAACAGCTGGTTACAGCTGAGGTCATGCACCAGACAGGAGTCATCTAAATACGAATGTTTCCACGGCTTAGATGATTAATTCACTTACCAAGCTGTGTTCGTGAGCAGGTCAGAGAGGATACGGATTACAATTGTCGGAAATTAACTTATTAGGACAGAGGATTACCCTGGATCTTTCACTGGTTGTTAACAAACTCTAAACATGCTATAAAGCTTGTGTCTTTAAATATATGCTCACCAAAGGTGTTAAAAAGGTCCGGAATTTACCAAAGAAGCTGAAACAAGAAACACAAGTGGAGGAAGTCTGATGGTAACAATCCTTTCCTTTCCTCCATAAATTCAACAGTCTGGTCACTGGAGGTGAAAGGATGCTATTAAAACAAGCAGTTTATTTCAGATTAAGCAGATCCACAAAGAAATAACCCATGATGTTCAATGAACAACCCAAAGAGATAAACATTCTCTTGTTTCAGCTTCAAAAAAGAGAATCTGCTCTGTTTATAAGTGTGTAATCTCTTTGAGTGGGTTCTGAAAGGTGCTCCCCACGATTTCCAGAAGTTTTCATGCACATTTATATTTGTTGCACCTTTTTTTGCCATGCCATTCTCTTACTGAATACTTTAGATAGAAGGAAATTTGCTGGATTTAAATGCTTACTTAATACAAATCCAGCCAACACTTATATGACCTCTGCACCCCTTTCTAATGTAAAGCCACAACAGAGCACAAAAAAATGTTTTAATTTTTGGGAGGGTTTTCTACAAGGAGCAAACACACACACACACACAGCTCACTACCTGCTGCCCTTTTGCACATTGAAGAAATGCTGAGAAACAGGGGCTTGCACTGCAGTAAGAGAAACAGACCTCTGATGATGATGATGATGATGTTTATGATGATGGCTGAATGCATGGCAGGAGTCCAGAGCTAAGCTTTGCGTAGTAGCGTAAGCAAGATTTGGCAGGTGCATCGTGCCATTTGTGAGCCCTTAGGAGCCTGGATGTCTTTATTCAAAATGAGCATTTGATTGAATAGACTGAAGGAAAAATGTCTCTACGGTCAAGTGAATTAAATATCTGGACAGGTAAATGTCAGCTGTCCCATCACTGGATCCTTGTACCTGCCAAGGCATTCTGACGCAGGAAGACTTTGAACTGGTTTAAGATAAACATGAATCCGCGGGGTAACATCCCACTAAACAAATCTATGATGTAACTTATAACGCCGTGTACCGATAACACACACACTCTAACAGCTGTCACAGATAATAAACTTCACAATAAAGGCGTATGTTACCATGGAACTGGCCCAAAGGAGCACCCGCATCCACTTGCCACGTCAATTTAAATGTCCAGCAGGTAATACACAGCCTTAACAATGCGGGGTTGTTGCGGTACAGAAATGCTGAAAACACAAATGCGAAGCAATAGGACTACATAGAAACTTGTAGCTGAGTAAAGAAAATGTGAACTCACCGGCATCATTTTAGCTTCGTACCGCATTTAGCTAACCAACACAGCATGAATTCCCGCTGGCAGTTTCGACGAAAGCTGTGAGACTGGCGATCACTTTAATCCCAGAGCCTTAAACCCGCGATGGGCAAGGCTACTTTCTCCTGCCTCGGGGTCCCGTTCTGGATTAAAAACACAACACATCGTTATTTTATACAAACCAAAATGACCACAATGACAATATACTTATGTTAATTATATGCCGCGTAATGGACCTGTTGCAGCAAATAACGAGGCCTTCACGACAAAAGTTTCCGTTGTAGTTTTGTGTGCACCGATTACAACTTTCAAACGGCTCTCTAAGAGTGCCAGGCGCCGCTGAAAAGACCTCACATATTGTGTGTAAGCTGACAAAGACACAAAAACGTGTCCAAGCGAGAAATATTCGTGATTTTCTGCGTTTTTCTTACCTTTTTAACACGTAGGTAACAAGCCCGAAACCCCGTTGACTGACAGCGTTGCTCGATAGCTCGCAGCCTATCCCAGAGTGACGTATCGGGAGGAAACTCATTCCAGTTTGGAATTCAAGCCCCGCCCCGTCTGAGACAGAAAACACCCCCAACGGCGAGACTCGTGACTGTGTAAGCCATATAAAACGGTACCCTTTTTAACTAGCTTATTGGGATTAAAAAGCCAAACCAATGTCAATAAAAAATGGACACCAGGTCGACATTATTCACTCGGATATCAAGATGTGAAACAGCTACTGAAACTTATATGATCAGTGAGTGGATAAAATAAAAGTAAGACAACTCACTCTGCTCAGATTTGTCAGGTTGAATCCTCAGATTCAGATTCCTTATCTCACCATACAAGTACGGCGAAATTGGAGCAGTGTTGTCTGTTGCAAAATACAGCCTTATTAAAAAAGTTACAGTTATCCCAAACTCACAGTAATAGATTAAAAACCGGTACAACTGTATGGTCAGCTGCCCATGTAGAGGGAGAGTACGGCTGTTACAGGAGTGCTGTCTAGGACGCAAAAAAGGGTAAAATGTGTTTTAAACAGTGTAAGGTGCAAACACCAGTACAGGATGCAATGAGGTGTAAATATTTGATGTAAAGCAGGAAGAGTCAAGAGTTTCACAATGCAAAAGCTTTAAATGCGTCACATTGCAGATTAATTTTTTTCTTGTCAAGTGGTGGAAGGGGCACTTACTACTAACTACTTTAACTACAAGAACTAGTAATTCCTCATTGAGCATCTACTCTACTCAACAAGTACAATTAATGCGTTAAAAACTAAAAATGATAAATGGCATCCAAACATTATAGGCCTATTTAAACAAACTATTAAAGAAGCTGTATGCTCATTAAAACCCCTTTATTATAACCTTTTTATCTTACATATTTATTATTACTTTGCTGTTATTATAATTTTATTATTAGTTGTTGGAATTAACTTCAAAGTGAGCTCTCTGTCAGTATATCGACGATCTTTTAATATGGCCGTTTTACTTCAATTCCCAGAGTTCTTCTTCAACGGCGAGCCGAAGGCTCAAACCTCAGACACGCAGACAGCACATTTTGTGCACGTTGGAACCTCCCTGAGCATTCGCAGAGCACTTGTATTGCAGGTGTTTTGCATAAGGGAGCTTCTTTCGCTTCTGGTGTCAGACGCTACCTGAAGACATGGCTGACCAGGTGGCTGCCATGTGTGAGCAGCTAATCAAAGCTGTGATGGCGATGATGGATGCAGAAACGAGCCAAATGTACCGACTGGAGGCCCTAAAGGTAGCGGCGTTATGGGTTACTAGCTAGCTGGCAGCTAGCTAAGCGTGTCACTTATTAGAGCTGTTATGAAAGTACAAAATAGTCTTTGTGTTGCTGAATAAAGTTCTTTTTTTAAACAAAAGTCTATTAGTGACAGCAGTTTGTTTACGTCAACGAGTTAACTGAGTTCTATAGTGACCTGATGCATGTGGAGTAGCCGGGTGGTGTGTTTTGATTATCACATCAACACTTCCCTCCCGTTCATTCATTCATGGAAGGGCTAACATCTGGCCAAATACTACCAGTCTTATAGAAATAACAAAAGGTAGTGATCGAAAGAATAAATTTGACGTATTTTAATTTGTAGCGTTACAACTAGGATAAGTGTCTACTTGGTTTCTTAGCTTTATGCTATTTAAGTATTCTGTAATGTCCCTAAGGCGTGTGTCGCAACCTGACAACAAAACATCAGATATAAATAGATATGTCAGTAAAGATTGTTTCTTCCATAATCTAGCCTGTGCTGTCCTCTGTTTTTCTTTACAGTTTTGTGAAGAGTTTAAAGAGACAAGCTCTCTCTGTGTCCCATGTGGCTTACGGTTAGCCGACAAAGCCCAGCCAGCCGTAGTGAGACATTTTGGTTTGCAAATCCTGGAGCACGTCATCAAGTCAGTGAAACATAGTAATCATGAATGAATTAAAATGCGAAATTTCTCATTCAAAGATGCCGATTTAAAAGACAGCTTGTTTTTGATTCAGGTTCAGATGGAACAACATGCCACAGCAAGAAAAAGTTCAGCTGAAGGAGTGTGCCATGCAGCTGTTGGCAAACGTAAGCGTCGAATTAATAGATTTTCTACAACTTAAACCTGTTTTTATTGTTGGAATTGAACTTATTGCTTCTGTATTTAATGGAAGCCAATATTGTTTCTTATCAGGGTACTCATTCTATCCTGGAGGAAGTGAGCCACATCAAAGATGTCCTGTCACGAATCACGGTGGAAATGATAAAGAGAGAATGGCCTCAGCACTGGCCAGACATGCTGAAAGAGATGGAGGCTCTCACAAGCCAAGGGGTGAGTAACTTATGTAACACAGGGAAAAGTCGTAACATTTTCCACCCACCATTCAATTTGAATACAATTATGTAATGCTTAACATGCAAATAAGTACCAGGTAAAGCATTTTGGTGCAATGTCATCATGTCACATTTGCAACTGGTTGAACAGATAGTCATCTGTCAGGGACAATGAGCCTGAACAACATCCCTTCCAAGCTGAGAAGCTGCCCCAAGCTAAAACCAGTTATTATTGGGCTGATGAAAGTCATATCTGTCGGAATAACTCACTTGTGTTCATAGGAGGCACAGACAGAGTTGGTGATGTTGATCCTTTTGAGGCTGGCAGAGGATGTCATCACCTTTCAGACGCTGCCCACACAGCGACGCAGAGACATCCAGCAGACACTCACACAAAACATGGAAAGCATCTTTGGATTCATGATGGCCATTCTGCAAGCTAATGTCAAAGAATACCGCAAGCTGGTCAGTGGTTGCCTAACTTTGTTCCGCAGAAATAAGAGAACTATTGCTGAAATATCACGAAATTATCTAACATTATATGATTATAGCTAAAGAGAAATTCATAAGAGAAAAAAGGTTTGATTTTTGTTCTTTTGATGCAGAAAGAGTTACCAGGATATGAACTACAGGTGAGGTGAACATAATTTCAACCAACCTTTGGTAACTTAACTTCTCTGATCACTTCTGTTCCACACTCTTCACTCATTTTGTCAAATTTTCCTCCTCCCCCAGGCCAGAGCTCACTGTCGGGTTTCCGTGGCTACCTTGAATACACTTGCAGGCTACATAGACTGGGTGTCTCTGGTGCACATTACAAATGGAAACTGTCATCTGCTGGAGATGTTGTGTTTGCTGCTGAGCGAACCGGAGTTGCAGCTGGAAGCGGCAGAGTGTTTGCTCATTGCTATCAGCAGGAAGGCAAGTTGCACGCTTAAAGGTTGTGTATCAAAAACAGATATAAAAAGAATGTATAAGAAAAGAAGGCCTTAAATCAGTCACGTAGATTCAGTGCAAAAGTGCTGCTGTTTTAGTATTTATTACAGGTATACAGGTATTCATCTCAGCTCATAACTCCTGAACTGTCAAAGTAAAAAGCAACAAACCTGCCGATCTTGAAAATTTTAATTTCATGTAGAGCCCTTTGAATTTCATTTATTTGAGATATTTATAAGTGTTACGACCTAGCTTCTTAGTAAAGGGGGAGCTACATGATGTATGCAAATATAACTGAAAAGACATGAGTGCTGCTCATATCAAAGAAACATAAAAAGAGCATCCCAACCTATATTTCAAACACTCTCTAATTAGTTAAACAAATGAATAGAAATGAACTCAATAACTACACCAGCTAACCAAACGGAGGCACGGCAAAGCAGCACACCTGAACTAGTAGATCTGCTCTGATCAGTAGCAAGCAACATGGAAAAGAGGCAGCAAGCTGAGTCAGCAGGTGGTGTCCTCTCATTTGCTGATCGTCTCTTAGCTGTGACGAGGAGTTCAAAGGAAGTCGATGCATAGTAGGGTTTCTGATAAATCTTTTCATTGACTCAACTTTTTGACATGAATTTGACAGACTCTACCGTGTATTGTAATTTACTTTAAAAAGGCGACATAATGGCGTATGAACTCTTACTTATCCTGCAAACCCTGATGAGAGTTTAGACTAATAATGATACAAATTAACTAGTCTGGCTCTGAAACTAAGGTCATCATATTCTTCAACTCTTTATAAACCCAGACAGGTTCAATATTTAGAGATTTAGAAGTAAAGAAGATAAATATTGAATGTCAGCAGACACTGCTGGCAGCCTTAGCAGTGTTAGCATATTTACTTCTGTCTGCTACCTTTAATTATCCAATCAACATTGGATTTATTTGTGTACTTGATGCTGGTACAGGTGACTGTTATGAAACATTTATCACTCAGACTCTTTGTGAAGCCCATTTCAGCCCTCTGTGTGCATCTGTTAGACTTCTTTATCTATAATTGCAGAGCTGTGGATGAGGGGAGTAATGCCGCAGTGTGCTCAGTAGAGTAAGTGGATATTTGCATGAAGAAACAGTAGTGAGCCATTTTTAATCAATTGTGCCGTTGCTACAGGGGAAGCTGGAGGATAGAAAGCCATTCATGCTGCTTTTTGATGATGTGGCCATCCACTACATCCTCTCTGCAGCACAGTGAGTACAACTGCTTCTGCCTACCATCGCTCCTCACGGACTCCAACCAGCTTTTTCCACTGTCACTGAATGGTTTCTTGTGTGTGTGACTGCAGATCAGCAGATGGACTGGCTATATCTAAGAAATCCCCTGAATCACAGTGAGTAATTTGATGCAGATTGTTGTAAAACAGTCATAATACAGAAATCTGAAGTTTAATCAGCCTGGCTCTCACTTTTCTGTATATTTATGATTTAATTTCATTTTTAGAACAGTGGTGGTTGTGGAGCGGAGCTACATCTTTCTGAAGAGGCTGTGTCAGGTCCTGTGTGCACTTGGAGGCCAGCTCTGCTCATTAGTTGTGAGTTTGTCCTAAATTGGCCCAAACACGAGTTTCTGAGTTGACATAGGCATGTCTTCTACCAATAAACACTATTATTTACTTATCCATGTACTCATTTATCAATTGGAGGTAAATATTGTACTCTGTCTCAACAGGGTTCAGATGTAGAGGTGGAGGCTCCTGCTAATCTCAGCAAGTACACAGAGGCCCTATTAGCTTTCACTACACATTCCAGTCAGGTGGGATGAAAATAAACATGTTTCTGCATTTCTTCCTTTTGAAGACTTTGAACATTAATACGCCAGCACTTTCTTATTTTTAACCTGCTCTTTCTTTTTTTTCCGGCAGTTTTTAAAGTCCTCCACTCTGCCAACTTGGGGAGCTTTGTTCAGACACGAGACTCTGTCCAAGGATGCGGTTGTTGTGGAGATGGCGATCAAATACCTCAGAGCATCAATGATCAACCTGGTCAAGGTGTGACACTGTCGGTGCAACCATTTCCTAAGGAGTCTGAACTTTCCGTTTCTGATGGTTTTTGTTCATTTTTCCAGACTGGTTTTCCATCAAGAGATGATCACCCAAGCTGCGTGTACTCCCGTGTGGACTTTGACAGCGATGAAGATTTCAATTCATTCTTCCATTGTAAGTTTTATAGTCTTGGTCTTACTTCACTGTTCACTTAATCCCTTAATATTTTTAATGTTTTATGTTTTTTTAACAGCCTTTCGAGCGCAGCAGGGAGAGGTAGTGAGGAGTGCGTGTCGCATTGCTCCTCTGGAGGCTTTTAAGATCGCAACAGAGTGGTTACAGTATCAAATCGCCAGCCCTATTGACACAGGGGATACCACATGTAAGTGTTTGTCCTCATACTTGGCATATTATCACAGAGACCTGTTGATAACTCTGCAGAGATTATCTTTCTCTGTGAATGATAAGTGAACATGGAAAATGTGTGGCAACAGAACACTCTGCTGCCCACCTGATTTCATTAGACTCAGACCGAAAGGCAAATGACAATCATCTCATAAGATTTGGACTGCCACTGTCATCTCTCTGCGTCTCATCAGCTAAGACAGCTGAAGGCCTGTGCTCCCTCCTGTCTCCATCTGTGGTCCAATGGGACGCAATGACAGTCTTCATGGAGTGTATGGTCACACAGATCTTTAAAAGTCTGGAAGAGGAGGTAAAAGAATTTAAATGGAGTGTTTACGTAAATATGTTGATTTGTTTTCGTATGAGGTTTTGACCTTTTCTGCCTCTCGCTGTGTAGAAGTTGCCCGTGGATCAGGGCATGGAGCTGCTGCAGGCTGTGCTGAACTATGACACCAAAGACCCGCTCATCTTGTCATGTGCGCTCTCCAATATATCTGCCCTGTTCCCATTTGTGACACGGAGGCCACAATTTGTGCAACAGGTCCTCTACAAGGTCAGCTGAGTCCTCCTTTGTCATGTTATACTTATTATTTATGTGCATCTACCATGCTTTAAATATTTCTGTATATATCCAATATATAAAAGAGAACCGTGTCTGAGAGATGTCTAGAGTAGGGGTTCCCAAACTTTGCCATGCCAAGGCCCCCCCAAACAGCATTAGTTTCTGGCCAGGACCCCCTTTGCAAACCAACACATTTTTTAACATTTTTTTTGGCTTGTGGTATGAGGCTAAAAATTATGCTTTCTGGGCCAGATTGCAGCAGATTGCCTGACTAAATGCTCTTCTTTCAGTCTCTGCCGGGTGTTTTTGTATCAGTGACGCTAAAGTTTGAAGGTTTTAAACACTTGTTTGAGAGGGTCTCCAGACACTGGACGCATTTTGGGCAATCATGGCCATATTTCTGTATGGCTGTAAAGCCATACTTAACGTGTGCTGCCTCATATTTTTGAATTTTAGTTGGCCATGAGTTCTTAGGTTTTTATCCTCCACGGCAGGGCTGTTGAACTGATCCTTCGGTCTTTTTCCTGTCAACAATCTTTCCATTTTGTGCTAACTAGCTACAAGCGAGCTTGATAACAGGCACAAACCACCAGTTCGACAGATGATAACATCGTTATGCCCAAGTTGGAACTGTCACACGAGATGCGCTTAAGTACAATTGGAAACTTGAGAATCTGTTGATCACGGCAGTTTACGTGTTGTTAGGTCAGAACAAATGGTTATATAAAAAGAATAATTAAATAGAAAAATAAAAATAATTTGATTATATTTTTTCCCCTTTCCTCCAGTTTTCTGAGGCCCCCCTTGCAACCCCCACTTTGAAAACCACTGGTCTAGAGTACTTGTCTTGTTGACAGAAGTTCAGCTTATTGCATAACGGGTGCGCTCTATGCGCTAAATCTGTATTTACATGAAAAACTTGTGTGTATTTTTCATTTGCTTGAACATGACATTGGTGTTTTCTTTTCCCTGCAGCTGTTTAATTCTGTTACATTTGAGATCAGTCAGGATAATAAGGTGAGTTGCCTTAACAGGACAAATAACGAATATATTGACTTTGTATGTGACTGTTGTATGTTTTATGTAAGTCCCACATAAAGATATGTTCTCCTATTGATGTCTTCAGGTTCCTCGAACACGAGCTGTGAAGAACGTGAGAAGGCACGCCTGCTCCTCCATCATTAAAAGCTGCCGGGATTGTCCACACGTAATCCTGGTAAATATCAACAAATTGAACTTGCCCAACATGGATCATGGATCAGCTTTATGCGCAGGATGTGTGCCATCTTTCGAACAGGCTTTAGTAGATCTCAGTTTGTTTTGTCTCCTCCAGCCTTGTTTTGAGATGTTTTACAACCACGTGAAGAAGATGTTCTCCAGCGAAGCGGGGCTGACGCACATGGAGAAATGTTCGCTGATGGAAGCTCTGGTGCTCCTCAGTAACCATTTCAAAGACTTTGCGAGACAGAAGGCCTTCCTAGATGAGCTGATGGCCTCAGTGGTTGCAGACTGGACCTCAGAGGAGATGAGACGGTGGGTGTCACACAGTCCTTTTATTTCCTTCACGTTGTGTGTCGTAAGATGAAGTGTTCTGTCAGTTATCTCATTTTATTTTTGTGTTTCAGTGTGCTGTGGGACTCTGCTGTCTTCCTGTCCTTTGTTGGGGCTGATCAGGTGGTCACTGATCAAAGTAAAGATTCCGACACAGCTGGTCTAAACAGAGGGAGGGTAAGTGTGTGCATGTAAACCTGAGAGTTTTAACTGAGGCCAAAAAAGAAAAAGATTAAGATGTTTCACTGGTGTCATAGCTCAGTTGTTCTCTTTGGATCTTCCTCTAGATTAGCTTCTGTATTTATGCCATGATGGGGGTTGTGAAGAAGGCACGCTGGCCTGCAGACCTGGAGGAAGCCAAGGCTGGTGGCTTTGTGGTGGGCTACACTCCATCCGGAGCTCCCATTTATAGAAATCCCTGCACTGCCCAGTTTCTGGCACTACTGCCCAACCTTCTGACTATGATCAGGTATGCCCACTCTTCCTGGGACAAAAATCTGATGAACACATTTTTATATAGATTAGGAAAATATTCCTGAAAACATCCCACACTTAAGGACTGTTTGGACAAATAATCTGTTAGCACAAGGCTTATCAGGCCATGCCAGCCATTGTTGATTTTTATATCTCTAAACAGTTACTTCTTGAGATTATTTTCTCAATTTATGGTCTCAGTTATGACTGTTAAAAGTTTTTATTAATGAAGAATAATGTTGATTTCTGTAAATCCTGGTCCCATTAGAAATAAATTGACTCTTGAGCAGTGCATCATTTAGGGTTGTGGCTACTGAAGCATAACACCCTCTACCCACCTGTTTGTTTTAGTTCTCCACCTGTTTCTTCTGAAGCTTATGGGTGCTGACAGATATCTACCACCGGTGGTTCTATATCCAGTTGCCTTCAATGATATGGCTGACCGCAGCCGGCAAGCTAGCTCAAAACAACTCATGTGAAATCATTGATGCTAGACAGGACTCAGTGTAAACTTTTTAAAACATCCGCATTATGATTCCACCTCTGATTTTTGTTCATTTTTTCGCTTTCTTGCTGTTTAAAGCCACTTATTAGAGCGAGTATTGCAGCTAGGCTAACATCATCAGCTAACATCATCAGCTTTGGGGTCTCCATGGCGACGTAACAGAACTTTCAACCGGAAGATCAAAACCGACAACTGCTATGAACCATGGGATGTCAGGAAAAAGGTTGATTAAAAAAAAAACAAAGAAAAAAAAAGCAGCAATGATGTAATTGTGGCCAAAATGCTGAACTAGAAGTGTTAAAGGGGTCTTACTGATTTTAACGCTGTTGGTCTAAAAGTGTTGTGAGAACATCGTAACAGCATCTCATAAAAACATCTTTATATTCCTGCTGATCTGTGATCATCTCCTTTTATTCCTCCTCCCTTCAGGACTCACAACAGTCTGTTCCTACCAGAGAACATGGCTCGTCTTAGTGAGACCTACTCCAGAGCTCATGAGGTGATGGAGGCGGAGAAAATTGTGGTTCTTGGTAAGAGAAGCTTTTTCTTTTTACTTTAATTAGACATCCTCTGAAACTCTAGAGTGCCTCTAACACCTCTTAATTTGAATCTTCAGGTCTCTCCCAGCATCCTCTGGATATTTATGATGCTCCGGTGTACAGAACCGATTTAGAGCGCATGCAGGGATTTTTCAGCACTCTGTATGACAACTGGTAAGATAGATGTTGCAGTTTTCTCGCAACCATAAGATAAGGGCTTATACCTCACACTTTATAGTACGATCTCCTCTGCTCTCTCTGCTCTCTCTGCCTCTGTAGCTTCCACATCCTGGGAAGCGCAGGTCTGTCCCTGCAGCAGGACTTCTACACCATCGAGAGGTTGGCTGAAGAGATAGCCGGCTCTGTTTTTGTGTCTCTTGATCATGTGCCTGACCACAGACTTCGGCCCATGATTCATATCCTTTGTTTGCTTTGCCTTCATCCAGAAGTTTTGATCATCTCTATAGAAAAATAACAATGCACGAGCGCTCTCCATGAACACACATTTTCTTTAACCTGTGTTACGTGTCTTTTTGAAGCAGCTGGTGCTATCATGTCCCCAGGAGTACGACGACAGTCTACTCCGCCCTCTTCTGGGCCCTCTGTTCGCTTACATGCTGCAGGTTGGGATCTACACAACCCTCATTCTGTTACACTTGTTATGGATCTCACCTTAAGTTGCTCTTTACCCCCTCAGTCATTGTGTTGTTACCGTCTGAAAGTCTCACAGCTTTCCCTTTGTTTGCCAACACAGAGACTCAACGGCAAATGGCAGGTCATCAACCAGAGGACCTCAATCAAGTAAGTGGGAAGAAAATGCTCGTACCTTTTCTGTTGACTTGTGTGTATGGGATTGGATCAGTGCCTGTAAATCCAACACCGCATCTGTGGAGGCTGAAATTAAGCAGTTATGAAGACTTGGAGTCTTTAAAAAAATTGCTAAGTATATAAAATTAGGTCTCAAAATCATGGAAAAATAAGCACTTCTCTCTGCTGTGGAACACTGGGGGCGTGTCAGTTAGAGGTGCTTGGCCACGCCCACACTCAGGAGGGGAGACGCCTCTGTGTACTGTACAAGGATGTTACTTTCAGTAACAATGGGAGCTAGCGCTAGCAGTGTCATGCCACGGACCCAGACCTACTTGTTTGAGCCATCAGAGCCAGAATCTGACTCAGAGTCAGACACTGATAGTGCTCAGCCTCGTTCCTCACAGTCTCCATCAGAATGGTCATTTATTTCTACCATTTATGACATTTAGCAACATATGTATTACTGAATAGTAACGTTATAGCCTAGCCAAATACAGTTAGGCCATCAATCCACCCGTTTCTTCAGGAGCCTATGGGTGTTGCTATGACAGATTACTACTTTTGCCGGGATTTATTGGTTTCTGGTTGCCTTGCAACTATATGACTGACCGCTGGTGGCAGCAGGGGGCGGGGTTATGCTAATGATCGCTCCGTGAGATAACACGGCTATGATTTCTGACCCGCCCATTTAATCTCGAACACAGAAATTTGAAACACAGTTTGTGAAGCCGAGCTCCACAATTAAATCCTAAATGGTTGAATGGCTTTTACATGTTTTAAGGAAATATTTTTGTGACTTATTTAATGTGTTTAGAAGAAAATAGCTGATTTTGCTTTACATAGACTTTAAGTGAAACAAGAATGTCTCTACATTTCAAATTCATGCAGAGGTGGTTTTGTAAAGCTTAATAACAACAGCTCTGAAAGTAAGAGACCAACTAAACATTTTCTATGAGTTTGAAACAGTTCAGAAAGCTCAGCCAAGAGCTTTAAAGTGATTCCTAGAACCTTTCCCATCTTGGGAAGAGGGATATAGTGACACACCGGTAACACATTTGTTCTGATTTTTAGTGGCGAAGATGAGGAGGAAGTGGTGTGCCATGACAGCCAGGTGACACAGGAGATGTTGGAGGAGCAGATCGTGCGCAAGCTCACCAGAGAAGTCCTGGATCTCCTCTGTAAGTTTCCGAAACTGCTTCGATTTCAGCTGGGTTTTAATTGTTGTTCAGTTCCAGTGAAACAAGGGTAAATAAGTTGATGTTGTGTATGGAATGGGTACAAAGAGGAGGGAGTATGGGATTGTCTGTGATACAAACTAATGCCAAACCAAAGATCTGAGTCATTCTGGAGATGTAACACTTTTCCTCTGCCTTCACTTCTAGCTGTCGCCTGCATTTCCAAGAAAGTGACAGAACCAGCAGCAAATAAGGAGGACATGGAGGGTAAATTTTGAATTTAAACAAAGCATTGAATACAATGTCTGAATTTGACTTAATTCTTCTTTTTGCTGAAAATGTGCTCTCAGAGGATGACATGATGATGGATTCAGTGCAGACGCCATCTACTGCTCATGCCACAGAGGAGTTGACGGAGCTGGGGAAATGTCTGATGAAACATGAGGTCAGCCCAAAGCGCATCACAGACCATTAAAAAAGGAAAACATCAGTTTTTTAGTCAAGCTCAGTGTTTCTCCTTCTCTGTACTCAGAACATCTACATGTCCCTCCTGACCCTCTCCTTCACCTCACTGTCGTGGAAGGACACCACGAACTGTCACCGCACTGCCTCCATGGTTTGCTGGACCCTCCTGCAGCAGGTAGAGGACACAGTACAGATTCACTATAAATGTTTTTTTGACACTTCATACATACTCTGGCATTGAATTAAAGCTGGATGAACTGCATGGTGGCACCATTTCTTGAAAATCTCTGATAAAGTCCTCTGCATTTTACTTTCTGGAAAAAAAAAATCTCTATCAGTGCAGCTTATTCAATCTTTACTACAAGGCTTTAGTTTGCAATGCAGCTGTAAAATAATTTAAACTTAATTCTGAATTTTCTTTTTCATCTCCATCATCACTGTCCCCTCAGGTTGTAGGGGGAAGTCTTCTTCCAGAGGCGGTCACATGGTTCTACACCAGTGTCCTCCGGGGCCTCCAGGTTCACGGGCAGCACGAGGTGTGCAACTTGACCCTCTGTCAGCTGGCTATGCTCATCTACGACAACCTGGTGAGGTTAAGAAACACTTGTCTCAGCGAGTCGTCTCCATGCTCTTTATCTCTAGTTTTTTTCTGTGGATTATTTAAAGTCTGTGGAACTACTGTTGTTCGTTTTCTGTTTTGACAACAGAATATCAAATCTTTAGTCTGTAGAATTCGTATCGTAGTCTATTGCATGTTTTATAACAGTGAATATTCCCGACTTTTTAATGGAAAAATAATTCCAGACAAATGGAGTTTCCATATAATAAGAAATACTTTAATGATCCCCAAAGAGAAATTGCTTTTTAGTTTACAGCTACTCCCAGAAAAGTATTAAAGCATAGGAAAGAATAAAAGATAAGCATAAGTGTCATATGAAAATTGAAATACAAGCAAAAATAATGTAAATTTTGAACATTCTACTTAGAAATATATGGTTTATAAAGTAAGTTGTGGGTTATTGCACAAGTACTGATCTAAATTATTATTGCACTTTACTTCCTTGAACCAAAATGAGTCCAGTGTTATCCTCTTTTTCCTGCCTGTGGCCGTCAGACTGTATAACTCCTCACTCTGAGTGTCTCATTAATGTCCTCCGTCTTGCCTTATTTACTTATAAGTTAACTTTGAGATTATTAGATATTTTATGGTGTGACATTCTAGAATAATTTCCCATCTCTTGGATTTCAAGAGAAACCAGAGCACTTGCCCTCTTCACTTATGCACACATCTGGCTGTCTGTTCACGTGTCTCAGCGGCCGCGCTACTCAGAGCTGAGATCAGTGATGATGCAGATCCCAAACATCAGCATGGAGGCTCTGGACCAGTACGATCACAGGCTCATGGACCCTAACGCCCAGAAGGTCGGACACAAGAAGAGGAAAGACCAGTTCAAGAAGCTCATCGCGGGAACTGTTGGGGTAATGCTGCATTTAGCCACTAGAGGGCAGCACTGTTCTGCTATAGCTCACTGTCGGCAGCTCACCAGAAGTGACCAGAGAGACATTGGCCTAATAATGCAAGTCATTACTCAGCAGTGCGATTCTGGCTGTGCTGTAAATCTTCTGAACCCTGCAGAAAACAAAAGTGCAGCAGCTCTACTGGGCTGCAATCAAATGAAACTCACTCTGGTTGGTCTTGTATGGATCTGTTTAACCTCTTTTCTCTCAACAGAAAGCTCTGTGCCAGCAGTTCAGGAAAGAGGTTCATATCCGGAACCTACCATCGCTCTTTAAGAAGCCAAAGCCGGATAAGGACGTGACGGACAGCGAAGCATTGGGCCTGGAAGCTTTCTTCTCCCCACAGAATAACACCCTATAGGAACACCCCCAGTGGATCCAAAAGACTTCTCACTGACTGAAGACAGACCTAACAGTGATGGAGTGATGTGTACGACGGGGTTTCCCTCAATTACCTTTCTTCAGCAGGGGAAAAGCGGTGCTACCGAGCATAACTGTCAACACTTGTGGTTTTCAATTAGTCTTTTTCCCCTCAGTACCTCTCATTCTTAAAAGTATTATCTTTCTCTCTGTCCGTTTTTTATCCACTTCTTCTCCATCATCCTGTACATACCAATATAAAAGGTATGTTTGTAAGGAAATGTTTCCAGTAAATTTGCTTTTGTGCCAGGTTGTGCTAAGAGACAAACTTAAATTAGCACGTTGCCATATCTCTGCAGCACTAACTTTATAGAGTCACTAAAAATAAACCTCAAACCGAAGAATTCTGCAAAATATAAGGATCAAAGGCTTGAACTGAGATGGAGGCAATTGTTTGATTAAAAAAAACATAGAATGATGAATGAATGAGATTATGATGTATAAAAGCAAAGGGGATAAGAAATATTGATGATATATTTTTGATTACTTTTCCTTTTAATACATTTTCTTTGGTAAAGATCAAGAGTTAGTATACCTCAGTTAGGAAGCGATAGGAATCAGGATCAGCTAAGACGTAAGGTATTTATTTGTCTACAGAAGCTGCAAAATTAATTTTTTATAGTTGTTTTACATAGAAATCAAAATGTACTGATATTCAAATCAGGAAATCTAGAGAGGTAATTGTGACAGAAATTGCTTGTGGGTTTTGGAGACCGTCTGTGTTAATTTTGGTTTAATGTTGACAGATTTGTGACTACAGCGCCTCTGTCAAGCTGAAAGTCCTGTTGCACTTTTCTCAATTTAACCAATTTTGGATTTGACTGAACAAGAGTGAATTCTGTTACCGATTCAGAATGAAGTATTTAAGGTACCTCAGGATAGCAGCTCTTTGGGGAAAGAGCAGCCAGATTGTGTTTTCATTCGTCATGGTTATTCTAGATTGAAATATGACCAACATTTGTTCACTTTGAAGATAAAGAACAGTATTTAAGGGCAATAGTGGTTTACATTTTGCCAGTTCTGCATATCAGCACAGTTAATGTCCCAAACTTTATTTGAAATGTCAGAGCACATATCATACTACAACTAAGAAAGCCTCACTGTCCAAAACACTCACTGTACACTGTTTGATAAACATGACTGTGTAAATGTCTCTGATAGAAAAAAAAACAGAATGAATTTGACACAGATTATCTTCAGGTAATCTCAACAACTAATTTGTAGCTCAGTCCAAGTTTTTTTTTCTGTTTTCTAGCTGTACAGCTGTGATTCTGTTCTGTGTGTTTTTTATGTTTTATTCTTGTTATTTTATGTTTGTTCTGGTATTGCCAGCAGTTAGAAATGCGGAACCAGCACTACATTCCTGATTTGTCCAAAGGATTGTTTTTAAGCGTGATTTGTTGGATGTATTTTACTCTTACTGATCTATTATGTGGAGTGTAATTATGTGTTGTGTAGATTTAAACCAAAATGAAAATGAGCTGTTTTTGCTTTGGTTGAGCTGAAGTGAAACGCTCATAGACAGGTCTGTTGATCAAATACTTAAAGACAAAAAAATTGATGGTGAATTTATTTGTCTTTTAAAGAAAATGGTTTTCCACTAGTGGCCATAAGAAATGCTTATTCAACACTAAAACACTGTACAAAAGAGAAAATAATCTTTTGAGAAGTGTAGTGTGGTTTATATTTTGTTGTTTTTAAAATAAATTTAAAAATTGATTTCAATTTGTGTGAAATTATTTCTGTAAATCTGTTAAAGATATTTTATACTCAAATTTTTCAATAAAATTTAATAATTATTATTTTATTTCAATTTTGACATCAGGACATATCTGTAAATTATCCAAATAGAAGCCCTAAATCAAAGGCTACAAATTATTGGAAAGTTGAATGAATTAAATTGTATTATGTGATTTGAATGCTGATATAAATATTTCCTGTTAGTTAATCCTGTACTAAAACTATGTTTTAAGTTGCATTATGAACTTTCTGATCTTTCTTCATTTTAACAGCTGCATTTCAATTCAAGGATGTGATAAGATACTGTGAGATCCATTAAACAGAGCAGTCTTCAGACATTTAGATCTTATAATATTATTCAAAACAAAAATTTCATACTTAAGTCTTTTTGCCAGGGTCATTAGTACCATAAATAGATGTGTTACTCATTTGTAACCTGAATCAATATTTTCTAAGTATTGGGTCTACAATTCATTTCCTGATTGTTTTGGATTCATTATTTTGCTGTTAAAAAAACAAAACCTGTTAAGGCATCTAAATTTTGCAGATACAATTTCATTACTTGAGTTCTATAGTTTATGTGTGCTGTTTGGGATTACCTACATTTTTTAACTGATAGATCTTTGAGCTGGCCTTTTTGTATACAGCCTATGGTTCTGAACGGATACGGACTGGATGCTTCTTAAAGCATGGGCGCAAAAACAGCTTGGTTAAAGACCAGTTCATACTCCAGGTCATTAGGGGGCAGTAATGCACAACTACGCGATAGTCCATGATGAAGAAGAACTCCGGGTGATTTTATTGGCTGGTTTTGTACCATGGAAACTCAAACATTAATGGTATTTACAAATATGTTACAGGTTCTGTTTTTCACACGTTTCGAAGATTTAGTCATCTAAAGAATACATGCAGGATTTGTACACATTCAAAAGACAGACGTTTGTGTCTATAAGGATTTTAAGTCACACAACCAGCCTACGAGGACATATGAATGTGTTAGCTCCAAAGCTAGCCACAGCGCCGCTAACTACTGACAGTTGCGGAAGAATTAAAAATGCAGTTTCCGGCGACCCCGTGTAAACATCTACTCGTAGTTGGTGTTTTAGCTGCACTTCATTTTACGTTTCAAACATTAATGTTTCATAGTTACTCCATTTCGTTTCATCGGCAGCGTTTTTTCGCTGACTGTTCCATTCATCTCTTGGTGTGAGGATAACGGTTTTAATAATAAACGTAGTTTTATCAATATGATGCGTTGTTAAAAAAAAAATACACACCCTTAAAGGCAAAATCCAAGCCTCAGGTCTTCAGCATAAATTATTATTATTATTATTATTATTATTATTATTATTATTTTTAAGACTGAATAAATTAATTCTTGCCATCAAACCATTAAATAGACATCGTTTATACTTTTAAAATTTATTCCTCAAATATATCTGAATGCAAAACCTTCATTGTAATTGAGTAAGTTTTTAAACGTTTTTTTATCCATATTTATCTTTTCTCTGATAAAAATTAACATAAAAGCATGACATTTAACTAAATAATTTGTTCTCAGTTATTGAAGTGTTACTTAGTGCACTTTGTATCTTGTTCCTGGCAGTGATTGGGGCTAAGAAATGGTTAAATTGTTAAAAAAAACAACAACAACAACAACAACAAAAAAAAAAAAAACATTTCATTCAGATGACTGCATGCAATGGTCAGATGTTTGACGTTTTTCTTAATACAATATGTTATGCCCATATGTGCATTAAAAACATTATGGCTAGAGATGACTCCAGCCAGCCCCCCAGAACTACATATATTCTACTCCTCTCTGTTATCTATGAAAAGAGACTCCATACCTTTGTTTTGGACTGCATATACCAAAGAAAAAAAGAAAGATGCACCATTGGCAATATTGTATTTTCAGGGCAGATACCAATTATAATTAGTGTATTAGAACAGATTGTCATAAACAGTGAAAATAAATATCCTGGTTTTAGAAAGTGGATCTGTTATTAAAGTGAGCAGTGCTTATTATGCATACTATATGAACACATGTTGTTTTTCAGGTTTCAGTTGTGTATTAATTTGTTCACAAATGGTCAAGTTTTTCACTTAAATAGCCATACTTGTTGATGGGTTGCCATGATCCACATGTTCAATATTGGCCCTGGTAATCGGCAGACCCATATCCAGTCAATCATTAAAACAATTATTAGTCAAGTATTTAAAAAACTCTCTCTCTAATAAATAAATAATGAAAATAATAACCAGTTGCAGACCTATTATACTTATCTCTTCTGTGTGTATTGGCCATGAAAAAAAGCACACACAGACAAAAAAAAAAAAAAAAAAACCTGCACCCACCTTCAGTATGCTCTCCTCCACCCACACTTCACAATGTTGCGGGTTTCTGGATAACCATTGCTTTCAAGTATAACAAAGGAATGTCTTTATATGATGTTCTTTTACCAGGACAGCATTTCTGAATCAAATGTGAAAAGCAAACTTGTCCATTATCCATGTTTTCGTCTCATTATTTCTTGTTGTAGTCCATACAACTGCAGAACAGACTTTCTCTCCATCTTTTTTTGCTTTTTACTGCTTCTGGATGAAAGATCCTTACACCAGTGTACTTTGCATAAAGAAAAATGTGCAACTAATACGAGAGTTTTAGTAAAATGTGCAAAATATTTTCATGTAAACCAAGAATTTTTGGAAGATTGATGATTCAGAAACATAAAGAAACAGGAGAGGGGACAAATAAAATTCAGATAAAAAGCCCATTTTTAAAATTTTGTTAAATGAACGAAAAAAAATGTGGCACTGATCAGCCAAGATTTGTGCAACAAAGGTCAGACAATGATAGATAATAGCCTTTCGAATGAATCTAGTGTGGATTTGAATTTGTTTGCCTGAGACTTGTTTAAGTCACTTAACTTGAGACCACTTTTCTTGTCCAAAATTTAATTTTATATCAAGTTTTTCGTCAGGTCAGAAGCCTGCTGTGGTAGAAGTGTTTTACTGTGAAAATTGTTATTTTAATAGAGAGAATGTTTCATAAGTAACTGTTATTTTATCACAAGAGTAGCTTTAGGGATGGACAAACCAAGGCCAAATTACCGAGACTGGGTGTGAAATTAGACAACAAACTGGATCATTTGTATCACAATCAGACAGACTAAAAGCGATCATGCTCTACACAACACCCCAGATGAAGAATTCAAGACAAAGTATTTAAAAGATTGTCTCGTAGCCTTAGAGAAAATTAACAGACTCTAAACCTTCTTACTGAAGCAAGCGAGGCCAAACGCTCAGGGTAGGCTGGGAAAGACCGGTGTTTCACAGTGGGTGACTAAAAAGGTCCCATTCACAAATGAATCCAGGTTTGTGGTTTATATTGTGTTTAGGGAGATACACCAGAACACACTTGAAGAATAAATCAAAAGTTATGTGCAATAATAAGCACAGTTACAGATTACCATCAAGTTGGCTCAGCCTATACCCTGTTGTCATTTGCGTAGATTCTTGAAGACTGAAAAATCAAAGCATTCCCTGACATCACATCTTTGGAACGTTTTCAAATCATGCTGGGATAACAAGGGCCATAAGTTTCTTACAAATTTTTGGGGTCCTTGCCAGCTCTGATGCTTATTGTCAAAAGAGGTTAGCACAACGATACAAAGATATTCCGAAATTCAAGCATACTCTCAAAGATCTATATTTTCATTCAAATTGAAGCACATAATATTCTTTGTGATAAGAATAAAGTCTGAAATCATGAGCAGGACAAATTATCTGGGATTGTGGGCTCAAATTGTTGGACCCGTCAAATACATCACTAATAATATTTAAATATATCATTAAAGAATTAATTGAATAATATTAAATGTTGATGTAACAGTGGTAAGTGCTTATAGACACTGAAATTAACTGTTGAGGGTAAAATATAAAATTATGCATTACATGTAAAGACTTTTTTACTTGAATTTTTTTAATAAAATGAAATTTATCTATTTTTAACTAGAGCAGATTTGTAATGTGAAATATACACAAATGATTCAAAACAATGCAAATTAACTGATTGCTTTACTGGCATTTAAATTTCATAACTTGCACCTGATATTACATGTGATATTACAAGTAGTAGGTCTTAAGTTTGCATTCAAAAGAGTGAACCAGAACTCAAGGTTGATTCATATATTCTATTTCCCTCTTCATTTCTTATGACTTATATTTCTCAACAGCCTAATTAGATTTTGTTTATTTTTTCAACTTCATGATGTATTTTATGTCAGACAGTTTGCAAAGCACTAGTTGGACTTTTCAGGTGAGGTTGCTTTTGGAGCCGATCACAGAATCTCACTGTTCAAAGGAAATTACTTTTACCAACCTACAGGTGAGCTGAATTGTGTACATGCAGTTGTAAACTTATCGTTACATTTTGATGTTGAGATATTTTGTTCAGTGAGTAAAAGATATAATTTTTTATTAGTTTACTCAAATAGTTTTATAATGACTTGATCACGAAAATAACTGACTTTACGATTTTCACATCATTTTTGTAACTTTAAAAAGATATCTGTCCACGTCATTATTTCTCTTTTCTCTTGTTATTTCTCTTCACTTATTTTGCTTTAATTATTCGCCACTTAATTGGCTACTTTTCCCTCAGCAGCACCAGCTTCACGGCAGCCTAGCAACGCGGTTGCTGTGCAACACTGAAGTTTCTGGCCGGACGCGGTGAGTGGTTTTCAATCCGTAGTGTCTCCTTTTAATGAACTGATCGGAAACAGGTGCGCCCGTGCAGCTAGCACGTTTTAACTCGGCTAAAGTCAAACTGCGCCACTTGCATCCAATGGACAGGGGTTTAATTTGATACTTTAAAATAACTTGTTAAGTTAATGATGTTCGTCTGTTTCTGTGTGTTGGTTTGTGCTGCTCTCGGTTGCTTTTCAACCACCGGACAAATGATGACCGGTCAGCCTCAAGACGTCCCGGTGAACAGCACCAAGGTTTTGAATGCAGCACGTTTTGCAGTGGTTGAGTTCAACAGAGCAAACGCAGAGGAGCAGTTTGACTACAAAATTGTGAACATCACATCGGCAAAGATTCAGGTAATTAAACTTTTTGAGTCATAGATGACATAATTTCAAACGGTGAACACGCTTCAACAAGTCGTGTTTATGTGTAATGTCTTTAGGTGGTCGCGGGGATAAACTATATACTTGACGTGCAGCTCGGACGTTCAGGGTGCAAGACTGACATCTCCCCATGTGTTTACAACTCTGAACCAAAGGCAAGTTCAAGAAGAAGGTGCTGTAAAACACTCAAAAGATGGGGCTTCCTTCTAGTAATGCCCAGTATTGAGGGTTATGTATTGGTGAACTTGTGCATGATATCAATGTGGAACATTTTACAAGAATGCGCTAATTTCAGGAATTCATTTCAGGAACTTCAGTGCCTCTTCATCATTTCTGAAATCCCCTGGAAAAATGTACGAGCTCTCACTTTAAAGAAATGCCACCTACATACAAATTAAATGATTCTCTCATTACTTGTGGTGCTGCTCCCTCGTAAACATTTATTACTAATCAGTTTTGTATTGTTTCCATCTGAAATATCAGATATTACTCTGCTCATTATTTTACACTAAACACCCTGTGTTTATATTAAACACAACCAGGAACCCATTGCCCTCAGATACGCCACTTACAGTACATTGATTAAGTTCATTGACCTACACTCATTCTGCATTGTGTAGGGCAAAAATGGCATAATTATTCCAGTCAGTGACCAGGGCAGCTTTACTGTGCCTCATCTCTCAGTGTGTGTCCTGGCAGCTGTGTAAGGCTCTGGTTGCGTGTCAAGCCTGGTCAGACACATGGCTGCTAAACGGAGACGAGGCTACACCTCTCCACATTACAATCACGGTCTCCAGAAGGGCTCTGTATGGAGGATTACAGGCATTTTCAGATTACTGCTCAGCAAGACTGAACTGTCTGCTGCTCTGACCCCTTTTTTATGGAGGGAAATAGGCAGCTCACTGATAAACACACGCAGCACAGAGGGGGAATTATGTCAAATACTGTATGTATTTGATGTGTAATTGGGTGAAGTTTGCTTGGGGCATTCGTCTGGTTTGTTTATGTGTGTGTGTATATGTCGTTATTTGATCTTGTTCAAATTTTAGGACTTTTCCCCTCAACTGCAATTTTTTATTCCTCTTTTGAGAGAATTAAAAAAATGAATAAGTAATACTGAGATAAATAAGTTATAGTTATTAAGACAGTTTAGTGGCGTTGGGGTTAAAGGTGCTTCATCTGTTTAGCTTTGCTTACAGTAAACAGTCGCATGGATAAGCGGCTCACACACACCCACTCTCTCACCCAGCCCATAATGTCTCTAATCATGGATGTCTTAATCAAACCGAGCAAAACATAAAGAATTGGCTGGCACAGTGGATTAGATAGCAGGGGTGAGGAATGTGGGGGGAAGGGGGGAACACTCCTTAACGTAGGATGACTAACATGGAAGCTTCGGTGCCAGGAGTATGCCCTGTCCATCTGCCATCCCACTCACCCACCCACCCACTGACACAGTAACAGGTGCGTGCGCACAGATACACGTGTGTTTTCGATGCACGCGCTCACATACCCCACCCCGCACTCTGGCCCTACCCCTGTCCTTGCTTAGCCTGGGCAGCAGATGGTGAGGGGTAAGGCTTGTAGTGCCCCCTCCCCAATCCAAGCCACCAGCCCATCTATCCCCCCACCATGAACATCACCCCACCCCTCTTTGTGTTGTTGAGGAGCCTGACTGTTGAAAGGCGAGCCCCAGCTTGCCCCCCCCCTCCGTACGCACTAACAAATCCTTGGCTGGCTGCCATTGGCGGGACTCAGTCAGGTGTCCTAATGCTTCAGTTAGGGGAGGAAACGCTGGTTAATCTGCCCATCGCGTGCCACTGGCCATGGCCTGGCCTCTTTGTGTCTGGCACCCCTCTGATCAGTCCCTCCACCCCTTCATCTGTCTTACCCCCTTCTCTTCCAACCCAGTTTCTCTACCCTGAGACGGTGTCATCCTTTCTTAAAGATCATCCCCTCTTCCTCTCAGGATGTCTTTTAAACTCTAGTAAATTTTCTCTTCGACTTACCCACTTCCTCTCTGAAGGTTGTCCTACATCACTGATGATGGATCTGGTTGTTTTGTTGTTGTACCAGTTATTAATCCCACCTTTTTTTTTCGGTGCTGACTCATCATAGGCATCCATACCCCAAATGCACCTTCGAGTGAAAATGTTGCCATGGAATATTACACCATTTTTCTTTCTAACATTTCTGCAGCTTCACACATACAAAACTTCACCAAGCCTGTCTGTGTGCACTTTGTGTTTCGATGTAGTCCAGCAACTATTGTTTTTCTTCTTATTCCTCATGATCACTGCACTTTTGGACCAGCCCAAATTATGGTGCATTAGACGATGAATTTGGCCAAATAAGAAATGATTAACACTATTGTTGACAGACTTGCTGCCTAAAGAAATCAGAGTATTAATGTTCAGTCATACTCTAACAGAGGGCTTAGTCCAGTTTAAATGCATCATCTCTTATATTTTTACCTCTCGATTGCTCTTACATCACATGGACTTCCACCTCTATCTCATTATACAGGGTTAGCATCACCCCTTCCCCTTGAAAAGGTGCACCACTCTGATTAGGATGAATGACGCTTGGATGCTACTTGGAGGAGGTGGATTTGGTGTGGTTGTGTAACCAAAGAGAGGTCATTACCATTTGACCCCTGCTGACCCTGTTTCTGATTGACCCTGGGTTTGGTCACCGCTTCAGAGCACAGCCAGGAGTATAAGGTCAGAGTTCAAAGTATCCTCAGCTGTGCTGCCATGGAAACCACAGGGTTTGGTCCTCTGATGGTCAGTTTTAATCCAAGGGACGTGGTTAATTTAAAATGGTATCGTTCTTATTTTGTTGCTCATATTTTGTCTCACCTTTTGGAAGATTTACCTTCAACTCCTTCAGATCTATGACCAGGTTTTTCCATGTGGCTACAGCTAAACTTAGTTTATGTTTAGTGGACTGTAATTACCTTTTAGAGATATTCAAATGCACATAAGTGTTTAATGGTTCCTCTAATAACACTTTTGCCTCTCCTGGTTATTTTTCGTTGATGTGCCTCAAATTCATCACGTGTTAGGGTCTCATTTCAAACCACTTTGATCGTTATATTGACGAAATGTTCAGCATTACTCACTATTGATGTGTTTCAGATGCTTTCTTGGGATTCCCATCACATGTGCTTTGTACAGGACAGCACAGTTCTCCCTCCTTCGGTGACTGTGTCTAAAGCCTCAGAATCCGCCATTACGGTCAATCGAAACACACCCGTGGTTTGTTTTTCCATTTCCTGTTTGTGACTGTTGTGAAGGGTTTCCTTGCAATCAGTGCTGATGTGGCTGTAGGTGGGGGGGTGGGGGTGTGGGGAAGCTAGGGATCAATACTTTCAATGTAACGTGTGGCCAGTGGAATAGGGGAATGATTTATGTAGGGATGGCTACTCCCCGAATCAGATGGGATTTGTGTTGGGTGACCGGATGAGTGGAGGGGAGGAGGGGTGGTGGCACAGAAACCCAGAGAAAGAAGAACAGTAAGCGGTTAAAAAGTGTGCTCTGCTGCTGTTGATTGTGGCACCACTCCTCTCCTCTTCCTGCTGTCGCACTCCTCTCTCTTCTCAAACACACTCCGTGCTCCCTGACTGTCCCGTTTAATCTAAGCGCTGTTGTATTATGAGACTAAGAGCAACGGGACTCATACACACAGCACACATACACACATACACACACCAGGAGTTTAGCAGGTTGTGGACCACCAGCCAGAAACAGCATATGTCCCTCTCATCTCCAGATTAATGGGAGCATGTTAGTATTACCATACAGTCAGAGAGGAAGGGATAGGGGCAAGGGGTAGGGAGGGGTGTGAGATGAAAGGTGGAGGGGGGAGTGTAGGAGCCTTGCAGACGGACTGAGATTCAGAGGGAAGCACGAGGCAAGAGGAATGAGAGCAAGTCTGCAAGGGAAGGAGGTTGAGAGCAAGTCTTGGAAAGAGGCAGAAAGATGGAAGTGTGGAGGCGGGAAAGAGCCAGAGAAGCGAGGACATAACAACCATAGAAAAATGTGTGTATGTGTGTGTGTGTTTGCTTTATTGCAGTGGCCCCACCTACCCCTCCATCCTGTTAAGGAGGCACAGTCCTAAGGAGGAGGGGTAGGATCCCCTCCCTCAGCCACCAACACTCACACATACTCTCTCATACACACTCTGCTCTGTGAGGAAGCAGTCGCTGGAGAGCTGTGGATAGACCAAGCAAGGTTCTGCAGGTGTCCCACCCTTCTCTCACCACATGGATGCTTTTAAAAGGTACTCTCACACATTTGTCTTTCTTTCTTTTAGGAGTTTATCTCAATTCTTCCTCAGTTTTCGTTCGCCGTTTCTCAGTCTTCGTTTTGGAGGTTTCTTCTCTGCGTTGTTCGTTATACGTGATCTGTTCCTGCTAATGTGTATGCGTTTCCGCGAGAGTGCATGTGCGTTTATGGGAGACTGAATGCATGCTTGTATGGTTGTTTACAACCACTACTGTAGCCGCAGGTCTGACAACTTTAGTGGAGCGGACTCTATTAGCTACATGTGTTTCTGCCCCATTGTATTTTATGACCCAGTAATGCTTTCTCAAAACTAAATTTTATAGGGGTCACGGCTTGAGCTGCTTGTTGCATAATTTATTCTTGTTTTTTTATTGTTTATTGGCGCTTTACCCTTAAGGTAGAGGGAGATGAAGTGTATCATGTATGCTCTGTATAAAGCTTTCAAATAAGGATGTATTTGGATGTTGGGATAGAAGCTTTTAGTCCAAAGTTTAGAAGAAATTCATGGCAGCATCTTAATGATAACAGCAGGAGTAATGTGGGTTTTGGGTGTGATGAGGACGAGTGTGAAAGAGTTGGAGATAAACAGTTTCTTTTAGTGTTTAATGTTTGTCACATTGCCCAGCATTTGATACAGTAACAGTGACCCAATTCAGAGAATTTTTAGTGAGTTGATCTGCAGCCATGTGGAATGTTATTTATGCTTTCATCATTTAAAAAGTAAAATTTTAAGTCAAGGTATGACAAAATCTGTCGAAGACTGAAGTGAATAACATGCTTTGATAAAGAGAAATCATTGAGATAACCCTTAAACCTTGTATGTGTGTGTATGAGAGTGTGTGAGAAGAGAGCACATGTCTCACATGTAACGTGCTGTATTGGCAAACGCCCAATCTACCCCTCTTTAGCTCTTCATAGAAATGAGGGTGCAGTGTAAAGCAAAGCTGCTTTAATTACTGATATTACTGGACTCCATACAGAGTAAAATCATTTGTTTAAGACTTTTAATAATTCTGCCTTAAACATTTTTGGCATTTAATATAATAAATTTGTCTTTAGTATTAATTTACAGGCATGACTAGGCTAAATGCCCCCTTAGGTTCAAGTCTACCACGAGGTTTTCTGAAACTCGAACACGATATTTGGCTCACCTTTTTAGCTCTGGTGTATTTTTCAGAACACGATAATGCCGACTGTATTCTAAACAATGTTTATGTTTTCCGCACAAGCCTACTCTTAATGTTTATTAGTGCTTTCAGAATCTATTTGGGGGATTTCATTCCATTTTAGGGATCAAATTGGTCACCATTTGTTCAAATATCCCACAAATCTAATTTTTTTCCACAATATCTCCTCTCCCTTTCTTTTGCTCAGCCTTTAAGTGAAATCTTTGTCATCTCCCCCTTTTTTTTTGCCTTGTATTGACCTGTTAATAATATTATCCACAGAGCGTGTGGCAGGGCCTGGGTCACCTCCCTCTAGGGTTTGGATGGTCAGCCCCTGGCCACAGTTTGGTCAGTGAGCGGCCAATGGGACTGAAGCTCTGGTCATCCTTCAATCTAGCTCCTTTCACAGCAGAGGTCAGGCGAGTCAAAGGGTAATAAGTTTAACCCCTCGAGGGGTGAGGAGTCAGAGGTCATAAGGAAGGCTATAGGGAGAAGGTTTGCATCATCAATCAGTGGCACTCCTGGTTATATCTGTGCACATCGATGACACTTGCTCGTTTCTGCCAATCTCATTTGCATGGCTTGCTAAGCACAAAGGGCGGCCATTGTACTCAAACAAACATGAACAAATATAAGATAAGAATTGGGGGAGGCCGGTTATTGTTAGTTTCTAGGACTGTTCAATCCTTTTTTTGTAAAAGATTTTGTCTTTTGACCCCCTTTGAGTAATTCTAACTGACTACATTATGCAGACATCTAAATAAGGCCCTGCTGTCCTCTTTAGTGAATGATAATGCTGCTCACTCAGTCAAAATCCTGAAAATGCCTGAAATGGAGGAAACGTGTTCTATTGGCTGAATCAGGTTTTCTTTCATCTTTCAACAGCAGACTATATTCTCAAAATTTGACTAAATGTTCCGATAGTGTTCTAGTTTTTCCAATACGTACGCTGAAATGCGTCACCCTCAAAACCATGATGTATCAAATGTAAACTGCTATCAAAAGCCACTGTAATGAAAGATTTTCTTATTAGGAAAAACATTATGGCTGTTTTACTGCATCTTCAACGGAAAAGATTTATCTGTAGGATGTTTCTTTGTGCACTTGAACAATTTTCTCGGCCTTACTTAAATCTTTAAACGATTATAACAATCAAGTCTTTAAAAGCAACAATGATCGTATGACAATTTCTTAAATTCTACTGCAGATCAGCGAGTGCATCCCTCCTTCTAACTGAAGTGGTACTGCGCTGATGTTTCAGCATCTCCCAGAGGTCTCCTCTCCCTGGCTGATGTTAGCGATGTGTCAGCATTAAGCTAGGCCTGCCTGCTAGGATGCTGGGGCCGTGGTGGCGACCAGCCCAGCCTGGCCAAAAGCCAGACCAGACATGTCTTGGCACTAGACAACAGACGTGACAGGATCAGGGATTGGAGGAAAAATATGCTCATACAGTTCATAGTACTGTATATCCATATTACCAAGAAAGTACAGCAATATGCTTATCAAGTCCTGCCTCAAAGATTGAAAGGTTCAATATTTTTCCTGCTACTTTGTCTTTTTGATTCAACAGTGCATCGTGAAGGAAGAAAGAAACAATGAGAGCGAAGCAGGGGATTAAAGAAGACCCTCGAAAGGGATCCCAGACCAGACCAGGATGTCATGGTTACAGGGTATGTCCCTTCGCCCAAATGAGCCACTGTGGGATGTCTAATGCGTATTTCTCTAAGGGAAGCCCCACATGCACATTACATAAATGGGATGAGGTGCATATATATCGGTCGGAGCACACTGGAGGATGTGTGCATGCCATTAAGTGTGTGAATGAGAGAGATGTACATGTTGCTCAGTCAGCTCCTGCACAGACAGAGACCATCAATCACAAATGCACGGTGAGCCGCATTGCTCTTTTCCTGGTCCCTCAAGTCCTTTCTCTGGGCTGGAATTACACAGCACTTTACCTGCAGCACTGCATTTTTCTGGACTTTGTCTTTACCCACGCCATAACTCAAGCAACACATTCGTGTGATACGATTTCTTTTTAAAACTCTGATGAGAGATCAAATTTGAAGACTTATAAATCGGCCCCATATACAAAGTGAGCACATGGTCTGTTTCGCTTCTAGTTTTGCAGTTGTATGCAAAAAAGGTGAAGCTGTAAGCAGTAATAAACATACTGCTACTGTTGTTCACCTGTATTGGCCTCACAACAATACACTTCATCTCTGCGTAGCGTCTATCTCCCTGCGTGTCTACGACGTCAGTTTAAACAGCTCGGAGTACAGCTCACCCCCATGTGAACAGTTTTTCTCTTTTGGTGCTCATTTTTAACTTTCATCAACAAACCTGTGTGTGTTTTCTCCTCTTTCAGACTCAAAAATGTAAAATTTCAACTCCATCATGCGACAGAATTCTCTCAGTTGCTATAAATGAATGTCAAACTTGGAGGCTTTGATAATGCGTAACTTGGACTAAGTCATAATGACCTCAGCTCCATGTTGGGTGGCTGCGCTGTGGGGGTCAACTGTGTTTGATGGATGAGCGCAAAGACCTTGGGTTTTGGATAAGACAGGAGACAGAATATGCAGAGGGGCAGGGTGCGTTGTGCAATACCTGCCGCAGTTTCTGAGAGCGCGTGTGACAGGTAGCAGGTGGACCGGTCGTTGATAAGATAAAGGCAAGTGATTGCAGTCAAGGTCTCGTCTTTTAGTCCTAGTTTGATCAGCTGAGAAGTTCACTTCATATTTATCTCCTGAACTTTAAAAGTGAGTATGTTGCTGCGTGGAAAAACTATTTACAAGTGTCGAAATATGACAAAAACAGCTTCCTTTTAAATTATTTCATGAACTCCAAAATGTTATTTCTTGAGAGCAGAAAACATCAATTCACTGTCACTTCTAAGTGAGACATGAACTAATTACAGCGATGTGATGAGAGCAATAACCTCAGAGAAATGAATGAAAAAAAAACATCAAAATGTCTTTTTAATTCACGAAACCATAAAGTATAAACTTAGGTTTTAAAAAAACTTTAAAAAAATGTAAACAAAAAAGAGACATGATAGTAAATGAGATTATAGATGAATCAAGTTTCTTGTTATGTTAAGGTCTGCAAGTTTAAAATTATACCTGTGCTAACATGGTAACACCTTTACAAAATGTAGATTGGATAATTGATCCAATGTTGTCGTGAAGGTTAAAACAACATGAACACTGGTGTCCTTCCGTTGGCTCAAGGAAGACTCTTCATTTAAGAAAACGGGGAAAATTTGATAAAAGTTTCCACATACGTCTGTTAGTGCAGTCCAGTTTAGTGTATGGATCGCACAAATCACAACTGTGTAATTACTTCACGTTTTTTGTGGATCGAACTGGAAATAACTGCATTAATACTTTTGTAAGGGATTTATGTTATATATATATTAAAAAAGGTTGAGTAAAGAACACTCTTTATGGAGTGGCTTGAAGCTACGACTTAACTATACATCAAGCAAGCTTTAAAATGTTCAAATTGAGTTGATTCTTTGTGAGACTTTGTGAATTAGACTGAGGCAAGAAGTTGAGATTGCGAGGCGTAGGTCATTACTGGTGCTGCGTATTAAATCAAGGTGAGTAACGGGGACCTTGAAATGACCAGAGGTCTATAACAGAATGCTCCCTGGGAGAAGGCCGATGGGCCTAAATCGACTCCCCACTCATTTACATGAGACATAAATTCATATTTAAATGGCAGAAAATTACTCGGGTGGCTGATACACTGGGGCGCGTGAAATTATAATTGTAGTCAGCAGTGTGTATGTGTGCGAGGGCGATATAAGATTGAAGAGATGTGTGGAGGAATTATGCGTCCAATAACTGAGATGGGATGTAAATATGGTCAGGACAGTCAGGGGTCTGATGTGCTATCAGCCCATTTCATCCCAGACTGCAGTGCTGGAACTAAATGGCAGCCAGTCCCACACCAAGTGAAAGGCAAATGAGAACTGGCCATCACAGCGCAGTACGGAGATGTTCCTGTATAAAATGTTTTAATAAGATGTTTCAGACCCCAAAAGAATAACTTGAATTTTTTTTCTTTTATCTGACTGACGGATGAAAACAAAAAAAAAATGGTCTCAGAGAAGCAAATCCTTACGTTGAACAGCCTGAGAGAAGAGCTCGTTTTCTTTCACCATCCAAAAAATGAAATTAACAAAGGGTCCTGTGAATATTCTGTTAACCAACCGCAAGATGAGTTTATCAGCCCAAAAGATGCCTTTTTTTTAGCAAAACTGTTTCATTAATAACTAATAAAAAAGCCTAAGGAAACGTATCACAAGACTCGATGGAACAGTATCCATTTTATTTCACATAACGCAGGTTTCTTATCTTTTATGAGCGTTTATGTGTGCTTGCTGCTCTTCTTTTTGAGAAACAGCACACTTGCATTTGCACCACTGTACTTTGGTCTTCGTTGTGCCTCTATCTCATCCTACTATCTTGGCCTTTTATGCCCCTTTCCTTTGAGCAGTTTTTTTCTTCCTCCTCTACAGTAGCGTTCCTCTAACGGAAAGACTGGGACTCACACACATGTCACATCAGTTCATGGAGATCCACATTGTTTTTATCCAGCGTGCACCTCTGGGAGGTCTAGGGAGGTCTGTGTTTTTGCACTATGTGCTTGCATCCCCCAAATGCGACCCCACATCATTTTGAAACCGCTCTCACACTCAGTGCTGCACACACACACACACACACACATTGTATGAGTATGTGTACATCTGCATTTCTCTGCTTATATTCTCACAGACTGCACGTTTTTCTATCTGAATCTCACCACACGTCATTCAGTCCAAGCTGGACCATCAACAAACAGTACAATATGACTCACCAGGAGGCCCCTTACAGACCTGTTTCATAATTTGCAGTGCTCTGCCCATTGTATCGGCCTTCTTTGAAAAATTTACCTCCAACTGATACAATGCGTCAGTCTTTTTGTTAGAGGAAGACAATTGCTTGTAAGGAGAAGGTCCAGAGCCTTAATGAAGTGCTAAAGAGCACACATTGGCTACCGGGCACAAAGGTCACTGAGTGCTCTTAACGTTAGATGACAGCTAACGGAGCAGACCACTCTGTGAAAGGACAGAGACTAAAGTTCATACGGTGATATCATTATTTTATTGTTCAGTGCTGTATGTGGAGGCCAGTTAAGCGTAAAATTAATTTGTTAAAAACTGAAGATTAGAATGGGCATTGATGAGTCACAGTGAGGGACAAACTGAAGACGACAATGATTTGGAGTTTGAATAGCTCGTCATTGTCAAAGCAGTAACACAAAACTTTTAACTGTAAACGTACTGGTAGGCTGGAACCACTCCTTACCTCTACATCGACAAAAAACTTACACTTTGAGAAAAACTGAGTATTTTCTTCCTTTAGAATGAAACATTTTTGAAACTTTGTCATCATAGTGAAGAATTGAAGCGTCTCAGTTCGTCACGATGTGCTTCCGTCAGCCATCGAGTCCTGCTCCTCGGTTTTTGCCCAAACCAAGAAGCAGTATAGTTTATGCCCAATTTCTTGGCTAGAGATGTACAGTTCCTAACATAGGTATAGACCTCCCGTGGCCTTTTTACGTCTCAAGATAGTAAAGTAACCTGGAATTCATATGAACTTATTTGGGCTTGTTAAAAATTACTTTAAAAGCAGCCGTCTGTAGGATAAGTAAGTTCAGTTGAGCTCAAAGAAGGGTTTCAAATAAAAGCACTCAAGGTTTTAATTTTATTTCCAAGTAGTTTTGAAAGGAAAAGGATTTAAATTTTGCCCATGGCATAAAACCAGATGAAATTTATTTTAATGTTGATTTAACAGATATGGAAAAGCGCTGAAAGAAGTTCTGAAGGCACCGTAAGAAAGATACCACAGAAGGTCACGGAAGTTTTTATGGTATTAAAACTTAGCTAATTTATTAAAGTCTTTAATTGGAAAACAATTTTACCAATAATTCACCCAGCACATGCCTTGCACCTTCCCTTTTTTAAGTAAAATTGTGGATTTAAAAAAACAGCGACTGTTTGCAGAACATTTAACCTGCACAGCTTAAAACGTTTGTCTGAAAAGTAAACATGCACTGAGATGAGGAATTATTTCTCATGCAGGGGCTGGAGTAATCTTTTATTCTTCCCTAATAGTAGTATTTCATGATTTTTATGCTAAACTGTTGGGGGACAGGTTGGGGTGGGTGGGTGGGGGCTCATGATGTTGGGACAGATGGCATTTAGCTCTAGCTGTGCCGAGCTCAGTGGGACCCGAAGCTTAAGAGGTTAGGCCTGTCAAAACCACTCTGTTCATTCACTGCCTAACAAAGTGTGGACTGTCAGCCTGTTCCGTTTAATAAACTTAAGATTTTTCTTTTGTCAACGCCTGAGCAACACTTTACAACTCGATGACCTGAATATCCCAACATGCACTGAGGCTCAATGGGAAAGATGGCGTCTTTCTGTCCCAAAACTTTCTCAAATGTGTGGATTTTATGTCTGATCTGGTCTGAGAAACGACAATAACTGAATTGTGAATTAGTTTTAGGAAGTTTGGGTCAACAGGCTCTTTTAGCAAGATGTTTATATGACCATGAATAAATATATTGATTGAAATGTGTTTAAACAACAGCAAAGTTACAAGATTGTGATCAGTGTGCACTTTTTCGTTGCACCACATCCCAATTTTTAAGTAAGAGCTCACCGTATGAACCAAATCAAACAGCAGGAAAGAATAAAGTCAGATATGTGCCAAAAGTTTCAAGATGGAATCAAATCGGTATCATTCTGGTTCGTCTGTAGCAGTGTGACCAGATTCTACTTAAGTAATGCACCAAAGTCCACAACAAGTCAGAGATTTTTAGAAAAATGATTCTTCACCACAAGAGGGAGACATACTGTAACATGCAGGGGGATTCTCCACCTGACTGTACATCGCCCACACACTGCTGATCCTCACTCTGAATGCCCTAAAGCTGCCCTCAACCATGATGCTGCAGAATCGTTGAGTAAACATGTTTCGTTTCTCCTCTCTCTTCTCGTCTCTCAATTTGTTTCAGTGCTTGTTGGGGGTCAAAGGCTGAGGGCTGGTGAATGGTGACCTAAGTGAGAGGCCTGGCTGACATCTGACCTCTCACTGGGTGTGCTTCTGACCCTTGAGGATACGGCTCAACAATAGGAGGCACGTGCCTTGGCCTTGTCACCATGGTAACACAGGACCTTTTGGAATGGTAGGGGGTGGGGGGGTCAAGGCTCTGTCTTTATCCTGATCTGTGTTAACCGTCTGTTGCCAATTGACTCTTAGGGATATAACGCGTGCCCACCACAGACGGTGTGTGTGCTGGAGAAGTGTGTGTTTTTCATGTGTGTGCGTGAAGACGAAAGGACTAACTGGATAATCTCTGCAGGCAACTGTGATGGTGTTTTGTATTCTCACATTCACCTGGAGAGATTCTGCAGTTTGTCTTATATGCTTTAAAAAAAAAAGTGACACTTTTAAACCGTCTATTTCATTTGAACTGTCTTTGGAAGCGTCGAGTCTGTGCAGACGCAGCACATTTACGATATACTTCATTTGTTGTTCATAGTTTTTCTTCCTGCAGCATGCTGAGGGTAGATAAACTGTTTATCAGAGCTGTGCCAAAAACCATCTGCCTACCTAAAATGGTGATCAAAGAGGATTTCACAGCATTGCTGAAGGTAATGTTCATCGCACAATAGAAGAAGTGTTGCCATGCGCCTTGCCGCACTCCAGCTTAATCTTTTCATGCCTCTGTTACAAGGCAAAACTGTTAGTGATTCTTTAAAAGAAGAGAATGAGGAGAAGACAATGACATACAGTCCTGAATAAGGGCCAACAGGTGCAGTCCACCTGGAGGAAAGCATGTTTCACACCTTATGCTCTGCCTCTTTGATGCTGAGCGAGCTGCTCTCTTAACCACAGAAAACCACCAGCAACCCGATCCTGCAGACAGCCAGCCACACCCTCTCAGCTCTACTATGAGAAATATCTCTCTTCATATTCTGTTTAATATAAAATCTGTCACATCTGCATTTTTTTTGCTCATTATTACCCATCCTCCTGTCTCTCTCCTGAGCCCTTACCCCATTCATCCCCCTCCACCTCTGAATTTTCTGTCTCATCCCCTTCTTCTTGTGTTCTGCTGTGTTTTGGTGAAATCTCAGCTGGCAACTGTGAGTCGTTCACTAGCTGCTCTCACAATGGCCTCTGGGATTATGCTAAACACAGCGCCTCGGCTGCTCTCCCCATCGACCGGCGTCAGCGACGCCCTTTGGAGCTCGCAGGAAAGAGATGGAGGGCTCTCAATGAAGATGTCACTGCAATTACACATGTGCGTTTCACAGACACCCTCTCTGTCTGCTCTTCCTCCTCTCGCATACCCCGTCCCCACTTTTAAAAAATTTCTTTTCGACAGTCTTTTGAAGTGCAGCCTCATCTCTTGCAGCTCCTTCATAATGCATGCCCATTTTGAATTTGCATGAATTCACGTTCCAGATGCTTCTGCTGCCATCTTGACTTACAATGATATGTACTGTACCGTATTGGCCATTGTGTTATCGGACGATGAAAAGAATAATAACAGCTTGTTTTTATGAGTTTGGGTTATTTTGGTATCACACCTCCCACCCTGAGGACCTGTTTTATAGAGACTTAATATGCTGTAAATTGTTCAGCCTTTGTTGCCCCTGTTCTGATGTTGGGGTGAAGAAGAGCTTTCTGATGTGGATGATACTGCATCAGGAACTGATTGGCTGATGCTCAATAGCCAACAGTACCTGATGCATTGCCTTCAGCATCGAAAGAAACGTCACTAAGCATCAACTCCATCTGTGTTTTGATAAATCCTGTTGTATATTTGAGGACGCACCCATTTCAACCTCCTCTGTGATTGGCAAGCACGGTCTCCATTTCTGGTAAATATTTTCTCCTCCTCTCTTTAATCAATCTTGTATAAATCTTTTAATCTTTATAAAGAGTTTCCAAATGTCTGATCGATCTCATGCTTAATCAGTGTTACTTCACTTTTTGTGAAACCGAAAACAAGCTCGCCAAGTTCAAATAAAGTTTTCTGTGAAGACGCCTTGTGTCATTCGTGTCTGTACTGTTAATTTCAGCATTCCCTGGGATTGATTTTCATACTTTTCTCTCTAATTTGTTGTGCAAAGATATTTCTCATTAATGTCACATTTTAATGTGTTAAACTTTGAAAAACTGCTGAGCTGAAGTCAAATACTCAGAGATTTTATTAGGAGTCTGAATCTGAAAAAAAGAAGCTAATACGCATTTAAGTTTGGTGCACCTCCAGAATAGGGCACCATGCATGAGTCCATCTTCATCCACACCCTGTAAGGAGGGGTCAAAAGGTCAACATTCAGTAAGGCAGTGCCAAGTCCATCTCCAACCAGTCACACCAGCAAGCTGTTAGGACACACACACACACACACACACACACACACACACACACACACACACACACACTTGCTGTCTCTTTACCCATGGGAAAGCCAGGACGCCTTGCCAATTTCAGCAGATGTTCCTGAAGTGCAGGCATCTTGTAAACACCATGAAATGTATTAGAGGCTAATGTAGTGCTTGCTGACAGAGGTCTTCAACACATGACTGGACTTTACCACCTGCTGCACACACAACTGGACATGTACGTGTATACAAACACCGAGGCCTCTCACAGCATGACAGGGACTGTGTGCATGGAGGGTCACAGTTGAAGAAACATTTAGAGGATATGTTGGCCTTTGGGGATTAGTGAGGATATAGCTTCAGATTATCTACAAAGCATTGAAAACAAACAAAAATGAGCACTTTGATTTTTTAATTAAATAGCTATTAACGCGCATTATCGTCACATAAATGTTTGTTTGGATCCAACACGGAAACTGGAAAGAACCAATCTGTTAAGTTTGACATCAGAGTTATTGGTCAGGAGCTGTATTGAACAGAATTTCCCACTGAAAGCAAAGAACCTTTTTTGTCAGCAGCATTAGTCAGTCCATAGAGGGAGCTAGTGCAGCCTTTTCTCTGATGGTTCTCTGCTCCCCGGTGAGAGACAAACCCGGAGCTCAACCTGCCCGGTACACCGCCCCCAGCATGTCATACTGTACGCGCCGCATGTTCATCACCAGAGCTTCTCGCGCTCCGACAAACATCTAACATCCACCACAAGAGCTGTCCGCCACGCGCACACGCTCGGATCTGCAACCACAAACACAACCGGGGACCTATTTTCGTCGGCACGCCAGGAGAGTTGGAGATCTGCAGGTAACCACAGGTACGTCGCCATCATTGACGCCAAAAGATGAAAAGGAAACAAAACAACAGCAATCGGATCAGAGCATAGTGAAAACAAAACACGTTAATCTGCAAAAGTTGATTACAAGTTAAACCAAGCGACTAATAAATGCGCATCAGCACTTGTTTCAGATGTAGTTCGCATGTTTTGGGGAATTTCCGGTAACAAGTGTCCGTACCTTAAAACAATGCAGAATTAAAACAACTCACATGCAGTGTTGGACTGGACAGCTTGTTTAGTTTTTCGTGCATGAATACATTTTGAATCGACACGACTTTTGTGCGTCTGATCGACCTTTTCATTCTTCGTGACACACAAGGACATGTTTACGCACGCATCTTTACGCGTATTACGCACTAAACCTCTAGGAGTAAAAAAAAAAAAAACACTGCAGAGAAACACTTCACTTAGTTGAAGTTGCAGATTTAGCTGGAGTGCTGCCAACATAAACATCACGCCAGCAGCGGGAGATGCTGGGACTCGTTAAGCAATGCCATCAATGATGTAATAACGGGTATTAAAACATGTCGGATTGTCAAGTGAAAAATGATCCTGCACACTCCTGTCCACTGGGCTCCTCTGTGCGTCTCGTTACAGAGCTGCTCTGACGTTTGGTCGACATGCTGGGGATCTGCGTTTGCCTTTGTGCGCTTTTCACACATGTCCTCTCTCAGGAGGCTGAGGAGCCTGTGTCCTACTCGGTAAGTGGAGGAATGTCCGCTTCAAGTGCATAGTTTATGGCTCTCATTGTTGTATTTTCGACATGTAAGGAGAACAAAATGTGTGATGTCTCATCTGTCCTTCACAGTGCACAGAAGGGTACGAGTATGACAGAGTCAGGGAGCAATGTAGAGGTGAGAAACTGCCTGAAATGTTCCTATTTAACCTCTAGATTTCAGGTTTCAGTTTTTCAGACTTCAGTTTTTATCTCAGCTGCATGACAGATATCCTTTCTTGTTTTCTCTGTCAGACATCGATGAGTGCGCCTTGTTAGATGATGCCTGCAAAGGAGGCATGCAGTGTATCAACCACTTTGGAGGATACCTCTGCCTCCCCAAGAGCGCCGTCATCTACATCAGCAAGGAAGGCGATCAGGTACCAATGACGGATGCCGCACCCCCTGTCCCTCCTGTCCTTCCTGCCTCACCAGTCCAGCCTCAGGTCCCACGGGTGTTTCCAGGTGATCAGAGGGTCTCTCAGACCAGCAGGACCATCCGCTGTGCAACCGGATTCACTGCAGATGACCAGAACCTCTGCAGAGGTAAGCTCAGTTACTACCTCGACATCTTCCCCTGAACCCTGCTGAACTTCCAACACTTTGGTGATTGAGAGGTGCGTTGGCTGCCTTATTTTCAATACCTCACACTGCAGCACAAGAGGCCAACACTAACAGTTTTACTGGTATCAGAAAGACTTGACTGTTTCTGCACTGTACTCACAGAGTTAAACATCAATATTATGGGAGAGTTTTTATAGTCTGGATAGTCAGTGGTATCCTTTTCTTGCACTTGGCTGAATGCGGCGCTGCTGCATGAAAAACAAGCCTAATTTTGTCTCAAGTAGAGCTGTGAGGGTATTTCATAATTAGTTGCAGAAGCCCTTTGGTGAGTAGAGCAACATCCCTCAGACATCATCCACAGCTACACCATGAAGAGCTGCCAGATATGTTGTAAGGTCCTCCTTTTTTTTTTTTTCAATGTGATGTCATGTTCCTTGAACTCTTATGGTCCTTCGGTCGCTCCCAGCGTGATTTTTTTGGCCAGAGTTGAGCTTCTTCCTGAAATAAAAGACACTCCTCTTGTTTTTGGTGTTGAGGTGATCTGCTTCGGGGCCAAGGAAAGGAGTTTTATCGCACTGTGGCAAGCTGTGTGCCTTTACACCTCCAGGAGATGTTCTCTGGGCCTTGACTTGCTTGTGATGTTGGTAGCTAGTAGCTGCGCAAGATTTCGTGGGAGTGATCCTGTGTTTGAGCAAGACTCTTTGATCTTTACAAATGGGGAGGGGTTTAAAGATTTATGCATTGCCTCTCTCTCTCTCTGTCTCTCTCTCTCTCTCGCACACACAAACTTAAACACACACACACACAGGTGCCCTTAGTTGCTGCTTTGTGCCAGATGTTCACAGCTGCACCTGAGAAAGAGAATATCCGAGCATAAAAGCCCCACATGAATAAGTCAGGGTGCATCTTGTTACAGTATGTGTGTTCAGTGGTTAGAAACTTCTCCTGTCAATAGGCCGACATGTGGTGAGGCCTGCGGTCACAGAACCCCGGTGAAAGTAACAAATTTGATTTTACACCTGGGGCAAAGATCCATGTGAGGCACTTTATGTGTTTCTCTGAATTGGAACCAATTAGGTTTTATTAGAGTGTAAAACATGGCAGCATATCAGCTAAAGCAACCACATAAGCGGGCTGGCAGGAGTGTAACACTTATTCATTCACTGGCAGTGCATGGGCTAAACAAAGATAGGCTGTTGCTGACAGCGTTAATGCTTTGAAATGATCCGAGTTTTAACTGGAAGGCGTCTCGTGCCGTTATGTGGGTGTATGTCTCTGCTGGGAGAGTGATATAATCTTTGTTTACATCACTCTCTGGTTTCTCTGTCATTACCTTTAACTCGCTACAATGAGCCAATTGTTCTTTTTTTTTTTTTTTTTTGTTCCACACAGTGGCTGTTTTGCAAAAGCTACATATCTTGCTAGCGAAGGAATTCCCATCAGCTTTCATTGAAAGGAGGGGAGGGGGGGTAACCTCAGTGTATCAAATAGCGCTTACATCAGGCTCCTTCCCTGCTAACTCACCACACTGTGGAGGAAACCTGGAGTGCAGAGTCAGGTAGGGCAAAGGGGAGGCTGAAGGCTGACACTGACTAAATAACCGCAGAAGTGCAGCAGCACTGACCAAGCCAGGTTGTACCAACGTCATGGGCTGTACTGCTGCTGAGTTGTTTTTGGTGACTTACTGCTGAGTATGTGGTGAATAAAAGAGGGATCAGCTAAATGTTCTGGAAAAAAAAATGAAGCCAATTTTCCAAAGTACAACTTAAATTGTGAAACAAAAACGCAAAATTGCTTCTCGTACCATTATTTCTGCTGATTTAAAGCAAAACTAACCACAAACAAAAAAAAATTACATTCAACTCTTCACGCTGTTTTTTTTAAGCTTTCAAATTAATATCCCTTCCCATTCATTGATGACTTTTTTTTGTATATTGTAGAATAAATCTGTTTGGCTCTCAGTTTGAACCCGAGCCTGAGAGTGTGTTGCTGTGCTGACACATAGCGGGATATTGGCGCCCTGCTTCAGCTCGACCACACAGAGAAAACCATGAACCTTTACTGTATGTGTGACAGCTTAATGATGCCTCACATTTCCATGACCTCCCCCTCCCCTCTAAACATACACACACACACACACACACACACGCACTTCACTGTGTTTGACGCCTGGAGATGCCTACTATACTGTACAAGTGGCTTGTTGTAGTCCTGTGTGTGCGCATTAACTCTTAATTCCTGCAGAGTTGAGGTCATGTCCGCTTTAAAATGAAGGCTGTCGACTAAAAGTGGTCGAATCAGTCTCCAAATGTGTAAAAAGAAGGTTTTTTTTTTTTTTTTGTTTAAAGTTAAATAATGTTTAGAAGCACACCATCATGTAGCCTGACTTCAGGTCGAAAGATGGCAGTCGTGTTGTCATGTTTTACACGATTCTGTTTTTTTTTCCCCACTAATGTTCGTACTGTGGACTTCATCTGCGCCTCATTTATTTTTCATCTTAAAATTAGATCTGATTTCGCTGCAGTATAGGGCATGAAAAGACATGCCGCTCCTGTTTACCTGTCTGGTTTCCTGAGGTCATGTTGGCCACATTACCACCTACATGCCTGACTAATTTCAGCTACGTCTGGACGTCTTCACCTGCAGTGGCTGGAAATCTTTCCTTAAAGTATGTTCTATTAAAGCCGTTAAGCCTCTGTGTGACAGTGAGAACTTGTGTACTTTTCCGAACAAGGCCGAGCGCATGCAATAACATTTTTCCACGCAGATGCAATGCACTTGGGAGGAATATCTCTGGAATGTCAGCGTTGGTTGTTTTTTTCCGTTTGCTCCCATCTTTTGTGATGGTTGGAATTACTCACCACCTTGACAGATAAGCATCGGATCGATCTGCGAGGAGCAGGAATGCAGAGAGCAGAACAAGAACGACTTGAGGATTTTGACCTTTTCAGTTTGTACCTTAGAGCTTCCTGTATTGTGATTTCATCCTGACATTTCCACTTGAAGAAACAAGCCCCAACACCAAGTCTCTTCTGATCCACGGACAATGTTAAAAGAAAAAAAAAAAAAACGATCTGAGGATACACAGGGAGCAATTACAGTTTTCCGGAAATTCCTTCAGATCTTATCTTGTTAGTGTTTGTTTCTCCCACAGATAAGCTGCACAGATTTGGTAGATGTTGTTGCACAGAGAAGAACACTTCAACACTGGGGTGATTGGAGTCAGTTATAAAAGATCTGAAATTCAAACATTCTGCAGAGATTTTGTTGCTTCACAGGAAGAAGTTGGATCAAACACTGAGCCTTTGCTCAATGAAAACTGACCCTCCTTGTTTCGGGTTACTCAAAGAAAAAGACACCTGAGGCCTTTGTGCAGGTTGAACCCTCCTATTACCAGCTAAGCTCTTGTCTTCCACCTGCTCTCACACTGATGATTTGCACTGTCCCGCATCACTTACCTTGTGATTGTCCTCGTGCCCTGTGATTCCACCGTCCATTTCATTACACCTGCTGCTACAACCACTGCTGCAACTTTAAACCTTTGAATTGTTGATGTCGCAAAGTTACAGTTGGTAGAATTAGAAATATTTAACAATATATTGTGGTAAGATTCCAGATTGAAACAATCACCTACTCACCTCTCTTGTTAGTAAAGCAGCAGTGGCCTTTGAAGATAATAAGTTCCTGTGATGCTTGATAAGTTTGAGCCTCAATTCTTTAAGAAACATTTATCACTACAAAATCTTCGTACAAAACAACCACTATTTCCTTCCTCAGCTTCCAACAGGTGCATTTCGAACAGCCTCTCTCTTACATACAAAAACAAATGTTACGAGTGCAACTGTAGAAATATGGCAGTGCAAGATGGCAGCCTCCATGGAAGGAGATCTGATACCTCTGTAGATTTAAAGATCATTCTCCAGTCTGATTTATGCTTGATGTGTCTGCGAGGTCCACTCGGCTTTGTGCGGACGAATGACGTCATTTTAACAGCATCGTGCAGTCCTTTTCATGCGGAAAATTTCCACATTGCGCACCTCTGAAAATGCCTAACTTCAAGCAGGGGCTGCTTTTGTCTAAAGTACAACAAATACTGGCATTTATGTGATTAATCGTAATAACAGTGTGATTAACAATTCCTGGCATAAAATTGCAACCAAACTTAGCAGAGAAGAGGAATTTGTGAAAAAGTGTTGTAAACTGTTAACAAACTCTTTCTCTAGTTTAGTGCTGTGGTAGACGTGTTTGTGATACGCCGCCCCCTGCAGTTTGGGAACGGACGCTGCATGGAGAAAGTGTAAAAGCCACATTGTTCTCTCGTGCTGATCTCATGCATCCCATTTCTGTGGGTCACGTTCGTACAGAAAGCATAATCAGCCCTTCAGTCAACTAAAACAAAAACAAATTTATACACTAAATTTGAAGTAGTTATTATACTCAGTTTCTACCAAGTTTGTTCTGTGAAATGTTGCTTAACACTACAGACTGCACCTTTAAAGTTTAATTTAAATTGTAGGAAGCAAATATACTTAACCCTTTATTGCTGAAAGTATCATAAATGATACATGAGTTTAAAGACCTCTAACTCATCAGCACGTTAAACATTTTGATTAAAAACCTGTTAGAAATATTAAAAAATCCAGTATACCCCCTCGAGGATTATCATTCCACTACAGGCAGCTGAAGGTGTATTTTGGACCTTTTCAAAATGCTCTCAGGAAATTATCCACATCTTTTTTTTTTCAGGAATATCACTGATAATTTTTTAGAAGTTGCAATTAGAATAACATCTAAATTGTTACTCAGTTTTAGAAATAAGTGTTTTCTTCACTGAATGAATGCATAGTTACTAAAAAAAGTTGCCAAGATCGCCCAATTTTTCATATGTGATACAAAAATATATCATAGACAAAATGATGTAGCGATATTTTTGTGAATTTTGTTGAAAGGGTTAATAAACATGTCAGTTCCCAATTTTTTTGGCTGTTTTAGGATGGGTCAGGTTGTAAAGGGTTAAATCATGTACCAAAGAGAAATAGCTTGATCTGTTGGATTACAGTCCTTTTCTGAACTCATTTTCATGCCAGTATTGCATTTTTTTTTGTCATAGCGCCACCTTCTGGATAAATGCCATAGGCTTTTTTGACATAGAATTTGACTTGGTTAAAAACATCAAAGAGTATTGGCAGCATACAAAACAAAAATTGTTGCTCAAGAACAGTAAAACAGTAAGCGGTACTGCTGTGTCCACAGTTGGCGCCATTATCAACAAAAACAGAAAGTTCCTTACAGGAGCTTTAATCCCTTTGATGCCTTCATAGTGCAAAGTTCAATATTTGATCATTTGTGATATTTGCACCATCAAAAGTGAACACAGAACTCATTCTGCTGGTTTTCAAAGAATTTATCTTACAGGATTCATCAAATGATTTGATGAACAGTTCAGACAGTTTTAAGCCCTCCAAGATCAGCTTATCATCAGTATCTGCAAATCTCTGGATACATAAGATTTCAGAGATTTGACGACAGAAAGGCCAAATTAGTGTGAATTACAACAAATGATTCTCACTTCTTACCTAGTGTGTCAGATTTTTGTTCAACCGTTAACTTTTTAATTCTCTTAGTTTTGTCTTTACATAATCTGCCTCGTACATCATGTATTGGTCCTGTTTTATAGGCAGCACTTATGAATTAACATTGCTAACATTTTTTGGCTTCAAAGATCTCTTTCCATTCTGCATCCTGAGCCAGAAAACCTGTTGATGTTGAAACTCCTCAGCTGCTGATAAAAACAAAACAAAAAAATCTTCAACACTCTTTAACCGGACATGTTTGACATAAGTCTTTCCATGCCAAAAAAACATCTGAAAACAAAGTCCTTCAAATAAAGTTCAGGTGAGGACTGAAAGCTCGAATAAAGCGACTGGGAAATATTTTTAAGAGTGGTAATCTAATCAAGCCATCCTTTAGTGAGACTGTGTTTCCCCGGTGTTGTGTTGCGTTTTGCTGTGAGCCTCACGCTGCCGTCACATCCACAATGGCAGAGCAAAGCCAGGGGGAAGCAGCTTTGGCGTGCGTCCTCCGTGTTACTGTTTAATGTTGCTGTTATTATTCTCTGAGAGGTCGGTGCCTGTCCAACGTCCAGCTGCTTCCTCCTCTGATGTTCTTACATGTGTTGCTCTTTCCGTTTACCTCATGATGGAAAGGGACACAGGGCTGCTATAAATCACTGTTGCTCTCAGCTGGTTGACATGTGATCGTATGATCTCTGTTCCTCACAGTTTGTCCTTTTTGTTTTTGTTTTGACCACACTTTCGCTGTTTGTGTGCACAGGTTTCCTTCCTCTCATGCAACAAATTTGTCTTGTAAGGCCCTGAATGGCTACAGTGTGACTGCTGACATTTTATTTGAGTAGAGAGATTGATCTTCTTATAACAGGGCTTCAATCTTTTTAGACATTTTCAGAGTAACAGGAAGGATTACTATCAGTGGGGAATGTAGCTGGCACACTGGACGGATTTTCAAGAATGTCAGGACTCTGCCCGACCTTTAGAAGAGTGTGGAACAAACTCACAAATCAGTAAGTGTCAGCACGACTAAAACTCCTGTTCTTATTGAACAATGAGAGGGGAATCTTGGGAGTGGTACGGAAAGAAAGATCATGGAAGTATTTCATGCTCTGAAACAGATAGAAGATAAGTTTGGAGAGGGCTGATTTGTTTGATTTCTTGTCTATTTTAAGTTTGGCTTTCGTTTGAAAGGAAAAGATCGCCACTGCCGTTTGTTCTGGGGGTCGTGTTCAAGATGCTTTTCACACTGAAAAGCAAGAAAAAATATACAGAAGTTCAACAACTTTCAGTGCAATTTGCCATAAAGGTTGAAATTAAGGTGCCTGAGCAAAAGCAAACACTCGGAGGCTGGTGTATGACATGGGAATAAATTTGACATTGTGAAATTTTATGGGCTATTAACATCGCACTTCTTGCCCCCTGCTTTCCCAAAGATTGAATTATCCAATAATCAGAGGGAAACAGAGCGGCTGTCCAACAGCAGGATGGCTCCAACTGTTCTTTGGAACAGCTCCTGCTTTCCATTGCAGTGGTTCAGTGAAAACAAGACTAAATGCTCTGAAGTGATAATTACAACAAGCCCTATCATGTCAGTATAAATCTGGGGCAAATAACACATTGTTCTGAATTTGAGCCAAACAGGTTTTAGTCCCTGTTTTGGACGAGTGCACTCATCAAACGGGCATTTCTTCATGTTGCTGCTTTCTGTAAAAATCAAAAAAGGCCATTTAATGCTCCAGTACCTCAAACAGGACCTCTGATGCACACACACCCACTCCTCAACACACACACATACACACACATTCTTTGAGCTGCCGCCATTCCCCGTCACTCCCCCAACTCCCACAAGGCATTTAGAATTAATCTCCCTAAAAAGCAAGGAGTTTTTAACTCTGACATCACATAAGCACACACGGCCGTAAATCTAACTTCAAATCTTAAAAAGCCCTTTTTTGTTTTAAAAAAAAAGGACCCTCCACCCTCTCTCCTCATTCTTTCCTTCCACATCTTCCACTCTTCTGCTGGACAGCCTTATCTCCCCCTGTCATGTTACTGCAGCCTCGCTCTCACAAGAAGCATTAAAGCTGTGTTGAATAAATTTTCAGGAAAAAAAATACGACTTCAGAGACCAGAGTCACTTCTCCCCACACGCAACACATCATCACATTTGATGGCTTGTCACGTAAAATCTGTTTTCCCCTGTAAACTACATGGACTCTGCCGCATGTTGTGAGCTCTGGAACTTTATGGGACTGAAGATTGAGCCAGTGTGGGATGCCCTCCCACCCCACCCTTACACACACACTCACACACACATGCATACACACTTACACACAAACTCTTGTGGAACTTTGTGTTGGCAGCGTCTTAAAGGTTCGGTGACAAAGTAGCAGTTACCGCAAGATATTCCCGTGAATGGACCTTTGGATGGCATACAGCACATATGCTTTTATTTAGCACTCTTCAGACTTTCTTGTAGGGAGTGAGGATGACTCTGACTTTTCCGCTCACAGATCACTTGGTTAACAGTTAGCCATGTGCATTACTTTGTTTCTGCAGCAGTTCATTTTAGAGCTGAGAGTTGGTGCATCATCCAGCTGCTGGTGTCCGCCTAATGACAGAGACACTGTGTTTGGTGTTTTTTATGTTTACCAGGTTGTTTTTTTATGCAAATATTCACTTATTTTTAATTTGATGCCTGTAACATGTTCCTAAAAAGCTGGTAAAGGATCATGTTTACCACTGTGTTACATCATCTTTCCTTTTAACAACAGTCAAACTGAGGACACTAATCATTGAAGCTTTGAAGGTTAAATTCTTTCCCATCTGGGGTCTCCATTGTTGTATTTTGCGCTTCATAATGCACCACACATTTTCAATGGGAGACAGGTCGAAACTGCAGGCAGTAGTACCCGCACTCTTTTACTATGAAGCCACACTGTTGAAACACATGTAGAATGTGTCTTGTCATTGTCTTGCTGAAATAAGCAGGGACGTCCCTGAAAAAGACGTGGCTTGGATGGCAGCATATGTTGCTCCCAAACCTGTATGTACCTTTCAGTATTAATGGAACCTTCACAGATGGTCAAGTTAGCCATGCCATGGGCACTAACACACCCCCATACCATCACAGACGCTGACTTTTGAACTTTGTGCTTATAACAATCTTGATTGTCCTTTTACTCTTTGGCCTGGAGGACATGATATCAACACTTTGAAATGTGGACTCGTCAGACCACAGCACACTTTTCCACTTTGCGTCAGTCCATCTATATACTTGTATTTTAATAATTTGTTTACTTTACTTGTTTCATATTCTTGTTTCTTTTGTCTTCTGAAGACCCCCTTGAAAACGAGATGAATCATCTCAAGGGGTTTATCCTCTAATCAATTTTTTAAATTGAACTGAATCTCAGATGAGCTCAGGCCCAGAGAAGCTGGCGATGTTTCTGGGTGTTGTTGATATTATATGTCTTACGCTTTCCATGGTAGAGTTTGAACTTGCACTTGAAGATGTAGTGATGAACTGTGTTAACTGACAATGGTTTTCTGAAGTGTTCCTGAGCCCACGTGGTAATATCCTTTACACAATGATGTATTCTGCTTTTATTTACATTTTTCAAAATGTCCCAACTTCAGTGGAATTGGAGGTGTACATTTGTACATTTGTAATTGGGGTTGTACATTGGCTCAGACTTAATTTAGACATATGGATTGTCTGGAATTGATCGCAAATGGGTCATCAGTATCTACCAGCTAATTGTTACTTAGCCATGGTATCTCTTATCTTAACAGGCTGAAGTTGTGATTTATCTACAAACTGACGATCCTTGACCTTTTATTTTTCACAACTTTCAGAATAAAAATGTCTTCAGTATCACTTAAGAACAATCCCCTGCAAAAAAATGGTATTCCCATAATCTTGTGCATGTACCCAAAAGCAAATGCTTGCATACTAACACAAAACTTTCAAAAAGTTTTCAAAGTTGATTTTGTAAAACTTGCTCAGATCAGGTAACTAGCATTGCCACTGTCAGCCTTTTTGACTTGGCATGCCAAAAGAAAATTGATCCGTTTCCCGTCAGCAAAAATGTAACATTTCATTGGAATCACAGTCTTGGCACCTTTGCAGCATCAGGATCACAGAAGACTTGTGTTATCATAATGTGCTGCCAGAAGGCAGGGCATTTCCAGACTCAGTGATTCATCAAACACGTCCAGTAAGAAGGTGTGGTTGTTTTTCACAGGGACTGATCCTGGCTTCCCACTAATGCTTCCTCAGGTCAATTTGTTGATATTCATCAAAGTATTTGTTTGCATTGTGAACATTTTTCAGAGACAAAGAAACTTATGGTTTCTGAGTCTTTTATTGATAACAATATGTCATTCATCTTTTCAAGTTAAATTTCATTAACTACAAGACTGAATCTGAGTCTGAGACTGAAGACATGTTTAACATCAGCAGTAAAGTGCAGGTGCTCTAACAGCCATGTGAAGAAGCCCTCAGGTTGTTGCAGGTGGGCCAAAGTCTCAAATGATGACTCTGCTGCATTCAAAGCCTTTGGTTTCTCTTGGTTCTGGTTGCTGGTGCACTTCCCCAGCTGCCTTTCAAACCACATCAGAGTGTAGATTTCTCAGATCAACACCGCTTTTATCTCTGTCCTCTACTTAGCGGGCCAGTGAGAAACAAACCTCGTCTGTGCATTCCTCTCAGTGTGCAGTTTGCACCTGTTGTCTCTTGTGAGCACACTGAGATAAGCTCTGCTTTTAACCACAAGAAGAGTCCGTCTCATCGCTGTCAGCCTCAGAGACGGGCACATTCAAGACTTCTCTTTCTTTCAGAGACAACTCACCTTCTGTGCACCTTTCTGTGCCACTTTCTCATCAGTTGCTTAATCAGGCAGTGATGTGAATCAGAATCTCAGCTGGATGAAACTGGACCCTGGCATGGAGTGGATGGGTGGGGGAGTCAAGTCTTACCCTGAAGCTCTCTTTCTTTGCAGATGACACAATTTTAAACATGAATGAGGCGAATGTAACAACTGTAACACTGTTGCCATTCTTACTACTGCTCATGATTAAGTTTCTCATCACCTAAGAAATGTAAATATCATGCCATCAAATCATCCATCATCATTACCTTTTTAGCATGCAAATGAAAACTAACGTTTCAGGTGTAAACAAGCAGAAGTGAATATGCTGAAACTAATTTCTTGATTTAATGTATTTTATTTGCTTGTCTCTGACATTGCTCATGTTTTTGTAGAGTTAATGACCATTTTCAGGAAGTTTTAACCATAGAATGTAAAAAATAAATAAAAAAAAATTGACGCCATCTCGCTCAACTCCAAGGGAGGTCGCCACAAAACTGCTCCCCCTGGTGACTGGCTACAGTATAGGTCAAAAGCTCCATTTCCCCATTCATTCCAGATAAGCTGTGGTAAAAACTTCAAAAATTAATACACCTCATAGAAATGATTCTCACATCCGTGTGCTGTGGTGATATTAAGATTATTGGGCTGCATTGTGTTCAAGTCCTCTTTTTTCTGAAAATATTCTTTTCATTAGATATTAGACGTTAAAAACTGGGTTTTATGTCATGTTTTACAATGATTGATAGCTGCTGTTCTTGTGTAGTTTTTTCAGGAATATTAAGATACGTCGGGAAGGAGAGCCAAGAAGAGATTAGACTTTTGAAAGAAAAAAATAAATAAATTGTGTCACCCTGCTCTATACAGATTCTGTACTGCACAGACTGAGTGCACAATGGCGACGCCTCTTACAGGGGTATTTTGGCTTCAAAAGTGTACAACAGTAAAAGGTGGAACCACACTGTCCATTCTATATATAGTCTATGGTTTTAACCAATCAGAATCAAGTATTTAACACAAGCGGATGATTAGTACTGAAAGCAAGACTAATGTGCGTTACATTGTATTGACATGCAATCAGAGTTATGACATGAACCAAGTGGAAGGTCAACAAATGTTATGAATCACGTTCCTGGAACATCTTTAAGTTAACGAAAAGAGTATTGAACAGCACAACTCGAAGCTTTTCTCTCAGACTGTAGTTTGACTACATATGTGTCAAATCAAACTCCAGTCATTGCCCCCCCCCCCCCCCCTTCATTTTCTGCATGTGTGTGTGGTACTGAGGATAACTGTCTGTCATGCTTTTAAACTGATGCCCACTGGCTGTCTGCACATGATAGGTTGTGTCAGACCACCCAAGAGGACTGCTGGTGGGCCCACAGGGATGACAGTATCCAGTATGGGCAGATTTTCAGCCAGTGTATGTGTGGGGGAAAGAGAGAAAGATAGAAGTTTGTGGAAAGAGAAAACCAAAAATGTTTTAATGTGATTAAAGAAGGCACAGGGTTCCTCATGGTGATTATTAGAGGGTTGTTCGATCATACGAGCGGTTGACATCCAGGCCTTCAAAACTGGAGTTGGAAACCTTTGAGTTTCCAAGACATAAATATGTCTGGTTGTTTACAGCGTAGAAATTCAACACAGAGGTAAAAATGTTTTGCAGCACAGCCTCTTCCTGGCCTTGCCTTTGTGTTTTTAAGCTCCATCAACCTACCAGATATCGTGTTATATAACTTATTAATGATGGGACGAGAGATAAAGAACGCATGTGTCTGGATCTGTGTGGTTTCGCTTGATGGATGTCTGCTGAGGAGGAGAGCGAGGCGTTATGGTAGAAAGCACATAACTTATCAGTCGAGCTTTTTTTCCTCCCTCGAACATACACACACACACACACACACACACACACACACACACACACACACTCACACTCAAACTTCCCCCTTCAAGGAGCTGTCCTGTTTGTAGTAGATAGGATCTGTTTTCCCCCTGCACCCGGAGCTGCTGAATAAAAGCCCCCTTTATTTAATCGCCAGCTCTCAGTGTGAACATGTGTGTTTATGCCCCACGTGTGTGATGTGATGGTGTCAGTGATCACACATTTTTACTGTCTGTGGAAAACAGTTCACACATCACAGATCACAGAGTGCATACAGTTCAGACATGTTGCTTTGCTTTTGTCTGCCATATGTGCCTGCACACAGGAGGCATTAACTTGGTGTGGCTTCCCTTCAAGTGTGTGATTTTGTGTGTGTGTGTGTTTGTTGCAGACATAGATGAATGTGCGACAGGTAGACACACATGTGGCCCCGATCAGACATGCTACAACACCAGAGGCGCTTACATCTGCCAGTGTCAACCAGGCTACCAGAGGAACGGAGATCACTGCATTGGTGAGCAAAACACACTCTTGTCTCAGTCTATTGTATGAATAACGATGATGCCAAGTGTTTGGAAAAGTTGCTGAATCATCTTTAAAAAACAGGACCCAAACCTCTCCTATATGTGTTTATGTTTTTCTGCAGACAGAGATGAGTGTGCCCTGACTCACTACTGTATGCACAGATGTGTGAACACACAGGGCTCGTACTATTGTGAGTGCAACCTAGGTCACAAGTTGGCGAGCAACAATCACAGCTGTGTGGGTAAGTCACTGAAACACCATGGTTGTGTCCGAAATCACTCAACCATTCCCTACTCCCTACTCACTATATAGTGAATCAGATGTAGTTGACTATATAGTCCACTCACTCAGCAAACTTAAAACAACATTCCAGAGACAAACATCAAACACTGTAAAACAGCATGGATCTTAGTGGTAATTAATATTATACCTAGTATATTTTTTCCAAATCATCAAACATAATAAATAAATGCATCACACGTTATTTTCAGTGTATATGTTCACGCCACAACTTATGTTGTGTTTGAGAATTACAAGGTCCAGTGAATGCATCACTCACAATGCACGGTTCAGCGACCAAAATCTCTGTTGTGTGTTTCTTTCCTCGAAAGTTGTGGGATGCGCTCGTCCGAGAGTTAAACAGGAAGCTAAGTGTTATTTTTTAGTGTGGTTGTGTCCAACAGTATGTATCATTAATCAGTAATCACGTAACCAGCCATATCTTCTCTTTGAACGGCAATGCATGATGGTAAATATTGCTCTTATAGTGAACATCGCTCATACGCTACTATACAAATTTTCTGAAAGTTTTTTTTTTTTATATATATATAACAGACATTTTATTTGGAATATATTAATACATTACAATAACCAGTATTATTGATAATATTTGAGCTTTGTAGTTAATATTTGAGCATCTTGAAATCAATAAAATAAAAGCAATACTAAGTGTCACCTTGTTTGTATAGTCAGTTAGGGGACTTGTCTCACCTTGTCTTGATTCTATTTGGTATAAATCATAGATAACTAAATGTTGTCGCTTCCTTATAGTGTTTTTCAATCAAATCAGAACTCCTTGACCGGCATGCACCCACCTGGATCTTTGAGTGCCACCTTCTGGAGGAAATACCATAGCGCACTGGTTTCACTAATGTACAGAGGGACGCCAACTTTTTGAATGACAAATAAATAGATTTATGTCTCAGAATTTTACAATAAGCAGACATACGCTGGGACAAGCCAAGTCATCTTTTTTTTCACGTAATTGAATATCAGCTCAGTATTAGCTACCAAAGTCTCATGTTGACACTCAACACGTTTCACTTTTCCAAAACATCTCTCAGATGCATTTTTAGGTCAGCCACAGCTTTAAGAAAACAAATGGTGTGTTTCTGTTGCCTGGAAGTTTGGAGCCATTATGAGATTATGCAACCATGCAATCTGACCCCACACGGCGGATTTCCAACTGACGCCAAAGGATGTTTTTGAGAATACTGTGTTGTGAGAGAGAACGGCTTATTTCCAAAACATTTATAGAAATCAACCAACACCAGGACGTTAAATGAACAGCCAACATAATTTATTTTAAACACAAACCTGAGCTGGATTAAGCAAACACAAAGGTTGATTAGAAAATGGTTACGATCTTAAATTTATCTGAATTAAGTAGCACATACATTGAGTGTTACACTTAAACCCAGAATTATTTTTATTGTACATTATCTTTACATTAAAGATCTATTTTTTTCCCCAGATGTGAACGAATGTGATGTGCAGAGTCCTTGTCAGCACCACTGCTACAACCTGATTGGCTCCTTCCTCTGCCAGTGTGACCAGGGCTATGAACTTGCACAGGATGCAGTCTCCTGCCAAGGTGGTCACGCACAAATACACATGAACACTTTCATATACACAAACACACAGTGTAGGATAAAAGCATGCCTGAATTTCTCTCTCATGTTTGTGTGTATTCATATTTTCTTTGCAGACATCGATGAGTGCAGCTTCTCCAACTACATGTGTCAGTATCAGTGTATCAACAGCCCAGGAAGTTACTCCTGCGAATGTCCGGATGGATATCAGCTCCAGGGAAACAGGTTGTGTCAAGGTACTTAAATCCGTTTTTTCCTCTCTGTTATCCCTCCAGCAGTCTTTCTTTTAACCATTTTAAACTGTTTATCTTTCCTTCCTCTGTTATAACTCACTCCAGAGTTCTTTTCCTCTTCCAACCTTCCTCCTCCCCCTCCTCCTCCACGGCTCTTTGAAGATAACCCCATCATTCCTGCTATCACCATCTATTTTCCTCTTTCAAACAGGAATGAAAGCCGCTCTAAACCTGGTTACTGTCATGGAAAAATGCAGAGGTTAAGCAACATAAACATAACAACTTTGTGTTGCCACCTCTGTGAATTTATATGCATGATGTTGGTTTCTTGAAGTGGATTTATTTGAAGCTCCGGCGCTCTCTCAAAGAGGGAGCTGTTATTTTTTCCTCTCCCCCTCGGTCAGGTGCAGGTTTTACAGGGGGAACCATGAAGGGACCTTTTGGTGATGAATCCAGGTTCCTGTGCCAGAAATAGCCCTGTGGTTTGGGGCATGTTTGATGGGGTTATTTTCATCGTGCAGCAGGAAAAGAGCTGCAGTTAGACCTGTATGGGGTTGCATCGGGGGCTTCCCTCAACAACAACTCTGCAGGCTTCCCTCTTGTGTTTCTGTGACTCCACAGCTGTTAGAAATAAATTAACAACCCTAAAGCACTGCTCCCCAATGGTACATGTCCTGAACTTTTAACTGTGGTTTTACAGCCCTGTTTCATGAAGCATGTGGAGTTTTTGTGTGTTTTGGAAGTGAGATACAATGGAATTGTTATTCTGCTATTTTTGACCGCTCAGTACTTATCTTTCTTTCTGTTTTGTCTCACTGCCAATCACCAGACATAAATGAGTGTGAGACGGGGACCCATAACTGCCAAGATGATGAAATGTGCTGGAACTATTACGGAGGCTTCCGCTGTTATCCCAGGAACCCCTGCGAGGCGCCTTACGTCAAAACCTCTGAGAAGTTAGTAAATACCATTTGTGGCTTTAGTGTCACCGCAGTGACAGTCAGGTCAGCCGCTTTTATAAATGTTGTCATAACTGTGTGTTTTCAGTCGCTGTATCTGCCGGTCTCCAGCTGAGTGCCAAGGTCTCCCTCCTTCAATTGTCTATAAATACATGAGCATTCAGGCAGAGCGGACAGTGCCGGCAGAAATCTTCCAGATTCAAGCCACCAACATCTACGCGAACACACACAACACCTTCAGGATCAAAGCTGGCAATGAGGCGGGAGAGTTTTTCCTGCGTGTAAGTGAGAATTATGGCTTTATGTTGCATGAAAACATAAACGAGGCTGAGATTAAACTCTAAAGGGCTGTAAAGCTGTCATGTTATACCGTTTTAAGGAAAATACTTTAAAGTTATATAAACAGCTATAGTCCTCTTCAAGCCACCTTGTGTCATTACCCAACCAGCTTTTTTATCAACATATTACACCCATAGGACGCCAGTGACAGTTATGATAATTTTCTTTAAAGGGAGTGTGAGGACTTTTTAAGTGAAAAAATCTCACTTCTATTTGCCTGATTGTAATCTACAATTTAAAATGAGATTATCAGCACCAATATTGGTTATTTCTAAATGCTATTTCTTAGCTTCCAGATCAGGTCAGACAGGACTGGATTGATTTACCGCACATCAAAGTCTCTATGACAACACCATGCCAACTGTTTAAGAGAGAGAAGAGAGATTTGTGTTTTTCTCTGCTGCAAATGATTTCTGGGATTAATTTCATAGTGATGGTGGACACTGGAGCTGAACTGTCAGACAGAAAAAGGATTTCAGAGCAGAAGAAAGCTAAACGGGAGAGTGATAGCATGGGCTAAAGGCTAAAACATGAGCTAAAGGCTAAAAAATTGGTTAAACTGTTTGTGATGATGTCCAACCCACAAGCAGCACTTATTCTGCAGTGATCTGATCAAACTTGAGAGTCTGTCAGTAAAATGAAGAGTGAGGTTACATTAGCCCTGCTTGGTCGATGGGCACTGGCAGGACAAATGAGGATTTACCGAGCAGCACCTGAAAATATGACGCCTATGCAAAAGTGCTAAAATCTGCAGTTTGTCAAGAGTCCGCTTGAGACTAGCCAAAAAGCCATTTTCACAGCAGAAATAAACATGTTTACAGCCTGGTACCAAAAAATGTCTCCTGTCTGTTTCGCTGATTTCACAAACAACACACAATATACAGGGGATGAAGTTTTTTCTAACTGGGCAGTTTTGAAGATATTAAGAATGCAAGTTCATCCAATCAGAAGCACAGCTCAGCTCACATGACTGACGACAGCCCTATAGCTGTTAATGTGGAGACTCAAAGCCCACCCCATTTCCAGTATGGCTGCACCAGCCGATTTGCTTCAGAAAGCCGTTTCAGAAACAAACGGGAGACGTCATAGAGACTGTGTCCATTAATTATACAATCTAAGTTTGCTTGTTGTCATGTTTCAAACAACAGTGCTGTGTAACTGTTAATAAATACCTTACTTTGTAGTGTTGTAGCCAGTAAAAAAAATGTCTTGAACAAAGAAAAGTAGTGTTAAAAAGATGATCTGATCTCCATTCATTTCCAAAACAAACACACTTTGTTAAGAGTTCATGTCATCACGACTGTGTGGACGATTCCACTTCAAACAGATAGTCCTCACAGTCCTTTTCATGAAAAGATGCTATTTATCTCTAAAATCTGTGGTTGAACTTTAAGCTCTGTAAAGCTGTAAATGTAGTTCTTTTTCCAATCCTTTCAAAAGACAACTAAAGAGAGAAAATTATGACTAAACAATAGACTCTTTTCAGCGGCTTAGTGAGCTCTAAGCAATATGCTACCACTGGCTTGTAAACACTGTTTGAACTCTGTGCCCCTTGCATGACTTAAAACAACCAATATAAATCTTTCAGTGGTAAATCATAAAAAAAAAAAAAAAAACATACTTAATTATTGTGTGATCCTTTTTTTTTCTTGCAGCGTTCCAGCAATGTGAGCGCCATGCTGGTGCTAACCAAGCCTCTGACAGGCCCCAGGGAGTATGTGGTGGATCTGGAGATGATCACTCAACATCTGACCATGAACTACCGTTCCAACTCGCTGCTGCGGCTCACCATCATAGTCGGGCCGTACGCCTTTTGAGCACCACAATAACCAGCAGCCCAAATAACTCTGGGTCAGCAAACACAGCAGTGTAACGCAGCAGATGCCAGCAAAAAATACAGTTCATTTCCATGCAATACAATGTACGTACAACATATAGCAAAGGCAGACTCATACAGCAGCACATCCGTTTCAATAGGCTTGCTCCTGACTGACCAGTCCACACTGTAATGTGACCACTGGGCATCTTTTTCTCTCGAGGTGCAGGGAAGCATTGTGATTAAGTGGCATGTTGTTTTTTTTTCTGGTTAGGAAAAAGACTGTTTATTCTTGATGCCTCTACATGACCTAGAAAAGAAAACCAGACCATCAGCAAAACTAAAGATTTCTCATGAGTCATTTTATGTCCATCAAAGCTGAAACAGTTTTGGGTCCCAGTGGAGCACAGAGACTGAAAAAAAGTCCTTATTTTCATATTTTCCATGTCAACAAATCACAGACAGTAGAGAGAGGTTTAAAGTCAGAGAATACTTTGTTGCATGCAGAGGACAGAATCAGAACAGTAAACAGGTGAGACAAATCAAAGACAGCAAATATTTCAACACAAAATTATAATCCCTCAAAGTGGCTTTTACATTCAAATGTTTTTGTTTCAAGTCCAAACATTTCCTGCTCTAAGTGCCTGAGGTGGACATAGGAAAGATTCTGGCGGTAGTTCACTTCTCTGCCTGTTTGTTTTCTCTTTTTGCATTGAAAACAGCTGGAAACAGAGTGATGGCACTCAAACAAAGTGGCATAGTAGACATGTATCTTATTTGTTATTTATCTTTGATGCAGATTTACTTACATCCAATGCTTATGTCAAACCAGCACCGCTTACAGTAACCCTGCGTGTGCATCAGTGGAGCACTCTGTTGTAGGAAAATCTTATTTTTTATATAAATGTACATGAAAAATATTCAATACGAGCAGCTTTTCACCTTGTAAATCACAGCCTCTGTTGATAAATATTATAGAGTATAGTAAAACTGCTGCACCACACTGTTCATGCATGTTTCTGTATAGTTTTACTCATGAGTAATAATTTCCAGAGAAGTCCAGAACAGTTCAGAAGTGTAAAGAGTGGGACTGTGCCAGCAAGTTTAGAGAGTATTAAGGTTTGAATGACAACAGAATTGATGCTGGTTGACTTCACTCACAGGAGTTAAAGTCATGTATAGAAGAAAAAAAATCTATGTGTGTGTGGATGTTTGTGTGAGTGTGTATGCCTGGCTTTGTTTATGTATGCAAGTGAAAGTGCAGAGAGAAAGTGTGAGAAGGAGTTGGTTCACTAGCCCTTGATGGACGTGGCTGAGCTGTTTATACGTTTCTTTGATGCCATCCCTCCATCCAGAGGCATCAACAGAGATTTGTGGAGTCGAGAACACGCAAAGGAAATAACTTTCATGACACCTCTGCCAATCGACTGTTCGCTGGTGCCACTTTGATTCTCCAGAGGAACAACCCGGCTTTCTTATGTCGGTCCCAGTCTGGAAGTCACACTGGCACCAGGCTGACTTGCGTGTTATACATAATTACAGCTCTTTGCCCTGTAGCTGGTTCATGTGCGACACAGGGGATTATTAAAGTGTTAATACAATGCCACCACACTTTTGGCAGAATGAGAAATCTTTCACTACTTGCTTTGCCTTTCATGACTCCACGTGTCTGCTCTGGCAAATTTCTGAAACACTTTACACTGTAGACGCAGAGCACTGAAAACCACATTAAATTCCAACATGTTGTCACATCTTTCATGTGCAGAAAGTGATCCATCGCTGCCTTTGAGTCTTTGATGTGGTTTCAGCAGTGAGCATGCCATAGTGCCTTAGAGGTGTAGACACAAAAAAATGTACACAAATCTTATCTAAACTGTCAACTTCCTTCATTTAAATGCCTTAATGTTTTTTCTTCTATTTAATATATATATTTTTATCTTATATTGATTGTACTCTGAAGAGCTGAAGTTATGTTGTTGAATAAAATTTGATGGATAAACGGGGTTAGGTTGTACTGGGGTTTTTTTGTTTGTTTGTTTTCCTTCAGTTTATAAAAGAGCAGAGAAAGAAAACATCGAACATGTCAAAACTGACTATAAGAAGTGCAACCACAACAAAATCTGACTTCATGTACAGTTTAATGGAAAATTCAGCAATCGTGTGAAATGCTCCACTGCTTTTCCATTCTTCCGGGAAAATGTGAGGATGATTTCATCGGAATATAACTATGATAAATGCAGTGAACATGATGCTGGAGCCATCATATCTATCTTTTTTAAAGAGATCCAGAGGGGATGGAGTCATATAGTATGCTGAGGGACAAATTCAAAACCTACACACACACACACACACACGCACACACGCACATACACACAGGGCTTATTTAGATGTGAAACTGGTTGGGAGTGGTTTTATGGTAAGTTGTTACTCAATCATTCTGCTGTGTAGAGCTTTAGTCAGAGCAGTGTAGGGACGTGTAAGATGATACATTATGTGTCATTGCTCCCCTAACCCCATCTCCATTGGAGCTCTGTGTTTTTGCTGTCCGTGCATGATTCAACCCTCAGAAGAAAACATTGCTCACCCACTTCTCCGTGACTCACCCGTGTGCTGAACTTCATAAGAAGGGCAACATTTCCAGGTTGTTGTTCTTGATTAATATTTCATTCAGGGAAATGATGAGGATCATTAACTTAATCTTCTTGCATGTAATGACACATTTCTTTAATGGTGTTAAATTTATGAAAAAAATGAAAACCAAAGTCTCTGAATGAAGATCTTAGAAATAAAAAAAAGGCTTGAATGTTCAGTAAGTTAACTTTTTGTTACAAAAAATTGTCTGAGGTCATATCCCAGTAAGCTTTTAGTATGAAACAATTACATTCAGAGATTTCAGAGTAAAGAATGCCCTTTAACATGAACAAAGAGGGTAAAATATTTCCACAAAGTAATTTTTCTTTTGTTGCATAAAATCAAGAAGTCATATTTGTGATTCTACTGAAAGAATAAATACGCTCATCCTGCATAACAAATCTGTACAGACTGCAGATAAACAACATGTTAGGCTATACAACTTTGCGATAATGTCTTAATTGTGCTGCCACTTTCTAACAAGTAATCCCAAAGTACTTTAAAAGTTATTGTCCTGTTAAATACAGCAAAAATACAACCTGCATTTAATATGCAAACTGTTTTGTTGTGACATATTTCACTACACTTAACCTTAAGCATGGTTTTATTTTTCTTCATGATTTTTTTAAGTACATGATCAAAATAAACATTTTTATTTGCATGTAAAAACAGTAACAATGGGATTAACCTTGAGTGTCTCTGTTCATGACACTTCCTTGGTTGGTTCTTGCAAAGCTAACATTATGTGTTACACCAGACTAGTTAGTCCAGGCTATAGACATTAAATGAAGTGGAACACAAAACCTTCAGAATCCAAGTGGGTGAAAGCTAAGGGCGGGAGTGCTAATTGTTGCTAGTGACACAAACACTGATTCCTAATGTGTGGGAAGATATTTTGATGTCAAACATGAATATGAGGAGGATAAAGACGACTTGTCTGAACGAGCTGCCTACATTGCGTAAGTTAATACTCTGAGCTAAAGAAAGGCGTTTCTGTTTTGTAATTTCCCCAAGCTAACGTTAGCTGCAGCTAGCAAGTAGCTGCTAACTAGCAGGAGGTGTGCTGTTTTTAGGGCAACACATGACGTTTTTCTGACATTAAGGCATCAAACGTCTTTGTTTTCTCGCAGTTTAAGTTTTGTCGTCAGTCTACAAATTCCTCTTTGGTGACCACTGTTGTTTAAGATTACAAACTTTGTATTAATTTCTTTTTTTCCAACAGCAACTGAAAGAATTGACAGCACTTGTCCAGGATACTTCAAACTCCTTTTCAAGTAATTGTTGTCTAGAAAAAAAACGTTATCTATGCAAAACGTCTGTTTCTGCAAAATTAGAGGCTTGGCCGTTTAGAGAGAGATAATGAGTCACCTCAGCTAAGTTAAGTAGCTTAACTTGACCTTTAATTGTTCTGTAGAACTTATAACTGTTGTTAAATTTAAAGAAATACAGTCTCTGTAATTAAACTGATTTTAACTGAACAGACTGATATGAAATCAGCTGTAATATCCATTAGCATGTCTAATGTAGTCTCAAATCCATAGCTGTGAATGTAACGTTAAGAAATGCATCTCAGTAGGAAAAAAAGTGATTTATTATCCAACGCTGTTATCCCTAAAATCCCAATGTAGTTAAAAAACTATCCTGATAAAACAAAACAAAACAAAAAATCTCATGTGATGTAATAATCTTTACAATGCAAGAGAAGTATGCTGCATAAATATTGTTGAAGCAGTAGTGATTAATCACTTCTCACTAGGAAATGTCTCACAACCACTTCATAGTGCGCAGTTACTTAGCGCTCTCTGCTCCCTGTTTCAGGCTCTGTTTGAGTGGGTGTCAGGCAGAGAGGTAAGAGGTGTTTTAATGAGGCGAGCGAGTGCATGAAGAGGTGAGAAATGAGAATTTTATTGGATGGCATTTGAGATCGGAAAGACATAACAAAATGAGGTCACTTGTTAACATTGGCAGAGAGTGCCACATGAGGGTGGCACCACCACAGGAGGGCACTGACGGGGAGACAAACTCACACACGCATGCACGCCACTCAAGAAATCCCTCTCGAGCTAATGAGAAAATACACACGCTAACCATATTAGCAGAACCACAGGTCCATGTGTGCATGTTTGTGTATGTAAATCGTGAAGGTTGCTGGTTTGGTTTCTTGGCCACTCCATGTGGTTGTTGAATGCATGCCAGGTCATAAACACTGCCTGATGCTCAACCACAGATGTCGCTTCAATCGGCCTTCAGTCAGGCTAAAAAATGAATCCTGGAGGTCCATACCTGTGTGATTACATTCTCTAATTATAGTTTGGAGCGGTAAGTCTAAGATGACTAAACGAGACGGGCCCTCAGGGTGTTGTGAATGTAATTATATCCTGACAATTAATGGGCCTACTCCACAGAGAAGTTTGTTATATGATGAGGAACCTGTCGGGTTTTCACTCGCCAGGAAAGCCTTTGAATTATGACATAATTACAAGGGAAAACATGATATACAAGGATGATAATTATCCCCAAGTACAGTAACGGTAAAAGCATAGCCTTTTATGATACAAGTTATTTCTCCTCTGTGGGCCTGCATTGGAGTGAGGCACTTACTGGGAATAAAGATAAAACACCTGTGACCTCGGGTGCATCGTGAAGTGTTGTTTTAATAAGAGGGGTTTTTATCTGCAGTCAATGTACCGAGTATGTTCCACGGAGCATTTAATAAGTTTGATGAGTCAAGCTAGCTGACCATGCATGAAAATAGTGAAAGAGTAATTGCTACACTTCACAGTAAGACAAGTGCATCTAAGGACACTGTTTGAAACAGAGTTAAAGATTATAGTGAGTAAATGAAGAGGACAAGTCAAAAGGTGGATAACAACATCTGTGTGGAAGGAGAAGCATCAAAGCTGACTCACACAGGTGTTTTCACTGACATTGTCTAATTCATTTTTCTCCCAAAAACCCAGGAATCCTATTAAGACATGATAAAATGCCCAGTAAATGTTTTTACAACAGCAGTAAAACAAACACTCTCCTAAACACTGTGTAGAAGTGTTTTTTTATAACTTAAGAGTTAGAGTTATGCATAGATTTGCATGATTAGGGCTGTGGCTAAGTCATCTGAAAGGTGGAGGCCTTAAGGCTTGCCTCAGCTTCACCTTTTGACCTGTTTCTAGCTTGACTTAAAGTTAGGTTGAGTCTGCAATTCCAGTGTGTGTCCTAAAAGGGGCACACATAAGTGGGTACACAACTCTCCCTTTTGAATTCTTCCCGTCCGCATCTGTTCTTCTTTTACTTGTGATACCAGATTGAACTGTTTCAAACTAAATTCCTAGAAACAAAAGGAAGAGTACACAAAGATGGTATAAATATTGGATGGATTCCATTTAGTTGCTTAAGTTTCAGAGTGCTGTTATACTGGGAAAAACTGAAAAGGACACACTATTGTTGTGACAGAGTAACACCCACGATTTTCCTGATATCATGAATATTGAGGCTAGTCTCCATGCACTAGTCAAAGTAAAGAGGCAAATATCATGGTAGGAATGGATGAACATCAGTCAGAATGATCATTTATAACCTGGAAACCAATATAATCTTCCATTAGTGATTTTGCTCTGGTATTGTTCATTAAAAATGACAAGCTAATCGTCTTTTAAGCCCTTAGGTTATAAATGAGCTTTGATTAGTCATGAGTCAAAGATAATTGAGAAACAGCTCAGTGGAAATCATTCCCAAACTCTGCTGCAGATATTTTAGGTTCATAGTATCTCAAGTCTGTCTGAAGCACTGGTCAGCTGCCCAGGTAAATATTGACACAAATTTTAATTGCTGCAATTATTCCTCATCTATTAGAAAACCAGCAGCACCTAACCCTAACCACATTAGTCCTATTTATGACTTCAGAACCCCTTACGACATCATCAGCTATGTGGTTTTCATGGTGATGGGGAGCAGAGCTGAACTCTAATGACACGCAACAGTCCCATTTATCCACCTTTTTCCTAGCTACCCATAGTTCATAGTGGTTGTCAGTTTTGCTCTTCCAGTTGAAAGTTCTGTTTACGTCACCATGGAGACCACAAAGCTGACGATGTTAGCCTCGCTGTCATACTTGCTCTAATAACCGTCTTTTAAAAGCAAGAAAGCGACAAAATGAACAAAAATTGGAGGTGGAGGTGTTTTGAGCTAGCTTGCTGGCGGAAGTCAACACCCATAGGCTTCTGAAGAAACAGGTGGATAACCTCTGTTGGGAGCCCTAACCCTAACCCCTTATGACATCATCAGCTGTGTGGTCTACATGGGGATGGAACTTGAATTTAAACAAGCAGATTTCCCTCTTTCCCTGAAGACATCATGACATGTCAAAATATAGCAGCAAATATTGCCTCTATCTCTTATGAAATTATAAGCTGTGAGGTTTCCATAGTGATGGATCATTTCCATTCATTTTAATGGGCCAAAAAATGTTGGGAAATGCATAATATTTTATAAAGTACAAGGGTTAGAAATGTGAAAACTACACTCACACTTCTCCTGGACATGCTTAACATTTCACAATTTTGAACCGTAAATATCAGTGATTATTTGTTGGAGAAGTAACGAGCTAAAAGATGTATGGAAGAATACGTGGAATAGAGAGCACTGTTAGAGTACTGTGTAGTTTTCCACATCATTGTGTTAAGATGGCAGGAAAAAAATAATCTGTAAGAACTGTGCTGAAAAGACAGTTTTGCAGCTTAATGTTGAAATTCTTACACCCATTTATACACTTCCATCTCTCCGCCCTGTCAGCTCACATCTGCCCTGGAATTTTTCAGCCCTTTCATTTTTTCCACTCTCCTGCCATCCCTCCCAGTGCAACTCTGGAGGAAAATCAAAAGAGAGAACAAGAACATGATGTGTGCTGTATGTTAAGTGTGTGAGCACGAGCATGTATGTGACAGCCATGAAGACAGGCAGGTGGAGGAGAGGGGAGGCAGAGGGGTGGGCGCAGGCTATTGACGTGCCAGTCAGTAATACTTTTCCTCAGGTCGAGGAGTGCTCACCAGGAGGGTGTGTTGCTGCTGGAGAGCTCTGTAATGAACAGAAGGCTGGCTCGGTGCCTGATCAAATTCCACAGCAGCCTCATATCTATCTTGCCTTCCAAAAATGTTCAGCATACCAGTGGGTTTTATTGACTTGTCAGAGCAGACAGCCGACTGCAAGCTCTGCCTTGTAAGGTGTGCAGTTAACAGGTTTCTGAAGTAGGAATGTCTGCTGATGACTTTTTAATCTGTTACACCTTTACATGCCTTTACATTAAATGGAAAATTAGAGCAGTGATTACAACTACAATCTGTGTTTGAAGGTGTTATTACAAACACTGTTTTCAGTCTTAGGCCAGAAGGACTTGAGTTAATCAGGTTTGCAGAAAAATCTAAATCTCGATGAGTCTACTTTTGGCTAAAGTATTGAAAAACACATGAATTGCAGAGGTGGGCAATTATTAAAAACCACAAAACAGAGTTCAGCCATCAATCATCAACCATCTGGAAGAGAATTCAATGTCATTAGTTTTAGGATAAGTACAAACTCAGCCCTTCTCTTAATCTGAAACTCCATTTTCTAATCTCAAAGCCTTGGCATCCAGAATGACATGAGTCTACCTGAATGGAGATGATGTTACTGTTTGAAGTCTGATGTCAGGTTTGGTTCAGACTGCTTCATACATGAAGCAAGCTGTTTCATGGCTCTGGACTGAGCTGCTTCAGGGATAAAAACATGGTATTCCAGTCAGTTGCACCTGAGACTAGAAATAAATTTAAAACAGAAATCTGAGACTCTAGAGCACTGACATATTGTAAAATAATATGGACACTGTGCCTCTGTTTCCTTCCAAAACACCACCCCGATGGGCGCTGACATGTTGGGCTGCTGGTGCAGCCAAGGTATGCTCAGAAGTGATCTGGCTGTTAGAGCTTCGGGAAAGACATTATAACCCTCCGGCAACCCAAACAGATACACGCATGAAATGTCAAAGATCCCTCAAGTCAGTACAGCCCTCAGCAGACCAGTTTGGTGTGCCAGTTTGAAGCGTACACTCATGGCTAAAGGTCATGACTCTTGTGTTAACATAAGTGTTATGTTTTCTCTCAACTCTCTTACTCTGTTCTGCTGATACAGTTTGTGAATCAATCTTTATTTTTTTTATCTTATTGATGAACCAATGAAAATTTAACTTCTGTTATATAATGAAACAATAATTCTGTCATATTTTATTTTCTAGTCTGACTCATGTTTCATCTGTTACAATGGGGCAGGCGGCTTTCTGACCTATATTGCAGCTACTAACCAGGGAGAGCTCTAAAGGTTCTGGCCTCACTTAGTAAAGCTGTTCCGTCCATGTTTTATACAGACTGTGGTCTGTTTTAACAAATTGACGAGTACTCCTCTGTTGCTCACTTTCCTCCCAGCTTGAAGTCAGCAACTTGAAACTACATCAGCATAAAGTCCTACAACTCTAAACCATATTGGCAAATAGAGTGCATTTTGAATAATGACGGCTTTAAATTTTGACATTGAAAGATGATGAAAAGTATAGAAAAGATGACATTTCATTTACTGCTGCATTTATGTTTATATTTTGTTTATTAAATTTGACAGAGCTCTAATTTTTCATATTTTTAATGAAAAAAAAAAACAATGTGCTGTCGTATTTTTTTATTTGTACAAAATGACTCATCTACACCACCTAGATAGGACAGATCAAATCAAATCATTGTTTCTTACCATTCATTCACTAATACTGTAGATTCGAGGATTTTGAAAATCATTTCACCCCAAACATTTTAGGAAACATTTATTTCTTGATTTTGAGAGTGAAGAGTGAGAGTGTAGAACAAACTGGGAGTTAATGTGAGCATGCAAACTCTAGAAAACAACCCTCTTCCTGGCAGCGCCGCTCATGGTATTTCCTTCACTCCTGCAGGATGCGTGCAAAAACGGTTACTGACTGGAAACCATGGCTTAACTTTCTCTGGTGAGACTGAGTCAGGCAAAAACAGCAGTGGTAAAGTGCCAGCGCTGACAGATGCTACTGTGCTATCTTTCTCATAATGACTTTAGCCTCCACCCCCCACTCACTCCTCTTATTCTGACTTTCTACTCTTTCCTCTCAACCCCCATCCTGCAAACACAGTTAACTGCATGACCATCCGCGATGAATGGCGGTTAACAGCTGCCTCTTTTTTGATGGGTGCCTGTGAGAGCATGTAATTGCATTTGGCCGTGGGTGTACACGCACTCATTAAACCAGTGTCAGTGCCCATTACATTCCACAGCACTGCAACTCAGGTACAGAATGCAAATCCTTGGCGAACCTCAAATGCTTTATTACTTTAGCTCATGAGAAGGCCTTGACACTTAACTGTCAACCTCTCCAAGTAAAATATTCTGTCACTGTTTTATAAACACAAATATAGATAGAATTTAATTTATTTCATTGTGTAAAACTGTGAACTTGAACAAACATTCAAAAATGTGTCAATGTTATTAATTCTAAATTAGACACCAGCTAAGCAAAGCCAAATATTTAACTATTAGTAGAGTGAGGATGTGTCTTGCTGGGATAATTTAGCTGGTCCCAGTTGTTCGGGCTCAGAGAGGATAAAATCTGCTATGCTGGGACTCATTCCATGCTGGGATCAGATGCAGAATTCCAAAAATGCCCATCTACATGCCAAGATTCACTGTTGGTCCTCTTTTTGTTTCACTGAACCATCTTACAGTATCTTTCCACCCTTTTATTCTGAAAAGAAAAAAATGTATTGAGACAAAACCTTCTTCAGGAAATCCATCTGAGAACTGTAAACCTGATGGGAAGGAGGGTAGGGGTGTCGAAGATTTCTCAAATCCACAAAAACTGACCTCATGTTCTCTCAGTGGCCTTCACTTCTCATATCCATCACTTATTGTGATATGTTGGGTCAAGCTGTGTCCATTGTTAAAGCAGGGGCCTCTCTGGTGTGTGAGACAAAACATCAGTCATGTAACAGCCTGGAAGGTGCACTGTTCACATGAATCCCACCATAACACTGCAGAGAGGAAGAAGACAAGACATCTCACTCAAGAGACTGTGATGGATATTAAACTGAGCTTGTCTCCCTTCAAAATGAGACAGAGCACACATGTATGACTTATGAGAAACAGGACAGCAGCTGACAAAAGGATGAGCAATGGCATTATTTGATGGAGGACCCACGTGTATGTAACGGCACATGTGCCGCATAGTGCTGGTGCAGGCTGACACCAAGTGGACAGATTGTGCATGCACAAAATTGAGCATGTAAAATTATCATTGCCACACCCCATAATAAACAAAAACATAACCCAGGTGGTGAACCTCCGCAGATTAGCAATTTCTTTCTTTTTTTTTCTTCTTAATAATACTTTGATAATATGGCCTTTGAGCATATATGTTATGTAAAAAATAGAGAAGATTTTAGATGCTTTTTAGACAGTCATGTATTATTTTTGATTTAGCATTATTGAAGTTTTCAATTTCATCAAACACCACTAAATTTAAAAAAAAGTTTCTATTGGGGTCAGTATTGTGCTTATGGAAGCTGTTTCTTTTGGTATCATTTTGAATAACAAGGTCCCATGTGATAATTTCAAACATGAGATAAGGACAGCCTACATATAATCTCATTCATTCTATCTTATTTTTTCATGTTATATATTATTAATCCCTTACTGCTGAACGTATCGTATCTGATACAGAAGTTTCAAAGATCTCTCTCATCAACGTGATTAATATTTTCATTAAAAACCTGTTTTTCTTTGTTTATTTATTTTTTTTTTTTAAATATACTCCACCCCCTTGAGGATTATCATTCCACTACAGTCAGCCGAAGTGATATTTTGGTCCTTTTCAAAATAGCTGCTCTCAGGAAATTAACCACAAACTTATTTTTAGGAAAATTATTGCTAATTTTTAAGAAGTTGCAAGAAGAGTAAAATCTAAATTGTTCCTCATTGATAAAAATAAGTATTTTCTGCATTAAATGAATGCATATTTACAAAAACTTTGCGAATAAAGATGCAAAAACTGCACAATGTGTAAAATATGATACAAAACACTATATAATTAAAAAATGTTATAGCAGTATTTTTGTTTTTTAAATGGGTCAATAAACATCTCAGAAAAAAAACAGAATTTTGGTCAGGCTTTTATGGGTTTAACTGAAGGAAAAATTGAGCTGTAATGCTATGATTGTCCAACAGATGGCGTAGCGTTTCCAGCTTACTGACACAGGCTTTACCCATGAACTAGGCCTCTATCTGGACATTGTTTACCACATTCAAACACCATATGAAGGAGGAAATCACACAGCTATTTAACTGTATATTCAGCCAGCGTTGAATCAAGTTATTACATCTATCACATTTACAAATTTACACAATTCCAGTCGTATTTAAGTTTTTATATAGTGACATTACAAAACCACCTTGTATGTCTTTAATATGTTTTTTTTTTTCAGGCTTCAAAAAAGTGACTTGGAAGGGTTTGGCACGCCCTACAGTTAAATCTGAGGGACACTGTTGCAACTGTGTGCTTAACTGTTTTCTGGTGACTCAAATAATGAACTATACAGAGGAGACAAAGGGGTGTATGTGCATGAGAGAGAGAGAGAGAGAGAGAGAGAGAGAGAGAGAGAGAGAGAGAGAGAGAGAGAGAGAGAGAGAGAGATCCCTCCATCCTTCCTGGTGGGAGGTTTGAGATGCGCTGCGCAGACCCGTTCGCTACCGACGCATCTTCCTGGCCTGCCCCCCTTCTCTCTCTCTCTCTCTTCCCTCTCCCTCTCTCTCGGTCTCTCTTTCCTCCTTTTCTGTCTGCCACTAACCTACCTACCACCTGAAGGGAAGTACACGAAAGCCGTGAACCAGAATCTGGCGTGCCGGCTTGGCCCTGTGCGCGGTATGCTGCGGTAAAACCCGGGCCGCTGTTTGCGGTGTTTACAGGGGATGTAGAGAGGGACGGAGGCACCGCACCGCGCCGTGTCTGCTCTGCTCTGCCCAGTCCGCTGCATCGCTGAGCGGCCTGCGAAGCACACAAGATGTCGACCAGAACGCCATTGCCCACGGTGAACGAGCGTGACACCGAGAACGTAAGTGCTGTTGTCCTCAGACGCCGGTATGAACTGGCTCAATATGAGCAGGGATTTGGCTTTTTTGGCGCACTGGTCGGTGCATGTTCAGGAGAGGTTTTTGTTGCTAGTGTTGCAGAGTCTCCCGATCAATGAGCACTCAGCCTATATTTCCATTCTGACAGGAATAAAGCGCAGGATAACCCCTAATAGAGGTGCAGTACGGTTATGTTTGCTCTGCTGGTGTGTACCACAAGGCTAGCCCTAACAACGCACTGCGTCAGTATGCTACCTTTAATGATACATGCGAAGCTTGAATGTTAATGTGGAGGAATTAAAACGTTGCATTTGAGGCCTGTGGGATAACTCATGCTCCTCCGCTCGTGCAACTGAAGGTATTTTCTGGTCCACAACGTCAATATTTAGGGAGGGTGGGGGAGGATGTTGCCCTACTTTTCAATGGCAACGCTTGGTAGCATCGCAATGTGACATCCATCACCTATTGGGCCCTGTTGTAACTGCACGCTTAGAGCTGAGGAGGAGGAGGAGGAGGTGGTGGAGGAGGAAGAACAGGAGGAGGGAGCGTGTTATTATTCACCATTCTGCTGCCACGACACTGAAGAGCAGCACACAGACATGTATTTATCCACAGGCTGAGGAAATAGCTGCAGATTTCTCATTCACTGTGTGTGCAGGAATGTTTATGAACGACCACCCCCCTCCCTCCAGTGCTGCTCGCGCGCTGACGGTCACGCGCACACAAAGGACGGCATTATAATAATAAAAGGGATATCTGTGTAGAGATCAGCCCAAACCAGGACTGCTGTGTGTATGCTGACAGGCTCTGACATATCTAGGTTTGTCAGATTTCTTTCGTGGAAACAAGATGAGGCACTGGCTGAAGCCTTCTATCAGACTATGATGCAAGTACAAGCAGAAAGAAATAGCCAGAAGCAGTCTTTGAAAGGTTATTCCTAGAATTGAAAATAGGACTTTTATTTCAGCTTGGGGACATGAACAATTGGCATCATTTTCAGGTTATAAAATAAGATTAAAAATGATTTTCTAAAGTTATACAACAAAACCTGGTTTAACTTTACATTATATCTGATCAGTCTTTGGTGCTGCTCAGTGATGCAGCAGCTCAGCGGGGGTTCAAATGTGACTGTCAAACAGTCTGATGCTGCTCTAGCTCCCAGAGACAAGGCTATAGACTGCGGAATGGCTATTAGAACTTAGCTAAGTAGCGCTGGCAGTAGCTGGCCAGCCTAGCCTGCCTCTGTTTGACTCCATCAGGCAGCCCCAGGGCCCACTAGCAGCTGAACTGCATTGCATAACCGCTTATTACTCAGAGAGACGAGTGGCTTTTAGTGCAGCAAAATAGAAGAAGCTCTCCTGTTGCTGTCTTATTTTTATGTGTGTCTGCTCAAGTGTGTGTAATAGTTTATGGGTCTGGCGTCCCTAAAGATGTAGAGTCAGTGGTTGAGAGTTAATGGATGGGAGAGTGAAATAAACTTTGTGTATTAACCAACCACCTGCCCACATGCCATCATGCTTCATTTACAGATTTTGGAGCCTTGCCAACTTTGAATGATCAACTTACTCAATGGAAGATCTGGTGATTAGGTTTACAGCTATGTTTGCAAGAATATTTACCAGCAGCATAAAAACAGGCACAAAAAGAGGAGGATTTGGTGCATTAGAAATGAGGATGCTGACTATGATTGGCATCAAATCAGCAAAATCAACATTTCTCCCTTTTTGCTCTCACTTTCTCCCACACACACAAACACAGATACATCAGGAAGTGTGTGAAACCTGCAGTGTAGCTCTCCCTCTGTCAGGATGTGGGATATCTGAGGTGATGCGCACCCTGCAGGGTGTAGCATTTCCCCCCTGTGAAATGAGAGCAGGGGAGCCTGGGTAACCAGACCAACGCTTTATTCTCTGGCTGGGGTGTGGTGCTCTGGAGCAAAGGATCATGGGATTTCTGACCTGGACTGACATAAGCAGCTGCTGTAGAGGAGTGGAGACAGACCAGCAGAGACTGTGGGCAGGCTGTGCCAAAATTGTACTTATACCAGCCTGTTGTGTGTTCACCTTCACATCTCATATCTCAGGGACACTTTTCTGTTTGTGCAGCCACAAAGCCGCTAACATTGTTACAAGTCTAGACTCTGATCTGAACTGTTTTGGGTTTTTTCTCAAAGACAAAAAGTCAAAGGAGTTGTCTTTCTTTTGTTATCAAACTGTCTGGTGACTGATAAGGTCTCCAGGTCAAGAGGTTAAGGTGTCATGAAGGGAAGAGTGGAGGAAACCTGAATCTCTCCTCTCTGTTTTTTTCACTGGCTCCCCTTTATGCAACTGAGTCATCTGTGTGTTAATGGCTACATCTTTGTTTGCACAGAGGATATCCCAGGTTTGGCATACACAGAAATTACCACTGCAGTACTTCTCTGCAGCATAGTCTGTATATGTGCAGCCACGATCAGAAGAGGAAAGAAACGTACTCTCTTTGTCCCCAAAAGGGCAGAGAGGTTTAGGGACATATAGCGTTAATATTTTTACTGTTGAAAGTGTCTGATATCCACATGTATGACTTTTGTACAGCATTCGTCGGTGGATGGCTTCGTTGAACCTCCAGTTCCCCCAACAAAGTCTGCAAGCCGCCACAGCCTGCCGCGATGCCGCAACTCTTTCACCTCCACAGAGGAGCACCCTCATATTGGCAATTACCGCCTCCTGAAGACCATTGGGAAGGGGAATTTCGCCAAGGTGAAGCTGGCTCGACATGTCCTGACAGGGAGAGAGGTGAGACTCATTTTTTAATTTGTTTATAAATCATTTAGTTTTTTTTATTTGTGGTAATTCCACAAAGCAACTCGTTTCTTAGTTATTAAAACTAAAAAATGAATTCTGACCAGTGGACCAGAATAAAAGCAGGACAACAGCCATAATATGACAAAACGCCGGATCCCAGAGTCCTTCAGTAAGCAGTGTCAGATTGGTTTGCCTGGTTTGCCTTAAGTTAGCAGAGCTAGCACCACTTGCCACTTGTCCACATAATTGTTCTGGCTATGATCGCTCTTGTCGAGTGAACCCATGACAGTTTAACCTGAAACAGCCAAATCCTTGGCTTGTGGCTTGTGGTGCCAGAGCTCAGACGCAATATGACAAGTATTTCAGGCCAACAGTAACAGAAATATTAAGAATATTTTTAAGCAGTTAGTGATTCTGGTGCTCAGACTTTAACCACTGAGTTGGTTAAACACGCTCATCCCTTGTGGTTTACAAGTCAGCTTTCATCAAACAATCTGTCATCATTGTTGCTACTCAAGTGTAAACAAGGCTGCAGTGCACTCATACTTCCATTACTGGTTATTGCAATTATTCTATTTCCAGTTATTGCATAGTTTTCATAATGTATGAATTTATGGTGGCCCTGAAAGCTCACAGCACTGCAACTTAAGAAAACACATGCAAAATGACAAAACACAAGCAAATTAAGAAAATATCTTTATCAGTTTGACAGCACCTGCACAGCATTTAGAAAACATGCTGTTAAGACCACAACACAGCACATTAGAAAAATGTGCTACAAATAGACCGCAATACAATGGAGGACACTTAAAAGTGATGCACACATCCGTTATCAGCCAGTATGCTAATATTGGAATCATGCGATCATAATGTTAAAATAAATCAAAAAGACTCCTTCATAGGATGACTCAGAATCTGCATTAACAACAAGTGTGTTTGGACATGTGCATCACTTTTAAGTGTCCTCTGGAAACACTTCTATTTGCAGTGTGTTTTTCTAATGTGTTGCGTTGTGGTCTTTGCAGCCTGTTTTCTAAATGCTGCACATGTGTTGTCAATCTGATAAAGAGGTTTTCTTGGTTTGCTTGTGTTTTGTTTTTTTGCTTGTGCTTTCTTAAGTTGAAGCGCTGTAAGCTCTCAGGGCCATCTGCATAGCTCAGCTCACATTTCCCAGTGTGTTAACATTTAAGCATCCATCAGAGAAATGACAAAGAGGACAATTTACTGATCATCTCTCCCACTTTTAGAGGTTTGTTGCCTTAAATTGAAAAATATCCTCCTGTCATGCAAAAGTTCTCCTTGATATTGTTCGCTCTCTTGTCAGGTCAAGCTCTTTCTGTCCACCTCTCACACTCCCACATACAGTCATGCACTGCTGACCTGTCAGGGTGATGGACAAACTGCTTTGGTGTGTCAGTAATTAAAGCTCCTGTTTCCCTAAGGAGAAAACAACAGCCTCTGATCTGTTCTCTGTCCTTCACTCAGCTGTGGAGCGCTCACTGATCAACCACACAGAACCTCTCATGACTGCCTGTGTCCTTTTATCTTAAGAGTTTCATCATGTTCTTGATCATAACAGACCATTGAGGTCTTGCATATTCCTCCAGGTCAGACCAGTTACAGTTTGATCCATTCTGCATCCTTTCATGCTAATGCTAAACAGGAACATTGGCTATGCGACCCACTGTGCACTGAGAAGGTCAGCGCCTTTGCTGGCTCATCAGAATGCAAAGTCATGGATCAGACTGAAGAGAGAACAGGTGGAAAGAACATAACCCCCTGAAACTGGCGTTATCTCAGCTTCAGCCCAGCCGAAACGGAAAATCAAAAAAGGGTTCTTTGGAGAAAAAATGTCTCCTCAAACAGAGTGTCCTCTGACAGCTGAGAAGGGTGACTTTAGGATGAGGACACACACACAAACACACACAAATATACACAGAGGCGCATGCATAGCTGCACTTATGGAAATATTTGACTCTTCCATATGTCTTAACTTACCTACTATGGATGGGGAATGATCCTTTTTTATTCAAAGTTTGTTTAGTGTGTACAAGTTCCTGTATTGTCTTCTTTTTTTCTTTTTTTTTGCAGAATTTGTATTTTCAAATAACATCAAATACATTTTTGTACAAATGTACAAGATTTTTTTTTTTTAACTATTGCAGTGGTACAAAGTCTAAAAACAAAACAAAACTGACTATCAGGTTAATATCTTATCCTTGATTCTGCATGTATTTGTTTTTTTTATTTAAAACGATAAAAAGAGGCCTGGCTACAACTTATCTCTAAAATCAAGTAACACATACAGGCATTTTGATTATCAATCAATCTGCTGTTTGTTCTTTAATACAACATCAAAAAATTACCAAACAATTCCCTGAAAATCTTTCTTAACATGAATTTATAAAAGGTAAATGTAATCTAACAATGTCTTCAAAAAATTATATTTTCCATTTATTATCTCACAGTTGAAGAGCTGGAGTGAGCAGGGATTTTATTTTTTTATGCTTTTCAAATTAGTTTGACTAATTTGATTGAATTAAATGATTAACATTGATTTTCCACTCCTTTATAAATTCTTTTGCAGTATATCTCTTTACACTTACACAGAGTGCAGAAAACAAATGTAGTGAAGTAGCTAAATATAGACACAGAACTAATCAAAGGCTATTAAGCTAAAAAAAGATAAGTAACCATGAACTGACAACTCCTACGTGCAAAAAAGTAATGAAACTGAAAGAGCAAACATATAGGCCTATTTACTCCTTACTCTTAGTGGCCAATTTCTCCAGTTATTTATCATGCGGAGAGTTTGGAGCCTCACATGTTGTTGTGATATTGTATTGCTTTGTTTTAGGCTGCAAGTCATACAAACAGAAAATACAAGTAGCTGTTGTGAAAGAATAGCTTATACTTCTCAGATAACTTAAATGTTTGATACTCATAAAGAATATTATAAATTTCTCCCTTGCACTGTTAGCTGTTGAAGGGTTAGAGTGTTAGATAACTTGATAGGCTGAAGTAGCAGACTAGCTAGCCAAAATGCTAGACAATAAGGTTAGTGTGGTTTCCTGGTTTGCTTTAGAGGGAAGAGCCTGAGTCTCATGCTAGCTGCTCTGTTACCAAGGATTGTCTTTTCCTTTCCTTTTGCGTAACACTAATTATGATGCTAGGAAAGAAGTGGCTCAATGCTAGCATTAGCTTTTTATCTAACTGTAGCCTGTAGCCTGTGTTGTTTAACTTGTATTATAATTTCCCTCCAGATTTTTGGTTTTCATTTTCCGCTTTTCTTTTTCTTTCAAAGACAAAGCAGTGAAATGAAATGGTTTCCCAGTTTCGCTCTCTCTGTCAGTATGAAAATATCAAAGACTTGACTGAGAAAGTCACTTCATTGTTCCCCCTTGGGGTAATTTGTCCTGAAACAACACATATTTGCCCCCACAGTAATACTAATAAGGAAAAAACAAACAAACAAACAAACAAACAAAAACTGTCAACAATTTTATGCAACAATAATGCAAAGTCTTCACAAAACAGCCTAAAATAAGACGAGGAGATCAGAAGAAAAGAACATCATGTCACTATTGCATAAGCCATGTAGCGTGAAGAAACCTCAATTCGAGCACCAACTCACAATTTCTGTCTGTCTGCTGGGCATGTTTCACAAAACCTGATTTTTCCTGAATCCAAAATAAATCCAAAAGCCATATTTATTGCTCATCACACTGTCTTCTATTAAGTGAAGCTAATAGCTAGATTGATCTTAATTTGACTACATTGGAGGATGTGAAAGCATGAATGTTGCATCCCATGGGTTTGCACACAGAGTGAAGAAGCACTGCTTGTCTAAGATATTTTTTCCTAATTAGTCAAACTTTTAAATTTTTACACATTCATAAGGTCAAACTCTTGCAATGTGTTTTCTGCAGTATGTTTTGGCAACCTTTATGTTGCGATAGCGGTGAAATAGCATATGCTTATGGAGCCCTTTAGTAACTTATCAGTGTTTGAGTTTTGACCGACTCAGCTACTGCCACTCCCTTCAGCACACAGAGATCATGACCCTGTTGTTTTCAAAGAGCACGGAGGGACATAAAAGTGTAGAGGAACACATGGAAAAGTCACCAGAACTCAAGTTCTGCAATGACGAAGTTTCCTCTTTATGCCCTCTATCTGAATGTTCACACGTACGTGGGATCACAAGACCTGCATACGGGGAAGAGCATATGGGCCATGTGCTACGACTGCGCTGAATAATTAACAGTGATGCACGATGCCCTTCTGTCACTGTGAGGCTGAATTATTCACCCTCATGTCCATTAGAAAGAGAACACAAACAGGAGCATGCGATGTGATGCAATTCATCTAATCTCTCAATCTGAGGCTCAAAAGGCAAATATTGGCACAGTACGCTGTGAGGAAATGTAATGAATATCCGACTCCTGCAGAGAGAATCGCGCGAAAAGGGAACAATAGAGTGATAGGTCAGGCCAGCTCAAACACCTGCAGGCATAAATCGACACACTCATGCCTCCACTTGAGTGTTGTCCATGACAGGAGGAAGCAGAGGAAGGGAGTGAGGTCTGTCTGTGCACCTGCCCACCTAACGCAGGCTGCAAATAGACACCACCTGCGTACTGCATGTGTGTACAAACATGGAGCCTCTCTGCAGTTTCTGCTCTTTCTTCTTCCTGCTAGACTCTCTTTTGTTTTTACAGTCATATTTTGGGGCTTTGGGTGAATTTCAGTGTCCGTGCAACTTATATTTTAGTCCTTAAGAAACACTGCACAGGATATATAACCTGCTCTCTCTCCACTGTGACTCAGCATTTGCTTTGTGATTTTCCCTGCAGGAAAATACTTTGGAGTGGAGCCATAGTCTGCATCCACTGAAGCAAGTTTATTAAACTCTTGTGAGGACAGATTCACAGTAATGCTGCTGTAATGAATAGTAATATATTCTTGGATAGCATCATTAATACAAAAGAGTCACCCTTCCCTTTTTCCTCATATTGGGGGAAGGACGCGTTCAGTTGTTGTAACCAATAGATGCCAACTGGTGTAACCAATGTTTCTCATAAAAATCTGATATTGCGCAAGAAAGTTATGAGTATGATTTTATCAGTCTGCTACACTGTACAAAATAGAAATAAAAAATGATTTTGAAATTAGTGACCCCAAAAAAAATTGATGTGTATGGTATGCAGACTTGCTCGGAACAAAAAAAGAAATGATACGGGATTTTTGGAGCTGAAGCAGATATCGGCTAAAAAAAATAAAGCAAATTTGGATATATTGGACGATAACCAATGTATATCAGCCAATTATGAAATAAGAACATTAAAATACTCAGGATATATACTGTACATGAACACAAATTCTTATAATGCCCAAAATATGAATCAAGACAAAGAAGCAGAACACTACTACATTAAAATAAAGAACTTTAAATTGTAATTCTGTCAACATAAGGACTGTAAACCCACTTATTTCACAAAGACGCAACCTACAAAACTTTTAAACTGTATAATAATCTTGTATTAGATAATGGTGGACATGTGAATTAACAGTTGCATAAATTTTTGTTTATCTCACAAAGATAATTTACACAACTTATAAATTCTTTGGAAAACCTATTTCATTACTACACTTGTGTAACTTCTAGGAAGGTGAATTCTTGTTATGCTTTTGTGGTTACAGATTTTGACAATTTAATGGGACTGATTCTTTAATTGGTTAAAATGATAGAAGTTTCATATGAAACACTGTGACACCAGCAAACTACACATTCAAACAAACATCTAACATGTTGTTATACCAAGTTTAAAGTATATTTTTAAGTAGTCATCATACAAACCCTTAAATGTCACTGTCCCTATTAAAGAAATGACAGAATTTGAAGATACAGGATGACAAAAACCAAATGTTTACCCAATATGTTTAAACTGTGATCTCCATAGTTCAACAATGCTAAGACTTGGTTGAATGCTAAGTTATCTCTTGTCAAACAGTAGCTATAGAGAAGTTGTTTTACCTTCAGATGTAACCATAAGTCTCTTCTGATTTTAAAAATCTGGTGGTTTTGCACAGAGAGAACCTCAGAGCTTCCCACTCTCACCTTGATGTCAGAAGAAATTGGCTGATGTGTTAATTCGTGTGATTTGGGCTCTGAAATCACCTCCTGTAAGCCTTTAATTGTTGAGGGGAATTTTGCAAAACTTTGAAGCCTCTCGTTTTCACTGCTTTCGGTGTAAAATATGACAAACCTGCCCCTGTGATTGATGTTGTCTGAATCTTTGACACAACTGCAAGAAACTTTTGCCTCACTGGCCACCAGCCACATCATTTGATGGTGCTGATTCCTCAAAGAAGAAACTGAATTCAGGGAATGTTGTGGTCAAGGAGCCACATCGCAGTGTGTACTCTGTGAAGATTTTTGTTCACAGACAGGGTCTAAGTAAACCAGCAGTTCTGAAAGATTTAGACGATGAAAAAATCCACCAGAGCTTCACTTATTGCTCTTTTCTGTTTTAATTTAGCTGTTGAAAAGGACGACGACATTATGAAACATAAGAAAGCTCACTCAAAAAGGGGTTTCCAGCCATATGACAAAAGCTTGTGTGACTTGAACTACAGCTTTAAAAACTTTGTGAAACCATGTTGCTACTAACAAGAGCAAAATTAAACAAATTAAGGCAAATTAAGACATCAGAAATATATAACTTTACTAATAACTCTTGTAAGCACAATAAACTTTTGGTTATTAGTTGTATTTAAGTTGTATGTTGACAAAAAAAGAAAACCCAGGGCATTCTGGTAAATGTAGGCTGTACTGTTCAGCTAACATAAACTCATGTTTTGGCCTCAACATAGCATGCAATGAGGAATTTACTGCTTCAATTCACTACATTTACCATCACCACAGGTCAGAGCTCCTCTAGAATTGTGCGGAAATTCCCTCCAATGACAGAAAATAAACAACATATTGTGGATTTTTAACATCATGAAATGGTCTGCACGTGCAAGCATTGATGTTGAAATCATCTGATGTTCATAATTCTCAGTAGATTGTTTTGTCAAACTACAAACAACCTCGTGTATTTTAACACCATAACAACATAATGTTGTAATACCGCCCTGTCGATCACTAATCAGCATACTGTAGCTCTTCTTTCTGGTGAGTCTGCAGGATGGCTCAGCTTGTCTCTTTGTGAAAGCTGCTGATGGGAACAGGTCTGTTTCTGCCTGCACTTTGGGGTGATTATTGAGATGGATAGCTCAGACTGCTGCAAAACAAAACCTGCCGAGCCAAAGGGTTCATCACCTATATGCAGAGTCAAATATTCCAGCACAGGCCTGGCTGCTTCACAGGGAGTGTGTACTTAAAGACATTATGGCTGTTTGAGATCGTATGGAAGTGTTTGCATAAAGTAAGCCATGCTGTTTTTCGCCTGTGTGTTTGTCATGGGCTATTTTGTATTCGTCAACACAAACTAATGTAGTTTTTTTATATCCCCCTAGTAAGAGCTCCATCCTTTCACAAATTACTGGATAGAAGAGCCTTTAGGTGTGTTGAGAGTGAGCGCACAGATCCAGCTGTGACATGTTTTGACAATGCTGCCTCAGAGCACAGAAGTAAAATAATGAGGATAGTTCGTTTCCACACAGGCTTTCATTGTGCAACCACAACACAGAAGCAAAGCTAGAATTATTTTAGACATCTTGGTTATTCTTTTTTTATCTCTACACCTCCTTCGCTCCCATTTTAATTTTGTGTTTCTGTTTGTGTTCGTCTCTCTGTAGGTGGCGGTGAAGATCATAGACAAAACCCAGCTGAATCCCACCAGTCTACAGAAGGTGAGTGTTTGTGTGTTTTTATGGCCTCATGGTAACGCTAATGTCTCATGTTACAGTGCTCATGTCTTTTCCATTAGTCATTCCTGAGTCCTCGCTGCTCTGTTTATTTGCTCTTTGAACTCAGGATGTGCAGTTTCACATAATGTAATCAGATGTAGTCAGGAGAGACCACAAGGCTTGTTTAATCTCCAGCCCCCTTCTTATCCCACCGTACTCCTGACTCTCTGTTGGTTTGTGGTTAGAGCGGCTATAAATACTCCAGCCTGCCTGCCTGTTTGTCACTTACCCTTTTGTTGCAGTCATAACCAATTATAACAAAGGGTAAGGGACTGTTTCCTGATTACTGACACTAAATTCAGCTCTTTCTGCTGATGAATGGCACGCACACACGCATGAACTCATATCCTCAAGGTAGATAACCAATGATGTGGATGGGAAACAGTTGCTGATTCAGTGTGAGCAAGATTTACCTTCCGAGAGTGTGAAAATATCCTCAGTGTGTAGGTGACAAGAATTTATTCACAGTCATGACACTATCACAGCATCACTCACCACCTTTGCTCTTTTGATTGATTTGTGTTATGTAAAGATGAACAAATAGATGTGTGAGTGTCATGATGCCTTATTATGATAATGTAGCATTTAAAGCCACCTCACCCACATGAGCGGTTGGTGTCTGGATGGATCTCCTGGCCTTTGCCTCTCCTAAAGCTGCCTGGGTGAGAAAATAACGCTACATCAAACAGCCTTAATGGCAAAATGAAAACAAATATTTCACAAAGTATCTATCATCAAGCATTGGTCTGAGTGGGAGTGAGAGAAGTGAGAGCCACTGGAAACAAAGAATGCAACAATACAGAGCCCAAGGTTAAACATGTACCTCGTTCGTTTGTTTTGATTTTTTTTTGTCTAAGTTTTTTGTTTGGATGTCAGTCTATCATTCAAAGGAGCTATACTGGAAATATTGAAATCAACCTAACATGAGTTGAGCTAGCAGGAGTCAAAAAGGCAAGGTTTAGGTGAGCCTTGAGTCTTGACGCTGACCGCTACAGTGCCTATCTGGTGAGTCATTTGTGTCCCTAAGGGCCCAGTCAGTCTGACCAACCGCACCATGCTCAAGCACGCTTCAACCCTAAAGTCCAGTTTGTTTGGCCAGTGTGACCACAAGTTTTCCGTACTAAGGCAAGGTGTACTTCTCCTCTTTGGTACTCTTCAGAGAGGTGTGCTTCGGCATGGTACACTTCATGCACAAGCATGAGAACCGCGAACATGGTGGGAGTGTTAGAGGTCTGATCAGAACAACTTAACAAAAGCCACAGCTCACTGTGCTGACTCTGATGACACCCTGTTTCTTGTAAACAGATGCTTCAGGATGATGTAGGCAGGCCATGTGTGTACCTAAAGTCTGGTTCATATTGGAGTTGTGTGACCGCAGGCCATACTGGGGGAACGGCGCTGCGGGGGGTGCAATCATGCTCGAGTATGGCATGGTTTAGATGGCCAGTGTGGCCACACCTTAATTGTGCTTGAAACTGTTGGATTATAGAAAAAAACAGATGCTGTGCAGTGTGCGCTGTCAGAGAAATTAGGTAGTTGGACTCAATTTTTTTTGTACCAGACTAGAAACTCGTTTATTTTTGCTTTGCAGATTGGATCAGGCTGCACAGTGGTGCAGCGGCTAGCGCTGCAGCCTCACAGCAAGAAGGTCACCAGTTCCAATCCTGGTTAAGGCACTGTGTTCCTTTCTGTGTGGAGTTTGCATGTTCTCCCTGCGCATGCGTGGGTGCTCTCTGGGTACTCCGACTTCCTCCCACAGTCCAAAAACATGCTCATCAAGTTGATTCTAAATTGCCTATAGGTGTGAGTGTGCACATGAAAGGTTGTCTGTCTCTGTGTGTCAGCCCTGTGATTGACTGGCGACCAGTCCAGGGTGTACCCTGCCTCTCGCCCTGACAGCTGGGATAGACTCAAGCAATCCATGCCCCTGAAAAAGATAAGCGGTACAGAAGATGAATGAATGAATGAATGGAGATCGGCCCTTTAAAATGGATGTGAATGGGTTCCCAGTACCGCCAAAGCCCGTCTCAAGTGCACAGTTGTGGAACTGCAACCTGCTTCATTTCTCATGGCCAGAGGTTTGATATATGCCCATTAAATCCATTCCTGCTATCGTATGTGAAATCGATTAACATGCATTCATTATGCTTTATGTGCAAATAATGTTACCTTTGGACACTAGGGATGACATGTTTGTTTACTCCTTAACAAATGAGCACTGACTTTTCAGACAGGACTGTGGACTGTATCGACCTGACAGATTTTTAATTTTTGCGTTTTTATTGGGAGGCTAAATTTGAGCTTAGGTTAGTGGAAAAAGGAAGGACGATGCTGTCTCTACTGGCTTCACTTTAGTGTGATTGGGAGAAGTGGAAATGTGTCATCCATCTTTGCATACAGTGTATTATTTTATACCTAGTATTGGAACCTGACCAATATGGGATTTTTGGAGCTGATATATGAAATAAAAATGCTATTACACAGGATATATAAACTGTATATGATCATAAATTCTTATAATACCCAAAATGTGATTCAAGACAAAGAAGCAGAACACTACTAAATTCAAATAAGGAACTTAAATTAGTAACACCGTCAACATCAGGACTGTAAAACCACTTATTTCACAAAAATAAAACTTACACAACTTTAAAACACTGTCTAAAAGTCTTCTATTAGATAATGGTGGACATGGGAATTGACAGTTGTGTAAACCTTTGTTTATCTCACAAAGATAATTTACACAACTTATAAATTCTCTGGATCCCAAACCATCTGTTGGAGTCAAAAAATTATTTTACAATTATTTTTAAATGGTTGGGAACAGAGAGACAGAATCTCTGTGCAGCAGAAAAATAAAACAGTGGTTACATATTTGCCCATTGTCTGGTGATAAGCCTATTGGTTGTTGATGATTTTCCTTTTTGTTTTGGTTTTGTTGGGCTTTACAAGGAGTCGTGTAGCAAACTGGCTAAAGCTTAGACTTCAGAGATATCATTTAACATTGTGTTCATAACTTATAAAATCAAATTTGTGGGCAGCTGAAGCGAGGTCAGACTACTTTTCTTACTCATACCACTCAAACATATTTAACTGGGAGCTTTTTATATCTACCATTGACGAATGAGGTGGTGCTGTCAATCAAAATGTGATTAGCCACGCCCACACAGAACTAAAAAAAAAATATCTGATTGACTAAATGTGCTTTGTTGACATTCAGCTTTAGTATTAGTTCTGAGTTGTTGTATCCATTTAACTATTTATAGTTGCTTAATAAGACTCAAGACTTCGGTATCATTGGCAGAGGAAATTGATCAGGGTTTGTTATTGCAGAAGGAGACAGCTGTGGCGATCATAAAGTGTCTAATATAAAAAGGGGAAATGAATGGTGGATATGGTTCTCAGCATCATCCTACTTGTAAATTTGTAACACAAATCAGTTTTGGCCTATCAGGTCATTCACAGTGTTAGAGAGTTTTTAAGCATTGTTCTTCTCATTTGTAATTTGCATGGCTCTTAATGGAGAGCCGACAGCACTTCATCAGCCAATCAGCGCTTAGACGCTGCGAGAATTTCAAGCTCTCCACAAGCCCCAGACTGCTCTTATCTGACTGTGATAAATTTCATCAAGCATGCTCTTTTGTGAAGCAGACTATTGTGAGGTTTCCTATCTGCGCGCACACTCACACGGCCCAGTAATGAAGATTTAGGATAAATGTGTGTGTTTGTAGCATCAAAATTCTGAATATTAACCGAATCTGCCTTCATTGTTTTGGGTCTCGTCTAGGTCATGAGTGATTACACACCCATGGGTCAGGTAATCCACTGCCTGGTTATAGGCAAGGCAGACATATCATGTGAGACAGTGGACCAATCAGAATCTCAGTGATCAATTATTCAGTGGGCCTTTCAGATGTCAGCTGCAGCAGACCTGAGAGTGTGAATATGTTTTTTTGGCTCTCTAGAAGGATTAAGTGGGTGTTAAAGCATGCTTGCAGTGTGTGTTATGTGTATGTTAGATGTAGTGTGTTTTTGTACCTGTATTTGTGTGTAGAGACAGGTTCTCTCTGTGTGTACATAGTTGTATATTTTGATATCTGTTCCCCTGTTCTATAGATTGCTGTAATGGTATACATAAGTGCCATCTGCAATGCAGAAGCTGGTCTTAAAATGCAGCAGTCGTCTCCTGGATTGAATCGATTGTCTCATTGACTCAGAGTGTCCTACCCTATCCTTGTAAATGCTCTGCGATGGATGCATTAAAGCCAACATCAACCTTTACACAGTTTTTCCTGGTTACTCATGTGACCTCAAAGAGAAGACAAACATCAACACTGTCAGTCAGTGGTTTTCATGCCCAGTGTTTGGGGTTTGGAGTGATGTAACCACTTTATTTCAGCTGATGGTAGTGATTTTTATGATTTTATGGTCTGAATAAAAAGTTATGGAAACAGAAACAAAGAACTGAGAACCTCCAGAAGTAAAATGGATCAAATTTACCCCCCAATAATCAAACTGCACATATTTAACTTTTATTTTACAGTTTAGAAAAACTCCCTTTTATCAATAGGTCTTTTATGTTTTTCTATATTTTTCTTTTTGCTGTTTTACATGAGGCCATCTTTGTGTGAAATGTTTTGGAGTGAATTTCATTTTGTACCTTGAGGACTGCTCCGTACACTCTTTTCACATTAAAACCCTGCACCCAGAGGAACCAGCAGGAGAATCTGACAATCAAAACCATTTTTTGAATTCAAGAAGGCATCACAACTTCTGGATTTATTTCCCTCAAATATTTAAAAAAAAAAATCAAGGGGTTCGTCTTGGACAAGAAGTTGATAAGCAATATTGTTTGCAAACAGGCATGTCATAAAATGTTGATTATGTAGTTCAAACGTAGGCAGGTTTGACATAAACACTCAAGGCTGAGTATTTTCACAGTATATTAACATGTAACTCTCTAATCATTATTTAATCTCATTTAAAAAACAAATACAAGACGTTAAAAGTCCTTGTTTAAAGCCTGACGGGGCCTACCATCATGAATAGTGTACATGTTTTCAAACATTGCAACAACTTGCAATTGGACTAAGGCAAGAAAAAAAATCTCAATTTTTAATTTTTAAAATCTTCTGCAGAAAATAATCAAATTAATCAATTTAATCGATATATTGCCCAGCCCTACTGGTATCAAATAAAAATACCTTAATATAAATGTAAACATGAGCTCAAATGACCGTGTTTTGCACTTGAGTATGACGAGATGTTGCTCCAGCTGCCACTGCTGTAGTTGGGGTGTTTTTGTGAAGAGGAGACTCCAGCACATTGAATACAGTGGTTTCCCTTGACTACATGCTGTGTTCAAGTAAATGTTTCACCACATTGGATGTTCTCCCTCCTCTGCATGACATGTCTTTGCCTCACGTGTTGCACCTTGATGTTTCAGGAGCTTAGCCAAACTTTCAGTTGCTTGCTGGACTCTTTTATAATCCTTTCCTCATGACATCATTGACACAGTGCATCACAAATTTTACGTATTGGAAGATAAGTAAAACTTCTGAAAAATTCCCACAGAGCTTTGATTCTAACTGAGTACAGTTGCTGAAATCCATATGCCTTATTTATTCAGATTTTGATACCCAAGCCTAGCTTGTGCTACAGGATGCCATCTGTGTTTGTTTACATCAGGGTAGGTGAGCATTAACCAGTAACCAAAGCTACAGACACAGCAAGTAGCGGTAGGCTTCGCTACAGCTCAGGCCATTAATGAATGATAAATATTTGATTTAATATTTGATTAATTTAATTAATTAAATTGAGTATTAATTTCATAAAATCTGATTCCGATGAGAGTTTTTTTGTTTTTTTGGAAGTTTTATAGTTTTGTTGACTAATTGCGCACATTCCTGATGCTAACATGTATCCGTAGCGGGAACGGATTTATCTAGGTGAAAACAACAGATGGACGTGATTGATGAATCATGAATAAAATCATGACTCATGCTTTTGCAGACTTAGATATCAGAAGTTGAAGGACTCACTGGAGGTTTTCTAGCTGACCTTGTCTCCTTCTCTCGCTCTCTTTCGGAGTTGATTAAATATTTGGGGCTCAGGCTAAATCTGGGGAAGAATTGAGCCAAGAAAACAAGCCACAGTGTTATGGATTTTTTTTCTTTTTTATGAGTGATCTCTTTGTTTATCAGTGTGTTTGTGTGTGAGTCAAGTTGATCTGGCTGCAGTGCTGTAAACGTCCGCTCTTTCATGTTAGCCTGTCAGAAAGCCACTGATCTCTCTTTTTATGGTCTCGGAGGAGCCAGGCTGCAGGCACACCATCTGGCTCTGTAGGCACAGCCAGAGATCTGGCAGATCCTATACAGACACACACACACACACACACACACGCCTGTATGACACATACAAACACCGACAGGAGATCCTTTGGGTTATGTAGAAGGCTCCAGCTGGCAGACACTTGTTTTATTTTTTCTTTTAGAGTTTCAGTCATAGTTTTGGCAGCATTTCACACATAAGCATGAATTCCTGTACTTATTATCACCATTAATTTGCAAGTTTCTGCAAACACAGGCTTCCTCCTACTTACCTTGTTGTGGGAATTAAAGTCGGATTCCTAATGCAGAGATAAAGTCAGCCTCAACAGCTTACATTTTATTATCATTTTCTCTAGCTTATCTTCATCACACTTGTGTTTCCTTCGTTCATTTGATTTTAAAATAAGGTGAGCAGAGTCCAGAACTAGTCATGAGGAGAGAATGAAGCCTTGGTCTGTTCTTTTACGGCCCACTGGCGCTCTCTGTTGTGACTTTGTGGCGGTTTCTGTGTAACAGGAAATGAGGTCAGCTGATCATCCAAAGCAGCTCCTTAGATCTGCCACAGGAAATGCATCACATGTCATCTGTGGTCAGGGATGTTGACGTTGTCATGGTTTTTAGGCATTTTAGCCCCAAAATAGGCCTCTGGTTTAATCCCCTCTTGCACTGAGCTAACACTGCTCTCATCCCATCATCCCATCCCTCTCTGACTCTTCCTAACCAGTAAATAAGACTCATTTCTAGTCAATGTTTCTACTAAAACAATAACTATCAAATGTGAAAGGTTTGTTTGATTGACTGACTGTGTTATGCTAAAAACACATTTTTTAACTGAAACTAAATTCTTTTTAGGTTTTCCATTTAAAAGCAGGGTTGGTAATCAGATGTAGATATACTTTTTCTTTTACTGGTTAAAATTAGGGTTGAATGATTTTGGAAAATAATCTAATTGCGATTTTTTTGGACCAATATGGTGATTGTGATTAAGCGTGCAATTTTTTGGGGGGTGTTTATCTTTTGCATTATTCACTAAACACAAGCAATAAATCATTCTATAGTATGACCAGCAGGGCAAACGTTACTGTCAACACATACCACTTTGGTGGTCGGGGTTTTAGCCATGCAGTTGTCATACATGGCCTTGTGGTGCTTTCTTAAATGCTGGAACAAGTTTGTAGTGTTGCCCCTTGTTGTAGCTACGGTAACCAGGCATGTTTTACACAATACCTCACACCATGCTGCATCTTCTTTCCGAAATCCAAAATAGGTCCAGACAACCAACGTGCTATTCCTTTATGACATCAAAGTCGCCTCCTCTGTGTCCTCTCTCGGTTCTTCTGCGGAGGCCATTTTTAAAGATGTCAACAACACAACAAATTAAAACTTAGTGTGGCTGAAGTTGTCTTCTTCAGCCCTAGTTAAAATGATCTTTATGTCCTGATGTCAATCAATGCATGATGTGTTCTTAAAATAGAGAGAAAAATATCTGCTGTATACAGCAGGAGTAAACCTGGGAAAACAACAGCCAATCCTAGTGTTTGGGATCCAATTTATTAAACCAATCAAATCCCATCCTGCCATTCTGCCTGCCTCCTGCGTGTACATTTCGCCAGTGTGCACTAGTTCTGATTCAGTGTTAACTAAGAGGGATTCAAGTACGCTGGAGAATGGTAGAAAAACTACCTATACCCTGATTACTGGTAATGTAGAGCAAACAAAAACAATGTGCTGAGGAACAGTTTTGAGTCTTTGGTTTTAAATCAGTCATGATCATATGATCGCGAATCAGATTGCTTGTGCATGTGAGCGGGATCGTTGTTTTGGAGGAGCTCCGAGTGAGGCGAGTGGGGGGTATATGGAGTCCTGAGGAGATGCTTCATCCGAATTGCTATTTTTTTTAATCACAATCTGTTTTCATCCATATTGCTTTGAGATAGTTGAAATATAAAGAGCATTACAAATTAATTGCATAATAATAACAATAATAATAATAATAATAATAATAATAATAATTATTATTATTATTAGTGTCAGTCAAGTTAAAGAAGTTTTCCAAATGTGAGACTCATTTGAATTGGAAAAGATAAGGCTTTTGATTTGTTACTGAAAACAGGCTGCAGAAAGTGAATGCAGCATTTTATAATGGTATCACAAAGCATTCAGACAAACATGACCTCACTGTATTTGTGTTTTTACTGCCAGTCACAAAGGGCCCACCACGGGGTCGCGCTCTCTTAATGGCTGTTGTTTACATCTGTCTTGCGCCTGCCACTCTACATTAGCCAATGAGCCCCTGGGCTGGAGGAGCTGTGGTCTTGCTCAGATGAGTGGAATCTGATTGGACGGGCAGCACCGTCGTCTGAGATGAATCATAAACAAATCAAATGTCAAGGCTGCTTAGAAAGGGAATCATGTGTTCATGTATCAATGTTTTCAGTCTGTTTCTGACTTTGATTTCGAGTGGAAAAGTTGACCCTGCTGCCTCTGTGCTCTGTATCATGAATAAAAGGTTGCATGTTTCCGTGGAAGCAGGGAGAGATAGAGACAGAGAGACGTGTCTTTCCTTGTTGAGGTTATTTTCAGCAGCTCAGGAGTCGAGGACAGGACAGTTTGTCTAAATGTCAGCGACACTTTGGATCCTTCAGTCAGCCTTTTTGTTTGTCTTTCTGTCTGTCTTTGTCTTTCTTTGACAAGCAGTGAGCAGTGGTTATTTACTGATTTGTGGTTTTGAAGTACTATTTGCACGTGCACACACACACACACATACACGCACATACCCACAGTCTCATTGGAATGATGAGGACTTTCAGACCACTCAGCCTGTATCAATAATCTCCATGTTGAATGTGCAGCTGTGCTGCTGTGACTGAAATAGTGCAGCCAGTTCCTGTAAGTGTTCCCAGTCTGATATCTGCTGCTCTGCTCCTTCTGCATGGGGACTCTGCTGTAATTAAGGCTAGTTTAGGAGTCTGGGTGCCCCTGGGTGGATGGAAGTAGGTCACTGGCACAGACTACAGAGATTCAGGCACATTGGAGACGGTGTGTTTTCATGTTTGTGATGCACAGTTTGTTTGTGCACCTATTTTTCAAATTGTTTCCTGCGACCACAACCTCAGTTTATCAGCTTAATCAGCGATTTTGAATTTATTCAAGTCTAAGGAAGGTGATTTTTCCTTAGTGTAAGTTTCTTTTGCTCATCGTGTCCAGAACCACTCATATCACCACACTGGGACTGCTTTTTTTGTGCTTGTAGATATTATTAATTAAAATGCAATTGGAATCACACATTCCAGTCTCATCATCTGTCTATGAGCTCTTATTGACAAGTACTGTGTCTGCTGTCGCTGTTTTTCCACAGCTCTTCTCAGACTCGTTCTAATTTTTGTTTCCAAGTGGCTGCATGCATGCTTCCCATGTGAGGGGCTTTGGGGCAGTGACGTAAACAAGAGTGAGAGAGAGAGAGAGAGAGACAGGCAGGCAGAGAAGCAGCAGTAAGAGGCAGAGATAATAAAGCCCCTCACTCATTCAGAATGAAAAAGCGGTTCTGTCTCGACAGATGCGTCACATATTAAAGCACAGGCCTGAACACATGCATACCGCAGTGTAAATCTTCTGTGTTTATTCTAGTGTACCGCAGGACATCTTTTGGTTATTGTGTCACTGTGTTTCCACTCTAATTGACTTTGTTTCCAGAGGCGGACCTCTCAGGCCAACACAGCAGCTCATGAATATGGAGCAGGGTTTTCCACACACGAGAAGCTCGCCATCGTAGCACGGTGGAATTATAGATATTTTTTATGGCCAAAAATGATGAGAAAGTCAAACTGAAAATGAAAGCAGAAAGAACAAATCCATTTAACAGGGGAAGAAATCAGGCGTTACAAAAGTCAGCAGCGACATACTTTTTTTTGCATCCGTTTGCTGTTTTTAATAGTGTCAAAAACGGCAAAAATAAATATGTTAATAGGTGGCCTTTTTTAAAAGATCTAAATTAGGCCTCGCTTTTGCTACTTAAACAAATGTTAGAAGAGCATTTGTTTGGGACTATTTTCAGGGGTGGATTAATACATATTTGGAGCTCTACTTACAGCTGTAGGACAGTGTGTGTGGAATTGATGGGAAATAAACAGTACATGGGACACTGACACATGAGGGTTGGTATCAAAAATATGCTTTAAACTTGTTGAAACAACAGTTAGATGTTTGCTTAATTGTGTAGTTTGCATTTCTGTTGGTGTCAGAGTATTTTATATGACATTTCTACCGTTTTTAACCAATCAAAGAAGCACAGTCCCTTTAAATTGTCAAATGGTGTAACCACAAAAGCATGACAAGTGTTAAATAATTCACCTTCCTAGAAGGTAAGTTATTTGTTAAGAAATATAATCCCAAAGTATATTTAAAATATGTCATTTCTAAACTTGATAATAAAGGTTTTTGTTGTACTGAGAAAGTCAATACGCTGTAGACATCAGTGTTTTCTCTCCAGTTTTGAGTCAATGGGTTTAAAATCATTTTAGATTTCATTTTTTACAGTGCCGTTGACTGCTAAAATCATATTCATTGCAACTTTTTTTTTTTTTGCGCACAGTATCAGATTTTTGATGATAAACATTGGTCACACCAATTGACCACATCTTTCACCCACCAACTGTTTATTAAACTGAAGGGAGAAGTCACCCAGTACAACAGCCTGGATCCCTGATGTGTTTCTGGCTCAAAGGAATTATCTCCATTACAATTTGGTTGCAAAGTTTTGTAGCAACTTGTCTTTTTATGTGTTTTATTTTAAGATGTAACATTAGAGGCTTTATTCTCCGAGCCAGCTGTGGCAGCTCCCTGTGTTCTGTACGGGCTGAGTCTAATCAGATGAGAGGTGTCAGAAAGACATAAGAGCAGCTGCAGAGCAAGTAGAGACAGAGAACAGAGTCAGGAATTAGAGACACGGAGAGAGTACCTGCATGTTGTTGAACCAACCAGACTTGAGCAGAGCAGCCCCTCAGAGTTGGGCCTGCTCACACTGGTCTGATGGCCGTGTTTGATGACCTAGAAACATGGACTATCACAGCACTTATATAAGGCCTACAAGGACACCAGAAAAGTTGCACGCACATGAGAATATACACATAAGTATGCGTGTGGACCACATCAGTGTTCAATAATTATGTGTGAAGTCAGTTTTCTCAGTTTTAAAACAGACAGGAGATGAAAGCATCGCTCAGGACATTTTAGCTCTCAGAAAGCAAATGTCAGCAAATGTCAAAATCTGTGTTAGGTCTCAGGTAGCTGTAGATGCATAATCCCAGTTGAGTGAGTGTTGAAATTTAACACTCAAACACAGCCTCAGCACGGCCGGGAATCAGCAGGATGTAAATGATTCAACAGCACCTCTAAGTGGCTGCAAGAGCTCATCTGACATAAAGAGTCACGCCGGGACGGAGGAGTTTAAACGCTCTCCTTGGGGGGAAAAAGTCAACTATAACATTTTTTTATTTGTTTTTTTTTTTTTTCGTTCTGTCTAAAAAGTTCTGTCAACATGAACGTTGTAAAGGAGCTCTGATTCAGCTTTCTGTGTTTCACGAAAAAGGAAGGTTTCACTCAGTATTTGCTGCTCTTCTCTGCATGTCTGTGCTTATATGATTATATCAGACACCAGATGCCTGACTGGCTGTAGGCTTGTGTACAACTCCTCTGCAGTGGCAGGCTGTGTCATGCTGCTGACTGTGTGTTTGAATGGCTGCGCGGCTAGCTAGCTGGGCTGCAGCCCATCAGTGGAGTTGTAATTCTGGCTCTTATCTGTGTACGGCAGGGTTTAGTGCTACAGTGTCGCTGCACCAGTCATATTGCTTTACACAGTACAGTAGGCGTGTGATCCTCACATCGTCTCATGTTCCTGCAAAGCGTAATCCAGCTTCAGGTGGTGATTCACATTAGTACTTTAGAGTTTATTGTGGTTCACTTTCCTTCTCGCAGCTCCCTAATAAGTGCTTAATCGCATTTTCTGATTTACTCTCCCTCTGCTGCTGGTCTTTAATGAGACTGATGTTCTTTCATATCTCCACAGCTCTTCAGGGAAGTCCGAATAATGAAGATACTGAATCATCCAAATATAGGTAAGTTCAAACAGGAGCCTGCAGGAGTTTCATGACAGCTTGGCAGTAATATTTCATTAAATCTGGATTAGCATTATGTGTTACACCGACACCCTGGAACAGTTCATCAGTTTTTCCTTTTTTTTCAACAAGAGGATCCCCAATCTGGAGTTATACTTCTCTCCAGTTTGATGATCTAAGCATTAACACAGCAGAATTAGATAATGGGCTCGAAACAGAAGATGACACTAATATTATGAGGCGACTTTCGTAAATAGAGTGTAATGAGCACTCATTAAATTCAACCAACACCAATGTAAAGCTCCTAACAGTCAGTTTTGTCTTCGTTCGGTTTTCTTTTCTCCTCCAGTGAAACTGTTCGAGGTGATCGAGACGGAGAAGACACTTTATCTGGTGATGGAATACGCCAGCGGTGGTGAGTGAAGCATTGATGCACGACCCTTTAATTGGTGATGTTTGCTTTAGTTTTTGTGCAGCTTGTTATATCAGAATGAGCTGCCTTTATTGCAACAACTAACAACTGAAAAGTAATTATTTCCAAACCTTTAGCTATCCCTAATAACGAATTGGCCTGAATATAGGACGACCCTGATTATACAATGAGATCAATCTTCAGAAGGAGACTTATAACCAAAATTTACTGTTTGAATAAACTGTTTATAATGAAATTCTGAGAAAATCATTGAAATAATGATCAATCACTGAGATCTATATTTAAAATGCAATACTGATGAAAGCATGCCTTTCATTACATTTCTCAGTAACAAGCTCTCACACCCTCCTGTCAGTCTCTTGGAAACGGCTGCTTTGAGGACCATGATAAGTATTTTTCAGGTTGTCTTTTTGGACACGCCAAAACCTTGTCCTATATTTGGGTACTTCTTTGGATGTATCACCTAAAATAGCTCAGAGAAAGGATAAAAAAATGGTCGCTGGCCACGGTGAAGAACATTTATTATTGTGAAAATGCTCTAATTGATACCAGTGGTTTTCCTTTCTGCTCTCCAGGAGAAGTATTCGACTACCTTGTTGCTCACGGCAGAATGAAAGAGAAGGAAGCCAGGGCCAAGTTCAGACAGGTGAGTCATCATCATCCTCGTTCCTCTGTCGTCATTCCTTCACTGTTTTCTGAGGAAGGGCTGCATGCACCATGATCAGGCTTCGTCACTGACTGCAGAGGAAAGATGAAGCTCTGATAGTTTGGCCTGGGAGAACAGGGGCTGTGAGATCCTTTAAGATGCTGCTCTGACACCTAGTGGTGCTACAAGAATAACAAGGAATCTGCAGTGATACTCAGGAGCTCTTCTCATGTTGACTTTTACTTAAAATTTAACAGTATGGGTTCATTTGTATTTTCCTTATGCATCTTATTAACTGAGGTGGAAGCAAACATATTATATACCAGTGCTTCTGCGTCCATGCTGTTATTTAAGATCTCTCATTGATGGATTTGGATGACTCAGAGGAAGTGTGTGCGTGTGTCTTTCTGTGTGCCACAGCACAGAGAGATCAACACACAGAGGTAAAGTGTTCATGTGGCACCTTAAAGCAGAGCTGGTGGGTGTTTGGCAGAGTGTCATCTGTAGCTGTTGCATTGATGAAATTTTGCTGCCAACTGTCACAACTGCTGACTGCATCATAGGATAGCGGTGACTTTGGCTTTGGACATATTGCAGCCTGAAATAGGACAAATTAATACCTCTGGCATCAAAAACCCCGGTTATATCTCATAGAATACTTATACTGTCAAGTGAAATGTGTGTGTGTGTCTGTTTCAGATTGTGTCTGCAGTGCAGTATTGCCACCAGAGGAGGATAGTACACAGGGACCTTAAGGTGAGTGCTTCACTGTTTCTCCCCAATGCTTTAATAAGTCGTATCGCGTCAGAGTTCGTCCCCTGACAGTACACATCCGTTTCTCCCCTCCTCAGGCGGAGAACCTGTTGTTAGATGCTGATATGAACATTAAGATTGCTGACTTTGGCTTCAGTAATGAGTTCACGGTGGGAAGTAAGCTGGACACTTTCTGCGGCTCCCCGCCGTATGCTGCCCCGGAACTTTTCCAGGGGAAGAAGTACGATGGACCAGAGGTGGATGTCTGGAGCCTCGGGGTCATCCTCTACACACTGGTCAGCGGATCGCTGCCCTTTGACGGGCAGAACCTGAAGGTTTGCACTTGTTTGGATTCTCGGATGAATTACTGGCTATGTTTGGATGTAATGCTTTGAAATGGTCTTACTCAAGTTGTTTACTTTACCTGTTGACCTTGCACCTTCTAATCAGCCGTACTTATTACCATGATTAAATCGGTTAACAGCAGTTGGTTCAAAAGTTCAACTTGAGGCTTTAAATCGGGTTAAAGTTCAGCTCGGTTCAACACCAGGGATACAGTGTGCCCAGTCAGACAGCAGACACACTGATGCTCTGTCTTTGGAGGGGAAGCAGTTTTTACATGTTGAGTGTAACATGGCATAAAGGATAAAACATGGGCCCAAGAAGTACAGTTTATGGTTACACTGATTGGTCCTTTATCATTACCCTTTATCAAAACTGTGACACTGTGTCCACACAGGGTATGAAATTTGACCAATCATAATAGTTTCACCCTCCTCCTCCAGTTTGTCCAATCAAACCTGTCAGTCCCCTGTGAAACTCGCCTCTTTGTTTATCAAGTTGCAGACAAATCTGACAAAAATGCCACTGATTTACCTTTGACTTTGATTTAAAATTAATTGTGTATTTATTGAAATAAATTCCAACTATTTCTGCTGCCACAAAATCGGCAATTTTAGTCTGCAACAATCCCAAAAAAGGCTGCAAAATCCTGGAGGCGCTGCCTGAAGCTCCTTTTCTGACAGAAAACTCCACAATCACAAGCACTTTAGGAAGCTGTTGGTTTGATGTATAAAATTGTGAAGATTTAACTATTTATTTATTCTTTTCAGAGTTAAATAAGAAGTTAGCAAAACTGGAAAGGTTTTTGAGAAGCACTTTTTCTGCCCTCTTCTGTTATTGGCTGGTTTTTTTTTTATTAATGAGGTCAATCTTTTTATCCAAAGGTTTAGTTTGCATTTTTTGTTTTATTGAGCTGATGTGTTCTTCGGAGTATGAGGCAAACTCTTCCCTAATAAGGACTAATTATGCCTTATGATATTTTTAGACTGATAATGATACTTCTTCTTTTTCTTAACAAGGTTTTTCTGTCAGTGTAATATGATCATCAGTCACAATAACTCCGTAAGGATGTTTGTATTTGTCAACTAGAAACTAGGTTAGTTGAATAACCAATTTAAAAATGAAAGTCATGTGTCCATCTTTGAAAGAAGAAGATTCTAGAGATTCATCCATGATTTTAAATAATGCAGCAGGATAATTTTGCTGCTGAGCATGTTGAGAAAAAGTTCAGAAATGGTATATTTGGCTGAGCGGAGCGCACTGATCAATACTTTTACATTAATAATTGATCAAATGCCTGTGAATGATGTGAAAAGGGGGGCGTTTGGGGTGCAAAAATAACCGAGCTATGCAGTATGAGATCAGCGCAGAATACAGTCAACTAGTTAGTCTGTGAAGCATCTTTTTAAATATTTTTGGTAAAACACTACATTCCGGTAAATTTGCATCATATATCACTTAAGAGTATTGAATACTATGAAAATCCATCCTCAGTCTCTTATTTTAGGAAATGATCTGATGTTTACTGGAGCAACTGGATTCATTTCACCTCAACCACACATTTATAACATTTGAATAGGTTTTTATCGACAGTATTTGTTTTATTGCTTGGATGAATGTTGACTTTTGCAAGGCTTGTGAAACTGTAAAGCAAATAGAAGAGCATTTACTTTCACTTCGTGTGCAACAACACTTATTGTACATTTAGCACATAACTGCTTTGTTCCTTCATTAGAATTTCTTCATGAAACTTTTTTTAAGTTGTGTCTTTAGTCTTTATTCGAAGGAATAGGACAGAGGTGAGGGCAGGAAACTGGGAGAGAACGTGGGCTAGAAGTTTAGATTCAAACCCTTGATGACTATAGCCTTCATACATGGGGTGCACAATTTAACTGCAAGGCCAGACCAGCTCCTCAGGAAACTTTTATAAAATACCTGCTGTACACTTTGAGGCCTTACCAGCAGATAGAGAAAATTAGCAACTAGCCAGGAAATAGAATTCAGCAGCTAGAGTCAATGGTTGCTTGAGTTATGCCGTTTTGGCTTGAATCGATTAGAAATGGTTTAATCCATCGACATCATTAATCTTTATGCTTACGATGGCTATACAGCCTTTTTTTCTTATGATTCTGATATGGCAAGCTACATCAAAGATTCAGATGAGTTTTTTACTCCATAAGAGCGCAGAGATCAGCCCTCAGATTGGCTGTTGTAAAGCAGCTTTACCTTTAAGAGGTAAATGTCATGTCTTTAAATCTTGCATTTATACTTGTCCCCAAAGGTTTCTTGGCTTCATCCCCACCTAGAGTGATATTTTTAAGGAAAGCCAGTGGATGTTCAGGGTTTTTCAAAAAACAGGCACCTCCCATCTAAAATCATCCGTCCTCGCTGAATGCATTCCTGGAAGATGTTTGGTGAACACATCCACTGAACAGCTTAGCAACAAAAGAGAAAAAGTCACCATCGCCATGGCACTCTGCAAGCAGGCTGACATTAAGGTCTTCATCTTGTGTCTCAGTCCAGGAAAACAGCATTTCACCAACACCCCATGAATTTGATTAACATGTGAAAACGTCACCCAGTCCAAGGGGCCCCACTCATTGTGCCAATACCACCTGGAGGATGCCATTCTTATTTTTTCCTCAGTTATTGCAAGAACTGGGTCTGGTTTGATGTGTTTCTGGAAAATCTTAGATAAACTTTGGAATATCTTGATCCAGTGGTTGGCAATGCTTGGATAAGTCCAGATCATATGGGCCATTGAGGCCGGTGCCTGTCCACAATGATCACAGAGGGGATTTACAGGAGGGAACATTTTCCAAAGTTTCCACTTTGTTAGATTTTCAAAATTTTGAATCGTATCAGCCCCTGATTGGTGCATACAGATGAAGAGAGCACGCGATCCTGAGCCTTTTATCTGTTGGTTTTCTGAGATTTCAACTGTGAGGTCCTCCTGTCAAGCCTCTTTTAATTTGTCTCTGTAAAAAAGGCCTTTTTTAAATTTTTGATTCTTGGAGTTGTTTTATTCCTTATAAAGCTAGATATGAAAGAATCTAACATCATGAAAAAAGCTTTGGTAAAGAGGATTGGCTTCACTTTATCAAAAAGGACAGTAACTATGCAAAGTGCAATTTGTGCAGTGCTGCAAGGGTGGCAGCACCACCAACATCTTAAAACATTTACCGAGAGTGTCACGTCATATTTATTAACTTATAAACTCAATAAGATGTTGACACGGAAAACCTGTAAAGTGTACGCTTTGTACACAGGAAATTCACAGGAGGAATTAATAAGGAATTGGATAAAGAAAGTGATCAATAAGGGCATTGGTATCAATAAAAGCTTATCAATATCCATCTGAAGTTATAGTAGGGAAAAATGACTTCTACTGACGTGCATTGCTCCAGGTCTGCTGGGGGGTTAAAAATGCAACTGTTTGTCGAAACAGAAGTTACGGTGTCGCTTATTTTCATTAATAATTTCTCATTTGTTTCCCCTTCTGTCCTTCTGTCTGTCCATCTTTGGTGTGCAGGAGCTGAGGGAGAGGGTCCTGAGAGGAAAGTACCGTATTCCTTTCTACATGTCCACAGACTGTGAAAACCTGCTGAAGAAACTACTTGTGCTCAATCCTGTCAAAAGAGGCAGTTTGGAGGTATAATAAGAACTGATGCTGTGCCTGAAGTTGTTTGTTTGTCATCGGCGCTTGTTCTGCAGATCAGTCTGCTTGTTTTGGGTTCATTGCTGCTGTGTGTCATCTGAAAGCCCATAATTGCTTTAGTTGTTAAACACTGAAAAGAACAATTTACAGTTTGAGCGATGAGGATTTGGAAACATTAATTATCTGATTTAAAAAAAGGAAAGAGGCATTAAGTAATTATTTATTGAGTAACAACAAAAAGTTGAATTTTAGAGACATAAAAATTGATGAAATTAAAAAACGAATGCACTCTCAGTGCTCGCTCATCATCTGGATGCTTGCGGCATGTTTTTGTATGCGAACATTATTTAGTCGTCAGTTTCATTTGCACTCACTCTGTCCAGGGTCAATATCAGCCCTGCATTCAGAATCAGGCTGAAGTTCAATAGTAAAGATTTCTCCTTTAACAACATCATTTGTTTGTTGTTTGGCCTAATCTGAACTTCTGATCATAAACACACAAACAAACAGTCTGTGGGCTGTGTCTTTGTCCTTCACTAGACCGTTGTTCTGCACAAATACCAGATGTGAGTCATGATTAATTATCTGCCATTAAACAATGAATGAAATGGAAGTTGAACTAATTTTACAGGACACACACATGAGCTCTAATTATGTTGCTTCTTTGTTAGCAAATCATGAAAGACCACTGGATGAATGTGGGTCACGAGGAGGAGGAGCTTAAACCTTACATCGAGCCTGAGGCGGACTTCAGTGATTCATCTAGAATAGGTGTGTCCAAGTGTGTGTGTTGGAGCGCGCGTGTGTGTGTGTATGTCACCCTTAATGTCATTTCCAGCATCCTAACTGTAATTTATGTCGATGTCTTTCCGCCATCAGAGCTCATGGTGACAATGGGCTTCCCTAAAGATGAGATCACAGAGTCTTTACAGAGCCAGAAGTATGATGATGTCATGGCCACCTACCTGCTACTGGGCAGAAAAGCTCCAGAGGTTTGTTTTACATCTCTGACATCATTGTGACATCACCTTATCGTGGGTTATATTGTACAATCTAACCTCTCACCCGTGTGGTTTTGTTTCAGTTTGAGGGGAGCGAGCCCCTGACAAACAGCATCCTGGGTACGCGAACTCGACCGACCAGTGACATCAACAACAGCTCCAGTATTTCCCCCGCCCATCCCAAGGTCACGCGCAGCATTTCGGCCAATCAGAAGCAGCGTCGCTACAGTGATCATGGTGGGGATGATGAGGGTGGTGGTGGTGGTGGTGGTGGTGTCGTAGAGAAGCCAAGTAAAGTAACCCCGTTCTTTCCAGCTCTGAGAGTGCTGCTAGCTGCGTGCTGTGTCGGGGGAGGTTGCTCTCAGTCACTGAGGATGATCACATGCTCATATCAACCCTGCAGATTAGAGAAGAACAAGAGAAGTAAAAGCTTCATTGGGGAACTTTAAGGCGTTGCTAAGAAGATGGGTTAAAAAAATGAAGTTCTCTTGTCGAAGGCTGAAATATTAACAATGGGAGGGAAATGTGTGCATCAAATCCAAAATATCTTGATTTAAGTTTTTGCTCGAAGTTTTTATCGTGCAGAGTACACTAAAAGGTTAAGCAGTTAAAATCAGTGACTCCACCTCAACACTGCAGTGTAGTCAGAGCAGCTTCCTCCCATGTCATGTGGTCCCTTTGTGTCTGGCGCCATCTGCTGGCTGGATGCCTCCCTGCAGCTTCCTCAGGAGCATGAGGAGGGAAGAGCTTTGCTATGTACCTGCTCACCTTGGCTTCTATATCTGTTCTACGTTTTTGACAAAGTGTTGTTGTAGAGTTTGTTACTTGATGTTGAATAATGTAAAAATCCCGGCTTTGAGTGGCTTTGCTTTGTGTGACTTGTATCAAAGACGGCGTTCTTGTCTGGTTGTTTTTTTGTGTGAACGTTTCTAAAACCACAGCTGTTGAAATAACGCTTCGTTTGAAAGTATTGAACTATGCTTTTATTTGTTTGCTTCTGTCAGTGGGTCCGTCTGTGCCCCCTGCGGTGTCGTATACAAAGCGCGGCCAGGCCCTGAGTGTGGAGAGTGACCACAGGGAGGAGTGGGACGGAGCGCGTCGGCTGGAGCTTAACACCTCGAAAGGAGACGTTCCCGCTTCACCGCTGGGGGTGCAGGAGAGAAAGAAAACCACAAGTGCTGTCGGGGTGAGGATTAGTATTAGAGCTAGCAGAAAGGTGCCCAAACAAACCAGACGAGAACTGAATGAGATTGAAAGAAAACCTTCATACCTCAGCAGATGGAGTCACGTCTGTATCACAGCACATTTACAGAAGAAGGAGCAAAAAGTTCACAAATTCATGTTTTTGTTTCTCTTTCCACAAACAGACCAATGGATCAATGACTCGCAGGAACACCTATGTATGTGAACGATCCTCTACAGACCGCTATTCAGCTATTCCTAATGGCAAAGACAGCAGGTAAATACAAACAGTGAACAAGTTTAGAGTCATGTCTTATTTCATGACTCAGAATTTCACAAACAAGCTAATTTTGGTGATTATTTGTATCTGTGGTTCTCAGTTTAACAGAGGTGTCAGGAAGCACCCCGTCGACTGCAATGAGCTCCACACGACCTCGTCACACCAAGTCCATGTCGTCGTCGGGGCATCCTTCAAAGAGCACACTACCCCCAATCGATGACAACACAGAGCTCAAAGCCAGGTGAGCAGCCAGATCCCGTCACGTGAAATAACGACTGTAGACTACCATGAGCGTTAATCTTTGTGTCCTAACCTTTCAGCTCCTCTCCGCGGGGTCCCTCCACCTCTCCGTCTGCACACAGTATTAGCACCCCAGAGAAGAACCGCTTCCCCCGGGGCACCACCAGTCGCAGCACCTTCCACGGAGCACAGCTCAGAGACCGGCGCAGCGCCACTTACAACGGCCCCCCGGCTTCCCCTACGCTGTCTCACGATACGGGGGCTCTCGCTCAGCAACGCAGGGGCACCTCCACCGGGATCATCAGCAAGATCACATCCAAGTTTGTGCGCAGGTTGGTGTGGACAAGCAACCACACATGTGATACACAGGGTTGAACTTGTCACTTCGTGCACCAGTCAGATTAAGTGTTCTTATTCCCTTTGGCTGGGATTGTGAAACACAAGATGGATGTGTCAACATTTGGTTAACAGTGGCAAGTCTGAAGTCCTTTAAAATCACAGGGAAAAAAGACAAACTTCTGAGTCAATCGGCCTGATATGATGCCAGAAATTCATTTATGTTTTATGAACCAGTCTGAAAAACTAATGAATGCAGTTTGTCTCTGTGTTTACTGCCAGAAATGTCTTTTTAAGGCAAATTATAAACTGATCTTGGCTCAGAAACTTCCAACTGGATCAAGTCAGTTTACACTGACTTACATAATTTTTTCTTTATGCATAAACTGTTAAAAAAAATGAAGGCCCACTGATGGAAACAGGCATTTTTATTGATATGTTGATAATAGTGATTTCATCTGTTGTTTCCTGAACTTCATCTTTTTTTTACATTTTAAGTTTCTCTCTTGCTTTTAAGACAAGATCTGACTGAATTTGTTCAGAAACAGTTTTTGTGTGTTCACAAAGCATTATGGTGCAGGCCTGTGCAAATAAAACACAAATTTAATTTCTGTACTTTGATAGATTGCATTTGACATCCCAGGATATCAGAGCAAATAATGTGGGCCTTAACCTTTTTTTTGAACAGTATATTATTTTATTATCATATTCTGTTACATATAAAGAGTCAACAGCTTTGCTATCAGCTGTATGGACCTCCACTTTGGTATTGCATCATTTGGAGTTGGTATTACTATGTTAATATGAACACATGAGGCAGATGAGTTACGTTCATTACGGACAAATTCATTTTATCATATGTTAGCTTGCTAATGTGTGCTAATTTGCAGAGAACAGAGATTCAATAGAGCAGGTACTTAATCTTTAAACCATAGCATGGGAGAATATGACATTTTCATTAATCTTCTTACATTGTCTCATGATAATTTAATAATAATAATAAGCTTTATTTATATACCACTTTTCAAAGCTAAGTTACAAAGTGCAGAGACATACTTTTTTCATTCCCAAGGGGAAGTTTAATTTTTTTATTATTCATTTTATTTTTTTTAAGTTATCTTTGGGGGCTTTTTCATGCCTTTAATGAAAGAGTTGAAAAATTGAATTTCCCTGGGGCGGGACCTAGACTGCTAGACCATCTGCGCCTCAGAAATTTAATTTTTCAACTCTTTCATTTAACATTCATGTAACAAACATACATGTACAGAAACAGGTTGCACACAGACAAGTCCTGAAATATATATCATTATCACATCTATATTTAGATACCAACATCGCAAAATCAAGGACATCAACGGTATCGCACTGCATGTACGATTCGGCAGTTGGCTGATTATTGGTGACTTTATGTTAATGAAGACAGAGTGAATTCTAATCAATAACACCACACTTTCCTCATCCTGTATTATGACGTTTTTACTTTTCTGAAAAATGCTTCATTTTTACTGAACCCACAGTCATATTGTGTCGTATCGATATCTAGATATATCCTAACGTTAATATTGAGACATGAAATTTTGTCCATATTGAGACAAACATCCTGTTAAGGTTTAGTGCCTTGGAGCCACCTCTTGGGCCACCAGACACAACTTCCATATGTTGGTCTGTACAGAGACTTGAACCAACAACCCTCCAGCTCCCAAGCCAAGTCCCCAACAGGCACAAAGATTGTCTGCTGATCCAGTAGAAACCCAGAGTTTATTCTGTTTAGTTTTTAAAGACAAACAGGCCTCCACATATTTCTTTGACTCTGTTAAAGCTGAAAACCAACCGGGGGTTGGTTTTCAGTTGGTTTTCAGCACCCCCACCCCACCCCACCCCAAAAAAGAAAAAAAAAAACTCTTGAGAGATCCAAGACACACCTGGTGAACCTAATTCCAGTTAGTTAGTATATATATAATAATTTTGTTGCAGTAGAAAACAGAGAACATCCCACACTCTGCTTTTTTAGAAACCATCATTCTTCTACATCCCTGATCCTTAGTCAGCTTTTCATACATCCACACTGTTACCCTTTGCTGTCGGTATGACAACCAAAGGATAGAACCTCCTCATCCATACTGCTGTTGGCTTCTTGTGTCACCTTCACGCTGGCCCACCTGGCAGAGGCTCACAGCTTTCTCTCCTTTTCTCCCTGCATAGAGCTATGTCTTTCAGGTCAACCCGGAGGTAGGAGAACACAACGCTTGCTGCACCCATGCCTCCAAAATCTCCTTGTTCCCACTTTGACTTTGAACAGTGTTTTCTTTAACCCCTTACGTACTTTCCTACTCCACCCCACCTTTGGCCTACTGACACCTTTGATGTGCTGTGTATCTCCTCCCCTTGTGTCCACTTCCTTGAAAACCAAACCTCACAGCTCACCAGCTTTTCCCCAAACTAAGCTAAGCCACCTTATCTGCTTCTCCACTTCCTGGCTCTCCTCTCCTTACTCTCCCCTGTCTTCATGCTGAGTTTTAGAGAAAAGATCAGGCACATGAAAGATGCTGACTCAAAGACACTTTTCCACTCTGTACAGATGAGTGGAGATTAAGGAAAGGCAGCACATAGTCTGAATGGATGATGCAGTCCGTAATGGTTGAGGATACACCTCAAGAAGTTAGATTGATCTCATTGTGTGCTAATCCCTGATACCCAGGACTGTGGATTCTTTCCTGGCATGATGCCTGACACCCCTCTCTTTGTCCAGTGATTATGGGGGTGGTGTTTTTTCGTGGGTGGGGGAACCCAAGTTGAAAAAAAAGCACATGGGAGTAACTGTGTATTCCTGGTTTATTTCAGGGTTCCTAGTGAGGGAGAGGCCAGTGCCAGGACAGAAACACCAAGGTGAGAATTTGGTGGGACCATAGATTTCTTAGAGAGCGTCTCACTCACCTCTACCTCCCTCATCATCTCTCTCCGCTTCTCTTTCTGTCTGTCTGTCCTCCTTCCTCTGTTCTTTTAGAAGTGCATCAGGTGAAACCAAGGAGGACGGAGGACGGGACTCCAAGCCCCGCTCGCTGCGTTTCACGTGGAGCATGAAAACCACCTCCTCCATGGAGCCGGCCGAGATGATGAGAGAGATCCGAAAGGTTCTGGACGCCAACAGCTGCGACTACGAGCAGCGTGAACGCTTCCTGCTTTTCTGTGTGCATGGCGACGCACGCCAGGACAACCTGGTCCAGTGGGAAATGGAGGTGTGTAAGCTGCCTCGGCTTTCGCTCAACGGCGTACGCTTCAAGAGGATATCGGGCACGTCCATCGCCTTTAAGAATATCGCCTGCAAAATTGCCAATGAGCTCAAACTGTGACGGCAGATGGAGCCCCAGTCGGTCTTTGGTGAGCTGTGGTTATGGTCTCATCTCATCACTGGATTAGTGTTGACACAGGACAAAAATTCAGCACTGAAGGTCCTCACTGCACAGATTCAGGGTGGATTCGGCTGGTAATGTGCAATACTGGCCACGAATGTACTGTACAGGGTTGTGGATCAGAGAGAAATTGCAAGGTTCAACCTCTGTGATGGAGAGACAGCAAGAACAGCAAACCCCGCCCCCTTTTTTTCCCCCTCTTCCGTCCAGCCCTCTGTCTCTCTCATCAGTCTGCTGCTCCTCGTCATAGGACACATTCATGTAACACATGCAGTATGCAACTGAAGAAGACCATTCTGCAATAACGTTTTCAATCTCTTTTTCTAAACGCCGACTACAAGATCTATTCTCCTCGCTGAATAACCATTAAAGTAACTGAAAGCTAAAATAGCCGCTTTTCCACCTGTGTTAACTCAGTATATAGATCAGGCTGGAGCTCATACTAAAACTATGTAAAAAGAGAATTGTACTGTATGCATAACATCTGCAGGTACTGTATTGTATATTGATTTTACGTTCTGTACAGAATTTTATTGTCAATATGTCTTTTTTCATGGGGTTTGAGTTCTTTCCTAATATAATTGATGTCTCTTAAACCATTATCCTTTCAGTCTGTGAGTTTTTTTAATTCTTTTTTTTAAGAGCCACCATATAAAAATAGTGTTTTTAATTTTATTTAAAGAGCACTAAATTATTTTGTTGAATATTAAGGGATGTGCTCCCTTGCCTTTTATGTTTTATTTTATTTGCCTACAGAAAAAAAAACACTAAGTTGCACCACATAGACTTGAGTAGTAAGTTCAGTTAAGACTGAAAATGTGTTCACTTTATTTTCTCTCAGCAGTAGGTCGGTGATTTGGAGATCCTGCTGCAATTGCACAAGTTTTCCAGGGTGATGTGTATGAACATGAGAGTATGCGCCTGTATTTCTTTCGTGTTAGTTTGGTAGTCCTCAGTTACAAAAACGCAGGGTTCAAATCGTTTTACTTTAGAAGGATGAGAGAGGACAGGAAGCCTTTATTCAGAGGAGGATAAAGAGCAGCGTGATCTGTCAGGAGGATCCTTTCTAAAGAGCCTGTTTCCCTCCTGCTACCAGTGTGATTATGCAGGTACTAGTGTATCTCCTTGCATTTTTTTTTTTTAATTCAGCAGATTTTGTTGTATTTATTCCATTACATTGTAATGTGCTGCTTTGTAGAATTGAGGCGTGCACTTTGTTGGAGAAAATAAAAAGGATTTTATTTGTTTGTACTTATTTACTTTCATTCATTTATTCATTCATTCATCTTCTGTACCGCTTATCCTGTTCAGGGTCGCGGGTGGCTGGAGCCTATCCCAGCTGTCTTAGGACGAGAGGTGGGGTACACCCTGGACTGGTCTCCAGCCAATCACAGGGCTGACACATAAAGACACACAACCTTTCACGCTCACATTCACACCTATGGGCAATTTAGAATCATCATTTACCCTGATGAGCATGTATTTGAACTGTGGGAGGAAGCTGTAGTACCAAGAGAGAACCCATGCATGCACAAGGAGAACGGGCAAATGGGGATTTGTTCCTGAGACTTTTTTGCTATGAGGCTACAACGCTAACTGTCCAGCCCTGATTGAATTATTGATTTTGTCACGTTTTCCTGAAGCAGTGGAGTAGATGTATTACTGTGTTTTGGACTGAAGCGACACATTACCAGCAAGGAGCTCAGATGACGTTCAACATTTAATAATGTAAACTTTTATTGACTCCAAACAGCATGATATTAGTCAATAACTTAATCCTAATCATGACACAACTGTTGTATTCTGCACACGTTAGTCAAAGGTAAAACATTATGAATAATATCCTCTGTTTTTAATTTCAGGTCCGTTAAGTGTGTGAAAATAGTCCTAAAAATCTCCCCCATATTTCTTACGAAAAAATTGTATTTTCAATACTTCAAACATTAAAAACAATAAAAATGTAAGTTACAAGGATTTTCAGGAAGATTCTCTGACATTTCTGTCGATATTTTCCAAATCGAAAAGATAATATTAAACCGTACTTTCTAACGCAAACATCTAACTGGAGTGGTCCCTCTTCAACTTACAAAATCGTCGCTCGAATATAAATCCTTAGCTTACAAGTGGAAAGAGAAAAATTTGTAAACATTTCATTTTGGCAGATTTGTTCATTTAAACGTGTTAATTGGTTAAAAGTACCATTTCATCATTAGTTTCTGTCGATAAATATTTGAGATTACAAATGTATAAACATTGCTGAGTCACATGAAAAGCTGAACACAGAGAAATAACCTACTGGCTGACGCAAGATCGAAGGAATCTATGAGCATGAAAGCTGCGTTCATCGGGATGAGACGGCCTGTGTGAGGCCCTGGTCATGCATTAATGTCTTGGCAACGTAACTGGTCTGATCTTAACTTGAGAGGCATTGAACTCCACATGTATCTCAGGCAAACTGACATGGTTGTCTTTACGTGCACTGAAATTTAACTGGAAGTTTTGAGAAAAAAAAAAGGAGCAGTAAGTGCCTCGCTCAAGTTAGGATCAACTAATCCCTTTCATTTTTGTTCAGCGATCTCAGAAAACACTCAAAAAACAAAACAAAACAAAAAAAAAAACAAGCAGTCAGGAAAACAATGGCTCAATTGCTCAGATCGATGACCAGGTGCTCGTAAATCTGAGTCTTCCCTTTGAAGCTTGAGGCAAGCAGGAACTGTCGGTTGTCTATCGAGACCGGAGAGAAGGCCCTCGGTGCCTGGATGTTCAACTCCTGGAAGCGGACAAACTCACCCTTCTTTGCATCCCAGCGATACACCTGTGTGAAAGAGTAATCGCTGCCCAGTATGGCGTACTGCCAGCTACCCACAGTGAAGGGTTGGAACACCATGGCGCCTCGAGAGGGCATGGTCTGCAGCTCCCTGAAGAGAGCCCCGTCCCAGCGCATCACTTTGGAGTCACCTATGAAGCGCGTCAGACAGATGAAGAGGTCGGATTTGACCTGGAAGTGCTTCACGGAGTAGACGTCCTCCATCTCTGGGATGTCGGTGCGCCTGTCGAACAGCTTGGTGCCTTTGTTCCACTGGTAGATGACTGGCCTCTGGGAGCTGCTGGACAGGATGAGGTGAGGTTTGGAGGAGATCTCCATGTACTCCACATCAGTATCTCTGTACCACGGGTGGAGCGATTGGTGGGAATAGAAGCCGTTGCCGTTCCACTTGTAGATGGTGGTGGATCCGGCCTTGGAGCTGTCTGCTATCACAAAGAAGGATTCTCCATCAATGCGGAAAGTCTCCACATCGTTCGGTTTGCGGATTTTGAGGATGTCGATGCCTTGGAGCTTGATGAATTTGTTGGCGGAGGTGTCACGCTTGTAGATGTGTGAACCACCAAACAGCTGAGCAACAATGATGAAGAGCTGGTTGTCTATGACCAAAGGTTTGCAGATCACGGTGGATGTGCCTGATTGAGAGAAACACAAGATTAACAGCTTCACTTATCTAACCATATCAAAACCAGTACCTTTTTAGACCTGTGAAACTGCCTAAACTATGGTATCAGGCATCAGACCATCATGTGACACCAACAAGTTAGCTAGTAATTTTTTTTTCCACCAATAGTTTTTTTCTTTCCATTTAAAAAAAATAAATAAAACACATTTTTCCACACAAAAGCAAAAATATGTATCAAAATATTTCTTCCTTTTAATTCAAATGTCAAAGACTTTCACTTACTGTCAATATCATCGAAGTTTCTGAACACCATCTCCACGTGATCCCACTCCAGAAAGCTGCATTTTCCAATGAACGGCTGAGCAAACACCACATACTGGTCACTACCAAAGGAAAACGCCTCCACGGATATGGATTCAAACTTCAGGGACTGGTAGGAAGCGAACTCTGTGAGAGAAGGAGAAAAAGCTAACAAAAGCTATAACGTGAGGAAAACTGGATGAAACTGTTGAAAAGGCCAGATTTTTACATGTCCAGACTGTAGTTATTTTCAGGCGTTGAACAATGCCTCCTACTGGATATTTATGGTTTGGCATTGTTAAGGGCACCTTTTCAGGAACTGTCTTGCAGGTGCTAGCATGGTGTGCCATGTGCTCTGTATGTTTGTGTGGATTATCTTGTCAAGTCATCTCCAGTTTTCAGAGATCTGCCTGCAGCTAAGAGTAAGTCACTTTTTGTTCATTTATATGAGCCTTTCCAGGCTTGAGAGGCTGTAAGTTATTTCAGGCTGCTTTTGGGTCATTTGAGGTGTTTATGTAACTCTGCACAGACTGAAAGTTTCTCTGTACTGGCAGTCTTGTAGCAGTAAAGACATTGTTGCATTTCCTCTTTGGCAGTGGTTCCCAAACTTTTTGTAGCCGGCAGTTCACTAAACACTAGAGGATAGCTTATATATGTGATTTTTGTTCTGGCTATGTGAGCTGTCACATCAGGCTGCAACCTATGTCTATTTATACGCCAGTTTCAAAATGTAATCAGGCTGTTTTCGAATCACGTTTTTTTATTTTGGACAACCCTTCGTCACTTTACGTACCCCTGGGGTTACTAGTACCCCAGTTTAAGAATCACTGCTCAATGGAAACCAAACATGCATTCATCACTTGCAATAAAACAAAAAAATCTAAATTTCGACAAATTCGGGACATGAGGTCCTGAGATTTTCCTGGACCTGCCTTTAAACATGTCTAATTCAGCAGCAGATGGTCAGTGTTGGAGACACTCACATTCAGGTGCATGGGAGAGGAGCTCTATAGTAATAGTGGCTGTTTCTGGTATAATACTGTGTCGACCCAACATGTATTTGGACTTTTCTGCAATATGCCTGCTGAAATAGAGCGCATAATATCAGCTGAACCAGTAAAGACTATTGCTGTGTCCCAAATCACACACTTTCATAAGTGCACTCACATGAAGTGTACTGTGTAAACACTGCACTTATTGGAACAGTGCACAAAATCTTACAGGGTAGTGTTGTCCCAAACCAAACACTGCGGTTTCACACCATAGACTGTATAAAATATAGACGTAGTCTCCATCACGTCACCAGTTTGTTCCTGATACAGTCAAATGAAGCCAATCATTGGACAGGTCCATCTTGGATATGATGCAGACTTTGAGCTTCCTTTCTAACAGCTATTGGGCGCTGTTAGTCATGTGAGCTAAGCTGAGCCTCTGATTGGACAAACTCGTAATCCTAATATCTAATAAATAATAAATATGCTTTTAAATGCTGTAAAAATCGGTTTTTGTCTTTGTTTTTTGGCTTGGTGCATTCATGACTTCCGATCTTTCTGAAGCCAGCCTCTAGCGGATTCTCGATGAACAGCAACTTTTAGCACTTCCACATAGGCTTCATTTTTCTTTACTGGATGTCGCCCCTTGGTTCGCACTTACTGGAAACTACAATCGCATTTCTCAACTGTTCACAGGTGTTCTTCTGTTATTCAACAAATACATCCATCAACCATTGTTTGATTCGTTCCTGCCCCTTCATCTCTGTAACCAATATGGGGACTGTTGAGGGTGAGAAGTGTGCACCATTCCACACTCAACTTTTTGCCTGATTTGAGTGTAAAGTGCAAAGTACTGTAAAGTACGTGATTTGGGACACAGCATAAAAATCAGCTGAGCTTTGAACACCATCATCCCAGTCGTAGTGAGGTGTTTTGAAAAAGGTGGGGCACATAGATTGTGCACACACATGCAGTGTTCTGGACAAATTTTGAATTTTTTCAAGGGTTGTAGCGCATATATGTGAAAGAGACTATAATGATCTGCTGTGGTGACTGTTGGCAGCTCCTGAGACAACTTTAAACCCTAAAAGTCACTCTCTAACGCTATATAAAACACTCATATTCTCTCCTCTACCTGTGGTGATGCAGTCGAAGGACTGCGGCGCCAAGTCGTTGATCTTCTTGTCCAGCTGTGAGGCCGGGCCTTTGCAGTAAATCTGATCCACTGTAGCGTTGGTGCTGTAAATCCATTCCACCAACCACTTCAGCTTACAGTCACAGGTGAACTGGTTCCCTCTCAGATCTCTAAAGGGAGAAATTCACCTGAATTAACTTCTTAACTCTTACAAAGCAATCAGGAATGCTCCACGCTCTCTGATTTGATTTCATATTCAGAGCTGTAGTCACTGGAGTGTGACTGCTGGCCTTGCTTTGCAGCCCTCACAGCTTTACTTTGAGCTCTTAATAATATGAAGACAGAGAGCAAAAGAGAGCTGATGAGCTTCTGGGCGTGATGGATTGCGAACTGTCTCTCTGCCTCGCTGCCGCATGTAATTTTAATGGCGCTAAAAGCACCACCCACACATTTTTCAAGCTTGGGCTGCAGTGGAATAATGACACATTGTTCTATATATAGAAGAACTCATCTTTCATAATAGCATACATTATACTTAATGTTATATAACACTGTGCAATTTATCTTTTTGTGTCAGGATATGCATGACTTACACTTTCGTCAAAGCCTCAAGACCTTTGAACAAATCTTTGGGCAGAGACTCCAGATTGTTGTAGGCCAGACTCCTGAAAAAAACAACAACAAATGAAAGCTTATTCGCTGCATTCGATCAGAAGTTATTACTCTTGTTTTGTCATCAATTGTGAAAACAGCTACATTTGTTCTCTCCTTTTGCCATTAGCTGCTAATGCTCGTGGGATTTTCAGCAATTTTGTAAGTGCATTTGTTCCAGAAGCTTGTCTTTTAAATCTCCATGTTCCTGTATGTCACGATGCTTTTCTTGCACTGGAATACAAAGATATCTGTTGAACAGATTGTGCACGTATCACCACCCTGGAGACAGAGGGCAGGAACGTTGCATATAGTGAGTTTGAGGAAACATTAAACTATTTTTAGAGCTGCCTCCTCAGCCATTTACGGCTTTCTGAGTCATGAAATCTTGAAAAAAGTACATCTGGTTTGAGTAATTTTGAGTCTCAGAGCCGTTTATTCACGTGTTATCTTGTAAAAAAGATCCAACTTTAAAAGATCTTCAGAAATTGAGACATTTTGAGGATGTTGAGTTTTTGTGTGGGTCCTTTGGATTTGCAGCTTTTTTTAAGTTAGAAAGTGAAGGTAACAGGATTTGCTTCACAGTCATAGTAACAGCTGTGCTGCATGTAGAGCAAAGTCGCTGTTGCAAGAAACGTTGTGTAATAAACTTTGTCAGCATTTTACAAAGCTGAACAGAGTTTTCCTGCACCAGGAGGCATATAAAACTTTCTAGTGTTACAAATTACAAAAAGCGTCTTTACATTCTCTCTCTGACAAAGAGACTACAGGAGAACCAGGAGGCTCTACTCACAGATGCACTAAGGTTTTCAATCCGCGGAAAGCGTTTGGTGAAATTGATGTGATTTGGTTGTTTTCGATGAACCTGGAAAAGATGAAGAATTAATGAATACATGGCACATCAGGTAATCCACTCTTAAAAACCCTCAGGGTGAATTTGTTATCCACTCACAGATACTCCAGATGGGGAAGACCAAGGAAAGCATCCTCGTTTATAGACTCCAGGTTGTTTGCTGTAAAAAGGCTGTGCAGAGAGATGCAAGCGTTTCACTTTTCCTTCTCAAAACAAGCTGTTGCCCCACTTTTGCTTCTGCGAAAATGGGAAAGCAACCACCTTTCCTTGTGTTTCTGATTTAGTAACTCTGATGCATCAAAGAGAGATGCTCTTTTAGGATCTGTGTTGCTTGTCCGTAAGATCAGGGTGACTCAGTCAATACTCCACCCCATGAGACAGCTTAAAGGGAATTCCCTCTTCTAAAAGGAGGGATTCCCCATAAACAAAACTGAAATTAAACTAAACTGAAACAATGCAAAGTAAAGCTTGAATGGAAGTCTAGCAGAGGAAACACTGTTCCATGCTATTACAAGAGGGAATCAGTCATTCAGGTGATTTACCAACCAAATGTAAAGATTTAAGCACCCCTCCTTTTTTAAAATCTACATCCACTCTTTGATCATGTGCAGCATCAGAGGAGAGGAGGTGTCCCCAACATTTTAACATGGCGTTGATCACTGACAGGATGCAACAAAGACTAAAGAACAAAAAGCTGCAGAGATTTCTCACAGGAGATGAAGAGCAGGCGTGTGGATGAAGCTCTCCTTCGGGATTTCGGTGAATTCAGACTTGACGAAGGATCTGCAGGAGACAGTCACACTGGTTAGCTCGAAACATGGACTGAAAACAGTTTTCCAACCTGTTTCATGAAATCACATCTTAACCAGCAGAAATAACACAGTTTTTGCGCAAACAGCTGTTACTGAAAGCATTGGTGAGAATCTGATGATGAAAGAGTGAAAAATCTGACTTACAGCGATATGACATCGGGGGGAAAACTGCGAGGAATCAGCCCTGCACTTTCGCACAGCGCGTTATCTTTGGTACATGTACATGATGAGGGACAGCGGGGCTGCCGGGCTCTCTTGCTGTCCACTACAAGTAAAACAGACGCCACTACGAGTAAGCAGATCCAAGGCGATCTTTTGGGCATCTTGATCTTCATGTTTGCGAACCGCTGTGGGCACGACGTGCGCGTCGAACAGCCCTGCACATGAACTACGGTCTCCTCTGTGGTTCTTTTTCTGCCTGGAAGCCAAGCGACGCTCTGTCCGCTCTTTCTTGTTTATCTCCGCTCAGTTCCTTACGTGCGCCACCGCCGCTGCTCTGGAGGTGATAAAACCGGGCGCCTCACACGTCCACAGCTCTGCACCTTCACACGAAAAATAAATATAGCCTACCCCCCGCGAGAAAAACCAAATTTCATCAAATTCGCACCCTGGTGGCCGAGGAAAATACCAGCTGGCGCTGTGACAAGCGCGGTGTGACGGCAGGTGGGGATCCCAGCGGGAGCAGAAGGAGCATCTTCATCCAAAACCACGCCTATGATTTCTGCAAACGCTATATTCGCCGTGTCAGGCAAGTTCCCGGAGGAGGAATCCACCCAATAGGCAGGGGAATGGTGATTTTTTTTTCCTCCTCAGTGAATCAGCTGGAGAAAAATGAAACCCTGACATGAGCCAGCGGATTGCAGCGTGTGGCGCAGACGCACACGGGCTGCCTCTGCGGGAAGCGGGTGGGAGACCCTGCGACATTAATTATAAGAGACTAGAAAATGTGACAGCTGTATAGCTTAAGCACCCCTACTCTAGGTTTTTGTAATCTGAACCCCTTTTTGCAATAAAATATTTGTGTTATTTTCAGGTGAATTTATTTCCTGCTTTGCGTTCGGTTTCCATGGCGACTGGTGGATGCAAAATGTGGCAGCCCTGCTGGAGGGGTGTGGGGAAGCCCTCCTATCATCCTGACATCTGCTCTGCCTCACAGTCAAATCAGCCCCCTCCCCCATCTTACACCCCCTCACAACAACAAAGGACAGGTCTTTGCTCACATGCTGCTTTTCTGGAGGACATCATGTTTACCTCACTGCAAAAATCTCCATAAAAAGACAAATCATGTCTGGGTTTTCTGTTTTATTGCTATATTTTATGTTAACCCAGACAATTTGATTGCATTTCTCTCTTCTCCTGGGCCTGACATGACGCAGCACTACTTTAAAACATGCTGCTTTGACATCTAATGTCTTGGATCACTCCAGAGTCATAAGATTTATATGTTTACTCACTATGCCTGCCTACATGCGTCACACACTTCTTGGAAGAAACACATGCAGCTGCTTTAAAAGGTTTCTGAAGAAATTAAAACTTAGGACCTCTGGTTTCTCTGTTTCCCTGATGTGATTACGCTGTTTGATATGTCTCCCTCAATAATACAATTTGACTGTAAAAGTGAAACATGGCATTTAGAGGAGCAGGGTTATGTTCTGGAAGCTGCTTCCTTGTATCTCATAAAAAGAAAGGATGAAATGAAAGCCATTCCCAGTGAGGAGGATACTTTAAAAGAAGATCTCTGAGAGGATTTAGACAGAAGACAAATTGTGCAATATGGGAAATGTGGAAGAGACGGCAAGCAACAAATGTCTTTTTTTTCATGAGCAGTTTTTGGACTGAATGAGAACACTGGATATTATTGTTGTGCTGTGAGATGATGGGTAGTTCTTGTGCTTTATAAATGCCATCATTCATCAGCAGAATAGAACCCACACTGTAACTGTTCAACTACAGTGAGGTCTACACCCCGGTCTGCGGATTCTTAATTCTGTGGAAGGAGTTTAGGATGTTTGTCATCTGATTTCTTCCTCTAATAATTTAATTCTCATATGTGTATGCCCTTACCTTTCAGATTTCTTGGAAAGGGAAACTTCCACAGCAGACGTTCACTTCAGGATATGTATAACAAAACCTCCCCACTAGAGGGAAATGAAGGGCCAAGGTGGATCCCTGTCAGAGGTGGATTTATTTTTGAGCTCTCAGCAGTTACAATAACTTTTTATTGACCCTCAACACAAGAGAGGGATATTTTCTGTAATTTTATGATTCAGAACTAACCAGTGGTGGACAAAGTAACTCAACTCCAGTACTCGAGTCAAAGTACTGATACTCATGGTCAAATCTTACTCAACTACAAGTTAAAGACCCTCAGTTGAAATCTTACTCAAGTTAAAGTACTAAAGTACTTACTTTTATAAATACTTAAGTATTCAAAAGTACATGTATTAAAAAAATACTTAGGTATTTCAAAGTAAAAAGTATGAAAAGTACAAAGTACATTTTCTAATATCAGTACATTGCTGTGTTGTTTTCCCATTGCTTTTACAGAACCTTGTAACTCTCTGAAACCACCTCATGATGAACTGACTTTGATGTAAAATCACTGCTATTAAAACTCTATAGAAACACCTATAAAAACTTCAGCATAAAAATGCAATCAAAAACAGTTAGGGCAGCAATTGTCATTTTTTATTTAAATATCCCCACCAACATAAATAGAAATAAAAACAGGAGGGCCTTTTTTTTCTCCCCACACATTCACTATGTGGGAGTTGCAAGTTTACTGTTCAGTCCATTACAATGAACAAACTACACTCTGCTTTCAAGAACTCATCCTCCTGTTGAACCATTTGGCTACATGGCAACATAACACATGACTTAATAAAACCTGTAAACCACACAAATCTACCCTGAATTTTTCTGTCTGTGGAAAGTGATGGAAATCCCTAAAAGATGATGCACATATTTTTAAACTCATCCCAGGTGTGAGCAGTGACTGTGATTGGTTCCTGTCTGTGAGGGGCACAGCGTGTGGCCAATTGCATTTTAGAAAAGAAAAACACCAACAGCTGATGACGAGCTATGCTGAACCTAAAAGGAAAAAGTAACGACAAGCTTCCTATAAATGTAGTGGGGACGGAAGTACAATATTTCTCTTTGAAATGTAGTGGAGTAAAAGTCGTAAGTTGCCAAAAAATAAATACTAAAGTAAAGTACAGATACTCAAAAAATGTACTTAAGTACAGTACTCCATTACTGTCCACCACTGGAACTAACATTATAATTCATCCAGTGAGAACAAATATTCTACAAAGTTTCATGTCCACTCTGAACTGCTATAAGGCTGAGGACCAAAGGTGACGGGCCTTCTGTCAGAGCCCCCACCCTGTGGAACAGCCTGCCTGTGGAGATCCGAATGGCAGACTCTTTGTCCTCTTTTAAATCTCTTTTAAAAACACATTTTTATTGATGTGTTTTTCATGGAGAATTTAGCTAAGCATGTTTTCATGGTCTAAATGCTGCATTTACTTTATTTTAACTTTTTCTTTGACAGTACCATGGACAGGATCTTAAATCTGTTATATTGTGTTGTTTTAATCTTTTTTTTGTTGCTTTAATATTTTATTTGTTTTTATTTCTTCTGATGTTTTCCTCTCCTTTATCTGGTGGAGTTGGTTTTCAGCCTTTTTATATTGTTGTGATCATCCGCTCCTCCTCATGTTTCTCTTTTACTTCCCTTCAATTTCTATTTCTTTTCACTGTTTGGTTTTATTATGGAAAGCACTTTGTAACATTGTTTTTGAAAAATGCTTTGTAAATAAAGTTTATTTTTATTATTATTATTACGTACATGAAACATATTAAGAGGCCTCTTTAAATGTATCTCTCTTCCCTTTAAGAGTTTGGTGCACAGGATTTCGCACAAAGGGACAACTGGTAAAGAACAAAAAGATACAAACTGTGATAAGTTCATTTTCTTTTTTAACAGCGGCAAAAACATGATTTTACTTAAAAAAAATCTAAAGTTAGGAAATGTTTAAATTAGAAATTTCAGAAGTCAATAACTGGAGGAATGAGCATGAGTAAGGAGCTAATGACAGTTTTGCTGTTGAGGGGTTTTGAGTAAATAGTTTGGTTTACCTGAGGTGAGGGTGTGTGAGCTGTACTAGTCTACAGCAGGCTTATTACCACAGGGGATCCATCCAGGTATGCTCAAACTGGTGCAGAAACAAGGCAACCAACATCTAGTCAGTTTTACCAGAAAGCACTTACTGAAAACTTTTGTTCTTTGACTTTTTTAATTTTCAGTAGTGAACTTGGAAAACCAGAAAGCTGAACAGAAATTTGTCTTCAAAGAAGTTATTTGGCTCCTTTTTCAGTGCATTGTGACACATCCTATGGTCCATGGTCCCATGGTGTGTTAGCTGTGGTTCCAGAGCCAGCCGGATAATCTTAAGCATTTGTCGCCTACAAGAATCTCAAACTAAGATGCAAAAATATCTAAATTCACTCCATATCAGTATAACGGAGAAAACTATTGTTGAACTGCCCCCATAGACCCGATCAGCTAAAGATTTTATTTTGTAAAGCACTTTGTAACATTGGTTTTAAGAAGTGCTTCATTTTATTTCATTATCAGTAGCTGCAGGTAGAGGTGCATGTCCTCTACCTGAGTATTTTCTAAATCTTCTGCAAAATAACTTGACATGTGAGGTGTGTGAGTAGAGCTGACCCCGTATGCAGCAGCTGATAGCCTCTCCTCTCATAGTCCAACCACTTTCTCAACACAGTGGTCAAGCTCATCAGAATCCTCTGTGGCTAATGCACTTACTGTTGATGTGTATCTCACACAACCCCACTCCATCAAAACAAAACTAACGGTGAATTATTAGTGGTTTTTAATGTTTCTTGGAATAATGCGCTTACAGTCCACAATTTTCTTCTTATTTTTCCTTCTTCCTCATTATTTTTCATCATATGTCCCATCTGATTGATGACACCAAGACTTTATGATCAGTTCTGTTCACTATTTAATGATTAAGTGGATCATCAGATGTTTGACCAATAAGTGAGAGGATCTTTGCCTCAGTATCTGACGGTGATGTGTAACCACAGTAATAAAATGCATGATCTCCACAGTCATGGTTCGACAATGGAGTAATCCAGAGAAACACCAAAGAAATACAGTCACATAAAACAACATCCTCTGAACACTAACATCAACAAAAAATCATTTTTCCCTGCATGTCAAAAACAAGCCTAACAAACCAGGATTTAACACAAAGCATGATGCAGCAAACTGTTCTACACAGCAACTATCAAAAATTATCTGGCTGCAGTGATTGCTTTTTTTGTGAAATATTTAATGTCTGAGGTGAAAGTGTTGGCAGCACATTAGTAAACACACCTTTGTTTTTCTGTGTGACCCTCTCACCTTCACCTCTTAAGGTGTGCCGTCACTCTTTAAAGCTGGCTTACCTCTTCTGACGTGACTGCCAGGCTTTTGAAACTGATATTCTCTCTGCTTGCTGAACTATGAAGTTCACACGCCACCTGTCAGTCAGCTGCCTGAGCTGATCATACACTGAGGATGAGCGCTTTTGGAGGTGACGCATGAATGAGATCAAATGTCATATAGATGAGGTGGCACTTTGAACTTCACTAGGTGAACGATGATTGAACCATGCAGTGAAGAACTGTGGGAAAAATGGCTCTTTGTTGTGATTTGTTGTTGTTTTTTTTATAATAATAGAAAGGGAAACCTGAAAATATTCTGACTGCATTGGATCTCCCAGGGATATCCTCATGTGACGCACCACAACATCTGCTAGCCACCTCAACTGAGGATAAATTACAGGCCAAACAGTCAAAGGTCAAGGGTCAAAGTGTACGTTGCGTGCTTTACACGGACAATAAACCCACAGGAAGGCAGAAATGTGCAAACATTTGTAAACTGCAGCCTACATGGAGGTGGTTATCCTGTTTATATACTCTTTATAAGTTCATATCTGCTCCCTTTAAACCCACATCAGTTCCACTTTCGTAACACGGGCTTCCAGTAAGCTTGTTAGCAGTTGATTAAAAGGTAATGTTTGGGCAATCCCGCCCTCTTAAATCCCTCTTCAGCTTGATCTTAGTCATTAGCATCATGTAGACAGAAGCAATGCAGACAGTCATCTTGGCATTACTGGAGCTGCTGGTGGCCATAGAGAAACTCTGTTTAAAAATCTGAATCTGCTGAAGCTAATAATCCCTGACTTAAGATCTCTGCTGTTAAAATGGAGAACAAACAGACTATTTCCATTTTGTAGTTGTGTGATGTAACTTTTTGGATTTTCCATGTATAGAATGCATCATAAATGTACACAGACATGATTGGAAAATATACTTTATTGCCTTTTTCATAACTCACACATGATGCTATTGCACATATAACTGTGTACTTATAGCTACACATGTTTGATAAAGTCACATTTCTTTACAAAGCTAGTTTAATGTTCTGTTACAATAACAGAAACCCATCCGTCATCAGGATTAAATCAAATCGGTTCTGCTATATTCTCCCCGTCTCATGAGCTGACTTTCAGATTCAACTTTAAGAAAAAAAAATAATCACAGTATATGTATGTAAAATATGTTGTTTCACACTTCATCCATCGACTGCACAGTGCGTACTTATGACACCTTTCTGGCTGTTAAAGCCACATGCACTCTGCACACATTGACTTATGAGCGGAAGTATTTTTACTTTATGTAAGCAGGGGACTTAAAAGCCCGAAGGCTCCAGGGGACTTATAACCAAATCCAATTCAGTCAAATCTCCTTACATCTCTCACCTGTTTGCCAGAGACATATGTTTCAAATCAACCCTTTGCAGTTAGAGAAAAAAAAAACTGCTAATTTTGGTAATTTCTCTCATTGTATTTTTTTTTACGCATAACCCCAAAATATTCAGATTTTAAAGCTCTGACTGCATCTTATTGAACACTAATATTTCTAATCATAAAATGTCCAAAAGCAAAATGAGCTAAATATCCTTAAATTATTTTCTGTAAAAATATTTATAGTAAAATACACATATATAGTCTTTTAATACATTCTTGAGGTATATACAAGCATAATTGCAAATCAGTGAAGCAGTAGTTTTAGAACCGGCGCAGATTTGATTCTTTTAACAGATGATAGATGTTCTAACACAGCATATAAAAATAATTTTAGTATTTTTGCACATTTGAAATTTCCTCATCTTGCTCATGCACTTCCACACACCACACAAATATACATCCAGACAACCACTCATTAACCCTCCAACAGTCCATGAAGTCTAGCAGACAACACACGTCTTTGATTTCCCCTCTTGAGCTGCAAAAGGAAAGAAAAAGAAAGTTAATGTCAAAGTCAGACACATAGCTGCCAATGTAAACACCAAACAAGCATTTAAAGAGATGTGCTTACGTTGGTCATCTCCACCTTCCAGCCTCTTCTTCTCGTCTTCAATAGCCTTCATCTTGGCCTCATGGACATCTGCCAGGGCTTTCCACTCTCCCCTGTTTATGTTTAATCCTTCAAACATGGGGCTGATCTCTGCGTGAAAGCGGGAGAACTCCTACAAACACACAACAAACATAAACATGTTAAAATCCGGATAGAAAAATACGGAAAATTCAAGAAAATGAAGTTGTTTATCCAGAAATTGTTGTTAGTGGTGTTTAGGTACCTTGTATACAAATGAGCAGACAAAGTCAATGAACCCACACTGCATCTTGGGCAGCTCAGCAGCATGATTTCTGTCCATCATTGGCTAAAGGAGAAAAGAAAGGGGCAGATCGTGTGTATCATGAAGACTTTTTGTCATCCTTTGGCATGAAAGTTAAACCCAAGAGACACCCAGAATCTTACAATGGGCTGCTGGTCAAGCACTGTCCTCTCCAGGTCTCCCTGTTCCCAGAATTCTGCTGCCACCATAAGAGCGACCTGAGAAAAAACCAGCACAACAATGAGAACCAACACGTAAACACTACCATCATGTTACAGACTCAAAGAAGGGTTCATACTTTGCTCTGAACTTCCCACGGCTTTGTGATGGCTGACAGATCGCAGGCTGTCATCATCATTGCCCTGTGAAACACGTGATACATCAGTGAACATTTTTTGATCACACACAACAACCGAGCGATAAAGGTTGATGAAAATAATTATTCCGCATGAATTACTGCGCATTTACATGATAATCTCCTTCCTGGTTGGATTGTTGGAGATGTAGTTTATCCTCTCTTTCTCTTCTGGCATTACCTCTACACTTTCCACTATTTTTTGGAACATTGTTCTTTTCCTGAAAGATGAGAAAGCAGTCAGATTATTATTATTTTTTCAAAAGTCCTTGATAAAAGTTCCAAAGCATGAGCTCAAACAAAACTATTAGTTTCCTCTCAAAGAACAAAACCTCTGACTTACTTGAAGTAGAGGGCGAGATCAGTGGCGATAATGCAAACTTCAAACAGATGCTGTACTGTCTCAAACTGACGCTTCTGGAGGTTTTGGAAGATATTCAGGTTCTGTGAACAACAAGCAGAGCAATGATGTTTGGCATGAGTGAAAAAAAAAGCAGATAGACACATCTGTTTCAAACAACTACTCTTAAGCATGTACAGAGAAGTTTGCACAGAAGCACCCACCTCATTCTCCATCAGTGTCTTACTGTACTCAAGATGGTGGCGCTCCATTACTGAGGAGCTGTGCAGTTTAGCCAGCGGGGATAAACTCCTGAAAAAGTCCAGAAAAAGAAAAAAGAGGTCAGATTTTCTAACCGTAAATGTGTCCACGCTGATTCAGCACAATGACAGAAAAGCGAATGTACTTTGTCTGGTAGAGATTATTGGTGCCTCTGTGGTCAATATCATGGCAGAATCCAGCAGCCACCATGGCAAAGGCCTCGAGGTCAGAGTAATACTTCTTCAGTTTACCCGTCTGTGGAGGGAATAGAGAGATAACCCTGTGTTACAAAGAACAAAATCAGCAAGTGATAAAAAAAAATGAATATGATCAAAGCAAGAGGCTCACAAGCAGCAGGGCGAACATGGTTTGTCCAACATTGAAGCCGTGCCTCCAGTTGTGGTAGGTGATGTCACGGTATCCCCGGCGGACCGTATACATCCATCGTGTCAGGGTCTGCGTGATGATTTGGTTCAAATAGTAGATGTAGTTAAAACTTTGTCTCAAATCTCATAAATGTAACAACTGAGGTGGCAGTCAGACCCACCAAATGTGCAAACAATTATGTCAGATGAAAATGTGATTTTTCTCTCTCTCCAAGCTCACCATGTACTAAGTAATGGTAAGTGAGGTGTTTGTCGTGAGCAGATACAATGGTGTGTGTAAATACAAACAGGTTTCTTCACCTCAGCTTGGACTTTGAATTTCTCCACTACCCCAAGCTCAAAGAAGCAGCGGATCCCACACTTGATGAGCTCAAACTCTGACAGGGGAAAGTCGCTGAAGCGGAACTCGTGCAGCTCGACATTCTTGGCCTCAGGGATTGTAGTTCTCTGCGCGGTGGAAACAAACAGCCAAACGGTCAGCATGCACCTACAAACAAGTTCATGAGACGTATTGACGTCTACATGCAGCAGAGCTTACCAGCAGTTTGTACATCTCCTTCTGGTCACAGTCCTCCGGTGCAGAGCCAAACTTATCTTGAGTGTTCTATAGGAAAACGATAAAGTAAAAGGGATTTTGATTTAATCTCTTTCAAGTCTCTTTATATAGACATTGGTACATTTGAGCAGAGGCTTACCAGGATGGTCTGCACGTCACTGAGTGTGGCCATTGTCTGGTACATGAGCATCTCCTGGGAGACATCTTTCCTCCACTCTGTCCTGTTCAGTTTGTCGTATGTGTCGCTGCACAGAGTGGACCAGCCGAGGAACTGGGTCAGAGCCTGGTGAGATGGAGAAAGATTAGACAATCTTATACCAATAACTACTCTCTACTACTGAGAGAAACATGATTTAATTTCATACAGTTAAACTGTCTCATTTATAAATAGTATTTGCAGTAAGTTGGGGTTGAATTATAACAGTTTTAGAGATATTTTTCATACTTCTGTGATTTGTTCATCATTCTCATCAAAGGGTCTGCCGTCTCTTCTGTTAAAGAAAGTGGCAACACCAACAATTTCTTCCTTCTTGTTGACAATGGGAAGGGAGAGGACATTTTTAATCATCCATCCAGTCTCATCCACTGCTTCTTTCTGTCAAAAGAATCAAACAAAAGAATGCAACGTTCAGATCATTCTTCGTTGACTTTTTGTGATGTATAAAAAAGTTGGAAAAAAAAAAAATGGTTCACCTGAAACTGGAAGTAGTCATCTCCTGGAGCATTCATCATGTTGCAGATCTAGGAGACATAGAAAAATATGATGATTCATGTTTACTGGGAGATCAGTGGATCCATTTCCCCAATTATTAAAGGTCAAACTTACAAATCCATTCTCAGCCACATAAGATGGGAGTCCACTGACCAGAGCCCAGTGATCGGCAGGAGGACCGCTGTGAGTTACAAGAGTTGGTCACCATTATGACAGTTAAAATTTACAAATAAAGCTTCATAATCAGGCCAGCTACTGGTGTAACAGTACATGAAAGTACTTACGGGATAACTTTAATCTCCTCTTTGTCCTCCAGCAAGTAGTCAATAATCTTGTAGAAGTTGATTTCCTAAAAGTTTCAAACATTGACTGTATTAAAATATTTGCGACTTAATGCTTGAGAATAATGCTGCAAAACACACTCAGCATTGGACTTACTCTGCCATCAGGTGTCTTGGGACCTTTGTATGCCTCCTGTTCTCCTAGTTTGATCGCCCATTCATCAAAGAACTCCTGAAGAGGAAAACACAAATTTCATGTTACAGCGCTCAGTGCATTGAAGCTATGGATGTCTGCAACTAAATGCATCTTTAACAGGTAAAAGCACAGAAACCTCAGGTGACATCTTTCAGTCTTTCTTTCACCCACCTTATCTTTGGTCATGTCCAGGAGTCCCACAGAGTATCTCTCACACTTGATATACGTCCTCACTGTGTACAAAGCTTTGTGGAACTGTCTCTCGATGTCCGTCAACTCTTCGAAAACTTTGCTGGCGGACCACAGCATCACCTGAAGAAATGCAGAGAGAAAATAAGTTCTGATCATGACTTCTGTAGGAGTCTGTTAGTCTTGTCCTTGCACTCACCTGGCTCTTCCTTGACTCGACATCCCACATGTAAGCAGTGTGGGCTTGGCGAATAACCACATTAGCAAAGTCCACATATTTATTGAAGAGCTGTAAAGAAAGAACAACGAATCAGGGTTATTAAGGAATCGGGACTCACATCTTCTGTCCATCTTCTTTAGTCACAGCAAATTGTCCAAGTTGACTCCAAGAATTAAAAAGAGGCCTTGAGAGCAATACAGGTTCATCTGCATCCCCCTGCCCCCTCCCCCCTTTTAAAGATTATAAGCTGAGCTGTCATAACCGTGACCCAAAGCACCAAGGCAAGCCTCTGAATATACAGGTCAGAGACAGGAAGCTGAGGGGCTAAAATTGGCACTTTTCCCTTGCAAGTCAAGACAAGGATGTGACCCTTTCACAGGATTTGCCTGTATACCACAAGCCTCAGTCTGGGTTTGTTTTTGAGGCTACAGAACACTTAAGGTCAGTGCAGACTGATACACAATGAACATCTCATCCACTCACCTCCTGGTCGCTCTTTGAAAATGAATCTGCACCTTGTTTGTTGAGCGCCATGATGACACCAACGGGTTCCTTTTCGTACATGATGGGCGAAGTGAGCATGCATTTGGTGGTGTATTTGGTCTGTTTATCCACAAAGTCGCTGAAGTGAGAATCCTGATAAAATAAGAAAAGGATTCAAGGTTCACGTTTGACAATCTTAGGTAAAATGTGTCTCATTAGCACCGTAACATTTTGACAGTTTGACCATATTCTTGTATATGTTTGTCTAATTTTAGAGTCATAATCTCTGTCATCAGCTCACCTTCTTCACATCAGGGATATTCTGAGGCTTCTTGGAGTGAGCCGTCCATCCAACAATCCCCATGTCAGTGGGAAAAACAATCTCCACATTTGGGTTCACTATATTTTTCTCAAATGGAGAATTGTGTGTCACATCAAACAGGATGGTGGACAGCTCAGGTGTTCCGTTGCGAGCCCTGTAGCCAAAGTAGCTGACCCGATCAGCCTGGATCAGGAGAGCAATCCTCTGGAGAACTTTATGCAGAGCTTTTTCCATCGGATTGGTGCCCTGCGTCTCTTTCAAGAGCTCAAAGATGAACTCGGCCTCCTCCATGGTGGAGACTTCCTTGTAAGAGGCAGGTTCTTTCACCTGGACCTTTGTGTTGAAGGCAGAAATGATCACATCCGCTTTGATTTTCTTCTCATAGTACTCCTTTGCAAACTGTGGGTTGTTGTCAAGGAACTTCTCTACAGTGTCCTTGTCCGCCATGGTGTCCAAGTAAAGATGACGAATCCCTTGTGAAGCTGCAAAAAGATGCTCCCTTACAATAGGTCGGAGGAAGAGCCGAGCAGTGAAAGTCCAGAAGCAGCAGCAAAACGGACTCTAGTGAGTCATTTCCAAAAGCTCCTCTATCACAGGATGGAAGCTGCAGGTGTAACCTTCTCTTCAGTAACAGAAGGTAGAGAGTGGCTTACTGGGTAAGGGGATCCCAGGGGGAACTAATAACTGTGACGCAAGAGTCATAAAGCCCCTGAGCTTTCTTAACTGTAAATCCAGGCACTTGTCATTTCAGAGAAGTGAATCCTATTACAGGCGATGATAGGTGAGTTATGGTACCTACAGTATGACCTGCACTGTAGCAGACTGAGGTCAGAAGTGGAATTATTTCTGAGGTTTCCTGAATATATCTAAAAACTAACTTAGATCAACAGTTCCTCTCTTCCTCTTTCTTGCTGAAAACACCTCAGGATGTTGTTGATTCATGTCGAGAAAAAAAAAAAAAAAGTAGTAAACGGTGTAGTAGTGGGATCACTTGCTGTATGATTTCAGGAGGATAAGGATAATACCATAACTATAATACCCAGCAGAGGTCAGGTCAGACACTGGCCACTTGATAAAAGCTCTGTTTAAGTGTCTTACCGTGTCTGAGAAGCTTTGTATGGGAGAAAGTGATTAATGTAATGATACAGTGATACCTGGCAAGCTGAAATAACTGACATACAGCTGCTCGATTACAATCACACACTGCTAGTCATCAGTACTGTATTAGTTCAATTTAGCACTCATCCTGAGGTGGCCTGGGTATGAAGGTTCAGTTAAACAGCAGCTACAATAAACCACTGACAGGATTAAGGGGATTGCTGACTGCTGGTTGGAGTTTAATTAACTTTGTTGGCCACCAAACTGTGATTGATTCATGCAAGCTAATTGTACGAAATTCTCTTCTACAGAAGTTAACAGAAAGAAAAACAACAGGGCATATAAAAACAGCATTTTAAATAATGATAAAAAATTAACATTATACAACTGCTTGATGATTAAAACATTAAATTGTGCAATTTTTACCCTTAAAATTATGGGATTTTAACCTATAAGCTAAAAAAAAAAAAGTGATTAAAATAAAAATGAAAATTTTACTAGGGGTTCAAATATCTTGACAAGGTTTGCTCTGATGTTTTTAGTCCAGTTATCATTAGATTTTAAGTGAACCACACTATTGTACATCTGTTTGCAGAAAACAATGAAGACCATAAATCTACAATAAATTTCATCAGAAATATTCATTAGAAACGGAATTTCTTCAACCAAGCATCACACAAGATTCACACAATCACTGAATCTACATTCTGTCATCGGATGGTGGACAAACTTCTGGAAGTGACCGTTAACTGTCAGGACTTCCATTTCAACATGGATTAGTTAGCTTCACTCTGTTTTTATCACGCTTTGATTGTTCATGAATTCTTTTTTAGATATAAATTGTAAAATTATAAATGTAATAATTGACCTCAGTTGTATTTTTGTAACGGTAGAATCCCTGCCAATGCACAAATACCCATCTCTCAAACATGCTCAGAGAAATTTATCTTCATCACACTAAAAAGCCATCTGAGTGGGTGGAGGCCAGTGGAGAAAAGGCACAGATAAAGATAGTGATGTTTACAGTCTGGAGATTCAAAGGGGACACAGCCTGCCAGCTGCTTGACACTAATGGAGGCCAGGGTAGTGATGGTGATGGTGTACAAACAAAGAGATCAACTGCATATGGGCTACAAACAAGTTTGGGGTCAAGAGGGGTTTTGCTGCTGGTTGTCTTTGCTCCCAGGTTACCAAGGCTGCAAGTCCTACAACAGCTCCCACTGAGATGAGGAGCAGTGGTAGAAAAGTTAAGGATACGTTTTTTTTTTTCCTTACTCTTTTTAATAAATATTTAATTCTATCATATTTCACATTTCTTCCACACTTTTAATTACTTTTTTAGAATGGATCTATGGGGTGTCTGTAAGGTCTCTTTACAATTTAAAAAATGTGAAAAAAAACCAAATGTACAGTAAAATACATGGAAATTATTACAAAATAAGGAGTAGATATGGAAGTTTTTTAAAACTAGTTTAATAGGAGAATGTTTTCCTCAGATGTTTTTGGTTGTCCACTCCTCACTTTATCCAACACTGTCCCTGTCTTCATAAATTTCTGGTGCCATGCACAAATTGCAAACGGATCAAAACTGAGTTTTACAGATTAATGTTAATTTCATAAAGGAGGAGACTCCTGCCAGATAAATATTTGTTTTGGATGTGTGCTGTGTTTAACACACCTTTATCTCACTGAACAAGAGGCAACAAGATAAAAACCCTCCCTATTCTCCAACTCTCAGACAGGCTGAGCTCATTTTCTACATTTTCATTAAGATGCTTCCGTACGATAACTTTCTGAAAAGCACGTTAGTAAGTGACTGAACCATGTTAGCATCTTTTTCCTGAGCTGACAGCCTCAGTTAGCTCTTAGTGTCACGTTATCTTTCAGAGCTCACAGCCACTCTCCAGACCCCACACTCTCCATGTAGTTTGTTAGCAATACTAATCCAATTCTTTAAATAGCCCAGGAAAAGGATTAACTTGCTCAAGCTGTTTTGAGCTATTCATCTGGTTTGGACAGTGTGAGACTTGTCTGCAGTCAGGGGCCTGCAGCTTCATGATCCGAACAAGTATCTCATAACTTTATATATCTAACTTTCACTTGAGACAAGGAGTTTCCATACTGGTGACTATAAAAAATTGCACCTTTGCAACACTGCTTTGAGCTGAATGCTGATATCACACTGTTCACACTGATGACCTATTGAGATTTTCATTGAACAACGAGTAAATGTATCGTGTTGTCTGACCTATCTGGGGTTAACCTACCATTTTCTGGTAGAGTAAATCAGTATTTCAGCGATTATCGAATAATCACTCAAGAACACAACTATGGGAACTTAAAACTTTTCTTTTATTGATATTCCATTCCACAGAATACACAGAAGAGAAGGATATTCTCCTCATCTCTCAGTTGTGACAGACTTCCAGGTGGTTAATCAGATCTCTGTGTTGATGAGCACTATATTGGGTCTGGCAGAGGGGACACTTCAGGCAGCTTTCGTCCAGCAGACTGCTGTTAGGAGATGATTGAAGGCCATCTTCAGTCGACGGGGATAGTAGAGGCGTGTCTCTCCGATCCTGCTGTACCCTCTAATACAAAATGAGTCATCAGTTGTCTCTCATTACTAAAAACCAGGGTGATTAAAGTAGTTTTAGCAAATACAAATTAAAGAGCTGCAATAAATGACAGACAGCACAGTCCAGCAAGTCCATCATGTTTCTTTGTGTATCGTAACTGCCCTAACATTTATTTATAATTACATATCAGTTAGCTCCCCCAAAAAACACAATTAATGTAGCTTTAAAGCAAATCACTGATGAAGTTGTGATATAATTAGCTATCCTCTTCTACTATTCATGCCCACCTTTGAAGGTTTTGTCAGATGGCCTCTAGACTTTGACAGCTTCTCCAGTAATTTGACTATTTTCTTCCTTAAATATAAACAATCCTGCCTCTCGTCCTCAAGGTCCTGAGAGGTAATCCTAATCTAAAATTGTGAAAAAACAAAACAAAAAACAAATAAATAATAAAAAAATAATCATACAATAAAGCATTTTATTTAGTAGTCTAAGAGTTTCTGTCATACCTGTCGCTCCAAGTCTGCAATCTTTTGCTGGTCTGCTTCATAAGTATCTATAAAAACACTTTTAAGGATGTTTTCCTAGAAAAAATATATAAATTGTTTAAATGTTCACTTGTTTAACTGAATGATTTTTTCTCCCCCAACCTACAAGTGACAAACATACCTGTAGCTCTAAGTCAGCTAACTTGCGCTCCTCTTCATCCAATCTGTGGTGCAGGTCTTGCGTCTCAGCTCTTTGCTGTTCCTCTTCATTTGAACAACTTTGGTCTATTTCACATCCTCTGCTTATTCTCAAAGTCTGCCACTGCTGCCTTAGCTCCTCTATCTCTTCCTCCCTTTCCTTGACACTAAACATCAACTTGCTCATCATAAAGTTGGTCACTCACCCTAACTCCTCCAAACTTGAAGCACTGCACAATTTTTCAAACAGATGACTTACCTGTCGTGAGTTTTCATCAGTTCTTGGCTGGTCTCTCCAAGCTGATACCTGAGCACCTCCAGTTCATTGTTTGCTTCCTGTAAGAGTGATTCATAGTGCTCTTGCATCTGGTTTATCTGAGCTTTCTCTGTAATAATTAGAGCAGAAAACAAAAATCAAAAACTTAAAAAAGGGGAAAGTAAATATATGAATTTAAAACTATGTGCATGCACAATGTTGTAATAACATGCATGATTTTTCTCCTGTGCATCACAATATGCAGACTCTGTGTTAGTGGCAATCTCAACATCTTAAAAATCTTGTTGTGACAGTCTGTTGCCCCTTGATGCCCCAGCGGTGAATGCTTACTGCCCACTGTCTCTGTGGTTTACCATCTGAATGGTCCTCATTGTGTTGCTGTAAGCAGGCCCCATTGGCTTCGTTCAGCTGCTTCTCCAGCCATAACATTCTGGCCAGAATTGCCCTCACACAGGCCTCTCTCTGCTGGTCATACTCCAGCCACTGCTTGTTCTTCTCCAAGGCCTCGGGGTACACAATAAAAGAATGAGAAGCAAATAACAGAGAAAGACAGAAAAAAGTTGAGCCAATGGGATGGCTCATAAGCAAAATCACTCGGGGAGACATGTTTACTGTACGTAGCCAAACATAAACAAATGAATAAATCGAGAAAAAGAAGGAGACATAAGACGCTGACTGAAAAACACATACGTCTTTGAGGTTATTTTGGAGTGTTCTTATGTCGTCAGTCAAGGCCTGTTCATCTGAAGTGGAACCCTGCTAGACAACAGATAAATACAACACACCGTTAAATATTCTATCTGTGAAGGAACATTTACCTTAAATACTTAAAGATTAAAGTTTTACATTTTTAAAATATGGTTAGTACGTATTTAAACATCAACGTCTCGGTATATGTGAGTAATATGTGGGAGGGAGTGTGGTTCTGTAGAGAACAGTACTTTCTTGTTAAGGAATGACACTTGAAAATAAATGCTGCCATCTAGTGGTCATTAACTAGTATACATCATGGTGTATATCGGGTTGGCTGATGGCTGAATTTCAATTTAATTGCTCTGGTTTCCTACAATGATAACTCATGATGTTGGTACAATAGCAGGCTTCAGTTCTGCATTTAGCTTGAAGTGAGAAACTCTCTTAAAACAGCCGATGTTATTAATATTTTATAAGCTGTGTGGTATTCTTTGCAACCATGTTCTCATGAGGCTGAAACTTGGCGTAGATGCGCAAAAGCTTGTTTTTAAGTTCTTTAATCTCTGCAGAGTAAGTGTATGTGATTCTCCTTATTCATATACTCACTCCATCCATTGGATTGTTATCTGCTTCACACAGCTGATCTTTTGGCAAAACATTACTGTTTTTAGCCCTCAGCTGCTGACTACCCTCCAGCCTCACTGTTTCAAGAGAGAGGAATCTCTGCAAAAAGACATCAAGAAATACTTTATTTGCTTAGACTATCAACATCTGTTGACATTATGACTGACAAAGAAACACTGCCCTGTAGTTCTGGCAAGAAAGATTTGATTAAATTCACCTCCAGTAGCCAGCTGAGTGTTGAAAAATGATGAAGCATCTTCTTCAGAAAGTCATTTTCCTCGTCGAGACTGCTGTCAACCACCTCAAGCTCTGTGTTCTGTTTCTTTCTGAAGGAAGCCCAATATTTGGAAGCCATCTGAAAAAACTGTTATATTGAGAGATTTACACAAAAAATAGCACCTTGTGGAGTTCACCAAAATGGATAATTTAAAATTAAACATTAATATGCAAAGAGTGTTTTTTAGACAAACACTAAAAGACCGTTTAGCAACAGCAAATGAAATATGAAATGCATAGTCAATTCAATATGCTTTTTTCTAGTCTAGACAATATTCCCAAACTTTAAAGTGGAATGAAGAAGACTGATAAATTCTGTTTCACGATATTTAATCGGAAAACAAAAATCTGTCAGAATGTAAAAAAAAATAAATAAATAAGTAGAGTAGCTAACAGTATTAACTATGAGCATTCATGTTTGGGAGCTGCGTATATATTTAAGTTAAACTGACAAAGAAAGATAACACTATAACATTTAGTTGGACAAATTTACTAAGATGAGTAACTCGAAGCTTGAATTTTTTTGGTCAAACCTTGTTAACTGAAGTTGGATGCAGAAAACATTCGTTAGCTTGCAGCCACAGGCCTCTCCGGTGTTTCAATGTAAAGTGTGACCCTGTTAAGTAGTGACTGTTAGCCGACACTCCGTTGACACTCAATGACATTTTGGGCTGAAGGTCGCCAGTTGACATGGTCACTCTTAACTTCAAAACATCGGTTGGTCGTTAACGGTCGTGACCCTGTCAGAGCTCGAAATAAGTTGAATTTACGATGTCGTGTCGTTTTTGACAACCGGCAACGGCAAAACCAGACACTTTTAAGCTGCTTACAGTTTAAATTCGGAGTTTGAGGAATGCCAACTCGTTTGAATGAATGGGACACCACCGGGCAGAAAACCGCTTCCGTTGCCAAAATACGTGCTCTCGGCTCTTGACAGTAACTCCTGCCTCAGCAGAGCAGCAGAGCAGACTTAAGGTTATTAAATTAACAAATAGTAACAATTCTAAGTCGCTTTCGTGAGGTCCGTGGAAGTTCTGGCACTATTTGCAGTGTTCCTGAGCTGTTCAGTTCCGTTGGCAGTTTTTAGGAAAAGGTCTGTACGGAGCCCCAGACATGACATGCTCAAAAAAAAAATAATTCGTGCCCACGAAATACTAATTCGTGGCCACGAAATACCAATTCGTGCCCACGAAATACCAATTCGTGGCCACAAAATACCAATTCGTGCCCACGAAATACTAATTCGTGCCCACGAAATACTAATTCGTGCCCACGAAATACTAGTTCGTGCCCACGAAATACCAATTCGTGCCCACGAAATACCAATTCGTGGCCACGAAATACCAATTCGTGCCCACGAAATACTAATTCGTGCCCACGAAATACTAATTCGTGCCCACGAAATACTAATTCGTGCCCACGAAATACTAATTCGTGCCCACGAAATACTAATTCGTGGCCACGAAATACTAATTCGTTCCCACGAAATAAGTATAACGTGCGCACGAAATACTAATTCGTTCCCACGAAATAAGTATAACGCGCCTTCTAAGGTCTGAGACTGCGGTCACGCCATCTACGCTTCAGAAAAGCGCTGTCCTGCACTCACGCTTGGAAATCGATCGCCCGTCTACATTGCTTAGTAGGGTAATGAGTGTGTGCGGCTTCATGGTACATTCAAGTGCACCTCGTAAACTCAGAAATCAATACTCGAACGGCCAAAAGTTTAGTTCCAAGTTCCAAAGGGAGAGTTGCTTTTTTGGTCATATTTTCATTTGTTGGTATACATACATCTGTCATTGCTTTCATGTAATATAACAACAAACAAAATAAAATAATCAATAAAAAAGAAAAAAGTCAAACCAGGTCATTGATATATTGGCTGATTTGAAAAATTCATTAAAAAAAATCTTGAATTGTTTTCGGGAAACTGCACCAGATTCTTGTTCTCCAGGTCCCCAGGTACCACTGTGGTGAATTTCAAGTCATTTCATTGTACAGTTTTCAAGTTATTGCATGCTTAAGTCATACACTGTACACACGCATGGCTACAGGAGCTGATTTGAAAAATTCATAAAAAAATCAATCTTAAATTGTTTTTAGCGTAATGTAACATATTCTTGTTCTCCAGGTCCCCAGGTACCACTGTGGTGAATTTCAAGTCATTTCATATTACAGTTTTCAAGTTATTGCATGCTTAAGTCATACACTGTACACACGCATGGCTACAGGAGCTGATTTGAAAAATTCATAAAAAATCAATCTTAAATTGTTTGTTAAATTGTCGATTTTTTATCGATCGATTTTCAAGTGTAGATAGCACGACAGCGCTTTTCCGAAGCGTAGATGGCGTGACCGCAGTCTCAGACCTTAGAATGCGCGTTATACTCATTTCATGGGAATGAATTAGCATTTCGTGCGCACGTTATACTTATTTCGTGGGAACGAATTAGTATTTCGTGCGCACGTTATACTTATTTCGTGGGAACGAATTAGTATTTCGTGCGCACGTTATACTTATTTCGTGGGAACGAATTAGTATTTCGTGCGCACGTTATACTTATTTCGTGGGAACGAATTATTATTATTATTGACCATGTCATGTCTGGGGCTCCGTAGGTCTGAAATCCATTTCTGTAGCATGATTTATGAGCTAGCCTACCAACAGGTTTGTTTGTGTGACAAAATTACCGTATCGTCGCTACTGACATGTCATTGTGTAATGGCCGACTTGTTAAAACCAAATTCTGACAATGCAATAGTTAAATGAAAGAATGAAATAATACTTATAATGATCTCTTCGCCATCAAGACAGACCGTTAAACAGCACGTCTTAAGTCTGAGTGTGACGGACAGTATCTGTTCATCTCAGTTTTATAAATGGCAGTTGCACAGACAAAAAGTAGGGGGCGCTGCAGTCCCCTCAGAATCCCTACTCACCGCGCCTGTGGATGGATTTATGTGTGTGTCTTGTGTGTTTGCGTTTTGCCTGTTAACCCACTTCACCCAGGCTGCCTGCCTGGCGTGTTTCATACTTCTGAGTCATGAGTGAGGCTTCCCTCCGCTATCCACTCCTCTCTCCTCTCCACATCTGTGCAGTCCTATCTGAGGCTTCAGTCTGCCTCAGTTGAATATGACTCGTTTTCCCTGAAGAAACTGAGCTTTTGTCGAAATGCTGCGGATTATTGTTGAATCCGCTAATGGGATCCCCAAGAAGAAACTTGGAAATCCAGATCCAATTGCATCTATTGTCTTTAGAGGTAAGACCAACCAGAGTATTTTACTCTATTGAAACTACCACTTCTTGGCTGTGGTAAGAGCTTGTATTCTAATTCAGATTCAGAAAACATCTATATTAACTTGTTATACTTGATCGCATATTTACACTTATTTAACTTTTAGCATTCTTTAATAGTTCAATAATCAGAGCAGCTCACAGTGAGCCTACAGCTTGGTTAAATAACTGGCAGTGATTCATAAGCACAACCAAAGTACATCCTTATAAGGTAAAGTGTATGTGAAACATGGATACAGTCATTTCTTTTTGGTTAGTTGCACTGAATTAGCATTGCACTACAAGTGCTGTGGTGTTTGATTTTGATACTGAATGCAGGTTAATTCTCTGTGCATCTAGGTGAGAAGAAGAAAACCAAAGCAGTCGACAATGATCTGAATCCTGTTTGGAATGAAGTAAGTGAGATACAAAACTATTAAGTGTTTGAGCTGCATTGTGTGGATTTGTTTATTGGGGAATTCCTACTCACAAAAGAGCTGCTATTACCAGAGCTAAAACCAAGTGAAGCATGTATTTGTGATAGATTTTAACTTTCACTTCCTTTGAATTTGCAGGTGCTTGAATTTGATTTAAAAGGCTCTTCTCTGGATGCATCTTCGTTCATCAACGTGGTTGTCAAAGACTATGAAACAATCGGCAAAGACAAGTATGTGCAGTTATTATTTTGCACCTATCAAAGTGTGGTCTGTCAAAACAAGTCTTTAAAAATTTGCAAATGAATCACATCCAGCATGACAAATGATCATTCAAACACAGTTTTATCTGAAAGAGGGTTCCTCAGTTAAATGTAACTTCCCCATGACTTGCTGTCATTAGTGGAACCCCCCTCCCACAAAACCCACCCACAAAATGCTGGGCAGTGCAGATAGAGCTGTAATAGTTGTTCTAAATCTGCCGAAACTACAACAGCACAGCTATTTGAAAGTGTGGTTGAAACAGCTGCTGTTATCTTTTTCTCAGCTGCAGAGTGGCATGCTTCAACTTCTCAGATCTCTTCATCACAGCGTTCACTGCCACCCTGTTATGACTTGTATTCCCAGGAAGAAGACGCTTTGTCTCCCTTACAACAGCACTCCAGCTCACTTACCAGGAATGTTTCCTTAAAAGGAAAAAAGTCACTTTTTATAAAAGATTCCTGCGGGAGGCTCAGGCTGCCATACATGTTAATAACTCTGTCGAATAATTCATGTTAATCTGTTCATCACTAACACACTGTGTGTATGGTATACACTCTGTAACATCTTAAATCAGACGCTTTCTTCCTTCTAGCAGAGCACACAAAAACGCAGAGAAGAAGAAACACTCTCTCTGAGTCACTCTGGTGACTGTGTTGTAATAAAAAGACTGGAGCAGGCAGGGAGGGTGCTGAGAGGACTTTCCACCTCAGCCATACTTGGATTTTTTTTTCCATGATCGCTGCTGCCTGAAACACATGAGGGGGGTGAATAAGAAAGCTTGCACGGACTTGTCATTGGCACAGCTGTGATGACGAGCATCAACTCAATGTGTCCTGCTTTGCAAACATTAACTTAAGTTGCAGTATAAGGATGATGTCGTTTAATTTAAGATGCGGGAAACAGATGTGATCTGTGAAACAGGTATGATCTGTTTACAGTCCCTGAAAATCAGAAAAAGGAATGTGAATCAGAGAGCACTCATCAGGGATCTGCTGTTCTGTTGAGATAGGCAACCTTATCTGACTGTGCAGATTTTTCAGTTGTTCGGCAACGATTCTTTAACATCTAAATTTGCTTTACAGTAATCAAACAGTGACAAATAAATAGCACGTTAGGGAACCTTCGTCCTTTGGCACTGTGGTTAAAAACTCAGTTCCTTTTTTCATGAAGCAGTTCCAGGTACTTCGACCAGAGTTTGAAGGTTTTTTTATACTATCAAAACAGGGTTGTGTACAAATGTTATGCTGTACAGACTAGTCTTCCTGCAGGAGTAGAGACGGTAAATTACAGTACCAGACCCCCCCCATCTGATTTTCCAGTAACCCTGCTTTTTGAGGACAGCTGCCTTTTTGCAGTCATCTGCAAAAAAAGAGAATCAGCCTGAGCACAAATTTGAAACTTATTTGCGACTCATGTTGCTTACTTCATACTGCCATTTCACCCGCCCTTCTTGGCTCTATACACGTCCACCCTTAAACCAGGCACAGGGCGGCCAGCGCATGCCTGTGGTAGATGTTAATTGTTTCCATCTTTCTTCTTTCTCTCGTGCACTTTGTTGTCATCTTGTTCCTTGCCCCTGTCATGCAATAAAAAAAAATCAAAACAAGGAAATGACTTTTAGCAGAGTTAGCAAAGGAAAAAGTTTTTTGGTCGTCTGAAGGGTACATTTCATAGAAACATTTTTACAGTTGTTCCCAAATATCTAAGCACATTTTGAAGAGAGTGTGATGGCTCACCCTCTGAAAACTCTAAATACTAAATCAGGACTCTCAAACTCAACTTACCAAGTGGCCGCAGGAGGTAGTGTCTGGATGAGGCTGGGCCACATCAAGTGTTCCACAAAAAAGGGCTTCAAGTAATCAAAAAAAAAAAAGAGTAAAACTGTCCCAGTCTTAACAGGTCAGAACATGCAGAACATGAACAGTTCTTCAGAACATTTGGCTTGAGGGAAGAAGCAACTGAGACCCTCAGTATGGCTTTAAGATGCTCATCTTTAAGTTTGGACCTGAACTTTGACTTATTAAAGTTTATTGTAGAGAAGAGCTTTTCACATAGATAGGTGCTGCAAAAAAAGGCACATGATCCAAACACCGACAAACACCGTATAGCATTAGGTGACAGGATATACTTTCCCTCCACTCGGGGACACAAACATGTTACAAGTGACCGATTTCTAATTTGCGCTGTTGTCATGAGCCTGATCTATGGTAGCCCACAAGTGTTAAAAAATATAAAACGCCCAGATGCATGTAAGAAAAATCATGCGGGCCGCACTAACACAAAGCTTTGATTTCAGGCAGGGGGCCACAAAATATTGTTCTGGGGGCTGCAATTGGCCCGCGGGCTGCGAGTTTGAGACCCCTGGACTAAATGTAAATGATTAACTGCTTTATCATAACTCAAAATATCTTGTGGGGAAATGAAAAAAAGCACTGAAAACCAAACTGATTCACCAAAACAGCAAACTGCTTTTATGTATCACCGTTTTACATATCATTAAGTAAACACTGATGTGATCATTTCAAAACACCACAAATGATAAACATTTTATATAGTAAGAAGCAAGGCTTAATAATTTGTCCTGTGTAAATACAACGAGAAACTCTACAAAGAAAATTGGTGCACAAATACAATAAGTAAATATTTATATGCAAAATAAAAAGCAAAACCCAATGAAACAGATGACTGTATCCTGCCTCACACTCTTTCTCTTCCTGTTCTTGCTGCTCTAATCTCTCTTATAAATCATTTCAGTCTTTTAATTCTGACGCTTTGTTTAAGTGTTCCTCAAGTTGAGTTTGCACAGCTGCAGGTTTTCACTTGCATAGTTCCAACTTTTTGTATGTATAAAATAGGGAAAATGGGAATTTTATTCCAAATTGTACAGGCTGTTGGGCTTTTTACATCAGTCTGAACCACTAAGTTCCAAAGTTTAAATGTTGTTGTGTTTAATTTGTTTGGGCTGATTTGGAAACTACCCAATGTGTTATAATCCACTGTTGGCATTAATCATTGTGCCATATGACTGATGTGTGGCAACAATAGAATATCCATGTAGGTGTAGCATCTTTTTTTGTCATATTATGTGAAGAAGTGAAACTGGGAAGTGGAAACTGTCATCCGATTAAAAAGCTTATTTCTAGGCACTCCACCCATTGACATAACTGAAATGCTTACTGACAACTGGCTGGAGACTACAGCTGGAAATTAGCCGTAGAGGCTAAAGCAGCCTCTTTTACTGTGCAGTAAATTAAAGGGGACTGTTCACCAAACAATAAACAAATTAAACTAAACTAAATCACAGCATCCACCCTGTGGTTTGTCTTAGCAACTCTTTCTTGTGGTTTTCAAACACTTGTTTCCCTCTAGTTTCAATAATGTCTTTATTGATGTGTACATGGTTTTATAACTAAAGGAAAATTAATGTGGTTTCTTTACAGGCTCATTGGTTCAGCAAAAATCTCTTTGAGAGACTTGGCCAGTGGTCAAGTGAAGTCCCTGCCATCCAGGAATGTGCCTTTGATCAATGACAAACAGCAGGCTGTTGGGGTGAAAACATTTGCTTAATAACACACTTAAATAGGTTTATGCAGCATTTGTATGTTGTCATGACTTGGACCATGGGAAAAGCATTCAGACACTTATTTGGTATGTTGATAAAACTGAATATTAGCGCTGACGTTACTAACTGAGAACATTTTTTTAGGCAACTATTAATTTGGTCATCGGATACGAGCCACCTGCTAATGCAGCTCCAAATCTCAATGATCCGCCTGATGGAGATGCATCTCAGGTCGATGGAGGTAATTTCACACATATTATGTGCATGAGTGGATGGTGATGTGTGTGTGTAGGTGATGTCAGATGCAAACGTTAAAAAAATGGTAAATTTAGGCTAACATTCAGAACTTTTTTTTTCAGTTACAAACAGACAGAGGCAATGGGGAAAAAATCACAAGGAAAAACTTTGAACATAAATTGTTCAAAAGCTATGTTTTCCCAAGCCTGCCTGCTCATTCCCTCCCCCCCATGCATGTTCTCTTTTTTGTACAAATATATAACGACACATACCTATACACATATGCATACATATCAACCTATAATGATTGATGATATAAAATTATATATATATATATATATATATATATATATATATATATATATATATATATATATATATATATATATATATATATATATACACTCACACCAAGATATACACATCCAAAAAGAAGATGAAAAAAAAAATACAATTCATGCATTTATGTTGCCCGAAATGTGTTCATGTTGTCAAGAAAGATTTTGGTCTAACGAGTGCCTTCTTGGTGTTGTAGATCACATCGGGTAACATGCAAAATATTCACAAGTATCTTAAAGGGTTGGTCTGGTGTAAATCTTGTGCTGTGATATATTTCCTGTATTTTCTTTATAAGAAAAATAATATTTCAGTAATTCATGCCTGTAACCAACAGAACTAAAATGCAGTAGCTGTAAGGACTCTTAGTGTGATTGTTAAGTAAATTTCTCTGCACAGGAGAAGCACATGTGAGACACGCCTCTAAAATGACACAAAACACGAAGTGACACTACAGGGGAATCATATTATTTTGCCTATAGACAAATTATTGTCATACATTCTGTTCATATGAGACTATAGTTGTTAAATTGTGCTTTCTGTGTTAGTTTTTAATCTTTAGTGCATACAAATCAATCTGGTTAATGTGTTTTTGCATCCAAGGAGGCAGTGATGAGGGTGACGAGGGGGATGCAGATGTGGAGGGAGGATTTCACGGTGGAGGTGCGGGGGCTCCAACGACCCCGCACCAGCCCGGGAAACCTGGCCACAAGTCGGTCCGTGTCAGCCGTAAGATGAATAGAGCCTTGGCCAATAAGCCTCAGGACTTCCAGGTATTGTGTGTGTTTTAAATATGTTGTTCCTGGATTGTTCTAAATTCCATTTAAAGAGGAAATTCTTACACTTTATCACATGAACAACAGCTTTGAAGGTGCCTTTTTTTTGGTTTGCAAACATGCTGTTCAGTCTCGCATGAAGGAAAACGATTTCACACACATGATTCTCCGCTGGGACTTTCTCTTTGTTCTTCTATAAAAAGTCAGCATATTTATATCTGAAGGTTTGTTTTGTAAGAGCTGATATTTGTCAGTCCAAAATGAATCAACAGTGCCTTTTAAATGAGGATGAAGATGAATTGTGTCACTGTTAGCTCAGCTGCCACACCGTTTCTCCCGCTGTCTAGATCCGTGTCAGGGTCATCGAGGCCAGACAGCTCCCTGGCAACAACATCAAGCCAGTGGTTAAAGTGAATGCATGTGGACAGACCCACAGGACGAGGATCAGGAGAGGAAATAACCCTTTCTTTGATGAGGTATTAAATCCAAACACAAATAATTAATTACTGATCACTTATTCTTGCTTTTTCTTCTTGCTTGTCTGAATTTAATGGCTTGTTCTCTCATTGCCATCAATTCCTCTGCTGCTTTAATAACCCTCAAGGGTATTCCTGTCTTTGTCTGCAGTGTTGACATGGCAATGGATCTTGGAAGCAATGTGATCAGCTTTTCTTATGTCTAACTCCTCTCATGTGCATTTCCTCTTGCTTCAGCTTTTTCAAAAGCATACGCATCTCAGCTTCTTAAACTGTAAGTCCTGCGATATTTGACAAAATTACCAGTTGTGTCCGACATCAAGATGCATGGTGTGCATACAGAGAAAGAGACCAGAGGGATGCTCATTCATACACCACTTTCTCTGTCACTCAGATGTTTTTCTACAATGTTAACATGCTTCCCTCAGAGCTGTTTGACGAGAGCGTCAGTCTGCGGGTGAGTAGATAACACAGTTTTATGTTTTTTTCGTACAGCAAAAATAAAAATGTGTTTTTTCAGTTTCGAAAGCTGTCGTTCTGTTCTCTCAACAGGTTTATGACTCCTTCTCCCTCAGAGCTGATAGTCTAATGGGAGAGTTCAAGGTTGGCCAACATGAACTCTTAAATCCTTTTCTCTACTTTATGTCTTTCCTTACATTTTGATGTTTGACCTGTGGTGTTTCTCACTCACTCTCTATGTGAAGCAGAGTTGTTGCATTTATAACTCCCAATCATTTGATTTTTTGTCCTGCTTCCTCAGCTCGATGTTGGCTACATTTATGATGAACCAGGTCAGTATTTTCATGTAACATGCATGCTCTATAAAATGTCACTACACTCAATATACTGAATGGTAGATGTTAAAAATTATGTCATGTGTAGGTCACGCCATATTGAGAAAATGGCTCCTGCTGAGTGATACTGATGACTCCAGCTCAGGGGCAAGAGGCTACCTGAAAGTCAGCATCTTTATAGTGGGAACTGGAGACGAGCCCCCGGTGTGTTTACCTGCATCATTTTTCAATTCCTTTGAACTGGAAAAATTTGAGTAAGAATATGTGTAGAAAATATCTCAAATTCTGCCTCCCTCTCTTCGTCTGTCCTCCTCTGGCTCCAGACTGAGCGGAGAGACATAAGTGACGAGCAGGATGATATTGAAAGCAATCTCCTGGTGCCAGCTGGAGTCACAATGCGATGGGCAACGCTCAGCCTCAAAGTCTTCCGTGCTGAGGATATGCCACAGAGTAAGTCCAATATTAAACATTGAAGTTTAAAGTGTGCAAGGGTCCTTTGATGGCTTTCCTCATCTCTACCTTGCAGTGGATGATGCCTTCATTCAGACGGTGAAACAGGTCTTTGGTGGAGAGGGGGACCGGAAAAACTTGGTGGATCCATATTTGGAAGTCAGCTTTGCTGGCAAAAAGGTATTGCGTTATGACTTCAGAGATATTTTTCTTTTAATTTGTGTGAATTTTATTTGTATTTGATGGATTTTTTACTTTCTTTTAGCTGTGCACAAAAATTATTGAGAAAAATGCCAATCCAGAGTGGAATCAGATCATCAATCTCCAAGTCAAGGTATGAGAGATGTATGTTTATATAGAAATAATCTGTTCGGTTCAGCAGATAAGAACTCATTCTCATCTCTCTATTTAGTTCCCATCCATGTGTGAACGTGTGAAGTTAACTCTTTATGACTGGTAAGAGGGAAAAAAGAAGGGAAAAACCAGTGCTCATAATATCACGTTCAGTATTTAACTCCCAGTTCAATCCTGGCAGGGATCGTGTCACCAGGGACGATGCTATCGGAACAACATTTTTAAATCTGAGCACAATGTCTTCGTCTGGTGGAGAGATTGAAGGTAATCATAATCTGGTTTTTAATAATCTTTAATTACATTTTGATATTGAAACACCACATTTATTTATTTTTTATTTTTTGAACAGATGCACGAGCTGAAAGCAACACAGGAACTGAATGTATGTACTGAGTCATATGTTGTTATTTCGCTTCAGTATAATCATCTGATTTCTTATACCTGTGCCTCTTTTTGCTTTACAAGCCTTGAAACTTGTATTCTTTACACAAAGCCTTTCTATGTGACAGTGAGCACAGCAGCATCAGAGATTGGATTTCTCCCAGCTTTTGGACCTTGTTATGTCAACCTGTACGGAAGCCCGAGAGAATTTACCGGCCTGCCCGATCCATATGAAGAGCTCAACTTTGGAAAAGTAAGACTGTTTAATTAGCAGGGGCTGCAGTCAGTAAAAAAATAATATTCAACCTTTATTACAGTTTCTACATGATTTATTTTACATTTTGTTCCATTGCAGGGAGAAGGAGTCGCCTACAGGGGGAGGGTCCTTGTTGAGCTTTCTACTGAGCTGGACGGAAAAGTTGACAAGAACCTGGATGAAATCGCCAGTGATGACATTCTGGTGGCACAGGTACAAATATTTATTTGATTTATACAATACACATTTTGATTTGAAGTTGTTCAGTCACTTAAAACACTAAAAATGCTGTCCAGCAGAGGAGAAAAAAAATAATCTTGAGAAAAGTCCCACCCTGACCTCTAACACCAAACCCTTTTAATGGAGTGCAGAAATACCAGAGGAGGAGGAAGTACTGTCTGTGCGCAGTGTTCCACGGTGCGTGTATGCTCCAAGAGCCAGGTGAGCCGATCCAGTTCGAGGTCAGCATTGGCAACTATGGCAACAAGTTGGACTCCACCTGCAAGCCCCTGTCTTCCACCACCCAGTACAGCTTTGCTGTCTTTGATGGTATGAGGAAAAAAATCTGCAAGAGTAAAAAACTTTTATGTTTTTGCCTCATCCAAAATTACGACCTTCAGGGTTTCAGGTTTCATTTTCCAACCTGTGACTCTGTTTTTAAGGTTTGGTTCAAATGTGTGACAAAGGTTTACAACTTTAGTCACTGTAAGTTTTCACCATTTAGAGAAGACATGAAAAGAACAATTTTTTTTTATTCTCGTCTGTAGCAGTTCACCTGGTAATTATAAATCATGCTCTTAGTCTGTATTTAAGGGCTTAAGAAGCCACGTAGAACCGCGTACACAGCTTAATTCAGTGTGCAGTGTGATGACTTTTGAAATGACTGAGTATGTTTATTTCTCATCCCGCAGGTAATCACTACTATTACCTGCCCTGGGCTGACACGAAGCCTGTGGTGATTCTCACGTCATACTGGGAGGACATCAGTCACCGTCTGGACTCAGTCAACATTCTCCTCTTCATCGCTGAGAGACTGGTGGGAACACGTCCTGTTGGAACAGCATATGACGAAATGTTAGACATGTTTTCACAAGTAGTGCAGCTCGAGCAACGTTTGTTTTCTGTCTTTGTGATTTCTTAAAGGAGTCTCACCTCACCTCTTTAAAAACAGCCATCATAGCCAAAGTGCCTGAGACACGTCTGGCAGAGATATGGCTCAAGCTTATCAACCATCTAATGGAGGACTTGGAAAGGTGAGACAGGAACAGGGAGCTTTTCGTCTGACTCTGCATGAAGAAACATTCATAAGTTCTTCTAATTTAGTTGAGCTGAACTGTTTTCCTGTGATTATATTGCCTTGACTTGTTCCCATTTAGCTCTTCCTTTAGTAACAAAGTTTTGACAGTTTCCAGCTTCCAGACCTGGAGGGCCAGCCAAATGTGACCTTGTTGGACCTTCAGATGAAAAAGCTGCGTGATGCTGCAGTGGATAGTATCAAACAGATGGCAGATCGTATGAGAGAGGAGGCCACAGATGTCAAAGCTACTCTTGGTGACATTGAGGACTGGTTGGACAGAATCAAGCAACTGGCCGAAGAGGTCAGAAGAGTCAAACGATTAAATTGTTGCATGCAGCTCTTAGGTGAAGACTATTTGATTCAACTTTTTCTCTTTTAGCCTCAAAACAGCATGCCAGACGTCATCATCTGGATGTTAAGAGGGGAGAAGCGTGTGGCTTATGCTCGGGTCCCAGCAAACCAGATTCTGTACTCCAGCTTTAGCGAACAGGCTCGTGGCAAAAACTGCGGCCAAACCCAGACCATCTTCATGCAGGTAAAAAAAAAAAATATGATAACAAACTCAGTAACTCACAGTAACATATTTTGTTAAGATTTCAGAGGAAGTCCTCTCTCCTCTGTGATTTGTTTTTAGTACCCAATGGACAAAAACAAAGGAGAGAAGATTCCTGTTCAGCTGAGGGTCAACATGTGGCTCGGCCTCTCCACCCAGGAGAAGAAGTTCAACAGCTTCTCAGAGGGAAACTTCAGCGTTTATGCTGAAATGGTGCAGCAGCCAAACAAAACATTACACTATTATAATTCATACATGCATTTTTTTTTCACAACTTTAATAAGCTTTCATGTAAATTAACACTCCCAAACAGTATGAGAACCAGGCCCAGGTCTTTGGGAAGTGGGGAACAACTGGCCTGGTGGGTCGCCATAAGTTCTCAGATGTGACCGGAAAAGTGAAACTCAAACAAGAACGCTTTCTGCCACCACGTGGGTGGGAATGGGACGACGACTGGTTTGTTGACCCTGAGCGATGGTAAGTTTCAGAAACTCACGCCATCACACACAAGCACTCACAGTCCCATGTGACTCATGACTTGTACAGTCCGGAGTCTAAACATCCTGTTAGCAGTTTAACATATTCCTGAGTCTTGTTCATGTTTTAACGATCTTCTGTATAACAATGTGATGCCAGTAGTTGTAAATCAGTTCTGGTACCAGCCAACGTTGTAGCAAATACAATCACAGGAAATGAAAGAAATTTGGGCACCAACCATTGTTTTGCTTTCTTGATTAGTGCCTCCTTTTTGAAGTGCTAAAATTCTCCAGCAGAGGTTCTTGTAAATAACTTGAGCCCTCTGGCATTTGTCTTCCTGAGCAGTTCTACTCTGTTTATCATAGATGTGCAAAACTCCTGTCTGAGTCACAGACCATCTAATCAACCTGCTGTTTTTTTTTTGCAGTTTGTTGACAGAAGCAGATGCCGGCCACACAGAGTTCACGGATGAAGTTTTTCAGAATGAGACACGTTTCCCTGGTGGGGAGTGGAAGCCGGCAGCAGAGCCCTACACAGACGTGGTACGACGTGCTGCAGTTACACTCACCTCAACATAATCAAACATGAACCCTTTGGGACATGATTTGAAGAATCTGGTTGGAGATAACAGAACAAAAGCCTTTTTATTCATGGCCAGCTTACAGTGGTATCAGTTCCTCTTGTGCTATTATGTACATATGAGAGACGATCAGTTTGTGTTTGCACTTAGAGGAAAGCAACCGATTTGGAGAACCTGCTTCAAACAATAGCTTATGAAAGGAACTTGGTTCAATCTAATGATTGATTACACATGCAAAAGATGTTTGCTTTCCCTGGCATTTCAGATGAATACACCTAAAGCCACCTGTTTATCAGTAATAAACAAACAGAGCTAAGTTGGGTTATTATTTCTTTGCCAAACAGACACATTTTTCTGTCATTAGTTTTTTTTTAATTTAGAGCCAAAAAGAGATAGATAATCTGAATTTTTCAACCACAAGGAACTAAAACTGTGTCATCGGAACTGGAGTGAAGTACTTCAGACATACAGCTGTATATTGCTTGAAGGAATGACTATGTGTTTTATAGAATGGAGAAAAGGCTCAAAGCCCAACAGATTTTGAATGTCCACCTGGGTGGACCTGGGAGGATGACTGGAGCTTTGACACAAACAGGGCCGTTGATGAGAGAGGTAACTCACTTTCAGTTTTTCTTGCTGTTTCCTGTTTGAAATATTTGTAGTTCATTGAGTCTGTTTCCTGATGTTCTATTTTTATTTTCTACTAGGTTGGGAGTATGGAGTTACAATTCCTCCTGATGACAAGCCTAAATCTTGGGTTGCTGCAGAGAAAATGTACCACGTCCATCGCAGGAAGAGACTCGTAAGGCCACGCAGAAAGACGTCAGACAAAACAGCTTCTGCTGAGGTGAGTGAGAAGTAGATTAGAAAAAAATGCAGGGTGGAGGGCAGGTTTTCATTCTTGTCCTTGTTTATCTACAGAGGAGAGAACCAGGGGAAGGCTGGGAATACTCCTCCCTGATTGGCTGGAAGTTTCACAGGAAGGAGCGCACCTCTGATACCTTCCGGCGTCGCCGCTGGAGAAGAAAAATGGTCCCTTCAGACTGCATCGGGGCCTCTGCCATCTTCAGACTGGAAGGAGCACTAGTGAGTCTTAGTTGGAAAATTGCCAAGTGTATGGTAGCTGTCATGGTAACACAAATATTTTTATGCCATCTGAGTCACATCCCCTCTTAACTCTCATGCATGTGCATGTTCCTGTCAGAGGTTTGCAAAACAATAAGGACGTTTATTAGTTCTGCTTTCCCTTCTTCATGTTTTGCTGATATTTGCTGAAAATCGTTGTATGAAGTACCTCACCCTGCTTTTTGTTCACAGGGAGTTGATGTGGATGAAAAGGCCAGTAAAACGGATGCAGCCAAAGTATTTGGTGCCAACACCCCCACGGTTTCCTGCCACTTTGGCCGTAAGTAGCCCGGTCTGATAAAATAAATTCTCTGATGCTCATCCATCGTTAAACTTCCTGAATGGGTCTAATGCAAGATAACACTTAATCATAGGATAAACACAGGCGCTGGTCTTATCACCAGTTGAACAGGTATCCTGTTAAATAACATTATTTTCAGTAGTTAAAGTTGAAACATGCTGAGAAGCTTTTTTCTCCACTCAGGGTCCTACATCTACCATCTGAGAGTGTATGTGTATCAGGCGAGGAATCTCTGTGCTATGGACAAAGACAGCTTCTCAGGTAAAAATGAAAAAGTTACTTAATAACTGGGGGAAAAATGAACCTTGTATAAGCCTGAATCAAGAGGGACAGATTTAGGGTGTATTCACACCTGTGGCTCGTTTGTTTTGTTCCGATTCAGGGGCAAAAATGCTACAATTGTTGCAGTTGTCACTTTGACAACAGTCTCTTGCGTTCCACTGTTGTAAACAAATGCCACGTGCGATCACATTTTTCTCTCATTGGTCAGAAATTGGGAAATCAGAACTCTGCTGTGCGCGATACAGAGAGCAGAGGAAAGTTGTGAACGTGTGAACGTTCTTCATGATAAAACAAGATTTTGTCAAAGATTTGTCTTGGAAGAAGGGCTAGTCTTCTATCCATATCCATATATTGCTGATTCTTCGACTCCGTCTTCTATTGTTTTGACTGAATGGTTGGCAACCAGGAGCATTGCTGCCCCCCCACTACTACAGTGTGAACCACAGTTATGAGTCAGTTGTGCCGGTTGCTCAGGTGTTTTCACTGCAAAGGAACCGCTACAGGACTTGAACGGAAGCGGGTCGAGACCACCTTATTTTGGTGATCTCGACCCGCTTGTTTTGTCCCGCATCCGAGTGCGACTGCTTTGTTCACATATGCTCAAACAAGCTGGACTTTAGGTTAGTTTTAGGTTTTAACTCCCCCAAACGAGCCAGGTGTGAATACACCCTAAATCTTATAAGGATGTGTTATTTGGCCGAAAAAGCTCCGTTAAACATTCTGCTTCACAATTCCCCAAATTTGTTCTCTGATTGTCCTCAGATCCATACGCGCATGTCTCATTCCTTCATGTGAGTAAGACCACTGAAGTCATAAGGACAACCCTGAACCCCACATGGGATCAGACGCTCATCTTTGAGGACATTGAAATCTACGGAGACCCACAAACTATCGCACACAACCCTCCTGATGTGGTGCTGGAGCTGTACGACAGCGACCAAGTTGTATGTTGTCTATTTAATCTGCTTTATATCTTATCTTATCTTATCATTTTCCCCTTTTTTTGAAGTGAACTCTATCACGTTCATTTGACCAGAATTTGTTCACTGCTTTACTTCATTCACAAGGGTAAAGATGAGCCCATGGGTTGCTGTACGTGCCCACCTGTTGTGAAACTGAACCCTAGCGTGGCGGTCACGCCCAGGCTGCTGTGGTTCCCAGTCACCAAAAAAGGTCGCAGTGCTGGGGAGGTGCTTCTGGCTGCAGAGCTCTTACTGAAGGAGAAGGTGAAGACGAGTTCCAGAAACTGAGCAAACAGAGCCTTAAGTTAATAATACTGTACTTTAAAAGTGTTGTTGTGTTTTTCCTCTCAGGTGAATGAAGGAGATCTGCCTTTGGTGCCTCCTCGGAGAGGGCAAAACCTCTACATGGTCCCGCAGGGAATTAGGCCTGTAGTGCAGCTCACTGCAATAGAGGTACACCTTTAAACCACCCTGCTCCTTTGCCAGCTGCTATAAATTCCCATCAAATGCATTACATGATCAGACAAGACCAGACCAACCTTCAAGTTAATGTTGCGGTTTTTTCAAGTGTCTCCCAAGACCTTTAATTTCTCTTCATCTCCTGGTTGATTATTATTATTAATTTTTCCTGCATAAATGTATTTCTTTGATCGCAGGTCTTGACTTGGGGCTTGAGAAACATGAAGACCTACCAGTTGGCCACAGTTTCTTCTCCCAGTTTGATAGTGGAGTGTGGTGGTGAGATTGTTCAAACCGCTGTCATCAAGAACTTCAAAAAGAATCCAAACTTCCCCGGATCTGTGCTCACATTCAAAGTGGTACCGACCTTTAAACCGTCCACGGAAGTAACTCAAACACCAATAAATGTTTCATGAATCATATATTCTAATGTCAAGTGATCCTTTTTGTCGTGATGTAGCTTCTCCCCAAAGAGGAGATGTACACCCCTCCCATCGTGCTGAAGGTAATCGACCACCGACCGTTTGGCAGGAAACCTGTAGTGGGTCAGTGCACCATCGACTGCTTGGAGGAGTTTCGCTGTGATCCATATCGCATTAACAGCGAAGTCTGCATGTCTGCAAGAGGTACCGAAATACGTGCATGATAAACTCACAGAAATTGTACATAACACAGAGCAGAGACTGATCATGTTCTGTTTTCTGCTGACTTTGCAGTGGCAATGATTGCTGCGTCTCATGGAGATGTCATCTTAGACATTGAGGAGAGACCCATCGTGAAAACAGCTGAGGTAAAGAAAACAACACACTCGCAAATTATAAAAACAATATTTCACGTCATCTTCCTTTTAATTTTTTTTTAAATGATTGATATTATTTGTTTGCCTCAAACTTTTCAGCTTCAGACAGAGAAGGTAAGATTTTCTTTGTTCACTCACTGTCTACTCATAGATAGTTTCCTCAAAGAGACTGAGTTTACTGTTGTTTTTCATCCTGCAGGAGGAGGAGGCCGTTGACTGGTGGAGTAAGTTCTATGCTTCTGTTGGAGACCAGGAAAAGTGCAGGCCTTACCTGAATAAAGGATACGACAAACTACAGGTGGGATGATGCTTACGCATATTAGAGAAACAGAGTTTATTAAAAAAAAAAAAAAAAAAAAATTGACTCAGCTTTGGTTTGTGTTGGTGTTAAAAGCAGTACACTGTATATCTATATAAGGAACTGTGGAACAACTGCAGTGAGAAATGAAAACCTGCAGATCACTTAATAAGTTCAAACAAATTTGTTTAAATCTCACCCTGAATGGATACAGGAGAAAAATGGAAAGTAGAATTTAGAGCAATAATAAACGGGCCTATTTTGTGATGTGCTGTCTTCTGTTTTGTTTCTATACATGATCTGGCAGATTAAATTATGAAAACACAACAATTAAAGGGGCAGGACTTGATACATTTTATTAACTTCATCCTACACTCATTTGAACAAGGTATGATTAGTTATGCCATTATAGAGTTGTCTTTTTAATTGATTTTTCTTTTTCTATTTTTTTGCCAAATCACTTTGTATATTTTTAAGTATTTTTGTTTTTCTTTCAACCTGTTATTTGTTTAAAATAATAAATGAAAAGCTGCAGCTCGACTGCAGCATTATGCAGGTTTGTGATCAGGCTGATCAGACTTTGGGTTTGAGATTTTCTGCCCTGATAAAAGCAGTGGGACTGGGGGATGATTCAGTAGGTGGATCTTAAAATTAGAAACAGCACAAATGTAGGTGTTCCGAGACAAATTACAGACAGGGTGTGAAATGTAGTTTGGTGAAAAACTCAATAATAATAGTTTTGTTTCACAGATAATACAGTAGATGTGATTTTTGATCATTTGTTGTGTCTCTAAGGTGTTCAACCGTGAACTGGAAGAGGTTGAAGAGTTCAAAGGACTCACTGATTTCTGCAGCACTTTTAAACTTCAGCGAGGAAAGACTGAAGATGAGGAAGAGGATCCATCAGTTGTGGGAGAGTTCAAGGTAAAGAACTACATAAGGATAAAGAATCACACACTCATCCCTGTTTTTACCTGAAGGTAGAATTAACAACCAATGCTGGAGCAGCTCGGCACCCTCTTTTCGTAGCCCTTGTTTGCCCTCTGGTGGATGATTTCTGAATTGCAGTAGAATCATTAGATTTATTTGGACGCGACTCGGCATTATCTTCATACAGCTGAATAATTTGGATCTGTTTGACTGTTCAGCATGTTGATTGAAGGACTTAATTATTCAGGTAGCTACTTCAAGTTGACACATTTGATGCTCCCTCATAGATGTGAAATTTGGTCATTAATATTGTGTAGAATGATCACAATAGGACAAGTTGTGTTGTCTTGTTTTGTTTTAATCAGGGCTCATTCAAGATTTACCCGCTGTCTGATGACCCAGGGGTTCCTCCTCCACCGCGTCAGTTCAAAGAGCTTCCTGAAAGTGGACCACAGGAGTGTCTGGTCAGGATTTACGTGGTGCGCTGCATTGACTTACAGCCTAAGGACACAAACGGCATGGTGAGATCTGAAAAGAACTAAAACTAAACAGCAACCCTAGTTTACTAATACGGATTTGAGTAACGGACTAAACCAGTTCATTTTGGATTCTGGTTTCAGTGTGACCCTTACATTAAGATTGCATTGGGGAGAAAACACCTGGATGACAGAGATAACTACAAGCCAAACACCCTCAATCCAGAGTTTGGGAGGTAAAACCAGCTCACTGTTAATTTTGCGCTGGTTCACCTGACTTAGATCAGGTGTCCGTTTGTGTATGAGCAAAGGGAGCAACAAATGTGTTTTTCAATTTGTTCAGGATGTTTGAGCTGTCCTGCTTCCTGCCTCAAGACAAGGACCTGAAGATTGCTGTGTATGACTATGACCTACTGAGCAGAGATGAGAAAGTGGGTGAAACGATCATCGACTTGGAGAACAGACTGCTATCTTTTTTCAGGCCTTGTTGTGGCCTGCCAGAGACTTACTGTGTGTAAGTAAACACTTTCCTTTTACGTGCACACATATCAGATAAGAACGTCTTCACTGCAGTTAATGTATCATACACAGTATGTGTTTTAGTTTCTAAAGCCAAGCCTATAAAGCGGCAATGTTTTCACAGTTCTGGAATCAATCAGTGGAGAGACCAGCTGAAGCCTTCACAGATTCTCCAAAATGTGGCGAGAGTGAGAGGCGTTCCTCCTCCACGCATAGAGGCGGATGGCAGCTCATTGACCCTCTCAGGAAAACAATACAACCTACAGGATTTTGGTACTGCCCTTCTGAAACATTCTATAATCCACATATTAAGTATTATCTGAAGCATTAATCCATGAACGTATTACATTGTGATCGTTTTAACTGTTATTATATCTTTGCAACTTTCGAAGTCATTTCTTTTAACATCGCTTTTATTCTCTGCTTGGCTTTTGCAGAGGTAAACACTGTGATCCACCCCCACCTGGGTCCAGCAAGGGAAAGACTGGCCTTGCATGTCCTCAGAAACCAGGGCCTGGTACCAGAGCATGTGGAGACCAGAACTCTTTGTAGCTCCCACCAACCCAACCTGTCCCAGGTTAAGATAACAGCATTTACTCTACATTTTATTTTATGTTGTTTTGTGTTTTTTTTTTTTTATTTAAGTTTCAGTCTTTTTTTCTGTGATCAAAGGGAAAAATCCAGATGTGGGTGGACATTTTCCCAAAGAGCCTTGGTTTACCGGGGCCCCCGTGTGACATCACTCCACGTAAAGCCAAGAAGTAAGAGATGAAAAGGCCAAACAGCATATGAAAAAGCTGTATTTTATGTATTTAAGGATAACAGTGCTGTGTTTTAAACAGATACTTCTTGAGAGCCATTGTTTGGAACACAACTGAAGTCACTCTGGATGAAACAAGCATCACAGGAGAAAACATGAGTGACATCTACGTCAAAGGGTACAATACTTACTATGATTACTTCATTTGTACTGTAGTTACATGTAATTCATCTGAACATGCAGATTATCTCATAAATTAATTAATACACCTCCAAGCTATTCTGAAATTAACATTTACAATTTCCTAGATGGATGCCTGGTATGGAAGAGGACAAACAGAAGACTGATGTCCACTACAGATCGCTGGACGGGGATGGAAATTTCAACTGGAGGTTCATCTTTGGGTTTGAATATCTTCCTGCAGAACAGTTGTGTGTCGTCTCCAGAAAAGTGAGTGAGATCCTAGAACACAAACATTGTCATTTTTGTACATTTTTGGATGGTGTGATGGTAGATGGTGTGAATAAAATTTCTGTCTATTAACAGGAACACTTCTGGAATCTGGACAAAACGGAATTTAGGATTCCTCCAAAGTTGATCATCCAGATATGGGACAATGACAAATTCTCCTTGGATGACTACTTAGGTGACAAAGCTTTACATCAACCCTATTTATGCCATTTCTATACAACAAAAGGAATGTCTATGAAGGTCCCAGAGCATTAAAGATTGAGTTGTTAGTGCAGTCATAAAATGTTCTTGTAATTTTTATGTCGTAGGTTCAGTTGAGCTGGATCTACTCAATCTGATCCCTCCTGCTAAGAGCCCAGAAAAGTGCAGTCTGAAGATGTTACCAGGGATGATGGGCTCAGCGTCCTCCAAAAAACCACAGCCAAACTCCCTCTTTTCACAGAAGTCTGTTCGAGGCTGGTGGCCATGTGCGATCCAACAGAATGGGAAGCAAGTGCTGGGCGTAGGTTTATGTCCCAAGCACCTAACCTAGTTTTCTTCTACTTTCAGTTTCCAGGTCACTTGTTAATGCTGTGTTTCAAACGTTTACAGGGGAAGGTAGAAATGACACTGGAAATTGTGGAAGAGAGGGAGATGCAAGAGAGACCTGCTGGGAAAGGCAGAGATGAGCCAAACATGAATCCAAGACTGGACTCACCAAAGTGAGGACTCTAAATCCTTAAAAAAACTGAAATGCTTTAAAATTATATCACTTTTTAGTCACATTTCTGCCTATGACTGAACATATTTAATGTGAATATTGCTTCTTTTTCTCAAACAGCCGCCCTGACACTTCATTCTTCTGGTTTACAAACCCCTGCAAGACCATGAAGTTCATAGTTTGGCGCAGATTTAAATGCATTTTCATCATAGGGATCATCCTGCTGCTTGTTCTCCTGTTCCTTGGGATCCTCTTTTACTCTCTACCAGTGAGATAACATAGTTTACTGATAATTTATTGAGACACAAATGCACATTTTTCATTCATCTTTTCATGTTTTTCAAATACTTTTTTCTGGCTCTGACTGTTTTTTTCTTATCTCCCTCATACCTACAGAACTACATCTCAATGAAGATTGTGAAGCCCTTCTCATAAAGAGCACTGCAGAGAAGCTGTCTGAAGACCTCTTCACTGTTAATATTCTTCAGAAATATGCACTGATCATTATCCTGTGACATAGTCAGAAATGTCAGTTTTTTCTGTTTGATTTTTTTTTGCGCAGTCAGTATTACTAATTTCTTTGCTACAAACAATATCTCTTAAGTTGTAATTCAAAAAAATAAACGATGGTATGTCAGTAAATTCTATTGTATAAATATTGTTCATATTTGACCTTTTTGTGCATATTTACCGAATATAAACCAATTAGGTATATAAACAGTTTAACAGAAAATACTGTAAAACTTGATAAAGGGTAAACAAAACAGGTTCAATTCAGTGATGAAAGTGAGACTTGTACTTTGGTTTAATTGTTTAAACTGTTTACAGACACAATTAACCTGGACAGGTGACAAATTGTTGGGGTATGCTTTCCTCTGCAAATGTCTGTATATTTTGACTCTTAAGTGTCGCACGACAGTAAACTCCTTTCTGGCATAGTTACTAGGACACCAACTAGTGATCCCGCCTCTTTTCCCCAGAAACGCTTTTTTTTTTTTTTTTTTTTTTTTTTTTTTTTTTTTTTTTTTTTTTTTTTTTTTTCCAAACTTTATTGACAGTCAGAAATAACAGTTTGTGGAAAAAAAACAAAATAAGAACAGTACAATGCCAGGGGGTCATATTGATTAAAGCAGTATACAAAACAGTTATGAATTAGAGCAACAAAATATTATATAAAAGGCATAGCTCAGTGGTTTTGATTGCTTTTTTGTTTGATGAATATTGAATTGTTGTGATGTACTGTTTAAGTTCCTTCTCAAATACTAAAAAAGATGGATTATGATTAGAAAATTTGGATTTATGTATGTGGTATTTTGCAAGTAGAACAAACAGGTTGATGATATAATATTGGTCTTTGTTGTTTGCAGGATAAGAGTGGAACCCAAACAGTACATTTACATATGTAAGAGACACACCGGATAAGATATTCTGGGAGATAAATGTTCTGACCTCTTGCCAGAACACACATGAGGCAGGACAGGACCAGAACAAATGATGAAGATCTTCTTCAGATTGTTTACAAAATGAGCAGTTCACATCAATGTCTTTTTTATATCTACGTAAAAATAATTTGCAGGGATAAAATCTATGTATCATTTTAAAAGAAACTTCTTTAATCTTATTTATAATCAGGTATTTAGAAGGAAGGCACCATATTCTTTTCCAGTTCAAGTCTGGAGTAAAGCTATTCCAGTGAGACACTATATTTGGAACAGAGATTATTTCCTTTTGAAATAAGGCACGTATATCACGGTTGTTATTACTCTTCTTAGTAGAAAAACAGATTTGACCAACGGTAGTGACAGCAGGGTCTAATTTCAATAAAGTCAGTTCAGATGTAACCGAGCTTTTAAGTAGCATAATAACACCAGATGGAATAGCGTCAAAAACTACAGCGTATTCCTTTGGTGGTATAGGGATACTGTACTTATTTAGAAATTCTGAATAAGACATTAAAAAACCATTAGTGTTGAGAAGCTGTTTGACTAAATAGATCCCATGGTCAAACCAGTTTTCCAGAAATAAAGATTTCTTTTTGTATAATATATCTCTGTTATTCCAGATGTAGTATCTGTGAGGTGAAAAATTGTGCCTATAAATTAAAGTCCAAGAAAGAAGCATTTGTTTATGGAAATTAGACAGCTTTAAGGGAATCTTTTCAATGTTATAATTGCAAAGTAAAGTAAATTTAAGGCCACCAAGTTTCGAAAATAAGAAATTTGGGATAAAATTCCATGTTGAGGATGGGTTTTTAAGAAATTGTTTTATCCAATTTATTTTGAAGGTATTATTTAAGGTTGAAAAATCAAGAAAGTTCATACCGCCGTGTTCATATGAATTCCTCAGAACTGACTTCCTAATGTAATGAATCCTATTTCTCCATACAAATTTATATAGCATGTTATCAACAGTTTCAGCAGTCTGTTTGTTCACATTAAGAGATAGGGCTGCATAGGTCAAGCGGGAAATGCCCTCAGCTTTGGTTAACAAGATTCTCCCTCTAATCGACAAGTCTCTCTGAAGCCATGAATTAAGCTTTTTCTGTGCCTTACCTATAATGGGGTTGAAATTCAGAGAGCATCTAGTATTTTGGTCTTTGTTGATTGTTATGCCAAGATAGGTAACAGAATCCTTCACGGGAATGTTAGAAATGGAGGATACGTTACAATTTTTGAGGGCTAACAGTTCACACTTACTGATGTTTAAGCAGAGCCCAGAGGCATTAGAAAAAGACTTAATTATGTCAATGGCCACTGAAACCTGAGAAGCATCCTTTAAAAATAAAGTGGTATCATCAGCTAGCTGACTGATAATGATTTCTCTTTCAGCTATCGTGATACCTTTCAGGTGGCTGAGTTTAATAAAATCCGAAAGTAGTTGAGTGCAGATCAGGAACAAGTACGGTGAGACCGGGCAGCCTTGTCTGACACCGCGTTTTAGATTAAATCTGGGAGATGTGCCTGCATGTAGTTTAATTGAACAGTTAGCATTATTATACATGGTCTTGATGGCTGCACAAAAGTAAGGACCAAAACCAAATATTTTTAAGGCTTGAAACATGAAATCATGTTCAATAGTATCAAAAGCTTTCCTAAAATCTAAGAACAGAATTAAACTGTTATCATTGCAAAGATCAGCATAATCAATAAGGTCTAGTATAAGCCTGATGTTATTAGCTATATGTCTCTGTCTCATAAAACCACTTTGTGTTTCATCGATAATGTGATCTAGAACAGATTTCATTCTAATAGCAAAAATTCGAGCTAAAATTTTGTAGTCATTGTTAAGCAGGCAGATCGGTCGCCAATTATCAATCAAAAGAGGATCTTTTTTAGGTTTTGGAATAAGGGTCAAGAGACCTTGACATAAGGTGGGAGGAAGAGTTTGTTCTTCAATGCTCTCTACAAACACACCATGGAGGAAGGGGGACAGCTGTTCTGCAAAAGTAATATAGAATTCAGACGTAAGGCCGTCAACCCCAGGAGATTTATTCAGCTTTAGATGTTTGATTGCAAATAGGACTTCGTTCGGAGTTAAAGGACTATCACAAAAACTCCTTTGGTCTTCACTGATTGACTTTGATTCAGCGAAGTGAGCAAAAAAATTGTCAGCATCAGTTTCATTATAATGTGACTCATATAAAGATCTATAAAATGTGGAGCAATAATTAGCTATTTTTTTGGGATCATCAGTAATAATATCATTAATATTGAGTTTTTGAATAGAACTGTTTTTACCACGTGCTTTTTCAAGTTGAAAAAAATATGCAGAGTTACGTTCCCCCTCCTCCAACCATTTTCTTCTTGACCTTACAAAGGCTCCCTCTGCTTTCCTTCTGTATATGTCATCTAACTTATTTTGCAGAGATATTAATTCTTGTAAGTCATTTTCTGATAAATTTTCAGGTGAGTTTTGAGTAAGTGCCGTTATCCTAGAGATCACATTTGTTTCTTCAATTTTTCTAGATTTTGATAGCGAGGTTCCAAAATCTCTTAAAAACTTTGATACCTCAAATTTAAAAAGTTCCCAATTTCTGAAAAAACAACTATCAGCTAAAGCTTTGTTCCAGTAGATATTTATTAGTGTTTGAACTTTTTTAATTACTAATTCATTTTTAAGAATAGAGTTGTTAAGTTTCCAATAAGAGCCTCTAAACACATGAGTAGTGTTAGGGCCAAAGGAGACAGTTAGTGACACGGCTCTATGATCTGTTAATGGAGTTGTTATTATATTGGCAGTAATGTTTTCCTCATCTAAACAATCAGAAACTAACCAGTAATCTATGCGAGACATTGAAGTACAAGCCTTATTATTCCATGTATAAAATTTACTGTTGGGATTTTTCTTCCTCCATATGTCAACCAGATTAAAGTTTTCCATGAAGGTAGTCAGAGTAGAAGCAGACGAATTATTAACATTTGGGGGCCATCTGTCTAAAGAACCATTCAAAGTAACGTTGAAATCCCCACCCATAAAGAGTAGCGCATTTGGGTACTTTGAAAACCAGTGTAAGAAGCTAGATTCTAAAGCATCAAATAAAAAGTCATTTTCAGGTTTTGAGTTGTAACCATATATGTTAGCAAGAACGATAATATTGTTGTCAACCTTAAGGATTAATATTATGTAATGGCCTAAAGGGTCACTTTCTGAGTGTAGGACTACACCACTAAAGTTGTTTTTTAAGATAGTAACCCCTGCTGATCTTTCTGATCCATGTGAAAACCAAAGGTCATTCCCCCACTGAGTTTTCCAAAAAGAAACATCATTCACCACCGTATGTGACTCTTGAAAAAAATAAAAGTCAGATTTCTGCTGTTTTGCAAATAAAAACAAAGCTTTACGCTTAACATTATCTCTTAAACCCCTGGTATTTAGAGAAAGAACTGATAAGGACAATGTAGGAAGTTTTATGAATTCAGTAAACAATTTTCACCTCTCAATAACTGAAATATTTTTTGCAGGAACAATGAATTATAACAAATATGTTTATAATCCAAATAACTAGTATTGAGCGCAAATCTACGCCTTAGAACTGTATAAGTTTAAGTTTTTATCAAAGAGCACAATCAGCCAACAGTAATAAAAGGAAAAAAATAAATAAATAAACTGTGCTGAATTACAGTACACCTGGAAGAGGGCACAAACATGAAAATAAAGTCTCAGGCATTAGTGCTTAAAATTGTGCTGTATCTTCAAGTACGAAGTTTGGATTAAAATCATACTCGCAAGCACTAATGCTTAGTTTAAGACTATAACCCAGACAAGAATATATCCTTCTATAGTAAAATAAGAATATGTATATCTATTAAAATTATATATAGCACAGTCAGCCAGCAGTAATAAAAAATGTAAACTTAAATACTCAGTCATTATATGGCTGCTTATGTATGGCTGTACCTATAGGTAGAGAGTGTGGAATAAGGAGAGAGCACAAATACTCATCATGCAGGTTTTGATGTGATAATCAGGGCACGAGTAAATGTGCTTGTAGTGGAGACAGTAATGTGATATACCATCAAGGGGGTCTTGCTGTGTCCATCTGGTCAGGAGTAGACTGGACTCTGTGTGGAGATAGCATTGGGTGCATTTCTTTTCCGTCGATTATCACACGAACCCCGGCGAAGTGTGCCTTTTTCCCTTCTTTCTTGGCGGCTTCAATCATTGGCCAAAGTTTCTCACGCAGTGCTTTGTCAGCGGTGGTAAGATCCTCCGTGAATCTCAGTTTGTTTTCCTTGAGAAAGCTGCTGTTTTTGGCCATTCGCCACACCAGGTCACGTGATGATCTGTTGGTGAAGCGGATAATGGTTGTTCTCGGCTTCTTTTGGTTGTCGTTAAAGCGACCCAGACGGTGAGCAATGTCGATATCTTCTTTGATCCTGGTCTGATTCTCTCCAACGACGGCACAGCAAATTCCTGCAACTTTGGCTTTGACATCCTCCTGTTTGTTTTCAGGGATCCCGTGAAGCCTCAAGTTCCATCTGCGCTGATACCGCTCTGCCTCATTGATTCTCATTTCAACCTCTGAGAGCTTCTGGCTGTTATTTTCACATGTGCGGTTCACCACCTTCATGTCTGCTTTCAGGGTTTCCACCTCAGTAAATACGAAGTCAATTGATTTCTTCAGAGCGTCAATGCTTACAGTATTATGATTGATCAAGCTTTCCAGACTGTCTGCTCGCTCATTAATTAGCTCAGCAATGTTATTTTGTAGTTGAGTAAGTGTTAAGTCACCTTTCAGCCTCTTTTCAGCTGGTTTAGCAGGGGTGTTAGGGTCGGACTCTGGAAGTGGCGTCAACTCTGGGCTCTGTCTGCCTGTGATGGAGGAGCAAGCATACTCATGGTCGGAGACAGAACTGGCAGCAGGAGGAGCTGCAGGACAAGCCTGGGCACTGGAATTAACCGTTGACATCTTGCCTTTGTATGAGTCTGTAGTTGAACTCTTGGTAGTGGCTTTTATTGATTTTTCTTTACGTTTAACACCTTGCTCGGTCCGGAACATGGTAGTTGTAGTCCAGCTTCGTAGGGTGTTAGCCTACCTTGAGGGTTGCCGACCGTTACCGTTAGCCTGTTGCCGCGCTCGGTGGGCTTCGATGTAAAACGCAGTTACAGCAAAGCACTTCTTTGTTGGATTAAGCAGGGCGACTTGTGTTAATATTACAAAAGTTCCTGGCATACGATAAGTTCACAATAGGCAGTAGAGAGGAGTGAAAATTGAAAACTCTGACTCAGCCACGAACTCCCACGACTGCACTGGCCGCCATCTTGCGCAGCCTCCTTTCCCCAGAAACGCATTCCTATTCGTCCATGTCTCCATGACGTCAAAGAGTGGCAGCTTGGCAGCTGCCTGCAACAACGAAGTGAAAGTGAACCAATAACCGGACGATAACACTTGAAGTCATATCTGCTTTGTGGATACATAGTTGTCTATAAAAACCTATGAATGATCTGAAATGCTTCATACGCAGATATTTCCCTCAAAGCCGAACATGTAAGTTGTGTTTCTTTGTTTTACGACGCAGACATTTCTGCTTGTCTGAGGATGAATTAGGGCTATCAACCAGAATCGGTGCTAGCTAATATTAGCTAACGTTTAGATTTGTAGCCAATAAATGCTAAGTTAGCTCAGGATGATGACTTGGGATTTTGTCCTGTCCGCATAAGCTTCTGACGAAACCCCTCTGAAAGAAGTGCCGCGACTTTAACTATATAGACGAACAAGTCTATTTTAATGTGAGCATTACCAAAACAACAATAATGCAGTTAGGTTTTTATTTCAGTTAGCTCGTTTTAGCTTTTTGGAACCTGTCAGAAGCAGTATGTCTTTAAGATTTGCTGTCATACGTCGAAAGGTTTATATAGTGGATCTCTTTAAAGCTGAGACTACAACGAGATGCCTAACTTCATTAGTCGACTAAGTGGGCAAAGTCTAGAAAAACAACTGTAGTTGCACTTTTTGTTTACCAAATATCTGAGTGTCGTTTCACAAGAAGACCACACCTCAGAGAAGAAAAACATAGACCGATGTAAGGCTTGCGACTCCAGAAACCCCCATGGTTACTTTCGGTTGTATTTTAATGATACAATGTATTAATTTCTTCGCGTCTTTATATTTATCTTTATCTTTATACTGGAAACATGTTTTATGGGGATGATGATGTCACCTGTTAGACAAACTATTTTTTGTTTGTTTTCATAGTGAAACATAGACAGAAAATGCTGACAGAAAATGTCAGCAGTGTGAGAGTATTACACTGTCTGAGTCATCACATGGAGATTGAATTACATGTTCCAGTGACATTACAGTTAAAATGCGTCATTTCGCAGGGCTTTTAAAACCGACAGCAATGTTTTAAAGAATTTTGCACTGGAATTCAAATCAGCGACTGGTAGAATTGTTATTTTAAACCATAGTATTATTATTAGCCCAAATGTTCATTCATTTCTATCTGTTTAACCAGCAACATTTGGCTGATTTTGCATTGAGCAGTACACACATCTTGCATGAGTTTGACTTATAGAAAACTTGTTAATATGATGTATAACCTGTCCAAAATTTTGTCGTTTTTCTCTCTATGCAGTTATTGGTGATTCATGTCATATCCACCAAAGATGGACGAAGAGATGAATTCTCAGAGAAGGTAAAGCCATCATGGTCGAGTGTATATAAATAACAGTGCCTCATGTAAATTGTTCGGAGTGGATTTCTAATTTAAGATGATCGACACAGAATTTACATAAAAGGCTGCAAAGTGGACATAAGGAAAAAGACAGGTTCATCAGCGTGATCATAATGGTTTTTTTTTTTTGTTCGTTTTTCTCTTTGTTTCAGCGAGACAGCTGAAGACAATCAACCCCATGTGAACAATGATGTTCTAAAAGCTGACTTATCGGACACACAAGATGAACTCTGCTGTGTGACAGAAAAGTGTGACACCACAAAAGACAGTGTGCCAACTGAGATATCACAAGATGATGTAGCATCACAGAACTTTATGGACTGTGGACCTGGACGGGGACTTGATGATTCTGGCTCTGATGGCAGCAAAAGTGATGCAGATAATACACACTGTTCTAATGGACAGAAATCCAAGAGGCCCAGTTCACCTGGTTCTCACCCTGTCAAAGAGACCTGTGTCACTGCAAACTCTCCAAACCCAAAGCTCACCCTCTGTCTTAGCATTAGTCCCAGAAAGGATATAAATACACTCAGTGATGTGGAGATGTTGAGTCCAGACAGTTCTGTCTGTAAAATCATGCCAATGAACAACGCTGCCGACAAGAACTGTGTTGGTAGTGCTTGTGGGGAGGACTCTGATGTTGCTAAGGCTCAGGTAAAGGAATCCCAACAGTCTGTCAAAGACTCTAAAACCAAGTGTTTGGCTGAAGAAAGCGTCCGTGTGGTTGCCATGGGAACTCAGGGTGCAGAGGTGGCAGAGTGCAGTATCTCCTCTGACATGAGCCAGGATTTAACTGATAGCCAACCAGGTGGAATTTGTGAAAGGTACTCATAAACATTTTCACTTCCCTGTCCCCGTTTTGCCCTTTGTGATTGGTGAATCCTCTTACCTGATGCGCATGGAGCCCATTGTGCTCTGTACAAAGTTTGATAATCTTTTTCCTTTGCAGCGTCTCCTTCGCATTACGTCACATGGACAAAAGATGGCTGGGGACGCCGATAGATGAGCTGAACAGAATGCCTCAGTGTGCCCCCCCTCTGACTCACCTGAAACCAGCGTCTAACCACACTGTTGCAGTCAGAGTGAGTCACAGCTACTTGTTCTCTCTGTAGTGAAAAACATGTAGGATGACTGGGCTTTATGTGATGGGTTTATGCTTTGTTTTAGTGAGAAAGAACCAGAAGGGGAAACATGGGAGAGTGAAGGTCAGGAAGGTTGTTTGGATACAGACAGTGAGAATGAAGAAAAGGGAGGCACTTCTCTGTGATCCCCTCAGGGCCTCTTGTCAGTAAAGCTCCTATCAGACTGTTTTCTACTTGTATTCCCACAGGAACACTGTGGGACTTCAAGTAGTGCTTCTGTGGAATACAACTGACTTCTGCGACCCAAGTTAGACAACAAGAATACTGATTTGTTAATTACTGTTTTAAAAAACATCAAATATCTGCTTTCATATGCTCAGATAGCCAGAAAAGGAACATGTTAATTTTGGTTGATCAAGTGTCAAGCTCAGATATTCCAGGATGTACCTTTATGACACTTATCAGCAACTGTTTGTTTACCTTCTGAAGAAGTAATACATGTGAAAGTGAGTAATGCTTCAATATGATGCCTTTCTGCCACTTTGTTTCCCTGTTACAGACAGATCTCCTCAGAGAGGGAGAGTTTCCTGTCCCCTACCCCAGCAAGTTCAAAGATGCATGGGATGATGTTCATGTGAAGATGCCCTGCTCCGACAAGAATCTCTTTCCCATGGAGACTGAGGTAAAGATCCTTTTTCCTGCCTTCAGAACAAGTAAATGTTACTTACCTACTCAAAATTATATACGTTTTTTTTTTAAATTCATATTTCATTTCATACAGGATGGAAGTGGTGTCCAGAGCCGATGGGAGTTGATCCACACTGCCCTACATGGATGGTTTAAGAGTTCTCTAGATGTGAGGGTAAGACAGGAAGTCTGAATTAGGCTGAACAGATGCTGAGATTTCAAGAAGACATACTTATTTTTAAGATCAGTTTTCATTTGGAATTGCTTTGGTTCTTAGTTTTAAACTTTCCTCAGGTGAACAGATGGAAAACCACAAAGAAATAAAAAAGTTAGCTAATGACACAGTTCAGTCTGGTTGTTTTACACAGTCAAACCTCTGGCCCTGCCTTCTCATTTTATTTCTTGTGCTCTTATCAAGTTGGACAGAAGTTTGTAAATAAGTGCTCATGAATAGAGAAAGTGGGGGAAAATGTTTTTGAGTGAATTTGTGTCATTATTCAAAGAGGTTTTTTTCTCTTTGCTGCACAAAAATATGAGGTTGTTGAGCTCATTGAGGATTAAATACAGGAATTAAATCAGGGTTAAAATCAGGGCGGGCCACCTTTTAAAAGCAGGCATTATAAGGAAATCACTTAGCCAGCACGGCTTTGATAAAGAAGAAATTCTGCTCTAATGTTCCGTCAGAATATTTGCGAATATACAAAACCTGTTCCATCTCAGACCACAAGATGGCAGAGTTGGCAGCATTTTTTCTTCAGCCTCTTGTCTTGTATTAAAGCCACACTTGTAGAATGTGATTTTAAACATAATAGTACATTGAATCCGCTTTTTAACCACAGCAATGCAACATTGTGAGTTTTTTTATGATGAATTATTGTTTCTAAGTTACTTTTATTCTCTTTTCAGGATGCAATACTGCGATACAACATAGCACATGTGAAGAAATGGGACTTCACTGCCCTGAACCTTCTGTGCACAGAGGTAAGCTTTCCAAAACACCAACTGTTGACGCTTTTTCATACAAACCACAGAGCAGGAACATCTGCACAGCTTCCCTTAAACCTCTGGTCTTCTGTAATGGCCTAAGCAGGGGTTACTACTGAGAAACAGACTTTTGTTTTGTTTTCCTCATTAACTGGCTGTCTGCAATTAAGAAGAACTAACATGTGAGTAAACAACTCATCAGTGTCATACAGCCAGTGGTTTGTTTCACACCTCTGACAGCCTCTGTGAACTTCCAGGTAAACAGCCGCAGTGTTTGTGAAACTCACCAAGATTAACGATGTCTTTGAAATGCACCTTAATGAAGAATGAAGCTGAAGCTGTTATTCAACATGAGTTGTTATTGCAAAGGGAGTCTGATTTTCTCTGTTTGGCTGCCAGTCCGTCAGTGTGTGTGGTCCCCTCCCAGTACCTGGGAGTCCCTCAGGACTAAACAGGCATCATACAGTTAGGACAGATGAGCAGTGAGCATGGCGGCAGCAGCTGGTGCAGGTGAACCAGGGGAATGTGTTTCCTTTTTTTCTTCCTTCTCTTTTTCTTCTAAGCTCAGCTATCCTCAGCTGAAACAGTTAAGATCTTTAATTACAGAGAATTAAAGACCTGAGAGAGAAACTTTTTTCCCCATGTGGCATTAATCTTTACCTGTCTTTTTGCAGATTCCTTCCTTGAATCTTGTAGAATCTCGTAGATAGCATGGTTAGCAGTGTTAATTTAACTCTGGAGTGTGTGCAGATCTTTATATAGATAGAAAACATTTTATAAATTCTTTTATGTTTTACTTTGAAGAAGAATTCTAATAAAAAAGGGGAACCATTCTGATATCAAATAAAAACCATTTGAATAAAAAAAAAACCCTGCCTCAAACTCAAAGCAGAGGCTGCAAAAGAATTAATACCAACTTAAAGATTACAAATAAGTATGCATGTACACACAAGTTCACATTCATGCATGAACAAGTTCATAGACATTGTGCAGTCATATGATAAAGAATAAATAAGTAGCACTGACAGGTACACAGTGGTCCTGGTCAGACGGACGTTTCTAGAGAAAATGCTGCAAAGTCTCTGAAGGAAAAAAGGGGTAAAGGTTTTCCTCCATCTTCAGAATTTAAGATTGAGGTCATGTGTTGGTTTCTCCAGAGGGAGAAGAGCTGCAATCTGTGATATCACACACTACAAAACAGACAGTTGCACCAAAGTACAGTTTTATTGACAGAAATTGGAAGTTTGTATATTAAAAAAATAAAAACCGTGTAGTGAAAAAAGAATATCTCTTTGGATCTTTTTCCAGCCTTCAGCCTTTCATGTTTTCCTCAAATTATGTGCTCACAGTGGAGAATAATTCACTCAAAAACCAGAGTAAAGATTGAAACATGGAGAGGTAATACCTTTCAGTCACTTAGCAAAAAAAGCAATTCCACCTTGATTTAGAAAATTGAGCTTATTGTACAGTCCTTTTCTGTTTCATGTCTTAATGGAAGCCATTGTGAAGAAGATAATTATCTTAATGGAGCTTTTACACTTAATTTTTTTTTCTTTTTTTACATTTGTTACAATTGACTTTTCAGCCTGATGTTCGTTCATTCTCGTCGCTGATTACTCAGTTTAAGCCAGACCACTCCAAAACGTCCTCTTTTTCTCCATCGCTAAAATAATTTTGCAGAGTAAAGTAGAAAGTGCAGTTGATCAATAGCTGCCCGGGACTTTTATAGCTTTTTCCAATTTAATTAAAAGCTCCCATTAAATCTGCAATGGATGCTAAGTGAAGCCAGCCAGACGCTCACTCTTTCCTGCTGAGGAAAGGAGCGATGGAAGCACCGGCTCAAAGAAAAAGGCAAGTCACCGTTTGGGAAATGGAAGTTAAACAAGTATCTGAAAAAAGCGATGTAAGATTTTAACACTTCTTGAGATGAAACATATCCCCTGCTGCATTTGCTTTAGGTCATTTATGCTTCTATGAGTTGATGGATGCTGGATGAGATCTCAGAAAATAACAGTAACACATTGAGCAAGAATGATTAACAGCTGCTACAGCACAGCAGACACGCACCATCTTAAGAGATTCATCTCTCACACAGACTAATGTGGTGTTGAACCATGTAGGAAGAGCTGTTACAACATTCTTTGAATGCACTGACTTTATGTTTAATTCATAAAACCGTTTCTTCTGCTTGTACCTTTTAATTTAACCAATGCTCCTCTTTTGCTTTAGTTTGAAGCAAGTTTGAATTTAAACCGCAGCGCTCCTCAGCCAAAACCTCCTAATTAAATCTGGAGCAACGTTTGTGCAGCGCCACGGTAATTGTCAAGAGGTACGCTGCCCCTGGGCCGGTGATTGACACTTTGCTCAACGTGTAATAGCCACAGGAGGGGGAAAGAGAGTTACCCAAATTAGGGCTCGTCTGTAAATTGTCTTCTCCCCTGCTAAATGAAACTGTCACAGTGTCACCTTCTGATGAATGTGTGAGGGCCGAGCAGGAAAGCAGTCCAGGAGTAAACACAGCTGATGTTCCAATAGTAGATTGAGCAGCAAGGAAGCAAGACACTTTATCTCTCTCTGTTTGGGCTTAGTTACTCATTTTGTGTCTTCATCAGGGGTCTCAACAAGTCAAATCTGAGGCTTTTTAAGACCATAATGAATAAAAATTTAAGACCCATTTCACATCCATACTGGCAAAAAAGTACAAAAGACATGAAGGAAAATCAGAGGCATATAATTACTTGCAAAGTATTTAAATTTATTCACAGCTTCGCTGTAACCATAGACTGCAAGACTACAGCACACTAGCTGGTCCTGCTCAATAAATTCTGACCGGGCTGCTCAGGTACTTCAGTTCCATTTTGTAGTTGCGTGATAACGTCCTCAAAAATCAAAACATTAAAAAGCAAGACTGAAGTTTATGCACTAGTTTTAAATAAAAGTAATATTAATGCATTTTCAAGACTTTTTAAAACTACATTAAGTACATTTTATGATATTTTAGGAGAATTTCAGACATTTTAAGGCCTTAAATTCAAGTTATTGGATTTTAGTTATTTTCAGACTTTTTAAGACCCTGCAGATACCCTGTTCAAAGTCAAAGGTTAAAGGTATCTTAATTGTCCCCACAGGGAAATTTTTATTGCAGCTCAAGACATACAGATGCAACAAACAACACTGATGATAATCTAAAAAACAAGTGCATAAATACATCTATAAATAAAAAGCCCACAGGGAGTATTCCAGCAACAGGATAAAAAAGGTGAAAAAATATTAAAAAAAAATACAAGATACAAAGATAAAAAAGATAAAGTGCCGTTGCCAAGAGACAAAGAATTCAGCGGCTATTTAATAGACCAATAGCAGCTGGTACAATTTTTTTTTCAAGTTCTTATTGACACCTGTAAGAAAAATTTCCGCTTTTGCCTCTGTGCGACATAAAATGCATTCTAAAATAACATTCTTTAGACATTTTGAGTCACATTTTTAGATTTTTAATATCAGAGTAATAAGTTTGTTTCCTTATTTACAGGACACTGTTTTGTTCACAGGAAACGCCCAAACCAGCGTTGTCTATAAGTTCCTCATTGGAGCTGTTATTTATTATTTATAACAGATTATTTTGAGCTGTTTGCCTTGATTTTGATTGAACAGCTTGAGAGAGACAGTTAACAAATCATGTTGGGACAACAAATCCATCTTACCACCTGTGCACTGAGGACAGCGGCCTCTGAACTTGGTGGGGGTAGAGAATAAATGTCCGTTAGAAAATAAGCGACTGCACTCAGGATAAAAATATGAAATTAAGATTTGTGTGGCTTGAGCTGCCAGAAAGTGAAAATAACTTGTAAAGACCGGAATTGATGGAAAGTCGGGGTATCATCGATCATTAGCCCGTGTGGCATTAAATCCAGTTCGTCCTCCTGAAGCCCGCTCCGTCATCAGTATTTATGTGAAAGGTGTAGTTAATTGTGGGTTTGTAACAGTTGTGGCCAGGTGCAGTAGCTGTGGAAAAAGTTGGAGGATCATCTTTCTGCCCTCTTCCTGCCGCATCACCAACCACCATCTATTAGTCCCACAGGAGCGCTTTATGATGTCTGCCAGCTCATTACTTCTGACAGCATTTAGTCAGACCTACTCTGCAGCCGTATAAACGCCCTCCCCGGCCAAATCACCCACCAAAGACTTCCTGCTGGAAATCACCCTGCCACTCTCTCCTCCACTGGTCATTTGCATTTGCTCCAGAAGGTCCATTTAATCAGCACAAGCTCCTCTGCTTACCTTGATAGAGCAAGGCGAGTGATTGATGGCAGTGACATTCGAAGCCAATACACTCATAAGTGATTGCGTTGTAAATCTGGGTCTATGATGGAATAACTGGGTGTTTATTTTGGAAGGAATTGCAGATGGATGCTGAGGTAAGCTACAGGCTGAAGTATGGATGCCTCGGCCGTGTCAGGCTCACTCACAGATTGATGGTGAATTCTTCTGAAACAGCCTCTGTGTAGTTCGAAGCTCTGCTGAGCTTCTATTTCTAACTTTACTGCGGAAGTGTTTGGATTATTGATATACCTGAGGAGTGGGAGTCCATACTAAAAAACAACAATAAACTTCCATCCACCTTCACGGACACTGACTTTTCTGGTTTTCCCTCAGATATTAGTTACCTGTGTGGAGTCATGACCTCCCTGTCAAACTGTTATTAAACCATTAAAAATTTTCATCCAGTAGCTAGCTGTTACTCTCAGCGTTCCAGCCTTTTCTGTCTGTTTGTCTTGTTGTTTTTGTAAAGGTTTTATATATAAGTAAAGACTCAATCTTTCAGCACATCGGCACCACGTTGTTACAAGAATCGGGACCCTGAATCATTGGTGCAAGAACCTGACTCTGCTCATAAGATGAGCGTGATTGGCAGCTTATGCCTGCTTCTGCAGCCTTAACTCCTAAGTTCAACTTCACAACACGACCCATGCTCCTCAGCTAGCTGCTCCTCTGATATCACCCTGTATGTGAACCACAACCAGCTCCTTTGTCGTCAAGTTGTAAGTTTGTTCTGCTAAGCTTGAGACTTTATTCTTGTGAATTACCCCTTTTTCCAATTTTTTTTCTCAGTTTTTGTTGATTCTTTCTGTGATCCTTATGCTGTGAGGTACACAGAGTTTAGTTTACATTTTAGATAGGATGCACGATATCAGCATTGATATCAGTATTGGCTGATGTTTGTCGGTTTTAAAGATATCGGCATGGGTCCAATGAGTGAAACTGGGTCGATATTAACTACTGATGTTTATGTCTAGTGTATGTGTCGTGAGAGGGTCGCCATGAATACTGTTAAGTTTTTTATGGTAACTTAATAAAGATATTATTTTGATTTGTGATCCTTTTTGTAATTTATGATCCAGACTTTCTCTCAAGAGTTTTGTGAGTTGAGAGTTTAATTAAACACTTGCTAAAAGTTGTGAGGGTTGCTAAAAAGTAACACGGTTAGTTACTTGTGTGTATGGTAGCCCTGTGACGTTCTTATTTGAAAGTGAAACACCTTTTGAAAATAAAGGAAGACATTCAGTTTGCATGATTTTAAGTCTGTACAAAATTTTATCATCTCAGAAACTTTTTTTAAACATATATCGATATCGGTAAATATCGATTATCGACCATAACAGAAATATTAATATTGGTTGTTGGTATCAGCCAAAATGTCCATTTCAGTGCATCCAAAATTTTAGATGGCAGTGGTGTTCCCAACCTGTAATTCTGCCCCTGGTTGCAGCTGACTCACCAGCAGCTAGAGTAACAGATCAAATGAGCTTCACAGTGACATCTCACTGAATAATTCTTCTTCCTGTGTCTCCTTTTTCCCTTCTCTCTCATTCCAGTGTCTGGAGCTTTGTGAGGTACGACACCTGTTAGAGGTTGTTCTACCTGCTATGGTTGAACTGGCACTCAGCGCTCCTCGCCTCTGCACGATGGTAAGTAAAGTGGTCAGAGTATGTTCGGATGGAATTGTGGGCCTGAAAAGGGAAGGAGAGTAGCAGTTTTGGGGTATAATGTAGAAGTATGTGTATGGAGTCAGTAGTAGAGAGCAGGGTCAGATGGTGAGTGTTTTACAAGATGAGGTTACATCTGCTAGGTAATGAATTCACTCTTTTGGTCTATTTCAGGAAGTGCTTCATTAGAAAAAGAGCCGAGAGAGGACGGGTCTATCTCATGTCATGCCAGGAATCTAAGATTCAGTCTATTTCTTTGGAATTATTAACCAATCAGTCCTCTTATATTATACTTTAAAATACCACAAACAGGGACAGATAAACCCTTCGTTACATCTTGGAGGCCTCCTTTTTTATTCCCAGCAAATGGAGCTAATCCATGTCACATATATTTTAAATGCCAGCCCCATTTGTCTTCATTTAAGTACTCTGACATCAATTATATCAATGCAAGAATCCCAACATATCTACCTCTGCAATTCACTTATCTTTTTCAGAGTCCAGTTTAATTTGATATTTCAGCTCCCTCTAGGCAGGATGGGAAAATCCCTCAAGATCTTACAGGAGACAGAAACCAGGGGCCGACGGTCAAGCATGCTTAGGGAGAACTAAAGGAAGGGATTTCTGCTCCATATTTCACCTCAGTATCATTTTCTAGCACCTGGATAATGAAGCTTTCTGACTCACCGCCCTGTTTTGCAGTATTAAGCGTCAAGGCTGATGTTTACGTGTGTGTTATTAGTGCTGGTATTGATCTGCTAACAGGGCAGCCTTGGGAGGCTCTTTAGCCCTAATCAGTGAAGATGGATGGTCCCTCTGCATGAGTGTGTGTGTGTGTGTGTGTGAGTGAGCAAACCTGGGGGAGAGCAAGAAAACCAGGACCTTAATTACTACCACCCATTTTCCTAATGGAACCCTCCTTGTCTCCTCTGTTTGCTAGATTACTAAACTAATTATCTCCCCTTATTTGCCCTCAGATGTACGACACAGCACCAACATAGTCTTGTGTGTTTCTTCTGCGTCTCTTTGTCCCCACATTTCCCATTCTCATTTCTCTCTGCTGATTTGTATCTGTTTGGATTTTTCTCTCTCTTAGCCAATCCCCCTGCTGAAGTCAAGGATCAACCACTCTCTGACTCTGTCTCAGGAGCAAATAGCCTGTCTTCTGGCCAATGCCTTCTTCTGCACATTCCCCAGACGCAACTCCCGAAAGTCAGAGTACTGCAATTACCCCGAGATCAACTTCAACAGGTAAAGGAACCGCATCCCACACAGAAAACTGTGGGACATAAAACAGGGGTCAGTAACTCTCAGGGGTGATCTACAGAGCAGAAGTCCTCGATTTTAAGATTAAACCTTGAGAGGAAGAGATCTGAGACATGCGTTTAGATCTTGAGTTTGCTTTCTGTTTGATTGGATCAGGATTTGACTTCGAAACACCATTTTGCTTTTTTATCAGCAAAGTGTAAAGGGTACCACAGGTTTATTGGAATAAAAGATATCCAGGATCCCTCTTTTCTTAAAAAAAAGAAAACAAATTTGAGTAGAAAAGTATAAAATTTTTCTTGATGAATTAGAAGTAGACTCATTTCCATAAGGGGGCACTACTGCCCTGAAAACTCCGATTTCATGAGTTCTGCAACTTTTTCTTTGTGCGTATTTATTATGTGTTGAGCATGTTTACACACAGTTAGATTAAAGTTTCACAATCCGCTGTGCCATGCCTTTTATTATCAGAGAGCACATTTATTTATTTGTTTTTTTTATGGGTAGTTCTGAGATCACATTGTGTGCTGTCGCCTTGCAGACTTGGGGGTGGGACTGTGGGCTGGATATCTCATCAAGCTCCATGTTTTTTGTTGTGTCTCTGTGTGGGAGGGAGCTTCAGAGTGGGAGTCTTAAATTGATGTTCTCTGTTTCTACCTACTCAGAAGTAGTGGTCTGTTAAGAAAGCTCAGGATGGCTAATTGAAACAAATTGACTGATAGATTTTGTTAAACAGCACACCCGTCTTCCTGTCGTGGTTGCTTCTCACAATCTTGACGTGTCAGAATTTCTGCGGTGCAGCAGGAGCACAGTCAGGCCTGAGTTTGTTGAGTTCGATGATTGTTGCTCTCATACATATTTGCAGATTTATAACTATGAAACTATAACTTTCTTCTGTCAATTCTTGGGGTTTTTTTGAACGTCAAAATATCAACCGTCCTCTTCTATCCAAGCTTTTGACGAGCAAAAGTGACCAAAAAGTGACAAATGTGTGTGATTCATTTGCATGCAGTCGTCTACCTGTGAGTGTTTTGGAGAAGCAGCGGGTGCTGGGGGTTAAATACATGCTTTCACGTCAGGGTCTCCAAACTCCAGAAAAGTCGCTAAATTAGTTGCTTTTCCTAAAAATTGATCACGTGATTAACGTTTTGGGTGATCTCGTCTTGTAATTTCTGCTTTTGAAATGTAAAAGTTGGTATGATGTTTTTTAATGGATGTCTCACCCACTCTAGCAGACATTCAACATTTTATTTTTATTTTTATAACAGCTGACAAGCTTGTTAGAAGTTGAGATGTGATGTTTGGATAAGCTGAGGTGGGTAATGGAGTTATGATGAGATGTATGAGAGCTAGCTCTGTTATCATATTTGTGGCTGAAGGCAGCACTCCACGCACTGGACACACTGCAGATATCACCTCAATGCTGTTTTTCTTCACATCTTTTAGGCACTGCCCTCTCATTTATTGATTCATAACGACACCTTGTGTTTTTCCTTGGCGTATAGAAGACGGATTTTAGGGCTTAAAATGATCCATAATTCATCTGAATATATCCGAGCAAGGTAAAGCATACAACCAATAGTCAAGCCGAACGGCCCGTCTTAATTTCTGATGTTATTTGCCAAAAACTCAAGTCCATCAACTTGATCGGGATCAGCCTCTCTTTTTGTTTTGAATTTTATCTGCCAACAAGAACACACATGCTCAGAGTACACAGACGTTCCTGGCTCACACAGGTGTTTACGGGCCAGCTCTGAGAGTTGCGTGTACCTGTTGCACCTCATGTCTCTCCACCAAAGCAGTGGGTTGCTTTCTGCAGACAGAGTAGTCGCCTTGACGTAGGCTCCAGGGTGCAGCCGATATCTCGAACGGGTAATTAGAGTTTGAACATGAACACTTTACCTCATGTTCGAAGAATAAAAAGTGACAGCCGGAATAGGTTTGGTGAAACTTGGAATATATTATTCTGATGACCTGTAGATGTAAAGACTGCATAGCCTAAGTTTCAAAATTAAAGCAAATGTTGTCGTGCTTTGAACCTGTGTGTTTTTAACCCTGTGAAGCCCGACCCATCAAGAAGTAGCCAGAAAAATATAACTTCTCGGAGCTGAGATGTATTTTAACCACTTTAACAAAACACACACAAAAAACTGTCGTACTATTTTGTTTATGTTAGATTTTTTTGTGTCATATTTGACACATTGAGCACTTTTGGCAACTTTTGGTTTTAAATTTTTTAGTAAATACGTGTTCTTCCACTTCAGAAATCTTTATTTCAAATTTTAGTAACAATTTAGATGTTTTTTTAGAACAACTTCGTGAAAATTAGCATTTATTTTCCTGAAAAAAAAAAAAGAATTTTTTTTGGAGTAAATAATGACCCATTAAAGGAGGATGTGGCTGCCTGTGATTGACAGGTAGATGCCACAACAGCCTGTTATCAAGAAAAGTAGCATAATAACATGTATCCCATCTGTCGTCCCAGTATGGTCGTTTCTGATTTCTAGGAACAATATGGCGACAGTAGAAATGCCTTAAAGGAGGCTAAAAACAGTTTTGTGATGTCGCAGTGTGTATGCTACTTCTCTTCAATGACAGAACCTTGCAGCACATATAAAAAGGAGCCTTAAACCTCCATAACCTCAGTGTTCCTTGAAATCTCTGTGAGTCATCTGCCCTCCCTCGGGGGTCGATCATTTTATGAATCGCAGAAACGGTCACATCGATGAGTGGTTGGGTACATATTTCTCTCTCTTAGCTCTCTCATTTGATCTTGATCTTAATCTTAATCGCTCTCTCACAATCAGTCATCTGTATAGCTGCTCGATATCTGCCTCCACATCAAAACCTTAGTAGCAGGCTAAGTGAAGAGGCTTCTGAAATAATGTTAGCATCGATTCTGATTGCAGGGCTGGCTCTTTCAGACCCATGACAGCCCTTGGTCGTAGGATCTTGGCTCTGCTTTCACTATCAGCATTTCTGCCAGCAGCAAAATACAGGAAGGAGAACGAGGGGAAAAAAAACTCTTGGTGTTTCTGAGAAGATGAGACACGACAAGACAACCAGCGCAGTCTAAAACGGGGGCTGGATCATTACCAGCCCTCCCTCTCCTCTTGTAATTGAGGGAGTGTCCGGCACTTTGCTTATCCTCGACTGTGGCGCTCTGTCTTGGACACGCACAGCAGCAAGCAATCAGCTGATTGCTGTTTTGGCAGAACTGCCAAGGTTTGTCCTCTGCTAAGTGATGGATAGATTCGAGGGGGAGGAAATAAGGCAGACGTCAGCTTGTGTTTTTCTCTTTTTGAGAAAATAATGACACAGGAAGCCTGTTTAACAGTTTAGTTAACAATGAGAGCTCATTATTGAGAAATAAAATCCCCGTTTGTGTTCCTAAACTTGAGTCACCATGACAGGACCTACTTCACTGTGAAAACAAACCCCTAATTGGTGAGGCAAAGCTGTCAAAAACAATCTATCCTCGTGCACTTTATTTATTAAGCAGGCTTATAGTGAATACAGACCAAATAATTAATAGGACTTTCGATGAAAATATGTTTTGTGACTAAATCCTTCATAATGAGTTTTCTTCTGTCTCCGGCAAAGTAGGAAATTCACCTGTGTTATTTCATAGCCACACTGTCCTCCAGGGTGCATTAAGCCTAATTGACACTGACTAAGAGAACTGAGCATGGGAGGGGGGTTTACAGAGCAAGAGCAACGCTTTGTGTGAGGAATTAAAATGACTTAGAAAAATGTTTCTGATGTGCAAGCTTTTTCTTGAGTGAGTTATTATTTTTCCTTCCTGAAGGACTTAAACAACCTTTTTTATTGAAGTCCCACTCGTTGGTTTTATTTCTTTACTTTTCTTTGCAAAAAAGTGGCAAGGGGAAGGGATGAATGCTGAGTTGTGATTAGTCATCAGCTAAGATCGCTGTTAATGGAGGGAGAAAGTCAGTATGGGGTGATTTAAGCTCTCCATCCAATACACTCTCTCTCCTCTCTCTCTCCCCCCTCTCTCTCCTTCCATCCACCCTAGTTTTTTTACATCAACCACTGAGAACTGAACCACAGCTCCAGGCAGTGCCATTGTGTGTAGGATGGAGGTAGATGGGAGAGATACCACGCTAGTGTGAAGGCTTGACCTCACACGTGACATGTCATAGCATGTTTGTTCATTGAACCACAGATAATAACTGACTGTAACATTATCTCCTGTTGTCTAATGGAGAAAAACCTCTTTTATATAAGTTTTAAAGAACTGTTTTTTATATGAAATGCCGTAGATTTAAATGTAACAAATTGAATAAATAAGTCACCCAGAAGAATGATATCATGTGAACTCACTGTGCTGTTTTCTTTCTGTTTCAGGTTATTCGAAGGCAATTCACACAGAAAAATTGAGAAGTTGAAAACTCTGTTGTGTTACTTCAGAAGAGTTACAAAAACAAGTAAGTTTTCAAAAGGTCCCAGCTGATGTTGCAGCAGCTGTTTCTTTGCAATGCTTGACATGCTTTCAGTTTTACCAAGTTTCTGACTATGATGCGTCTCATGTTTTGTTTTTTTGTTTTTTTTTAAAGGGCCAAAGGGTCTTGTCACATTCACACGACAAGTACTGAACAATTCTCCCAACTGGGAAAGGTATTTATCTTTATTCTCTTATTTATTTATTTATTTTTGTTGGATTCCACCCAGAGATGCAAGTCTTTAAAAAATACATATCCTTAATCGTATCGTATTGAGTCAGATAGTTTAAGCGCCGTTTCCACCAAGCGGTTCAGTTCAGTTTGTCTCTGTACAGCACACATTTTGTAGCATTTCCATTGACTAAACCAGGACAGGTATCCAAATTACCAGACCGCACTGTCCAACTCTTTGGTACCCTGGAGATAGAAACACTGCAGTTTGTTGATGGTTTTAAAAAATCGTCACTTCCTGTGCGACAGCGGTAAGTTTTAATTTAGTTTGATAGTTTTAATAGTTTGGAAACAATTGCGGCATACACCCAAAACTCAAAAAAAATTTAGTTCATTAAGACAAATAAAGTTTAATTGCAAACAAAATACCCCATTAACTTAAACATCAATCACCCCAAAATTAGAAAAAAATTCTCAAATGAAATAAGAAGGTAGATGCTTTCACCCTTAACGTCTGACATTCTTTTTTACCCTTTAAATGTCTCTGTTTGGTTTAAGTCTGTTTCCCGACTGCACTCCGTTGATCTAATGTCCAATGATCCTCAGTCCCAGAAAGAAGAAAAAAAACAAAGGTACGGTAATCAAATTCTCTGCTGCCGATCAGCGGAACAAAAAATTAGCTGACCAAAAATACAGAAATTAAAGGTCTCTTCCTGAGTTACATCCCCAAACAAGAAAATACATATTTTTTCCAGGCAAGTCGAGCAAACGCGCTCCAGTGTGAGGAAAATCCAGTCCACTGATCGGAGTAATCCTCCCCGACATCTTTGTCTTCAAACACAGTTCTTTGTTTCCTTTGTACCTTTCATATGCAGACACACAATTTCTTTTATTTTAACTCAGTGTGTTCTATATCACTACGGGCAATTCGGTTTTAAAGTTAATTACTTTATATCATTACTCTGAACACCACCTTTACCCATTCTTTAAAGTGGGGAAATTGTTTTTATCACAGCATTGATACAAATCACTTCCTCCCTTTTGATCTGACCACTCATGTTTCTTTTCTTTCTTTTTTTTTGACACTAATTTTCTAATGTGGCACTGTCTTACTGTCACGCTATTACATAGCTGACAAGGTTATCGGCATCCGGTTTACACGCCGCCTACCAAGAAGGGCATGGTTGGCTGTGGAAATGCAAACAGGATCAGGCTTTACCGATCTGACCCATACCAAACTGTACTGATCCATACTGGACCGCTTAGTGGAAACGGGGTTGTAGTCACATCAAAACATTTCAAGTTGCTTAAAATGACCTTTCCCCCTCATGTTTTTAAAACAGTTCAAAATAGTATTGTCTTTAGTGTTCATGAAGCTTGGACTGACTATTCATGCTGCTTCTTACAAAGCCTTAACAAACCTGCAAGACAGAAAGTGAGTGAGATAAAAGTCAGAAATGATCCTCCACAAACTAATGATGGTATGAGTATCCAGAGAGAAGCTACTTTTTCAGGCTTCTGCATCATTTCAGGAAATGAAACATTTGTTAAAGCAGGAGTCACGTTTCGATGAATCTGCAACATAATTTATTTGCTCAAGTTCTCAGACTCAGCTGACGCGCCTACATATCACCTGTGAGGGGACAATTGAAGATAATGGATACGGGATGTTGCAGGTAGGAGCCAAGTTGAACTTCTTATTTAAAATGTGGTCACACTAACATATCTCTGTAAAATAATGATTTGCTGTAACAGGGTAACAGGTGTTAGAGTGTCCGGTTGGATAAAGCCTGCCTGTTTTGTACTTGTTGCTGTTTTCCCTCCTGCTTCCAAGAGTCAAAAACCCACAACGCTGGCTACTTTTCTAACATCTGCCTAAAATCAAAAACGTGTTGTATAATTTTTGTGCATATCCGTGGAGGACATTGGTTCCATGTCTGCATTGATTCACCCCATCTCACACTCCCTTTGGTGTTCTAGGATGTCTGTTTGCATATTTTACTCTGGATGACAGCTGATGGATACACTTGAGTAGCTCAGAGAGGCAAGGGTGGAGGAGAAGACCCAGGGGTGGGGGTTGAGGGAGAAGGAGGTGCACAGAGGAAAAGATGACGAGGGTGAGCCATCTCACTGGGGCGACCCAGTGGGCCAGGAGTCCTGTGGGCAGATTGATAGCTACCTCAGCAGGCCGGACACCGGCTCAATGTTGACTTTGGATAGGGCAGAGTGGGCTGTCATTCTGTCAGGGGGTGAGATTGAAGGGTGAGGGGGTGAATCAGAGAGGGAGGTGAGGAAACATACACACATGCTCATACAAACACACTGACTGTCACACATTTTGACGCAGCTGTGGGCCAGTGAGCAGAGCCCTTCACCCCTGACAGACCGTTTAAATAGCAGCATTGTGATTGAATGGGCTGTCCTCTTATTCATGCCACAAAAACAAGGAGTGGGCCTGCATGGTATCACATCAAAATATTTCTTCAGTGATCTCATAAATATTTTTAGCTTTACACCTCAACGTTGAACTTTAAGACGTAGTTTTACACGTCTACAACCAAGAGCGAGTGAGTGGTACGCTGAGCAAAGTGCTGCCAAATGGCACATTAACTACATGCTTATGTTGAGCAGTTGTAGGGTTCACCCACTGACTGTACAAAGAGATGGGTGATGAACACCAACTATCTAACGTAAGGCCAATTTATGTCCCACAGTTTTTCTACAACATCCTGATTAGATTATTCCCAAGCAGGAAACATTGCAGTGATCTTCAGATATTCATCTGTGTTTAATGACCTCAGAGGGTGATGGTTAATAAGGAGACACTAATAGAGCCATTTGTTCAAATCATGGAAATTACAGAACCTTCTTCTTGGATTGAATGTACAGAGCAAAGAGCATTATGTATGCATCACTGAATCAGAACCTGAGCTGTTATAAACAAAAAGTCGAGTTTATGGCATAGTTACTCACACACCAGGCTCACATTAAGTTCATCAAATGAGTACATTCAAGTAATAAAACAATGTTCGAGAGTTGAGGGTAAATTGGAGAGGATATAACTCTTGAGAAGTAAGTGGCTCTAAACTCATCTGTTGTCTTTAATTTCTCCAGGTGGACTTTGCCAACAGGTTTGTGGGTGGAGGTGTAACAGGACATGGACTGGTCCAGGAAGAGATCAGGTTTATTATCAACCCTGAACTCATCATCTCTCGCCTCTTCACTGAAGCTTTAGAACCCAATGAGTGCCTCATCATTACTGGTACACACACACACACACACATACACATATAAATACACACACACACTTTTCAATGCTTAGATCCTGCTTTGTTTTGGCATCACTCAGCATCTTGAGCACTTTAGACCGTCACCTTATTTCATCCAGAGCACCATGTTCCAAGTGTGCATCTTTCTTTTGACTCTGTCTGGTCATTCCTCTCTTGTGGTTTCGTTTTCTTCTCTTAATTCATTCATTCTAGAAATTCTACAATTCTAAAATTTCATTTAGCAGACGCAATTTTCCAAAGCAATGAACAACACAAGCAAGAATTTATACAGGAAGGAAAAAACCTTTGTAAGTGTGAAAAAATTGCTTCAAATTTGTTTGGCTGCAGGTGCTCTGTCATGAAGTGCCTTGACAAGCACCCCCATTCTTTTTTTTCCTCATTCATTTATTTATTTGAAAAATGAAGAAAATTTTTATTTTATGATAACTGAGACAGAATTTTGGCTTCAGATTCAAGGAGAACTCAAAAAGAGCATAAAATAAAACACGAGGAAGAGTAAATTAATAAGCACAGAATAATACAAATTAAACCAGAATTTCTAATTTTGAATGAATCATGTAGGAAACGAAATGCTCGTTATTGTCAGTACACAGTGTCTGCTTAAATTATACTTATTTACTTGTTTCTTTGTAATTCGATCTCTGGGTTGCTTTCTGTTTTTTTTTAAGATGATGTATTTTAAGTTTTGTTCTTGGAGCACAAAGTGTAGCACACACTCTTTCCACAACTGGGTTTAAGACAGATGGGTAAACATCTGCTTTTAGACTCAGGCTCCCTTCTCTAGGAAATACAGTAAGCTGTATCCACCGAGCAAGTCACTTTGTGTGGGGGTCAGGTTTTGTGTGTACCGGCGACAGGAATGATTCTACCTCAGTGAGTGTCAGGTCTCATCCTTAGTGACGGTGAGGACACTTGAGAACAGACTCAGAGCATGGTAGGGGGGATTCAGCTGGACTGAGAGCCCTTCAAGGACACTTGAGGGAGAATTTATCTGAACTGTTATGGTGAAGGATCAGGATCAGGATTTCTGAGTTTGGGTAAACATACAAGGGATTTGCAGTGCACTGGTTTACAATGCACAGACACAAATATACCAGCTCCACTGCACCTGACACTCCGATCAGCTCGTTAAAACAAGTGTGTTGATTATTATTAAAAAATGTTAATGGTCTTTCAGGGTTTGTTGCTTTTAAGTTTCTGTAATATACTCATGAAAAAAATTATGATCGTCAAGGGCAACGTTAGCTACTTTTCTACCATATGATTGTGGGTTTTAAATACTGGGAGGAGCTACTTTTAAAGGGATGAAAGGATTCCTCCAGACCATTGCTGCCGAGGTTTAGTAACCTGTGAATTACTCAATAGCACATTACAATAGAATAGAATAGAATAGAATACACTTTATTAATTCTTTTGATTGTCCTGATTTTTCCTCCTTCCCAACCAAGGACAGACAATGCCTGATTATCCTAAATCTAATAGGATTATCCTCTCAGATTATCCTGTGGTCTGAGGTGTTAAGATTGAATTTGTCCCGATAATCGGCTTCGAAACAGGTCGGGCCAGACAATCGTAAATGTTAAACTTGTTCAATATTTACAACCAAAAATCTTTATGTGTTGTGGAAAGCCAACGACGCCTGAGCCATGACTCCGTGAGTTGTGATATAGAATAGAATGTGGCCAATCAGAAGGTGAGCTGACTGAGGAACAAGGAAGTAGACGTATAGAAATCAAGCATGGCTGACCTGTCACAGAAAGTTTGTGAGCAAAGTCTGTGTTCCCATGGTCTCCAGGATTTTTTCCACAGTCTTTATTTTTTTGGGGGGTTCGGAAATTTTCTGTTAAAAATAGTCCCAAGACCACCATCATTCCCTCTTCTATGTTCCCTTCCATGTTGTGTTTTGTGTTTACCGGTCGCTGCTATCTGTTGCTATGTTTCTTCTTCTACATTTTTGTTCGATCGCGTTTGGTCACGTGAGATTTCTGTCTTGGGAAGACTAAAGTCATGATTGCTGGTGAGACAAAATTGTTATGTGTGTGGTGAGCTGTGTTAAGATTATTGAAGCACACACACAGTACGATGAAAACTGTTCAGTGCCTGATTTTTTTCATCTTTATGTGTGAGGTCTCTAACAAATAAAAAATCACTTAACATTTAGAAAATAGATATTAGGACTGGTTTCTTACAGGGTTCCACCCAGTTCATACTTTGGGTGATATTTTGCTCATCAAGCCTCAATTTTCAGGAAATGTAGCCACTGTAGAGCAAACAGAGAGTATGTCTCTGCTACGTTTGTATATTTCTCTGCCGCTGTTAACCATCAGTTAGCATCTTATTACAGGAACCCAACATACTTTGCACAAATATAGAGCCCAGGTGTGGAGTTTAGTCTGCCTTCTTTTTCCCTGTACAGAAACCACATACCTGTTTATCCTCTGTGCCTTTTTTTATTATTGTAGATGTAAAATTGTCTCAGCTGGCACTGATCCCGTCTCTGAGATATTTTCTTTCATTTACTGAATCCTGTGTGTTTATTGAGCTCTGTTCATTTTTCCTCCATCCTTCCATCCTTTCTGAAGGTAAATCCATTGCATCGATTCGCTCGGGACTGCCCAGTTATCCTTCATTTCTCTGCAGCAGTATTGCTTTATTTTTCAACCTCCAACTCACTCTGCTTCGGTCAACCTGTCCGTGTCCAGCCTCCCTCCTCCACCTCTTTAGGCCATCCAACATTTTTTCCTGCCTCACAGCGGTGCCTCGCCCACCACCGGTCAAAGTAAGGGCAGGAGGGAGCCGATTAGATCATAAAGGCTTGATACTGTTGGCTCATGGGAAATCACTGCAAAAAAGATCTGAAAAGTATCATTGTGGTAAAATCAGATATATAGATGGTTTAAGTGATGTTACTGCACTGGATGATGTTTTGTCTTGTTGCTCCTTTATCAAACTTTGAAATGTTATTAATTTAGATATGAAACAATTAATCGCCCACAACATTTATTTTATTGCCAATTTCTCTGGATAGTTAAACCAAATATTAAACATAATCTTGTTGAGGAAGGGTACCTTTATTTCACAAAGATGTTATAGGAGCCTTAAGTTCCAGCTCTGATGTTGGTGTATCCCTTTTTTTTTACTTTGTGGACACTGATTAACACCTACAGTTTCTTTTTCTACACTATGTCGTTGTTCTGATTCGGTTATGATGTGATGTTACTGGTATTACCACAAACGAAGCACAAGCATAACCTGTTATGTTCAGTCGGTGTTTTACATTCAGTCAGTCGACCTCTGTCCCATTCATTACCTTCCTGCCCAGCGAGCCAATCATGGTCTCTTCTGTATGGCGCCATGTTGTCTCCTCTGAAACTCTCGTCTCTTCCAAGTCACCTTCAGTGGTTAGTCATCATCCCCCTCCCTGTCTCCCATCATTCTGCCCCTCCTTCTTCCCCTCCGCCTCCTCTCCACTTAACTTTATTACATTTAGACAGAAAGGAATTTATAGCCCAACTAAGGTCATTCCTCCTCTAATGGAATGGACCAGCTACGCCATAGATTCATTAAAACAGAATATTCTTTGCACGTGGGCAGTGTTTCCTCTTTCAGTCTTGTCTCTGTTTTTAGACTTTTTGTTTCCCTTTCTTTTTTTTCCCCCCTGTCCTAGTAAATCATATTCCGTACCTTAAAGTGATGCGCTAACTGTGATCTTCGGGTGCGTTTGGAGCTCGGGCTCTACATTTGTTTTATCCGTGGGCGTTTTCTGATCGGAAGCTAGAGGGCCACAAAGTAATCTCGTAATGGAAGCCTGTATGCCAGGAAGCTGTCATGGTTAGTTGCCATAATAAATTGGATCAAGGTGAAGGAGGAGGACGGCTCTTGATGGAGGAAGTGATATGGGGAGCAGGATATTTGACATTAGGAGTCGCTCGTGTTGTAGGAAGTATCTCATTTGAATGGCTGGACCTAAACAATCATATCCTTTTTGTTTGCTCTGCCAAGGCTTTACTTTACAAAGAATCATGATTCTGTTCTGAAGGCATCCATTAGAGGCCATTAGCTTGAGTCATAAATTGTCACAGAAAGTTAATAATTCATGTTTTGACTAAAAGTTTATTTTAACAGAAGCAATGACTGCAGAACTTGCACAAAGTTAATTTTTCATGTAGAAGCAGCATGTGTGATTTTTTTAATAAAATACATTTTTATTGGACGTTGAGGTCGTCCTTTTAGTCTGTCAGTAAGGGATTGACTCGTAGGGCTTTCTATCTCACACCTACAAACCTTTGAATGAGGTGCTGAAGATCATTTGAAGCTTAATTAAACTTTAATTAAAAAAAAAAAGTTTGACGTGCTTAAGAACTCGGTACATAGAATCATACTCAAGCAAAAACACTATTGTAAATTAATCTTATGCTGGAGTGCAAAAGAAAAAAAGATGCAGTTCCTAAAACATCCACTGGAGGCAGGCTACTAAAGCCATCCATCCCTCCATCTTCTATATTACTTATCCTGTTCAGGGTCACAAGTGGCTGGATCCTGTCCCAGCTGTCTTAGGGTAAGAGACAGGGTACACCCTGGACTGGTCTCCAGTACCTCATTTGAATGGCTGGACTTGTCTCCAGTCCAGGGTGTAGGATGTTGCAGGGATGACACATAGAGACAGACAGCCTGTTACGCACATGCTCACACCTACGAGCAATTTAGAATCACCTGTTAACCTGATGCAAACATGCAAACTACACACAGAAAGGCACACTTTGCCAGAGCCGAGATTCGAACCAGCGACCTTCTTGCTGTAAAGCCACCATGGCTACCAAAGCTTTGGACTAAAATTCCAGTATTTTCAGCAGAAATGACCCTCTCATTCCCCCTATATCTAGCCAATGTGTTTGAACCACAATCATACAGTGTCACTCAGTTCTGCCAAATTTTTTTATTCCCTATTTATTCCCACCGATATCACTTTCTTCTTAGAAAAAAATGTGACCTCTGGCATTCTATTCATAACTACTGCAGAACTTCAAAGTCTCATTTAATGACCTGTTTAACTTCTTTTCATTGAAAGTCCTGTGTAACTCTCTCAGACCTAATACATAATGTATGGAGCTGCTAACAAGCATCATTTTCAGAAGTGAGCGCAGCTGTATTTGAAATGATGAAATAGTTCAGCTCTGATGCCGAGCACATAGCTGTACACATTAAAAGAAACCACTTTCTGTTGAACAAAAGTGTGTCACCCTCGTAGTTAATGGATGATATGGTTTGGTTTCAGATCTAACAATTATTTAGCAAATGTGGCCAAGGTTAACATCTCGTGTTCTAACAGTTTCTTCCCATTATGGTTGAAAGCTTTTCATTTCAAAGCCCAAAGCGGATTACTTATTAAATCAATGGCCTGTATTTATGACAATCCAATACAAGTTGATACTCTGTACCCACATGGGGAGCATAGAAAGCTCTAAATTTGATTTGAGAAACAAGGCGCTGAAACAGATTTAGCCCTGCTGTGTGCTCTGACTGCTGAATACTGTGTAATGTCATTTAATATTTCTCGACTTTCTGTTTTGCCCTGCAGGCACAGAACGATACAGTGAATATTCTGGCTATGCTGAGAGTTACAAGTGGAAGGAAAGCTGCACGGATGAGACTCCGAGGTAATTTTACATCTGTGTTGTTTGAGGAAAGATGGGAGGAGCTCTCCAAGCGACTGTCGGTTCAATCTCTGATTGTTTTTCCTCTCGTTTTCAGGGATGACTGGCAGAGGAGATGTACAGAAATTGTAGCTATTGATGCTCTTAAATACAGACACTTCCTGGAGCAGTTTCTCCCAGAAAAGATGACCAGAGAACTCAACAAGGTGAGAGAGAAGTCTGGTCTGTATCAGGAAATCAAGCACAAAAAAACGTTTTATGGAAAAGACCCACTTATTTTAAAAATGATGCCAGTAACACATTTGAAAAAAAAAAGCAGAAGAGGAATTTTCCCAACTTTTCAGTTAAATGGCAACAGATTTGTAACATAGCTGGATTAACAAAGTTAAAAATTGTCCTGAATCAGAATTTGCTGTTCTTTAGGAAACCTAACGTTATATCAGCACTCAGTTCAAAAACTAGCTAAATGTCAAACCACAGTCTGCACAATTACTACAACAGCAGAAGAGTCTGGTTACTAAAGTGGAGCTGTCTGCAGTCCCAACTCGTCCCCCACTAAAAAAATATACACTCTCTTGTATTGATCTTAGTGTATCTTCAAATGAACTTTTCTTCCCCTCCTCCTCCTCCCCCTTTTATTCCAGGCATACTGTGGATTCTACAGAAATAACGCCAACAGAAAGCACCTCTCTGCAATAGCCACAGGAAACTGGGGATGTGGAGCTTTTGGAGGAGACACAAGACTCAAAGGTATCATCTGATGAATGACAAATATGAGATCAATAAGGCTGGGAACCAGACTTCGGTTCTTTTATGGCACCGACAGAAATGCTTCCGTAGTACCAAAATATGCCTTGTCTTCATCTCCAGGACCCTCTGATTCTCAACGAGTGTTGCGTGCTGAGCCCCTCTTATTTTTTTATGTAAGAAAGCTGCTCAGAGCAGAAAAATACTAAAGCTGAAAAATAAAACTTAAGATTGACTCAAGATCGTGATGTGTAATGTAATTTTCTTTTTGTTAAAACTGATATTTTAAAATAGTATCAAAAACAGTAAAGGTATAGGTATCAAACATTTTTGATCGATACTCAGCCCTCACGATCAAAATCAAGGGACTGACATGAAGGATCCAATGATTTTTTTTTTATTCATAGAAATGCCTGAATTAGATTTAAACTCTTAATTCTTAATCAAGGTTAAATAACAGTAGCTGAGACAGGATCTCACATTCATGTGCAGCACTTTCTTTGATATTCACATCTTCTGAGGACTTGACGGAGACACAGGTCTCTCTCAAACCTCTTTGGTCAATTAGTAGCTCTCCCTGGGTGTCACTCACCCCGTTCCTTCCCTTTATTGATCAGCTGACACACATTTATGTTTTCCATTAAAGGGGCAATTGATTACAGTGGAGGGACACCATAAATACAGGCTGATGCAGGTCTCTGCTGGCAATCCCTCTTCATAGGCTCTCATATTTTACTGTCCCCTTGAGTGTGCCCGGCTGTAAATGAAGAGTGCTTTTATTTCTTTGCACATTTTCATTAACCTAAGTTTGTTTTTATTTTTGTTGTCCTGCTACTTAGTAAAGGAGTTCGTGTTGTGCTCACATTAATGGAGGTTGTGGGTATTATAAGTAAAGCTGTCTGTTTCTTACTTGGCACTATAAATACATCCACTGAACTTGACAAAGTTCCCAGAGATTGATATTAGCTTCCGGGGGACCCCCTCCATTTAGCCCTTGAATTAGCATAGGTATATTTAGAAAGCAAGAAATGAATTCTTGACGTCTGGCTTAGCTGTGGTGTTGTCTGAAAGATTACAGACCCTTTTTGCAAATGGTTTTCTGTGTTTATTAATCTCAAATCAATATCCATTCTGTTAAATATTTAAAAGCTTTAAGACCTAATGTGCCAAGGCTCAAAGATTGAGTGCAGCTGAAGAGGCTATGCTAACAGTGGCAGATTATTTACTCCTGTGATGCAAATTGCTCCCGTCGCTTGTGTAATTTTTTTTGCCCAGAGCTGCATCCAACTTATTGACCGATCACTTTGTTTCCTGGGCGCGTTTCAGTGGTCAGTTACACATTTATGATTTTTATTGTGAAACAGAAAGTCGCTAATGAAGCTAATATCAGTGTTTCTGTTGGCTAAACTTCTCCCTTTGCATCTTTCAGCAATGATTCAGTTGATGGCGGCTGCAGAGGCAGGTAGAGACGTGGCGTACTTCACATTCGGAGATGCCCAACTGATGAGTGATGTCCATAAGATGCACAGTTTCCTCACCGAGAGACAAATCACTGTTGGTAAGATTCACACAAAACTACCTGTCATATTTTTCTTAGACTTTCGACATCCCACAGTCACTGTTACTATCCTGTCAGCCCTGCCTCTGCTCAGCTCTTACAGTAAATTACATAAGGCCTGGTGATGATATCAGCGACTGCCAGGGACCGTTGGGCTCCTGAGGCCCTTAAAACACTTGCAGATTGTCCTTGTTGGCGTCATTACAGGGACAGTACGTATAAATAACAGAACGCAGTCCTCTGCAATGTTAAGTTATTCCACCTTATGAGCCATCTCCGCTCCTCCACCCATCCATTCAGTCAAAGCTGCAGAGTGGATTACTGCCTGAGCTGACCCCAGCCGCTCCTCTCCCCCTCCTTTCATTTTTCTTTAGCTGACATTTATTGAAGCCTTTCAGAGAAATTCCCCCTCCAGTCATCCATTTCCTAAAGTGGAGTTAAAGAGAAAAAGCTCCCGGCCTGTGCGTGTGTATGCGATTTATAAATGAACCCAAATACACTTTCATATATCTTTTTTTCCCTTTCTCAGTTTGTGTCTTCACTGCTTGTTCTTTGACTCTTAACCTGTTTGTCCGTTTTGTCTTGGTCCCTCATCTCCTGCTCCCTCTCCGTCCACATCTCTCCCTCCCTGACTCTCTGTCTTCACTGCCCTCTTTCCCCCCTCCACAGGGAGGCTGTACGTCCTTTTGAACCAGTACTCCAGTCTGGTGTGTAAGAACTGCCGCACGACTCATCCTGACGTCAGCCTCTACAGTTTCATTTACGACAAGTTGTCCTCCCCTGCGACAGCCGATACCCCTGACTCCGCTAAGGATTGTGGGATGTCTCCTGCAACATCGGACTCTCATTAACACATTAGAGATCTTCGATGTCTCCTCCCTCCACGTCTGTTAGCATCTGACACTCCAGGTTCAGACACCTCAGTGAGCTCTCAGCCTTCTGCTTACTATCACTTATTCTGCCACACACTCACATTCTCCCTTTAAGTTTGTGATCCAAACACACAAACTATCAAAACACAGTTTTGCCTTTCTTATCGGTGGTATCATTGGAGCTTTTACGATGTCTCCAAGGGGTGATCTGTTTCAGAGACTTATAGCAATAGTAAATCCTGGTTGCTGTTAGGCCGTTCCTAGTCTAAACGTGATGTGGAATTCTTTTGTTTTTGCATACTAATGACACATGTGGCCAAATATTCATCATATGCATGGTTATTAAAACTTTCCTCATTTATAATCCAGGACATGATAATCCTCCCATGCTACTTCTGGATGGATCCTCTCTTATTTTCCATTCCCGGGCTGTCGTGAGGTTCCTGATATACAGAGAAAATGAGATGCCATACCGTAGACTATGCATGGGTAACATTTATTTATCAAGTATTCTACAGATATATGCTGCTCTTTTATATCATTTAGGATGTCAATGCTCACACTCATATAGTCCATGAGGTTTATTATACATTTAAACAGAGGGGTCACTACTCCGACCTGATGAAACAATACGACTGAATCGGTTGTTTTCATCACCAAGCATTTATTCTGCTTTTAACATTTGTTTTCTATATCTTCAGCAGTTAGCACAGTAATGCTACTGTAGATGCAAATGAAAGGGGGAGCAGAAAAAAAAGAAGTTGCACGCAAAATCTTATTTTTGTTAATGTTTTTACCCAACACAACCTTTGAAATCCGAGATTGCTTTTATTATTTTCTGATTGCCATTCTGAGAAATGTTTAAAAGTTGATTCATGGATAGACTGAAGGCTGTAAATGAAATGGATAGCACTGTACTTAAGTAGCTTTTGGTTGTACTCTTTTTATTATCATTTCTAATTAAACAATATCATGTAAAATTAATATTTCTCTGTTTGTATTTTTGGTTATTAATAATACAAATCTGAGAAAAATGATTTAAAAACAGTTTTAAATGGGTTGCAACACAAATTTTGAATCACACTTTAGTTTCGATTGAAAAAACATTCACACAGGAAGAGACATTCAGTAATGAAAATTCACACACAAAACATCAACTTACTTTACAATGTCTTGTTGTATGTGTGGAGTTATGCCTTTATAAACATTTGTCCGTTGTGTTTTTAGAAGCATATCCTGCAAGAAATTCTGAGGTTCGTTCTTTTCATATAGGGGAGAACGGGGTTAGTTGTTACACTTTTTACTGTAGTGTGAATTGCGCATCATCAAAACATCTTTTAGTTGTCATTCCTACATTAAATTGAAGCTTAAGGTGTTAGCTTGAAATGTGCCTCCCTCTCATTTTCAAGCTCATTTTAAGAAAGAAGTGATTAACTGTCAAATACACTGACACATTGGATGGTTGTCACACACTGTGGGGTTGTTTTCACAATGTTATTTTAATGTGAAAAATCTTTTCATAAAGGCAAGAAGACAGAACTAAGTTTGAAAGTTGAATCGCATTAAAAAGTTGAAAAACACACAACTTAAAGCATCTTAACACGAAATGAGTAAAGAACATGAACAGGAAACAGTCTACTGTATATAACGTGTACATCCAACTGTATTTGCTTGTGTTTTGTCTTTTCACGTGCTTTCTTAAGTTGCAGTGCTGTGAGCTTTCAGGGCCACCGTATATATGTGACAATCAACCCCAAAGAAAATGTGACGACCAACCCCAATCCTGCATCAAGGCTAACAGCCGTGTAACAGCTAATTAGCTAGCTAATAACAATCTTAACTTTACATACCCTTCACACTTTATTTTGTCATAAACCCATTCTGAAAAAATTAGAAAAAATACTTGAAGAGCTAAAAATTTACAATTTGACATGAAAAACACAAAAAGTCCTCTCACCTCAAGTTCAGCTCTTACTCCAGAGAAGACTATGTTGGTGAGCTCTGATCCCAATTCTGTATATTGCCATACCACAATTACTACCCCATTCTCCCCTACTTGAACAACAAAGAAATCACTTCATTTCTATTTGCATACTGAAGCTCTGCAGTCTTTTCTTTTCGTTCCCTGAAACCGTACACTATTTAATCATCTGAAATATGATGGATTTTTCTTATAACACGTGCACCAAAGGCTCTCAGACAAATTTGATTCTGCCTCCAAACATGCTTTATTAGATGAATTAGGCTTCCTAAATAACCTCATGACGTGGACTTCCATAAATGGGGTGTAGGCTTGGCTTCAGTAATTGGATTACACATTATCTGCTCCTCCCGCTCTTTGTACTGAGCTCTGCATCGACCAGATGAGCTGTGGACTCGTGCACGAGGTTGATTTGGTCTGACAGACTTGACTGTAGGTGATGTTAGTGTCACCTGGACATGAACTTTATTTCTGGTGGGCTTTTCGATCATGTCATTTTTTAAATTTATTTCTTTATACAACATCTTTTTTTATTTTTATTATTTAGCACAGAATTAAAGAAATGTTGCAAACAGCTTACATGGGTCAAGGGAACATTCAGTGCAATGAGCTTCAGGTTCACCCACCCACTCCAATATTATCCCTAAAACAATAAAAAAGGGAGAGAAAGAGAGAGAGAGAGAGAGAATGAGATGAAAAAATAAATAAATAAAATAAAATAAAATTTAGATAAACATTAGAACCCACCCAAGCAATAAATGGACTTACTCACACTAATAAAGAAAATCAGAATAATAGTAACAAAAAAGCCAAAGTGGCGGGAGAAAAATGCAGAGGAGAGAGAAAGGGAAAAAAAATTAAATGAATAATAATAATATTGATAATAACAATAATAATGGAAACAAAATAATAGCAATGGTAATAAATGCAGATTAAATTATATATTAAATATACAACTATGGACGAAGTGCAATGAAACAAATTCCATGATTAAGGAAAAAGACAAATAATTACACACACACACACACACACACACACACACACACACACACACACACACACACACACACGAGAGGGGCAGTTACTAATCAGTCTCAGTGGTGATGGTTGGAGCATCTGTATGTTCTAAGAAGGGTTACATGTCTTGTATGTCATATATTTTGACTCATAATGTAAAAACCATTGGCAAACAAATGACATGCATATTTTCCTTTTATTTACTTCTGGAGGTTGGAGAATTTTCTCTTCTTTATTTTCCTCTCAGCTTGTGTGATTCTGCACTGTCCTGTGATGTCATTATTCTTAGCATGATATATTTAACACCAAGCCCCTGTAATGTCCCCAGCGGCACACGTCTTTTCATCGATGAACACTATTAACCAAACGCCACTAAGCGACTGGTCTTCACTCCATCTTTGTCAGGCTGCAAAGTCGCTACAACAAAATGGCATTTCAGTTCATAATTGCCTGACCCTCCGTTCTACGGGTCAGGCCGAGAGCAGAAAACACAGATGCAAATAATGAAAAAAAGGGGGGGACACTTTCAGGAAACATGAAGCTTGATGTGAGTGTTTTTGAAGAGGGGGTAAAAGTGAGCTTTTACTGTTCGTTCATGTTCATATTAAAAACATTCAAATGATTAAATCACACTAATGTTGGATGCTCTGATAGATCATCTTGCATATCTTGCTCAATCCATTCCCTCCCTTTCAGTGATGTGTTGTTTGTCATGACTGATTATACTGTTCCTTCTGAGCCTGCAAGTATGAATGATGAAAATCTAAAAAGAGGGGTGAGGGAAGGATGGAAGGAAAATGGCTGGAGAGAAGAAGGGAGGGAGGGCCAATTATCTTATTGTTTTACCCACTCAAGGTAGGGGCCCATCAATCTGAAACCACTTGCTCAAATGACTCATGTTCAGCCTTTATAAAAGTTTAATTGGCTCACATAATTAACAGTGAGGGAAAGACATATTTGTGATGTTACTTGGAGGGGAAAAAATGACCTGTCTGGATGAGAAGTGTGTGCAGGGGCTCATGGGTATGATCTGACAGGATTACAGTAAGTATTCAAAATACAAACACTATAATTAACTGTTCTTTTATTGCTTTATTTGTCTTTTATGTCCAGAAATGTCAAAAACGTAAATTAGAATGGTGATCGCTCTGTGTTCTGTTAGCTGATGACTTTTGGTTGCAGCATGCAGGCTTCTCTCTGTGCAGAAGGAGGATCACCTGACACTCTGTGGCGTGGTGGGGGCGTGTCACTCAGTGCATGCGCCCCTTGTTGTGTCACCTTCACTCCTACCTGTCCTACTTTACACCTGTCGATGGTGACTACAAAGGAGTGAAGGATCAGTGGAGCCTCAGGTAAATGTAAACTGTTAAAATAATAAAATAGGTGACATTTTGGAAGCACTGTCTCATTTCCCGTGATCCTGCGCGTCTGCAGTGAGCACGGACGAGGGGAGATTATGAGGATTTATGTTGACGTTGAGGGATTATTGGTCCCGGGGATGCGTAACAGAGCCCAAGTGATACAAGCAATGTTTTAGCGCTGATTTCGATACTATAGCCTGAAGGAGCCTGAGAAACATCCTGTAGGGAAAGGTGAGGAAGTTTTTTGTACAGTCGCTGCTCGATGATACAGGAGTAGACTAGCAGCACACTTGCGCGTTTTCGCAGCTGCAAGGGATTTTGCGTAAAAGCTGCGCAGGCCGTAATGTGGACCTGTGCGATCTTACTGAGATTTTCGTATCAAAATATGCCGCTTAGCTGAATAGAAATGTAAGAAACTATACGATTGTAAAGGGAATTCCATCTGTTAACAGCACGTGCGTAATTATAGTCCCAGGTAAGTGCGGTTTTGTGCTGCGAGCATAACCAGAATTAGTTTGAGCAGCTGCTATCTGGATTGGGGATGGCACAGTTTTTATTTTTAACCGTGACGTCAATTTTCACACGCGCAACTCCAAGTTTTCATCAATTATTGATCGAAACATCCACAAAAAAGTGCATCCAACTCTCCCTAACCTCCGCTCCTCTCTCTTATGTTTTCATCCAGCCATGAGTCAGTTCAGGGCTTTAGCGGGTATCCTGAGAAGAGGACGGGTCGGGGGTGGTCAGTGGCTGCGAGGAGGTGGAGGTGGAGGTGAGGGTGGTCCGGCCAGGAGGAGCTGGGTTGACCCCAGGAGAGGCTGCTCCTCAGGGGCTGCGCCTGATCTCTCAGCAGTGGCGAACAGCTCCAGTTATGTGGAGGAGATGTACTATGCCTGGCTGGAGGATCATAAAAACGTGCATGAGGTAACCATATGCAACATTTTACAATCCTCTCATGTAATTGGAATAATATAAATGTGCATTTGATAGTCAGTCCCCTTAAAGTTCCTTGTTTTGATTTAGTAGTATTTTACTTCTTTGTCTTGAATCATGTTTTTGGTATTATAAGAAACTGTGTTTATATACAGTATACATCCTATATCAATATTCTTATTTCATATATCAGCTGATATATCAGTTACTGCCACTATGTTGGATATCGGCTGATATATTGGATATTACTTTTTCTTTTAGCCCCCAGTATCAGTATTGGTATCAGCCCCAAAAATCCCCTATTGGTCAGACTCGATTACCAATATATTAGTACATAATGTCATATTGACCCAATATTATCAAAATGCAGACATAATGTGTGTAATAGTGTGTTGCATTTAATGCAGGAGTCAGATTACCTCCCACAGATATCGGCTACTTTCAGTTGAGTGTCATGAAATGAGATGATAACATACAGTAACAGTTTGTTGCTTGCCAACAGCGTTGGTTAAAGCTAACATAAGACAAGCACTCAGTGTTTTTCCACAAATAGTGTTCATTTTTTTAACCTTGTTGGCACTCATATTTGGTATCGAAATCCCTCTCAGGAAGTGATTGTCAGAGAATTCTGTTGGGTAGAGCTTGCTCACCTGTGGTGTGTACTATAGCTGCTGATCCTGGTCCTGTGTTCCAGTGTCCAGTCATCCCCTCTGGCTCAGCAGCCTGTAAACAGCAGGAACAGTTTTGATCCATGTTTGCAATATACCTGATTCCATCTGCTGAATCTGCCCGTCTCTGTCTTTTCCAGTCTTGGGACGCGTTCTTCCGGAACATCCAGGCCTCGGGTCCGTCTGGCGAGGCGTGTGAGGGACGGCCCTCCGCTCTGCTCCAGGGCCGAGTGCTGTCCCACTCAGCAGACATGGCACAGAAAGTGGTGGAGGACCACCTGGCTGTGCACACTCTCATTAGAGCTTACCAGGTATCCTGCTCTCACCCTGCCCAGCTTTGAGAAAAGCACACACATACACACATCACATATCAGCTTTCACAATGTGGATTTGTGTTATTTACAATTTAAAACATTGATCACATCTCATTGGCATCCATTTAGATCTTAATGCAGTGTCTGTGTACAGAATTAAGATCCACCTCGAGCCACGACAGTCGGCCTATCTGTATCACCGCTGTGTGTTTGCTTGTGTGTACATTTGTGTGTTAAGTCCAATACCCGCATCACTTGCCAAAAACGGATGCAACTGGCACTGAAAGCTGTTTATACCTCATGTCCTTGGATTAAAAGGAATATAGAATTTGTTTGTCACTGCATGAGGTTATGCTAATTGCAAGATTAACTCCAGCCGTCTTACCCCAGCTGCTTTTCAAAAATTGAAATATCAAAGAGACTACTTGAACAAAACAGGTGGTCACATTTCCCCTCACCCTCAAATTAATCTGAGGAATTATCCGAGGGATTTATATAAATTCTGTCTTTTGGCAAGGGTGTCACTTTTAGTCCCAGCTTGTTGAAACCCTGTTAGGAATAACTGTTTGTTTCTGTTTACAAAGACATTAACGAACTCCCATGGGCCTCTTTTCCAGAAAGGTTGACCTAAAACTGAGTGATACCCTCTAGAGCTCCTTGATACCTTCTCCACATCTCTGTCTGTATGTATAGATTCGAGGCCACCATGTTGCCAAGTTAGACCCTCTGGGAATCCTGGAGGCTGACTTGGACTCGTTCGTGCCCTCTGACCTGATCACAACTATTGATAATTTAGGTGAGCTTCTCTAATTTTGCACATCACACCTCCAGCTTTTATCAAACATCTGGATTTCAACATCCTCATAAAAGATGGAGATTTTTGTTCGACTTGTTTCCTTGAGTCTAGAGCTGTTGATTATTTTCTCTATGGATAATCTCCATATTCAGGCCCAGGGCTCGTATTCACAAAGCATCCAAATGCTAAAAATAGCTCTTAGTGATGTCATTCTAAAAATTTTCCCTTGGTAAGATAAAAGTTATTCACAAAGCGCCTTAGGCCTTAGGGAGCTCCTGAGGTGAAAAACTGAGGAGGACTTTTAAGAAGACTGAGAGTGGCTGATGACACTGATTTTGGACTTTCTCAACATGCTACACACTGTCTGTCACCTGCGGCAGCTGATTAGGTGGTGATCCACCCCTAAACAGTCCATTAAGTGAGCAGATGAAATTCTGTAACATTCATACAATTATTAATGTCAATGAAAGTGAAGTCAGTAGCCTTAATGGTCGCCTACAACACTCACCTGTTTGAGAACAACTTTGCTTGCGTGCTGCAATCTCCGCTCTTGCTTGGGATTGCAGCACGTACCAGCGCTTCTCACACTCATCGCTTGTGCGCACAAAGAGAGGAAACAACGCGTTGATTTGTTGGGCAATGCGCTCACAAGTCTGCTTCTTCCCTTGTGCTCTGATCCCGGGACCCAATTTCCCTCTTAATCCTCTTTTATTCTCCTCCACGAGCTGTGACAACAGCAGACACTGCTCTGGTGTCCTGTTGAGCTCTCTAGTTCTTCTTTTTGGTTAAAGTCATTCTGCCAAATCAAACCGCTGCGTCCACCATTAATATCAAATGAATTAAGTGGTAAAATCACCAGCATGGGCAGTAAACAGAGCAATAAGCAAATAAGTATAATCGGTATGTGAACGCAGTACATTCAAACATTTTGGAGCTATGTCACAGTTAATTTAATGTTGCTGTTTCATCACCATGACATAAAATTGATATCAGAATTACACACTCTTTATACCATCCAAGTTATATGATCAATTTTTCTATCCATTCATGAAAATTTTTGATTTTTTCTTGTCTTTTTCCCTTTTTGTAACAACCAATCACAGCTTTTAGAAGACTGCATCATTCCTAGCGACGGGGTCAACCACACCTCCTCACTAAGATATAAGTTTCTGTCCCCTCCTTGCTCAGAGTAGAGACTTCCTGAATCACTCTTAAGAGCACTCTAAGAAGCTTTGTGTGAATAGGGGCCCTGTTTTTCTTTTTTTTCAACCACAAGTTCCAATTTTGCTGAATAAAGACACAAAAAACAGCAAATCCTTTCATTTAAGAAGTCAGAGCCAACAAATTGACATTTTCACCAGGAAAGTACTCTGTTGCTTTACTTTGTAATTTATCGTTGTATCTTCTTACAGTAAAATACTTTTTGGTTTATAAATAAAGGTATAAAGCACTTTCTTGTAACTAAAAGCATACACTGATAACCCCCAGATCGTTTGTATACATACTAATTGGATTCCTTCTATAGATGCGGTTCTTTCTAATTACCTCGGTGCATGTGTTGGCTCAAAGGGTTCAGTCGTAAACATATAATTTACATTTTCATTTCAACTTCAAAGGCTACAGAATCAGTCTTCCTGCACTTTATTTAACAACATTTCTTCAGCCCTCGTTTGGGCATCATGAGCTTCAATACTCCCATAATACCTCTGGCCACAGGTTATATATCGCATCAGACCCAAGAGTATAAGTGGTATTTCTGTTCAAAATGCCGCACCACTTTCTCAGCCCAGTCCGTATTCTGGTTGGTCAGGCTAATGTCGTCATTAATCTCAGGCCGAGCTCCTTGTCATTCTCCATTTCATTTAGTGGACGGAGAGTCAAAAGATGCTGGTCGGCAACAGTTGGCGATCGAAGTCTACAATAATAACCAGTGAAAAGAGAGAGAGAGACAGAGAGAGAGAGAGACAGAGAGAGAGAGAGACAGAGAGAGAGAGAGACAGAGAGAGCATCTGTTGGTTGGCTTCTTTTATCATGGATCTGTGTGTCAGGACATAGTGTTGCATTATGTTTGTCAGCACGGCTGCAGCTTCCTAATGAAAGCTAATGACAGCCTCAGTGGCCCCTCATTGGTCAGCTGATCAGGAATCTATTCCTGGCCCCTTTCGTCTTTGCTGAGTTCCTAATATGATTGCACCTGTCTCCTCTTGTGTTGGCCCTCAGTCTTGAGCTTGAACAGCTCCCTCAGGTAGGCTTTGTCAGCATGAAAACTTGGGTTGGGCAGAGAATACTGGTTCTCCATCTCCCTCAGGTCCTGGTGTCTAAAAGTGCTCCTAAAGAAGAGTTTTCTTTTTCTTGATGAAAAATTTGAACAGCGTTTTTCATTAAGAATTGGCTGGGAGCAATAATACCCCTTTAATTAGTGGACTTACAGAAAAATCTCAGAGAAAAGTGATTAAGGCTGCTTTTTGGGCAACAATTACTTTCATGATCAATTAATCTCTTTGTTTTATTTTTCAATCTGTTCATTCATCATTTAGTCCTGAAAGTGTCTGAAAGTTATGTTAAAAATCTCTATTAAAGGTGACGTCTTCAAAATGCTTGTGGTGCAAAATAAAAAGGTTTGGATGGTTTAAAACTTGGTTGTATGAAATCAGCTAAAACATCAAAAACATTTTTTCACATAAGTTAAAACAGTTTTGTCATTTTTCTAAATTTTCTCTTTTGTGTTTTGAATTTTGTGCATCAGGAGGGTTTTACTCATTCTTGGTTTCAGTCTCTTCTCAGCTCTGCGCTATCAAAGCCAACAGGAAACTTGCGTTGTTTGGAAGGAAGTCTTACACAAACATGTATCTTACTTCTGTACATTGTTGCAGGTTTCCATGGGCTCAGTGAGTCGGACTTGGACAGGAGCTTTCAGCTGCCTCCCACCACCTTCATCGGAGGAGGGCACACCACTCTTCCTCTCAGAGAAATCATACACAGACTGGAGGTATCTGGTTTGTGTGTGTGTGTGTTTTTTTTCCTTACATGTATGTAACAATGAGGGAAACAACCCTGACGCTGTACCATGATGTCACATCCCTTTCTTTCAGACGTCCTATTGTGGTCACATCGGGATTGAGTTTATGTTCATCAACAATGTGGACCAGTGTCAGTGGATTCGTCAGAAATTCGAGACTCCAGGAATCCTGCAGTTCACAAATTCTGAGAAGAGGACTTTGCTGGCCCGTCTGATCAGATCCACACGGTGACCAAACACGAACATCCACTTACACCCTTATAACAACACATTACCTCACCTTTAGTTGATGCTCCTCGTAGGGAGGCCAGTAAAACTCTTGAAATCTTATTTTAAAAATTAAAATTAATTATGAATCACAGTTTTTGTATATAAATAAAAGAAAAAATATAATCAAAACACTGAATGCAACATCAGTTCACATCATGTTGCATAGATTGAAGACACAAGAAGTCCACACTAGTTGTACTACAAACCTAGAACTTTTATTTTGAAACAGAAGCTGAATGATGCATAAAATGGAAGTACATTTTCACTAAACTTTAACAGTGTTCCCACTTGTCCTGGAAAACCTGGAAAATGATTGACCAATTTTCCAGTCATGGAAAATGAGACAAAAAAGTCAAATGCCCTGGAAATGGTTAAGTTATCCTGGAAAATGATTTATCCTCCTCCTGCCTTGTGAGCGAATGCAAACAGATCAAAAGTTATGCCTACACATTTCTGTTGTTACTTTATCTTCTGGGAAACATTAAGTCACAGCACTTCTCTGTTTCTAGCTGGTGCAGTGCCCTAGACTGTATAATTAATGGACGGCTGGTGCGGCCATATTGGAAATGGAGCGGGCTTTGGTTTGCCATACTAACAGCTATCCACCAGTTTCTTCAGAAGCTTTTTTAAAACATCCGCACCATGACTCCACCACCATTTTTGTTCATTTTCATGCTTTCTTGCTTTTAAAAGCCGGTAATTAGAGTTAATGTGACAGCCAGGCTAACATTGTCAGCTTTGTGGTTTCCATGGCGACGTAAATGGAACATTCAACCAGACAAGCAAAACGGCAATCGCAATGAACTATGGGTAGTCAGGAAAAAGGTGGATAAGGTGCCCATCATTCACATGAGCTGTGCTGTGCCTCCGATTGGGTGAACACGTGATCTTAACAACTTCTAAGCTTCGATAGCGAAATTAGAGATTCAGATGGGAGAAGTTTTTTGTACCAGGCTGTAAACATATTTATTTCTGTCATGATCCAGCCTCAGGCGGACACTCAATAAGCTACTGATTTTTGTAGTTTACAGGGGAATGTATTAGTGTATGACTGATTACTTTCTCTGTCTTGGATGAAAATGTCCTGGAAAAATAATGTCAGGGAAAGAGTGGGAACCCTAATGAATCATGAATTATTATAAAGAGTGTTTCTATATTGGCACTTGCAGTCGTTGTTGTGTAAACTTCTGTTTTGATGCCAAAACTGTTTTTGAACTTTCATCCAAACTGTAATCTTAAGTGATCTCTTTTGGCTCTAGGTTTGAGGACTTCCTGGCCAGAAAGTGGTCTTCAGAGAAGCGGTTTGGTCTGGAGGGCTGTGAAGTGCTCATTCCTGCCCTGAAAACCATCATAGACAAGTCGAGCGCTGCAGGCATTGACAGTGTGATCATGGGGATGCCTCATCGGTAAAGTGTATTACACACTCTCTCACAGCTTTGTTGGACTTTAACTGCAGGAGGCTTTGAATTTCATGTAGACGTCCAATCTTCTTCCAGGGGTCGACTAAATGTCTTGGCCAATGTGATTCGTAAAGACCTGGATCAGATCTTCTGTCAGTTTGACCCTAAATTAGAGGCTGCTGATGAGGTGAGTGGTCTGCCAAAAAATTCGAGAGAACTTTTTGTTGGTAGACTTGATAAACTTTACTCTGTCTGTAGGGCTCTGGTGACGTCAAATACCACCTTGGGATGTATCATGAGAGGATTAACCGTGAGACCGACAAGAATATCACACTGTCGCTCATGGCAAACCCCTCCCACCTTGAAGCGGTGGATCCAGTGGTTCAGGGCAAGGCCAAAGCAGAGCAGTTCTACAGAGGAGACTCTCAGGGAAAGAAGGTGGAGTAACATTTACACAGTGGTTTCTTCTGTTTTCTGAGCACACAGATTATTTTACACCCTCTTGTTGAATCCTTGGCGTGATCTTTACAGGTGATGTCAATCTTGATACATGGTGATGCTGCTTTTGCCGGACAAGGAGTTGTGTATGAGACTTTCCACCTAAGTGAGCTCCCCTCCTACACAACACATGGTACAATCCATGTGGTGGTCAACAACCAGGTATTTAAGAGTTCAGTGTCTGCAAAACGTGACGTGGCACACTAACAAGCTTCATTTATATCTCAAATATATCATTCCATTAAAAGTTTGGAAAGTGATGACATTTCGTTGCTTCCTGTAAATGTCAAACATGCTTCGTCCTGCTTCTTCCTCTCAGATTGGCTTCACTACAGACCCTCGAGTGGCCCGCTCCTCTCCCTACCCCACTGATGTGGCTCGGGTTGTCAACGCACCCATCTTCCATGTGAATGCTGATGACCCAGAGGCTGTCATGTACGTGTGCCGGGTGGCTGCAGAGTGGCGGTCTACATTCAACAAGGATGTGGTCATTGACCTGGTTAGTCTGTCTTGTCCAAGTGGATTCAAACACAGCTTTGAGTACACACACACCCCCAACATACACACACACACAAACACGTTTTCTGTGTGTGTGTTTTTTCAGGTTTGTTACAGACGATTCGGCCACAATGAGATGGACGAGCCCATGTTCACCCAGCCGCTGATGTACAAACAGATCCGCCGACAGGAGCATGTGCTGAAGAAGTACTCTGACAAACTCATTGCTGAGGGAGTGGTGACGCTGCAGGAGTTTGAGGTTTGTGGTCTAATGCTGTTTGCTCTTGTTAGATGTGCTGTATAGTGCTGGCTGCCACTGTATGCTGTTTTATTTGGTATCCCCATCTCCCGGACTATGTGCATTAAATCACACTTAGATATTACCCGAGCCTTCAAGTAAATATGTTGTGCTAGCACTGCTGTACTTGAGTTTCAATTTACTGCTGCAGTTTAGTCACATAGAGTATATATTACTCTGAGAAGCTGAAGCACAGCTCAGATTCTGCAGCCATTCGATGGAATTGCCAAGGTTCTTCATCCTCAACATAAACTCTGATTGTAACATCCATTCTTTTTTTTTATAGCACGTCAGAAAAATATTGCCATATCTCGCTGGAGTGCTGGTTCCTGGCTTTTGACAGACATTATTTTCTGTTTTGTGGCCTGCTATTTGGTCTCTTTTAAAAGCGTCATTTGTTATAAAGCCGGGTGAAACCATTACTGCTGGTGGAGGCTTTTCTTCTGCTCACTTCTCTCCCTCCATCTCTGCGACTCTCTTTAGGAGCTCCACACAGTGTTTGTCAGCTGTGCTGCTTTAATTGCAGTAAACAAATGGTGCATCAGTTTCTATGTGAGAGTTTTCATTGTCTCTGTTTTATTTATTTCTAAATGTGTTTGCAGGAAGAGGTTGCCAAATATGACAAGATATGTGAGGAGGCATACACAAGCTCCAAGGATGAAAAAATTTTGCACATTCGACACTGGCTGGACTCCCCCTGGCCAGGTCAATTCCCTTTTCAAATCTAGTACTTCAAGTAGATTTTATTCTTTTGATTTGCTAATTTTTACTTCCTGTTCATGCTGTTGTCAAGCTGTCGCTTTCTGCAGATTTTTTCACAGCAGAGGGAGAACCCAAGAGCATGGGCTGTGTCCCCACAGGACTGGATGAGGAGGTTCTGCAGCACATTGGACAGACAGCCAGCTCTGTGCCTCTGGAAGATTTTAAGATCCACCCTGGTGAGTTTAGTTGCTCTGTGCTGGAAAGAAAAGAGCAGAAAGAGTGACAACAATGTTGTTTTCTAATGATAACATGCTGTGCTAGAAGTCTATGACATCCCAGAATAGGACACGACACTGCAGATTGACTGGAGATACATGCTGCTAAATGATGTGATAAAATGCAGCAAACACATGAACTTAAACACTACAGTTTTTTAATGGGGAGGACATGAAGTCAATAAAAGCAGTTCACTTTTCAACACATCCTTCCCTAACAGACGCAGAGCTGATTTAGATTTTTAAGTGTAATTTACGGCACAGTACTTCAGTCCCTTGTCTCTGTGTGACTGCATGTGTGTGTTCTCCAGGCGTGTCTCGTATCCTACGTGGACGAGCTGACCTGGTGAAGAACCGGCAGATGGACTGGGCTCTGGGGGAGTACATGGCCTTTGGTTCCCTTCTCAAAGACGGCATCCACGTACGACTCAGCGGACAAGACGTAGAACGAGGAACCTTCAGGTGAGTCAATGTCAACACAGCTGAAAACTCAGGGATCTATATCGCTTGATGTGACTACAGTCTCTTACAGCTGAACACAGGGCAGCTGTGATTTATCAGATGGGTCCTCAGGTTTGAAACACTGACCAAAGATCACGTTAAGAATACTGAGCATTGTTGTAGTGGTTTGATTACTTAAGAAGTTTTTCTGAGTAATTGTCTTTAGAAAATAATTACTTTACTGTGTTTTTCATTGAATCATTAGCTTTTTATTTAAAAAAATTATAGAGCTGGGGTCTTATTAGAGATGCTTTGAACTTTAAGATAAATTCAAAGCTCTTCTTCTGGCTTACAAAACAGTGATAAGAACAGCTCCTGCCTACCTGGAGTCCCTCATCCAGGTCTACACTCCTTCCCACCCACTACGCTCTGCCTGTGAGAGATGCCTGTGCGCTCCAAGCCCACCATGGCTCTAAATCTCTAGCCAGAATCTTCTCCTCTGTTGTTCCCAAATGGTAGAATGAATTACCCAACTCCATCCAATCTGCAGAGTCCCATTCTACTTTAAGAGACATCTGAAGACTCACCTGTTCAGGGAACACTTAGGACCTTAATCTGACCCTTCTCCTCTTTGTCCTCAGGGATTGAATGAATCAGAAGGTCTCAGACTGAGCTCTTTGTGAATGAAAGCACTGAATATTGAATGTTGAACTGTTATTGTTTATTCGTTGTGGCTACAATATTTAGATGGAATTCTTGCTTGTGTTGTGTGTCGCTTTGGACAAAAGTGTCTGCTAAATGAAATCATAGAATTGTAGAAGATGAGGAGACAAACTATTTTCAACTTTGTGTTAAAATTAATGATAAACTGTCATTCAAGACAAAGAAGACAAATTAAATACAAAAGTGATGCACACGTCCAGCATTAGCCAATAGGCTAATCATGAGATCACAATGTTAAAATAAATCAAAAACACTTACTTTTATCTCATTTTCCAAAACCACTGAAGGAAAGAAAACCCTAATAGGGCTGTGACTCCAAATTCGCGTCAACAACAAGTGTGTCAGGACATGTGCATCACTTTTAAGTGTCCTCTGGAAACACTTCCGTTGTGTTGCGGTCTATTTGCATTGCATTTTTTAAAATGCTGCACATGTGTTGTCAGATTGATGAAGAGGTTTTCTCAGTTTGCTTGTGTTTTGTCTTTTTGCATGTGTTTCCTTAAGTTGCAGTGCTCTGAGCTTTTAGGGCCACCGTACAAAAGAAACCCTAAAACATTATTGAGAATGTAGAAGGATTTAGAAAAACGGGGATGTCAAAAAGAAAAGAAAATACTCGAAAAATGAAAAAATAAACATATAAATAGGTACAGGTTTATACATGTATGATATTTATAAAGAAAATTAGAAACTATTCAGTGGTAATCTCCTCCTTGTCACCTAACTGTACATCTCTTATTTTGGTAAAGACTTAAATATGAAACAGTGTTGTGAAATCAAATTATATCAGGGTCAGGCAGGAAGTAAAGACTCAGTTATCAATGAACAGTCACCTAAAGACAGCAAATTAAGTAATTGAGAGGGGTGGGGGTGGGGGGAGGGTGGCACAGGGAGCCTGACAGGCACAAGACGTCAGCGCGGTCTCCTGGGACCTGTGAAGCCCACATGGTGTTGTCATGGTATGGAAGGAACGAGTGACACATGAACAAAAACCAGCTCCCCCTTTCACTGCGCCTGTCTCATCTGTCCCCTATCATTTCTCCACCAGCCCATCTCCAGTGACGCCAACAACCCCCCACCCCGCTCCACCCGCCCCCTCTCTGGCACCCAACGACATACATCACGCTAACTAACCAGAGGCTACAGGGCTTTTTCTTTCGCCTCGTATTTACCACTGACAAATATGTCTCCACATCTGCTATGTCTCCCCTCCAGTTTGCCTGTCTGAAAAAAAATCACAGCAGTCAAAAATCCAGCCTCCCTCTCTGTATCACCTGTTGTTTATTTAGACCCATCCCTGTGACAGGTGGGAGTCCATATTTTATACCGTTCTCTCTCATTGTACTCCAGCTACACTTCAGCCTCTTTACCAAGAACTGTTTTTTTCCTCCTCCATCCGACACTTTTTTCACCCCCCACTCCTCTGTTTCCCTGCATAGTTCTCAGGAGCCGAGCATATTGGCATGTTACAGCCGACTGAGCCTGCTTGCGTTTCGTGATGTACGTAACGGCGTCGACTAATGGATTCAGCCATCGTGTTCGGGTTGGGTTGCATGCGCTGCGTCGTGCGCCCCTTTCCCTGACTAATGGGGCCCCCAGGCAGAGGAAAGTGTGTGTGGAAAAAAAAACAAAAAAACAAAGAAAAGAGCGCTGGGCGTACAGTTTATGAGGCAATCCCTGAGAAAGACCTCATTCTGGTGAGGTATTTTGAGTCCTCTTTGGATTATAAGCACATGTATTAAAGGAGTGAAACCTGCTCTACCTCAATTAATGCCTGATGCTTTGCATTATTTTGCTTTTATTAAAGGATTTCTCTGAAGGGGAAATGTATATCCTATGAATGTTCAGCAAGTTTTAGTACGTGATGTGCCCTCATCAGTCTGTGATTATGGATATTATTTAGAAGGATCATCTAATCTTCATGGAGGAAATGTGTCACTTTTGAAATAACAATCAATAGATTTTGGTTGTTTTTCCTGTAGCTCTTCCTCCTGACCATTACGTAACCCCTCGCCCTGGATATGAGTGGAGAGAATCTGCGCGTGGAGATGTCGTTAAAGTGATTCTAAAGGGGTTTAAGTGATTGTCTGATCGTGCTGGTTTTCAAGGCTGATTCCTACACGAGAGCGAGCGGGCTGGCAGAGCTTGTTACTGCTCGGCTCTTTGCTCCCATCATTTCTTGTTTGGTCTCACGCCGACTGAGGATGAGGGAAGAGGAGGAGGGTTGTCTTCATGGGGTGACTTTATGGGCCAAACCAGGGGCTGAACTATGTGTTTATATTCGGCTTCTGCTTATTCGGGAACCTTTAAAAATCTTGCTGTTTTTGCCACCCTCAAATTGAATTCCCCCTCAGGGATTAATGAAGTATATCTTCTGATTTTTTCTGACTTGTTAAAAAAATAGCATCTTGCTGTTTTGAAAAAGACTTCAAACTTGAATTTAAGACCATTCACAAGAAATTTGTCAAAAAAATCCATTTTATTTTGGCTTTATATTTTTGTCCATTCTCTCTTTCTCTATTATTTTATGCAGCCATCGTCACCATGTCCTGCATGACCAGGAGGTGGACAAACGCATCTGTATTCCCATGAACCACCTGTGGCCCAACCAGGCTCCCTACACAGTCTGCAACAGCTCCCTATCAGAGTACGGAGTACTAGGTGAGATTTAAGCCCCACAAAATGCTTATGGTGAGTGAAGACTTACATAAAATAACAATGACTGTGATTTCAGGTTTTGAGCTGGGCTTCGCCATGGCCAGTCCCAACGCTCTGGTCCTCTGGGAGGCCCAGTTTGGAGACTTTCACAACACAGCACAGTGCATCATTGACCAGTTCATCAGCCCAGGGCAGGCCAAGTGGGTCCGCAATAATGGAATTGTCCTACTGCTGCCACATGGGATGGAGGGAATGGTAAATGCTACCACGAGGCATTTTTATATTTAGAATAGAATAGAATAGAATAGAATAGAATAGAATAGAATAGAATAGAATAGAAGAGAATGGAATGGAATAGAAGTCAGAGCATGTGAACCCCTTCAATGCAGTGTTGGTGTCCAGTGTTAGCTCCATCAGCCATGTCACTGTGCTACTCTAGTATTCCCTCTGGTGCTGGGTTAGCACTGCTAGCTCGTCCATCTTATTGGAGATCTTACATTTTCCAAAATGATGGATGGGAGGACAGGTCAATGGGATCTCTTCTTAGTTCACATGTTGTCCTCACCTCCTTCTCCCAAGCTCACAGGCAATTTTGGACTGGTTAGCATTGACATGCTACGGCCTGCTAACAGCTGAAGTCTTGTGTGTAAACAATGTAACCGTGGTTGAAAATGTAAAAACACCACTGCAAACGCAACCAGTTTGGTGTCAATCACCAACAAATGAGCCATTAAAAGTAATGACGAGCTCCAAATACGAAGAGAACTTAAAAGAGAAGAAAAAAAGCAGAAAAAAGAACAACAAAGAGAACTGCTGCAACGAGCTTCCATTTGAGAGGTGCTTAGCAACAGGACCCATGTTTTCAATGTTCTCATTATAATTCTTTATACCTCCCTTTCTGTTCGTAGGGCCCAGAGCATTCATCAGCTCGACCTGAACGCTTCCTGCAAATGAGCAAAGATGACCCCGATCACTTCCCAGTAAGTTCACATTTACATTTACATCGAGCCCCAAATGGAAACCAAGTCAAGGAACCTCATTACCTGAATATATGTGTCAAAGAAAGTGCACAGCCCTCCACAGTGCTCAGCAGTTAAAGCCCAACAGCTTTCTCTTTTATTGGCCAGACTGATGTCCTGACCACTTAAGTGATGGCTTAAGTGATGATTGCCAATTTCTCTAAGCCTAAAAGTATCTTCATTATGGCATCCCAAGTGTCGCTATTCAGCAGTAAGTCGGGTCCCAAGGGTGAAGTGGTACAAGAGAACATTCAAGGAGGGAACCACAGCTGGCTGTATCAGCAAAAGCTTCCCAGATTCATCTTCAAATGGGGTATTGATCAAACTATTAGTGGGAGCACGGTAAGGGATTAGCATTCTGCTCATTCTGTGTAGCTGTGTGTGAGTGAGTGTGAGAGATACAGTAAGCTGATGCACTCATGCGCTATCTCTCCTGTTCAGTCATAGGACAAAAAATAGTCGCTGCAACAAAAACTTCAACTGAACTTTTGTCTACAAAGAATTTAAGTTTTGTTTGCAGAGTCAATGACCAATTAGATTCCTTTGTGATGATTTGTTTTGCAGGAGTTCAGTGGAGACTTTGAAGTCCAACAGCTTTATGACTGTAACTGGATCGTGGTTAACTGCTCCACGCCTGCCAACTACTGTCATGTGGTCAGACGTCAGATTCTGCTACCATTCAGGAAACCGGTAAAGTGTTACATCGTCACCGTCTGTTACTGCTTCTCTCAACTCCAGTTCTTGATCTTTACAGGTAGTGCAGATTGCATTTAAGTCAAATATGATATTAAAGTCCCTGTCAGGTGATCTTGAAAACGTTTCGCTTCTAGATATATACCTGATTGTAATCCACAATTTAAAATTAGATTATCAAATGAAGGTTTTTTCTAAATGCTATTTCTTAGCTTCCTGGTTGGGTCGGACAGGACCGGATTGATTAACGGCATGTTGACACCTCTATGATAACACCATGCCAACTGATGAAGTTTAGTAAAGAGAAGAGAGAAATGTGTTTTTCTCTGCTAAAAACAATTTCTAGGATTAATTTCGTAGTGATGGTGGACACTGGAGCTGAACTGTCGGACAAAAAAAGGATGTTAGAGCAGAAAAAAAGAAAACAGCAAAGAGACAGAGCATAGGCTACAGGCTAAAACACGAGCTAAACTGTTTGTGATAATGTTCATTCCAACCCACATGCAGCAGTTATTCTGCAGTGATCTGATCAAACTTGTGAGTCTGTCAATAAAATGAAGAGTGAGGTCTGAGCTCTGATTGGTCGATGAGCAGGACATAAGGATTCACTAACGTTATGTGTTAGCCTACAGAAATGTCTAAGAGTGAAAGAAAAGAAAAGAAAAGTAGTGTTAAAAAGACGATCCAATCTTCATTTATTTCCAACACCAACACATGCCTTGTTAAGAGTCATGTCATCACAGCAGTGTGTGTACGATTCCAGCCAAAAGGTGTCGCTGCAGTCCACTGTCCCTTTAAAAATCACTCAAAACAAAAGTATAAGATGATCACTTGATGACAGCTGCCAATGTTAAAAAGATACCAACGTTATTCAGATGCTGCTATTTCCCTGACATAGAAAACTTAACCTCAAGTGGACACCTGAAGAACTGCAGCACTGCTTTGAACTTCAACATCAGCAGACGTTTGATGTTTTTAACCTCGCCCAATGCCACTCTGTATTTTTACCACCCATTGTCCTTCCAGTTTTTGATCAGTAAAGAAATAATGTAATGATAAAGACTTTTTAAACAACCTTAACTGATTTTACAGACGACATGGAGTTCAGCACCTCAACATTGTAACAGAATTTAAAAGTGGCTCTGCTGCTGAATCAAAAAAAAAGGAAGATCTTTTATTACTTAAAACTGTGTGTCATTTTCTGTGCCTTGTACTTAACTGTAGATCAAACTGTCTTATTATGTCATACAGATGCTGTTCGTTATGTTCTTTGGTGGAAATTTGAGCATCTAAAGTAAAACTAGTTCAGTTTTAAACTCCTTGAGGTGTAAAACATTCTTCTTTTGTTTGTATATGCACTTCTCTTTTTTTCAGTCCCTCGTAGTTTTAAGCCACAGTGAATGTCTTAACTGATCCCCTGTCGCACATAAATGCAATGCTTCACGAAGCATGAGAAAATAACTTCCTGAGCAAATTAGCAAGGGGGCCAATAGGGGATAATGTTGTTTGTTTTTTGTGAAAAACTCTGCAAGTCTGGACCTGGTTGGCTGAGCACGAAGAGTTTTTATTTATTTGATTGTTGAAGAAATGTTTTCTTTTCCCAGTGCTTATGTTGTGTGCTATATGGTGGCAACAAATTAGTGTGAAAAGATATAAAAACTTTTGTCTCTGGAGGTTTTCAAAGTGCACAATGAAGATACGGATGATAGAATCAGTCTGTTGTTTGTCACTTAAAACTTTTTCTCTTTTTTCCCCACAGCTGATCATTTTTACTCCTAAGTCCCTGCTGAGGCTCCCGGATGCAAGGTCCAGTTTTGATGACCTCGCCAAAGGTGGAGTTTAACTCAGTCTCTGGAAAACAAAAACTCATCATGTATGTCGGCTAAAAGTAAGTTACAACGTGTTGGATGTTCAATGTCTGCAGGCACAAAATTTAAGAGGCTGATTCCAGATGAGGGTCCTGCGAGCCAGAGTCCAGCCAAAGTAAAGAGGGTGATTTTCTGCACTGGGAAGGTCTACTTTGAGCTGGCTAAGGAGAGGAAACAACAAAAACTGGAAGGTGACATCGCCATCATAAGACTAGAACAGGTATGTAAGGCCTCTGTTCTGTTGGAGCATACCAAGCAATGTGGATTTTGAACCAATTTAATTAAGTTTTTTTCTCTTCTTTCTGATTTCCTCTCAGATCTCTCCATTCCCATTCGACCTGGTCAGAGCTGAAGCAGAGAAATATTCCGATGCTGAGCTGGTCTGGTGTCAGGAGGAGCACAAGAACATGGGCTACTACGACTACGTACGGCCACGTTTCCTCACAGTGGTGGCCAACAAGAAACCCATTTGGTGGGGTGTTTCTCTTTTCTTGCAACTCATTTAGCCCATGAAATAGGTACCTTGAAAGTGTCATGTAAAGGTTTTGAAATTCTTTTCTTTTCTAGGTATGTTGGACGGGACCCTGCCGCTGCTCCTGCAACAGGGAACAAATCCACCCACCTCAACGAGCTGAAGAGGTTCATGGACACAGCTTTTAACCTGAACGCCTTCACGGGGAAGGAACTTTAAATGTGAGCTGGAACAAGAACCAGGCTGGAGGTGCAATTTGATCTTCAAGCACTGTGGTGTTTTTATTAAGTCTTGGGTTGGGAAATCTGCACATTTTAAAACTTCTATGGCTTTGTGACAGTCTTTAACACAGCCTGGTGCTGTGACTGTTTCAACACCTCATGTTCATATAAGATAGATAAGTCTGACCTTTGCTGGGACCAGACAACATTTTCTTTCCAAGATGGCCACTGTTAGTCCAAAAGGCTAAAGACACGACAAAGCAAACACCACTAAGTTTCCTCAATATGGGATTACACGTCCACAACTGTAGCTGCATTTCCATTACACCTAGAATTGTGCAAAACCTAAATATCACAATAAAAAATGGTAATGGAAACACCAAAATTTCAAGAAACATCTCAAATTTCGATAAAAAGTTTTTACACTCTCATGAAGTGGTTTTTGAGAAGTTTTGATGTTGAAGTTTATCGCAAAAGTGCAATGGAAACACCTTTTTTGCAAAAACACTTCAACAGACGCACATCCCTTTCCTCCTCGGCCTCGATCCTCTTCCAGGAGTACCTGGTACGTGTCCACTGCTACACATACAGACTCTGGCGTTCATATCGTAACAGCTCTGCTGTTAGTTATGTGTTCAGTGCTGATGTTGGTGTTTGGACATCTCAGGATGCAGCAGGAAGGAGGGGCAGAGGTGTGTGTGAGTGAGAAAGTAGGCGAACTGGAGATGATGATTTTCATTCAATCTTTCGTTCGTGCCTGTTTTGAGTTCGTGTGATCACATCTGACATTGACCCGTGAATAACAACACGAGTGTTCACAAATCAGCATCGTCATCATTGCAGCGTCCGGATGGACGTACCAATATTTTAAAGCCCTCGGCTCTTAAAATGTTTGGAATATCGATTGTTACCGCTAGTTACAGTCTTCCTTCCTTCTTCCACATTTAATTCTCACGAGATAAGATTTTACTCGTTATGCGCAATTCTAATTGTAATGGAAACATTGGCAAGGTGCAATTGTACTTTTTTGAAACTTCGGAATCATTGCTGTTTTGTGAAAAAGTGTAATGGAAACACAGCTTGTGACACTGGACAGACTAACCTTCAACCTAATGGTTTCAGATTGGATGAGAAAAACCACACATGCCACCTTGAATGTTGCATAGATCAGGCGTATCTAAACTTTTGTGCAGTCATTAACTCTATGAGACTCAGGGCCTTTGGGAGGATGTTTAAAAAATCTACAGTACTTTTGTACACATATGAGTATTTTCTTTGGACAACTGCACACAGATTTTCATCCTCAGATCTTTTCTACTTCTGCATTACTTTTGTTTCAAAATGAATGACAACTCAACACTTTCTACTGTTTCAGATTATCTTTGGTACTGTTCAATACCTCTATTGCTGCTCTTCCAAATAATAGTGCATATAAAAAGTAGTTTGTATTTGCATTTATATTTTTAATAGCTATGAGATGCACACAGGACACCAACTGGTGTACGTAAACAATAAATGTGAAACACATATTACAGGTAAGACGACTGTTCTAAAATGTATCACCTCAGTAGGTTCAGTGCCTGTATTTGCTCTGGCTAGCTTAGCTGTTAGTGATGGAGACTGTATTTATTGTCACACTTCACTTCACCAGGAGACATGAGCCAGCTGGCACAGAGACGCACAGCCATGTTTTTTATTGAGGACATAAGGCTCGGCTTTCTCTTCCGAGGCTGAGGGACACACACGCACGCACGCACACACACAAACATAGAAAAGCTTTGGATGATTTGAAAGATGTTTTGATGCCTGTTTGTCATGTTGAAATCTCCAGGTGTTAAAAAGCACTGATATTAGTTAGCACTGTGCTTAGAAATGGGGCTTAAAATCACACCTTTTATTTACCTGTGCTGTATCTTACCTTTTTCCAGCTTCCAGCTGGTAGACTTAGTCACGTACAGAGGTTACTTTGCATATTCATTTATGACACACATTTGCTGTAGCATTTGATTGTATTTTCATTGTTTGTGTTTTAGTTTTTTAAAGAAAGTTACTTTCTCACACCAGTGTGGGCCATGAAACGTGTGCACAACTTGATGGACCTGAGCTTTCACTGGTTATAAGAACATATACAATAAATGTATATTTAAGTTTAATTTCATGATTTTGCTTTTTGGGTTGCATGGGTTGTATGATTCTTTAATGAGCATATCCCCCATTCGGCAAATGAAAGGTGAATTCTGCAGTAAGCAGCAGCAGTCATGCGCATTTATTCTGAAGTTTTCTGATACAGGGATTTAGCTGGCTGCTAATCCCAACATGCTAATAAACTTGGCATGGATATTGTTGTGCAGCTGACTTCTGCCTCAGTTTTTGTTGATTTAAAATCATAAATATTTTCATTTACAGTTACTGTGTATGTTCCGTATTTGATCGACCCATGGGCGTTGCCTTTGCTTTACTGAAAAGTTAAAATAACTCAACAGTACAAAAACACAGTGTGTGCCCCTATTTACATACAAAATAATGGGGTGTTGAAAAGAAATAATGCACGTGGATATTATTTTAATTAAAATGCTAATTGTATCTTCAGTAAGCATTTTACACAGCATTAACGGCTTCCATAAAAAACAGGATCTAGTTTTCCATCTCCACCTGAGGAGACAGAATGACAACAGGCTGTAGGTTTCTAACTCTGCAGTGACGTCACGAAAAACGTGACCGCTCGTAGCCCATCCATTCGAATGCGACCTCTCCATGCACCACGAGCTCCACCCTGTTCCACTCGCCAATTCTTCCAAGATACACCGGTGTCCGTGTGCTCTCAGTGTGGCTGCAGACATATTGGAGGGGTAAATGTTGGACTTCATGTTAAAAAAAAAGAAAAGAAAACACGTGGAAGAGAGACACATACCCTGGAGACCCTGGAGACCCTGGAGACCCTGGAGACCCTGGAGACCCTGGAGACGGAAGGTCCGGTGTCCGGTTCATACGGACCGTAACAAATTGTCACTCGTGCTTTTTTCGGCATTGTGAAATGTGGTTACCTGGCTAACTGTAACACACAAGCACCTGTTGCTAACATGGGACGCCTTCTGGGAAAAAAGTAAAAATAAATAAATAAATAAATAAACAAACAAAAACAAACAAATAAATAAATAAATATTAAATAATTAGGTCTGAGACTTTATGTTGCCAAACTTTTTAAAGATACTGGATGATCTAGTTTCAATACCAAAACATGACACTTTTTAAACAGTATAGATTTAAAGTCTTGGCATGATAACCAAAATTAGAGTATTACTATGACTCATGAATGAAATGCCTGTATTATATGTTTGTCTCGAAAAGAATGAAATAAAAATTCCTCAACTCAGGGTTGAAATTGGCCTTTTGGTTTCGCTCTGACGTGTATCATGATGTTGGACTAAATGCAAAGAGGCCGTTCAAATAATAGACTCAATAAGTCAAATTTAAGAGAAAAAAACCTAAATTAAAAGAAAATAATCTGATTTACTATATAAAATATACTTCTTGCTTGCAGTTTTCTCATGAAACAATCACAGCACATTTTTAAACGAGAACAGGTCTTGATATATCTTTATTTTGTTTAAATAGACTTGACTTTCTTTACATCTTTCATATACTCAATTGACACTATACATGGACAGTGTAAACAGTTTTCACCTCTAGTTTTTAAGTTCCATAAACTTACTATTCAAATTTACATTTACACCTTGTAAAATTAAGATAAATCATATAAAAATAAATCACTTAATTAAAATATTCTGTTCAAAAATTTACACTGACAGTTCTCATAAGACGTTACACTCTCTGATGTAGCAGCATTCCTCTTAAACCCTGGTTCACATTTTGTACACAAGCACAGTATGAGTCCCAGTATAAGGATTACAATACAGTATTAACTCCACGTCCATAGATTTTATAGAATATACCGTATATTTGGCACAATTGACAACAGTTTGAGACAGCTCCAATGGAAATTGCATAGAAAATTCTAGTTTTACAGTGCACCACAATCTTCAGAAAATCAAAAGACAGCAGCATGCGGTTTGCACATTGACATATGGTGAGAGAATCAGCCATTTATCATAACTCAGAGACTATTTCTCATCTGTCAAACCACCTGACAGGCTGTATGGACAAAATAATACAGACATGAACAAGGCAAAATGAATCTTGAGGATAAGTCTTTTTTTCCTCTTTTTTTGTTTGCTCATTTCCCCTCTAAGTCTTGGCTGTATCACTGACGGTCACCACACTATAAATGCACTATTTTCTTTGGCTGATCCACCTCAAATTAGTGCAAAACATCAATAGATTCAATTTGGTGTGAATCATAACCTAAATATTGTAGCCATATTGAAAGACACCCTGAATAGTACTATATATTAGATATTTTTTGTGACTACTGCACAGACATGTAATATCATCTTAGAACACTTAGATTATCATCAGGACTTAAGACGTGGCACAGTACAGTTAACCACAGAACAGCTTTACGTACTATCTTGTGTCACAGTTATGATGTATACCTTTTAAGCGAGGCAGCACAATTATGCACAAAAAATGCATTTAAAGACACACTTCAGTTATTTTACTGGAAGTTTCTTATGATTTACTTCCGTTTTTCAGAGCTTGTGCTCCTTCTTGTGATGAAGTCTGGGTTTGAGCCTCCACTGTGGTCTGCACAGGTGTTTTCGGTACAACATGAAGCAGTGTCTGCTGATTCTTGCACAGCTCTGTGGGTCTCTGTGGCACTTTAATTTGCCAGTTTTTGTCTGTTTGAGTATTTGGCTCCAGCGCCTGACCCTGTTTTTGCCTGGTAGAGTCCGAGCTGGAGTTACATTTATTGCAGAGTTCCCTCATGTCCAGGAGTCCTTGCACCAAGCACTTGACGAACTCTGCTGAGCTCGTGTCAGGACTTTCACGGAAACTGGACACGCAGAAGATGATGTGGTCTGACTGAGGGTTGTAGCATGCTCCGTATCCGTTTGGAACCACAGGGCCGTAACAGCAGAACATCTCTACAGTAGTAGGAACCTGAAAGGAGGAAAGCGGAGCAATTTAAACAAACCTCAACTGCAAGATGATGCAAGTCAGAAGTCTGTTATCTACACCAGAGGAGATTTATAAGTTCAGCGAAATATAATTTGTTAGCAACTATTCAACAAATGACAAATGTTTTACAAGAACAGAAGCTCTGTTTTCAAAAATTCTTTAACATGACTTTGTATCTTTTGGGCTGTTTTAAACCTTTTTTCTATTTTCAATGCTACAGTAACAACATCCTTCAGAGACCCTGGTGACATTTTTTATGCTTTTGATTGATTATAATCTGAGTTTATCAGAATTGGATGACTTCACCTGACTTGTTGACAGGATGAACTGATTACTGATGAGATAGGCTTCATCCCTGAATATTTCCGGCTTCTCCATCTTCAGTTCCTGGGCTATCTCTCGTAGTCCCAGTAAGTGATTGTCTATTGCCATTCCTGTAATAGCCTGGAAAGGAGAAATTATATGTTTTATTGGTTAATCTTGGATGCCTTTAGTTAATATTGCTATCATAATCTAGATGAAGTTTGAGAAAAGTTACCAGAATTGTGTACTTTGTCTGGGCGGTTATTGCGCCTCGTAACATCTCCATCTTTTCTGCATCCTGGAGAAACAAACAGCTAAGAATCAATGCTCAGCTGACGATAAACGGACATAATTCAAATTGAGTTTCAGCTTACACTTGCTCTTGGTTTCCCATCAGTCATTGCTTTTACGAAGGCCAAGGCTTCGGGTGTGGCTGAGCGGATGTTGTCCACTCTGCCCTCCTGAAAACGTCGTATAGAAGCACTCTCATAGGTTGATACTGGTCTGCCATGACATCTGGAGCAACACATGCAGAAAAAAACACCTGTATCTTAAAGTTTCAACTTAACTTAATTTATAAGAATGCTGTCGTATTCATCTTTAATTTCACCTGTAGTAGGCCAGCTGGAGAGCTACTTGCATGTAAGCATCTGGACTCATCTTTTGCTTCTTGATGAACTCTTTGCCGTAGTCATAAAATTTGTGGACATTCATGTCCAAATTTTTCACCTGCCTGAAAGAATAACAAATCTTACTTTGAGCTGAAATCATTCAGCATAATACAGTTTATAGCTTTATTTTACATAGGAACAAAGAAAATAAAAGAAACAAACGTCTCAATGCAAGACTAAAAATGAGGAATTAAAATAAGTGAGTGTAAATGAAAAGTGGTAGAGAATAGAATAAGAAAAGAAACTCAGCAGGGTGAAAACTTTAGCAAAAAAAGAAAAAGTTTGTCCAAGTTAAAAGCTGAGTAAAAAAGTTTAAAAAAACAAAACAAAAAAACGGTAATGCTATTTTTATGGGAAACTTTTGTAACATTTAAAATAAAGATCATTGATGAATTTGTTTGAGATGCTACAGTAAAACCAGACCTCTGCAGTTTGTCAGCAGAAGAAGCGAGGAGTCTGTGAATCTCTGGTGTGCATTTCCAGCGTAGTCTGCGCGGCGCGTGCAGATCACTCACACTCGCGGCCCTGACCAGCTTTGATGGGCTGCCAATCCTGAAGCATCACAAGAACATCATATAATCTGACATTCATCGCCAAATATTCTAATGTGAATATTTAGAGTGAATGCAAACAGACATCAAGTACACATTCAACATGTCATGACTCACATGTATTTAAGAAGATACTCTGTGCACTGCACCAGGACAATTCCCTCAAACGGCGAATGTTCACACACAACTCCACAGCAGCCGTTGGCTCCTACAACAAACTGAAACAGTCATGTGGGATTTTCATTAGAGGACCTGCTGCTGGATTATCCAACATTCAATTCATTTCATGTGCATTTGTATGCAGGTTTCAACCACGTTCCTTCAAACAGAGCACCTCCTCATTCTGCAGTGAAGAAATTATTTAAAATATCATCCTGTGACTCTCTAAGAAATGTTATCTGAGTTCTTCATCTCCATCAGAGGCCATGCTAATAACAGCTATCTCATAATCCAGTGGGATAATCCGGTTGGCTTTCCCTTTCTCTCTTTTTCATGCATATTCTTCTAGTTTTCCTTAACAAGTCTCACCAGTTTTCTAAGAAAACTGAAGAGCCCTCTAACCTGCATTGGCTTGTCATACCAACGGTTGCCCCCATTCTTGGCCACTCCTCCACCATGCAGCATCAACATGGCACGTGTGGTGTCACTTAGCTCTGGTCCTGTGGCCTCATCCAGGCAGACCAGACACATACAACGCTCAATCATGTCCAAAGAGTCCCTGTTGGTAGACTCTGCAGGATGAAGTGTTTGAAATCATGTAATAAACAGACTTGAAAAAACAGAAATCTTCCAACTTAAAAGAAAAAAGCTTCAACTTGCCTCTCATTAGCACACTCCGGGACTCTGCCCACTCTGTGCGGCCGTCTGAAGTGAGAAGACCAATGGGTGGGAGCCGTTCTTCCTCGTTGTCAGCCATCTTGGCGATCTTCTCCAGCTGTGTGAGTAGGTCTCTTTCATTCAGTCGCCGGAAGTTGATCACCACATCTAGTACAAAAAACTACACAGAGGTTCAGAGTTCCATCATTTGAACCAGTAATGATATAAAATTGCAGACCAGAATTAACAACCGAAATTGTAAAAAACATGGAAGTCCTCTCAGCGGTGAGACCATTACATATACAGGAAGTGGTTGCTCTGTTGGAACTGCTGGGTCTGACAAACCTTTATCTGAGCTAGAAAACAGCAAAGGATTGGATCTGAGGCCACAGCCTTACCACCTTGCATCCTGCCCACCTGTTAAATCAGCTACACACCCTTCCTGGCCTTGACATAATCCAAATGGATGTGTTGTAAAAACTGACTCTAGTGGAAATCATTGCAAGGTGCTTAAACTCACTTCGAAAATCCATTGTTTGTGTACACAGTTCATCACTTGATCCACAGGTGCAGGGTGAAACTGTGCCATGCATAGAGAAGACCTGATGTGCAGAGGTCAAACATATTGGAGTAAATACCCCAGATGAGAGAATATGTACAGTGTGTGTAATATGTAGATGTGTTAGCGTAATCCCCTCACAGTCTGTTTACATTGCTGGAAGACACAACTCAGTGATGATCCATATGCTGGGCTGTGACACAAACACAATGTGTAGCCTAGCTGTCACTGTAATTAAGTGAAACTGTCACTGAAGCTTTTGTTCTCTGTCTATCATGAGGTGGTCTATTCTGGATTTATCACTGCTATTTGCAGCACTTATCATCAGCCAAAGCTCAGTGGTTTAGCATGAATGCTTCTGCTTTACATTCTGATGTAGACATTGTGTCATACGGTTGGAAACACCCCAAAAATATTTCACATTTTCAGACTCTTTCTTTCTTTCTCAATCAAATTTCAGTTGTTTGAAATTCCAGAACATAGAAAACTGAAACTGCAACACATGGATGTCTTTACTTGTCAACATCATTATCAATTAAACACAAAGTCTACTAATTAGCAGTAAGTTGTGTAAAAATGCACATTACAGTTTCGTCCTGCCAAAAGTGGCATCTTAGAACCACTTCTTTCTCCAACCAACAAGAAAAAAGAGCTACAGATCTTGATATTTAAGAAGCCACAACCTGAATATGTTGCTTTCTTTAACCCCAGTTGAGAATAATTGTTCAAACAGTCTGACCTGGTTTTTACAAGCTACAATGATGTGTTCAGGTTCTGGCATCACGCTGCTCTCCTGAGCCACCAGCGTGTCCCTCTCCGGTCCCGGTAGACGGTAGGAAGTGAAGAGACGATAGTACTGCTCCATACACAGAGGGGTCCCAGCCAACTGACCCCGAGCGTAGTCCACCAGTAGAGCCCGTCTGCACACAGACATTCACACTTAAGTTTTTATATAACCTGTGGGTAAGGATCATTCAACTGTTATTTACTTTAAACACCAACTCACGCATCAAGAAGAGTCTTGTACTCTAGAACACCGGAGATTAAGTGTGCAGCAAACCTAAGGAAAAAAAAACACAAAATTGTCACATATTTCTAGAGATACACTCATATGTCTTCTGTATTTGAGTTTTTACTCTCTGAATCCCTTTAGCTTTGTAATTAAAGGTACAAATGCAGCATGTAAATCACCTGGTTAAGGGTGCAGTGTTGGATCAATACCATGTTAACCAAAGCTCAGCCTTCATTGTCTATTAACCTTGCTGCTAGCAGGATGGCCTGGCCTCTCACCCCTCAAGGTGTTCTGGGTAATAACCCTATCCGTCACTGTGTTACAAGGAAGTGTTCAATTTGTTGTAATCCATCAAAGCGAACCTGTGAGTAATGTATAAACTTTACTGTCTGCTGGGGTACAAGTATGAGGATTCACCCCATGTATGGGTGAGGCTGCAGTTCTTCACCATCGATGATTTGACTCCTGGTTATGTTATCCCCTACTCCCTGCTCCAAACATTTCCCATTTCTCTTCAGCTGTCCTATCTTATAACTGTAAAACCAGAAAACTCTTCTCTATCATTTGTGAAGTCTCTTAGTCCACTCTGTTGGGCCGTGTTGTGTCGTGTCTCGTACCTCAAAGAGTCGATTGGAGCCTTAAAGTTCTGCTGTGGGAAAACCATCACAGGACTGGAGTTGACAGGTAGAGCTAATCTGTTGTTCAGGTACATGTCATTTAGCCAGTATTCATACACCTGCAATAAGAAATGTTCACGATCATCAAAGGAAGTCAGAGCACAATATAAGCTAATAGAAAATAAACTGAGGAGCAACTTTAACTTTGAAACTGATTTGTAGTAAAGTCAACTCGTTTCATGATGAACTATCACTCCAGCACATCATTCTTTAAGTGTCATCTTGAGTTATTCACCCAGTTGGCCTTGTTTGTCCTCCTCTCCTCCAGTTTGCTTTGCAGAGACTCCCCCACCCCTCCAGGGGCTCTGAACTCCTCCACGGCCTTCTGAGTCTTCTTGAACTGTTCCTCAGTGAGCAGGTGCTTCATACACTTCAGGTACATGTCCAGAGTGTCCTTCAGTGCTGGGAGAGGCAGCTTAGGGAGACTCTGGACAGGGTGAGGAATGAAAACACCTCGATGAATACCAAGTTTTGTTTTTATTAACCCCAAATTTTTGAAAACACTTGAAGCACGAAAGTGTGCCCTTACACATCTGTCACATCGGTTTATCAAGAAAATAGTGAAAATATAACAAATGATAACTTATATTTTAGTCATAATAAAAAACAACCACCTAAATTGAAAATGATTAACTTCATTTGACTTTGAATGAGAAATCAATGAACTTAAACGTAATGATATGCTATTTGTTCTATAAAATCTGAAGCCTTGATCCCTCATTTATGTGGAGACTTTAATGTCTGAATTGTGTTTTATATGTACTGTGTTTCAGGGCAATTCTAGTTGAATAGTACACATATTCATTTCATACATATTCCCTTGAAAAATAATGAAATGCCCATTTAGAGAAATAAGTCATAAAACTGATATTTACATCTCCGCCTCCTGAGTCTTTGGAAGGCTCTTGATCCAGGACAGGCATGTTGACGTCGCAGAGGGAAAGACTCTGTTTCCAGAAATACATCAAGATCAGACACACTTCATGTGAAAGTGTGTAAAAATGACTGTCAGACGTGATCACAATCTAATTGAGGAACATTTTCTTTAAAAGTTACACTACTGGGGGGAATGTTGAACCCTCGATGTTTCCTCGATGCAACGTTCACATTTTTGGCCTTTTGCACTCCAACAATACATCCCAGTTGTCATACAATGATTTAAAAAAAAAAGAAAGAGACAAGACCATGAGAAACCACCAGCAGAGTTTAAATTTGTCATGTGACCCTCTGGAGGTCAAACAAAACCCCTTTTTGGAGACTTTCTTGCAAGGACTAGTCCATTTCTGTCCATAAAACTATCTGAAAACGTCTATACATGGCCTTTCTCAGTCTGGAAAAAAATGTATTCATATTAATAGATAAGTAAGCTTAATTTCTAATGGTTTAATGGAATTTGTTTGCTAATTAATTAATGTAAACATGTAAAAATGCAGATGTTGCCCTGAGGCAACACTGTACCATTAAGGATTCACCATGACAACATGTAGTGTGTCTACAGGTGAACCTACTGTTCAAAAGCAAACCGGTCATCAAAGTTTTCTTTGAACATCAATTTCTAATCTGCATAAATTTGATGTTAGATTAATTAAAGTTCAGTACTGAACACTGTAGGCTCTGGTCTGCTATAACAGTCAACTTTGTGAGCCTTCTCTGCAGAGCACATGCTTTTATTTTCCACACGGTTTTCCTTCATTTACAGAATGAACGTAACATCACTCTCTGGCTTTTCAGGAGAAAGAAGATAGAAAAACTATTTTTAATTGATGTTAGTGAGGGTGAGGTAGAACTGAGTAGTTATGAAGGCAATGAGCTGCAGGCAAACTCGCAAAAAGAAAATGGGAGTGACTGTGAGCCTAAGGATGTGGATCAGGATGATGAGGTTAGTGAGGGTAAAGTTGCAGTGACAGATATTATCAGTTAAAGATAGAATGTAAAATGCATGGATAACTCATTAATTATTGCACTCTTGATATTTTCAATGCATGCTCGGGACATTTGTTTGCTTTCTAGTTCCTCTTCCTGAAGCACCTAAAAGAGCCAAGAAACTGCAGACTAAAACTTTCAAAAGCTTTCCTCAGGTCCCACAATGGAAATTCAGTCTCCTGAAAGCCACAGAATTGAAGTTTTTTGTTAAATTGTTCATGTAAAGTGTATAACATAGGTTGAATTCATTCCAATACGTTGTTCCACAATGGTACAGTGTTGCCTGCAGGCAGCGTTCAGTCAGGCCACCAAGTATTATCCATGTTTTTGAAAAAAATGTGTTGAAATAGAAAGGAACATTTTTTTTTATTACTGACCATTGTGGCACAATGTTGCTTTAAGACAATGCACCCCAAAAATATCCCCAAAAATATTTTCTTATATTTATTTGTTTTTTTTTTATGATAAAAAACACTCCAAACCTTATTTTTTTCCAACTGGCATCATTATGCATACCATAGAGGGTTCAGACAAGTATATATTTTGTACTCCATAAAGAAAATTTAAACAGTTACATACAAAACAGCAAGAAGTTTTGGCACAGTGTCACATTCAAATCAATTTCTGGGACATGTGTGTTTTGTTTTGTTTTGTTTTACATCACTTTAACTAATTATTGAAACAGAAATTAATCACAAAGAATAAATAATTGTTTTACTCACCAGAAAGAAGAGCAGACACTCAGATGCTCCGGTGCTTCAATTAAGACTTTATCCCTTTTGATTCCATTTCGGGTGGAAATCCATTCAAATGTCCCCACTTTGATCCTTCATCATTGTCTTTAAATCCCCTGCATGGCACGAGCACATCTCCCTCGCTGGATGAGGAGAGATGCTGAGATGGTACCTCACCCTCTTGTCAGCCAAGCTCCTCCCAGAAGTCTTTCTATTCGCCGAGAAGTTTATTTGAGTCTTCAGATCTTCACCCCACCTCATATTTAGGCTGAGACTGAGCGCCCCGCGCGCTCACACAGTTCCGAACAACACTTGAGATGCTTTTGGCATGGACTTCATCCTTTGGCGGAATGAATTTCTGCACTTTCTGCCCGTGATTTTGGCACATGTTTTGCCCCCATCTCGTATTACAAGTTAATTGGCGGTTTGTGTATTGGAAAAAAACATTTCTTTTTTTCCCCCGACAGTCTGTCAATTTCATTTCCTACATTTGATCATAATCTGATCATTTATCTGCTTTAAATGTATTTTTTTAAGAAAAATCATTGAAGCTGTCTCCTTTTTAATAAACCCGGTTATTAATTTTTGACTGATTTTATTGACAAGAATGAACAGAAAACTTCCCATGCAGAATTTACTCGCTTTAATATTTTCATCTTTAGTTAAGGCGTGTTTATAATCAGATATGTCTTTCTAAAATCGTGCGCTGTAGCCACCAGTTAAAAAGCGACATTGTATCATGAACTTTTTTTCCCATTTGTTTTTTCACTCGCAGAGAAAAATACATCCATCTCATTGAACATCAAATATATTATGATCACTCAAATCAATCATTTCCACGAACCGTATCATTCACATAATATTCATTTAATTATATACATGAATATACATCTATGTACAATCTTTATTATAATATGAGGCTATGCATTCCAGAAGTACATTATCCAAAATTATCCAAACAGACAACAAGATGCAGTTTTCACTTCATGTCCATCCGTTGTTTCTCTCTAAAACACACAGTCAGTATTGCATATTCAGTTTAGCAGCACAACTCCGGCAAAATGAACACAGATTACACTAAAGACGCATACACTACAGCTGTTCGTATGTTAAAATACATTTACACATAATCCCTGAATACGATATGACTCTGTTTCTGATACAGTGCTAATTACTGTTAATGACTTGACACTTATCTCAACAAAACTTCAATCACAATACTCTCACTGAAGATGAACAAACGCCAGCGCGCGCCTTTCTACTACAAGCATGAAGCTACTTGTTTTGACAACACCCGCAGGGATCGTCACCAGAAGCAGTGAATAATTGAGCCTGTTACACAATCCTAATCGTGATAAGCAGTTGATTGAATCTAACAGAATGCACACAACGCTACAATGGCACTTTGATAGTTTTACACTCAGTTAAAGGTCTTTTACGCATACTCTCCCCCTGAGGATTCCTCCTCTGAATAGGACCGCTGCGCAAAGGTTTCAATACCATTCTCGTCGATTGTAGTGCACAGACCCTTTTTCTTTTTCTCTCGCTGCTCCATCTTAATCGTATCATACAGTCCCGTAGGACCATCATCCAGGAGCATATTACGCTCAGAGAATGAAGGTTTCATCTGTGAGACGTTTTTCAGCAGCAGGAGCGCCGGTGCGTAAAGTACATTTGCGAGGCCCATGCCTAAGTTGAGCTGCACAAAGCCCAGATTGTGCACTATCTGTCCAGCAGCCACGGGCCCCAGGGCATAGGCCACGCAGTATGAGATGTCTGCGATGGCGTACACACTGCCATACACTGACACGTGGCGCACATCCACCAGGAAGCCCAGTGTGGGCAGAAGCGCCGTGTCCACGAAGGCGATGCCAAAACAGATTCCGCACAGCGGGATCATGAGCTGTCCAAAGTTTTTACAAGCTGGCACTGTGCAGGAGCTCGCGCCGATGAACACCATACCTATGGCCCCATAAAACCACTGTAGATGAGGGTACTTGGCTGCTAATTTGACAGTCAGGTACACACCTAAGACATGAGGGAAGAAGGCAGGGAACCATGTCATGCCGATCTCCCACTGGGAGGCATGCATGGTGTCCTCCATCCAGTTGGCGATAGTTGGCTCGAGGAAGGCGAGAGGGATGTTACAGATGATCAAAGCACCTGCCACTACGGCGATATAAGGATCAATCATCAGTTTGTAGATGGGGGTGCCCACCGGCATGTTTTGTCGCTCTTTGTTGGAGAAAGGTTTCAGTACAGTCAAACAAAAAGCCCCATCAATGAGGCAGATACAGGCCAGGATCAGAAAGGGCACACGCCTCCCTGCAAACTCGTAAAGGACCCCTCCAAATGGGGGCGCCACGAGACTTCCAAAAGAAATGAAAGCCAAGGCAATACCCAGCGCTTTGCTCCTCTCCGTTTCCTCCGTGTACCTGTCTGCGATTAGAGCGATCCCAGAGGTGTCCGCGAAAGCCGAGCCGAGGCCCTGCATGCTGCGCGCCAGGAACAGAGTCGCGTAGTTGTCAGCAAAGGCAAAAATGAGAGTTGAGAGAAACATGACGTTTAGGCCGATAAAGAGCGGGATATCATACCCTACCCTGTCTATAAATGTCCCGCTCAGTGGGTTCACGATGAGCTGCACAATGGCCTTGGAGGCAAAAAGCACACCGATCTGTAGGTCAAAGTTGCTCTCGGCAACTTTGCGGACGGTGCTGTTGGTGGAGTTGGTGTGCGATGCTGCTGCTGCTGCTGCTTGGGCATGATCCGCTGCTTTCTGTAGTCCTTCAAGGTAATCGGGTATGATTGGCACAATCACCATGTAAAGCATGTTGTCTAACAAAAGTGCAACACAGACTATTACTAGAATAATCCGTTTCTGTCGCTCTGGGTCTTGGATTGTAACTGCGTTGCCCAGTTGTTTAGTTCTTTCGCCCATCTGGGACAGTTTAGAGGCGGCAGATTGAGCCAAATTAGTGGCTTGTCCCTCTGTGTTCCCCTCCGGCTCCATGATTTTCTCCCCTTCTGGCTCGAGACTTGTCTTATGGAAAATAAAATCAGCTTCCCCCGTTTGATTGGTTTATAGAATCACGCACACTTGGCACATCTGTTCTGTCTTTATTCTGTTTTCTTATCCAACACCGGGAGTCCTACTAATGAGCTAGATAACTTTCCTCTGCTTTACCTCTTCTCTGTCCCTTGTGCCGTCCGTCATCGCACGCGCCTTTCCACTTCCGTGACTTGGACTCGTTTTATCGCTGTCGTCCCTTGTTGCTTCATTGTCTCATATCCCGTCATTCGAGTGACGCGCTGGTCCCGGGCAGCACTCGCAGGTTTTGGGGTTCACCTCCAGCTCACGGTGCGGAGGACCGGCTGGTTTGGCTCCGTCTGCTGCGCTCCTTCCGCTTCCAGCTGTCTCCAATCACCTGTAACGCGCTGAGCTAAGTCATCATTTCACATCAGCCGGACTGCTTTTTGTCGGCCGTGAAAGGAATACACACTGCAGTTTGTTGACTCCCATAGGTGTCCCCCCTCCCCCTGCGTTCCTCACCGATGGCTGTGACGCACGGTCCTGCTGCTCTCCAGAAGATGTTTTATGCTAATTAAATACAAAATCCCGGGTGCGCACTGCTGCCCGGTCAGTTGCTTAAAGACAACCAAGGATGTTTGACTCAGTCCACGTTATAATTAAGCTACTTCACTTTCATTTAGACTTTTCTTCTTTTGGATTTGTAAAAAAAATGAGATTTTGTTCAGCTTTTCAATCCTTGAATCACTACTTTTATTTCATATTCAGCTCAAATCCGAGTCCAACACCGTAAAGACGCGTCTTACAAAAAAAAAAAAAAAAAAAAGTTTAACTCTTGACAATTAAACAAACACACAGATTTCTGCCCTGCAGCAAACATTTCAGCACCACACTCCAGCGGACAGCTCCACAGAGGATGTCATTAGAATATATTTAATACCCCCAAAGTTTCCCTCACCATGAATCCTCTTACTGCGTTGTTTTAAAGACTGAGATGTTTCAGCTTTAACTGAGCTGAGTTTAAAGTTTAAAACCTTCAACTCTAACACCGATGAAGACTGACAGCAGAGAACCGAGAGGCTGATCTATGTGGTCTACTTCTAACAGAAAGGGAAATCTATCATCACTTCATCATAAAGGTTAACAAAGCTGTAATCTACAGGATAATAACAAACATTTAGAATTTAACCTCTCCTGACTTTTGGTTCAAACTTCTTTAATTTAAAAAAAAAAAAAAAAATCTTATGGAACGGAACAAATCGAATAAGCCATTTATGTCTTTTTTTTAAAAATCCAAGAAATATGCAGTTATGCGTGCTGGATCCATGTTGCTGACATCAATCTTTCAATTACCCAGAGATGCATCTTCAGATAACTTCCAGGGATCTGATTTTCCAATATAGGGCGAATTACAGTTACATAGAGTGAGTTTAAAGGTAGCCAAATGCTGCCACCTACTGGTGCATTGTAGTTCAAACAGCTTTCACCAACAGCTTTTACTGTTATAGGCAACCTATCAAAGTCTGACATTTCGGTTTTAAATAGAAACCATCATCCAAAGAGGATTTAATTCAGTCACTTGAGTGCTTTCATTTCTGAGTCATCAGTCTATTTGAATACCGTTTAAAAATAATAACCAGTTTATCAAAATTAGACTATAAAGAAACAAGAAGTCAGAAAATAAAACTGTTTGTTGAAGTGTCAGAATAAACATAAACTGTACTGTGACTCTGAAAGTCTTTAAGAATGATTGAAGAGGAGACCTAAAACATATAAACAGAGCAGTGTTGACATCTAGTGGAGGAGAAAAGAACTGGTGAAGGAGCCCTTCCCTTAAAAAATAACCCAGACGGATTAAAAATCAATATTATTGTATTTTATGTCAGATACATAATCAAAATTTCCAATTGGTTTTCAAAGCGCACAAATTAATTCTAAGCTGTGTAACTAATGTGACAAGGATGGAGACGGTTTACCAACCTGTGACTGAAATTGTGTTTTTTTTTTCACTGATCTGTTGACCTGATGGTTGTGTTGATGTTTTAAGCCTCACTTGTGTTTCTTTAATGAGGGTTTAAATAGATTTGTCGGCTGGTTTCCTCTGAAAGGTGTCTCATTGCCTTGTTCTGCCAGTAGATGTCCTCGTAATCCTGAAGATTCCAAAGAAAAATGCTTGAATCTCTCTTTTAATACTTTTTTTTTTTTTTTTTTAATCTTTCATACTTTGTAAAGTCTCAATCTAAACAAACAACAGGGTTCTAAATCTTATTCCTTAATGGCTTTGTTCACTGACTCACATCAGACACTTGATGCTCCAGTCAGCAGTGATCTGGTCACAGTGGAGGTTTTAAAAAAACCCCAATCTATTCAAACAACAGAGGCCTCTTTGACGGCATTCTGTGCTGTGTTTTCTCCCTTTGACCCAGTAAAATAGTAGTTTATTGCTGCCAATGAAAATAATAAAAAGAAACCCAAATAAGATGATCCTCTTCTCTTAGTTTGTTTTGATAATATTACAATATTTGTATTTAAAAAACAATCAAAAACCTAATATGATTTCAGTGAAACACTGATATTTAGTTTTCTTATTTTTATCTCTTGAATCCTAAAGGAATCATTTTGAATTTTTTTTAAAGACCTCCTCTGGGACTTTTAAAGTGTCACAAATACAGCTGCAGTTTCTTGGGTAGCCACTAGGGGCTGATTACAGACGGAGGTCCTGGGTCTGGAAACTAATACATTTCATGTGTGGTATGGAAAATACAAAAATATAACTAAATCAGTTAAGTGCTCTGGAAAGTGTCCAGACTTTTTAGACTGGGGAACTGACTCATGCAGGGTGGGCATAAGATATGTGCAAACATACAAATGAAGAGTATTTATTTACCCTTCCTGTAAACACTAACTATATTTACTTTAACTATAAACATCAACGTATCATTCAGATGTTATATTTGTCTTTACGGCTCCTTTTGTGCTTTGGTGGTCTGGTACACTCTGGGATGTAGAAATTTAACCCTTTGTTGTACTTTGACTTCTTGCCAGCTGCCTGTATGCTTTCCTGTTCTCCTCATATTAGAGTTTCTCTTGATGATTCATTTTAGCACCCAGAGGCGATTTTAGGATCTGATTTTTAGGGTTGCTGCCATACAATTTACTTTACTATAAAATTTTAATTTGCAACAGTAATATTAAATCATTTGTTTTACACCACACAATACTGAAGAGAATAGAAGATGGAAGAAGCTGTTTTCCAGGTTAATATAAATAATAAATCATGGGTATGATTTCATTTTTCTAGATAAGAGGAGGGTAAACAGAATCCACTTTGGATTAAAATGTAAAACATTAGTGTACTATTTATTGTAAAAAAAATAATCAACCTTACCAGATACATTTTTATGAACTTAGTAGAGAAATATGCTTATTTTAAACCATTATAGATTTGCTACACTTTGAATCAATTTACAAAAACCTTCTGAATTCAAAGATCTGGTCAACTCCCATAATAGCACATACAATTCGTAACCCATCGCACACGAGGTGAAGCTCACGTCCTCTCATTAAATGTGTTCATTTAGAATACATGACTCTTGAATTAGGCCGCACAATACACACAGCAACAAGTGAATAAGGATGGTAGTGGCATTAATTGTATTTCCACTTAAACTACTGAACACATGTGGCAAGGGGCTGCATGGTGGTGCAGTGGTTAGTGCTGTTGCCTCACAGAAAGAATGTTTCTGGTTCAAGTGCTGGCTGGGCAGGTGTCTATCTGTGTGTGTAGTATTTGTATGTGTGAATTTTCTCTGGGTACTCCGGCTTCTTCAGCATGTTAGCCTGGTGATGGTCGGGAGACCTGTTCAGTGTGTACCCATCTGTCACCCAATAAATGCTGGAAGACTTCAGCACCCCACAATCTGTAGGGAAGAGCGGTTACAGGTAGTTTTTCCTACATTTTCAATGATGACTCATGGAAATAAGACAGAGCATTTGACGTTAAATTCTGAAAGAAACATGTTAGCTTGTCCTGGAAAAAAAATTGTTTTTTTTTTTATGAATGAATGGATGAAGTCTTATGCAGAATTTAAGTCCAACTGGTGGATGAAAATAGCCAAACTGACACTGACACACTGAGTATGGATATTACCAAACTGCTCCTGAGTTGAATGAAAAGCCTCAAACCATCAAAGTCCAAGTTCATTTTCTAATGTCTCTGAAAGGTTTCAGAGAAATACAGCCTGTTGTTACCTCCCAGTCTGGAGATTTGTTGACGTAGACGGGTAAAATCCAGGCATAAAATGTTAGGAATCTAACCAAAAAAGGGGCTCAGAATTTTTCAGTTTTATTTTTAGATGAAGCGTTACGTCACTTTGGTGAGAGAACAGCTTTGATAATCACATTTATTTCCCTCAGTGAACATACTGTGACTGGAGAGCTTAGGCAGAGTCATGAAGGCCGGATCTCTGCGTTGTTGGCTTCTGGTTTACTCAAGGGACTTCTCTCTCTCTCTCTCTCTCTCTCTCTCTCTCTCTCTCTCTCTCTCTCTCTCTCTCTCTCTCTCTCTCTCTCTCTCTCTCTCTCTCTCTCGCTTTCTCTCTCTTTCCCTCTCTTTCACACAGACATACACACAAGCAAGCAAACAGCAATAAACGAATAGTCATGGATAAACAAACACAAAGAGTGGATACAGATCTCTGTTATTCTTGTTAAGTTGTTTTTACTTAATCATCTTCATGGCTGTTTGGTGAAGCCTCTCCTCGTTACTGGACTTGCTGTGTTTGGTCATTAACATATTTTCTCACATTTCTTTAGTGATAGTTCTTCTGATGTACGGTATGAGCAGCGCAGGAGATATAAGATCACTGTAGTGCAACTAGTGCAGTTGCCAAAGTATTTATTTAAAAATTTGGAAAATGACAGCATTGTTTGTATTTTCAGCAGTAATTATTTCTTTCTTTATTATATTAGTCAAGGATTTTTCAAGTGGAGCACGAACCAAAGCACTATGGAAACACAAATTAATAGTTTTGGAACTAAACTACTGACTTAAGAGTCCTGATGTGATAAAAGAATCTGGCAAAGAGTACAGGTGAAGATCCGGGTTAGAAATCCTGCAGAGTTTTATTAATGGGTGGAGAGCAGGAAAGCAGGTTGAGCAGGTCTGCATGATTACCAAGAATCCAGGAGTCAGGAGAGTCAGAGAGGGAATGACACTCCAAAAACTGCAAATACAGAGAGAGAAAGAGAGAGAGAGAAAGAGAGAGAGAGCACTAGAGAGAAAAAAAGAAACATCTGCTACAACTCAACTCAACTTTATTTATAGAGCACTTTAAAAACAACCCCAGCTGAAACAAATTGCTGCACATAAATGCATTAAAATAAATAAATAAAATACAATAAAAATATTACAATAGCACTTAAATAATTTTCATTGTTTTTAAAACAATTAAAAACAATAAAACAGTATTAAAAATCTAAAAACAACCCATATAAACACTAAAAACATGAGCTGAGTCTCAAGCTGGATTAAAAGCCAAGGACTAAAAATGGGTTTTAAGACGAGTTTTAAAAACAGACAGTGAAGAGGCTTGTCTTATATGGAACGGATGTGACCTGCAAGGCCACAACAATGACATAATTGACTGATTGAAAAAAAAAAATATTTTGAGTGTGTAGCCACAAAAGAAGAAAAAAAAAAGAAACAAAATCAAAATATTTAAACAGATTTTTAAAAAGTCGGGCATAAGTAAAAACTAGTTAAGCCTCATCCCCTTGCCATCACTATATGTTGTAGTGCTTATTAGCTTTATTTGTGCAAATAAATATGATTCAATATATTATAAAGTGTATGTATTAGATAATGTATTATATTTTTCCATATTTGCAAATGTTATTAAAGTAAAAAAAAAAATGCACATAGTAACCCTTGCTGAATAATAAATCCCTTCTGCAACCCGGTACCTGATGAATATCATGGTTTTATTATTTATCAGATGGCTGCAAAGTGCAGATAAAGAGAAAAAGCAAGCGATGATACATTTAAGTTCTCTAAATGTCAGGCTAGTTCAGATTTTATTTATTCAACACAGGAGAAAGTTCACGTGATTTGCATGTGACTTTCTTATGATCCTGCAGGGCTGAACAGGTATAACAAGCAAAGTGCTAGAAGGGGTTTGAAGAAAGAATTAAAGGGACAGCAGCCTGAAAGCAGGAGAGTAGAAGGCAGAGAAAAGGCCTGACAAGGATCAGAGACAGACCAGGAATCAAGGTAGAGCTGTTCTGGGATCAGCGGACACTTCCTGTTTGGAGACGGGTGATGTAGTCAGGATTGTTTGCTATACAAGCACAGCGGCTGTGTTACAACTGCATTTGTTTATGTTCCCTGTCTCTCCCTATTTCTTGTTTCCAGGTGAGACTGCTGGTTATCAACAAAGCTCACCTGGTTTCAGTCTTTAAAAGCTCACTGCTGCTTGCAGCAGGGGGAGGCATTTTTGGTTTGGGGACTGCTGCCCTGCTGCCTCTCCTGAGATTTTGTTGTGGTGTTTTGGTTTGTGCACTTTTATTCCGGGTGTTTTATCAATAAATCCCATTTTCTTAATGTTCAAGGTGTGTTTTGGTATTTTTACATGAATTATTTGTTGATTGTTGTTAGCCCCACAGGGCCACCTTTAGTTGGGGTGTAACAGGCTGACTGTAGGGTTCTGCTGGTAGGAGCCCAGAAAGGACAGCTGCACCTCACACTCTCCAGAAAAAGAGGACTTTTAAAACAGCTTTCCAGAAAGAGGATACTTAGAATCTAAGTAGCAGGAGCCAGGCAGGAGCTGGGCAGCATAGTATGGGAATTTACAGAGTCAAACATCAGGGTTTCAGGAGGGGCCACAGTGATGACTTCTGCTCTGGCTTAAAGAGTTCAAAGTCTGGTCTAAACAGCCATTGTGGTCACTCAGGCTTCAGGACAAAGAAGTGAAGGTCTAGAAACAACATGCTTCTCCTGTAACAGTGTAGTTTAAATCATCCTAAATGCAGGACACAAACACAGGCACACACACACACACAGGAAGGTTTAAGAGTGTTTATTGTTACTTGAAAACAAGAATTGTGGAGATTTGAGAAAAGGGGGCTGGGAATTTAAGAATTTGGGGCTGAACAAACAAACCCTGAGGCCAGGCAGTTTCCATGACACAGAGATGTTTATCTCATTACCTCTGACCAGGGGACACTGACTTGTGAAGGCACAAAGTTGCCTGCAGTTGAAGAGAGAGAAAGCAGGGTGGAGATTTGTTGACACTCAGTAAAAGTGTTTCAAGGCAAATTCTTGTATTATCTGATTATTAAAGTTCACCTCTGTTTGCATTCAAGCTTTTGCCTCCAGAGGACTGAGAACTGCTGAAATCCCTTCATAAACTACTCTGATACTTATTTTAAGATCAAATGATCAATAAAAGGAAACAAAGGGTGAAGTAGAAGCACTTTTAATGACGGGTAGAAAGTTTAAAATGTTGTATGACGTTTTTGTTGTGCTTTCAGATGAGCTGCAGAGGAAGAAGGATGAAGGAATGTAAGCAGGAGAAAAGGAAGGAAAACAAGGGTTAGTGAAGTCTTTGGAAAAGAGGAATTAAGGTTAAATGTTGGGTGAAACATGCGGGATTGGGATTGTTACTTATCATGACATCAGCTGGGAAGGCTCAGGGAAGGAAGAGGTTACAGCCATGACTTTGAAAGTAAAGAAAGTGAGGAATTTGATGTTTTGTGCTGAAAACTTGTCCCTCAATTGTCTCTTGATACCAGATGACAGGTGGTCAGTATTATGTATTGCATAAACATAGAGTAAAAAAGAATAGAATAGAATTTTGTCATTGTGACACAAAAAATGCACAACGAAATTAAAAAACATTCTTCTCCAAGAAAATGTTCACCATTAGGGGGCGATATGGACAAAATATGTCTGGATTTCTTACAGCAAGAAAAGGATCTGGATTTTATCAGGATTGTTTTTCATATTCAGACTGTTTTGTACGGTGGCCCTGAAAGCTCACAGCACTGCAACTAAAGAAAACACCTTCATCAATTTGACAACACAACATATTGGAGAAATGTGCTGCAAATAGACCGGAAGTCTTTCCAGAGGACACATAAAAGTGATGCACACATCCAGGCTAATTACAAGCAAAAGGCTAATGATAGTTTAACAGCAGATCACTGCAATATGCTAATATCTGAATCATGTGATCACAATGTTAAAATAAATCAAAAACACTTTTATCTAATTCTCCAACACCACTGATGGAAAGTGAACTTTAAAAGGGCTGTGACTCAAAATCCGCATCAACAACAAGCATGTTCAGATATGTGCATCACTTTTAAGTGTCCTCTGGAAACACTTCCATTGTGTTGCGGTCTACTTGCAGCGTGTTTTCTAAATGCTGCACATTTGTTGTCAAATTGATGAAGATGTTTTCTTCATTTGTTTGTTTCATCTTTTTGCATGTGTTTTCTTAAGTTGCAGTGCTGTGAGCTCACAGGGCCACCGTAGTTTTGACCCACAAACAACATTTTTAGCACCATATAGTTCTTACTCTGCATTATAAATCAATTCGTTGCCTTTTTTTGCACCATTTCATAACTTACATTTAGTGTTGTGTCCTCTATTGTGTTTTTTGAATTCTCACATCTTCAAGTCACGATAAAAACATTCCTTTAAAGACGTCAGCTGTAAGACTTGTTGAGTTTCTGCAGAATGTACAGAGCTTTAGCTCTATACAAGTAGCCTATGCACAGTCCGGTTGTAGTTGTGTGAGATGTTACTGGGTAGACTTTGGGTTTTCTTTGTGCACTTGTAAAATATAAATGTACGCTGTTGTCATTTAAGTGTCCAGCATGCAAACTTAGCAATTCACCTCAGATGGAAACGAGGAGCAATATGCATTAAAGATATATATCATTCTGTTGGTACAGCATGGAAGCAACATTTGAAAATAAGAAAGGTTGATTGATTGGATAAACCGTGTAGCTGAATGGATTAGAAGAATCATCCCCATGTGTGAAATCCATTCATTTAATCAAAGCAGAGTGCAGCTGCAGCCAATGCTCTCTGAGGAAAATTACTTCCCTTCTCTGCATGCGCTCAGATTCATCACTTTACTTTCAGTGACAAAGAAAAGCTCACGGCCTCAAAAGATGATTGACTGAAAGTCATTAGTGAGTAGAATTTATTACTGCTACGCTGAGACGTGTGAATTCAAAGTGAAGTTTTGATGCCAGAAAAATGATCTGACCATCATGATGGCAGCAGCAGAGAAGGTGATAGACCCATAACACACACTGCTCGGCACAGAGAATCAGTGTGAGTGTCTGTGAGTGTGTTTTAGTGTACATCAGAGGCTGAATAGTGTCATTTTACAACATTGTCCTGCCTATACTGGTCAAAGTGAATGGTTTAATGAATTAAAACAGCGATTTCTAAAGAGCAGTGACGCACGGCTCCACCACTTTAATCCAGATTACACTGAAACCCTAATCCTGTAAAAATAGTTTCTTCAAAGAAAATATGTTTCCCCTCATATGTGATGTGTTTATCGTGTGTTTGACTGTTGTTTTTAAGATTTTCTGGATACACAGAGTTGATAAAGGCTCACTGATTTTATCATGCAGGGTACAAATGGTTTGATTCATTGAGAACAAATGATCTGATTGGCAGAGCAGCTGTGTGCAGCAGCACCATTGATTGTTCTGAGTCTGCTCAACAAGAGCTTGCATGTGCATGTGTGTTTTTGTGTGTGTAGCCTTATAGGGTCGAGGTTACGTAACCAGCTTCAGATCTGACATTCACAGAGCACTTATAGAGGAAATCGTGGTCTATCTGAGGCAGCAGACTAATATTTACTTAGTTTTTGTGCTCAGCGGGGCTCGAAGTCAGCGGTGGATTGTTGGAATTGTCTGATTCTGCTAAAGATGAGGATTTTGATAATCTTGAATTATGTGCTTCAGAATGGGCGATGGGCTCTTTTTTTTCACCCTTCACTGTTTTCAAAAGTTCAAAAGGAGAAAAGTGTCAATCAAAAAAGGAAAATCATTTTCCAGACTACTGAGGGATAACACATTCTTTATGACCGAAAGCTGCAATAATGTTGAATTTCCCATCAGCCTCTGCTGTGTATTTAGAGCAAGCAGTAAGCTCCAGTGTTGTCACATAAAGCCAAAGTTAGATGTAAGAAACTGCAGTTCCTCAGATGTCCGCTTGTAGCTGAATTAGGGGCATGTCTGAATCAGACAGGTGGGTACATTGTAGCTGTCAGCCAGGAGTCTGAGAGCCCGCCTCAGCTTCATCTGCGTCTGTTTTGGTTGATGGAAAAGAAAGTTCAGCCAGCATTTCCTCTATGGTATCTGAAATCACTGGTTTTTAAATCTCCGATTTAGAAACTACAGGGTGTCATCACAAAGGCTTGTTGTCCATGATGTAAATATGGCGGATAATAAGCAAATGAAAGCATAAACCACAGGCGTTTCTAGCCTTTTTTTGGGGGATGCTGGAGAACCCCTAAATTGAATCCCAGCACCCCTAAAATTTGAGAGATTTTTTTTATTATAATTATCACACCCCTGGCATGAACCCTTTATATCTATTAATCTACGTCTTGTCAATGTGATTGTCGGTGTGAGAGCATGCGTATGTTTATAATGAAAACATTTCATATTTCAACATTTCACAAATGTATGACTCATAATCTTAAAAATTAGCAACTTTTGTCTCACAAATTACTCTACTTTATGCCAACAAATTCATAAATTTAACTTGGAATATGACTCTTCCTCTTATTTCTTTTTTTTTTCAATGGCCCTGATACACAGTTGTACAATTAGAATATTTTGGTGACTTTACTAGTATTTGGAATTTCAAATGTGTCTTGTTCACAGGCTTAAACAAAACTTCCTCTGCATGCTGCAATACCTCAAATGTTGAAATATAAACAGCCAGCTGCTAATTTAGGCTGCTTGTTCCAAAGTCCAATCCACGGCTTGTGGTCCAGTTTCAGACACAGATGTCTGGCATGACATGATATTCTAAAGCCATCACTTGTTGGTGCTTTAAACAACCTTTGTGCCATTTAGTAATGTTTCATACCAGATTTGGACAGCACACAAATCAGTTGCAAATTCTTTGTTGCTTTTAGAAATGCCTTAAAAACAGTTCAAACAGCAGTCAAATGAAGCCTGCCTCGTGTTAGATGAACTGTTGTGATTGGCTATACAAGGGCCGGGGCAGCTTGGAGTCTGTGTGAAAAGGAGAAACACCAGACGTACAATTTGTGCGAGAACAAATATAACAATATTTCTGCTACAGCCATCCTCATCAATGCTTGTATTTTTTCTCCCATAATGCTTTGAGGAATGCAGATTCACATCATAACTTCTTCTCTCCTGGGGAACAGACCTGACCCTGTTCGACTCTCTTTCTCCTGCACTCGTGGTCATGTTGCTGAGTAATCCGCTCAAAAAGCCCATATGAAACTTCACTGGTTGACCAGACATAATCCTCAGTGGACTCTAAGTACCTGAATATGTTTGATTGTGAGAGAGTGCAGGCCAATGGGGATGGAAAAAAAGCAAACTGCAGTCTCCTGCCAGATATTTGGACTCAAAGTTTAATATAATCCAGTGGTGAACTGACGTCAAATCTCTGGGCAGTGTGATTTAAATTGTTAATCTGTTGACATCATCTATGACGACAAATCATTTCTGGATACTAATAAAGTCTATGAAGGGAGAAACTGTATGTTCATTACACCATCGGCTTGGGAAGCAGCTTTTGAAAATGCCAGTCTGAAACATTTCAGATTAAATCTGTCTGCCGTTTAGTCACAATTAGAGCCCGACAGATATAGGATTTTTGGAGCTGATGCCAATACTGATATTGGGGGCAAAAAATAAGAGTGATATCCAATATATCGCCTGATTTATGAAATAAGAATATGATTATACACAGGATATATACTGCCCAAAATATGATTCAAGACAAAGAAGCAGAGAATTGCTAAATTTAAAAACAGTATTACAGTCTTGTATTAGATAATGGTGGGGAATTAACAGCTCTATAAATCTTTGTTTACCTCACAAAGATAATTTACACAACTTATAAATTATCTGGATTCCAAACCTGCTGGTGGATAAAAACAACAACAACAGCAAAAACACTAATTTCTAAATGACTGAGGACAGACGGACAGAATCTGCGCGCAGCAATAAAGTTAATACATTGGTGGCGTCTCGACCAATTGATCGGTGATTCACCATAATTGGACCGATTAATCGGTCAGGCTATAGTCACAAGTTGTAGTCTTGAATGATTGCTAAATATGTGAGCAATGGCTGCTATTATTAACTTTTTACTCCCTGAAATAATTTACTATTTTATAAAAAACACAATCCTTGGTATGCGTGGAATATGAACCAAAGGTACAAAGGTCATCTCAACTGCATCAAGACCTGATGTCACAAATCAAGTATGTCACAAATTCACAACAAGGGTTTAGAGACCATTTTCCATAAACCTTTCTTTAATTCACAACCCAGAAACACCGATTTTGTAACTGTCACTGCTTTAGAAACTCCTTTTCCCCCCCATCTATGCAGAAATAGTGGCACTGTGTAGTTTACCGTTCCACAAAGTAATAGATTAAAGCATCTTCTTTTAAATAATGAATATAGAAACTGCTTTTTTACTTTGATATCGACTTGATTTCCAAATGATTTATTGCATAATGTTCTGTGACAGTGTAAATGTCCTTTTGAGTTGGTTTAGGAAGCAGGGTCAAACTGCCTCTTTCCACCAGCTGACAGCTCCATATGTCCTCTTATGTCTGGGGACTCCAACGTCCACATCATGACAGTTCTCGTGGACGGTTTTCATTCATTCTAGTTAAAAATAAACTGTCAGGACTGATGCATGCAGCAAATTTTAATCCTTATTCTAGATGAATGTTGTGGCATGGCAAAGGTCAAATCCCCAGTGTTTTCTTTCCGATGACTGAATTAGCTGGAATAAATCAGACAGCTGCTGATGACAACAAGTGCTGGGTTTGACCACTACATATGTGTCATTAGTGTGTAATTATGCAACATCCCGCTTTGCTGACAGGCTGTCGTCAATTAATCTGCTTAGAAACACCAACTAGAGACTTCAGCTGTATGTTGTAACCTCTGTATGTTATCTCCATCACTCGTTGTTAAGACGCTCATCCAGTGGAGGAAAAACTGTAATCTTTTCGAGGAATCAGAAATACTTTATTTATCCCAGAGTTGAAATCGGTTATTACAGTTACATTTGTACACAGTTAGGTAAGAATATTAATAGGAATACAATGAGAATGTGAAATACAATCCCAGCTGCTCTGTCTTGCAGAGGGGTGGATGTAAACAACCACCAGTTTGACACATGAGATCTTCCTGGGCAGGTTTCCTTTTCCTGTCAGCCCCGACCTTTTGGAGGCCATTGATTGGTGACAGTAAGGCCAGAAATACCTCGATGCAGCGACCGCATACTGCATTCTCCAAACTCTGTCTGACCTCATCTTTAAAGTTAAATGTTAACTTGTTAAAAATCATACAAACAATACTACGAATAGATAGATAGATACTACTCAATATTTACAAGTTAAGTCATGCATTAAGTTTCTTTTTTTTTAATTGGGTAAAAGTACAACAAATTCCAAAAAAAGCATAGGTGCTGTGTGAGATGTTGATGAAAACAGGATTTGATGGTTAACAAATGATCAAAACGTGTTTTAACGAAAGTATTACAAGGATAATATTTGTGTTATATTATTTATGTTAATTAAAAATAAAATAAAATTAAAGAAAAAAACAAAAACAAAACAAAACAAAACAAAACAAACAAACAAACAAAAAAAAACAAACAAGAGGGACATCTCCGAACTAAGTTTGTTAATTTGTGACAAGCTAGTATTTTGACCAGGTCTTAAAAAGGACATTCCAGAGAAACTGAATCCCTCAGAAGTGAGATAAGAAGATGATCACCGTGTAATGAGAGACTGCAAAATCTCACCCAGAGAATCCTGAAAAATCTCTGAACAAAACTGGATTCGAGTTGGGGTTGTTACATGAAACGCAACATGCAGACTGATCCTTCTGCATTTTGATGATGACTTATATAAAAAAAAAAGACTTGAAACTTGAGAGTTTTGATCCTTTATTAAATATCAGAAAAATAGCTTGATTCACTGTGAGAGATCACTGGATGTCATTCAAAAACAGCAAACAGGCTGACATAAATTAAATAACATTTAAAAAAGTGATTACAATCAAGTTTCCAGGGTTTTGCAGCAGCCAATAATCATACAAAAGCTATTCATCACTATATATGTCTGGAATTGTAGGACAGTGTGAGATATTTATACACTTACATGAAATAGTTTGGATGAAAACACGACTGTTGGTGCTTATTGACGAGTTATATTATTATGCTTTGAAAGATGTGCATGTTACAGAGTGTAGAAACTTCACAGGAGTGTTGCATCCATCCTAAATCTAACCAGTTTCACAAACTCCTTATTGACCCGTAAACTAAATGTTACATGAAAACTGAAGAATGAGCGGACTATTTGGTTTTTGAAACCTACAGTTAGAAAATATTGATTATATGATAACCACTATGTTTGTTGGTGTCTCATCTATAACTTTGTTTAAACAGTAGAAAGGTCAAAGGTCACCTGTTTGAGGTGATGTTTGAGGGGAAAATCAATCACATATACTTAAAGGAAAAACATGATTCACTTCAGGATATGCAGCTCCTGAAGTCGAGGTTTAAGTCTGAATCACATGACAGATTTTTATCACTTCAACTTTATAATTTATTAACTTTGCAAAACCAAATCTAAACTAGGATCATATTAATTATATTTAATTCATTTAATAGACACTAATAATAATTTGGATGCAATTAAAATGTCAAACAGACTTCTGTCTTTGTTCGTAGTCAAATAGAGAAGCAAGGAGCATGTTCAGTTAATCTACAACCAGAGACTAATCTCTTACTTGTCGTGGGGGCTGTGTATTGATGAATGGTCCTCTTGTTTGGAGGATTAGCGTATCTACTCTGGATACAGAGCGCTCTCAGGACCGTACTGAGCATGATGAGACATCAGCGCATGTAAACACTTCAACATGTTGTTGACAGGCACTTGGAGGGTCACATGCATTGGAAAGCTGTGACCCCAGTCCTCTTCTGTAACATTTGAGCTAAGTTGTTTTAATTTTGTTTGTTTTTGTAGATTTGTCATTTTTTTTCTTTTTGTTGACTTATACTGAGTTTGGCTGAAAGAAAAGGATTGTTGCCTGGCTGAATGCTAATATTTGCAACATTCTCACTGAAACTGGTTCAGCACTTGTTTACAGTAAGTACTCGTTTTAAATGCTGCTCACTAAATGGAATTCACCCCCTGCTTCACAAAATAAATTTTCACAATGCCCCAGTGAAACCAGACAAATCATGTGTTTGTTACCAAAGAAACCGAGTCCAATACAATTACTCTGTTACATTATGAGTGCTCTTAGCTGCTTCCCCAAATAAGAAATCTTTGTAGTATTTTTTTTTTTTTGGTCCTTCACAAAACACAACTGCAGAAACAAAAGACTCCAAACACAAGACGAATGTTGACGAAGAAAAATGGCTACCACTGCCCAAAACGCGACACATGCACGTACACCCACAGACAGAAAACATTTGGGTACCTGTGAGAAACCACCAGGACAGAACGAGTGTGTGATTATTGCATGCTTAGTTTATTTGGACTTGTTCTCAATTTGAGGCACATCAATCTTTTCCCCGGTGAGGAACTGCCAGATGCCTCCTCTGTAGTTCTCATTTCCCAAAGCGTACAGGAAGACATTGAAGGTGGGAGAGGTCTTGGCAAGGATGGGAGCAACCTGCAGAGGTGGATGCAAATGCAAGGTTGTCAGTGTAGAGTTCGAGATTCACTACAACAGAGTTCTGATGCTGGTTCATTCAAACAGCCATGGATTGAATTTCTCATGTTTTAATGAGGAAACAGCAGCATGGAGATGTTTTTGTTTGTGTTGCTGTTCTTTACTTCCTCTCCATTTGTAATCAACTTTAAAACACCAATCAGACTTGCTGGATTGAAAAGTGTAAACTTGAGGAAGAGGAGGATTGATTATTTTGACACTTTAATGGCAGAAAAAGATGAACTTTTAAGAGCTATAAATGTTAAATTATGTAATTACCAAACTTTTACTACTAGGTATTGTAAAAGAAATGACATAATCCCAATAAAAAGTAATTTTTTGTGTTGTTTGTGAAGAAACAGCAGCATGCACAGCTTAAAGAAATAAACAAACTGAATTAAAACATTTAATTTTTTATCATTTATGCATGATAGCCCAAACATGCAATTCATTTAAGCTGCATTTCAAATTCACTTTAAGATTCTTGAAATTGGATGAATGTGTTTTTTGTGCACATGTGCAAACTGGCCATACTCACCATCCTGAGCTTGGGGGAGACCAGGTTGGCGTTCTCCACGGCGGCATAGAAAGCCAGCAAGCCATAGGGGCCCCAGCAGAACAGCATGGTCTTCAGAGGAGTGTTGGGGTTAAACTGCATCAGGGTGAATATGATAGAGAGAGAGAGGAGGAGGAGAAGAGGGCAAAGAAGGGAGGGATAAACAGAAAAAGTGTAGAAAATAGAAAGAGAGAGAGAGGGGGAGGGGGAGAGAGAGAGGGTCAGAATGAGCCATAAGGAATGAAGGGAAAACGCTTTGTGTCATGAGGTTTTTTCTCGCTCCGGGGCGAGTCACACGTCTGGGATAACGACTGAGAGGAAAACAGCATCTGTGCTGAGTAAAATCCAAGCTTGTAAACAGAAAGGTAAAAAGAAGTGGGGCGGGTTCAAAATAGACTTATTGTTCGCCATAGTTAAGACCTACAGAGAGAAAGTTAACACCTTAGCTCAAAGATCAGCTTCTCTTTTGATATCTGAAGTACTTTTAAGGTTGATAAATGTCCACACTATGAATTAGTGGACTGTCTACTTTCAGTTTCCCTTAAAGTTTGAGGATGCTTCAAGAGTAAAATATTCAAACTCACAGCTTCATGTTTTTGGCTGCACTTTCCAACAAGTTTTCCAGGTCTGGGGCAAAAATTGTCTTAATTAAGCTGTTAAAGCTTCTTTTTCTATGGCTGTTTCATATACACTCAGTTTTAGTATGTTTCCATGTGGGGCTCCATCGTGTTTTAATAGCTGAGCTGTTCGTTAAACTATTCAGTTTTGACTTACAGAGAAAATTGTAACAATTGTAAGCGTTTCTTCATCTATATCTAATATCTGCTTTTCTCCACCCTGTTTTCAAGCGATTTAATGCTCCAACAAGAGAAATTCAAACCCACAACTTTGTGTTTGAAAGGTTGCACTTTCTCTGAAATTTGCAAATCAGCCTGACATGTTTTAGAATTTTTCAAAACTTTGTGATAAAGTTTGAAATAAAGTTCTGCTGGTTGTAGCAAAGTCTGGCTCCACATCATGTTTGAGTTTGAAAAGAAATCAAACAAGTCCGGCCCTGACAGGCCAGCTTCAGAGGCATTCGAGGATATTTTAACACAAAGTCTTCGAAACATGACGTCAAGGCACGTCTGGGGGATTAAATCCCTGCAGGAGTTTTTAGCACACACATCATGTGTTGGACATATTAGGCAGACATTACATAATTATTTCTTTCTTTGCTGTGTCTTTCCTCTGCAGCCTTTGTGCTTATAATGAAAGTGTCTCCATCCAGCTCAGATGACTGTGAGTAATGGGCTTATGCAACGTAGAGTGAGGCAGCCTGATTTGCCCCTGAGAAACACAACTATTGAACTCCATTCACTGTTACAGTTTGTTTTCAACGAGCAGCTACTGTCAGAAATCTGAACTAAAGAGCCCGGCTTTCCCCCGTGGCAGTGACCTATATATGTCACAGGCTGCGTGCTGCCCATTCAGCATCTGATTTGTTTCTCTGAAAAGGGACCACGTGAGGAAGTTACTCAAGAGGGGGGGATGAAATACATGTCTGCACAGCTGATTGATTGACTCCAAATGAAGCAGAAACTTTAAGAGAATTTCTTAAATGTAGGAATTTGAGCATTTAACTGATCTATAAGATACAGCAGTCAGTTTCTTTGATTTAAAAGGGATCTCTAAATTCCTCTGGACCATGCATGTGATTCATTGGTAGATTAGAGCAATGAAGCAAAAAGTAGCCCGGTGCTTCTTCGTGCTGCTGGTCTTGATTAAATGACAAACGATGCACACAGGAATACAGTTCAAGAAAAGTTCAAGAAGACAGTATGTTCAGGAAGCACATGTTAAGATTTTTCCTCACCCTGGGGTTGCCTGTCTTCTTGAATTTCTGGGCGATGGACTGGTAGGAGGACATGACAACAAACACCTGGATGGCCATGTTGAAGATGGCCATGGGGATCAGGAAGGACACGTAGTTTCTGGGGGGAAAAAAATGCACAGAAAGTCTCGGGTTTTAACAACCTGCATAGAGGACTAAAGGACTTTTAAACTGCATTGTGTGTGTTCGTGTTTAGTCCATACCTGTCTCCCTTGCTGTAGTCCAGGGTGCAGCAGGTCCTGAGGGGCTCGTAGTCGTACTCTCCCCAGCCGATGAGAGGCATGGCGGACCAGAAGGCGGTGAAGAGCCAGATGAACACAGACAGGGTGATGGCGCTGCTCCACTGCAGCTTCGTTCCTGAGAAGAACACGGTAACAACAATCATCATCACTTAGTCCAACACCTCTGATGATGTGAACGAAGCTTGAGTGCATGTTTTAGCTCATTCTGGGAAAAATCACACTGCTGCTGCTGCTGTGGTGAGAAAAAGTGTGGTAACCCTGGCTAATCACTGTCAGGTGTTATGTTGCCTCATCTCCTATGTGGATCCAGCTGACAATGGTGGCTAAAAATAGCTGTAGGGCTGATTTTCTACCCTATAAAGAGAAGTGTGTCAACTAACACTTTATAAAAGTGCAAGCTCTGTTTTTTAATCAGAACAATCTGTGACTTTCAAAGACATCAGGCTACTTGTTGATCAGATGGCCTCTTCAAACTGGCAACACGTCTTATGATCATGAACAAAATGAATGTTTTGTGTGTGGGCAAAGAAGCCTGTAACCTGGCCGCAGAGGAGCAGAAATACTCCTCTGTGTAGAAGTAAGACGTATGTGCTTGTAGTCGCGCTCTAGCCACTGAGCTGTGCAGGTGAGGGTTGTCTTACGGGTGCAGTACTGGTGGTATCTGTCCCAGGCGATGGCGGCGATGAAGTGGATGCTGGCGAGAGCTGTGACGAAGCCTTGGAAACCGTGAGTCTGGCATCCATCAGAGCCATAAGGCCAGTATCTGTAAACACAGGGTGAGGTCATACATATATTAATACACTCAAAGAAAAGAATGTTTAATTCATACAGGATGGGCTAAATATGATCTTGTACATACAGAGAGAAAGCAATTAATTAATGCACCTATTTCAGGACATAAATCTCTATTTAAAGTATGAGTAATAAAATTAATAGACGATGCAATCACTCATGGGCATATTTAAAGAATAAATCGTAAAAAAATAAGAGTCTGTGTAATCCCAGGAGCAGAATCTCCCATCTCCTGATTACAGCCTGACAATCCTGTGTGCATTATAACACTGTAGCCTGTATCAGTGTACTGACCGCTCCCCCTGCACTCTGCAGCTCAGACTGCCAACTTCATTACTTAAAGGCTGCAGCTCCAGGTCGATAATTCCCCTCGAGGGCAGATATTACCAGTTATTCCTACGATATTACTACGATATACACCCCGACCTTTACGAGAGGAGGTGGCGATTACATCACTCACCTCAGGAAGCTGGAGAAAGCGGCGACGGTGGCGTTCATGGAGATGCCACAGTCAGCTAACGCTAAGCTGAAGACGAGGAAATTGCTGGGGGTCCTCAGCTCTCTCACTTTGAGGAAGGCGACGATGGTCACCATGTTTAAAAAGAAGCCCAGCAGACCTTAGATGGAAGAGAAATAAGCGGTTATGATTATGAATGGATGTAGTGTTTACGCGGGGTGAATGGTGCGAGAAGCGACGTTTACTGCGCCAAATGTTGCAGCGTGACATGTTACAGTCAGTTTGTTTATTTACAGTCTTAGATACGGGCTAGTGTGTGTGATTTCACAAAGAATACCGCAGATCCTTCCTGTCGTAACACTACACGCTGGTGTCAGTGACCAGCTGGTGTCAGGTCCTGTCATAGGTGGATGATCCAGCGGGTGCAGCCCTCGCAGGATTTGGTTGAATTCCAGCACAAAACAAAACCACTCACCTTCCACCAGCAGACACGATCCCAGGGAGAACACATCAAAGTCGGAGAAGCCCTCCGGTAACGGGTACGACGAGACCATCCTGAAGCCGATCCTACAATAACCCCAAAGTGCAGCGGTCACAGACTTTTCACTCCTCGCTCCTGCTCGTTTTACGATGTGCCTGAATGAGAGTGAAAGGAAGCCCGCTTTTAAAGGGCCATTTCACGTGAAAAGCATGCCCTCCATTATGTAAAGCCCCCCTCGCTCTGTCGCCCCAATCCGTGCAGGAATGCCTTAATGAACTGAACCACACAAACCGCAGCCTTTAATGCGTATTTGCCCACCGCAACGGTAAAGCCCTCAATTAGTTACACAACAAGCCTTTGTGTGTCCGGTGAGGATGCAGCCGCTGCTGATGTCAAACGACGCGGCGACACGTTCAGTGCAAGGCAGCTGCTGCGCGTGGCTTTGAGGGGACACAACAGGTGTCTGCAGAGCTGCTGCATCCAGCCATTCACAAAAATACGCCCATTCCTTAAGAAAACAAAAACCCCCAACCATAAAACGACGTTTCGCTGACTGACATTAATGTTTCTGCCACATGACAGTTTGACTGATGCCACATCCAGAGGCTGCGGATAAAAATAAACTCGTCGATGGGTGTGATTACATGGAGTCCATGTTGTTATCTGCAGGCAGTAAAATTGGTAAATAATGCGTTATTTCCAGACACTGTGACTCTGGCTTTAAGTCATTCAGTGAAGGATAATTTACAGTCATGTGCACTGATTGTGGTGTGTGTAAGCAGCTAAACAAAGTGCTCAGTGTCACTGTTTTTGAATGCATCTTTATTTATCCCAGGACTTTTACCCCAACCCCTGTCCCTGAAGCCAAACACATCAACATTTATTTTTCTGCCTTTTTCCCAGATGAACTTCTGACAGACACACTGACCTCTGGAGATTAAACCAACTGTGTTGTCTGCCCAAAATGGAGAAAACAAATTGCTTTTTGGGAAGGCAGACACAACAAAAGTCAAATAAAAGCATGATTCAGTCTGGAGTTACATGTGTGATGTGGGCAAACATGTACTGTACAATAAAAGCCCACATACTTATTCCCCTTAAGTCGACTGCCATGCGTGTTAATGACATGAAATCCAGCCATCATGTTAAGCATACAATGGATTTGCCATGTTTCATGCAGTTGCAACATCAGTTCTAAGCTTTCATGCCATAAAGGGTTAGAGGGGGCACAGGCCTGACATTGTGCTGCTGAAGTCTGTCCCAACCGTAGGATTAAAAGATCAGAAAACTTGAGAAACATAGGTAAAGTATGTAAGGCGTAATAATCATATGGAAGGGGCAAAGGTTAAGAGAGAATTTTTGAACATTTTTTCAATTGAAGGATACTTGAAACTCTTTTTTAAAAATGTTTAATTCTGATTAAATCTTGTCCAAAATTATCAGAGAAATCAAAAAATCACGGAATTATCGTGAGCATGGAAAGAGATGAACTTCTTTTGTTTTTCTCATGATGTGGAAAAAAAATCCACATGTCTTCGATGACCTCAGCATGTTTATAAAATTGATGTTGCCATATTTTTCATTGGCTTACTTTAAAAACAACAACAACAAAATAACACTGAGATCACTTTGCTGTCCAACTTTAATACAAAGAAATTATATTTAAAAAATGATACAAATACTTGATGTTTAAGTTGTTTTTCATTTTCAGTCCTCCTAAAAGTAGTTATAAACTGAAGTTCTTAACTAAAGCTTGACATGCCTTGCTTTATTAATGCCCACTCATCAGAGACGTACCCCAAGACTTCAGTGCACACCTGTTCACATGATATATTTGCACACTAATCGTGACATTGCACCTGGAATGAAGTCCAGCTAGCACACAATGGTCATACAATGTATAAGGAAGGCTTTATTACCCTCAGTAAATGAGATTAACTTCTTGAGTGAAATAAGGAATGTTAAAGTTGTCAAGGGAGCACAATTGCTCAACACATTAGAGCCTCGTCACAGACCTGCACCAACTTAAAGGATACATCTTAACGCAGAGAGGTTGACGTGTTGAACGTATGAATGAAGTACTCTAATTGCGTTTGGTATCCTACAAATTAAGTAAACTTAAAGGATCAAAGAACACAGCATATTCAAGATTTTTCTCAATACATGCTGCTGTATTACGAGCCTATTTATCTTGCTTACAGCGTTTGTTTTGTTCTAAAACGTCAACCAGGCTCTCTGTACTAAATGTGGGTCAGACGTAAAATGGGCTCCTGCTGCCAAGTCAAACACAAAGTCAGTTCAGCTCTGTTTCACCATTTCTGCATGCCTCAGCATCCTTTGTAGTAACAGCCAAGTGTAACTTTCAGTTTTCATTGGAACCGTGCCAGATCACTCATGTAATATTGACCCAAACTGCAAAACAAAAGATTTACAATAAGGGGAATTTCTCACTTGTAATGTTGTATCCAAAGGATTACTCCATCATCAGTCTAATCCATTCAAACTTCTCAAACATACATTTCCAGTACTGTTGTTTTCTCTTCTTCCAGCAGCTGCTTTTAGTTCCTTTTTGGAGGCGTCTGGAACCTGTCAGTGGAATTTAATGACAGGAACATAAAAGTCAAAAAGGAGACTCACAACACAATTAATGTTCACCAATGGGGTTTGGAGGAAATACTTTTAGAATATAATATATAAATAATATTTTTTTTCTTCAGTCAGAAGGACACGGATAAAGAAGAAAATGTTAAGTGAACATCTGTTGAGAGGCCCCATGATAGCCACAGGCTATGATATAGGGGCCACCTTGTGGTAAAACATAGCGCAGTCCACTTACAGATTAACAGTCACGGCAGGGCTCAAATGAACAAGCTACATTTGAGGGACAGAAAAAAAATCCAAACATCACAGTGGATTATGACCATTTCGGAAGTGTTTTTCTGTGATAATAAACAGGGACGTCTCTGCGCAGCCTATCGGATTCCGGGATGCAATACGCATCCAAATGAAAAGAACGCCAGTCCTTTCGCTAATCCTTGTCTATCCTTTTTATCTCGGGACTCATAGCAGTCGGATCACTATGGGACAGCGAAGCGGTGGGACAAAGCCATGCGGAAGATATTGCTGTAAATGAGAGAAAAAAGTAAGTCTGTTTGACTTCAGTGGGCGCATGTAGGCAAGCTGCGTATGCGTAAAAGTGGGCCAAAATGTTCCTCGTCCTGCTCCTGGGGCTCTGCGCGGCCACAGGTGAACTTTTCTCCCCAGTGAGCTCGTGTCCGTCGCAGTGCAGCTGTTTTTACCACAACCTGAGTGATGGATCAAAGGCCAGGTAAGAGGAGTGTCCAAATTAAAAACATTTTTTGTCATTTGTCTTCTGGGTTGTGCGCAAAGATGCATCTTTGTAGACAGACAGGTGCTGTCCTTATAACAGGATCGATATTTGCAGGGAGGTGAGCACGTGTACAAAAGATAATTCAGGGAGTGCATGCCGGTCCAATTTTATTTAATGCAGGATTATCTCTCAAAGGCACTTTCAACCCCCATCTACGCGCGTTATGCGAGTTTGGATGGACTGGAAAATGAGCGTTTTCAGAATTACTAGCCGAGTTATTTATGCTACGTGTGAATCAACCACAACTTAAAACGGCATTTAGACTTCAAAACTTCTTCAGACTTTATATTTATTTTTCATAAACATTTTATGCTTGAGTGCGTAATTTGTGAAGGATGATTTCAGGGGCGTACGCGCTTTAACTTCTCCTGTCTGTCTTTTAGGAGCGTGATTTGCAATGATCCCGATATCTCTCTTGTGCCTGTCGGGTTCCCTGTCGACACGTCCAAGTTACGGATTGAAAAGACGGCCATCCAGCGGATTCCAAGCGAAGCCTTCAACTACCTCTCCAGTCTGGAATTCCTGTGGATGTCTTTCAACACGCTGTCCGCCTTGAACCCGGACAGTTTCCGGGGGCTGTACAACCTGGAGGAGCTTCGTCTGGACGGGAATGCCCTCACCGCCTTTCCCTGGGAATCTCTTATGGATATGCCCAGTCTCAGACTTCTCGATTTGCACAACAACCAGCTCACCTCGCTGCCCGCAGAAGCCACCGGTTACATCAAAAACCTTACCTACCTGGATCTGTCCAGCAACAGTCTGCTGACCCTGCCGGTAGAGGTGCTTTCCACTTGGCTGGCGGTAAAACCTGCGCAAGGGCCAGAGAGCTCCAAAATGATACTCGGTAAGAGACGGTGCGCATCCTGACATTTAACACTCACTTCTTAACCTTTAGGTCTTATTAAACCTGCTGTAAATACTTCAGCCCATAAAACAACCTGCTAAACCATGTGCGTAAAAGGGAAAGTTAGACTTCAATTTTACGCACAGTTTATTTATTTTTTTTTTTTTTATTTTATATTTTTTTTTACTGCAGTTCAAAATAATACATGATACATCTCTAAATAACTGATCATATCATTGCCTTATCAGTATCTACAGATGATAAAAACCTGGAAACACAAAGTCAATTAGCAGAGTAACGTGGCTGAAGCATGTAAATTAAGCTGATGAAAGTGTTTGTTGGTTTCACTACAACCAGTAATCTCCCTGAAGCATCATCTTTAGATGAGGGAAAACAAAGTTAAAATAATTTTAATGCACTGAAAATGACTATTTGACCATTAGAAATACCTTGAAACATTCATAAGTCCATATATCTGCTTATCTAAGGTTGATTTACTGCTTGCAAAGATCTTACAGGTGCCACATGGACTGCACTTCAATTTTAGAACAAGTTTCTCTTTTTATAGTTGCATAAATTGATAGATTCTACTTGAATTTATGCTTTTGGAGCCTAACACATGTACTGTGCTGAAAAACAGGGCAACACACCATTCCTAGTTTAGTTTGTCAGTGAATCTAAAAAAACACTTGCGTTTTGTTGCTGCATTGCCAAGCTGACCGCGTGTGTAGCACTACAGTGAAATACAAAGTTTGTTTTGCACTGGCTCATCTCCTGTTCTTCATTCATCCTCATTCAAACAGCTGATCCAGGTTCAGGTTTAAAGGCCCGTGCTCCATTCAAGGACAGGATAGTGGAATGATTGGAGTCTGACCTTGATCACCAGACCACTTCCACCTCCGCCACCATCACCACCACCACCACCACCATCATCACCACCACCATCATCATCATCATCATCATCACAACTACCATCATTGCCGTGGTCATGGTCATGATGTAGTTTATGAATTAAAAGATAATCCTCTTACAGGATTAGCATCCTAACATCCACATCGGCCATCTGCATGCTGCTCCATCACTTTGCACACAGCTGGACGCTCGTCTTCCTCCCGTAGCCTCACTTGTTCCCTCATCCTCAGGTCTCCACGATAACCCCTGGGTGTGTGACTGTCGGCTGTACGACCTGGTCCAGTTCCAGAAGTCTCCCACTCTTTCCGTGGCGTTCATTGACACCAGACTGCGGTGTTCAGCTCCGGAGAGTGTTTCAGGGGTTTTGTTCAGTGATGCGGAGCTGCAGCGATGTCAGCTTCCACGCATCCACACAGCTGTGGCACGAGTCAGGAGCGCTGTGGGGAACAATGTGCTGCTCAGGTGTGGCACTATTGGAGTTCCCATCCCAGACCTGACGTGGCGCCGGGCAGATGGACGAGTCCTGAATGGAACAGGTGGGTCAGCAGGTCTTTCAGTGTCAGGGTCTGCCTCTGTGTTTAGCCTGAGATAAGATGCTTTAGTCTGCACTGTAAAGCTGCTGTTAATTAAACAGAAAGCTTCCAGTGGAGATAGAGAAGGTTATAAGTCTGACTGACAGCTGTGGCTACAACAGAGAGTTATGCAACAGTGGGGATAATCAATGAAACATTGTATAATCACCTGCTTGGCAGTTTTTACACTTTTATGAAAGAGAATATTCTGCAGACAACAATTTTTTTTTCCTTTTCAAATGTTCTGTAACAACTATGTTCTTCTCCCTCCACAGTCCAGCAGGAAACCTCAAAGGAGGGAATCACCTGGTCCATCCTTAGTGTCCCAGCAGTGTCCTACCGTGATTCTGGGAAATACATCTGCAAGGCAACAAACTACGCAGGGAACGCTGAAGCTGTCATTTCACTCCTTGTTACGAATTCACCCAAACCAGAAGGGAACCAAACCCTCAACGACAAGAGAGCCAAAGTCAAGAAACCCAACCCTGTAGGCAAAGCTGCCTACCAGGAGAAACTGGTGGCTCGATATGTAGTTCCAACCTCCCCTTCTTCTTCCTCTTCCCTTGATTCAGGCCTTCCACCTGGTCTGGGACCTGACCCTGGACTGGCTAGTTTCAGCCTGGCTGACAGAGCCACCCCAGGGCCTGCCACCTCTTCAAACCCAGATGCTTTGCTGGATCTGGAGAAGACTAACCTGAGCAACCTGGCAGCCAACACCTCGTCGCTGCAGCAGGACCCGGACAGGGTGGTGCGCTCGGTGAAAGTGGTGGGCGACACAGACAATACAATCTCTCTGAACTGGAGAGCTCCTAAAGCGAAGAACACCACAGTTTTCAGTGTGCTGTACGCTGTGTTTGGAGAGAGGGACATGAGGAAGATTAACGTAGGGGCCGGGCAAAACAGGGTCACCATCGACGGGCTGGTGCCCAGGACCAAGTACATTGCCTGTGTGTGTGTGAGGGGGCTGATCCCTAAGAAGGAGCAGTGCGTCATATTTTCCACAGATGAAGCAGCCAGTGCTACGGGAACCCAGAAGCTCATTAACGTGATTGTGATCACAGTGGCCTGTATCATTGCTGTCCCGCTCACTGTCATCGTGTGCTGCGGGGCACTGAAGAGACGCATCCAGAAGTACTGGGGCAAGAAATCAAAGGACATCCAAGACTCATATGTGACCTTTGAGACACTGTCGCCTGGCACCAAGGCCAAAGGCCTTGAGGGCGAGTATTTGAACAGACTGAACCCAGAGGAGTCCAACAGGCTGCTGTCTGCCCGCTCCAGCCTGGACTCAGAGGCCACAGCTAAGATAGAAGGACAGCCAAACGAGTACTTCTGCTGACATCATGCTCCAGCTCCGGCTCCCGCTCAACGCCATCTTCCTCGCTCTCACCCGCATCCACGCACTAGTCCCAATCCCAATCCCAATCCCCATTCAAATCCCCACCCTCATCCCCATCACCAATCCAATCCTCATCTCCACCCGCGTCAGTATCCACATCACTACCCGTACACACGCTCTCAGCCTCATCCTGACGTCAGCCCCCCTCCTTCCCGCTCCCACACGCCCACGCCCTGGGATTCCCCCCCACCTGTCCCTCCTCGCTGGATCATGCCGCCAACGCCGCCACCACAGAGAGCCAACTTTTATCAAAGGACCTTTGCACGCTGCACCATCATGGAAATATCAGTTTAGAAAAGATTTTTAAATTGCAATTAACTTGTTTTCTTCCAGATCTGAATGGAACAATTCAGGTTACTTGCATATAAAATGAAACATTCACATATCCATGAAATACAAACAAGACAACATTCAGACACAAGATAAGACAAAGTAAAAGGATCATAACAACAATCATAAATCATATTTCATCTCACTGCATGGCCCAGCGAAGAACAACCTCCACATCCTGATCTGACATAAAGGGACCTCAAAGGTCGATCGATCCTCCGCTGTTTATATCACATATGTATGTGTATGATTTGTATATACTGCACTGGACGATGTACACTTACATATACAGTTAAGTCTGTGCCTCTGTATATATCTGTCATACGTTCTCGGAGAAGATATACACACAGGCATGGTTCAACACTCTGGTGGTGGAGAGAAGCCGGAGCTGGAGAGAAGTACAGAAAGGACTGAACTATGACACGCTGTAAATAAGGTGGAAAATGAAACAAAATGAAACGATGAATAATTTCTATTCCCACCAGAGACACATGTTGAAATATCTCTGTGTACCTGTTTAGTGCCACCTAGAGGCATCATTAGCCCATTCAATGTAGATCTGTTCATTCCAGTGATATTATTTGAACTGAAACAAATAAACTTTTATATGCAAACGTCCGCTTAGAGGTATTGTGTGTTCTTAAATCTCTCCCTGTTGTCTCAGTTTTATTCTTAACCTGGTTATCATTCACAAAAGTTTTGAAAAGTTACACTTTTTTTGTTGTTTTCATATTAATATCCTACTGTTTCTATCAGGCTCATCTGTAAGGTACTGAAATAATAGTGAGAATAACTTATGTCGTTTATATAAATGAAGCCTTTTCAGATTTTTTCGATACCCTTTGTTGTGAACACTTATGCATCCCCATACCATCACTGATGCTGGCGTTTGAGCTGTGTGCTGATAACACGATGGGTCGTCCCTTTACTCTTTATAGCGAAGGATGTAGTGTCCACAGTTTTCAAAAAAAAAGAAAAGAAAAAAAAATCTTGTCGTCCGACCACAGAGCAGTTTTCCACTTCACCTCTGACCATCTTAAATTGATTTAGACACATTTCTGTATGATGTTTACATTTTAACCTCGGTTCATGAATCAGGCTTTATCCAGTTTGTTCACAACAAACGTTATTTAAAGACAAGACTCACAGCTGAACTGTATTAAGACTCTCCTTGTTAAAAAGAGAAAGTCTGGAGCAGGGGTCTCAAATTCACGGCCCGCAGGCCAATTGTGGGCCCCAGAACAATATTTTGTGGCCCCCTGCCTGAAATCAAAGCTTTGTGTTAGTGCAGCCCACACGTTTTTTCTTACATGCATCTGGGCGTTTAACTACCATAGCTCAGGCTCACGACAACAACACCAATATACACACAAATATATCCTGTCATCTAATGCTATACAGTGTTTGTCAGTGTTTGGATCATGTGCCTTTTTGGCAGCCCCTTTCTGTGTGAAAAGCTCTTCTCCACAATGAACTTCAATAAGTCAAAGTTCAGGTCCAAACCTAAAGATGAGCATCTTAAAGTCATACTGAGGGTCTCGGTTGCTTCCTCCCTCAAGCCAAATGTTCTGGAGAATTGTTCATGTTCTGCATGTTCTGTGGTTCTTCTTCTTCTTCTTCTTCTTCTTTTTTTTTTGAACACTTGAAGCCCTTTTTTTGTGGAACACTTGATGCGGCCCAGACACTACCTCCAGCAGCCCCTTGGTAAGTTGGGTTTGAGACCCCTGGTCTAGACCGTACTCCATGATCAACACAGAATTTGTTTCCTCTTTGCGTATTTTATTTACAGACAGTAGCTGCAGGAACAAAGTTTGAGTCCAAGCAGTGATTTCCACAACATAGTCCTGTCTTTTTTTTATGCAGTGTCATTTAGGGGCTGGGGGATCATGGATACACAGTGTTGGTTTTTGATCTCATCTCTTTTGTACAGAGATTTCTTCAGATTCTATCTTTCACTGATAGTATGCACTCTGCATGATAGAATCCTCAAAATATTGGCAATTTTAATATCAGAATTAAATAGCTGAAACAAGTTTCCTATATTTAAAAAGAATCAACAACAACAACAGCAAAAAGGAAAAATAAGAATGTTTTTTTTATTTTTTAGTTCTCAACTTGGGTTGTCAGCATCTATGAGCAGATCTTGTCACACTCTCTGTCCACTTCTATACATTCTTTAAAATTCTGTATTGATTAACTTTATTTTTGACAATCCCTTTGCTATATTGTAATCAAATAGAAAGATGAAAACCAAAGTAGGAGAGATGTTTCATTTACTGGCAACATGAACTCTTTTTTTCCCCAAAAGCTTTTACAAAACTAATAATTCAACAGTGTTTATAAATTGTATTAGATGCTAACAGATTAAGATGAAGTTATCAGTAAGGAGAAAAAAACAAAGCATTCCACCGTCAAATCTCAATACTTGTTCCGTTTTCCAGTTTATGAATGAGTATTAGTGAGGATTAGGATTTATTTTGTGTTTTTCATGAGTTACAGCCTGATAAAGGTCAAGTTATCAGAGAGATCTATCTTTCTAAACCTTTATTGGGGTCAGACTCACTGACACAGTCGGTGTGAGGTCAATCGCACGTGTCCCTCCCAATGATCAGACGCCACTTGTTCAATGTGCGCTGCTCAACGTCAGGGATTAAGCTTAATAAGCCTCCACCGTCTGCCACAGGTGGTAGCGCATATGTCTTAGCACGAATGTAGTCCTTAACTTCAGGTATTTTCGCGGACTATGGACATACTTTGTTACCTGCTGGGCATAGCTGTGTTGATCTTTCAGTCCTGTGAAACTTTTGCTCAATGTTTACGCGGGTGTAGCTGTGTAGAAGACCGTCATGGAAGGTAAGACCTGATTCCTTGTAGTCCTATTCTAGCAGAGTCCGGTGTATTTTTAACCTGTGTAACTGTGTCAGTGGAATTAAAGACAAACGGTGAAGCCGCTAAGAAAACTGTTTGGCTGTAAGTAAATAAAAGAGAAGGTTAAAGAGGTGATTCAGGTCGGAATCTAATTCATGGCCTAATTGTTAATTGCATTTATGAAGCATCTGGTTGATCAGTGAACAAATGTCCGCTTAACATCTTCCTTTTGATCACAGGTCGCTTGTTTGTATGGAGGAGAGCGCGTTCGGGGCCATACCAGAGAACCTTCCAGATGATATGACCAAGATCCGAATTGAAAAATCTCACTTTACTGAAATACCCAGAGGAGCTTTCTCAAAAACACCCGCCTTAGAGAACTTGTGGCTGAACTTTAATGACATCACAGTAATAAACTCAAAGGGCCTTGAAGGTTTGGGTAACTTAACCGAGCTGCGTCTGCAGGGGAACAAACTGCGTTCAGTACCATGGACAGCGTTCGAGGACACACCGGCCCTCAAGATTCTGGACCTGAAGCACAACCAGCTGGACGTGCTGCCGGAGCATGCATTAAGATATCTACCGGGTCTGACATATTTAGACTTGTCTTTCAATCGCCTAACGGTCATATCCAAGGAGGTTTTCCAAAACTGGCCTCTGTACCAAAAACTGCAGAGTATGGAGGAGCGGGAGGCGAGCGTTTCAGGGCCGAACGTCGTCCTGGCGCTCCACGACAACGCCTGGCTCTGCGACTGCCGGCTGAAGGGCTTCGTGGAGTTCATCAGGTCTCTAAGCCCCCCGATTATTCTGATGAACTCCTACTTGACCTGCTCAGGGCCGGACTTTAGGGCGGGAAAGTTTTTCCATGAGGTCGAGCTACAGGCGTGCGTGAAACCCATCGTGTCCACTCCGTCGGAAAACATCAGCCTGCCCCTGGGAGCAAACGTCACCCTACGCTGCCTCGCCAAAGCCCGACCGGACCCCTCGGTGTGGTGGACATATGGTCTGAAGATAATCAGAGGATATCATGGTAAGGATGTGAAACACACGGCGTGTGATATATTGTGGGAAATAAGACACTTAACGCACATTTTAATCCCTAACCCACCTTAAGATGAGGGTCAAACTGCATGTTGGCCCACAACATCATCAGTGTTGATTAAGAGTGTTGGAGGTTAAAGTTTACTGGAGATTATATGAGCTGAGTTGGGCTATCAACATTAGATATACCATTTTATGATTGATTTCGATATTTTTGATTTTAATATCTGTACTACAGCTCTTGTTTTTAGGCCATTTTTGGTAACAGTCAGAGTTGTGCATATTTTATTTATCCATTTTTTATTAAATAGAAAGATTTACCTGTCTGGGTTAAATCATGCTTTAAGATAAGAGCAAAGTGTCATAGTAGCATTTGGAAATCAAGTTCTTCTATTTTGCATGTTGCTTTAGATGAAACTTTATCTGTTTTGCTCCCAGAGTCTCAGAAGAGAGTGGATGAAGAAACCATCAGCTCTGTCTTAGTGATCCCCTCCCTGCATGCAGCAGACCGCGGCGTCTACACCTGCACCGCCGTCAACTTCATTGGAAACTCTTCCGTCAACATCCAGGTAGATGTGCAGTCTCCTGACGGCTCCCAGTCCGCCCTCCTGCCCGGTATCTCTGCTCCACCTTCTGCTGGGGATGAAAATGTCTACATTGACATCCGCATAGCCAAACAGACAGTGCGTGGCATCTCCATTGAGTGGTTTGCCGCCTTGGACCACCCAGCTGAGACCTGGTTCACCATCCACTTTGGCCGCGTGGATGATAAGAAAGAAACGATCTACATCGGCCCGGGGATCCACTCTTACTCCATCTCTGATCTGATGCCTGCCACCAAATATGAGATCTGTGTCACCCTGAAGAACCAAGCACCACGTCCTGGACAGTGCATTGTGTTTGTAACAGGAAGTGACATCACAGAGATGGAACAGAGGGAGAAGCTGATTCACATCGTTGTGATAGTTTTAGCCATGGTGCTGGCTGTACCTATAGGCATGTACGCCTGCACCACAGACACTAAGTTCCCCTGCCTGGAGGTGATCATGCAGACCTGGAAGAACCGACGGAGGGAGAGCGCCCCGACTGGGATGGATCGAGATAGACAGGGCACCTTCGACAGCCTGCAGGCAGCAAGCGACGAGGGCCTGGTTAACAGAGACTCCTCTGATGACAGGAAGGTGAGAAGGAGATCAGATGACAAACCATATAAAGGCAAAGCTGATCCCAGCAGAATCACAGCCGAACTGTATTAAATATCCTTAAAATCAACAAAGAAATCACCCCACTGATCTCGTAATGAAGCAATGTCTGACTCTGTAACACTTTTCAGAGATCAAAGTAGATAAAACATATCTGATGTGTTTATATAACTTTCATATTCAGAGCAATGACACAATTTCCTGCCTTGGTTTTAATCTTATCTCTTCCTCTGTTCTAGGCCGAGGAGTTTGTTGCAAAGATGTGAATGATGACCGTTATGTCAAGAGTGTATTTCAAGGATTTGCACCACTGTAGAGAATGTGCTGCAGTCTGTTTCTGTATCAAGTGTGACATTTGTCTCCTTATCAACATGTTTTAATGACCCAACGGACTTCATTTGCAAATAGCTTCTGTATGTGACACTTTTTAAACTACTTAAGTGAAGGAATTCTCTCTGTTACTTCTGAAATTCACATTTTTTTAAAGCATTTCAGCAGAATATCTGTAGTTAATCTCCTGCTTGATGTATTTGTTATTCTATGTTAGCACATTTATATTGCACATATTTATGCATGTGTTTGATTATCTTTCATTTTTGTGTATAATTTGGCTCAACATTTGGAACAAATTGCAATATCAAATGACTGGTAAAAGTTAAAAAAAAAAGGAAAATCTTCATAACTTTTTGAAATATTAAAATGTTGTCTGTAGACATGTTTTTAAATAGTTTAACAAAGTTAAACTTGTAAAATTTATCCTATATAATTAAATATGTTGTTGAAATATTCTGAGATGTTGTATTGCTCTTTAAAAGTGCAAAATGTATCAGTGGATTTGTGGAAGCATGCATGTTGATAAATTTTTCAAATACAGCTTTTCATTTAAAATAACGTTGTGAATTTGTGTTTTCTTTCCAAGCAGCAGTCTGTTAAGGTGAAAAAACCTTAACAGACAGAAGACAAACCTTCCAAATTTTGTGCAAGCTGACAAATGGTTTTATAAAAAGAATAACTTGATAGAAAAATAGAAATAATGTGACTCTATTTTTCCCCTTTCCTCCAATTTTCTGAGCCCCCCTAGTGCCCCCTGGTAGCCCCCACTTTGAAAACCACTGGTTCATGAGATGAACCTTCGAGCTATTTTAGAAAAAAGGTTGATCACTAGTTGATCTGATGTTTCACACATTTACCTTCGTTACAGAAAGTCAAGATTCACCTGAGGGAAATTTCCAAATTCATGACAGATTTAGATTAAAAAAAAAAAAAAAAAAAAAAAAAAAAAAACGTCTGATGGGAATGTACAGAAATATGCCTGACATATTCTGACAACATGCTCAACCATTTTGCATGTGAAGACTTATGTGATGAACTAAGGCCTAAATGTGTATGTTGAGACCCATACATTTTGATCAACATGACATGAGCAATTAATGTCCGAAACAGCAGAGAATTGTACATGAGTGGCATGGATGTGCCACAGTATTTGCATCTTGTTCCAGGAAATGAGAAACTGCTTTTTTGATATGCACAAGTGACTCAGTGATGCGAAAACTGAACAAGTTGTTTTGAAAATTTCAGTTCTGATCTGAGAAATGTACCAAAGTGACTGAAAAAAACTGTAATGTAAATAATCATGACATAACAGAATTTAATTGCAAATCCATCACTAAATGCAAATCCATCACTTATAAATATGTTGCTTTTTGATGTTCAAATGAGACAAAATTAAAGGACGAGTTCACAGTTTTTTCTGGCCTGTCTTAGATCTATACACAGCCAGGTGTTCATATAATCATATAAACAGGTTTTACTTGTTCCTCTTTTTCACACTGGAGCGGCTGCTTATTGGTAGAATTATGCATCATTTATTATTTATTGGCCTTGATGAAATTTGTTTGGAATACTTTTTTTATTATTATAAGTGAGGAGGAGCAAAACCTCCGGGTTTTGTTTTTTTACTTCATTGTGTTTTAAACTTTATGTAAAGCTTTTAGACTTTAAGCAAGTGGATGTTTGGGAATCCACGTGGTTTGTACAAATTCCCTCCTTATCTGAAGGTCAAGAAAGCTACAACATCAGGGGAGGCAGATAAAGAATAAAGAAGGATGATTACAGCAAGCAGGGTCCTCACTAATGATTTAAGACAGACTTGGAAAATGATAAACCTTTCCTGGAAAAGACTCCAAACATTTCTTCAGACCCTTTACTGCTTGTCTTCTTTAATATTAGAACTGCTTTGTTTCATCGTCCACTCACAAGGCCAGGAAAGCTGACAGGATGAGATCTTCTGATACTGATGAGCCTCTTTTTCCTGGAAAACGTATTGAAATGAAAGTGGCTGAAGTCATTTAATGAAGTGGTGTCTTTACATGAACTGTGGAGTTTCATGTACATTTGTTTAATCCTCCCTGCGTCACTGTACGCATACGTCACAGCTCCATGTTTACCACTTCTGCAAACACAGCACCGAGCAGCTATGCGTCACGCATGATCTGCGCTGACGGCCCAGACAGATGGCACAACGGATATCCTTCAGCCAATGGCATTGTTCATTTGACATAATACACAAACACTGGCATCCTCTTCTAGTATCCTGTCCTGCCGTCACTTTATTACCAGATCACACGAGCCCCCTCCTCCTCCATCTATCCATCCATCCATTCATCATCCATCCATCCATCCATCTCCTGTGATGCAAGAAGATCAGTTCATCTCAGCTGGGGCCCTGCTTCTGTTGACCTGAGATCAGGGTTTTAAACGACTGTCAGAGATTGGCAGCTCTCATTTTCTGCTGCACAGACACATCTGTTTTCTCGCTTGTTCAGATGTGTTTATATGATTTGCAGGCGGCGGATTGAGGCTGTTTCATCTCTGTGTTTTTCACCAGACGATGGGAATCTGTGAGCTCAATTTCAGCAGAAAACAGCAATGAATTACATCTTAATTCAGGCTTATCTTATTTCCTCCCCTCTTTTATGGTGTATTATTTAAACACAGCACTATGTAACAGCAGATGATCCCTTAGGCTGCAAATTTCAAAGATTAGGACTAAACCCTGTTCACATAATCATGTCTTTCCTTGTTTTATTACAATCAGGAAGTATTTCATTAACCGTTTGCATTCTCCACCTTCAAACACGTATCTGTTTTTTAAACCTTGTGCATAGCTTTCTTTCATCCAAAGCATCATTGCTCTTTGCAACTTTTAACTCTGTAATCCTCTATCAAATAGCCCCGTAATCCTGGCTGCCTCTTACATGGCATAATGCATGATCATTTGGGCTTCTCCTCATATTCCCTCATTTCATTTCAGAGCATTAACAGCTTCCAGCACAGAGAAGTTTTTATTTTTATGTGTGTGACGATTTTTGACCCAAATTTAGGGTCCACTTTCTTAAGAATCTCTGGGACTTGTCCCGTCCTGAAACATCACCTATATGTGTATAATCTGACTGAGTTCACGAGGCAGATTTTTACTTTGTCAAATGCAGAAAAAACTATAATCCCCGCAGTCCGCTGTGCGTCATCGGCATAACCTTGTAAAATGTGCCAGCTGAGGCTGCAGAAAGTTCGATGCCAGTCGCACACATCTTGTCCGTCCAAACTAGATCAGGACAGATGGACTTTTGGTCTTTAGCCAAGGGTGCAATATTGTACAAAGATGAACAAGTTGGTCCTTGGATTAGAGGGAGTTTAATCTGCAAATTTCATGTTTTATGTAACTTTGGAATGGTGTGCATGTTTAGTGGTGATGTCTACACAAATACCCAGCGAGTGGTTCAGTGTAACTTATAATTGGGAGCGCTCGCATTGAAAGTGGGGCCGTAGGGAGCAAAAGGTCTTGGATCAGGATGATATGTTTGCAGAACATCTGGTGGAGTTTATCTAAAAATATCAGCAAATGCAGTTCTATTTTGCATGTCTGTCTACATATAAAAGACTGAAACTCTGACTTTATGCAGGCTCCTGGTTTTCTAACCACTTTTATGCCATGTTTGGACACACTGCTTTGTTCAAATTCTATTTTTTACAATAGCTTAACACATCATTGCAGCAAACAAAAGCTTTAGGAACAATATGATTCAGCCAAATCTCCCTTAAGGCCATAAAAGCTTCAGTTTGAGTTATTATCATTTTGTTTGAGGATTTGGGAATACTGACCTTAAATCCTTGTGTGCCCTCTCTGCCTTTCACCCGAAAGCCGAGGTTAAAGCAGCCTCTCCTCTGTCTCCAGGAGGGGGTGGTAGTTAGTGTTTGTGTTCTTATTAAGGAGGTGTCGGTCTTAAGCCAGTGGAAACAAAGCTGTGTCTCTGGGTGAAGGCTCCAAGGATCAAATCTTATCCTGGACAGTTGCAGCTGGTTGTGGACAGATGGGCTGTAATGTGTCAGTGACTTTCTGAATGTCAGTAGAATCAACCAGGGAAAATAAAAGCAAGAGTATGCAGCAACATGTTGTTGGATGGATGTAACAGTATAGAGTTCTTCTCTGTTATACGATATTAAGTTCTTTATGAAAATCTTTTATATTAAAGGGACTGTGAGGACTTTCTAAATGATCTTGAAGTAGTCTCACTTCTAGATATCTGCCTGATAGTAACTTACAATTTAAAATGAGATTATAAGCATCAATATAGGTTATTTCGAAATGCTATTTCGTAGCCTCTTGATCGAGTTGGACAGGAATGGATTGATTTATGGAACATTGAAGTCTCTATGACAATACCACACCAGCTGACAAAGTTTAGCAGTGAGAAGGGATAATTTTGTAGTGGTAGTGGACACTGGAGCTGAACTGTCTGACAAAAAAAGGACATCAGAGCAGAGGAAAGCTAAACGGGAGAGTGATAGAGCATGGGCTAGAGGCTAACATGAGTTAAAGGTTAAACTATGAGTTAAAGGCTAAACAACAAGCTAAAGGCTAAACCACAAGCTAAAGGCTAAACCACGAGCTTAAGGCTAAATCACAAGGTAAAGGCTAAAACATGGGCTGAGCTGTTTATGAAAATGTTCAGTCCAACCAACATGCAGCAGTTATACTGCAGTGATCTGTTCAAACTTGAGAGTTTTTCAATAAAATAAAGAGTGAAGTTGCGTTAGCTCTGCTTGGTAGATGTGCAGGACATAAGATTCGCTAAAGTCACACATTAGCTTATGGATACATCAGACACCGGACTGTGAGTGGTACTGTGGTACTTAAAACAGAACTTTACATTGTCTTATTAGCTTGTATTTGAGTAGGAGAATGTTATCAAAGCAGCTCCACACATTAGCAAGGTTTTTATTAATCGTGTGCTATTTTGTCCTTTTCAGCACACCATACTTTAACTGGAGCAGTGTCTTCTTGCTTCCCTCTGCCACCGTGCTTTCGAATGGAACATTTCACAATCAAAAATAAAAAACACATTTTGTGTTCAACAGAATTAACAACAAATTAACAGAAGTTTGGGGCTGGAAGCTGAACCTTTGATGTCCGTGATGAAGACTAGAGCCGTTGTATATGGGATGTAAGCTGCGAGGCCACAAGGAGGCGTCTTTGAAGACATTGGAAAAAGATGCAATCATTTGAATGTCTCTAGCTCAGTGGTCCCCAAACTACGGCCCGTGGGCCAGATACGGCCCGCCTCGACATTTGACCTGGCCCCTTGAGCAATACCAGAGACACATTATGATTTTTTTTTCAGTCTGGTCACGCGATCGAGACTAATACATGTATAGAATGTGACATTCTATTCCACCCTTCCACCCTGCAGTCTGTGCCCCTATCAGTGTAATTTAATTTCAGTAACAGTGTTATTATTTATTTCCTGACGTTTTTGTGAAGGGTTATTAATATTTGATTATGTGTGGCTTTCTAGAAAACAATAAATGTTAACGTTTGGGCACCCCTGCGATCGTCACACTTTTTCTGTTACGAACTGACCCCGGCCCCCAATCAGAGAAGGGACAGTTATGTGGCCCTCACAGGAAAAAGTTTGGGGACCCCTGCTCTAGCTTCTATAAAATGAGCTGCTGTGAAAGAGATTCTTGATCTTGTTGTAGCTTAATTGCAGCTAAAATAAAGAAATAACTTTAATATGTAGTCAAATAACTAAAGATAATGAACTGTTATAGAAAGTGTCCTGACTTGTTTGATTGATTTCTGGTAAAGGTTGCAAAACATTGAATCTGTGCAATGATCTAAGTTCCCACACCACATTTAAAATTACAAATAAAGTTATTTATTGGTATTCAAATCCTGACAGCAACAGTTCCCCTCAACAAGAAAAGCCACCAGTTAAAACACATAAACCAGCACAGAAACACAGTCATGTACATCAGAAAAGCAACATAATGTGCCAGACCTACACGGTGCTTTACACCTGCGCAGTGGGATTAAAAGTTCCCCTAATGTGATCACTTTGGTTCCCCTCCCTTGGCCCGATCTCTTTAGTTAGTTCAAGTGTCATGAAATCTCTTGTAAGGAGCTTGGTTGGATCCCAAATAAAAACAGTCTCACTTGCCGGGATCTGAATGTCTTCATTCCCGTCAAGGGATCAGAGGTGAGGAACTTTAAGCCACTAGTGTGTCAACAAATCAGTGAGAAAGCAGGAATTACTGTTTACAAAATGAGCCACGAATCACGGATTTGAATCAGAAAGACACATGGAAAAGTTGAAAGTTAAAAACAGTCTGAACAATGATGCATATGAAAGTCGTTGAACTTATTTACACACAAAAAAGAAAGTAGTCAGCTGTTTCATTGCGTTACCGCTCTGAAAAAAGTCACACATACACACAAACATACACGCACACATCCACACTAAGCATTCATCTGTAACTTTCAGTCTACAAAACAAACCCACCTCAAGGTCGCAGGTTGTGAAGCGTTTGATCACATGACCTGTTTTATCTTTAAATGTTGGCGTTTGTATACAGCTTAGAATATCTCTGAGAAAACTGTCTGCTTTTGCTCCAGGACTAAATGCTGCTGAGGTGACCCTGAGGTGAGCGTGTTTTGTTGGGTGTTACTGATGGTCCTGCAACCTCTTCTGCTCCAGTCTCATCTTGAGCTCTGACACCAGAGCATTGTTCACAGTGTCCCGCCTCGTCACCGGCCTCTTTTTAGGTTTTAATGCCACGGCTGCTGAGACGGTGGGCACCACCCACTGCCTCTCAGCAGGGTAGCAGGGCGGTGGAGGAGGGGGCAAGGATGGGGCACAAGGTGGAGGAGGCGGGGACCAGTGTCTGACAACAGGGCTGACGTTGTTGTTGTAGTTGGCGTTCTCCACGACGACCTCTGGCTCATGATGCTCCTCCTCTTCGACTTTGAATTTCTGTCCTGGATTTTCTGGTTTCTTGAACGGGTTTTTGAAGTTCCACATCTGCTGGTTTCGCTGTCTCCTCCTGACGCGCCGGTTGGGAAGGATCCGGTTGGACTTTTTGTTGCGCATGAATGTTGCGGTGGAGATGATGACTGTGACTATGACCATGAGACTAATGACACCAGCAAGCATTCCTACGATCTGCAAGGGCTTGTTTCTACTCTGCATCAAAAATGATCCCAAAGGCCCCCCACTGAGTTGGGTCTGTAAAAGAGCACAGGGAGAATATAAATCCATGGGGCTCTTGCAGACAGTGTTAAATGATGCTGTGTGTGTGTGTAAGTAATGCATATATTCATCATTCAGCCAGAGGTATTGTACAAAAGTCAGGAAATAACTCTTTCTGTTAATAATTAAAGAAAAAAAACATTCTATTTTTGAGTTCCTGGTTGATGTCTTTAATTAAAACATGCTAAAAAATAATGACTCTACTTTATATTAGTGCTCTCTTCATATTGTCAAGACGAGGTCAGAGAGGATGCCGAGAGAATCATAGCTGAGGCCAGTGTCAGAAAAAGAAACTATGTGAAACTTTGAAACATATATTTTTCCTTTCTTTTGGTGTCAAAATGTAAGAATTTACTCTAAAACACTCAGGGAAAGTAAGTAATGTCAGGCAGACAGTTTATATTGTGCTCCTGTACTCTTTTACAGACACATCCTTCTTCTAACACATTTCTAGGTGAGACATTGAGCTGTAATAATCGGTACCACAGAGTAAAAAGCAACATTTTGTTTGTGCTGATGACCTCAAGGCAAACTTCACCTATGGCGCAGGCCTCCTGATAATCTTTCTGATCTTGCCCTGAGACTGTACGCGGGACTTTTTCACAGACGACCAGTAAACAAGAGTGGAAATGAAGACTGTCATTGAAATGGCCAAGATGACAAGAGTCAAACAAATCCCAAACACAGACTCTGGATGTTTCCTGAGGTCCAAGAAGTATGAGAAAAATCTGGATTTGATCTGAAAACATGACAATTGCATTTGAGTGAGATTCAGATCGCTACGCCATCTAAGTTTTTGCTACCTACGCAACAGCTAGAATAAAAACATTAGTATGAAGTTAGGGATGCACATTTTATATGAAAGATTATATGTATATATACACATTTAGACCTAGATATAAATGGAGTCATCAGTGTGTTAGAGGAGGAGAGCAAAATTGCAACTGAAAAAAGGTGTCACAAGTAATCTGAGAGGAGGAAGGAAGTCTTTTGGTTTAGAGGAGAGGAGCACTAAAGAAAAATAAGATCTATTTTTTTGAGTGGGCTGCTAGTGGTTGCTACTTACAGTCTATTTTTCTGTATTAGAGAAACGTAGAATTCATTTATATTAAAGATACTTATTACCCCCTTCCATAGATTTAAACCACACTGTTATCATCCACTCTTTTCATACTTACAGCCTCAGTGATGTCGATCTTGACGACCGCAGTGGTGCTGAAGGACGGCTGGCCGCGGTCTCGGGCCTGAACCACCAGAGACCAGGTTAGGTCGCTCTTTTTAGTGATGTTCTTGATGATGGCCATGGACTTGATGTAGGACTTGAGCATGATCTCTCCCGTGTCAGCGTTGATGTCAAAGATGTTGTTGTCTGGATCGGCTTTCATGATGGCGTACTGGATGACGTTGTTGGGAACTTCTGCGTCATCGTCCACAGCCTGTAGATGTAGATTCATTTAGTTGAAAAGCTGATTATAAAAACATTCCCCCCCCTGAGCCTTATTTAATTTGTCCAACACTAAACCTGTGATGAATACCTCTATTTTAACTGGCGCTCCGATCACCATTGTCGTCTCAAGGAAATTCTCATTAAAAGCCGGTGGATGGTCATTCAGGTCCAACACAGTCACAAAGACCTCAGCCAGGCTGTACTTCCCCTCTGAGTCCTCCGCCTTCACATAGAAGTTATATTTAGACCTCACTTCAGCGTCCAAGCTCGCCCACGGCTGGGTGTAGATGATCCCAGTTGTTGGCTGGATCAGGAACCTGTAAAATAATGAAGCAGTTCAAGAAATTTAATCAGTATAAGTTAAGCCTAATGCACAATTTTTTATGTCATTTTAGATATTTTACACTGGTTATGAATTTCTTCCTAGTCGTAGATATTAAAGAGGGGGTAGGCTAACATGCTCTTTTTTCACATTTTACTCTGTCTCTCTGGTACCCCTTCATAACTTGACATGAGTTACAGCTGACAAAAACAAAAGCCTATCTTTCTCACACTGGTGTTTTCAAAAACCTTTACTTCAGCCTCTGTCTGATCTGTTTTAGTTGCTGTCTCTTTAAGGCTCCCTGCTCCACAAACCCCCTTTCCCTCTGATTGGCCAGCCCTCTGGAGGCCTGATGGGGGCAGAGGTATGGACAGACCTTGGTGTTTTTGAGGCCCACCCCTTCAACATGTCATGAACCAATTTGGATAACCTTATGTGATGACCTCATCGTTTTAGAAGTCTCATAAAGATCTCAAGGATATCTTGTGCTATTTTTTGTATTTTTAATAGACTGTTTTAAGCAGTTTACAGACAGATTCAGTGATTTCTAATTCATATGAAGAAGTCTGAAAATTTGTACTCGTTTAGTATGGACATCCAGCATCATTTTGTATGTCCATGTTAAAAACATGGTAAAACATAATGCCCCCTCTTTAAGGTTTGGAAACAAAACTTTATGGAGCTGTACAAACAGAAAATTAATTGCAAACATTTTTGAATGGTTATAGAAATTATAACAGTATTTTCGACAACCTATTTTTGGAAAAAAAGAAAAAAAAAGCTACATCAATTCTAAACTATGTTAGAGATGATTCCACTGACAAATAAAAACTGTCCTCAGAGTTAAAATCTGAAGCCATCAAACGTACCACTATGTTGTGTTTAATGCATAAACAAAAATGAAAAAAATTCAAGAAGAGTCACTGAGAGTTGACGTGTTAGCAGACAGCAGCTGGTGCAGAGTCTGGTCTCAATAGAGAGGTTGTAAACAACATGTGCTGCACAACTCTGCACAGATGTAGCACTCAGGGTGCATGGATTAAAGGCTGTTTTTCAAAAGTAGTTACAGCACTAAACACCTGAATCTACAAAGTGTTGTTTTCAAATAAAATAAACGACAAAACAAACAGTAATTAAATTATTTTAATAACTGGTTTAGGTTTTTAGCTTTACAGTTTCCCTTTTTTATGCTAGGCTAGGCTAATCAGTTACTGTATCCTGAACATAAACACATCAGAGGGTTAATTTTCTCATCTAATACTCAAATATTTCCTTTTAGTGTCACAAACAGATCTCTGTTCAGCTAAAGACAGAACTGTTACAGAGCAGGCTGGTCTTGTATAAACCTCACTGTCTGGATTGTGTAGTTACTCTACACTGACTTTGTCACAGTGCGAGGTAGTCAGAAGCAAAGAGCAGTCTATTTTCTCCTCCAATCCTATTAGAGGATTAGAAGAAAGACAGAGGGTGATCAGGAGAAGATCAGAGCGATGGGCTCTTGTGATCAACTGGAAAAGGTGTGCTCTAAAAAGATCCTGTAGTCAGACATATAAAATGTGCCATGTTGTCAGCAGCAGAAATTCATGTTGATAAAAGCCTTTTGGAGCAATCTGTGGCGAAAACTGTTTCCAAATGGTTTAAAGCAAACAAGTGCTCACTCCAAATCTCCCCTCCTCTGCTTATTTTGGAAATCCTTCCCCTGCACAGCACGTGACCTCCCATATCTCCTCTAATTCATCACCACAGAGCTCAAAATCTGGATTGAGAGGTCCAAAAATCTTTTTTTTTTTTTTAGATAAATTTCATTGCACACAGCAGGAGGTTTTTTAAGAAGAGGTTTGAGTTGTCAAAAAAGGGCCTTTTTAACTTACATCTGTCAACTCACATCCCAGTCCATGTTCCCTTTGCTTCACTAATGTTTTTTTCTTACCATGTAAAGCATGCAGATAGAAAAAAAAAAAAAAAAAACTTTTCCAGCTTTAATTCTCATAGTTATGGGAAGTCCCACGTGCTGACTCTACCTCCCAGGCTCTATCAGTCGTGATGTAAAGAAAATGCAAGCTGTGACTGCACTGTGTGTTATCGTAGCTCTGAGAGAGCAGTAACTCTTGAGCCTTTTTCTCAGAGGTTAGACTTCGGCTGGAAATGTAATAAAAATCGAGCTGAGAGAAAATACCAGCAAATCCTCTGAGGGACTACAGGGCTTAGGTGCAATAAACAGAACCGAGTTCAAATATGAAAAACAAGCCTGCTGTCAGATTTCAGGCAGATGTGCTGCTCTGATTTTGAAACACCGGGGTACAATTAAAACGCCAAATTCAGACGAAGAGACAAAGTCTGTCAGGAAATTATTTCCAGTGATCACTTTGCCTTTTGTGTCTTTGTCAAAACTTTTTTTCTTTTGATGCTGTTGCTCAGCTTCTAAGAATTTATATCTATTTGGGACAGACACAGTTTTCAGTCTCATTTGCTTCAATATTTTTACAATTTCCTCTATAACTGCAACTTCAAGTGGAGTCCATGATGGTTTTCTTTTTCTTGTGCCAAACAAAGCAAAACAGCCAAAGAAAGAATTTAATTATACCTTATCATGACATGAAGATAACTCTGTTTAGATATTAATAATTAAATTTTGACTATGTGGGAGCATATTTGGATTGAAATATTTAATTAAGATATCTGGACAGAGCAATAAAGCTAAAAGGATGAGGGGAAACTTTCAGATGGAGTTAAATCTAATACTCACAAGTCGGCCCCAGAGCCATAGATGGAGTACTGCACTTCACCCCAAGGTCCTGAGTCTGGGTCTGATGCCTGTAAAACAACAGAAAAAGTAGAAACTAAATTTAAAGGGGATTACAGCAACACTTTTTGACTGGAATCACCCGCACACTGTTGTGATGACATGATTCTTCACAAGGCCTGTGTTTGTTTTGGAAATGAATGTGGATCTGATCATCTTTTTAGCACTACTTTTCTTTGTTCAAGACAACTTTTGACTGAATGTAACGTGACGAGGTAAGGTATTTATCCACAGTTGTGACAACAAGCAAACTTTGTCACTTTGTTCTGTAATTTAGTAGCTGGCTATTTTTACTGCAACTCACATCCCAATGCTCTGAGTGGTATCATAGGCTAACGTGTAACTTTAGCGAATCCTTAGGTCCTGCTCATCAACCAAGCAGAGCTAACGTAACTTCACTCTTTATTTTATTGACAGACTCTCAAGTTTGAGATCACTGCAGAATAACTGCTGCATGTGGGTTGGAATGAACATTATCACAAACAGTTTAGCCTGTGCTTTAACCTTATCTTGTGTTTTAGCCTTTAGCCCATACTATCACTCTCCTGTTTAGCTTTCGTCTGCTCTGACATCTTATTCTGTCTGACAGTTCAGCTCCAGTGTCCACCGTCACTACTGAATTAATCCCAGAATTAGTTTTCAGCAGAGAAAAACAGATCTCTCTTCTCACCTCTACTGTTGTTGTCATAGAGACTTCGTCGTGCGGTAAAAATCGGGTCCTGCCTGACCTGATCGGGAAGCTAAGAAATAGCATTTAGAAATAACCTTTATTGGTGCTGATAATCTCATTTTAAGTTGTTGATTACGATCAGGCAGATATCTAGAAGTAAGACTTTTCAAGATCACTTAGTCCTCACAGTCTCTTTAAAAGAATACAATGAATCTGTTAAAGGTTTGGTTGACACATAAATCAAGTCCTTTATGTAAAACTTTCAGAGCAGCTGAAGTTATCTTCAATTCTTCTTTAAGAGTAGGAGCAACAAGTGGCTCATAATTTAATTTTATTTGCCTTCATTTTTTTCTTCCTACTCCTGCCAACCCTCAAAATGCTGGCGCTGAATGAGTTTGTGTCTTTTCACTGCCCACAATACGCCGACATAAGAACCGTGTGTCTGCATGGACTCTGGGGTGAACTGAGTGAATCGATGCGGCGTTGAAACATGGTGTTACAGAGGTCAGCTATAAAAAGACAGATTTTTGATGTCATAGCAACATCACCACAGGCATCGGCTAATCTGCCTGTGTGTCAGTCAGCCTGTTAGGCTGCTGTGATGGTGCCTGTTGCCTGTGTCCTTGTGTCCAAGGTCACTTGGACTTGTAGGCTGTTCTTTCATCTGATTGAAATTGCCTGGGACCAAGAAAACAAGCGTCTGTGGTGTTCATGTGAGTGCAGGATTTATTAGCCTCTCACGCTGCTTCATCTATCTATCTATCTATCTATCTATCTATCTATCTATCTATCTATCTATCTATCTATCTATCTATCTATCTATCTATCTATCTATCTATCTATCTATCTATCTATCTATCTATCTATCTATCTATCTGTCTATCTATCTATCTATCTATCCATCCATCTATCCATCTATCCATCTATCATCTCCCTGCACATATTTCTCGGCTGCAGCTGCATGTGCAGCAAAGCATTAGGGGGAAAAAAATCTGGGAATTTTCTGTTACACAACAAAATGAAAGTGATAGCCATCTGGCAGCTTACCTCGCCTAGCTTTTATCTACATCTTTTACCATATTATCCCAACCCCCACTGCCTAAAAAGACTACATTTAGGGAATTAAAGGCCCTTTTGGGCATTTTGTACAAATCAGAGTGACGTCTGTGGTGATGGCATGTATTTTTAGATGGGATGATGAGGACTCGCTCACCGTGACTGATACCACATTGGAACCGCCGGGTGAGTTTTCTGGAATTCTGGCGATGTAGTAATCGGAGGAGAATTTGGGAGCGTTGTCATTGGTGTCCAGGAGATGAATGACAATGTCGGCTGTGGCACTGAATCTCTCAGGTGTGTCAACCTCAACTGCAAGCAGCTGAGGAGGAGAAAGATTAAAGTGAATGAATGAGAGCTGTAGGTAACAGCTATAGGTGTCATCTATTGGGAAATATTCACGTCTCAGATTTTCCACCCCATCTAAAAGAGCATTAGTGCAAACACTGTGCCATTTGTTGAACCTTGTATGTGAGAAACTGGTGTTTCTCATAGTCCATGGCCGCTGAATCCTCCACTAAGATTGTGACTTGAGCCTCATTGAGCACAGTCTGAGGGACGACTCGCAGCATCCTTCCTGGTCCGATCAATCTCAGATTGAATTTAGCATTAGCTCCCTGAAAGGGCAAAACACAATTCATCACATAAATCAGAGCTTCTCATTAGAGCAAAGTAAAGTATGGAGTAATGATATGCATGCATGGATCTATTTATAGTCATCTGCATTTGTCATAACACGCGCGTGCAGGATAATCCATGAGAAATATGAGAAATATAGTCCCTTCAATCAATATAAAAGCTTTGTATGTTTCCATTATTACAGTAATGTTTGTGATATCAATAGGATATCAGTGGCAGTAGAGATATTCTCAGTAAAACATTATGTCGCTGGACTAGATGAGCACGCTGATGCTGTAACAGTATTATCAGAGGACACATTTGGTGAACATGAGCCATTTGGACGAGGCTGAAACAAGAAGCTAAAAACAGAGAGAGAGAGAGACTTGCATAAGCTGACAAATGCCATAGTTACGGAGAAGCTTTTAATTTGTTTGGGCTTTCGCAATTTTAAAAGGATTGTCTGTAATAATGGCAGGCTTAAAGTCATTCATAAACAGAGGGGCAGACAGCAGACTGGAGAGAAGCAACTTTTGGGAAATGATGGTTGAATAAATTAGTTTTTTGTATCATAACGATGTATGTTGCATAATAGTTCATCTCTCTTAGTGAACAATGTCAGCTGTGAAAGGAAATAATATTGTTTATAGGCTTGAAATTAACTTTCCAGTTGTTTTTCAGCGTATGATACATTTTCTGCTCACCTGATCGGAGTCGTTGACAGTGATTTTCAGCCCCCGCAGGATCTCTCCCTCTGGTGGGTGCTCATACATGGTTAACTCAAAAATATTCTGAGGGCCCTTTTCTCCATAGAAAGTGGGAGGATTATTGTTCAGGTCCACCACACGGATCACCACTGTGGTCACCTCAGAGTCCATGAGTCTGCCTTCAGGACTCACTTCTGATGCCTGGACACAGGAGCAACAAATTCCAAAAATTAAAGATGAGCTTACTTTATCCTCCACTCTCATCAGATCTGTAGCATTTCCTCATTTTTAACTCAAAACAAGTTCAGAGAAATGTTTTTCTGTGGTTTTCATATTCTAGGCAAATTTCTCATTTATTCCTGTGTATAAACTAAAACAATGAACGCTGTCTTTAAAATACACTTAATATATTGTACTGAAAATAGTCCAAATGTGCGTTAAAATGTCCTGTATTTAATTTTAAAGGCCAAAAGGAAAGAGAGACAAGTTAAAAACAAGTAGCAGCCCCTGATGTTGACAGTAAGAGCATGAAACAGCAGTTCCTCAAGTATCCACTAGAGGCATGCCTCAAAGACAAATAAAAACCATCAGGGCTCAAAATGTTCATTTTACAGCTCAAATGAACACAGTTAGAGTCTGTTTCAAAGGAATGTTTTTGGTATCTGTAAGCCTGACTCCTTTATTGACAAAAATATATTGTATTTATGTTTTCATAAATGTATAATATTTATCACCTGCTTTAATACTAAGGCTACACTGCAAAAACTGACATCTAAGCAAGTGTGTTTTGTCTCATTTAATGTAAGAATTACCTTATTGTACTTAATATGAGCCACATTCAACAGAGAAGTCCAGGAACATGTCTTATTTCAAGATATTAAAAGACAAAAATAAGGTCTGAATTACCTGCAACAAGTAAAAAAAAATCTGCCAGTGGGGTCAGAAAAAATTACTTGACAAGTTTAGAATAATGTCTAAATACAAGAAACTTTCACCTACTCCACTGGCAGATTTTTTTTACTTGTTACAAACAATTCAGAGCTGTTTTTTGTCATTAAATATCTTTAAATGAGACATGTTTCTGGACTGGTCTGGTGAATGAGGCTCATATTAAGTCTAAAAAGACATTTTTACTAAAAATAAGACAAAAGCACTTCCTAAGATTTCAATTTTTTGCAGTGTAAGATTATAGGCTTAATGATGAGTGCAGCTGATTTTGCTGGCAGGTGGATAAGTTGTAACTGTTTCCCAGGAGCTTGAGCTTATCCTCTTAGCCTGTGACTCCTGAGTTAGAGTCAGTGTGTCCTGATGACATCACTAACATCACAGTCAAATGGTCCATCGTGCATTTTTTTTTATATCAAATTAAATGATTTTTTCTTTAAATAAAATTAACAAACTGACTTTTTCCCCCCTCATTTTGCAGTTTGAGATGCTTTTTACCAAGAGGTGCTTACAGGTGAAAAAAAATACCAGAGCTGCTAAAACTTTTGCAGATTTTCTTCTTGAATTAGATTTTTTGTGCAAAAAAAAAAAAAAAATAGAGTGCTGTTGAAATTCAAGTTGACGCCACACTTACCTTTACTTTGATGTTAAATATTTCTCTCTTCAGGAAAATGGGCATACTCAGCAGTCTGATCAAACCGCTGGTTCTATTGATGCTGAAAACACCATCATCACCTGCAACAGAAACATCAATGAGCACTTTGGAGTCATTTCAGAACCCTTATTTCCTCTTTTGACTTAATGCTTACCATTTTCAAAGGAATACTGGATAGGGTTTGGGTTTCCAACATCACCATCTCTGGCTTCAACCATGAATATCTCAGATCCCTGAGTGGAGGGCGAGGAAAAGAGTTAAATCGAGATTAATAAAAAGCTGAGGATACCAGGTAATAAAACATGATGGGTCAGCTTTAAAAAAAAAATTCAACATAAATCCTGAAAAAACTGAGTCAACACGTGGCTCATGAACAGCTCCATGAAACATTGCATAACAACAGTCCAATGAGTCTTCAAAGACACATGAAATGTCAATGTCAAATGTCATTTTGTTAATTTGTTTCCTTTCAGATGAAAGTCAAAGCGTGCCGTCTTTCTGCTGTGACCTGCTACTGCAGTGACATTCTGTGTCTGAAGAGATAACGTGACTTTCATCTGCTGTAAGTAAAAACTTTGACGGAGGCGTCACAGGTAAATGTCAGCAATGAAAGCTGAGTGAATTGAGATATGGATGTCTTGGTTTGGGGCTCATTTGATGGTTTTTGTTTGTACTATCTGTCAAAATTGAATTCATAACAGTTGATCATTATTTGCAATGTGGTGTGATAACAGATCTTATTACTATTCCTCCACATACAAAATCAACATGACAAGAACTTACAAAACTACTTTAAGATATTCTGCTAAACAACCAATGTTTAGTCATCCTGGTGTGCAGTCAAAGCAGTATGTTGTCGTCATACTCACCGGCACTGAGACTTCATAAACGTAGCCAAAATATGGTGTCCCGATAAAAGCTGGCGGCGTGTCCTGTACATCAATCACATTGATGGTCAGGGTTGCAGAGGAGGACAGAAACTGCTCCCTGCCGTTGAAATTACCTCCACCATCCTAGAATCAAAGACATGAACATTTTAAATTTACATTTTAAAAACTGTTCAGTGTTGATATTTAGCACAGTGGTCTTGTTGAGCCTTGGTAATACATTTTTAATGTCACTTTAAAACTTTAAAATAAAGGGGCTGTGCGCATGGCTCTGTTTCCCGTCCACAAATACCAGCAGGACTAATTTTAAAGGAAGGATCCACTTTTCACGGACTGACTTTTCATCTGATTATTCTTTAAGCTGCACTTTGAAGTTATTTCCAAAACAACAAATACATGTTTATTTTCAGTTTTATAAGAAAAACAAAGAAAACCCTGTTCAGCTCTCAAGATCTAAGATGAAGGATAAGGGCCATGCTTAAAAAAAGAGAGAGTAAATTACAAGAATAATGTCATAAATTTCTCATTTATCTTTGACTTTATTCTCATAAATTTATGGGGGGGGGTTTACCTGGCCCCAATCCTGCATCTTACAAGACAGATCAAACATCTTGAATATAAACTGTTCCAAAAAAAAAAAAGTTAAGGCCACTGACTGAAACACAGGAATTTTTTTTGACATGTTGACAGTAGTGATTTCATAAACTTACTCACTTTATTCATTTATTTATTTATTTATTTATTTATTTATTTATTTATTTATTTATTTATTTATTTATTTATTTATTTATTTACATTTGAAGTTTTCTCTGCTGCTTTTGAGACAAGAGCTAACTATTTCACCACTGAACTAGTTTGGAAACACATTGTTTTGTTTACAAAGCATTATGAGAAAAAAATAACTCTTAAGTGAGTGAAACTGCTTTGATTTTCTGGCTTCAAAACAACCAGAAATACTCAAAAGACTTAATGGCTCAGTAGATTTCAGTGACATCCATACCTGTGCAAACATAACACCAAATATTAAATTTCTTTTACTTCAATAGGTTACATTTTACATCCAAAAACATCACAGCAAAAGCAATGTGGACCCATATGTTTTTTTTTAAACAGTGCATATCACTTCCAGATTGAAACATGTTTTATTGATATTCACATTCACCTTCCATGCTGGCCTTAGAGATCTGAAAAAATCCATAAATTCTAATTTTGGGTGTATTTCATTTTTTCCCAACAGAAATGTGAAAATAGTTTTTTTCACACTCATTACCTTTGAAATGATGGTAACAAAGTGTGTCTTTGTTTTTTCATAGTCCAACATTTCCCCCGGTTTTATACGAAGGACGCCGCTGTGTCTGTCGATCGTGAACAAAGCGGACAGAGGATTCTGTAACAGAGCAGGACATAAGCAGGGTTTTAAAAGAGACACATAAGGTCACATGAGCAAAGTCGCTGAACTACATTTACCACCGCTCACATGAGACATCATGAAAAGTGGTCAGATAGCTGCATTAAAAAACACACACAGTGGCTACTTAAGAAAGGTTGCATCTTGTCTTTCCATTGGTCCATCTGGATGTAAAGAGCCCATACGCTGAAGGACGGGGCAGGCAGGTGAAAGTTGCTGTGTCCAGATGTGAGCAAATCACCCGTCACTGTCGCTCCGGGCCAGCTGTTCTCTCACTCTAATAGTCCAAAGTGCAAACTAACATTCCCTGCCAGGTCCTACCATAGCAGCCCTCTAAGCCTCCAGTGTAGCTTGACACAAATGTAATTGTGATATAATCCCAATTCTCAAAACTACTGCAGCATATCCAGGCACATGCATACATGCACACGTGAGCCATGAGGATATCACAGATGTTAAATCTATAGCTTATTTCCAACACGCAACATTTAAAGTGAACACTTAAAGCTGGTGTTTTGAATAAATAGCATTTAAAATATTTCTACCTGTGTGCACACTGTGTTCATTCATCACAGAAATGATACCTGGAGGTAATAGGTGACTGAGCCGCCTGAACCTGTGTCCCTGTCCACTGCCTCTGCTTTGTAGATGCTGCTTCCAGATTCCGTCGTCTGAAGTGAGCAAACAGAAGATGACTTCAGTTACAACATCTGCTCTTGAAAAGACTTTACAGCACAGAGTTGGAGTTCATGTTTTCATTAGGGGGCACGTGTTTGTAAAACATACCTCCGGTACGTCAATGATCGCCGGCAAGTTTTGGAATTCAGGTTTTTCATCATTTGCATCCATTACAAATATCGTGACTCTTTCCACAACCTATGAACAAAAAGACACATTCATTCATTTTGTTTTAACTCACCCAAAGGTATCACATTAAAAGGAATTTCAGCATAATGGACCAGCTGCTGATACCTTGCTCCGTCCATCACTGATGCTGACAAGAACATCAATAGAATCCTGTTTCTGAGCAGATGAAGACGCGGTTAGTAAAAGGACACATGATGAAAATCATCAGTATCAGGATGTTTTCTACCTCAGAGTCCACTGAGGCCCTACAATAAATTTACCTCTCTGTCCAGAGGTTCCACCAACGTGATGTTTCCGGATACAGGGTCGACAGTGAAGTACTCTTTAGAGCCGGGGTCAAAGGAAAGGCCGTAGCTCACCTCCTGACCTTCAGGGTCTGTGCCATTGAGAGAATAGATCTGTGTACCTGAGAGAAGAAACTCTATTTTAGTTAATTCAGCCAACTTTTGTATGTACACAAAGAATACCGTGTCCAAATGTAAGCACATGCTGTAGTCTACATTTAAATAAATGAATAAAAATGTTTATATATATATACAAAAATTATAAACAAAAACAGATTATAAGTTAACCCTGGCTGTCTGACAACATTTGCAGGATCTTTAGCAAATCATAAAACCATAACGATCCACACTTCAGGAAACTCCTGTTGCACAAAATGACATTTTATCCAAAAAGATTGCTTTTGATCCAACATCCACTGCTGGGTTTGCATGTCTGTGTTTGATTCTCTGTTAAGACCTTTAGTGAGAACATGAAATGTAAGGTAAATAATGTGAAAATGTGTGTTGCTTTTCAAAATTTTAACTAAAGAATGAAAGTGGCTCTGAATGAAACAAAAAAGATCCCCAGAGAAGCAGATGTTGTTAAGTCAGGTGAGTCCCAAATCTTCTTTGGTCTTTAATTGTAAACCAGTTAGTAGCTCCATAATCTTTTTCCAAAACCAAAACTGGCAACAAGACAACAACTTTTTCAATATACCTCTTGACAGTGATAATAAACTAAATTCTTGGGTAATATTGCTGATCAACAGACCACTAAATCATACTCTTAGTGGCAGTCTAAATCCCCAGACTGACTGAAAGTACAAAGGGACAGCTTCACCAAAATCAGGTCCAGCAAACTATCTCCAAACTCAACAGGTGGATCCAGCAAATGAGCGGTTTAGTTCACCTACGTACAGATCACACAGCATCTGTTCTTCTATCAAAGCTTGAAACTTAAGATGCTGGCAATCTAAACCAGGTAATGTGTTCGCTCCAGCTGCCCGTTAGCTGTTTGATTACTCTTAATGTCAAAGTTTGACCTCACCGACAGCTGTGTCCTCAGAGAGGCTGAACAGCGCCAGGTTTCCATTTTGGCTGTACGGCCCGTTGTCGTAGAAGTAGGGGGCAAAGTCTGCTTGTGCTGAGAACAGAGGGATCAGAGAACATAAATAAATGATTTCACTTTAATCAAGCCATCTTTGAGTAGGACTGCATCAAGAAAACAAGTAACACGGTTATCAGAGTTAGCCTCTGGTGTTTGCTAATGTTAATGAACGTTAGGTAAGTCGATGCAGTTCCTTTATCACTTTATCAATCTTTATTTATCTATCTTTATTTGTATAGCGCTAATTCATAACAAGTGTTATCTCACTCTTCAGTTATGGATTCTGTAATGATTTTTCATCATTTTCTTGTAATAGTCACAGTTTCCAAATATTTACATGCTTTCTGTAAAGACAGACAAAGACTCATGGATGCATGGTCTATATTAGACAGTAACACTAAAAAAGATGTTAATGTCCCAAAACTGCTAACTGTGGGATGAGAAACATGCAACTCAAAAAAGTATTAAATGACATATAAAATAAGTGTATTACTCACTCAATGTACACAATGAGTTCTCTGTGTTTTTGTATGTTTTCCAAATAACCAACTCTCATGTAACATGAAGAAAACTCCTTTTTGCTAATGTCAGGCAACTTCCTAATGTAAGCAAGTAACTACTGCCAAAAACCTCAAACTTTATTCCTCTTACACAGGAACTCTAAACCGACTCGCTTTAGATTCAGGTGACATAAACTAAGATGACAATACAGAGCTCTCTCCCCCTGCTTTCTCTAGCTTTAACTGGGATTAGCTACAGGTAGGTTACGTCAACCTCTTAAGAAAACATGTCTATACATAGAACTGAGAGCTCTGGTGGCAGAAATAAAACCGTTTTTAATTGAACCTAATAGTGATCTATATTCTGTTTTTAGCTTTGTTTTCTTATTTCTTTCTTTTTTCTTTTTTACTTTTGGAACCACAAAACAGATTTATCAAATATATTTATTTTACAGGGTACAGACTTGTACATACTAAGAGTAATTGATCAGATGACGTGCATGAGAGCATTTGTAAACAGAGAAAAAGAATCCAGCACTCAGTTTTAAAGCTCACAAAACCTTTCACTCTGAGTCGTGTATATCTGAAAAGCATTTTACAATCTGACATCAGCAAAGAGTCAACAACAAGCAGAGAATACAAGAGTTACCAAGAGTACAACTTACCAAAGCAGGCACCCACAAACACAAACAGCAGTGGCAAATGTAAAATCTTTACATTCTTCATCCTAAAGAATGAAGTCATGAAAGTGCACCATGAAGACGGCTCCTTCGAGACACCTGAACATGAGACGCAGCTTGAAGGGTGTATGTGTGTGACTGGAGAAGGCTAAAGGCAGATGCTCACATGCTAATCCAATGACACATCTTAAGAGCTACTCCAGGGCCTCCTCAATCCAAGTGGACTGCTCCAGCCAAGGACAATGGCACACCGCAGATCAGCACGTCATGGATGGGTGTATGTATTATTCATGTATAATAATGATAATTATATCACCTTGTTTTCAGGATGTTTGCTACATTTACTGAGCCACTGAGCCCCTAAAAGGGGAACATTTATATCATGTGTGCACAAGTTATTATCTCATACCCACAAGTTAATTAACTTGTTCATATAAGTTAATAACTTTGTAAATGCTGCAGTGGAAATGATACAACTTGCCATCATCTGTCATCTTTTGGTGTGAGTGAATACTGGCACACAAAAGACAATAACTTGTGCACATGAAACAACAGAGAGGCAACATTTAAATTTGTGAAACTTAGTTCTTTAAGCAAGTTTGACGTCAACATTTAAATGCAAAAACCCACCGTCGACCTGTTGAAACACAACCCAAATAGCTGATTTTAGCTGACCCCAGTGGCCACCCCAAGTGATCCCCTTTTATAGGACTTCAGGGTTCAGTAAAAATTGATGTAAAGTGATGAATGTCGGAGATCAAGTTTTAATGGTAACAGTTTCACATCGAATGTTTTGACCACCTCTGCCGTGGATCAAAGAGATTTAACTGATGCAGAATCTCAGAGCTGCTATTCTGGTGATATGTTTTACAGTGCCATCTGTTATGCACTCCACAACCATCTGTTGCATTAGGCAAAGAAAAAAAAATCCACTTTTTATTCAATTAATAGGATAATCATAAAACACGGGATAATGTTGATGGTAGTGGTGAATGATCTGATGAGATTAAAACTCCTGTTTGGATGTTATGGTGGAAAATCATGAGGCTGATTTGTGGATTTCTGGCATATACTAGGATTTAGGTAAATTATCCATCTGACACTGATACTTATTTATCACTCACTTATAAATAACATGTTTTTTTTTCCTTTATTTTAATTTTATTTTTTTAATTTAGTCTCTTTGTTTGAGCCAACATTAATCATTCAAATATTTTTTATTTATTGTCTTGTTCAATAATTTGAACTCTTGTAAACTACTCTGTATGAAGAAGTACCAACCCAGGGTTTCATAATCACCGTGCATGTCCAAGTTTACAGTCAGATTTAAAAATATGTTCATCAACTCTGAAAAAATAGTAAAAGCTTAAATTATTTTATATCTATTTTAAATTTGTTGGTTAAGAAATCAAAACAAACAACAGACAAACTGTTAAGCTTGCATAAATCGCTTCTATTTACCGTTCCAGCAGAAACAGAATTAATAAGTTGAGTATAGAAATGAGACAATTGTACAGAGCCTATATGTAGCATTAAAGCATGTTGCATGCAAAAAGGATTTACATACATGCATAAACCTTTTACAGTCCATTCTCCTACAGAAAATAAATCTACTTTATAATCTGAGCGGTACAAGTAGAGCAGTACACTGCAATGGACACACACACACACACACACACACACACACACACACACACACACACACACACACGCACACAAACACACACACACGCACACACACACACGCGCGCACTCTAGTATAGAGTGAGATCCTCCTGCTGCTTGAAGTGTGCTTTCAGAAAAACAACACAGAATGAAACAACATTCATTCATTTTTATGACATCTTGCAGACAGATTCCCATGATGCACAGCAAGGCCTTCAAGATTCTAAACCTATCGTGTCAGGCTGGAAAAACATGCTGCCCCTCAGAAGCAGGATATGCACAACTTTCCCCTGATGCTCACACAGTGTATCCACTCACAAAGATCACCTGTTGGGTGACTTGTGTATGTTGATGGTTGAAGCTGAGGCCTCAGCTTTAATTCTCATAGTCCTGGCAGATGGCAGGTCTAAAGATTAACCCACTGTGCTCTAATCTCTCTTCATCTTGTAATGCACAGAGCCTGTCTGTGGTCACACGGGCTCCATCAGACATGAACGTAAAGCAAAATTAGCACACATTATGTTGCAACCAGCAGCCATAAAAACAGCACGTGTTGCATATAGTATGTGACACTGTAAGGGTGCACAAATGGATGGACGTTCATGCATGGGAAATATGACCATTGTATGAAATATCTATACCTTTGCATGTCACTGCATGGTTCTGCTCCTGAAAACCTCACTGCAGCTCACACATGCAAGTGTCTGTGCAATGATCAGCGTAAAAAATCATCATCATACGGATTTAAAAGCTCACTGCTCATCTGTAGTCATCTTCTTAGTTTCTAATCCCAGGCCTTCAATCACAGTGCCACATGCTGACCTCTTTGTTTCTGCAGAGAACAGAGCCATTAGGCTGCCTTCAGGGAAATTTCAGGGAAATGTTCATCACTTCAGCCTGCTGCTTCTGCATGTGCATCATTTGATTTGGATTAACTTTATCGATAGACGAGGCTGTGAACCCTGCATCAAAAATAAACTCAGACTACCCTGGAATACTTTTCCAGACAGCCACTGATATGAGTGTACAATGTCTCGGGTCATGTTGTGCACTGTGGCTTATGACAATGATGGTCTACCTACTGTACAAAAGGAAGTCACTCTCAAGAGGTTTGGCATAGAAACAAACGAAATTCCAGGTATTACTGTGGCGGATGATGACCGTAGTAGACACTAATATGCTTCCTTTCCGCTACATTATAAATCCAAAAAGGATTAGAGGTCACCTTCCTCTGGGACCAAAGCACATCAGGCGGACTCTGCAACATCAGCCGGTTCAAACTGCAGGTCAGTTGTCTGCAACTGCCTGCTGGTGTGTCCTGGAATCAAATCCAGACACATTCAACCAGCTTTTAAAAATTATACCGCAAATATTTGGAAGAAACTTGTATTTTAAGAGCTATTTCATAAATTAAAGCAATTTAGATGGAAATGATTTGGGGTACTAATTGTTTATAGGTCTGCATTTTGATTCTTATAGATCAATAATTTTAGCCTACTAGTTTTTTAATATTCTTATAGACGCAGTTATTTCTGTGGACAAGACAGGCCTTTTATAATTTTCTTGAAAGCTGTTATTTTGAAATTAAAGGTGCCTTTACTTTGCTTTTATGCAAGATGAGTCATGTGTCACACCTAAAGGCAAGAGGGAAAATTGTATGTCCTTTTCAGGGCTTGGCATACTTCAGGCACTCCAATGTTATCTTCAGCAGCATCTGGGTTTATGGATGTGATTACACTATTTGGTTTGAGTGGAGCGCACGTTTTTGGCCATTTATCAAGACACTATGTCAGCTGAGAAATCTGCAAGTAGAATTAATTTGGCTCCAGTCCTGCGCATGTTTCTGTCACATGCAGGTCTGTAAAATGATCAAAGGAATATGTTGACTACCAAACGACATCAAAACATCAACAAAGTTTTGGATAACAAGAATTCCAAACAAAAAGTGTATCTTTACTCAAAATTCATCAAAATTATTCACACATCAATGGGCTGTCTGTGGTGTGCATGGTATGCAACATTGGTGAAATAGTCGTCAAATGCATGTCTATTTGTGGAGTTTAAAAAGTACTTCTTAGCCAAACCTTTGCCCTGCTTTACAAAATACAGAGAAAGTTTTCAAAAAAAAAACAAAAAAAAAACAATGAGAGTCACTGGGTCAAAAATAGAAATGGAAACTTGGAGTTATTTGTTGTCTATGGTACTTGTGTCACTATGGGATCACTCTATCTGTTTGAGCACCTGTTGTCAAGATACCCAATTCAGCTGTACCATTTTGGATTAATAATAATAATCTCTAGCATGTTTTGCCAAGGGCAGAGGTTTGCTTTTAGTCCTGGTCCACTCCAGAACTAGGTCATTCCTTTAATCTCTGCATAAAGTATACTGTAGGTTAACAGCCCTTTCATTTCATGAAGCTCAGAATGCTAGATGAGTGCACATGAAGCCAGCAAAGACATCACAATGATGGACCTGTGGCAAAAGTGACAAAGGGATCACACTCGAGTGCAATGATCACCTGCAATACTCAAGTGGGGTGCCAGTCCAGTATGAGCTGTCAAACAATTTCATCATAAAAGTCACATGAAGCTCTGCAGCTTACATGATGCACCCTTAAAAATAAATGACTACAACGTTTTCAAACAAATAAAAACTACAATATCCAAGCAGATAATTACATGAAACTAGTCCCATAAAATAAACACAAGACTGTCTCAACTCTATGAAGGACAGGTGCTCTCTGGTTCAGCTCTAATGCTCTATGTTCTTTACAATGCTGCCCCCGAGTGGTTAAAAATGGTGGTGGCTAGCGAATGTGAAAAAACAAAAACAAAACCAAAAACAACACCAACAACAAAACCTGTTAATTTCTTAGTAGAGGAAAAGAACAGGTGCTTCTAACAATAACCCTGATAATGGCGCTGTGATACTGGCAGAGTATGCAAAATATCTAAATCCTTACATTAATGTCATGCAGAGGAATTCACTATCATAAATATTCAAAAAATTGAAAGTAGGGGGATGCTAGCAATGTTAAAATAAATTCAACTGGAACACTTCGAAGTTATTCAAGATAAGCCCCAAACATTTTGTGCACATTTTTGAAATAGCTGGTACTTTTGTGCACTGTGTGGTATGTCATTACTGCTCTTCATGCTCTAATAAGAAGGGAGGTAATGGGGTGATGATAGGAAAGGGCTGCTGTTGAACCCATGGTGTATTTACTTTTTGGACACAGAGAAAACTAAAAGCAAAGCATGTTAGATACATTCAAAAAGTTTTAAATAGTTATCGTAAATTTTATTTTTGAATGTGCATTTGCACATCTTTTATTGTATGTATTTACTTGTATCTTATATGGCCTGGTTCTTAAATAAACTAAGGAAATAAACTGTATTGAGTTCAACCTATTGGGAAATCAAGACGTTGCTTTATGCCTGTTTGCAATTCAAAGTTAAGTTCTGTTTTTATTCTTTCTTATCAACCTTATAATCTAAGTACGTATAAATCGGCATTCTGAGATTCATCGAGTAACAAAACTAAATTTACAGCAGTCTCGACATCCTCTTAGGAGAAGTGCAGTGTGAGAAAGTGTTGCACAGACCGTTCCTCAAACAGGGGGTCTTTATACCAAATTGCAGGGTGTTTTAGGATCACGTGACCTCCTCACCAACACAGGATATCCCACGCACAGGAGTGCCGTGACGTGAAGCGAGGTTGCAGTCAGCCCACTCGTGCAGCGGAGGAGTCGCAGCACGTTGGAAAAGTTGGGCAAAAAGTTTTGAGGAGATGATATTTCAACTTAAAGCGAATTAAAGGCGAATGTTATCGCCGAACAAAAAGGGGGAGGTGAGAAAACTACAAATCCCACCGTGTCTTCCCATGGAAGCTTTAAATTAAAACTTTAAATCAAATTACAATCCAACTATTTTGTCGCTCGTGCTTCATTCGGCTCTCTTTCATGTGGAAGTTACCGCGCGCTATCCGTACCTCCGCTCTGCCTCTCATTCATCCGGCAGAGGAGTGGAGCCCGCGTCCGAGGATACAATGAAGCAGTGTGTGCATGTCCGAGACAATGCAGCAAGATGCTTCGAAGGGACCAGGCTGTTTCTCACAAGATCAGGGACGTTTCGTTCGATGGCAAAGACTGACCAGCTAAAGGTTTGTTACATCCACTATCCGAACACCTCAACCTCATCTTTGATCTGGCAGGGATTGACTCAAAACGTGGGAAAAAACAGCGGTGTTGATCCACCGGCGCGCGGTGAAGCTTGTAAATACGCTGCTGCCGTAAAACACTATAAACGATGAAAAACGATAAACTCTTTTCATATTATCACTAATGTCGAACCATACATCTGATACCTGTTTTCCTACTGGTCTCAGGTATAAGGGATGATTGTGCAACGATGCAGTCCACTCTGATCAATATTTCTTTTTACCACGTAAATCCCTCTTAAAAGCATTTTTTTCTGGACTTTATTATGAATAATTGTAAAGGTAATGTCCTCATCTCGTGGCACAAGGGATTAATAGTATGCAGAAGTATTCATGAGTCTGTATTCATTCTGGTTTAGTGAGGGGGGATGTTGAAAATGCTCCTGAACAGAAAGCCCCCTCCCCCCTAAATGAATGTATTAACACACACACGGTGAATGGGGGAGTTTTCTCTATTTCCAAATGGCACATGACGTCAACTCTAAAAATCAATCAATCCTATAGAGAAGACTAAGTGCACCTTTTCAGTTTTTGCCTTTAACTGTTAATCGTTTGCTCTTACACCCCTGGATGAACAGCTAAACCTTATGTGGGAACTTAGCTTTCAGCACCTCCACAAAGATACTGTTTGAAGGCTTTGAAGGCAGCCATTAATGTAATTTGTAGAGAGATGATAAACAGAGTGATGTGTGTTTCTGCATGAGCAGATAGTCAGATTTGCCAAATGCTCCAGTGACTCCTGAATATGTAAAAGTGCTCAGCTCAAGTGCTTTCAGCCTGACAGTTTGACGGCTATGGCGTATTAAGCTCAGATAATTGGGTGATATTTACTTACAGAGCACACAATCACTCCACAACCACATGGAAAGTGTGTCTTTTTCTCCCCTTAATGATATGCTTTGTAGAAATTATTCATTCTCCTGTCGGCTCCAAATGGCATGTGTGTGTATGTGTGGTATCCATTTATTCTTTCATTAAGATTAAAAAAGACAGTTTTTTTTTGGAATTAAGAAATTAACTGATTAAAGTCAGGAAGAAAATTCAGTGTCAGTTGTTAGAGAGGCATTTTAGAGGAGGAGTCTTCCAAAATGATTGCATGAGAAGTCACAAACATGGCAAAGTAACACAATACTTCCAAAGGATGTAAAAAAAAATCCCAATGATGTAAGAATTTCAATGCCATGCTCTCACCCAACGTCTCAAGATCGCTTGACTGTGGTAATATTCATCCCTGAATGACTCTTAATTTAACCGAGAGAGGCACAACTGAGCAACAGTTCAGAAAGTTGCTTCATGTTGAAAAGGAGTAGTGTTAAAGTCATATACTGTACTTCCTGTGCCCCTCTGTCTCTGCACCATATGGAAGTGCTCCACTATGTTTACAGGCATTAAAAGCAGCCCTGTGTACATTAACTCCCTCTTTTGTTATTTGTCGTCTCTCCCCATCTTGACCTCAGTTGCAAAGCAAGACTGATTTTGTTGTGGATCAAAGAAAAATATTTTCAGTCAAAACTGGGGAAATTAGTGGATTATTTCAGGGTGTTGGCTGATGTGATGTGTGAACATGACGGATAAAATTACCTGGGAGTGAGTGGGCAGGATTGATGACGTTTTTAATCATGAAGCTGGTCCATGACTGTTGCAACTTTTGCCAAATGAAGCTGCATTAAACTTTTTCTGTTTTCTTTTCACTCACTTGTTGACACCGAATTACATTCAGTTACATGCTGCACTGATATAAAAGCTAAAAACTATAATCATAGCATTGGATTTTGCTTTGCAGTACATGCCAACTCCGGTCCATTTCCTGCCCCCAAATATATGAAAGGAAAGACTTCGAGGGTAGGCTTCTGCAACTTTCGAGACATTTACAGGCGTGGGTCTCAAATCCTGAGTTCATGTCTTACTCCAGTATAAAACCCGTTTAATGAGTCATTTTATTCAGCCTCACACAACCTAAATCCACCGCCTTACCCATGGAAGGCTTCTCATGAGTTAAACAGAGTTTATACACATAAATTGTGTTACATTTATATCCTGTCAAGAATAAATTCTATTTGTATATATATGTCCATTTTTCATGTCTCATCTAAAGTGCCTTTTCTATTACAGCATGAAGCTTTGGCCTCTGCATGACCGAGCTATGACCAGCACATGGACTAGACTGTAGACGTCTAATAACGAAGCCAGGACTCAAGAATGAAGACCAAATATGCAATTGTCTTCATCTGTATCGTGGCTCTGGTCATCATCGAGAAGGAAAGCAACATCCTGTCAAGGTAAGAAAGGTGGATTAGGTGAAAGTGGCTGTACTATTCAGTAAATCCTTTCTTATGGACTGTGTCGTACCTTCTTTAAACACTTTACCTCAGACCTTTCACATACAAGTTAACTCCAGGCAGACCTTTGCCTTTTTTTAAATCTTGGATTACTTAAAGAATATGTGAAACCGATCTCTTTTTGAAATTTAAAAATATTGTCATCTTTCTGAAAAAGCATTTTGCATATTTTACCTGTCTCCTCATGATGTTTTGGCTCAAAAATAGCTTACCTCAGTGTCAACACTCCAGCTAATAAATTAAATGTGAAACTCGTATCTATGAACTCAATCTAAGCCTCTGTATTTCATCAGGGTCTCAGATAAGCTGATCCAGAGGCAGACTCCCCAGCAGACCCCACAGACCCCACTGGATTACAACAACACAACACAATATGGCTCCCTGTCCGTGCTCAAAATGCTGCTCTCTAAACTCACCGGTACCAGTGGGAATTACTCAGATCTCTCTGAGGAGAAGGAGGAGGAGGAAGAGGAAGAACTAGATGGTTTAGGCTCGTACAGATACAGCGGAGGCCGTAAGCACATATTACTCCTGGCCACCACACGGACAGGCTCCTCATTCGTAGGGGAGTTTTTCAACCAAGGGGAGAACATGTTCTACCTGTTTGAGCCTTTGTGGCATGTCGAGCGCATGCTGACCATGGCTGGAGAGGTGAACAACGGGACAGTGTTAGCAGGAATCTACCGGGACGTACTCCAGGCACTCTTTCTGTGTGATTTCTCTCCCCTGGAGAAGTTCATCTCTCCTCCACCTCAGGACCACGTGACCCCGGCTCTGTTCCGAAGAGAGTCCAGCGTATCGCTCTGTGAAGAACCTGTCTGTAGTCCTGTCATCAAAGATGTATTTGAGAGGTAAATTCTCAAGATATTCACTGAAATTGATTCAGTAGGCTGTGTGGTTTTTCCCATCTAAAAATGAGTCAGAGTTGGTTTTGATAGCTATACAAAGAGAGTGGTAAATATGAGGGCAATTTTTCTCCAGTTTTTGGACCTTTTTTTTTTTTGGTGTCCCCAAAGTCTGCATAAAAGACATGACAAAACCTCCTTCAGTGATATCAGCTGTTAGTTTCTGAAGCAGGGGTTTGAAGCAAATCATGACAGCCACCATATTGATAATGCTTAAACAACCTAACTTTGGAAATAATCTTTGGAAATATTGAAAGCAATTACAAGTTCCTTTAAAAGAATGCAGATTTTTTTTTTAATGACAAAAGAAAATGATTACCAATAGCTGTAACTTCTACAGTAACATATAACGGACAGTACTTTAAAGCTGCAGAACATACAAATTGTTTAATTTGATGAATGTCAATATGCTGAGCAGACTGAAACAAAAAGAAAAATCTCCACAGTCATATCTAGAGAAGCTCAAACTACTAAATGTGGAATTGCTGCACCAAGGAAACTGAACAGTAAACATTTCAGACTCCCAGTTTTCTGCCGACTCGTTCTCACTGAGAAAAAATAAGCATATCCACATGGTTGAGTTTTAGACACAAGCTGAGTGCAACACCTTCAGCCAGTTGTTTCATGTTGACACATGCTGTCATCCATCCTGATAGCTGAGTGTAATACGAGACCACATTCGTCAAAAAACGAAACAAAAAACAAAACATGTTTGAGCATGTTCTTAGTAATCCCTGGCTCTTAACTGTTAACATCCCTAATGTGGATTCAGAAATAAGGTGTTCAGACCAAAAACATGTTTTTCTCATTATAAATATAATAATAATAAATAATAAACGGACATAGTCTCTGTGACGTCACCCGCCTGTTTCTGAAACAGTTTTGAAACAAATTGGCTGGAGCAGCCATATTGGAAATGGGGTGGGCTTCGGTTCTCCACACTAATAGCTATATGTTGCCCCTCAGTCACATGAGCTGAGCTGTGCCTCTGATTGGGCAAACTCGTGTTCTTATCTTCTAAACTGCAGTTAGAAAAATTCACCCCTTACAGTGTGACCCATAAGCGTAAGTAACTATTCACACAGGAAACCATTCTTGCAACAGGCTGTAAACATGTTTATTTCTGCTATGAAAATGCCTTTTTTAATTTTGGTTTCAGTGTATATGTAGTTTCTGGTACTTCCGGGGCCAGACAATCAACGAACTGCAAATTTTAGCACTTCCGCATTGTGTCATATTTTCAGACTGGAGGTTGTTGCTTGGTTTTTCTACCAGGATGTGAATGTAAAACTTAATTGGTGTTAATGAAGCTTCATAAACTTATGGAGCCAGCCTCTAGTGGAGACTCAAGGAACTGCAGTTTTTATGCTTCTTCATTGGCTTCAAATCAACACCAGAGGTTGTCGCTGAGTGATTGTCTTTAACTTTTACAGTCTTTGTGATATCCTAAATATGATATTAAACAGTTAAGAGAGAACTCTCCTGTATGAGAAATACTGTGTATGTTTTTGTTTTGGATTTATCAGCTTTCAGTTCCACAGTTATTGTTTATCGTTTAGTATAAATGCTCTAAATGTGATTCTTAGCTAAAGCTGTAGGATATTCAGACCCTCTGTGTATCTACACAGTGGGTCTGATTTTGAATTCCCCTAACACTGATTCAGAAGTCAATGAGAATCTAATGTAAAGTCTTTTTTATGGGAGGAATTTAACAAAGAAAAAAATATTCTTGGATTCAACGATTGTTTATCTGTGCTGTTTGATCACACTGTAAGTTGTTGATTGAATCTCTTGTACATGGTTCTCTCTAAAACTATCCCCTCCTGTCTCAGGTATCACTGTAAGACTCGTCGCTGTGGCCCACTGAATCTAACCCTTGCATCTGAGTCCTGCCTTTCCAAGAAACACTTTGCCATTAAGACTGTGCGTGTGCGCCAGCTCGAAACATTGCAGCCTCTAGTGGAGGATCCTCGCCTGGATGTCAGAGTGATCCAGCTCGTCCGAGACCCTAGAGCCATCCTGGCGTCCCGTATGGTGGCCTTCTCTTCCAAGTACCAGACATGGAAGACCTGGGCACAGGATGGCCAGGTGCCTGAAGATGACGAGGAGGTGAAGAGGCTCAAAGGAAACTGTGACCATATTAGATGGTCTGCAGAAGTAGGACTGAGCCGCCCTCGCTGGTTGAGGAGGCGCTACATGTTGGTGCGTTATGAGGATATTGCTCGCTTCCCCATGCAGAAGGCAGAGGAGATGTACAGGTTCACAGGGATACCATTTAGTCCTCAAGCAAGAGAGTGGATTCTGAGGAACACCCAGACCACACAGGAAGCAAGGGGGATTTACTCCACCCAGAAGAACTCCTCAGAGCAGGCGGAGAAATGGAGATTTAGCATTCCTTTTACACTGGCACAGGTGGTGCAGAGAGTGTGCGGACCAACCATGAAGCTGTTTGGGTACAAGTTCGTAGATGATGAAAAGACGCTAACCAATAAGTCCATCAGTTTGCTGGAGGAGAAACTTTTTCATTCATCAAAAATGTAACTATGGATCTGCTAAACACTGCACCCAATCAAAAGAAGCCATTATTGCACAGACCAAACTAAGCAAAGCTGCCATAAAAGAAACAAAAAGGCCATAAAAAGAAAAGTCCATACTCACCAATGATGTGCCTCATTGTAAAATGAAGAGCCACTTAAAGTATTTATTTGCATACTGTGTTCGCTGAGAAGCCTGGTATTACAGCTTTATGCTATGCTCTGTTCTTCATTTAAAATGAAATAATCAGAGGAAGTCAAGCTTGACTTGTGAGCGATCATTATCTCAGATTGCATTCGTAGTGGATCATGTTTAGATTCAGGGATAAAGTACAGGAAGTGAATTTGTATTTTTTTTCTGTCTGAAAGAGAGGACGTTTCTGTTCATTGGGTTTATGTTGCTCTTATGTGGCAGGTTTCTGAATCTGCAGTAGAATAGATCACTGATAGAATCACCTCAATGTCATATTACCTGTTGGGTTTTTATTCGGCTTTACATATGCGACTCAGGTGACGTGAATGTAGTATTTCATTTTGTGCCGTCTTCATGAGAATTTATCAGATCTTCAAAAAAAAGTTCAGATTTATATGAGAATATAAAATAGTGTATAATTTACTTTACCAAATGCATTTAAAGCAGTTTGACTACACTGTAATTCTGACATTGCTGCAGAAAAGGATTGAAAAGGGGCTAATCAAGAGAGGTATAAAATACTTGTGAGGTTCTGTGAATTAAGAAGAAATAGAGAAATTATTTATACTTGATATCTTCACGTGTCTTACACTTTTTTTTTTAAATTAGTACATTGTCCCAAGTTGTATTTCTCAGTGTCTCGGCCTGCTGCTCTGAATATAAGAGCTTCAAGTTTGATTCCTTGAGACAGGCGTGTTCATGGACGTACAAACAAAAGTCTTTTCAGAGATTTTTTTTAATGACTTTCAACTCAACTCGTTGAAATATTAAAACCCGAGAATTTAAGAACTCCCAAATGAAAGTTTTGACTTGTGAGATTTGTGAATTTTTATAGTTTTTGTGATGACTAATATATAAGCTGTACGTAGAGTTTGTTACTGTATTATTGTGGCCTATCACTTTAAGTGAAACCCAGGTGCTGTTGAGTTAACTGTCACTCTTGATGGTATATAAAGGTATTCACTGTGACTCGAGTTCAATGGCTGCATTGTGTTCAGCTTGGCCGAGGCGCAGCTGAAACTGCCACGCTGCTCATGGAAAGGGATATGCATTAAAAGTACATATAGTGGTAGGCTTGTACTAACTTAGCATTTAAACATAAATATGAATACATTTCCGAGAGTCTGCCTCAAGTTGCCCCAGGACTAATGAGGTTTTTTAAGAAAAGAGGGAATACTGTGAAATACCAGAAGCAGCTGAACAAACAGATGTTTGTCTGGAATTATTCAGGAGTAATACACTTTTATGATTTTTTTATCTGTTATTAGGATAAATAAATAACCATTGAGGCTGAGGCACAAGCTTTTTACAGAGACCTTGAGCTGTTTTCCCTTGAACAAAATGTTGTGGAAAAAGTCAAGTCAGATGAAACTTCAGTATAAAGTCAACATGTTCTAGCGGCATGTGGAACGTCAATGTGTGGTCAAATTCCTTTAAAGTTAATTCTAAGTTATCTGGAAGTCTTTTTTCCTTTGAACATTAACTGTAACATGATGCCATTATGATGTCTGTTTTTCATAGCTCTGTTAAAAAAGATTCCTGTGTTGGTGAGAACGAGTCCTTTGAATGCTCATGCCTGATAAAAGGGTCAGTATGTGTGGATCAGCAAGGTATAAGTTTCCAGGCTGACAAAAAAAAAGAGAACTACTCGCCAAGATCAAAGTTTTTATTTTTCTTCAACTGGCACAAGTCCTCAGCTGTAGTTGACAGAAACTCTACACATAGCTTGTCAGCTCTGCTCATATTAAGGTGCTTTTTTGCCTTTTTCAAAAGCTGAATCTCATCCACGCACAATGTAGAAAAACAAAAACTTCCAGTGTAGTAATTCATTAAGCTATTGTAGCAGCTGGAGAAATTCCTGGACAGCTTTGGGTTACCCAGTCGACTTCAGCGCTTCTCTGAAAAGCAGCACACTGACACGTTTGTAGAGACTCTAAAGGGCTGACTCTGTCAGGGAATAACTAATCAGTCATTTAATGTTTGTGTTTTTTTTCACCATCTTGCTGTGAGAGATTTCTGTTAAAACCATCATATTACACATATCATGTTACACTCTAGTTCTGTTTGCAAATGAAACCATGAACCAAAGTACACATTGTAAACAGATTATACTCAAGCAACCAGAAATGTATCACATGGATGTAAAAAAAATAAAGTTTCTTCTGTTGAAGTTACTGTTAAGAAGTACTTTTGTTGACAGATGGTAATTTGAGTATTTCCTTCAGCTGTGAATGCTCCCTCTGCAAACATGAAGACATTTTTCATCAAGCCGAATTACACGCCTTGCATATCATTTTTCACTTTGTGGAAGTACAATGTTGATCCCTCAAATTTTCTTGTGCTGTGGGAGTCCTGTCAGCTGTTGAACAGAGCTGGAAAAATTTGAATGCAGGCACAGCATGAGTGTGTGTGTGTGCCATTCTCAGTTTGTTATGGCCTGAATGTGTTGGTTTCTTTATAAAATGATCAATAATTGGTCTCTAGATTTATCGTCTTGGAATGCACGGTTTCCTTTTTACTCTAAGCTCACCAAACTATTGCTACATCGGATTGTAGCTGCAGATACAGAGAGGGAAAGTGTGATCATCTGGTTTTGCTTCATCTACCTTTTCCTTGCAGAGATTTCTTGAGAGGAACTTCTGACTCAAAAAATAACCCTCACAAGGTCATTATTCTGGCATTCCTCAAAAATATTTCAGCAGTCTTATCAAAGATGCTTTTTAAAGCCTGAGAATGTGAAGAGCCTGAGGACAACATGGATAACATGAGGATTAGTGTGGGACTGTTTACTCAGTTGCACCTCTCAGCTCTACATCCAAATGCATGCTGTTGCCAGGGATCCCCAAAAGCTTGAGTGGGAATACAGAGGAAGAAGGCAGAAACAGGGAGCCCATTCAAGTCGGCATTCTTTCTGTCTGTTTCTCGCCCCGGCTTGGAAAAACCTCTTTAGAGTTCACAGCTGTTTGTCAAGCTGATTCCACCCTCGATCATTTCCCTGATGCAAAATATTCCCACATCAACTCAGCAGATGTTACCATTCTGCTGGGGGAGAAGTCTTAGTGATAAGACACTCAAAACCCCAGTCTGGCCATGTCTCAAGGTTTTTATGCATCACTTTAAACCTCTTGGTGCTGTAGAGCAGTGAGTGAGACAAGTGGGAATTTTACAAGCACATAAATGGAAATGCACATATCCATAATGAACCATGGTAATGTGAAATAAAACTTTGTTGATAAAGCGAGGATGCAGGAACTGAGTTTACTGAGAGTCAGAGTGATATTTGGCTCAGCTATTTCTGATGTCAATAAGCAGAATCTGGTAACATACACTTTAAAATAAACAAAGTAGTGCCATAAAACCAATCTTTATATCACACAAAGCCCTGCCCAGGCACAGAATGGCAATTCTGACAAATGCCACTTGAGCGCTTCCCAGACTCTTTGAAGAAAGAGAGAAAGCCAGAATTCAGCACTGCCAGGGCAAGTCGTTCCAAAAGGGTCAATGTCAATGCCCGCTTGAACAGTGTTTCAAAAGAGAAACAAAGGCAAATGTTTGGCTCAGCAGAAATCAAGCACACAAACAAACTGAAGTGACTACTATACACAAGCTGGACTGAGTTTTGCTAGAGCTGGTTGTGGGAGGCCTTTACTCCCATTTATGTTATTTGTTGAAAATATAATGTGCAATGCAAATTCTGTACTCAACAACTGGGGCTGCCATGTCAACATATCAGTCAAACAAACTAATCCCACATAGGCTGATCTGTATAGAGCAGCTTGTAGGCACTAAAAAACTGGAAACACTGAAGCACGGTTAGCAAATGAATGAAAGGTCTACACATCCATTAAAATACTGAACCAGATCTTGCTGAAGAATAAATCACCAATCAGGATCATTATCACAATATGATAAAAGTATCAGGACATCAAAAAGGAAATAATCTATAAAACGCTCTAACCACGAAACAGGCTTCAAAGGTTAAAAGCATATTATTACAAACTTGTAACATTAAAACTTTCTGATGACAACAGAGGAAACATTTTTTTCTCCACCAGGTCAAGTGAGAGGTGAAAATCTGATCCGAATCTTTTTATTTATGTATTGTTTAATGATAAATGAGTGTTTGTTAAATATCAGGACATAGAAATTGAAACAGAAAGTTGTTGATACTGGGGTTGAGAAACATTGCCAATGATTATGGTATAACTTGGTACAATGCCCACAATAATAACATCACAACTTGGCATTTTGGCAATATTCACTTTCTAGACAAGCATCATACCTGATAATATTTGATTAACTGAAGAACATAAAACTTCCTGAAAAGGTAAAGTCCAGGGTCCATTCCATTAGCAACATTGTGAGAATCTATGATGTAAAGTTCAGTCAAACTGGAAGGGAAATCTGTCTGTTTTGGACTAATGGTGAGGAAAATTGTAGCAGGTCACTGCCAAGTCATCAAGTCCCACTCATGTCGCAGTCAGGCCCGGAACGATAACACAAACCCAGCAATAGGTAAAATACAGATATAGACTATTTTACTTTATAAATCACAATTTATCCCAAGATGTCAGAAGGTACACGTGCCTCTCAGACACCTTTCAAATGCCAGGTATAGGGGCTTGTCACCCCTTCAGGTGGACCCGTCCACGTGACGTCAAGTATTAATCGGGAAAGTAACAGGAAACTAACCGATATTACGACCAAAACAACAGACTTTATCGGAAATGAAATCAAAATAAGTATCATTGATTCAGGAATTAAAAAAAAAAGAAAAAAGAGAAAATAACAAGGCTGACGTTGTGCCATATTATTAAGGACAAAACACTGCTAGCTAAAGTGACGGACGTTGTGTTTGTCCGCGATGCACGAGCCAACTCTTGCTAGCTGCCGCAACCAAAACTATCTGAAAAGAAGAAGACGAAGAAAGTCTGCGACGACAAGAAGCAAAAGAAGGTATGGGATGCACACGCAGATCAGCTCTCAGCAGGTGACAACAGGTAACGACGGTTTGACAGAAAATACAACTATCACATGGTTACAAAGTAACAGCATAGCAGTTTTCCAAACTTACCTGCCCCTCTATTATGAGCTTTAAGGTAAGTTTTTTTTTTTTTGCTAACAGGATAAAAAAAAGTCAATTGACCAAACACGGACTTACATGGTAATTAAAGACAAGTGTTGATTCAAATTTTATGACTTTTTTCCCCCTCCGTTTTTACTTCTATTCATGATTAACTCTTTCCTCCGCCTGTACCTTACCTTAAATATTGTATGCAAGTGGCACATCTTTCTTTAAGTGTCCTGTAAAATTCTTTATCACAATTTTGTTTGACCACGTTTTACTCTAACCAATATCTAAAATTCTTAAAACTTAGTTTGTTTATTTATTTATGTATTTAAATCCGAGGCTCCTCTCTCCATTGGCAATATGACTCTCCTACCCTCCAGTTTCAGTGTCACACAGATGTTTTGCAATTTTTTTTTTTTTTTTACAGAAGTGCTGAAATTTTCTTACAGAGATTTACTTTGATGTTTTATGATGATGAGCTACCTGAGGATTTTATTTGGAAAACCTTTGTGTGTTGTCCATGCTAATGAAACCTTGTAAACGAGATGAAGCTGTGATAATGAAAGAAAGGTGGAGTGTGGTTTGGGGGTTTATGGCCTTTTATGGCTCATGAATTTAGTTTTTTACTCATTATTTGTCACAATCCCCCCAGTTTCTTTTCTCTCTTTTTTACAGCTTCACTTCTGTGCAGGCACAAATGAATTACTTTGATAATAAATAGTAAACTTCAATAATGCAGTAACACTCTGCAATTCTTGCTCCAAGGATGACTCTTGTTTGGACTGTCATGTCCTTAAACTACTGTATCAACAGATACATGCAGTGTACTTGTTTGTCCACATAGATTGAATGACTGTGCTGTTTAAGGGAGGGGAGAAGGCTAAAACAACAGGAAACCCACCCCCATATCTACTTTTTATGTTTTGGCTCTCTTCCATATCCCTCCTTGCTTGAACAGCCCTCATGTCTCACCTTGGTTGTCTTGCATTAGGTGGTTTTGACAGTAAATGATGGTGGATTGGAAAGATAAACACACACAGGTTTCTTGATTAGTTTCCCCCTAAAATGGAACGTGTTTTTTTTTAGGGTGAGTGACTCGGTTTTACCTTCTTTGGGATCATGACATCCACTTTCTATCTTCAGCTATCCTATATCACACAATCACTGCACTACTCAAGTCAGGCTCTCCACCCCTCGAGCAAACACACACACACACATACTCTGCAGCCCTACCTTGCTCTAAGCACACTCCATCTCCTCTTACTGGCTGGCCCTCACTGGTAGGTAAATAAATCCTGTGGTTGGGGTGGAACACTGAGTGCCCTCATATGCCTCTAGAGCATTTGTGCCTGAAAGAAGCCTTGTGTTTGGCTCCTAAAGCCTCCTTCACTCAGCCGTGTGCTTTTGTACACAGATAGGCCGGTTCTTGGAACATCCAAAACAGGAATTTACTTAAAGAAAAACAAAAACAGGATTTAAACCGGGAATGTCAGTGTGATTGGATCAGGGTGAACTTTACTGATCTTTTGCTATCTGCATTATAAATCCCTGAGAGGTCAGATGTATGACTTGTAAAGCTGTGCTGTGATTTGCAGAGTCCTGTCCTTTTGTGTCCTGCAGAGGGCGGTAGACCCCACGGGATGGTCAGGAATCACATGCCTCCTCCTTCTTGTGTGCAAAGAACATATCACTTTGTACAATATGTTTGTGTGTGGGCACAGGGGCGTGCAAAGATTCATATATGTATCTTCTAGGTGCATGCGGGCATATGTGCATTTGCATATGTGTGGGGGCCTCTCTCAGGTGATCGCTCACATGTGCAGCGGTAATTGTTGTGCGGTTTTATCTTCCTCATTACAGGAAGTTTTTCCTCCAGCTCGAGACAAAGCAGAAAATGACTCCTGCTTATGCCTGTTCTTCTTCAGTCCATTGTTGGTCTCTCTCTGTATCCTTCACTGCGTCCCCAGAGCTCAATGGGACGGAAGTGTGAAAGATGTCCACATCAAAGAGGGTGCAGGCCAGGACTAATCCGCAAATAATGACAGGCATGGACTTAACACACATGTCCCCTTACTCACTAATCTTGAACGGCATAGAGCAGGCCATCATGGGGAACATCGTACGACTAACACCTGCACTACAGCTAGAGACAAAAAAACGGAAAAGAGAGCCAAAAGATGACTCAATTTTCAGTTTTATTTTTATTATGAGGAAGAGAGTGTAAAAATTCTACAAATGGCAATTCAAAAGATAAAACCTCTCCATATAAAACAACTCAAACCAAAGTAATAAACACCCCCTAGTGGGGAAAATTAAAGATTTGTAAAGCTGCCTATAATAAGGAAAAGCTACTGGCTGTAATAAAGAAACAAACAAACCCCTGAACTCCCAGGTGAGCAGCCCTGGAGGGGAAATTCTCCCAAACTCACCTGTACCATTATTTCCTCTGCTCTTCCTGTGTGAGGAGCCTCTGTTGTTTGAATACAATGGGGTCAGGGAAATCACAGCACCTGTCAGATGCACACTCCATCATTGTGACAGAGAGCAGAGTGACAACAAACAGTCCTAAACAACTTACCCCTTTTTTTCTGTTTACTGCTTGCCTTTAAGTTGGTGCCATTATAATGTAAACTTTGTATTGACCTGGATTTTCAGAGTAAATACTGTCTTATTGTTCTTTAGTCTGTTTATTTTCTTTCTTTTACATTTAGCCACTGTTGTTGGGAATCGAGCAACATGCAGTTTGCAGGACATGGTGAGACACTGAACATAGGAGGGACTACTAGAAAAGTATGATAATTTCAAATCCTCAAAGGTTATATGACAAACATACACAAAGAATTACAAAGAAGTAATGCAAACAAACAAAAAAACACCAGTTTTTGAACCATCTCTCAGCTTAATTGCAGTTTTTAGCTCCTTCATCAGTAACTGACACCATATGAAGAGGTTTCTTTCCAGTAAGTTACACTAAGCTCTTCTATTTACTTCATATTCTGTCAGTGAACTTTCAGAGAAGCAGCTAGGTTATGCCAGGCTGACATGAAACAAAGGTTACAGTGTGTAGCTTATTGACTACTTTGTGCTCTATCCAAAGATCCAGGGTCAGAGACTGAAACTCACTCTGGGACTTAATAAATTCCCAGCACTGCAGCTAACATTGTTTTCATTAAGATGTTCTTGCTATGTGCTACTTGCTATGTATAAGACAGTGTCTTTAATATGAGTATGACAGAAATACTTTACATTGATTTAAAAATTGACTATGCCTTACTTTGTGTACTGCTGCTGCAGTTTTGTAATCTTTAGATGACACTGTTCTTCTGTCCTCTCGTACCCTTTCGCTTTCATCCTCTTGGAAAACGATTGGAAAGTTTCTGTATTTTTGTGTACTTTTAAAATTGTACAACCAAATATTTATTAGACATCTCTAGAGAACAGTTAATCGAATAATTAATTATTAATCGATTACTAAATGATTATTTCAGAAAAAAGATGTCCAAATTCTCTGATTTCAGTTTCAAAAATGTGTATGTTCTGGTTTCTTTGCCCCTGAATATCTTTGGTTTGTGGATAAAACAAGACATTTGATGATGTCATCTTGGGCTCAGAGAAACATTGACATTTTTTACTATTTTCTTACATTTTATGGACCAAATAACTACTTGATTGATCAAGAGAATAATTGATAGATTAATCGATCATAAAATTAATCATTAGTTGCAGCCCTAGACATTTTATACCCTCCTCTTCCCATGTGCTTCTCCAGCTCATGGATTTCTGTTTGGTCCAGACCCAGACCACCTCTTTTTGTCAGACCAAGGTCTGGCTGTTTGGTCTGGACCAAGGTCCAGGGGAGGTTTCCCACCTATCAATTTGGTTCAGATCAAACAGAAAAGTCCAAAAGTCTGGACAGAACAATGTAGGTGTGAAAGCCCCCTTAGTCATCAAAGTTCAGAAGGTTGTTTGTGTGTTTTTAAACTGAAGATCAGTCACTTTGTCTTAGACCTGATCAGTACTACAGTCAATAATAAGGAAATATCAAATGTATGATGTCACTCTTTCTTGTGCTCTTCCGTTCACCTTCATCCTCTGAGTGATTGGTGTACACCATCCTAATAAAACCACTGAGCCCCCCACAAAAAAATTCTCAAGATTTTGCTGATACCTTACACTCTGTAGCCTGCTGTCAATCATGCCACTTGTCCACTTGCTCAAGTTGCATGAGCTATGATTAGCAGTTTCTGCCATTATGCATCCTCCCTGCATAATTCATGCCCTCTGATCTTTTTGAAAGTCCCCTGGAGAGAACACGAGAGGGGAATCCCACCCTTCTCCAACAAAACCCACAGAGCTTGTCTTGTGGTGGGAGTGAAAAAATAATGTTGAATTTTTAATTATCCAAACATTGGACTGATTTATAATTGATGAGGAGGAGAGCATAGGAGCAGGTTTGCCCCTCCACCACCAAGGAAATGAAATGGTGCGGAAAGTGTTGGGTCATTAGGCCGTTAGGGATCGGGTGCTCTCCTGATCCAGAGACCAAGTATGACAAAGCAGCAGAGAGGAGATCCCATACACTGACCGAAGTGAAGCTAAAGGTTTCCCTTCCTTCGGTTCAGTCCGCTGTTGTCTGGTCGTGTTATTCTGCTGAGTGACAGGAAAGGCTGTCATTGGAGAAGGCTGCTCTGGTTCATCATAAGATGGGTTACCATGACTGTTTGTAGATATTGCTCTTGGTTTTCAAAGGGTTATGGACTATGGATGATAATCAAACATATTTTCTTAGATAGCACCAACAGGCATTTTTTTAAGCCTCTGTGAGTTTGATTTTCAAATATTAAAACACATGAACCTAGTCAGTGCTGAGTGACTCATCCTCAAAAATCAGAGTAAAAGGATAAGATCATTACAATTATAAAAACAAGTTTAAAAAATGGCAATTTTACTGGTTTGACCATTTTTAAAATTGTCTAGGCAAGTCAGGTTTGAATTGTCACATTTGAAATGTTCACTATAATACCTGAGATTACAAGGTTAGAAGGCAGTTATAGGTTTATGTGTCCAGAAGCTGTGAGAAATATTGTATAAGTGACAAACTGCAAATAAAATCAGACAAAAGAGCCACCTAAGTGTGAGCCAAAGTTGTTTCTGTCCTCAAGGGCAGGGGGTTATGGGTAAGCACTTGAGAAATGGTCATGTTTTCCTCTGAGTAATTCTTAATCGCTATGTTTTCATCTCTAGGCAAGACAGTAATGACCGACCTGAGTGACTGGCCATGGGAATGGGCACAAGCTTAAATCCCCTCCATCCCGGGCCCTCTGTGTGCTTTAGTCTGATTCCCAAACTCTACACACACACTCACAGATGTGCACACACACACTCAGGGTTACAGAGTTGAGTCTGCTTTATGGTGTAGCCACCCTTTGATTCACCGCTCAATGAAACTTGTGACTGTTTTAATTAAGGGGAAAATACACTGACAGTGTAGCACACGGAAATCCGCCGCCATGCACATAAAGGGCGCTAATGCTTTTCTTCCTGTCGACGCAAGGCTGGCCTCCTTTTGTCAGACTGACCATTCACTTCTCATTCATTTTCTTTTCCTCGCTTTCTTCCCTTCTTAAGTTTGGCATCGCATGAGGTCTGTGGCTAATGACAGGAAAAACATATTCAAGGCGCAGCCAGGTGAGAGGGCTTCATGTGGCTGGTTTGGACTGACGTTTGGTAAAAACACACATTTCTTACACTGTTTTCTGTTCTGTTTGTGACAGAACTGCTGCAGGGAATACTTTGGGGCAACCAAAACAAAAAAAACGGGGAGTACGTTTGCCCTCTTCTGTTGTTTTGGTGTGCCTCAGGGCAGGAGTACTTCATCTCTGCCAACCCAAAGGACACACAGTATCTCGTCGCCTGTTTCTCTCTACTTCGTAAGGTTTCTTACACTGAGAAGTAACATTTTTGCACCTTTTTGTGTTCATCTTAAACTTCTTTGGAGTTTGTAGTTAAATAACAGAAACATGCGTACTCCCTGTCCGTCAACCAGCATCTATCCACTGACAGCTGTCTGTGGGTTCCCATGTTAGTCACAGAGGTACAGTTCTCTGTCGTTGTTCTATTTTGACAGATGTTTCTCAGAGGTTTGTGTATGCCGATGTGTGACAAGTCCTCTCATCCTCTGGGGATCAATGTCTGTCCTGTTCTCTTGCTGATCTGATGTTTATCTGCTGGTGATCAATCACGCCGGTGACAGCATGAGGGTTAGTGTTACCTTCCCCACCGCCTCTGAGTGGGCTTCTATAGATTAAACACAGAGAACAGGTACTAAACCAACAATACTTCAGTTGATTAATTTCATGCTGATATTTATATAGTAATTCATGGAGGCTATGTTTTAAAAATGGCAAGGAGACTTCAGGCAGTGTAATGTTTTACTAATATAGGTTACTTATGATTACATTTGATGGGTTTTCAGTGTATTTCTTTTAGTTTTTAGTAGTTAATAAATCAGTTTTCTACATAAAAAGTTTTAAGCCATTTACATTTTGAGATCATAAAGAAGTGCTCAGAACTTTTCATGTCTCTAAAAGTACAGAAAAAGGTCACATTTTTGTTGCAACAGAAGATGGGATCCTGCCTCAATTATTCACTTGAAAAACAGAAGAACTATTTTATACTTTCTTGTACCGCCGGCTCAAAACAAAGCCCTTACAGTGAAATAGCCTCTCTACTCAAATGATTAATGATGACTTCTCGTCTCACCCCAAATGGGCCCGAGTCAGGATTTTCATCCCTAACGCAGGTGTCAGTAATCCCCCTTCGCCTCTTCAAGTGATGTTTTAGCCCGAGGAAATGCTTGACCAAAATCCTTCCTTACTGCGTAGAAACAGTGTAATCTCTCAGTCCTTGACACAGCAAATAAACACAGCACAGAAAGAGAAGCTGGCAACTTTATCCCTTACTTCCTTCCACATTGTCTCGTTGACAAGTTCCAAGGGGAACCTCAGCAAGGAGAGAATAGGGGAGACATATTTCTTTGGTAACAAGCCCAAAGGGGCTGTGGCTGGAGATTGAAGGTTAAGTGCACGTACTGCTTCTCACAAAAGGGAACTTAACACCTTCAGGTAAATTGAATGCTTTTACTTCCTTTTGGTTTTCAATTTGGTTATCACAGGAAAACTGCTGAGTTGTCACGTTACACAAAATGGGAAAAATGTGGAAACACTGGTGAGAACAAATGAGTTACTTAAAATCTAAAAATGTAACTTGACACATACTTATTTGTCAAATTAAGAAAAACCATTTTATCCAGAAAGGTGAGCCAACCTTAATAGAAACTTAATAATCTAAAATTCTTTGAGTCCATGACATCACTCTCATTTCTGTAGCCGCAGCACATAATTGGAGGTTAATGTCTTTTAACCTCTCTCATAAATTATTCCTTAAGATACCCGAACTCCTCCAGTTGCCCACCCCTCATCTTAATTGGAAAGGACACATTTTTTTCCCAGGATGTAACTGCACTGAGGCTTCAAACTTTTAGCTGATGACCTTTTCTTTGGGAATGCATGTTTTACAGTTAGACATCTGAGGTCATCCAAAATGAAGCCGAGTACTAAAGTATCGTAATACCTGCTAGCAGCAGCCAGGCAATACCTACATGCATCATCTCGTGTCTGTCAAAACACATCAGAATTAAAGAAAATGCTTTAAATTAAGTGGGGAACCATATTCACAGAAACTTTCTGAATAATTAAAAAAATATCCATTGAGACTCACAAAACAAAGAATAGCAAAGTTTAAACAAATGTAGATCATAAAACACTTGATTCTTGATTATTCCAGAGTTTTTTATTCCTAGAATTGAAAATTAACCCGTGACTGACACTTGCTAACTTGTACCTTTAGTTCCAAGCACAGCTTCAATTCAGATCTTGAAATCAGCTCCTTTGGCTTTTCCTTTCCATCAAACTGAGAACTTCATTTTACCAGTAGGGCATTGGGGTTATTTAAGTCTCGCACAAATCACCTCTGAAATGTTTTTATTTCGTCCTTGTTCTGGGGAAACTCCATATCAACTACAGAAAACTGCCACTGAGGCAGAAACTCCACAAATTTGGACACACTGCACCACCCCCTCTACCCTGCTTCAGAGACCATCCTTACAAGGAAGTGTGAACATTATCATGAAGATCGGATCAATTATATTGATTTTTGTACCAGTTACATCCCCAAAATAACTTTCCTCATCACATAAAGAGAAAACACTGCTGGCAGGTTGTGCAAATAACCCCATACACATAATCCCAACTGCAACATATCCTGTTCCACTTTTCAAATTAGTCCCAATGATTTTTATTTTAGAAACATTCATCCCATTTTTTACTTGGTGCCATACTAGAGCCAATTATGTTAATCCTTTTTGATTTGCATCGCACAGTTTGAAGATGCAGCTAATTTTCCAACTCAAATTACCTGAAAATTATGCGCAAGATTGTTTTGGAAATAGTTTTTCAGTTTATTTTAGTTATAATCTTTTCAGAAACCTTAAAAAACATGAACAAAATTATTTTATTTTACTTTGATTTAGTTTTAAAAGTAAAATGCAAAGGAAAAAAAGGGAGAAATAATTTTTTCGATGTCAGTGGCAGTTTAAATTCATGCTGTATATCACCCCACTTGTTGTGCAGATAAACAAAATTTCCCCAAGAGTCAAATAAAAACCAATTGTCTATAGCCTATTGTTGGATTAAACACAAACTAAACTATGAAAAGAGGTATATAAGGTGCCTGAGGAGATTTCTCCTTGCTCCTTTTCTGTATGACCTGTAAACAAGATTGTTTACCTCTACTGCTCAGCAAACAGATTTGAAGTAGAGCAGACAAAGCATAAAGCAGGTTTGATAGAGACACAACAGATCCTGGGGCCCAGGATCAGCAACACTAATGGGATTAGATCTGCCACGCACACACACACCAAACACCACGCTGTGAGCTGACAGAAGAGCTCAGGACTCAAACAACAACTTTCACTTCAAATCACATTTAGCTATTCATCTCCCTAAATGAAAACCGATGAATATCTTGATTCTTAATAGTCATTAAACAAACAACATTTACAAGATAAAGTCCTCCCTGCTGAACTGAGGGGAGACTTTAATTTCTGCTCTCTCTTTCTGCCCCTAAGGGGCAGCAAAGGCCTGCTTTACAGAGGCAGGTCAGTGACTGTCAAGTAGGACCCACAGCCAAGGAAAGACGGAGAGAAACAAAAGACCAAAGTTCACACCAGCTAAAAATGAAAGTACAAGTCTTGTGGGGAGTTGTTGTTCATCTTGATTTGTACTGTTAATACTATTTTATGTGCATATCTGATGGTAGTTGCTGCTGCAAAATTTACTTTTACCGAAAGATAATTTCCAAGGAAAAAAAACTAATCCTCTTTCTGTCACATACTCACACTCTTCAGTCGACGAGCTCGTTTTCCATCTTTCAGCAAACAGGTTGATACTATGAGACAGAGCTGCTGGGTGGGCTCCTCCGTGGGAGTGGAGGACTTTCAGTTCAAGGCTATCAAATGAAATGCTCTTTGATAAAAAAAAAAAAAGAAGGAAAGAAAAAGGGAAAAAAATGAAATGAGGTAAAAGTTAAGCGATAAATGAAAACCTCAGCCAGGGCAAAGCTCGGGTTCGGGCTGTGGGATGCGACAAAGATTAATAAAGAGAGCAGGTCTGAGGAGGGAGAGGGTGACGGTGAGGTTAGCTGGAGGGCCAGACCTCGAGAGATGAAAGTGGGAACTCTCTCCCACAGCTGTCAGCAGTTTTTAATGCAAACTTTGCTTTTGATTGGCAGAGCCGGCAGATTCCAACACCAAACTTTTCTGGTTTGGCTGCTTATAGTTTCTCCAGTGTTGGACGGATTGTTTGGTTTGAGGAGACCAGGATCAGGTTTGTCATCTTGATAATGTATTTTAACAAAAGCTGGAGTCCCATCTCTACTAACAGCTGTCTTTTATTTCACCGTGCTTTTATTGTGCTAAAAAATGTGCCATTTCATTCATGTAGCTGTAAAATATGAGCTAACTGGAGCAACCCTAGTACTGTTTGCTTATCCTCAAACCATTTAAAGTGTCTAAAACCAGCCCCTATATTAACATCAGATATGTACAAGTGAGGTTCCATGTTGAATACAGTAATCTTTACCCTTTACACAGCACTGTAATTGAATCAAGCCCTGATCTTTCATCCCTGTAGTTATTTTAAGACATGAATGACACAACAAAAATTGAAATGCACCCCCTCCCTCTTTCCCATTTCAACAAAAGGTCAGAAATTCAATCACCACTGCTGCTATTGCTATAATAATATATGTATGGGAAACAGCCACAGTTACTGACCGCCAAATTCTTGGGCTGCCTGTGGTCATTTTGTCTTGCCTAAGAACAGAGGCGTCTCTCACTGGAGTTATCCATTAATCCCAGGAGGCTGTACGGTGTTTAACACCGGCTGATTCTTTGACTCTTAACTCTATTCGTTTTGGCTTTTTGTTCTTTTAAATCCCTTCGCTTGCAGTGCATTTGTACTTTACTGCAAGGTGAATTTATGAATCTGTGAATTCTGTTTGCAGCAGTAATCATTCTCAGAATTGGAGTTTGAGCAGTGTTTTCATACTAATAGTATTTGTAAGTCATAAATTGTGTATTTATAGAGAAATTGTGTTCAGTACATTTTTTTTTTTTTGGGGGGGGGGGGGGGGGGGCAACGATGGGAATTCTTTTTGTTGCGTTAGTAGGGAATACTTTGCCACATCACATGCTTATTTGAGAATTTCATCGCCTCGCTCAACATCAAAACTCTTGTCTAATCCTACCAGCAACATGGTTTCACATTTGATTATTCAGCATAACTGAGAGCCAGTGACCAATAAAAGTGTCTCTAAGTAGTGTGAGATAAGAGTAAAGGAGTGGGAGTAATGTTAACAGCATGATAGAGTACACAATGGAGTGGGAGAGGAAATGTGGACTGGGAGAACAAAGTGAGTGAGGTAAATGCAGGAAGTGGAGTTGAGCTGAAATACGCAGCCTCATTAATGCGCTGTCACAGCTTTCATTAGCCTCCAAGAACATGCCGCGCCGATGCAAATCAGACAGACAGAGATATAAACAAATTACAAACAAATTCTCCAAAAGACAAAGCAGATTAGACAAAGAGATGGAAGTAAATCTCTGATGTGTTTTGCAGTACGAGCGGCAGTAGATTATCATGCTTTTAAAACAGAAATGAAGTTACACCTCTCCTTACAGACTAAATGCATCCTTACCAACCCATTATGAGCTGTGTTTTTCACTACCAGGCAAAAGTGAGACCAAAAACTGACTGACTTTTTTTTGTGTGCTATATTCCATATTTTGCAGAGTAACACATGCACATAAGGCGAGGAATCATTCCCTCTGTTTTATAATATACAGGACAGATGCTAATAATCCAAAAAGGTGAAGACAAAAGTATTCTAAGAATTAGTTTTAGATTTCCAGGTTTAATTTATTTTCTTCTAATTTTTATCATCCTGTTTGGTGTTTAAACACACAGTGTAACGATTTCACAGTACTCCTGCTGGAAAGAGGAGACAAATGTTCCCTATTGTGATGTTTTTTCGCCCCTGTGCTGGCTGTTTCTTGCAGCAGGCATTTTTAAACCCTTGCATCTATTACCTTTCACCGGGTAAATACCTAATGCTGGAAACATTTGTCAATGTATGCAGCTGGCTGAACAGAATAGATTATTAGGAAGTGAGGGGAAAAACACACTGCTTCTCCAAACAGCACAAAGCATGCTATACAAAGTGTGTCTGTCTGCCTTTGACGTAGAGAAATGACAGAAATAACAAAAGTGACCATTTGGAGATGTAATGTGTATTACTTAATTAATTAAGAAGAATATTAAACCAACAATTATTGGTCTATTTGTAGAGTGTAAATCAAGCAAAACCAGAAATTGAAAAGGTAGAGATTTCACACCTTGAAAAGTAACAAGAGATGAGATTGTGCTTTATGCTCCAAGAAGTAATGCATTTAGTATTATTTAAAGATCTATAACTGAAGCACTGCAGCTCATTCATTATGAAATGCTGCTGGAAAAGCACAAATGTGTACACACTTATTGTGAATTATTGAAAAAGAGTCCAGAAATTGTAATTAATACTGAAAAGTAAATGATCCAATCAGCTTGAAAGGAAACTTTGTGTTCTAAAGTATCTAAAGACCACGTTCATTGGCCACCTGAAAGTGGAATTCATTTTGAATCAGTTGCTTTCATTAACACTGTTTAACAAATGTGCTGGGAAGGCCTTAAAATGACGACGATCAAAGTTTCAGTACAATTCAAGAAGTTCAACTGTGCAAAATATCAGTTAAATACTAATTATAGTTTCTTCCTAAATAAAAAATAACTAATGCTTGCAGCTGTAAAACAGCAGGAGTTTGCAGAAAAACATGTTGTTTTGTGCTGCACGCTGTTTGAGGCAGACAACAGGAACAGAGATTTTCTTTGTTGGGTAAAATATTTCAAGGCATCTTCACATATCCCAAACACCACCTTCTAGCTATAACCCTCCGTAGCAGCTGTACACAGCCAGAATGTGTTCTGCAGTGGTAAAGAAAATGTAAAAACATCAATAGTATACTGGCCTCCTGTTGGCTCCTGTGGCCAGCGTTGTGCAAACAGCAGAAAGTTGCGGCGTGTGAAGGGTAATGGGACATCCAATGCCAGGGGACAGCAGGCGGCAGAGTCACACACCGCTGCCGAAAGAAAGATGAAGTAATCTCAGGAAACAAGTAGACACACTCCACTTCGAATTTCGCCCCAAACAAGATTAAAGTGACATTATTCTATGAGAGTGTGGCAAGAGTATTAATCTTACACATAGAGGCAGAGGCTAGACAAACACACGCGGGCTGCTGAAGTATTGGAGCACATTCTTTATTTTGTCAGGATGTGGGGAGGTTCAGAAGTGGCCAAGAAAGCAACATTATCTTATTCTAGCCCCTTACCCCCCCCTTTTTTTTGACTACCTTTAAACATCGCTAGTGTTTAAATAATAAACCAGTTATGTGCTTCAACTATTGTTGTATTTACTTTATTCAGGGTTCTAATAACAATTTTGTAGCTCGAGACAGTTTTTCAACTGTACTGATATAAAATACATGGTACATTTCACAGCACATATATACTCTGAGCAGCTTCAGGCCATATGAGCTATATGAGCTGCTAATACAAGTGTTTACAATGGCTGTAACTTAAACTCTGTTGGTGCTGATTTTTTTTTTTTTTGCATTATTTTTGAGGACAACAGGAAAAAAAAGAGAGAAAAGAGATAAAAAGTAAGGCGACAGATAAGATAATAACATTTGAAGGTACACACAACACTGCTTTATTATTACCTCACAATCCTCTGGTATGTTTTCGTCTTCATTCCACTGTAAAATAAGAGGATTTTACAATATTCAGCAGTGTCAAAAGACATAGTCTGCTATTTGTTCATTTGGAGCTGACTGATATCATAACAAGCAAGAGCTAGGTCTGGGACACTTTCTTTTACCGGATGCCAAGCGAAAGAAAGGTGCAACATTACAGTAGAGTTCTGTAATTTTACTGTAATTAACTGAAATATTCACAGTAAATTATTGTGAAATTACTCTATATTAATGCAAATAATTTTCAGTAATTTACTTTAATTTTACAGTCAAAAGTGTATTTATTTGCATAATTTGGTATAACCTCTAAGATGCTGCTTTATATTGAGTAGGGTGACTTTTGTCTAAGAATTACAATCTCAAAGAGTACTTAGTGTGGACATTACAAGGTTTTAATGGTGTTTATGAAGAAAATATTATCAGTTGAGTTAAGTGAATTAAAATGACTAATTTAGCACCAATATACTGCAAATATACAATTATTGCTTGTTTACAAGCAGCTAGCTATTTGCGATTATGCAAAACTTCATATGAAGTACCACGAATATGTCATTGTTTGCGTAGCAGAAGCTGCTTTCTTTGGTAAGGTGTTTTACTCATAATTTAAAATGCTAAAACAAATACATATGTGCAGTAAGAGTTAAGAATACTGCTCAAAAACCTCAAATTACACATTATTTACTTTTATTATGTCAATGGATGTGAAGAGTAGATCCGTTCAGGACGTATTCAGTGTCTGATTAACCGTCATTTAAAGTCTTTCTCTTGTTATTACTGTATTTTGAATATAAGTGTTTAAAAAAGCACATAAATAAATAGAACCTTTGAGGACAAGTATGTTTTTGCCTGAGAACTAAAGAATCCCCACCCACGCCATTTAGGAATTCATCACTTTCAAATCTCCTAAGTGAGCGTTACATTGAGGTTTTGTTTAGAACCTGTTGCATAAATAAGCCAGTCTCAAAAAACCCAGCTGAGAAAGACAGAGCTTTAATGAGTGGGGTTTAAGCCCCTCCACCCATCTACTCCACCACCCTCAGCTTGGTCTCCTAATGAGCCATCATCATGCAAAACTGCCAGCTTGATACACATTAATTGGATTTTCACTTTTTCACCAATTAATTGACCAGCATTGTCATGTTGGCCAGCCTCCGAGGGGCTTCTGAGAGAATGGGGCAGCTTCCCCTTTTTCCTCTCTGTGACTCTAATAGCCACTGACTGCAGAGGGGAAGCATTTTTCTTTTCTTCTTTACTACAGAGATCAGCTATCTCATTATAGGCTTATGACATTTGTTGGAGCCAATCCCTTTTGTGGAGAGAAAACAGTTTGTGTGCTGCTCAGTTGAAGCCTTTACAGTTTGTTAACCTGCCTCTGCCAGTGCCAGGGCCCCCGGGGGGAAAAGCCTGATGTGCAGTGAGTGACTCAGATTCCTCGCACCCTAGAGGACAGACCACAGGGTGAGGGAGAGCAATCCCACGCAGGCTTGTTCAGCAAGCACCAAAACAAGGAGTGAATGCGGCCATGGCATTTCACAACGGTTATTTGATATGTTGACACATCAGTGGTGTTTCAGATTCTGCCAGGGGGGAAGATTGTTCACATGGATCCTGTTAGCTCAGATGCACTTGGGGAAGTAAAAAACTTAAAGGTGCCTTTATAAAGTAAAAACAAAAATCAAAAGAGAAACATGACCTTTAGTTAATCATCTACCCAAAACTTATATTTTAGATGTAGTTTCTAGTACCGTGTCAAGTTTGTGTCATGAGTCAGGTTGGTTAAATATTAACAAAGTCTTATTGCTGCCTACACCAGGCTCCATGGTGAGAGTCAAAACAGAAAGAACTACTGTGCTTGATAATAAGAAATAAAGTTGAAAGTATGTATTTAAGTATTGTTCATCACACCCTCTTGAAGGATTACTGTTATTTTACTGCGTACATTTGAACCCATTTCCTCTTGAATCAATGACTGACCAACAGCAGAGGAGAGATTAAACTCGTAGTAAAGATCAGTCCGGGCTGATCATTAATCAGATGTTGCACATAAAGAAGAAATCCTGAGGCAGCTCATAGTTTCCCTATACTGTAGTTCATTATGCCTGAAACACTCTGTGACCAGCTTCAGGTCACAATGCTTTGAACTATTGATCAGTGCATTTTTTTTGATGCATTGCTAATTTATATAAACACAACGGTAATTACATTTGCAAACATTACATGCGTCCTCCATTATGTAGGGAATAAGTGAATTAAAAACTGTTTGCATAGAGAGGATGTAGCACAAGCTAACACAATTATTAAAACATTTGCTCTTGTATTCTTAAAAAAAAAGAATATAATTGATATTTTGTATTGACAGCAAAAATAAACAGGATATTATTACGTTGAATTACAGGATAGGTAACTTTTTGCATCAGTGGCTCTCAGAGAACAGTGAGTGTTATCGATCCTGCACTTCATTTTGACAATTATTTAATGTAATAGTTGTCTAAATGGTTGCACTGTGATGTTTTAGCTGCCCGTTCAACCTGAAGTGTACGAAAACAATAGCTGCTACAGCTCTCTGGGGTCAATGAAAGGACACTTTGTCAGCAACTGTTTTTTTTTTTTTTTTTAAAGCTAATGTTGTTCCAGTAGCTGAAAATAAAACATTCCTCTTAAATCAATATCCTTCCAGTCAGAGAAGGTTGAAGGTTAGAGGTCGAATCTGGATAAAACCTTTGATTGGATAATCAAGGGTAATAGCCTTAATTAATCGATTGAGGGCTCAGGAGGGGGAGTGGTATATAACATATAATGTGTCGGTTCTTGTAACCATGAAGGATTCCATTATTTATCTAAGAGTGTCCATTATGTCACATTGGAGAGAAAAACTAGGCGTTTTTTTAATGGCATCAACATTTAATCAAGCAGAACTTCATTAATCCACATAATTAATTGAGCAGGCTTTGCGTTGCTCCTTTTGCTACCTTTACTTTCTGGTCGGACGGACATGTTTCACCATTATTGTTGTCCCATCCCTCCAAGGGTTGTGAGTTAATCTGCATGACCCAGCACCTGTCACATACTAATAAACACAGAACTAATTGACTTTGTTGGCCCACTTATCAGCTGCCTCACCAGTCAGAGCAACCTCTGAGATTTTAGTTTGTTTACAGCAGGACAACCAGGTGTGTCTCATCAACCAGGAAAAAATATACGTCATTATATCAGTGTGATGGGGTCATTATAGTGATGAACTGTGTATCAGAAAGTCAGATAAAACAGCACAGAGATTACAGTAAATAAAGGTTAATACATATTTAATTTTTACACTTTATAGCTTGTTAGTTATCTCATTTTATGTGTCATGCACAGACAAGCTCCAAACCTTCGCGTCCTTATGAGACAGCCAAAAATATGGTGGCAGTGGAGAAAAATTCACCTGACAAAGAAAGAACTTGTTATAAACAAACTTGAGCATGCCACGAAAAACAAGAAACTTTTTCTTAATTTTGAGCTTGTAAAATTCTGCCTCAAAAGCTTCAATTTCTAAAAATACAACACTTTTTTAGAGAACAATGCATGTACAGAATCTTATTTTTTCAAAAAGACTTACCCCAACTTTTTTGACTTTTTTTCAAGTAAAATCTTTATACACAGTCCCTTTGTCACAAGTTCAATCTATCCAAGTTATAACCTTTTTATTTATGTTTACAAATAGAGCATAATAGTGGAGCAGTATGTCAGTAACCCTCCTATAAACCCAACCAGCTTAGGAGCTCAGAGGTTCAAAACCAGATAGAGAAGAATGACACAAAAACACATTCAAACCAAAAACAAATGAATCCTATGATGTCTTTTAACAGTTTCTTAAAAGTTAAAATTGTAATAAACAGTGCTGGACATATACTGAAGGACTGCTCCTCCAAGATTATCAGACCAGGCAAACATTTCCACGAGTCTCAGCCATAAAAATGTTGCAAAATGACACTTAGACTTCCTCTAACAAGGTCTTCTCATATCTGTTGCTTTTATTTTGAAAGCAGAGGAGGTTGTAGAATTGTTTTTATTTTTCATTCATTTTTTCCTTGTTTTCGGCCCACAGATTTCTATACAGCTATGCTTCTATATATATGTATATATTGGGGCATCAGTTTAGCTTACCATTGTAACCATGTGTCCCATGTGAAGGAAGTATCGTTCTCAAAGCAGGTGGGTTTGATTCTAATCTGCAATCCTGTATCGTATCTCACTCCTCTCTCTCTTCCATATTTCCCTGCCACTACAAATTATTATGAAGAAGCCCAAACATACAACGCCATACTTTAAGACTTCAGTTCATTTGGGGTCAACAGTGGTTAAAGTAGGGTGCCAGTTTGGTCTAACGGTTAGGTTGTGCACCCAAATAGCAGGTAGACCCGGTTCGCTTCCAGTCTGAGGTCCCTCCCCTGCATGTCACCCCCATCTTTCTCCCAGTTTTCTGCTGTGTCCACTATCTACAAAAAAAGGTTTAAAAGCCCCAAAATATAACTTTAAAAGGTCGTAGGTGTTATAAAGATGTAATGATAGTGGCCTGAATATTTCTGCATCCAAGACAAGAGCAGACATTAAAAAAGTGTCTGAGTGTCCAACATATCAAACCGCACAGAAACAGGGGAATGTGCTGCTATACACTGAGTGTGTCATGCCACAGTGTGATCCTTCTTTACTCTCTCTTTTCTCTATTTTACTTCCTCTCTCTCTCTCTCTCACTATGTCTTTCTCTCCCTCTGTCTCCTTGTCTTTTGCTTTTGTTGTCTCTTCCCCTTACACACTTACGTGCACACATGCACACGCACACACAAAGGCCGTTCAAAGTTTTTCCAGGGTATTTCTCGGTTAATTAACAGATTAGTGGTGTGGGGCAGCTCTGAAGTTCAGAGGTCAAGACTAAACCCTCTAACTGGGAGGATAATCAGTGGCAGGTGGGTCCACACTTCTCCTGTTGCCCCTCACAAACCCCTCCCATCTTGACTTGACTTGTGGCAAAATCCCCCCCTCTCCCTCCTTTGGTACGACTACCATTGCTCTTGACTCCAGCGGCTGTTAATGCACCTGACACATAGAGAGAGAGAGAGAGAGAGAGAGAGAGAGAGAGAGAGAGAGATTGTGTGAGGGAGAGAGTGTCTGAAAGAGCAGGCCTGCAGTGGCCAAGTTCTGGAAATGTGCCATCCTTTCAAACACACTGCCAGGAGCCATATTTACAAAACTGACCAGTGGGATCCTCTGAACATGGTCTCACTGAATGGAACGTGGACTATAGGACCACAGGCCTGGGTCTAATGCTATAAAATAGAAATACAATGAGATGGACGGGTGCAAAAGATTCAGGGCTTTAGTCTGGCTCCCTGATTTTTTTTTTTTACCCTGTCTCCATTCACTCCTCCCATATTCCATTCCAGGTTCTGCTTGGTGGAGAACTCCATTGTGAGCTTGTGAATGGGAGACTTTGGGAGTGTCTCTCCTTCTATTAATTAGGACTGGCCAGCGTTTCCGCTCCCCTGTGAGCCCCTTCATTATTATTTCTTCACATTCTTTTGCAAAAGTTAACCCCATTTCTTCTTTCGCACTTCAAAGACCTCTGACAAAGATGCAGTCGAAGAAAAAAAAAAGCTAAAAAAAAAAATGCATCTCCTGTTACACAGGATCCGAAAGCATTAGGAAGTGAACATTTTGATCTTGAACAATAACAACAAAAATCAAAATCCTCAGAAAAGGACCTCAACTCCATTTGAAAAAAAAAAAAAAAAAAAACGAACTGTCCTCTTTTGCATCTTTGTAGAATTTCTTATAATGTAAAGACAGCATAGAAATATGAGGATAATTTAAAAAGTAAGAAATGTGTTATGAAGACCACAGATGTCTCAAAGCTGTTCAAATGTGCTCTGTTAAGGTACATTGATTCATGGAGTAAATACACACTTATAGAAATACCAACCTAAAATACACCTCCCCTACATCTGTGCTGAGCATCAGCAAGAAAAGAAGTCCTGGGGCACATTCTACCTCTGCCCAGCGGGCATCCATTTGCAGGAAAAAAAATCACTTTGCCTCATTAGCTACACACACTCTTAGTTTGTCACAATGCCTTTGCTTGAGTCCTGCTAACAGAGCCCCCCCCCCCCTTCTCCTTTCTCTCTCCTCTCTTTCTCTAGGTGGAGACTTCAGGGGCCAGAGGCACAGTTTGGGTGAGTGAGGCCTTTTCTTTCTAGCCCTCTCCTAGCTGGTTTAAGGGTTGTAATTATCTTTTGCTGGGGGAGGCTGTAAATTGGATTAAAGTGGAGGGTCTCGGCTGAGTGGAGCACCCCCCTCCTCAACCTGCTACCCCCCCCTACCACCTTCAGCCCTCCACTCCCCCCTGCCCCCCCCCATCTCACCACTTGGTGGGCCACACGCTGATAAAGTGCGGAAAACCGGATTTGGATTCAGCCTCAGTATTCATGGCGTCCTGCCGGAAAAAATGAAATTTTCCAACAGAAGGGGCCAGTATGCCTGTGGTATCTGTCCGTGTGGTGTATTTCATCTGGCCTCACTCTTCCAGAAACACCATTACCTACGTTATCAGTGTGAACCGACTCAGCCTGACTGGACGTGGAAGCCTGGCCAACTGCTATCCATACAGTCTCTGACCACCTCAGTATTGTAGCTCTCTTCAGAGCTGGTGGGCTGAATTATACTTTATTTTATTTAATTAGCAGGTAGTTATTTAAAATCTGCAGTGAGATGATCTGTCTGCTCATATTATTCCTTTATAACCCCTGAGGACATTGAAGATTAAAAAAAAAAATGCAATAAGATAGATGACAAACACGTTAGAGGACTGTTATCAGACATTTAATACAAACATTTTAGGGGCAGGAGAAAAGAGAGGGAAAGGAAAGGATGACTTTTGGGGTTAAAGTCGTTTTTCTGGTGATCGTAAAATTCTAATCCTGTCGAGGAATGTCTCCTGGTCTTTACGGATTGCTGGGATACTGGTGCGTGAAATGGCAAGTCTACCTTTCCAAATGATGTGAACCCTGTTTTCATTGAAACTGCACAAGCTTTTACAACTGGTGGCAGGTGCAGCATTTGCATAGAATTGGACGTGTCTGTGGAGATTGGTGCCCATGACTACATCTGAATCCTGCATGATGAGAGAAACTTTGCTTTTTTGCCTCTGACTTTTTATTTTCAAACCTTATTCTGTATAAAAACATGAGATAGATACAGAAAAACCTGTTAATGATCCTTTATGGCAATATAGTGATAACTTTCCAGGGAAAAAAATTCTTATGGACACAGAATTTTTCTTTTCTCCAACTATATCAGAAATATAATAAAATCTTACTCAACCTGAGTGAGTCTACATGGCTTTTTCAACCCAATTGTGGTTTTACATGTAGATTTTTTTTTTTTAGATTTTCTGTTTAAATCATGTTGAGCTTTATACATATGCTAAGTATTGATGATTTACAATCACAGATTTTTGTACTAGCCGTAAAAGTGAGTTTAACACAAACAAGCTGACACATTAGTGCTGATTACATTCATTGTTATTAATGCAAAAACATATGCATGCCATATTACATCGTAGGGGTTTATTTTGCAATATGAGAGCCAAAACAACTCCTAAATCAACAACGTACAGATTTAAACAGTCAGTTTTTTTATACCTTTACTTAAGATGAGGATTTTTGCTGTTTCTACACCCCAAATATACATTTATCGTACCTTTGATTTATTCATGTTTGGCATTTTTTTCTGTAAATACATGTTGGCTAAAGGTGACCTTTGATGTTTGGAAGTTCTGATTCCTCTGTGCTCATTTAGGCTGAAAAAAGGCCCTTCTACTTGATGAACAATTAATATAAATTTTGGGGTACTTTCCACAAAACTTTCAGGAAAGGTAGTGGAAAATTTGTTTGAGTATGATCAGTTTCTGATTGATTCATAAAAAGTTACAACACTGCCTTATATACCATTATCTCTCTGAAACACAGACTACATCAATAATCAATGATGCTTTCACCAGAAAAAACACCTTTACACATCTAAAACCTGTCTTCAGGTCAAAGGTTTATAACTCCCACCTCCAAACCAAATTTGTGAATGTAGTGAGGGAAGTAGCGCGAGGGTTTTCTCAGAGGTAATACCAAACTAGGTTGAGTGGTCCCCTATTGCGGGTATAATGACCTGAAACCTGAAGAGCAATGAAAGAGAGTCTATTGAGGAGGGTTTTTCCATTCACGCAAAATGTCAATGCATTTTCCAACAGACACTTACAAGGGATCAGTGGACCCTCAAGTGTTCATGAAGAAAATAACCTTTCACTACTACACAGGGATGCTACTCGCCCGAGCCATTCTACGACCATAACGCCTCTAATGATTTAAGCAAATAGCTTTGGCATTTTAGGGACGAAAAAAAATAAAAACACAGGAAAACATCACAGCAGCTATTCTGGGTTTACTTATGCCTTCAAGCAATCTGCATGAAATGATGGTAGCAAAAGGCCACACAGAGTGCAATAGAGCCAGCTATCTGCTTCTTGGGTTTTAGTTACCAGCATGCTGTTGTTTTTATAGAAGACACTAGAAAAGCAGAGCTGCAGTTATCTGTGATGCTCTTCTTTTGATGTTTCCTCAGCCGCCCAGCTCGTGCTCTTTTCCTGCCACAGAGATAAATGGGAGGGAGTGCTGTTAGCAGGAGATTCCTCAACACAGTGGGAGCTCAGGGCCGTCACTATGAGTATTTGTCTAAGATATGGGCTGTTTGTAGTACTCCCCACCACTAATTCATTTATTATTACACACAAGAAATATGCACGGGAAAAAAATGTGCGCTGTTGTTTTTCCTGCCTCATTGTACATCATGACAACACTCACTCCTCTTTTGTTTTAGGTGTTGGAGTACTACCTCTCCCAGACCAGCTAAACCAGCCATCCCTGTGCTGAAGAATGCCCGATGTAAGGTACAAAAATATTCTTTGGGGGCTTTCATTCTTTACTCACCAAAAATTTGATCACATCTGACTTTACAGTAAATCTTATCCTAATTGAATTGCATTATGCAAAAAAAGTTCTACATGAAGGTGAAAAATTTTACATCAATCCACTTTCACATCTTTCTGTGGATGAAAAATTAAGTGGTTTAAACACACAAAAGTAAAAAAAAAGAAACATTTAACCTAAAAGACCTCTTGTGCATCACCTGCCGTACCTTTACAGTCCACAATTTGGGAATCACTGTCTGAGGCATGATGGAATTTGACTTGTTTCTTTTATACAAACCTTTTTTGCAGTTTATCAGGCCCTTAAAAAATACATTTACTGATGGTAGTAAAAAACTTTTATAAATGATTAGGAAAAAAACATTTATTAGAAACTTGCAAAGAGTTAAAAAAAAGTAAAAAATAAAGAAACTGTTTCAAATTTGTCGCTTTAACAGGTCCAGAAACAAATAAAGTTGTTTTTTAACACTGCATTCAGTTTGATGAGGTCACTCTGTGAACAAAAACTCTCAGCAAATGTAATCTACGTGCAGATCATCCACACAAACAACATATTTGGACTGGATATGTGGCATTAAATGAGGGCATTCTCTCTCTCTCTCTCTCTCTGTTTATTAGACAGTAGCCAGAACCTCCCTTTCATCTTTAATTTCCTGCTGTGTCATCTGAAGACAAAGATCAAACAGGGGACAAAGTCACTCTCCACGCTTCAGGCTCCTCTGAGGAGAAAGAAGAACCCCCACTGCTCCCTCGCCCTGACCTTATCTCCCTCTTCACTTCCTCCTCACATCACCCTCCTCCACAGACTGGCCCTTCAAAGGTAAAACTTATCCAAGCTGTTTGTCTGCAACGAGTCCAATCTTCAATACTGATTTGGGATTGAGTCTAGAGCCACAGATTCTATCCTTGTTGAATAACCAGGTCACCACCCAAGATTTGATGTTTAGTTGGAGCAGCCATAAGTGGGCCACACTGATTTAATCTGCTTTTAATTCACATTTAGCCATCTTCTCTACCTCCTTGATGTTCACTCCCCACCCCACCCCAAAAATGGCCGTTCAGTGAGCCTCTCCCTTCACATCAGAAAAACTGTGATTGCCAATCTGCATGATCCATGTCAATCAAACATCTGTTCATCGTTTTGTCCACTGCTGCACCTGCTGACCTCCAAGTGACCTGCAGAGTAAGCAGTGAGGCGGGAAACCACAGGAAGCAATTTACTCTCCCAAAGCTACCTTGGAATGGGCGAGCCAATCAGAGCTTCGCACAGAGCGTCCATTTTTTGATTAAATGTACTCCAGACCAGGCTGCTTATGTTTGATTTTCTTTCTTTTTAACTGCACCCTCTGTGTTACATAGGCAAAGGGGAGGTGAAATTTCTCCCTTCCAAATGGATTGCAATTTCCCTCCATTTAGCACCTGAAGGTAATTAGCTTGAAGAGATTGCAGAGTGAGAAACACGTTCATGGAACATTAACTCTCGCACATTCTCCAGTTGCAGGGAATTAATAGGAAAGATTAAAGTTTAAAGAGAGCAAATGCCATTAGCTCACAAACCCTTTCTCAGGGGCTGCAACCAAACCATGCTAAACCAATGCTGCTTTTAAAATGGCCTTTTTTTCAAACAGAATTCATCATGCTACATGCAAAGGTGCATTAGTGTGCACACTGTGGGGCTCGTGTGTGTGTTGCATGTCGCCTGCAGCTTTATATTGTCCTGTTCACTGAGTTTTGTGTCCCCTGCATTGTGCTAATGACTGGCTGTGCTTGCACTAAATTTAGCAGCTAGCTGGAGAAAATGTAAACACATAAGATAATCAGCATTAACGCCTTTACTTTTTCAAACCTTTCTCTTGACTGATCTTGTCTTTTTTCCTGTGCCCTCTGGGATATTTAGAATCTATCTCGATGTGTATCTAATCATTTATTTCCATCATACATTGAGTTTTCGTTGGGTTATACTTTTCTCCACTTATTTGCCCATTTAGCCGTTCATCCATCAATCTATCTACCTTAAGGGGATAGAGGAGGAGACGGCAATTGGCAATGAATTTTTAGAGGCCATCCCACTCACAGATTCCATCACAGCCTGAAAAATTCTGAGGTAAAAAAAAATGAAATTGAGACATGGTAGAATTTATTGCCCAGAAAATTCCATTCTACTATCTGATTTGAAAAGTCCAGTCCTCCTAGCTTCTGAAAATCTATTTCCCCACATTTTAATACCCCGCGTAGCAGTCCTCATAATTCATTCGGGTGTGTTAAGCTCAGTTTTATTAGATCTGAAACAAATTTTGGTGGGGATCCTATAGGTCATTAACCATGGAGTAATTTTATCCTTGTTTCCCTAATGATGCCATAATGGTGAGTGAATTTCTTAACTAAAGACCAAAGAACATTGTGAAGGTCAGCTTCATCTGCAGGCTCCTTCAAGCGCTTCTTGGAGAGATTGGAAAAGTCGCACATTTTTGAGGAGTCATTAATAACCTTAAAGCTGAGAGCCTATTTGCGTTCTCGCTCTCTACCTTTTAATTTCCCTGCTTTGTCACTCTCTCTCTCTCTCTCTTTCTCTCTCTCTCTCTCCCACTCTCTGTGTTTTTTTCTCCTTGTTCTTTTGATTGCCCTGGTGCAGAAAGAAAGGAATGCTGCGTGTCTGTGTGTGTGTGTATGCGAGAACGTGTGGATGGGAGTCAGAGAAAAGAGAGGGAGAACAGGAATGGTAGTGTAGTGACATACAGATCCCAGATGTGATGCTGCTATAATTTGAATTTTATGCCTTTGTTATCGCTTTAATCATTTTCTTTATTCGTTTTGTTTCAGTGGTCTGGGAGAGACACCTGATAGGGTAAAGCACCTAGGGACCCATTTTTATTTGGAATGTGGTGCAAGGTCTAATTAGAATTTGAATTTTGCTGAGCCTTGAAATGGCTGGTACTTTATCCTGATCGCCTTAGATATTGTTCCAAGTCAATCATTTGTCATCGCAAAGCATGCTGGGAAGGTTCTGCTAATGAAGCACTGGGTTTCTTCGACATTTTTTGCTGCCCTGGCATTTTTGTCCATTTAGGCAGCCTGATGTAGGGACGACAGTGGTTATATATCCATGTTACGACAGCAGCAGGAGCTCACTGTGGTTGGACTGCCTGTGTCACATCCATCTGGACTGACACCATCAAACATCTCCACTCTCTGCAGGGTGTGAAGGATCTGAAAGAGTCTTTTCATGTACAACAGAAGTCAATTTATTATTCTAAATATTAAAACACATTAAGTTGTTTATAAAACTCAGTTGTTTAGGATTATTACTTGCATAAGTTTTGTATAAACAATTTTTAAGGCACTTTTTAGTTCTTGTTACTTGAAACTTGAAAACTGTAAGTACTCTAGTGTTTTTCACAAAGAATGTTTATCATCTTTCTGATCATGACGGGTGCACATTAAGAATCTTTACTTCGGAAAATGTACAAAAAAAATAATAATAATAATAACAAAAAAAACCCAAAAGGGTCTGCTCCTGTAACCAAAAGTCACTCAGTATGACTGACACATATCTCTGCCATACAGTCAAAATAGACAGTCTGAATGTTAATGGTCTTGTTTTCTCTTTTAGCTCAAAAAGGCATCAAAGTAAATTTCAGTCTTTTTAATAACTAACAGGAGCTAAAATCAACAAAACTCGTTTAAGCATTAACTTATCAAAAATAGTAATTAAATGATAGAATAAAACACTGCTTAAAGCTCCTGTGAGGACTTTTTGGTTCAGTATTGATTTGGCTGACACCTACCCTGCATCGGCTGTGACAGGAATTAAAAATAACCTTATATAAATAATTCTTGATGGTCTTCTTTGCTGTTTTTGCTTATATAGATTAAATATTATTAATTTCAGTCTGTTTTATAAATAGATAAAAAGTAATCACAGGAGCTTTAATGGGAATATTTACTTCAAAACTTCAAGTGCATATTGTCAGAAAAAGTGGGTATGGACTTGTTATTCATAATTTTTTATTTAAGCAAGTAGTTTTACTATATATTTTTTTGACAGTGATATCCTTAATTATATCTGACAGGCCTAAAACAGCAAAAAAAAAAAAAAACACTTTCTTTAAAATTGTCTTACTGATACAGTAAGGTGACAAGTTTAGCGCAGAATGCATTTTTTTTAGTGATTTATGTAAAGTATTCTTTCTAAATACAGGATTTGTGAAGTTCATACTGTGACTCACAGATAAGAATTTTAAAAAGCTACACACCACAAAAAAAAAAGATAAAACTCCTAAGTTTCCTCAGACCTTGTTGAAAGAATGTGGGAACATTTCCGTGCGTGTCTCTCATTTAGATGGATTCCTCTCGGGGACAGGGCGACTCGTAGCTGTCCTGTACGTCGCTGTGTGAACAGGAGAAGGTAATGGTGTTTTGTCACAGCCTATCTGGGTTAACGTGTGTCCTCCTCTCAGGTCCCCTCCGATGCATTTTATTTCCCGAGCGCCTCCTTCGGAGAGATTGGAGCTGACAGGCGTTAACATTTAGAAATGTACCAATAAATGGCATTCATGGGTGCTGATATGCACTTTGCAGGTGGTATATGAAGAGCAATGCTGCAGCAATGTATGAAACACCAAAATATTAACTTCAGAGTTGTTATTTTCCATCAATTATGATATACTTTAAATTTCCCAGAGAAAAACACAAACTGCAGAAGTAGTATCTTTATCATTTATTCAGGACGTTTGATATTCAGCTACTTTCAGATCTGCTTGAGTGAGCAGGTATCTCTTCCAGCGTTCACAGGGGACTAGACTTTGCTGTTAATTGTGTTTAAATCTAATTGGAACTGAAGTAAAAAGTCTGGAAGTCTGCTTTGAAGTCCTTTGAAAATAAAATAAAATTCTTCTGACAAGATGATGGATCACCTGTAAGTCTACCTGACACTGAAATTAGGGTTTTTAATGACATGCTGCCTCCTCCTAGATGTGAAATTCAAATTCCCTCCCTGGTCTCCCTCCCTGTCGTCACCTGTCCCTTTGACTCGCGTACGCCAAACACAGGCACTTTGTCTTTGTCACTGCGAGCAGGACAATGTTTTTCACCAGCAAGCTTTTGTATTAACCAATCTCATATGGAACTGAGGACATAGCTCATTGAGCACCGTGTTGTTGTTACGTGAGCGCATTTTTCCTTTCATAGGGACCAGGCACAGATTTCTTGTACCTCTCATTTTATCTACACTGTGGAGGCCTCCTCTGTGCTTTATACATCATTATAACTCAATGCAAATTCGATATGGTGGAATAAAATTAGGTCATTCAGTAAAAAAAAAAAAAATTGCACACAAATACAGATTTCACAGGAAAAATGTGTATTCTTTTTTTTACTGGTAAAAATGAATAAAACAGCTCTGATTGAGACTTTGATCTTGGTATTTGAGCTCTCCTGGCACAATGGATGACGTTTGTATGGTGTCACCTATAATCAGGTGTGGCACCTCTCATGAACGCACGCACTGGCTCTCCTGTCACCCCACGATGCTGTGTTTCACCGATGGCCACAGTAATCCATCCTGAAGCATGAAAGAAAGGCCTGGGCCAGCTCTGGGACTGGGGGCAGTGAGAAGCAAATGAAAAATCAATGCCACACTGACACATTAACTTATCCTCCAATTTCATAACTGGCATTGGGTGTCAGGAGAAATCTGTGGCGTTGAGGTGGGTGGTCGGGGCCTTGTTGGTGTTCATGGTCAATGCATGCTCACAGCTGGTTGAAGAAGTGGTTAAAGTGGGGAGTTTGGAAAAAAATTCTAAAAGACAAAAACTGAAGGACTTCATCAGGTGAAGCTGCTGGGCTCAGAGAACTATATATATATAGAGAGAGTGAGAGACAGAGGGAGAGAGAGAGAGAGAGAGAGAGAGAGAGAGAGAGAGAGAGAGAGAGAGAGAGAGAGAGAGAGAGAGAGAGAGAGATAGAGAGATAGAGAGATAGAGAGATAGAGAGGTGGAGAACAGTCTGGCCCTTAGTTCAAGAAAGTAGGACTTCTGCATTGGCGGAGATAATTTGATTTTATCTGCATTAAATGTGTCCTATTTTATTTTATTGTTGCCTTTTGATGCATCTGAGCAGAGATGGGATTCAAACATGTTGATAAATTCATATTTAATTAGACAAACTCAAGTTTTTTTTAGAGTTCAGAATGTTGAAATACCTTTCATTTTTTTGAAAATGTCATATCACCAGAGAGAGAATTTATATTAAGATTAAGGTTTAATTAATGTTCAGTTAAAAGGGTTTCTTTTTTGAGCAGTATTTGATTAGTATTTTTTAGTTTTTCCTTTTTTTAGTTCTAAAAGTCAGACATCAGGACTCATCATATTCATGGAAAAGTAACAGAGCTTCCTCTGCAATTCAGTCTTTTCTTCTTATATTTAAATATAAGGAAGTAAGTGCAACATGGGAGAGGCAAAGTGTGCATATAGGATCAACCAAAGATACAGCATAAATAGTCTCCAGAGGCCGAAAAGCAGACAAAACCCCAATGACACTGTAGTTAGCTAGGATTATTTAGGACTACAAATTCCTTAAATCGCCCCTTCCACAAAATCTGTCTGAATGGGTTTGACATATTTAACCCAGTTGGTACACAGTTTAGCAAAAACATCTTTTTTTTCAGATGTAAACAAAAAATAATTATGTCTAAGGCATAAATATCATTTACAGTTTCAGTCCACTACAATATTGTGGGGTGTTCAGAAAGCAACCATTGTCTAGTAATAGTTAGAATAGACCTCTGCAAATAGGCAGAGGTTAATATGCCGAAAAGGTTTTTATCTCTACTTCTTTTCTGAAAATCAACATTTCCTGAATAAAAGGACAAACTGTAGTAAATAATGGACTATGTTTTATGAAACTCTTATTAAAATGATTTAATTCCTTGGCATTCCCAGAAAATGTACTAGTGGTTGGCCTCCTAAGACCTGCACTGCCTCCAACATTTGGTGTCCCCTCCTGTAAAATGTGCTTTCTGCTTCGAAGTTAAAAACAAACACAAACAAACAAAAATAAATGCGAATACAGCCCCTCCAACCAAATTCTTGTCATACATGAGAATATTTGCATTTCCAGACATAATTCCTCATATTTGTCCAGCATTCATCTAATCATTCTGAAAGATTACCTTCTCTCTCCCATTTCTGCTTGACATATTCTGTTGTTTGTAATTTCTTTTTCAGAAGGATCTTGTAGAGTTTAGAAATAATTCCCTCGTTTGAACAGTTCTGATAAGCACCGACATATAACTTCAATATTGGATACTCAAGGTCTCATTCATGTCTTATATTATGGTTAAAATAGTTTTTACCCAAAGGTATCTGTAAAAAAAGACCACATTTTCTTATTATATACTCAAATCTCTAAATTGACCTTTGTCGGTCAAAGACAAGAATGTTATTTCTTTTGTGATCCATAACTTAAATCTATGATCCTTTTGTTAAGTTCAAAACCCAGGTCATAAGCATACCACAGAATTATTTGTATTTTGTTGAGCAGTATTTGATTATGTTTTTTTTAGTAATTTATAAAGTAGACAAATGCATCAGGTTATGATCCAGATTCTAGAATTTGACTGATATTTATATCAGACGTAATACCACACTGCATTGTCCTAATTTATATGATAACTGAATAGAAAACACCCACCCAACTGTTTTAGATCTGATATGCTGCCTTTTAGGAATGAAAAAAAAAAGTGTTTTATTTGAGGGATGTTAACATTGCTTGACAGGAGCCACATTGAAGACTGAAGACTGCCTGCAGTGTCTGCAGACATTTCTGTTCAATTTTTTGTTCAATTATTTTAAAATACTGATAACCAATTCGATGAGTAATTCATCAGTCTCTTAACTCTGAGTGGATCATTGTTTTATTTATTTATTCATTTATTTTCGTGTGGAACAAAGTGCTGAGCTGTGATACTGGAAACTGTGGTTAGATTTAGACTATAAATGAATTTGTTGAGACATAATAAAAATAAAGGGGTTTTAATCTGTTAATAAAGTATGTTTGACTGTTAACAGTAACACGTTGGGCTGCCTTGTGGTTTGGTTAATTTCAATGTTTGCGGGAGTTATTAAAGGGGACAGTATTTTTATTTAATCCCCATCAACTCCCTAACTTAACAGGGTCATAGGCATCTTAAATCCTGTTTAAGCTGTGAGTTCATCTTGTAGGAGAAACATTTAAATGTATTTTTAGAGACAAACCCAAACCCTAACTAAACATTGTCAGATCTCTTTATCAAAAGTGCTTCCTTATTGTGAGAAAATAAAAGACTGAACGAAACTTTGAGGAAGCAGGCTTGTTATATATCTGTGCATTTGCTACTTGAATCCTTTACTCAGACAGGAAAAAAGAGTGAAAGGGTTTTGAGGAGAAATGAAGGAGAAATGATTTAAGAAAATGACACATTTTATCGCTCTCTTTGCCTTTGAAGGTTCTCTTAATTCAAAATAAGCCCTGCATTCATCTGTCACATCATAACAATAATAATCTACAGCAAGTCAGTGGAAAGGGGGGAGAGAAAAATAGCCTTCACTTGGAGAGCTGGCCTAATCAGTACTCTCTCTCAACTGTTAAATGTATTTAAACACTAAATTAACAACCCATAAAGGGCCTCTGGTACACTACATTCAAATTAGAGCCGCTTCTTATTTACTGCCACAGAACTGCAAAAGTGACACTTTCCCTGATCACATTAAGAAAAGCAACCGTGTGACCTTGGAGTAATGGTGGTGGATGAGATACGAGCGCCACCACCCTCATCCTCAAAAACACACAGAGTGTCTGTATCCTCAGCCAGCAGGCGGAGATTAAAAAAAAAAAAAGAGAGAGAGATAGAATGACAGAAAGAGGATGACTGTCCTCATCTGCAGCGCCATTAAATCATCAGCTAATGTTGTTAGCATCAGTTCAGCTGCTAATGCTGTGGAGAACCGATGAGATTTATGGCAGTGAAATATGAGAGTGAGAAAACAGAAGAAAGAGAGAAACAGTGGAGGTTTAGTTTGAGAGAAAGCTCAGCCAGCTCACAGTTCACCTCTAAGTTCGGTGCCGGGGGGTGTTGGTGTCATCTTGTTTAGTGGGAGTTGATCGTTCACATATTTAATGCTTTAATTACACCTCAACAGCTGTGCACAGTGATTTAAGTTTATGGATGTGAAAGCTCTTAATTATGAAGCAAAACGCATAAAGTCATTTCTGATGGCGGATGCAGACAATTAAATTTATTTAAGATTTTCTGCAGAGGCAGAGTAAACGGCTCTCTGAAAATGACCCTTACTGAAATGCACAATATGCTGTAATGTGTCCTATAATGTATGATCAGATGGAACAGACAGCATCAATCAGGAGGCATCATTGAAAAGAAAAAGAGCAAAAAAAAAAAAGTCTCATTTACAGCTTGCATTGAAACACTTCTTTGAAGGACATGAGGGGAAAATTCTATGAGCATCACATTGAAGCATTTCACCCTTCATAAGGACGTGTCATGTGAGTAATTACAGTTTCTGTTTGCAAGTTTGTGAAAAGAAAAGAAGAAAGCAAATAATTCTTCACATAATCCAAATTTATGGGCAGTTATTTGAAAAAAAGGGGATTTTCATATTAAGTCTTTGTCATTTTTATGTCATATTACAAAATATTCTGTTAATGAAGAAATTGTTGTTCTTCATGTCGTTCTGCTCAGTTCTGATCATCAAGCTAAGGTGAGTTTTTCAGGGTCAAACTCCAGAATAACAAAACTTTTCTACATGAAGCATCATGAGCAGGTTTCCAAAAATAAAAATACCATATGCTTACATACTTTTCATTATACTTCCACCTTTTGTCAAACAAACTTAATGTCTTTCAATCCAAAACCAAACCTGATGACACATGGCCTCTACAGAAGTGTGTCAAGAGCACTAGATGTCAAAACTGTCAGCACAAACACACAAAAGGATGCAGAGATTTTACAGAGACACATGGTCATTTCTTCTGCACAGAATTTAAATGTACAAATATTTCATTTGTGTGCACATACAATGTACATGCAGTAAAATCAGGAAGTAAGCTAAATGTAGACAAGAATCAAAACATCCTGCCTTTATATTCACATTGTGCAGCCTTAATGGCCTCCCTTTAGTAAAAATGACTTCCTCTTGCACAGAGCACAACAAAAACGAAATCCCACCACTGGCTGTAAAGTCTTTCAGGGTAATTCTGTTATTTGTCATGGCAGATATATTAGTGCTGTGCTGGTCACTGACAGTCTTACCCGTTAATAGTACTGATGTGCCTCTTCAGTCAAGTTCTGTTCGCATTATTTGGCAAATTGACTCATGAGCGCCGTTTGGTAACAGCAGCGTAATGTGGCACATTTTTCTTTCTTCCTCTCTCAGCACTCTTCATTCTCTCTCTCTCTCTCTCTCTCTCTCTCCCTCTCTCTCTCTCTCTGTTTCTCTGTCTGTCCCTTTTAAAGCCTCTGTCCTTTTATCCCCCGGCTGAGTGGTCGAGTCCTGGACTCAGACAGATGATTCAAAATAAAGTAATTCCCTTAAATGTTTTTTAAAAGCTGCAGAAGCCGTGATATCACAGCCATTATTGATGACATCATTATTATGTATAGGCTCTCTTAGTGAATAATAACCCATGATCTGTCATTTTTCCTCTTATTGGCGCTGCAAGTTGTAAAGGTTAGGTAATTTATTTTAATGTTTAATGTGTCAGCTGCTATCGCCATGCACTACTGTCCCGATATATTCCACACTTAAGGCATTATCGTTCCATTTTACTCCGGCTCACAATCCTGGAAAAGTACTTGTCAGGAATGATCCACAAAATCTTATTTAATTGTCTAAAGGCCGTTACAGTGAGTCAGAATGAAAACCTAAAACCAGTAATAGATTATCGCAGTGTAATTTCTTTTTCTATAAGTTGACCAAAACCACACAGATCCTCTGCATTTAAACTCCCTCCTTTTACAGAAACCCATTTAAAGTAGCCATTTGTGCACATTCTGTTGAAAATAAGCCCACAAATGTGCTCTGCAGTGAAATAAATGCCCAGTCTCGTTGAATATATTTTCTTTAATTTAAGTTTTTGTATAAAACGATGAAAAATAGGGGGACGGATTCTTCTGCAGCAGAAAAAGGGCCCCACATACAAAGACATTTCTGTACAGCATATTCCCCAAAGATGAATAGCTGTTTGGTGGTATGGTCGTGCAGAACAATGAGAAGGATTTCGGGAAAATGGGCTTTGGGGTGGCATTGTACGCATACATTGTGCAGAGAGAGAGGGAGAGGGGGGAATCAGCACGCTTGAGCGCATTTAAATTTACACAAACTCTCTAGGAATGACAGTGATAAATGTTACACTCTATTCTACAATATGTTTAATGCATAGGTCTGAGGAGTTAAGTTTTCCCCTCTGGTACGAGGCTGCTGTTGTAGTTACCACTATATGTTACATCAGATTCCCTTCCATTAAAATGCCAAGTGGCACAGTGAAGACAGCAGGAGAATATGACACTGAATTTGTTTACCTGTCACCTTCCTCCATCCTTCATTTTCCCCCCTCCTTTTGTGTGCGTGTTTGTGTTTGCGCAGCTCTTTGTGTGTGCATGTGCAAGGGGTCAGGCTTGACATGTGTTCTCTTTTAGATCATATCAGAAGAAACAAAAATATAAAAAGAAAAAGGAACAGTCTCCCCATAATTTGTGACATGATTCTCTGTTCAGCTGCGCGCTGCTTTTACTGATGTTTGTTGCTTTACTGACAAAACCTCTGCGGATGCATTTCTGTGCTGTATGGATGGACTGTCAGGCCTCAGAGAAGGAAAAAAAAAATCTATCCTTATCGCTGAAAAAATTCAACTGTGACTGACCACATCGTGGTGCATTTCCTGTGCTCTGCCTATGACTGTCACAAAACAAGCAGACCACTGCTGCCGACACACACCGAGAAATCCTGGAGTTCTCTCCCTCTCTTTCTCACACACACAGACACACAGAGAAGCACTTGTGTGGATTAGGAGAAAGTGTATGTTGGAGTCTCTGACCTGCGTTTGATCTCCTGTAAGCGGGGTCTGCATGAGTAGCTGAGTGTACTTCTATACTGTACGCGCAGCACTGTAAGAGCTGATAAGATAGCGTGCAAGCTTGATCTCTCTTAAGGATAAGTGTTTTGGCTCACGGTGCACCTGGAAAGACACGGTAACACCTGAGTGGAGGTTTTTAAAGTGTACTGTATACCAGGGCATCACTGTATATAGCAGTGAACCAACTGGGGATTATACGCACACACACATAAGAACTTTTATGTTTGCCTCCACCGCTGAGGCTCTTGGGAGATTTCTAACAAGATCTCAGTCGTAAAAATACTGCTTTTGCAAAGAAACTATGCTCTGGGCAGGCTCAGATTAACGTAATGTTCATTGCCTAAAATTTATAATAAATTTTAAGCACAAAAAAATGCAATGATTTTGTAAAATGCCATCTAAATGTATGTAGCAACATTTTGGAATAGCTTTTAATCAAAACACTTCTTATTTTTAAAGGTTTTATTTACCATCTTTCTAGTCGTGACTCTTATCGTTCACATTGATAACTGACATTAAAAAGACAAATGTTGGGAGGTGCCATATTAAGTTTGTCAAAATTTGCAAGCAAAGGGAGATGGAGAGTGAGTGGTGGGGTTGATCAACTTAGAGATAAGGTTAAAAGACTGACTGTTGAGAATATTAATAAAATGATGTGAAAAACAAACAGATAAGTGACAAGTTATTTCCTGTTTGCAGCAGTTTCACTCTTAAGAACTGACAAACACATCTACGCCTCCGCACAGAAACGTGCAGGCAGCCGCCAGGTTTGGTTTTGCATGGTGCTGTGTGTCTCTGCTCAGCTCTCCATCACTCTGTCACCAACTCTCCTTATTCATAGATCCACAAATACTGATGTCTGTAATATTCTTTCAGCATCTAAGAGGAAAACGCATTAGATTTATGTCTATTGCAGACAGAAATGAAGGATGTCAAAAATAAAACGAGCCATTTTGGGTGCCAATGAGTTTATTTCTTGTGGCCATGGTATAAAAACAACTGTTACCATAATCTGTATATAGAGTGAACATGGTGTGGCTCTGCCTTTTTTTTTTTTTTTGTATTAGTGATAAAAAACAATTCAAGACGTCAAGTGAGGAGACATACAACCCCCACACAACACGGTGGCTCTGCCTTTTACCACTGTATGGTTTTGAAGCCAAAAAAAAAACATCATGGGCACAGCCATGTGCAGCCAGAGTCTACACAATAGAGACTGTGAGGGAGTCAGAGAAAATCTAACTTTCCTTCCTGACGTATCTTACTATTCCTGAAGAACGGCAGATGTCAGTCATCGTAAAACGAGTCCTAAAACCTTGTTTTTAATGTCTAATTAATGAAAAAGAAACTTTTTAAGAAAAAAGAGGAATTGAACACAATGCAGCCTAATAATATCTAAATTTCACCACAGCATACAGATGTGAGAAATATTTATACGAGTTGTTTTAATTTTTTGACCACATCCCATCTGGAATGACTGGAGAGACAGAGTTTTTGACCTATACTGCAGCCAGTCAGCAGGGGGAGCAGTTTTTGTGGTGACCTCAGTTCAAGCTGAGCAGGATGATGTCCTTATTTTATTTTTATTTTTTTCAGTCTATGCTTTCTAATAAAGTTACATCAAGATCAGAATTCTGGTATTGTAAAAACCCAATGCAACTTTTTCTTAGAGTTTAGACAGTATGTTTAAGTTTTTGTTTTAAAAGTCTTCTTAACTGTTTTGTTGCCATTATTATGGAGCACTTTGGGTTAAAAAAAGTAAAACTTAAAGAAATGATTAATGGAACATAAATATAGGGAGAAAATAAAAGGAAGCTTCTTCAAAAACAAAAAAATAAAAAAAAATAAAACAGTCAATCTTATAGCTGATGAGTTCTTATGTTAAGAAAGTTGTCATATAGACAGAGTTAGATCTTGGATTTGCACAGGCTTAACTCAAGCTAACCATTATCCATGTGACTTAACCCACAAAAAGCAGCAACAACAGTACGTCTGTGTCTAAGTGTTTGTGCTTGTAACACAAGTTTTCTCATTTCATCTGAACAAAACCATATTACCAAAGAACAAGTGCAGGAGTGGCTGGTTCAGGCTTCACACAGCCATTATATTCTTTAGTTTTATGACCCGTACAACAGCCCGGGCCAAGCACAGCTCCTTGTGTACTGCAGCAGGCCCACTGTAAAGCCTGTAATATGTAAACAAACAAGCACAAACTTTCTCTGATTTACAACACTATTGCAGGTCTTGGCCGGGGATCCTTCACCACCTCCAACAGGCCTGAGCCAGCCGGCAATTCCAGTCGCAGACAGCTTGAGCACTTTCGATTTTATACCTCAGCAATTTTTATAGCGTCTTTAGCTCTGCACGCACAGAGCCCTCTGCATCCTGTGGAAAGAGAGAGGCTGCAAAGCAGAGGGGAAGAGGCATATAACAATAATGCATACACACACACACACACACACACACACACACACACACACACACACACACACACAAAGAAAACAGGTGTTGATGGAGGATGGTAAGTAGCCAGGTCATGTGACTTTGGTGCTGGGATTGGACCCTGATGCAGACTGTGGTGGTGCCCTGGCTTATGATTGAATTGGCTGATGGTACAGCACTGTCTCAGTGCTTCCCGCTCAGATTAAGTAAGCTAGAGTAGCCAAGCCTCTGAGGGTTTTAGCATCTGTGCAAGGTTGCTGTAACTGATACTGTGAAGTTATAATTAAAGGTTCCAACTGAGAGAGCCCTGCTTGATGCAGTTCACACCTTTCCTCTCTCCTGCAGGATAACTAGAGTAATGTGGGAGGCAGGGTGGCAGCCAAAAACTGCATTTTAAGTACTGTCTAAGAGCTTTTTTTTTTTTTTTTGTCACTGTGCAGATGTGAGGACAGAGCTGGGAGGAGGAAATGAAGCTCAAAGCCAGCCTATATCCACATCCCTTTTTTTAGCTTTGCTCCAATGGTACTCTGTATTTCTTGTATTGTTATCTACTTGTTGTCTTTGTAAGATATCTCCCTGCATGTCTGTAAATGTCACAGTAAAATCACATGGTGGGTAAGTGCTACTTACCCTATAATTGCATTTCAAATTAATATTATTCTTTATTCTCTTATTCCAGACTGAGAGTACTGACATGCAACTCTGACTCCATATTTCATCACCTTGCGAACAAGGTTAGTGCTTTCGATTGCAGCACACTGTCTCCCATTTTTCATTTACCTGGCAGAAAATCAGATGCGACAGTTAAATTTTGACAGTAGAGAAAATCTACTCTCTGCCATTAGAGCTAATGTCATGTTTCTGCGCTAATCCCTCATCATTTTTGGGCCTCATTGCCTATTTTTCTCTATGATATTAAGTATTCAAAGCTCATTTACATTCTTATTTTTCAATTTGCTGCTGCAGTAGTTTAATTTATTCCATATAATTTCTTTTTCTGAGAGGGACATTAATCATTGACTGTACGTTTTAGTGCCTCTGGGATTTTTTTAATCAATAAAATAAAAGGGATAAAAGCCTCTGCGCTGGGCGAGCTTACAAAGACTGTGGCGGGTTTGTTTCCTTTATTTCTGTCATTTTCACCGGATCTTTATGTTTGTTCAAATTCAATTATCAGTTTTCAAGTACCTTATTATTCTGTCTTGTTGATAAATGTGTTCGACTCTATCATTTTCCCCCCCTTTTGCATATATATATTTGTACAATCGAAGATGTTGTGGCACCTGCAGAACTTTCCAAAAAGTCATTTCTGTTTGACTTATTTGGATTTTTGTTTGTAACGCAGTGACAAAAGCATGTCTCAGAAATAACACTCATATCAATAAGGGCCTCCCTGTAATGCTGCTGGTAGTTCTATATTTCTGCTCTGTTAACCTGGAGGCCTAACCACTTTCATCCTCTTTCTTCCACCCTTTTCTTGTTGTTTCTTCATCCTTTCACATTCATTTTATGCTTGGCTATTCCGTGGGCTATCAGTGTATTAATGCCCGGGCTTAAGCCAAACAGCCTCTGCGAGATAAGCCTCCGGGTCGTCATGTGGCTGTTCACAGTTCATACCCTGCTTTCCCCCCTTTTTAGTTGCAAACCCCAAATCATTTAATAATATTAATCTGTTTTTCTCTTGCTCTCTCTCTATCTCTCTCTCTCTCTGCCATTTTTCTGCTTCTGAATTTCCTCCAAATTTCTTTTCTTATTTCCCCGTGTCTGGCTGATATGTTGCACATCTTCATTAGTTATTGACTTGTTTGAGAGGCTTGACCTTCTAAAGGTGTGAGTGAAGGTGGGGTAGGGGGGGTGATGCAGTTGATGAAGGGGGTCTGCAGAGATGGAGGGATGGGGGGGTCTGTAAACTCTGATACATAATGCTGTGGGCTATAATACTTTGTGCATGGCTGCTCGCAGGCCTGCTAATCACAAGGAAAAGACCCCACTGTCTCACTCCATAAACCCGGCCCCAGTAAGAAGACAGCCATGGGGGCACAATGTCACTTGTAAATCCCAAATTAAACTCAACTGCCCAGAGCTCCCCAGCGTAAAAAACACCCTAACGCCAAGCCTCCCTCCCCATGTCTTCCTCTCAGTAAAAAAAGGGTGCTGATAGGTGTCCAGGTGTCAATGGTGTCAAGGTTGTGGAGTGGTCAATTTGTCCGCTTGTTGGCCACGTTTGGCTTTATGCATGTATTTCATGCCACAAAGCTTCTGCAGCGACCAGGCCTGCACTTCACTGCCCGCCCCTCCACCTCCAATCTCTCAGCCGCGCCTGGTGACAGAGGGCTCTCTGGAAGTTTACAAAATTACGTTATAAAATAAAGTCTTCATTCATTCCTTCCAATTAATTCTTGTCACTGTTTCATAGATTGCAAAAGAAATTTCTTTATATGCATAATGGCTAGTTTGAGCTTGCTATAGGGGAGGCGAAATGGTCTCCTTGAAGGCAATCTGTTCATTAAGATAATGTGTTAGTTCCAATTAAACTAACATTAAAACGGTCCCCATAAAGAGTTGGAGTCAGCGTTTTTCCTAACTTGCTCTTTTAATTACATCGTTCCTCTCCTGTCATTAAGGATATTAAAAATTCATTAACAAGAATAGTTCTGCGTCACAGCAACAAATCAGAGAGACTTTCATCTCATGTTGTCAAAAGATTATTGCCATTAGTGATTTTCATGTGAAAGGCGTAAAGTTCCCTATAAGCGATGTTTCAGTATCTGGGTGTCAACAGGTTACCGCAGAGCTGAACTGTCAGGTTGTTAAAGCCTCACATTTATTTGCAAGGTGTTTTAATATGAGATTTAATGGAAAAAGAGAGAGACATTTAAATGATGAATTAGTTTTGGCAACATAGGGCTTTATGTGTTGTATTTATCCATTTATTAAATGTACGTTTATTTGCAGCGGCACCCAGCATCCCCACTAATGTGATTCCATTGCCGGCTGTTATGTTTTCCGTCAGTTATATTTCTCGCTCCTAATTTGTTTTCATCAAATGTGTTTATGGCTAGCTGAAACTGTTTTACAGCTTCACTATCGAACCGTGCCGCTGCTGCTGCAGGAAATGAGTCTGTCCATGAATAACACGAGCTCTGCCAGTGTGATCCCTGCCAGGGAGAAGACAGACAGAAATCTGTAGCTCTTTCATGTCACAGCTACAGGTTTGTCCTTATGCTGCTGTTCTGTTTCCAAAAGTAGTATATACTGTCTGCCATAATAAACACACATGCATGTTGAAGGTAAACCCACCTAATAACGAAGATTACACACAGAGAGCGAACACTCAAAGTACAAACACACACACACATAGAATGTGGCAGGTGTTAATGTGAAAATAATGATATGTTTGGCATGAAAATGAAGAATAATTAAATGAATAAATGTAAAACAACAGCTTTGAAATGGTTTGTTGGCACAGAAATGATTTTTGTGTCCCAAATATTTCCCCTGTGGTGTCTGTGAACACCTTCATGCAAATCTTAGTCAGTATTAAGAATATGAAGCAGAACTACGTGAAGACATGTTTGGAAAATTCAAAGCGGAATATTTAACAGGATGACAAGTACGCTAAATGTACATTTCTAATGTGTGAAGACAGACTGTCACTACTGTTTTTTTATTCATGTTAACAGTCAGTAGGACTTTCATCTGGAAACATTTAGCATGATACTTTAGCCAAATGACTTTTCTTATATGAATCTTGAAGAAATATGATGAAGTGTGTTAAGTTTTATTCTTCTCCTTGAAGTGAACAGTAATATTTGGATTTTGAGTTTGGTTGACAATCTTGGCGATTAACTAAATTTCCCTTTCATATTAAAAAAACAAACCAAAACATACAACTCTGAGTTACAGTTTTCAGTTTCAGCCACCGACAAAGACAAGGCATTCAGGCTAATAACTTCCTATCAGACACCGTGACCAGTCCATGAACCCTTTTCCTCATGCACACCTTCAGTGAAAGCTGAGAAAAAGAAGCCCATAACGTCACCACGTGTTTAATATTCCATTAGGAGCTGTTGTGAATTCTATCTCGGTGCAGCCACCATTGTATCATAGAGCACTGAAATATTCATATCCTCCTAATTAATTGGCATCAGAGGGGTGCCTGGTCTTGTTTTGTTTCTCGAGTCGTACAACAGTGGAGTAAGCCAGAGATTAGACTGAAATATCACCACAGGAGGCAAGTGATGGGATTAGTGTATGAAGTTATAGACTTAAAGAAACATTATCCTTTTCTATTATCTGACTGAAAAGCAGAGATAAAAGAAGCAGTCGCGTATAAAAGCCTTTGTTTGTGAATTCTGACCGGATGGAAATGTCTCCCTGAACCCCAAAACATAATCACAGTCACCCCAATGCATGTCCCCTTCCACAAATGCAGTTATTGAATTGCATTACTCTGCCCTGTGGGGCTCCCATTACTCACTCTGGCTAATCTGTAATGACCGGCCATCATCAACCAGCCGAGCCAAAATGGACTCTCCATTGATTATAGTCAAACTGAGGGAGAAAAGCCAACAGAAAACACTGATTTTAAGAAACAATCCTCACTTCTTTCCAATATCACTTACTCTATAATCCCACTTCTTTATTCCAGCACACCTTCTCTCCCCCTCAGAACAATATGTTATTGATCAGACCTGTGTGTGTGTGTGTGTGTGTGTGTGTGTGTGTGTGTGTGTGTGTGTGTGTGTGTGTGTGTGTGTGTGTGTGTGTGTGTGTATGTGTTTTGTGTCTTGAGTCTTGGACAGACAGCTCTTATAAGCCTCTGCTTTTACATACTGCCCCTGCTCTTATTGGCTTCGGTCTGGGGACCCATATCCCAGCTGTGTTGGAGATCCATCAACCCTGACAGGTCTATTGTACCAGCACTCTTCACAGGCTCGGACCAACAGCTTGCACTAAGATATCACTTTCAATTAGAAAAACATTCATGAACGGTGAATGACGGTAGATTTAAAAACGACTGCTGCAACGAGAAAGAGGCAGATCAAGCTGCTAATTTATGTATTTTAACAATAATGGCATAAGTAACAAAATAGTAGACAAAATACAATATAAAAAGTTGATTGTCAGCAGCCTCGCTGTGATAATTTATTTTTCCTTCAGAACTTTGTTGTTTCCAATGTTTTTTTTCCACATTTATTCACCGTATCAGTTTATTTGTGATCCACTCACTCTTGTTGAGGGCTATATAAGGCTAAAGCCCATTATGCATTATCCCAGAATGCATTGGACAAGAGGCAGGGGACACAATGCACAAGTTAAAGATCTTAAAATAAATAAAATAAAAGAATCATGAATTAATTTTCACTTTTCACACCATAAAAAAAGTCTACTTTTTCTTCAGTGAGTTATTGACATATTTCTATAAGTCAAATACATGAAGAATAGTTACATTAGCAGGATATATCTGCGGTCATTTCCAGTGTCAGTCACCCTGGTAATAAAAGGCCAAGTTACTGTAAATGTTGTCATGATGACAGAGATATTTTTGGCTCCTATGTTAATGGAAAAAAAGAATGACGGTGGGTTAGGGCCAAGTTAAAAATAAGGAAATTTATGAGAATAAGTTGTAAGTTTCCAAGATTAAATTCATGAATCAATTTAAATTATGTTTAAAAACAAACTTTGTTTTGTTTTAGAAGAGCGGCCATCCTCCTACTCGAAGAGGATGAATTAAGAGGTCTTCTTGATTAAATTGTGATGAGTTGCAATTTTCAAAGTTAAGGCTGTTGAAACGCGTAGCACCATAGGCTACCACACTAACAGAGGATTAGGGCCGAGTTAAAACCTAAACTAAAGTATAACTTCACAAGATGCTCCATGTTCCTCATTTATGTACAGGCAGCTGCTGCTCTTCTGATAGCCAAGCTATAGCCTAAAATAATGAATATGATTCCGGTAAATGTACGTCTTTTTTTCTTTTTTCTTTTTTTTAACCCTACGTCGTAAAAAAAAGTCTTCTTATCTTGATCATGTTTAGTCTTTACTCAAAATTACTCTTCTGGGTTATGGTGTCTCCCAAACTGCAAGAGAATTGGAGTCTTAAAACCCTCTCTTATGAACAAATGGACATCTTCCAAAGCGGTTTTAACTTCAGCGTCCATGAATCAAAGAGACAAGCCCTGTCCAAAACCAAACAAATAAACGGGCTCTTGATGCTCCTTAGAGGCTCGGGGATTCAGAATTCCAGAAATGAATGGGTATTTGAATGATTGCTGCTGTGACAGGCTTGCTGTGATAGAATAACACATTCTGTTGAACAAATAGGCCCTTGAGTGCCGGCTGGTCCCAGGGGTCTGTCTACAGCCCTGAGGCTAAGGCTTTCACAGAGATGGGCTGCTCTCAGCATGGGTGTAGCCTGACAAACACTCTGACTGTTTCTGTAATGCTCCTTATGTGACAGCGGCCATATTATTAACACACTTCGGTGTACTGCAGACAGAGAGACATGCATGTTGGTATGTGTATGCTGAGTAAATACTTTACAATGGGTCAGAGTGAAACGATTAGGGTAATAACACTCTTTTCTCAAACATGAACAGATATACCAGAATGAAAAGTACTGCTGCTATTTTAAGTTAGAGTTCTAGATGATGAAGAACAATTTGAAAAAAGACAAAAAAAGAAGTCCTGTCTCTCAGATCCAAACCCTCCTGGTTTACCTTGTTGCAGCAGCATGTTAGAAAACACTCCAGCAGGGGGTAAAAAAAAAAAAAAAAAGCAGTGGTGCTCAGTGTTGTTCACTGGTGCCTTACGAGACATGTTGCTGCTGTTGTAATGGCACGAATCCTACACTGCATCCCGGCAGCCCCACACAGCACGCTCTTTGATGATGTCACAGGGTTAGATAGGCGCCATTGTAGATATGGGCTTCCAGAGAGCTGCTACACACTGTTCTAGCATCTGTTGAAAAAGAAAACACCCTCCCAAGTCCCTTTGACACAGCTTTTTTTTCTTCTTCTTTTTTTTCTTTTTTTTTTTGTAAAGGAGAGCTGGACAAAAGCCACAGTTTCTTCTGTGATATCCTGTTAAGGCTGTTCTGGAGCCAGCCAAGCATGGCCCTTCCTTCACAGAGCTGGGGCAACATCATTCAGCTTCCTCCGTGTGATCCAAGGCACACAACAAACCCTGTGGTCCACAGCTCAGTGGACAAGGAAAAAGACCCGCACACAATGTCCTCTAGCCATACACACATTCAGGAGCATGCACATTATGCTTCACCCACGTTAGGCCATGTACTAAACGACACAGGCACATGCAGTCTCACAAAAAGTGGGTTTGAGTCCTACAAGTGCTCCAAAGTCTAAATTCTTATATTATTTCAGTTAATGTTTATGATCCGGTTATAAATATCATGATTTTTAAAATAACTACTGGAAAAGCAGCTTCTTGGTCTGACTTTATCTTCAACAAACCTCTTAACTTAACACTTTAACAACTGCAGAATCCTCACAATGTGCTCTTGAATGGTCCTCACATTAAGCAACAATAGAAAACACAAAGGTCTTTGTGCTGGATGCTAAGAGGGAACATACATGTTGCCCCTCCAATAGACCCTCTGTTTCCACTGGGCTCAATTACGCCACTGCTAACTCTGTATAATTAACACCCCCAACAGAGTAATCAAACAGCATCTAAATTATCGCCATGGCAATGTATTAAAGAAGGGTTTCAAGTGGAGGGGGTGGACCAAATACAGAAAGCATATCTCAGGGGCGAACATGATAGAATTACAAAATGAGCAGCTTGCGAACTGTCTCAGCTTTGATGAAGAAACGTTTAATTATCCCCCTGGTGGAAAAGGTCCCCTATTGTCTAAAGCTAATTTGTCCCTTTTGGCTACTTCCCTGCCCCAGAGGCCTGTCTGTCTCAGGTTACCCACCCCCTCCTTCCCCTACTCCTTACTAGCCCGCTGCCACCCTGGGTATCAGCATCTCCCAGCTCCAAAGACACCCATGAGTCAGGCCCAGACAGTATTTTGTTTGTTAAGTGTAGCCCCGAAGATCTGGGCCCTTGGGATAAGATGAAAGGACGAGTGCCGCCATCCTCTCAAGGAAAGGATCAAGCAGGTCAATTTCCTCTGACTTTGTCCTGTCTTGGAGTTTGTATTCCCTCAGTCCACAAAGGCCACCATTGGACTGGACCGGAGGCTTACCCTCTCTCAGCTGCCCTGTCTCTGCCCCCATTTGATTCACAGAATAATAGATGGCAATGCATGCCTCCTAAGCACAACTCCTTTCTAAAAAGTGAAACAAGAGATAACACTCCCCAAAAAGGAATGGACATCCAAATAGAAACAGATACTGTATAACTCAACACACAGGACACTGTGAAAACAAATATATTGAAAAGGAAACTTTTTTTTGTTTTCATTTAAAAATATTGTGAAATCACCAGTGCTGTTCCCTTTCCCTATTTAACCCCAAACAATTTCTCATGCCTTGCAGATAATAAAATTAAATACATCCACATTAGGCCTGACACTGGATCCAGTTCACATTTAAATGCAATTTAAAAGGGGCATACATTTGCATAGTGAATTAAAATTAAGGCCTAATTATGCAAATAAATTATCAAATGCGACAGGGGATGGTTTTCAATTCAGTTAATATCTCATTTTGTGAGACAATAGTTACTTGATAGTCCAAACAGCGTTGCAACCATTTTGCTGCAGCGCCGGTTTGACGGTGTTAAATATTCAGGTGGTATTTAATTACAAAAAATAATAGGAGCTCATAAATTACAAGCATTGCTTTTTAAATACACTTCGACAAGTCCTCCCATCGGAATTAGGTTTCTTTCAATAACACCTCTCGTTCATATTGCACAAGGCCTTTTGAAACAAATAGCTGTTAAAGAAACAAAAGGAAAACTATGAGTGCCAGCGAAGGTGATTTGAAGGGATCAAACAATAAACAAATGCATTACAATAAATTACAAAAAATATGCTTTGAATGTTGGTATTTGTAACAGGGGATTCTCATCAACCAACGTCTTAAAAAAATAGATGCTCACTTATTTAACAATCAGAATAAAGTACAAAGAGGTAATGACGTAAGTCATGAATAGCAGAGGGTCATATAAGCTGAACATTAAAGCTGATTCAGCATTTAAGTACACCTACAGTTTTTTAAAGAACTCTCATATTTGAATTTGAGGCCTTTTTTTCCCCGACACTTGTTCTGTAGTTTAATTTCATTCACTCCTCTCATAATTCCCAGGATTGCTCTGCTCTCTGTATGAATCTTGTTTGATAGAAAGCATGCTTTGATTTTTTGTGAATGCACCTCACGCACTGCCAATTTATTTGTTCTCTTTCAGAAACCAATTCTCTTTATCAGACATAATCAGGCTCCTCAACTATGACTGATCCACATATCAGGTATAATCTAATGCTGAGAAAACCCTAAAGCACAGTTCATTTGAAAAAAAAAGATAATAAATGAAAGAATATGATGTGATTTGCAGTGAAAACTTACAAGCTATCACAAAAATTAAGTTTTTGCTATCAGATGTTTTTCATTTGCATCTCTGTCATTCTTGCGTAATAAAATATAATTGCTCTCATATTTCCAACAGAAACAAATATCCATCAAAACTTTCTTTGTATGTTTCATGACTTTTTGGGCCCATGTGGCTCAGAGGTACAGCGGTTTTCTCCTACTGAATAAATCTGAGGTTCGATCCCTGACAAAGGACAAAGTAAGTGACATGTTAAGCAGAACCACTGTATAAGTGCACTTACTACTGCCCTGGTAGTAAACATTTCACATTTTCACTGTAAAATACTCCCAGACAGCTCACTTGTCATGTCAAACGTTGTATGCGCTTTGTGTCGACTGGAGTTGAAAGACCACCAAAGTACCCTGAGCGACCACCTGCAAGTTCAGCATACAGGTGCAGCTCATCAAAGTTTAGTCAGCAGGTAACCGCATACACTTCAGAATATGGAAATCACCATAGACCTGACGATGAAACACCTTAAAACTGTCACTTACCTGAAATGTAGCAAATAAAATCTGTCTTTACATGTTTTTTTCCATTGACCCGTCGTCCGTTCTGGCTGTACCTCATTTAGTGTTTAGTTTGGTGTGTACTTAAAGAAATCTGATATTGTTTCTGTAATTGTCGATAACCAGTATTTACAGATATCAATATGTTGAAAAAAATAAAGTTTCTGAGATGATAAAATTTTGCACAGACTGAAAATCATGCATACTGAATTTTTTTAATGCCTTTCTTTAATTTTCAAAAGGTGTTTCACTTTCAAATAAGAACGGTACAGGGCTACCATTAACACAAGTAACCAACAGTGTTACTTTTTAGCAATGCTCATAACTTGTAGCAAGTGTGTAATTAAACTCACAAAACTCCTGTGAGAAAGTCTGGATCATTAATTACAAAAATGATCATCAATCAAAGTAATATCCTAACAAAGTTAGATTAACAAACTCACCAGTATTCATGGCAACCCCCTCCTACATATACAGAAGAGCAGAAGAAAGTTAAACAGGAGAATGAAAGAGCACAGGCTAATGGCTAAAACAATGCAGTGATCTGATCAAACTTGAGAGTCTAATATTAAAATGAAAAGGGAGGTTATGTTAGCTCACCAGGTAGATGAGCGCTGGCAAGACAACGGGGATTCGCTAACGTACACATTAGCATTATGTTAACTTACAATGCTTGTTGTCACATTTCAAACAGTGCTGCATAAATGTTGCTGAAAACATCACCTTGTTGCGTTGTATCCAGTAAAAAGTTGTCTTGAACACAGAGAAGTAGTGATAAAAAGATCTGATCTCCATTTATTTCACGACAGTCAGCACATTTACATTAAGCTTCAGAAATCAGACTATGAGACTGGACTATTGAAATGCATGTAAACAGTATAGTCAGACAGAATACGGACTGGGCATAGCTCAATTGATACACCTAGATAATGCAGTTTCTATTGGTGTGCGGTTGGATTCGGCAGAACTCAGCAGGTCTTGGTACGCCTTGGTGTTCAGCCAGAAGAGGAAGTAGATGGCGATAATAAATAGGGTCTCTGCGCTCATACAGTCTATGGCTCCATCACAACAAACAAACACCATGGCACGTACATAAATAAAAACATGAAGAGCTACAGCTGCATCCATCTCGGTCATCGTCATTACAATGTTGTTTTCTCTTCATGTAAACGGAAACTAGCTCGATAGGCACGCATCTCTGTTTTTCAAAAAAGGACATAGCGCCCCCTATTGAAGTGGAGTGAGATGTTCTTGGCCAGAAGTCTGTTTCTCTTTTCTGCATATATACACAGACAAGACTGGACCCCCGGCTGTGATTTTATGATCGAGCTACAACCTTAGCCGGACTGCTGCCTTAATATTAACATACTGAGTGTCGCCAAAGGTGTCGCTTCAATCCACTTCAAACAGATATTCCTCACAGCCTCTTTAATATAGGGGCAGAATGGCCACATTAATGTTTCATCAAAAATATACATAGTAGACAGTAATAGTAGAACTCACAAATGTAAACCGGAACACCCAAGATTTTATTTTTGCAAAATATTATTTTTGCTAGGCTCCAGCCACCCGTGACCCTGAACAGGAGAAGCGGTATAGAAAATGGATGGATGGATGGATGGATTATTTTTGCAAAACTGACAGCTCAGCAGATACTCATACTCAGCAGGTTGTCTTAAACTTTCCTTCCTTATGCGTCAGATATCATACAGCCGTGCAGCCCACTGGGGTGTTGGGAGGTTGGGTTGAAACAGGTGGAAGGTAATGAAGAGTATCACAGAGTAATTGATGACCCTTCCTCAGCATTGAAGATGTTGTTCTGAGGCTTAATCTTTGTCATCAGAGGTAGAAAAAAAGAGAATGAGAGTGAGAGATTATGTGTTTGAGGTGGAGGGCGGAGAGCTGCAGGCTTACTGTGTCAACTTTCTCTCCCTCTCTCCTGTGGGTCAAGTAAACAGCCTTGGCGGGGACAGCTCAGGGGCTGGTGTCTGACCAGCCAGGCTGAAAATGGCCCTTGTCCATTCCTGCCATGTAGCATTTCTCTCCCCAGCTGTTTGTCCTTTGTCATGGACACAGCTTGTAATAAGAAGAGCCAACATATTTATGGAGTGGCCGACCTCGCCGGTACACAGGTCTTTTATCTGCCGGGCACAAAACAGCTTTGTTACTCTTTAGCAATTCACAAACCAGCACAGTGGTGGAGAGCATGTGGGGGTGTTATGCACATACTGCAGGCTAGTTTATCATGTGGGTTTAAGCAGTGAAATACAGGAAATGGATACGTTTTTCTGTTAGAAAACACCGTTACATCTTTCTCTCCAAACCCTCAGACCTTAGGGCCAATTAGTGTGTTCATGGCGGGTGATTTGTTTTGCTGTGTGCGGTGGCCGTCCACTCAGCAAACGTTTATGAGTGATTAGTTAAGCTTGGCCTGAGCTCTATGAAGAATCAGCGTGGAGTGACAAAGCAACATTCAGATGGTTCTGGTGAAGGGAGTCCAGGGTAGGCTTAGGAGTGAACTTTGGAAGCAAAGGAAATGAACGATGAAACAAACAAAGGAGTCTTTTGACAGGTCTGGTGTGTGTGCTTGTGTGAGTGTGGGTGTTTTTAAGAAGCAGGCAGGGGATTCCCATTTAAGAAAGTCAGTGGTAGGTTAACAAGGTACATTAGGAGCACAAACAGTCATGAAAGGCGTACTTAGATCCTTTTATTAAGTACAAGCACCAAAACTTAACACTGAAAGAGAAATACTGTGCGTTCTGTCCTCAAAGTTATACCAAAGTATAATTAAAGAAGTATCATTAGCATATATTTCATGTCGTCTGTGGTACTGAAAATCTCAATAGACTACAAAATGTAGCTAACACTGTATTGAAGAAGTTTTTCTTTTAAAAATTAACACAATAAAGCTTTTGATTCTTGAAAGATTTAATTTTATAATTCAAAAAACATTTCATTGTACCAATGTCAGAAAAAGTCAATCAGATAAAACTGGCTGTGATACAAAGACCATTTATTTTGTGTGAGACATCTCAATTCAGATATTTTTATCAAGGTTAAAGAGTGAGAATGTGACCTCCTTAATCAATTAATAGTTCATATCTCATAATGGCAGTTGTGTCTAATGAATACTGTTAAATAGCCTAAATGTATTTTAATCCCCTCCATCAAAGCATGATTACAAAAGACGGGCATATCAAGTGGTCCTTTCATTTGGTTAACATGATCAAATTGACTCCTGTGTCGTGAGAGATGACACCAGTGGTAATTAATTTCTCCATTAAAGGCTGGACGATGTGACAGCCATGCAAACAGAGCCGAGTGACAGGGAGGACACGATAACTTCAGCAAACTGAGACAAACCCGACTGGAGAGGAGGAGCACGAGTAGTCACATTATCCGTCTGTGGAGGGGAGAGCATTGTTCATTAAAATCAAACAACACAGGCTACAGCGTACGTCGCTGCATCATCTGCATATTTGCAGATACGGCACATTCTGATGTGGATATGCATTTACATATCGTAATGAACTTTTAAAAAAATCATTCCAAATTAGTCAAGTGAGCTATTAGAGCCTGTGGGTATTTCCACCAGGGGCCTCTCACTTGTAGTTTCTATTTCTCTTTTTTTTAATCCTATTAACTGTTGAACAAATGAAGCAAAGTGATTTATTACATAAAGACAGAGGGGCTGTGATCAGATGTATATTAAGATGTGAATCTAGGGAGAGAGAAGCTTCGGATCAGAGCGGTTGGCTTATGAACCGATTGAGTTTGACTCTCCTTCAGTGGATTAATACACAAAAACAGATTCATGTAAAGATGCTAGAGAGACAATAATCCTGTGAATTTTGCACTATGGATTTTACACATCTACTGCTCCTTTTCACACTATGTCTATTTACCTCATTCCCACCTTTTCATGCAAATCATCAGTACTTTTCACACAGCTTGTTAAAAAACCCTGGGTGTTTATAAATGAAAGTGTGCAAGTGTTAGGTTCCTGATGTGTGTGTGTGCGTGCCTGCAGGCTGTCTGGTCACCTGCGGGGGTTTAGATAAAAAGTGAAACCAACAGTTTCTCCTCCAGCAGCGAGACCCGGGGGCTTTACCCCAGGGAGGGGCCAATTGTCCAGCTTTTTCACCACAATGCTGCCATATGGGGAACAGAGGGATCAGCCCGTGGCTCCCTGCCAGAGCAAAGGCAAACACCAATCCACATATGCATAGAAGTGGTCATTTAGAGCCACCGCATTTTACCATAACAACAGATGAAACACAGGAGTCATTTTGTTTCCTCTGAGCAGCATTGTTCAGGGGGCTCACCGCCTCTTAAGCTGGCTCCATATGAGGCAGGATAAACTTAGGGGCCCAGGCCCCGGTGTAAATAACAAAGAGAACCTCACTTACATGCTTCCTAAATCCTATCCAAAGATGAAAAGGAAGAAGAAAAACACTCCATTTCCTCATCTGCTGGAAATAAGCTTAACACGAAACAAATGAATTTATTTAACTGGATGTCCAGAGCGTGTGCGTGTGTGTGTGAGTGTGTGTGTGTTTTGAGACTCAATGCTTTTACATTTGGAAAACAGATAGCATGAAATGCTCCAGTTGTTTTACAATTTTAATTTTAATCTGCAATAATCAACAGCATGTAATCATATAAGTGGGTTTTAGCTGCAATTATGCTCGCAGCCGTCACGATGGACACAAACTAAATGAGCGCTGTCCTAAAGGAGCTGCCATCAAATGTGATTAACTGTCACATTTCGGGATTGTTTACAGCTGGATTTTAATGTAAAAACATTGTACAAATGGCTTTGTTTAGAGTAAATGGCTTTACTTCCTCCAAGGATGTGCCCTGTATATATATATATATATATATAAAGAGAGAGAGAGAGAGAGAGAGAGAGCAAATGGAAGCATATACATTAAGTTTTTTTGTATTGTTTTGTTATGTTTTTTTGAATACATTTTTCCTTTTTCTTCCAATAGTAGCTACTCTAAACAGCCATACTTTAACTTCCTATTTGCCAGGTTACAATCAAACCATCAGTCCTTTTTAGTTTGATATGAAGTTTAACATGCCATTCCTGGACGACAAAGTTTTCATTCAACAAACGTCTCATTCTGAGTTTACAAACATCTTTTGATTTGCTGGTGTTGCTGTTCTTGTTTAATCGGCTGCTTGGTGCAGATTTGAAAGTGGTTTAGTGTGCATTTCAAAGCTGGTCAGCCAGTCAGTGAGCTACTTATGAGCAGTGGTGTTGTAATAATGACTCACTGATGGGAAAGCAGTGAGGGAGCTGAACTTCTTACAACTCTCTGAAGCTGCCTGATTATGACTTTAAAGGAATAAATCATAACAGCAAACTACCTCAGAATCTTCAACCCTGCCAAATGTGGGGAGAAAAGCTGTTACAGCTCATATACAATTATATTTATTTTGTGGTTCTTTATAAAAGTTACCCAAGTATATATTCTTAAACAAGGATTGTATATTTTCACAGAACGTAAAAGCATAAATATTGCCTTTAGTGTGACTTTTTGGGTTAGCAGTGGCTACAATGGTAACTTCATGTTATGCTGTCAGCTTTTTGTTATACAACTTTTATGTTGGGCACAGAAGTATACACATAATAATAAAAAATACCACACTTTGAAGTTGTCCATCATAAATTTGCATCCTTTTGCAGAATCGTCCTATATTTAACCTTTTTTTCACCAGCCAGTGCATAAATTCGTCTGTTAAATAGATTGATTGTTCACCTTTGACTCTAAGAAACACAGACTGTTCTGGTCAAAAACACACCGGGGTCATTTTCTCCTCCTGTAAGTTCAACCTTGATTCTTAAGTTCACTGTAAATCACAAAGTTTATTGGCAAAGCAGTTTAAGACTCAAACTTGGTTGAAGTGTTTGTCGGGGGGCTTGCTAATGCCCTGTGTTGGAGCCACATCCATTCTCTATGAAATATTATCCAGTGTTTTAATATCCAGAGGGTGTCAGGCTGGAGCGAGACGCACTCAGCTGCTTCAGTATAACCAAATGTTACAGTATAAAACAGCGTGTCGTGCTGCTATTTGACATGCTGCAATGAGATTAGATGGAATTCATTTCTAAGTGAGGTGAAATTACAAGCCTGTTGGTAACAACCCCCCCCCCCACACACACACACATCACCACACATACACACCCACACGACAGCAGCCTGTGCTCACCCCACCAGTGGGCCAACAAGGAAGGGTTAGTCGGGCATGAACGGAGACATGAACAGGGAATGACCCCACAAACCACGTCCGTATCCACCTCCAGTTCAGCGGGAGGAAGCTGTGTTGTTTTAAAGGTCAAATCAGCCCGAGGTCGCACAAGCATATGTCTGCTGATACACAGCTACACTTTTTTTTTAAAGATGGATATATTTGCTAGTTTTCAGAAAAAATCATTAAATCAGTAGTAAAAAAAACAACATAATCCATCTCCTTCAACGTGACTTTGTGTAGAAATTGAAAAAAAAGAATGGTAATAGAATAATTGGATAACATCAAATACAAAAATCATGATTACAGTGATATTAATAGAAAAGAAAAATATTCACACAAAATATTAAAAGGGTTAAATTTTAATTTAGGACAGAAAAAAGAATATTTATTCTTGATTATTATTATTATTATCATTATTATTATTGTTATTTTTAAACTGCAGGGTGATTAAAAAATGTGTAAACAAGGGTTACAGTTAGAGAACATGGAAGTCATTGAGATGTCATGTTGGTCAGCTCCACACTTACTATTTAAGACATTGTTTCAGCATCTGTTTAGACCTACTGTGAATCTGAGAACAAATCACAGGGTGAAAAGGGTTTCTGTTGTCCTATGTACTAGTCTTAAATCAGCCACCCCCCAGGGTGTTACTGAATCTTGGAACAAGTTTTATTTTGGTGAGAGTTTTGTTGAGAGATCCAATTTAGATTAATTCAACAGTTTTTTTTTTACAAACTGAGCAAAAGAGGAGTAGACTCTCTTCTTTAATCTCTTCCTGTTTGTTTGTTTTTTTTTTAACCAAAAATGGAGAAAAACGCCCTTTTGTAGATAGCGTTTGTCTCTGAAGCTCCATCCTTTGATCCTCTTCATGGTCTCCATCATTTTTTCTCTCAATTGTAATACTCTCTCTTTCAAAACTACCGGGACACATTCTCTGTTTGAGCGTGAGCTGCCTGAACTTTTCTGACTTGCAACGTCTTGCCATGTCTCTTTCATCTTGCATCCTTCTTTCATATCTCTGCTGATCTCTAATCCAAAGAGCGCACGCTGCCACCTACAGTAGTTTACTTCCCTGACATTGATAGAAAAGCTCCGCCAGACACCACCCTCACCTGATGAAAAGCATGATTGACATCGAAAGACGCAGTCAATAGTTGAAATCGAATTGACGTCTATAGATGTCAATGGCAGCCAATGAATTTAGATTTTACCGTAAACTCAAAGATAAAAAAGAGTGAAACACTTTTAAAATAAGGTTATTTTCCAACATGTTTAAAGGTAAAGATTAAAATCTTGGAAAGTGTTGGAATAATTTGCAGTAGCTCATCTGTTTTCACCACCATGCTAGTTACTACCATCCACTGTGCATGACCATTTTCCAGTGACTGGCACAAACCCCTCCACTGGTCACTTGAAGTCTTAAATTTACACCACAAGGTTTATTTACTCACTACAAGTATACCACGGTTTTCTATAAATACATGAATATGACAGAGAGAGCTTACTGTACTGTAATACAACAAGCACCTTATCTGCATTTTAAAGTTGAATAGAAGGTGCAACGTTTCACTTTTTGGATACATAAAAGGTATTTGAATTATGTCACGATGAATTTTCCGGTTCTTATGCTCCTCAGATTTAAACATAAATGATTTTCTTATGATGAAAAGAGGTCAGTGAATCCATGCACATATTTTTGCTTCTCCTGATGCTTGAAGAAAAAGATCAGGATAAGACACAAGTCGCTGATAAGCCAAAATAAGAAGTCCTGTGTTTACCGAAACCTCTTCATAAAGAAACCTTCCAAACAAAACAAAAGCCTTCGGTTAAGCCACCGGACTTTACCGCTCTTTGTTTCTGTGAGGCTCTGACCACAGAGAGGCCCTTGACATTCTGATCCTTGAACACATGTCTGGGGCTTTCCAGCACATCAGAATGACACCTCATGAAAGGGGAACCCCACCTTTGGCTTCTCCAGGAGAACAACACGTGTCAGCGGCCCCCTGTGGGCCCTGTCAGGGGGTGAAGAGGTTAGGCGCTCTGTGCGGCCGCACACATCCCGACCTTCTTGAAGACCACCATAATGACTGCTAATTACGCTGCCATCTGTGGGGTGGGCTGTGTTATGTAGACACCTGTTCATTAAGTCAGAGAAGGAAAGTTTTCTCTAAGAAGCACAAAAAAAGGATTAAAAAAACTCTTGCAATTATGATTAAAAAAACACTCCTTATGTGCAGATTTAAAGAGAGAACCCACCCAGATCCACATTAACCCACATACTTGTATCAATAAAACTCCTGAGCATGCAATAATTGAACTCCTCTGTGCCGCTAATGATTGAATGAACTTTGTGTGATACCTCTCCAGCTTCAGAAGGCATCACCAAGGTTAACCAGGCCATCGGGCAGCATTAGCAGGAGGGTGTTTGGAGGGGAAGCCAATAAAAAGCTCTCAGATATCTGCTGAAGGGGAGCACAGCCTGTCAATTCCATGGCCCTAAGAGCTGATCTGCCATTACCGACTCACAGAAGACTAATGAGAGCCATTCTGGTGCCAGCACCTTGAATAATATGTCGATACTCATTCAGGCTGTGTGGAATGCTACCTGTTTTATTTTTACTTGATGTGATACAGATCCTCCCTTATTTCCTCTGAACATAAAGCATTTGGCAAACCATCCCGGTAACTAAAAGTGTAATAATAATTCAAACATCCCGTTTTGTAGGAGCTCAAGGCCGAACATTTTAAAGCTGTCTCCTTCTTAGACATTTCCAGACACATCAATATCATCCCTATCTTTCAGTTTAAGATTCATATACACCCATGATTGCACATATTTCAACATTTTATCTGCTAAGCTTATGACTCCATTTAGCTTCAGATCCTCTGAGAGTGAGCCGGCACAGCAATCATAAACCGGAGGCCAATTAGGATGTTGACGGATTGATTTTGGAAGATAAATTTGGGATGTAAAAGGTTGACATAGCTGCTGTGTCTCTTTCACTGCGTGTGCGGCTCCCAATTAAGTGAGGAGATGCTGTTTTTTTTTCCTCCCTCCCTCTCTCTCTCTTTCTCCCTCTCTCTCTCTCTCTCTCTCTCTCTCCAGGATCTGAGTGTGTCCCTGACAGATGAGCCACTAATGAGAGCAAATCTCACTAAATCCTCAAGAAACATGATGAATTGAATCGTGTTCACCCTCTTCATTTGTTGTGTTCACAGACGAGACAAAACGCCACATCTATCTAGTCAACAAATGGCAAATGAGTAGGTGGGTCCATCATTTTCTACAGTGTCTGACTTCTTAGCATGATATTATGCTGGAATTACTCTGGCATAGATTTGTGCTGCTCATGATGCTGTTTTTTTTAAATCCACCTTGTCTGGCTTGAAACATCGTATGGAGGTGGAATGCAGACATATGTTTTGTCCTGAGGCCTCAATCTGCCTCCCTCCCTAATATTTACAAGACAAATTACGGCGGCTATCTCTCTCATTATCTCACTCCAAACCCTCACCATATGTATCCCTATTATTAGACAACGAGCAGAAGATGGCCTATTTTCAAATTTAAATTACCAAGTCTAACCTTAATTGGTTAGGAACGTTGTTTAGTGGATGGTATCAAAGTCGGGCTTGGGAGAGAATCCGACAGATGGCTTAGTCTTATGACTTGTATTAACACCTTCGAAGTTTAATGAACTGTTAATTGCTTTTCTAATACATAATGGGACTATTGGAATACATGCCGTAATGCAAACAGATTAGTTTGTAGACAACAGATAAACAGCCGTCCTGTTCAATGTCACCTTTAAGTACCTTGAAAAACAAAAACAAGCTAGAGGACACAGAGGAAACAGTTTGTGATGGAGGTATCATAAAGGTGCAGTCTAAGGTTTCTAAACTTTTAAACTTGACCTTTTTAGATTAAAGGGACTGTTGGGACTTTCTAAGTGATCTTGAAAAAGTCTTACTTCAAGGTATATGTCTGATCGTAATCCACAATTTAAACTGAGCTTATCAGCACTAATGAAGGTTATTTCTAATTGCTATTTCATAGCTTCCTGATTGGTTCGGACAGGACCGGATTGATTTACGGCCTCTATGACAACACCACGTAGTGAGAAGAGAGATCTGGGAGACCTTGTCGCGTTGTATCCAGTAAAAAGTTGTCTTGAACAAAGAAAAGTAGTGTTAAAAAGAAGATCCAATCTCCATTCATTTGCTTCAAAACAAACACATACCTTGTTAAGAGTCATGTCATCACAACAGTGTGCTTGCGATTCCAGCCAAAAGGTGTCACTGTGATCAACTTCAGACAGGTAGTCCTCAAAGTCCTTTAAATTACTACATATAATAACAGAAGTCACTTGAATTCACTTTTGTTGCTCATGTAGCAGCATCAGTTGCAATATTAGTCTATTTCACAACTATTGATGTCCCGAAGCAACTTTTTTTTGTCCTCTGAATCAAAATTCTATTGAACTAAAATCCCTCAGAAAAAAATCCACATTGAGCATAGTTGGTTTTTAACAGCTAAACACAGGATCTCAGCCTGTGGGTCGGGAATGCCAGATTTTTTTGCCAAGTGAAGATAATGTTAGCAGAGCTAGCCTTGTTTCTAGTCTTCCTTGCAGGTTAGCATCCATATGTCTGTGCTGGTTACACATTTCCCCATAGAGTTTTTGGATGTCATTTTAATCAGACACAGCTCACACACATCTTTATCTTTATTTTCTAGATGCTTGTGCTTGTTTACATCTAGATGGTAGAGCATAATAACATTATACCTATAATCTAGTGTTGGTTGTCTGTACTACAGCATAAACATGACAAATAACCATTATTTTGTGCCTATAATGATAAAAATAGGAATAACTCATGAATAACCGACTAGTTATTCTGATGCTGACTTGGAAGGGTGACAGTATCTAGTTTTTCAGTTGAATAAATGCAGATATACCTATTTATTGCCAGCTTTAAAGCTGTCAGAGGTTTTAACCTTGGACTAGGTTACTTCTAACTTTAACAAAAACTCAGTAATGCTCCTCAGCAACATTTACCTGAAAGCTGAATGGTATCATTTCATTAAACAATTGCTAAAATTTAGATCTAAGCTATATAGCTTGCACTTCCAGAGGCACACTAGTCCTTACATTCTAGCTCTTAGATAATTTTTACTCTTGTACCACCAGGTAACTTGGTGGTGCAATTCATCCTGCTCTTTAGTGTGCACTCAAGTTCCTTCATATGATCTTTCTGTCCATTGGGTCTTCATCTTTCTGTGACATTTAAACTGCGTGTTGGGGGTTGATAGCATAGCTTCTGTTGCAGGTCTTCTTTTGCATTAAACATCAGGACTCCAAAAACTCTTAATTCACTGCAGAAGTTCATCTGTCTGTTTTAGCTGCGCTTGTAATATGGTGTGTGCATTGTACTTCCAGCTCCCATAAACGCACTCCTACCTCCAGAGGTAGTGCTTTATTAAATTAAGCCCTCTTTAAGGTCAATATACTTCTGTAATGAGTTGTCTCTTTTGATCATCAGAGGTTAGATTGTACTCTGATCCTCACTCCCTTTTAATGCTGTTCCCGTTGGCGTCACAGCTACACTAACACCAACAGTGATGTTTTTCATATTTTAGCGTTAAGACAGTGCATGTAATGCTTTGCATGCTTAAAATCCATTTCCATAGCTAAGTGTAATTTCCCCCTCAGTTTGTTGCTGTTTAATGAGCTGAAGGCTTGTTTGTGTGCCTCCCAATGTCACCAGAAAAGTCATTCAAGCGGCAGTGTCAGGATTAAATCAAATTAGCACTACGACACTGCCACTTTAAATCAAACTGTTTAAGTCGAGCATTTTGCATTAATCAATATTACATAAAATGTTCCTCTTTTTTTTTTTCCCCATGAGTCTTTGCTTTTCCATCCACAGTTTGAGGAGGGGTCTTAATGTTGGAATGTAAGCGCAGCGAGGCAGGAGGGGCATAGCAGAGGGGAGAAAATGACCAACATTGATTTATCCTGGATGTTCTCTTGTCTGGTTGGTGCCGTCAGAACACCTCGCTGCATCCCATTCCCTCCCATTATCTCTCTGCGATCGCTGCAGTCCAACGAGTTTCCTACAGGGTCATAAATACTTCCCCCAGACCCCATACTGCTTCCACATCATCCCCCAGACGCCGCCTAATGACAGCGAAAGACAGACAATGCATCCTTTCTCTCGTGACTGCCGTGCTTCTTCTCTCTGTTCATACACATTTTACAGTGGCTGAAGAACGTATACCTACACCATGAGAGGCCGGCAGCGGTGTGTCCCCAAGACTTTGCATTTAAAATGGTACATTAAAGCAACATGTCTGAAAGTATTGCACATGATTGATGTCAGTAACGACATTGTTTTCTCTGTGTGAACGTCATGTGTGCTTCTATACAGTAAAGGCCACAAAGAGGAGAAAATGCTGGAGCCTTGAAACAAATATCATTTGATAAAAAAAAACAAGAGGGAAGACAGGGATGCCAACCCTAAACTCACTTGGAAACTGAAATACGGAGTGAGTCAAAAAAATCCAACACCCCTCAATGGGACTCAAACAATCTATCAAAGACAATAAATCAAATTAATTATTTGGACTTGTTGGTCGGCCAAATCAATTAGAGAGCAGTACACAAAGAGCTGCTAGCATAAACAAAGTCTTTTCCGCACAAACATCCCCACCAACAGCCCTATTAGCAAGAAAGCCACATTCATAAACAGCTAACATGGGTCAAAAAGAAAAAAAAGGAAACTCATCTGATTCACCACAGCTATGAGGCCAGGTCAAGTGGGTGGTCAATTGTGTCATTGTTCCACATGATCAATTGTTTGTACAGTAAATTGCAGACAACTTGCTTTTCATTTAGCAGTGTACAGAGGGAAGCTGCAGACTCCAGACAAACTAATGACCTCTGACTAAAAATTTGGCAAGGTATTGGACCTGAGAGTGCACCCGGCAGAGAGACTGTCTTGTCCCAGTTTTGGTTTTGTTGTCTGAGAGACGAATGCAAATTAGTTGTGCAGACAAACTATCAGGAAAAACAAAAGCATGATGGAAATAGACACCAATTATTAGGCCAAACTAGCTCAGACTGGTTTTTACAAAGAATTCAGTAAAAAAAAAAAAAACCATTAATGACAGACATTTGGTTGTTAGATTTAAGTTATTTAGTCCACATTTAAGGTCAAGATTGCTGTGAACTTAATTTCAAACTTGAGACTTCAGACACTTTCCTAGTGCCACATTGGTGCATTTTAGCGAGGGGCTCAATTTTTCTTTTACACCAACAATAATACTGAAAGAAAAGTATCAGAAAAAGTCCAGAATCAGAACATATGAAAACAAATCAGTGTTTATTTTATAATTCATTTTACAGTCAGTTTTCAGGATAGAGCCCCAAAAAAACATTGGCTTTGCGTTTAGGAGCTGTCGTTTCGTCCATGTTTTATAAAGTCTATGGAAATAACACAAGAAAAGCTCATCAAGGTCTGATGAGTTACAGTTCAAAAACCACAAACTGGCATTCTAGCTAACTAGACAGCAATATTAGTAGTCAAGCTTATTAGCTTCTTGCTAAGTTAGATGACAAAGCTTTCAGTGATGGCCCTGAATTTCATCAAACATTTATGAACTGGTCCTTCTTGTTATTTAGTAATTTCACCTAGCTTACTAGCTTTCATTTCCCTGGTGTAATATAATCATTCAGAAAAATAGTGTCCTTCCAAATGGTAAATATTATAAAGAGACTGATGTTTTGACTCACTTTCAGCTATTTGTAAACTTTTATACCCTCTAGACTGGTCATGCATTAAAAAAACAAAGAAAGTGTATCAGAGGTTACATTTCAGTACAAAACTGTATTGCACAGCTGTTTGTAGCCACATACTGTACACAAAGTGACAATTGTGAGAAAAAGTGTAAGTAACCTTGTTTGATTTAACCATAATTTAACCTTAGTGTCAAGTTCTTTAAGTTGCAACAGAAATTCTGGTATAGCTTGGCCCCATTGATCGGCTGTTTCCTACCGATACCCAGTCCAGCTTTGAGGGGTTTGATCCAGTTGATGCCCGATACCAGGATTGGAATCGGTGCATCCCTAACAGCTATCACTAAGCTATTTGTGCTTTCTTAACAAATCCCTGAGTAACACAGACTCAAAAACAGAGCAAAGTACTTTATCCTTCCAGTGAGGGTTTAGAAATCTGCGTACAAAAAGAAAGGTGAACTCAGGCTTCCGTTTGTTTTTACACAATCATGTCACACAATTAGTAGATGCGTAGGAGGTCAGAGAAATGCACTGAAGCTGTTAACAGTAAAGCTATGGCTGAACTAAGTATAAGTTTCATTGTTCAATTACTGGACCCCACACTGTGTTTGGCAGACCATATTTAGGGACAGTCAGCTGGCAGAATGAATTGGCCACCCACAGATCGCTCGCATTGTAAAGCTGCCTCATGCTCTATTAGTCCCCACTGTTTGAATGTATACATTAAAGATAGACGAACAAAATCAGACAGCGAGGCCGACTCTGCACCATGAAATCAGGACATCATCGTCCTTTGGTCTGAACATGAATATTCACACCAGTTTACCATGTTACAAACCAAAGCATGTGTGTCAGCGAGCTTTGATGTGATGCTCTGAGTGACTCCTCATTCATGCACATATTGTAAACTGTAATATATGACCTCGGGTTGAGCTTTTTTTTTTTTTTTTGAGGGGTCTCGCAGACAAGCCGTGCACTGGGGAGGGACACGAGTGACTGAGCATTGCTCTATTGAGTAAGCCTCCTCTAATAGAATGGCGTGTTTAGGCCTGTCATTCAAAGCAGAGGAGCGGTGTATGATGAGGAGGCTGGGTAAATGAGTGTTTTAGCAGGCATGCCTAATGTCTACAAACCTGTGGTGTTTAGTTTGCTGTTAAGGATGGCATTATCAGAGACGCAGACCCGGGGATGCTGATCAACCCTGAGGTCCTAACACATGGGATGGAGTTTCTGGCTCATTTCCTGCACCATAATCAAGGCTTATGCACCTTTTGTGTGAGCTTCAATAGATGTGTGAGTGCATTTATAGAATCTGAAGGCTTGTTTTTGTGTAGCTATGCTCGGCACTAGATGTCACTTTTCTCTGTTCATGTCGTTGTCCCCTGTCCGTCTGTCTATCTCTCTCGTCCTCTCTCTCACCCTCTAATGGAGGAGGGAGGGAATCGGCTAATTAAGGATGTAAATGGAACTGAGGAGTGACAAAGAGCCTGCTTGTAATTCGCATCTAAATTGTCTCTTACCTCAGCAGAAAATTTATCACAGGAGACAATGTCAACTTTTACACGGGCAGAGCCATTTGCATTTTTTCGAATTCATTACAAGGGTGGCGCTGCAATCATAAGCCGTGATACAGAGCCCTTACCCTCCCTCCATTCCTCCCTCCGTTCTGCTGCACCCACCCCACCCATCGCTACCGGGTAGAGGATAATCTGATGGGTTCCTCTTCAGTGGTCACTCAGTGGTAGAGGAGATGCAGGGAGGAAAGGATGTGAGTAGAGGAAAGGGAAGAAAGAGGAGTGGAAAGAAGAGGGTAAAGATGGAGAAATGACTAAAGAGGGAGGAAAGAAGGAGAGAGAATGAGAATAGAGGAAAGGAAAGGAAAGGAAAGGAAAGGAAAGGAAAGGAAAGGAAAGGAAAGGAAAGGAAAGGAAAGGAAACGGCAAAGGAAATGGCAAAGGAAATGGCAAAGGAGTATGAGGGGAAAAATTAGAAGAGAGGAAAAGGAAAGACTGGAAAGGACAACAAAGGAAAAGAAGAGAAAATGTCAGAAATAGGAAGGAGATGAGCCAAGAAAAAGGGAGGAGAGGAAATTTTAAAAGGAGAAGAAAGGGAACAATAAAAAAGTCGAGGAAGAGCTGTAAAAGTAAGAAAAGGAAAAGGAAAGGAGAAGAGGACTTGGAAAATAAATAAAACAATAGAAATGAAAAGGAAAGGGAAAGAAGGGTGGATAGGAAAAAGGAGAAAACAAAAGAGATTAGAGGAGAAAAGGAGGGGAAAGGAAAGAGGAGGAGGAATAAAGAAAATGATATGAGAAGGAAGTAGGAAAGGAAATGAGAACGGGAGTAACAAGGACAGAGGAGTGGAGAGTTTGTTTCATGTGAAACATAAAGTCCTCCACCCACTTGTTTATGTGTGTTTGTGTGTTCATGTGTGTGCGCATATGTGTGTGTGTCTGAGCGTGCATGTGTGCAGCAAAGCCACAGCACTCTCCCGAGCGACAGAAACCTTGTTGTGATTTATGCAGCCTGAGATATGAGTGCTGGTTACGCAGTAGCAAGACATCGATCTGACAAAGCAAACCAAACAATAAAGAGGCGAGGAAGATGATGTGCCCAGTGGAGTGGAGAAATGGAGAGTGTACCTATAAGAGCTAATTATCTTAGCACATAATTCTTCAGGTTAAGACAGGGGGGAGCTGAGAGCCAGCCAAGCCACAGCTGTCTGAGAGGAGGCTCAGCTGTACAAAGAGCCCAAAGGTCCCAGACCACGGTCAGGAATGAGTCAAAATAAAATGTATGACTGTGCAACTTGAAAATAAGCTGTAAGATTTTAGGAAGAGGGTAAAGGACTTGATGGATGTGTGTGCAGGACACGTCAGATATGTCAGGCACTAAAAATCACATTTTTTATTTATTTTTGCAGAAAACTTCAGTTAGATATATTAAGCAGGTTAAAAAAATCTTTTAGTTTATTTAACAAAGTGTCTTTTGTAGACATGAGCCTTTTAAGCAAAAATAATACTCAATAGTCACTGTTAACTGTTCACTGACTATTCAAATAGTTTAAATGAAATCGTAGATTTCCCCGTCCACGATGCAGACATAAGGATATTCATTTGATGACTGTGCAAAGTTGTTGAAGGCTAGTTAGTTGTGGATTTGATCTGTGAATACATTCTAGTTTTACCAGCAAAGTTTGAACCTAACCTGATTTTTTGCACATATTTCCATAGAATTCCCCAGAACTCTTTTTTTATTGCGAAAATCAGTTTTTCTCAGTTTTGAGTCTCACCATACCTGTTTTACTGCTAACTGGCACTTATCACTAATACTTTCTCATGTTATTTGGAATGTTTTTATGTTGTATCTGAGGTTTTTGGTTATTTATTTGCAAAAAGAAAACAGTGAACAGACACTATTTGGCAGTTATATCTTGTTACAACCAGGAGCCTGTAAAAACACTTGAAAAACATTATTTTTATTTGTTTTTCATTTTTTATTTTTGGTTGTTTTGGATGAGAGAGTCTTTGTACTTCTCAACAGCTTCTCATGTCCCTTCTTTCTGATGTTGCTGTCTCTTGGTATCGCTACATCTATCACTACCGCCGTCTATGCTCTTGGTAGGGGTATTTAGCAGTGCTGTGTTCACACTGTACTTCTTTCGTTAGGCTTGGCAAGCAGGAGGTAGTTTAGTTCCCCCAGGTTCTCAGGTCAGCTGCCCTTGTGTTGAACTGTCCTGCTATTGGGGCTCAGTACCCTATCTCATTGGTTGGGGGTGATCCTGAACTCAGCCCCACATTACCCGGTGTTTTATGATACCTAAAATTCAGTGGAGTGGAAATCTTTTTGTCATTTTTTTTAACTTGTTTATCTTCTTTGAAATAGTTAGGTGAGGCTATGCTCTGAAATACAAAGCCTGTATTCTTCAGTTAGTAATCTTATAGGGACCTGGTTGGAGGTTATATAACAGCTAGAACTGGGCTTTATAAGTCTGTCAGCAGCCCATTACAATCACTGAACAAATTCAAACTCCACACTTTGAATCTGGTCTCCCAACCTTCTCCATTAGCCGTGACAATAACAATGATAATATTTGCAATGATTATTTCCCATCTTGCAAAACTATTCTCTGCTTCTGTAAGCAGCGATGCTTTAATTAGACACAAGCAGACATATACACAAAGACTGGGGCGGTGGGTGCTCCCTGCCATTAATAACACTATATAAAAGCAGAGCCAGACAGCCTCTGACACTTTTAGTAGTTTGGGAAACAAGATGTAATCTGCGTTTGGTGCCAGGAGCGGACCGGGGCTGCGTGTGTTTGAGAAGGAGAGAGAGGGAGGGAGTGTGGCCTGTAAGTCAATGCAAACAGAGCAGTGTGAGTACATCACTGATGAAGACATTATCTGTGAGTTATACACGCTCAGACAGCGGGAGGGAGAAGAGTATAGGAACTATAAGACAGAGAAAGTGACGCGTGGAATGGGCATCTGCTGTTGCCAAGGCAGTCCACTGATGTGTGTGTGTGTCTGTGTGTGTGTGCTGTAAGGCTTTGAGGAGATGTGAAATTTCACTGACATGTAAAAATGAGACTTTTTAATGTTGCACCGGTGTATTTAGTTCACAATCCGGTCTTTCTGTTTGGGTGCTGTGAGCTTTCGTTGCATTGTTTTTTATGTGGCATTGTGTTTTATTGCAGCGTTTTGTGTTGGGCATGAGAGGATGGAGCAGAGGATGAGGTTCTGTTTAGTGGCACCCCTGGCACCCATCTAACCTTGGCATACTGCTGGGCATGCTCCAGTGGCCCTGAACATGCTGAGGTTTGAATCCAGAAATGCCTTTGTGCAGCACAGGCCACCAGAGGAGAGGTGGGAGGCTCCATTAATATATCCTCAACTGTATTACATCAGTCAAGACTCCAGAGCCTGACCCACAGACCAAGTCTCCTGTACAGCCGCAACATTAAGAGGAGAATTTGCTTCAAGTGAAGCGAGATCTCCCAAAATATTAAAAATTGACAAAGATTTATTAAAATCTGACCAGTTTGAAGAATCAGTCTGAGCGCGCTCAGTTCATGCAGGGTCAGTTTGTGCCATTGTTTTCTTGTTTGTGTATTTATTTGTTTAATAAAAACCATGAATTCTAATTCTGGCAGCACAGAACGGCCACATTAACCAGGCATGGCAGTCTGGGATGGGGTCCAGCTGGAAGCATGCATGGGATGCTGCTTTCCCGTGACAAAACTGGCTTCACTGGCAAGGGCTAAATAGTTTCTCATTTCCATAAAGTCAGTTACAAAAAAAGAAAGAAATGATGAAAAATCATACATAAAGAATTAAATCTTGCCACTGCCTTTTAAGTTATAGTTCCACAACCGATTGCTGTAATTATATTTTGATTTGTAGATTTTCTTTCAAATGTTTTATCTCACCTGAGGTCACTGATAACACAGTAAGGGGTGTTGTGCTAAAGAACTGGAATGTAAGAGACATGATCGTTTCTAAATCCAACTTCATTATTCATCTCCTCCCCCTCTTATTTTTTCTCTTTTTTTTGGCTGCTTGGATTGTTGGATGAGTGTCTACATTGCGTGTATGTGCATGAGGAAACGTCTGGGTGAGGGGTTGAGTTCAGGAAAAGTGCATCAGAGTGTGTATGTATGTGTATGTATGTGTGTGTGTGTGCATGTCTGTGTGTTTGTTACTGACTGTGGGTCCCTGGTGACCATATCTTAGTTTTGACATGGTTGTCAACCAGCTTCACCCTGAGCCTGTGTGATGAAGGGGACTCGTGTGATGCATGGCACACATACAAAAACACACATTTGCACAAATGTATTGATTGTTTGTGTTTGTTTTGTTTTGTTTTTGTTTTTTTCTTAGGGTGCAGATGCATCACACAGACTCTTGAATTTGTATAACTCTGAGAGAGATTGTGAATGCATTTTTAACCAACTTAAATTAGTGAAGTCGTAAATGGAGTTCTGCTGAATGCTTCTCATTGGCTCATGAGTAAGCCCTTTACATTTCATGAGCGGGATCCAAAGCCAAATGAATGTAAAAACTCAAACGAGGACATCGTCACATAGCAGCAGTGCTATTAAACCTCCCTTCCTCCTGCCATTCCCAGCATGCTGCAGAAGCACGCCGCTAATCTTTGGTACTCTTGCCTTCATTGGCCTTTACTGTGTACAGCCGCCTTTCTCTCGCACTTTCATCAGAATCCCATTTCCCCCCATAGCCCGGAAGCCCCCCTCTGAAACTCTAGCCCCACCATTCTGGCCTGGCTATGATGGATGGCAGCACCTCAGGTCCTCTCAGCCTGTCCATCAAGTCCTGCGATTAAAACACTTGGAATGACCAACATTTTTCTCTCTCTCTCTCCCTCTTTCAGCCCTCTTGTCCCCCATGCCACCCCTCCACTCTCAGGCCACCACCACTGCAGCCCTCTGCCCCCTCACCTTTCTCACCCTCCCTCCGACACTCCTCTCCCACTTCAACTGCCCCCAGAACCCCACAATCCATCTTGTGGAGAAAAAACATCATTTATTCTGTACTTCCCAGATAATTTACTTTTTCTCTCCCTCTTTCGTTCCTCTTTTCTTTTTTCCCCTCCGTTCTACAGGAATTCTCCATTTCCCTATAAAATGAAAATTCATCTGGAATTACATCTTATGTCATCATTATGTTTATTAAGCGTGGATGATGTATATGAGGAGCTGCGGCGTGCCGCTGAGTGCTTAATGATGCATAAGATTAAGCCGAGCCTCTCAGCTGTGCTGAGACTCCCCTCTGCTTCCCAGGCTGCAGACACACGCTGGGGGAACAGGCTCCAAACGGCCATCAGGTGAACAGGGGAAAAAGGAAAGCCTTCATCCTCTTTGTGTGTCAGCACAGAAGGAGGAAAAGTGTGGAGTTTGTGCACAAGAGTTGCTGATAGGGGAGGATCAGAGAGTTGGCACAGACTTGAGAGGAGAAGGAAAAAAGTGTTTGTAACAGTTTGTGGGGCGCAGTCAAAGTCATATCTGTAACTCTGTCCTCAAAAAGTAACCACTGCAGCTATTTACTGCAATAACTAAGCATCCTGTTACCTCCTCCTGTCCTCCAGTTCCACATAGCTCCCTTTCCCCTCTCTGATCTTCTCATACTTTGATCCAAGCAAACACACACTCACACAAATGAAGGATTTGCTCTGGGCCTCCCTCTAGCATAGCAGCAGAAGCACCAGCAGTCTACGACAAAAACATTATCCTTCTGGTGCTAAACAATCCAATAAACCTCTCCACGGGGAAGAACTTAACCTCTCCTCTCCTCCGATGCCGGCTTCCACACCACGTGACGGCTGCCACAGTAAATTCAAATCATTAGTCTTCTCACTCTGCCATCACACAGGGAAGGGGAAAAAAATCCTCCTCTATTAGTAATGGAGACCTCGTCAGAGACCTTCCTCTGAGAGCCCTGCCTTCCCAATTCCCACAGGAAAAATCCCCAGCAAAAAACTAATTCTACTTTTAATAATCTGTCATCAGGACCAGAGGCAGTCATAAATTATGTGGGGAGCATGTGCGGGAGCGGGCCACGAGAGGGAACTCAGGGGGAGAAATCAAAGCCCGAGTTTGACAAAGTTTGCGGAAGATAAATAATAACTTACAAACAGGATTAGTTGTAAAGTCACGGTTGAGCGCCGTGCCAAGCGGTTTCCCTAGCAGTCTATGTGGGATGAAGAATTTACAGACACACCTGTCATTAGCACCCCCCTCCCCCTCTTCCTCCTCACATCCTCCAACCTCTCTTTTTATTCTTACTCCTCTAGTCTCCCTCCTCCTCCTGTCTTTACAGTTTTTCCTGTAATAGTTTGTGTTTCATCATGGTTCCCAGGGCAGGTGCAGGAGGAGTAGGATTTTGTGGAGCTGTAGGAGCTGGTTAAGAGGTAGCATTAGCGTAGTGTGGCAGGGGAAATGGCCTCTTCCTCCACCCTTAAGTAAATAAACATGAATAACCAATCAGCCTCCTGCACACAAGCAGCACAGTACGAATAGCAAATGGAGCTGGTATGTACCCTGAGAAGCTGATGAGACACCATCGATTGGGATGATTGCTTTCTGGGCATCTTTGTGTGCGTGTTTATATTCATGAAAATGTCCGTAAACTGTGGCTGCATTATCTTCTGTGTCTGTGTGTGTGTGTGTGCACGTGTGTGCGGTACGGAGTTGGCGAGAAGAAAGATCTATGAGCCGTAGGGTTGTTCTCTCACTGTTTCCATGTCAATATTTGCTGGAACGATCGACGTGCATCATAATCGGCCCCCTCCATCACACTGCGGCTAAAGGCCCATCTCCATCAGGTGACAGAGACCAGTCAGGTGATGAATCCCCCCACAGCCAACCAGGAGGGGAGGAACTGGCTGAAATAAGACAAGGCATGTTCCCACAAGTCTGTGTCAAATCTCTATTGATTTAATCATCAACAGAAAGACTCACTCCTGACTTACACAGCATTGGGTCACCTGATGTGCTGCAATAGATAACTGTTTTAACTTTAATAGACAACAGGCAGGTGTTAGTACCGTTGATATAGTTCAGTTTTTTTTTTCTCTGTTTCCCTCATTCTTCAAGTTAACCTAGACAGGAATTCAACAGTTTATCATTTTGTTGCTCTTTATTATTTAGTAGTTTGTATTTAGGTGACAAAGAACATTGTTTCTGCATGTCTTTTTTTTCATCAGCAAATCTCATTACCAATTTAGATACAATTTATTTGTTTACTTCCTAAAAAACTTCCTACATGCTTGTAGAAAACTGTTCTGAAATTTATTTCTGGGGGTTAATATTTTTGTAAACATTTGATCCCAATGAGGTATGTTTGAGGTTGAGGTATAACTATTCTAACTGTGCGTGTCTGCTTCATGTAACGTCACCATCATCATTGGAATGAGTGGAAACATGGCAGGAGCGGCGCAAAACTGGTCTCGAGCCCGTGCAACTGTTTTACGGGAGACTTAGGCCCCGTTTACAGTACGTTTCACTCTAAAATGCAAAAAATGTAGAGAAAAAAAAAACTGCATTTACACGGAAACGCTCTTGGACTTAAAACGCTGTCGTATGCATGCCAGGTCTGTAGTTGGGGATATAACTGTAGTGTCTTTTGGTGGCCATCCACCAAAGAACAGGTAGGCTGAACATCTGTCATATATATTAAATGCGTCTTCCCTGGTTGCAGAAGTGATGCAACAGATGCAGATTTTGTTGAAAGACAGTCAGCAGATTCAGCAGCACAAGCACAACAAGGTTGTCTGCCATTGAGCCGTTATTGTTGTCCGTTTCGTGCATGGCAATTTCAAGTTCCCACAATGAAACTGGAATGCGCAAAGCGGACTGTGACGTCAGCTTTTCCACTGAAAACTCCGGCTAGGTGTTTACACGGCACTGATGGCCACAGCATTTAAAAAAAAAAATCCACTCTGGATTTCATTTCCAAAAATTTGTGTTAGGTCGACTTAACTGTGCTTCCATGTTAACAAGAGGCGAAGTGCCGAAGGCCGAAGTGCAACAATACTTTTGCTGAACAATAGTCGGCCAGAAGGCTTGAAAAGAACTTTGCAGACATACATCCAAAGTCACAGATACAGGAGAGGATAAGAGTAATGCGTGTCGATCAGGAGCGTCATGCTTTGTTCTTCATTGCTGGGAATTTTCTTGTTGTTTAGACTCAAGGTCCAAATCTCATAATTTGTCTTTTCAAAGGGAGTAAAAACTGTTCAATGACTTGGCGACTTTGGAGCATGACAGCAGTGGAGGAAGCTTCTGGAGAGCTGACCAAGTTGGAGAAAGTGGGCCTGTGGTGGTGGTGGGGGAGGGGTTCTAGGAGAGAGAGAGAAGTTCAAATGAAGAAGTTTATCTTTAACTGTTAGTCACGTAAAGCTGATGAGAGGTTTCAGAGGGACATTATAGAGCCTTAAAATTGGCGTGATCTCCCGTCTTTAGAGAATATAATGGAGTACACATGGTGATGAGCTGTTTTAGAAAGTGAAATGATGCCTTTCATAAAACTTTTGTCCCTTTAACTTGCAGTTTAACAGTTTGGTAGAGCATTCTTCGAGTCGCTGTATCTCATTGAAAATGTGCTGAAGTGAGTAAAACTTTATTGGGTGATCTCTACAACTTGAAATAATTTTTCTGAAATATGTCGTTTCTGATCTCAGTGCCCTAACAACATTTAAAAAATATAAAAAGATATTATTTATTATTTTTCTTTCTTGGATGAAACATTAAGGGATCAAAAATAAAGTTGACGTCATATCTATTGCATTTAAAAAGTGCAAGTTAAAGGGTTAGAAGGAGAGGAAGTCAAAGGGTTATATTTGTGCCCGAAGTACAAACATTTACAGCCTTGGAAGGAAAAATGGGTTGAGAGCCACAGACATAAGGTGGATGTTGGAAGTAATGAAATAAAAATGATCACAACTAGTATAGTGAAAAATGCCTGCCTCATGGCTTGAGTAAAGTTGGTCTGAAACAACCTCGACTGGTTCCATACCTATTGTAAACAGCACATTGTTTTTAGCTAACTTTGAAATACCACCTTAAATACTCCTGTGCGTCCGTCTCATTGAGCACCACATAAAGAACGCAGATCAAGCGTGTCCCGTGAAAAACCCTGAGAAAATGCATACATGCAGTACTGGGATTTCAACCCTGCAAAGTAAAGTGCTCAATTTTCGCTCCATTCTCCAGCGATACCAAAGAAGCTCAATCATACGGGGACAGTAATATGAATCAAGGACAGCTCACTCACTCTCAATTGCAGCTCGGTCTAACTGGGACCACGGGTAAAGCAGAAACTGGGTTTCTCAATTCAAATGGGAGAGCGAGTAGGCCAGCCGGACTCTCCGGCACGTCTCGAGGCTGATAGATTACCTACTGCAGTAAGGACAAAGGGAATGAAGATGACTACTCTGCCAAAGCTGGCTACAGATGAGACATGCACGGCTGAATGACCATGGTGCACCTCACCCATTTGTCTATGTGTTCAAGTTTTGTTCCAGGCATGACAAAGGAGTACGTACACCACACTATTGACATATAGTCTCACCTTTATATCATGGAATATCTTGTTCCAACTTTCATTTTGAGTTACATTTTGAGCATGTTAGAGCATCCATCAACTGGATTGGCCACTTAATGTCCCATACATGCTGCTATTTATTATAATACTTGTTCTACGAAGGCATAAATCCAATTTTGTATCCATCAAGTTTGTCTCAAAAGTAAAACGAGAGAAGTAGGAAGTCTAAAAACTAACAAAACAACAACTCGATGATTAAATAAAATATATTTTTTAAGGGATGTTGTTGGACTTTGGAGGCGTTATTCTCTGTATGAAGGCAAATAATTCTGCAGCCAGCTGTTTTTTTTTCCTCTGAGTACATGATGTGCCATCCTCGGAGATTAACCTAGATGTTCTTGAGGCCAGGTTCACTTGTATCTGAGCCACAGTCGTATATTACAATGCAGCTGAGGTGGCAGTGGCAGTAACTCATTCTTTTCTATTCTATTCCGCCTCTGCATATTCCACAAGCCCCCGCTGCTCTGCACTTAGAAGGTCACCTCTTTCATCAGCTATTCTATTTGCATTCCAAATCGCAGGTACATGAAAAATGTGCTGCTGAGTTTTCGCGACGGGCCCTTCGAAGGCAGATTAGATAGAATTTGCCATACGAACCTTATGCACGCTAACCTTTGCAGATGGCCCCACTATTGTGGAGAAATGGATTGCCTAATAAACCATATCATCCGACATATTTGCCGCTTGGCTGACCAAATAGAGGCTGTGTTTTTTGAGCAAATTCCCTTTGTCAAATTTGTCAGTGCTCATGCTGCCGTTTTAGGTTTGGGTCATAGAGGAGGAGGAGGAGGAGGAGGAGGAGGTGGGATCCTAAGTGTGTCGGGCTAAAGTGCCGAGCAATTTGGACTGTTTCTGAAGATGAGACAATTTTTCCACAAGATTTATTTCATCAGAGGGGAATATTTCATCTGCTCTCTGGTTGTTTGTTGTGTGACTCTTCTTCCATTCTCCCCTTGTATACTGTACAAGCTGACGTATGTGGAGTCTAGTTAAACAGTTATGGATAATTGTTGCCTTTTATACCACCTGACTGATTGGAAAAAGAAAAAGTAAATGGTTATTAATAACGCATTAACACCTTTCATTTCGGCTGCTTTGTTTTCTGCTTTGTGTTCTCTGTTGAAAAAAAAACCCCTCTCTTTCTCTGTTTCCTCATCTTCATCTGCTTTTCTGACACTCATCTCCATTATTAAGCATCAAATTCCCTATATAATTGCACTCCGTCTATATTTAATGTTAGATTAGAAGGTAGTCAAGAAACAATGCTATTTCTAAACCTTGCAAGGTTTTCACCAGAAATCTAATTTCACAGCGGAGCCCTAATTCATCGCTCCCAGAAAAACCTCTTTCATCAAACTTTGCATATGAGCAGCCAAGTGATGCACAGGCTCTTAACGGCATGCTTTGCCTCCTTTGGTGAGTTGGCCAACCAATCCATCTTCCTGAGTGTGCTCAGAGCCGAGGAGTGGGCAACCGATGCTCCCGTCACTGGGCTCCTGCGGGAGATGGATTGGGGCTCCATCGCCCACCTCCAGTCCGGTACCGGCCCAGTGGCACAATCTGGACCTCGGCACTGAGAGCCACGTGGTGGGCCTTGTGGGGCTCTATGAGAAGGCTGAGTGAGGCAGGATGGAGGATGCTGTGTCTCAGTCACTCATGTAGAATCCAGATCCTCTGCTCCACAGGAGATGGAGCTGGACCTCCTGTTTGTGTTGCACAGAACAGAGTGAGGGTGTCCAAGTCATTGCCTGCTTGTGCAGTCACTAATGCAGGCGTTTTATCTATGACAAAATGTCAAACAATAATGAGATCATCAGCAAAAGAGAAGAAAACTTACTGACACACTCTGACTTGTTTAGCATATTAAAGGCAGAAATTGCAATCTACTTAAAGATGTCTGACCTCCATCTTTTGTTGCATCCCTAATCGAGTAGAAGTCACTGAACTGTCTGACGTGAAAACAAATACAATAAGTGATGGCCCTGATTAATTTAATACTTCTTTTTTAAAATGCACATCAACCCTTGAAACAGCTTGTCCTTCAGCCGGAGGAGGAGTTCAGTTTCTTGCCATCGTATCGTTCATTCATGACTGCCTTTGGAACTGAAGTGAAAGCTTCTTTTATTAATCACAAAGAGCTCAAGTCAAGGCTTTGCACTTCGTTGCGTGCATCCAATTTACAGCAGCGATAATTCATGCTATGCTAAACATTTCTTGTAAAATGTCACTTTGTGTTTGCAATTAATTTCTAAATTAATAAGCATTACTTTTGAGTTATGGCGTCAAACCCTTTACCTTGGTTGCTGAAGAATGCATCAAGGTGCTACCTGGATGATGGAGGCGATGATAAGACTGGGACTCTGAGGAGACATGAAAGCTACCAAACCTGACAGATTATTGAAAGTAACGCAGTGCAACAAAAGTTTGGATGATTTCAAACATCTGTTAATTTTGGAATTAGGGATAGGTATCGATAACTGGTTCCTGTTAAGAATGTATTAGAAATGGTTCAGTCCATTGACATCATCAGCCTTTATGCTTAACAATTCCCTTGTTGATTCTTAACATTAGCGGCTGGACCTTACGTTGACATCATGTAACGTGCCACATGTGAATCACGCTTGTCAGTCAGCAGCAGAATTTGCTGCCAATGGTGGAGAGATCGAAATTATCAAAAGGCTTTACTTTTCCAAAAATGACGCTAAGTGGAACACAAATTTCAAAAAGGAAAAAATGGGAAACAAACCAAGTTTCAGTGTTTTGTTTCCCATTTTTTCCTTATTGAATATCAGTTAAACCAGTAGTACACAGATTAATACCCATCCCTTCTTAATAGTGGATGTGATTGGTTGTGCAGCTAATATCTTTTCTAGCATTGTCGTAATGGAAACTAAAGCCCTGCCATCAACATTAGCATTACATGTAGTTATCGTGCAGTGAGTTAGAGAATCCTGTGCTGTCAAGCATTTAACGTACATTATTTCATAGACTGAGTTTTCCCTGTTTGTTTATTGATAGTATGAATTTGTGAGGAGTCTGCAGCATTAGCTCATGCTATATTTTTACTAAGCTAAACTCCCTGCAGCAATGCTTGACACCGCAACCCCAAAAAAAGACAACTGGAGTTGACACTTTGCCCCCAATCCTTCACAGCATTTGACAATTCTTTGTTGCCATCACTAACCCTGGGTGGCAACAGCTGGAACACATACTGTACTATTCTTTTCATTAGTTTGCCGAAAAAAATGCTTTAATTATTGATTAAAATTTATTTAATTGCTGAAACACCCAATTTGTAACCTGGGAAATCCTTTAACATCAGTCGTGACTTAAAGAAACCATAAGGTCAGCATTTCTAATTGGGATTAAATTTAGTCACTAAAACTTGTTAGATTCAAACTAAGATGCTAACACAATGCTACGTTACTTATCATGAAGGCTGCTTAAGATTCTGTCGGGAGTTTTCTTAAAAAAATTCTTTCACTTGAAATCAGCCTAAATATTAACAACTGACTTCATCCTCGTCTCCTACATATTAACTCTGTCACTCACTGTCGTCTTAATCTCACTGCAAACCACGGCGGTCTGGTCCGTAGGCCTGCAAGCCCTGCTTTCTAGTAGGGAGCTGAGTGTGTTAAGTTACCTCCTCTATGAGGTATCATGTGTCCCTCATCTAATGCAAGCTATGGGCCCTTGATCAAAAGGAAACCAAAGAGTGGGAGGTCAGACATGAGGGTGAATTCACCTGTCACATGCAGAACAGGTGCATACATCTCTGCTTATAAATCAGATCACTTCAGTTAACTCCAAGATTTACATCTGGAACAACATCAGAGCTGCTTTGGGTGCAGGTTTGAGGGATGTTGATCAAAAATCTTTAAAATTGTGATTTTGATACAAGGGTTTTTCTCTCTCTACAAGTGTCCCATCTCCGCTCCCTCAGTGCCACTGATGGCAACATCTATAACCTGTCCTCTGATATTTCATTCCCATACGGGAGCCATGAACCTAAGATGTAATCGATACACAGACACACAGGCCTCCTGTGTTATTACAAGGGGGACAATGTCTGCTCAGCTTCCCGTGCCGTTACACAGTTCAGGCTTCCAATTAACCTGAGCGGATCCCCATGCCAATCACACAGGGCTTCTATCGACAAGCCGCATGAAAAGAATAATGTTGTTAGGATGATGTAGCTCACGGTAGGAGGGCTGCACCCCCCACCCCTCCCAGTGCTGACAGGGATGAGTGTTGTAGTCATTTATCACCTCCTCTCTGGTCACTGAGGGGCCAAACGGGGCCGTGCGCCTTTCACACCCAGCCCGTGCTTCATCGGACTACAATCAGAATACATCTGATTACAGTGACTGAGCCAAGTTTCAGCATCCAAACTGAAACCGGCCGGTCTGAAAAGCTGGTCAGATAGTTATCTTTTTCACTTATTATCTGGGCTCTTTATGAGGCTGTGAACAGGAAGAGTTTAGGAGACCCGGTTTTGACTCATAAAAAGAAAATAAAACGTGATTTAGCACAGACATGGGCAAAATGCGGCTTGCGGGCCACATACGGTCCTTTGGGCATCTCTGTCTGGCCCACGCAAGGTCAATCATAAATTAGAAAATAGTAAATGGAATAAAATATATGTTGTGCACACAATACACCCATGTTGCTTTTATTTTGAAAAGCCTGACATTTGCACAGCCACCTCAGAAATTCATCCAGATTTTAATGTGCTTACTAGACTAGATTTTTCCCACTGAAGAGGTCAAATAAAGTGGAAAAAGAAAACATTCAAGTTATTATTATTTATTTTATTTTTATCTCTGTTTTTAAAAGTTATAAAGTTTTTCAGTGTTTGAAGAGATTAGCACATCTAATTTTTTAATTTTATTACTTTAATTTATTGTTTTTATTGATTACTTTTAAATGACTATTTTCCTATTTGACCGACACCACCATTTCACATATTTCTATACATATTTACAGAATATCCTTATTCTTCTGGTTAGTAGTAGCAGCATCAAAATATAATTCAGGTTTCTCATGTGACCCCTTATAAAAAGGATTCCTTTCTTTTGCATAATAAACATTATTATCAAAAAATGTTCTTATCCAAAAGCAGGAAGGACAGTTGAGTGTAGAAGCTGTGTTGTCATGTTATGTCAGATGAAAATATCACACAGGTACAATAACAATTTAATCCAGTAGTTGTGAACACACCTGTTTATTTGTCAGCTGTGACACTTTTTTATAAATCCTGTCTGAAAACAGATGTGCTGTAACAGTTGGACTGGGACGGGAGATCAATCCATTTATTTTTCCCGTGTCTGCCGAGAGACAACATACAAATTGAGACTGTATCTAAGTTACAATAGCAGCCAAGTGTGGCCCACCAGGATTTCAAGAGTGATGGAGGGTGTGTTTAGACGCTCAGGGCCAAACTCTAAAAGCATTGTTACATTGACAAGGCCGCAGCAGAGGAAGAATGCCTCCCTACATTTACTCCCCCTTCTTTGGGCTTTGCTGCCACTGGCGACTCTGATATTGATTATTGTGAAGCAAAAATCAGCTCAAGGAGCACGATCATTAAGACAAATGCAGTTCCACTCAATGCCAAACACACAAAGACCTGAGATTCTTTGAGACTTCTCAGTGTCAAACCTTAGAAGATACAACACAACAGAGTCTTCTGTGCTCCCTGTGTCTATTGCAGAGTATATAGAAAGACAGTGAACTACACTGATCCTGTTAATTCCAAAACCAAGATACAGGAAGGAGTCAGATCCTCTACACTGGCATAATTAGCAATAATGGACTCATAAAGAGTGTTGCTTTGCTTGATTGCCAATACAGAGGATTAATTTGCAGAATTTAACTTTTAATTTCTTTTTTTCCATATACTGTTGGCTAGTTTATATATAGTAAAGCCTCAGATGCTTTGTTGGTAAAATTAGCCTGTTAAGTGACTAAAACTGCCAAATGATTGAATGTAGAATGTGGAGTCCATGCGTAAATATGAGGCATTTGAATGAACTACAAGTATCTTAAAACAGACTCAAGCAGCTCAACATACAGACAAACTCGGTAAAATATTTTCAACAAATAAAAGGCAAAAATTGAAGGAGACAAAAATATATACTTTCGTGGTTCGATCTAAGATTTTACAACTTAGTTCATTTTACGAACTTATGAGGCACCTATATGTAGGGCTTCAACCCAAACCTAAGTTCTTTAATGGAACAGACCGAAATGTTTTTGTAGTACCTAGTATTAAAATATACCTCCTATTTCAGTTCCCAAAGGGTTAATCACGTGATCAGGATCTGATAATGCCACTCTGATGAGCTGTAATGTTACACGTGGTTGCGGCATGCAGGACAGTGTTGCACACTTAGTGACTTTGTTTTTATATTTAGTGACTTTTCAGACCCCCACTTTTTCAAAAAAGTGATCATTGACTTTAATGGAGTTTGAGACTGAAGTGAAAGCATGTATTGAGGCCCTCTCCTATCCAAAACACTCACAGGCAGACTCCTCTGCTCACAGCAATCCTTCCAAGCTGCAGCCAGAGCAGACGACTGTGTGCACATGAATCATGCATACACTCCTCTCCTATGGGTCACTTTTGCTGCTCCCAAGCCCAGATAATATTTTGACATTTAAAAAAAAAAAAAAAAAAAAAGAGACGACCAAGCGGCAACCTCCGGTCTGAAAATATGACACAATGCTGAAGTGCTAAGATCTGCAGTTTGTTGAGTGCATGGGGTATGATTTTTTTTCTAACTGGGCAGTTCGCCCAATAAGAGTTACAGCTCAGCTCACGTGACTGCCGTGCGCCCTATGGCTGTTAGTGTGGAGACTCAAAGCCCGCCTCATTTCCAATACAGCCGCATTGACCGATTTGCTGCAAAAACCTGTTTCAGAAACAGATGGGAGACTATGTAGATTTATTATGCAGTCTATGGAATCAACAGAAGAAAGTTCATTAATAGTTTTAAGCATTTTACGGTGTGCTCAGTATATGCTGACCTGCCACTTGTTTGCAACTGTTCTTTTGCACTGGCAATTATTTTAGTTTAGTTTTATGTAGAAAACTGTGGAAAAATACTAAAGCTGAAAAATAAAACTCAAGATTAGCACAGTAATGTGTAATGTAATTTTCTTTTTGTTAGAACTAATATTATAGAATTGGAATCGAAAATAGTATTGTTCAGGAACCAGTGTTGATGTGAAGGTAGCGGTATTGGTATTTTTATTGTTATCTAAAATTTTTATTGCCTGTATGCCTGATAAAAAATCATTTCAGTTCATTCTGAAACTGACGATCTTAAAACATTTCATAAGCTCAGTATATCACTACATTATAAATGAGATTAGAATAAATAGACTTCACAGGACATATATGATATACATTATTATAGAAAGTGAAACTTTACTCATCACTGTGATCAATTTTTCTTATTTAGCGCAGACTCAGCTCTGATTGGAGGATGTCATTGCAGATTTAATGTGGTCCCATACCTTTAAAACTTTCCATTTGTTATGTTTGGTCATCCCATTAGTCGCCATTTATTATCATTAGTGTGATAGAAGCCTCTTCCTCGCAGAAGCAGAGGGAAAAAAAAAAAAACTCCTCTACATTTTCACATTAGACAGAGCTCCACTGGTGCGTCAGATTAATGTTCCTTTCACAGAAACAGAAAAGGTAGGTGGAACATCAACTTCAGGAGACGCACCACAACTATTACATTATGCTGTCTGTTTATTTGCTTATTTCCTTAATGGTTGGATAGCTGCTGCCATTTTTCCCATGATGTTTAGAAATGCACCTCGTCTTTGGTTCAAGTTCATCTTTAGAAGCTGTATATGATTTTTGGTCAATTTAAGTCCTCTGCATGGGAGCATCTTTAAGGTTATATTTAGCTACATGTTAAGGGTTATGTCATACCTGGAGAACCTGTTGGGCCTTAAGTCACGTGTTTAATGTGTAGAAACCATGGACCTCAACCGGCTGGCCGGCTGGGTTAAATTTTAATCTGCGTCCCCTTTCACCGCACGTCACTTCTCCCAGGGTCTTGCTCTTTCCACTGTCCTGTTCTCTCTAAATATAGGCATAAAAATAGTTTACTTAAGAACAAATATATTTCTGCAAACCTCAAATGTTAAATTCATATGAAGCATATGACTTGTTTTTGAAAAAAGAAATGCTGGATTCCCAGAAAGAGCCCCAGAGAGGCAGGTGAAAAATTGAAAATAAACAGTGTAGTGGGAAAAAAAAAGAATGAATGACTTAAAAAGTTGGAAAGGAAATATGTTTCCATGACTGAACTGTATTCATCTTCCTGAAGAGGGCAGGTCTGGATGTCTCCGGCTCAGGTTCACGTCCCTGTCCTGTCCTGCCCAGCCTGAGTGATAAGCAACATAGCCCCCAGCGAGCAGGACAGGTGTGTCTCTGATTTTCAGATTTACAGCGTGATTAATGGTTTTCTTAATGTTCTCATGGCAGTAATAGAAGTCTCTCATGACTAACTTTGCATAAAAATGCAAATGAAAAGAGACAAACTGCAAGAGGAAAAAAAAACACACTGGGCAGGGTAAAAGCCTAGGAGCCTTGGAGAGTGGGTGTGCATATTTCTTTATTTCAGGGAGAACCACTTCAAATTATAGATTAGCCCTTGTTGTGCAGGAATAATTAAAGATCAGGAGCCCCTGAAAAGAACAATTTGGATTTAAGAAGGTCACAAGAAATCCAGAGAACTCTTGTGGCAAAATACTTTTTTCTGATGTCCAAAAGAGCGTTTAAAGGCACAGTGAGGAGTTTTCTGTTGACCCCTTTGGGAAAACAATCAGTTGTTTTTCTAGGATGGGACTGCATTTCCCATGAGCATCAGCACACACTGTTACAAAGACGTGTCTCTTGCCTACGCGTGCATGTTGCAAAAGCTACATAAAATTATTAAACTGATTGAGCCTGTAGCTTCTTCTAAGGATTACTGATCAATGAATGACTGTCATTTGAGCTTCACGTCCAGCAACTCATAAAGAAGTTGCTGCTACTTTTATTCCCCCGATCTTCTTAATCCAGAATGCTTCATCTCAACACCTCCACTTTCTGGACACTGAAATTTAAGAAACACCGAGTATACATCCACACGAAACCGAAACAGTTTCAATCTTTCTGGCATCAAAAAAGTTTGCTGTAAACGTGGAACACTCAGAAGAAATATAGGCGTCAAGACGAAAGCGCTGAAACCCATTGAAACTGCAGCTGGGGGCATTGCGTCATCAGTTCAGAAAATACCGGATAGTTTGTCAACATGGAACCAAACCGATGCACGGTTTCAGATTTATCCTCTCTTGTTTAAAAAATGATCGAATCCGGGCAGCCAAAACGCCGGCTCCATTTGGATGAAACGTGCATACGATAGAAAACTTTAGCGGATACACCCAAACCCGTCTTTTTCTAGACGGCCCCTGAGATTCAGATGTTTTAATTGTTATTATAAGACCTCAAGGTTCATTAAGAGATATAAGCACACTGCACATATTTACCATATGTTTTATTTAGCCCATGAAAAATCAATGATTCATAAATCCACACAGTTAGACCAGTATACCCACAGTCCCCAGCTGGTGCCCACAGCTATACGGAGCATTAACATGGATTAATAAATATTTCAGAAGTTAACTTGTCTGAGAACATCATGAGGCAGTCTGTTCACCAGTACTTTTTTTTTGCCCCTCTTTCATCATCATAAATAATGTTGATGAATTAGCAAGTCAAAATCAGTGAGGATAGTCCATGAAGAATATATCACTGTCAGGAGAACTGTTGAATATCATTCACACAGCGCATTTTAATAAAAAAAAAAAAAAAAAAAATCCAAATGTTTTAATCAGCATTTCAGGAAAAACAATGACTAGACTTGGGGAAAAGAAGAACTTTCTTATCTTTCAAAGATTCTGGAGCGATGCCAGTTGCAGAGTTGAGCAATTCTGTGAAGATTGCATTTATTTCTTTGATTAAATCACCTTCAGTCACCTGAAAACAAACATAAATGATACATTCTTCTTTAACGTTACATCTACTTGATTAAACAATGTTCACATATTTACATAAACTCATTTTTTCTTAGTACTGTAATTTCTGGACTATAGAGCGCACCTGAATACAAGCTGCACCAGCTAAATTTAAGGAAAAAAAATGTGAATATATACAAGTTGCACTGGACTATCAGCTGCAGGTGTTTTAATGTTTAATTACTGTCTGTAAGGGTTCGTGCACAGAGGGAATTGTCAGGAAAGACAATTGGGGAAGCTTCCATTGTATTAAGATTTAAACAAACAAGTTGCATAGTTGCACAACTTATTCAAGTGTTACCATTTAGTGCAGTAGTACAGAACCTGTAACCTGTAAAATCCATAGATTTAGAAGGTCTCTTAGTGGCGGTTAGCTGCAGAAATCCATACATTAGCTGCACTGTTGTACAGGCTGTAGGGTTCAAAAGTAGCGGCTTATAGTCCGGAAATTACGGTAAATCTCAAAGACCTGCCAATTGCCTTTCTTTCAGTGCTCCCCACATCCAAACCCAGACCCTTGAGTATAGGTTCCTTATGTAGGATCTCTGATGATAGAAAACATGCATAAAAAATTCATCTGCAACAGTAAATTATATTTTATTTCAAGTCAATCACTTCTTATGGGATGTTTTGACTATATTTGCACAGTAGTCTGATATTTTTTCCACATTAAATTTATTCTTTTGCACTAGACTCTTGATTTTTTTAGTTTTTATACTGATGTTTACTGTTTATACTAAATGTTTACCGTATCACTGTGGGCCCTTGAGTATTGCCATTTCAATCCTCTACTCATATTGCAGAATAAAAGCTACCTTGAAATCTTGAAACATTTATTAGGTTTTGGGTCGTTGTTAAAAATCGGGCTCTAACAAGCCCTACAACACACCCTTTTGTCAACAGATGATCTTGCTCTAATTTACAGCAGCCTTTTCACCAGAATGATTAAAATGACTTTGTGTATCTGAGGCGGCATGTTTAAAGGCTAAAACAGAGGGATTGTTCTGTAATAGGTCTGAGTTTAGTAATCTCTCCAGGCTCCAGAAAGCATGTCTTACTGCTGTGTGAAGCCATGACACACTCATATCATCCTTTATGAAGCCAGAAAGTAGTCTTCTAACACACAGAGCCATCAGAGCCCATCCCATCAGAAAGATGTGGGGCACAGATGAAATCGGGCTCTTTAACTCCCTGTAGCGTAACATGCTAATGCAGGACAATGACTCGCTCATTGACTGCCATTATAGAATGTACCAGAGGCCCTACATGAAGGCTGAGACAGAAATGATGTGATGATACATGAAAATGCACAGCAAGCCTCTTTGAAAAGCAAGAATTCAACTTTTCCTGTCAGGTGTGCTGTTAATGAGGAACATCTCTTAAGTTGGAAAATGAAGATTGATCTCTCACATGGCTCTTATTAATATATTGATGGTGCTGTCAAACACATTACAAATAACATTTTTTAATTCCATATTGATACATTAGCTCAGGTAATTGATGAAAATCCTGTAAAACTCCTTAATTTTCCCCCTCTTACGAGCTATTTGTCGGCCATCTGCTCCACTTAGAGCTCCCTGGGGAGGCTCGTGATCGGCTGAAGAAATCACTGCTGATGAGAGACCCGGGTGCTCAAGATAAGTTCAGTCTGTTAGAGTGTATCCTGTTCAGTGCCAGAAATCTTGAGTTTTGTTTTTATCTTAGTATTTTTGAACTCAGAGCAGTTTTTTACTTAAATAAATAAGCAACAAATAATTTCCAGTGCAAAAAAACAAACAAACAAAAAAATGGTTGCAAACAAGTAACAGGTCAGTAACTCTGTAAATGTGTATATAACTATAAATGAAAATTCCTCTGTAGAGTCTTTTTTTTTTTCAATGTTGAAATATCAACCCTCCTGCTTTATCCGGGCTTTTGACTGGCAAAAGTGACCCAAAAGACAAACAGCGCGATTAATTTGCATGCAGTCGCCTGCTCTGGCTGCAGCTTGGAGGGACTGCTGCGAGTGGAGGAGTCTGCCTGTGTGTTTTGGATGGGGGGGAGCGCTCCAGATCAATAAATGCTCTCACGTCAGTCTCCAAACTTCTGAAAAGTCACTGGATTTGTCGCTTTTTAGATAAAAAGTCACTAGAGGGGTCTGAAAAGTCACTAAATACAGCAACAGAGTCGCTAAGTTGGCAACACTGTTCTGCATGACGGAACCACTTGTAACGTTACAGCCTGTGGCATTATCAGAGCTTGATCACGTGATTAACCCTTTAGGTACCGAAACTTGATACAGAAAGATGAGGCATGATTCAATACTTGATACTACTGAAGCATTTCAGTCAGTGCCATAAAAGAATCAAATTTCAATACCCAGACCTAGATGCCCCTGACTATCCAACCTTAGTTATGCTTTAAATGCTCATTGTCTTCAAAATTTCACTTTTAGCTGGAATCTCTTGCTGCCTCTTGAGAGTACAATTCTAATGGCGTAACTGTTAAAGGAATCAAATAGTGACCACAGTCAACATAAGTTTTCAACTAACATTCATTTGGATGAGTCTTTGAAATGGCTCGGCATGCAGTACAACATGATTACAACATGGATCAAACAGTGACTTACAGTAAGAAAAGCAAGGTAAATATTGAAAACAAAACAAAAAAAAAAACTGCTGCTCTTTGATTGTCTATTAGTGGCAAGGAGTTCCCCTTGCAGTTTGTTCATAGCCTGGTTCAATTTTTTTTTTTTTTAGAAGAAGAAACCAATTATTTATTTGCACTTCATGTTTTTTATTTTTATTTTTTTAAGTTTTCTTTTTTAAACCATCCATTTTTTATTTTATCAAGGCTAAAATTTATACATACATTAAGGTAATAAGGAGCACATTTGGTGTGCTGTAGCTGTTTGCCAGAAAGCTAAATGCCTCTTTGAACTCTTTGACTAACGTCTGACTTCTTTTTGAAAACTAGCAGAGTCAACATTTCAGTTATGGGGACCACCATCTCTGGGCTCCTCTATGATTCTATAGAAACAAATGTGTGATGTCATTGAGACTACGTCCATGTTTTTAAACAGTCTATAGTCTGGATCTAAATGCTTACTCAACCAAATGATGCAAAATAAAACAGTCCACAAAGAAATGTATACTGTTTTTTTAACCTAATAATGTGTTTTTATGGTTTGTCAGGGGCTATAATAACTAGGCAACACTCATGATGTCATAATCAATTGTGTCATGATGAGTAATGGCACCAGCAAATATTATTAAAGTCATTGTCTGATATTTTAACTATTTCTTGTAAGAGTTCAAACAAATAATTAATAAGCTTGTTTTGGGTTTTTTAGGCTTATTTTGTGCAGTTCTGAGGTTTAACTCCAGGAAATATTGAATGTACAGTGTGTTGCATCAAAACTGTGTATGCTTATAGAATAAGAGAAGCTGCAAAGCAGGCAGGGGTGTGGGGAGGGGGGGCTTTTAATCTCTCTGTAATCATGACGGCCGTTGGTGTGAAATGAACTGTAGCCACTCTCCTTGACCAGTTGGCAGTGGTCAGCGGCCCACATCCAGGAGACTAGATTGGATTTATTGCTACTGGGCCAAAGGTAACAAATACATGCAGTGTAAAGGCAGAGATGGATGCTATTATCACTGGATGGATTTTGTGCCCATCATGAGGGGGCAATCACATGGAATAGATTGATACTGCAAGCAATACTTTTATATTAGGCTTCTGTATCTTAACTAGGCATTTCACTTACAAGAAGGCAAAACAGGAAGATGAGAAAGAAAGCAACTCTGCAGAAAAAAGGGAGGCGACTTCGAACAGAAAAGTCTGTCTTTATCTGCTCATTTTTCCCGTCACGTAACTGTAGATGTGATTATTAAAGAAGCCGGCAGGTCAAACACCGGCTGTTATGATGACTCAAAAACCATTAGCCCAGAGGTTCTGATCGCTTAGGTGAAAATATCTTCATCTCATCAGCAGGGTCGGCCGGAGGTTCCTGGAAGTCCACGGAGAGTTGAGATGGGGTTATGAGAGGTCATGTAGAACAGCTCAGTGTGACAGCAAATCAGAGGCCACCCTCTCTGGATGAAGTCTTGTGAAACAAAAGGAACAAGGAGATGAAACACAAACACAAACCTCTGTGGGTCGACCTCATAAACTTGGAGATATCTGCAGTCCCGGTGACGTATTGCCTCATTACACCATCATAAAAAGAAGGAATTTGCCTTAACTGATATTCATTAAACCCTTAAATTTAATGTTTTCTGGCTCCTGCTTTAGAGATTTAGTTTCACAGAGTCTCTTTTTTTATAATCCTTTATTGGTAAAATAAAGAAAGCAAGCATATATATTTTAAAGTGTTTGGTAATAGATTTTTAATGTTCATTTGTCTATGCCCGCCAGGCTTGGATCTTTGACATTTGAAATAATTGTTGTTCGAAGGATCATCACCAGGGGAGGGTTCGTGAATAGTGCAGGGACGATTTGAGTAAATGACTGTGTCAGCCTGTTTATTTGTAGCATGATAGCCCTGGGCGCTGCTGCAGGACAGCTATTAGAGGGTCTGGCCATAAAGAGATAGAAAGAAAAGCCCAGCAATCACCCAAAAGTTAGCACTTAATGTGACAACTTATCAGACAAAAGCTCCCCACAGAGAAATGAGAGAAAGGGAGGGTGGGGATGAGACAGGGGTAATATAGTAGTTCAGTGAAGAAGAAGGAACTGTTTTTGAATCACAATTATGCGAAGTGGCTCTGGTGTCAAAGATCACATGTCTATTCAAGGCATCACCCATATGTGTTAGCATATTGCACAAAGCTGTCCGATCCATGTTGGCCTGAGGGGAGGCACAGAGCTCGGGACGTCCGGTCCTGGATTTAATTAGATCTCTCTGATACCCTTCGCCTGTGGCAAGGCCTGGAGAGATGGTGTTAGTGTCTGTGCATGAGCTGCTAAATAAAAACTAAAGGTCCCAGTGGGCCTGAGAGAACGCATGTCACTCACAATATCAAAACACAGAAGAAAAAAATGTTTGTTTGTTTTTTTTTGACTGGTTATTTCAACTAGAGCTCAACCGATTAATCGGGCTGATTATTGCGTATCACCGATTAATCCACATCGGTTAATATGTAACCAATTTTTTTTTTTTTTTATCCCCCCTGGGGGGTTTGAGATCCACAGACTTTATGTGTCATTCAAATTATCTTTGTGAGTTAAACAAAGATTTATGCAATTCCCATGTCCACCATTATCTAATTATAACTATTGGATATATATTATTATATATACAATTATAGAATATTATACATTTTTAAAGTTGTGTAAGTTGCAGCTTTGAGAAATCAGCAGGTTTACAGTCCTAATGTTGACAGGGCTACTAAATAAAGTTCCATATTTTGATTTAGTAGTGCTCTGCTTCTTTGTCTTGAATCATTTTTGGGTATTATAAGAATTTGTGTTCATGCACAGTTTCTATCCTGTGTATAACAATGTTCTTATTTCGTGTATCGGCTGATATATCGGATATTGTTTTTTTTTTTTTTTTAAGCACCCCAATATCTGTATTGACATCGGCCCAAAAAATCCCATATTGGTCGGGCTCTAATGTCAACATCACACCAATTTTAAGAGCGGTGACTAAAAAATTGCTAAAGATATAAAAAAAAGTGGAAGAATACATTTGAAGTGTCTAATCATATGCACTCAGCTGTGTTTACTAAATATAAAGATCACGATTTCTTTGGGATAAACAATCATAAGCACTTCAAACTTAAAGTGAAAAAGCCATCTCTTAAGAATTATAGGGATAAAAACTTTGTTTTTATTGCATCTTTAAAAATCGTGAAGTTTTATTCCTAAAATAAAGTTTAAGGAACAATAAAATAAAAAGAAATTGCTACTATGCATAAAGTATATGAGGAGGGACAGTACAACAAAAGACAAAGATGTGTAAACTGTCGTCAAACAATAAGAGGATGATCACTTCCCTGCATTTAAATACCAGGTTAATGCTTAACTCTTGTCACAAAAATGTATTTCTGAGCTTCCTTTCCCCCATCTTAATCAAACATGTCCAGTTTATCTGTTCTTTATCTCTCAAACCATCGAAATCAGTGAAGAATTGTTCTTAAAGACACAGACGTGTTTCTCAGTGTCCTCAGAATAAAGCTCCCAGCATCACAGGTCTCCACAGCAACCCCAGCCGGGTTAAAGAATGCTTGTAATCTCTTCTGGCAGGGACGGATCCTGTGGCTCATGCCGGCTGTGGAGTGGACGGTCCTATTGTTTCCTAAAACCTCAAAGAAGAGGAGGAAGCGCAGGAGGCAGGGAGAAAGGACAGAGAGCAAAAAGACTTTGGATGCAGATAGATGTAGCATCTTCCTTTGATCTCTCTCATGAAACTTTCTTTTCCTCATTTCTTGTTTGTTTTTTTGTTGTTTTTCAGTCAAATATTTAAGCAAAATCTACATTTTTGTCTTCAGATATTTATGAGGTGCTGTGATAGGACTGACTGCCCTCTCTGCCATGTCCCCGTGGATGATGAGATGCAGGGCAAGACTTTCAGTACAGAGATTGAGCGTGTGTGCGGTTGTGTCTGCATGCTTGTGTGTGTGTGTGTGTGTTTGGAGAAGTCTGAGGGGGAGGGAAGTTTTTTTGAAGCTTATGCTAAATCAGGGTCGGTAAGAAAAGGGGGTGGAGCAGAAGGCCAGACAAAGACTGAAGAGGATGCTGCCACTGGCATTTAAATGGGCACAGGAGGGCGAGGAATCAAGAAAGCAAAAAAAAGAGGAAGCAAAACAAGAGGGAGAAAAACGTGGAGTTTCTCCGGCATGGCAGACATTTTTTTTTTTTGGCTCCTCAAACAGATGCTGAGGCAGATGGTGGTGAATTAACAGAAGATGGGAGAAGAAGAAATGAGAAAGCCTAAAACGGGCCCATGGAGGGCAGACATTAAAACACTGCGTGTGTTTGTGTGTGGGTGTGTGTGTGTGTGTGTCTTTGTGTGTGTGTGACTGAGTGCACAGGTCCAGGGGAGAGGCTGTTAAACAGTATCTCAGCTGGGAGGACTAAAGAGGATGGGTGGAGGATTCCCAGTCAGAGATAGAGCTCGCGATAATAATCACAGGCGTGAAATTACAATGCTGATATTTGTTGCACCCCAGGGTGTGGTGTGGTGGGGCTACTGGAGCTCGGAGGGCCCACATATCACCAGAGGCCTGCACCGGCTGACGGTCATCAATGATCAGAAGAGCAGCCCTTTGCACCCCCCACCACCTCTGCCCACTGTAGATCCACATCATTCAGTAGGGACAAACTTTAAAGACAATCAGTCGAGGAGAAAACATCAAAAACTATCATTTACTCGTTTTTGTTAGTCGGTGAAATAAGATTCATTCATAAATCAAATACAAAGCAAGTGTCTCCCTTTTAGATAGATGATCCTAAACTAACTAAATAAAAACTAAGCATATTAAGTTTCTTTGATGTCGTTTGGAACAAAAGTTACAGTGCAGACATTTGCTTAATATCGTGTTTCGATTCATTCGAGGTAACCTCACTCTCCTGTCAGTCCCTCTCCTTAAAAAAAGTGAAATCAGAAGCTGAGAGGTGACTGGACGTTCCTCAGCAGGAATATCCTCGTGGACAGCATCCAGGCTCTGACAAGATATGACACCACATTTTCTCCCGTCTATTCAGTGAAGGAGGGAAGGAGAGGAGCTCATTTTCATGTCCATCATCTCCTGCTCTTGCCTCTGCGACCCCCCCATGCCTACCCTGTTTGTGGGGTGAAAGTGAAAAGTAGATGTGTTGTCAGGGCAAACTGATAACGGTAGTGAGACACAGACTGATCCCAATTGCCCTGCTTTCAGCCCCTGCCACCCCCGTGCTCCCCGCCACTAAAGGGTGCACTGACAGACAGGACGAAGCACAGCGGGACTGAGTGCTGAGTTGGCATAAAGAGCGGACCAAATCGAGCTTTTTCTTGGCAACGTCAATCTGCACAAATATTTTATTGTTGGCATTGTAACCATCTGCATTTTTTACTTTCACTCATCATGCCACATTAAAACCTCAGTCTCTTTTTAAAGGAAATGAACTTGAATCCACCTCATTTTGAGTAAAGTGTCTGGGAATTTGTCTTGAAATATTTCTGTCTTATACAATACCAGAGTTACTGAGCACCCACAAAAACCTCAGTGATTATTATCACTTATAACTATTCTTAAAACCTAGTTAAACAAAAAACAGGGCTGTTTGGACCACTGAAATCACCTGATGCAGCTGAAAATCACGCATGACATCAAATACTGTGTTCATGTGTTGAAGACATCAGAAGAACAACTTTTTGAGTTGGAAAATGCACATAAATAAATGTCGCATGGAGCCAATACAACAACTCACAAACTTGGGCAACAGTTTGGTGGCAGAGTTGCAGAGTTACCGTCATATTAGTCATCAGCAGAGATGGCAAACAGTTTCTTTAAGGTTCAGAAACCTTCAGTTAAATCAACTTTTCACTAATTTGTAACATGGTTTTACCACCACATGTCTGGAGTGACCTAAGTTTATCAATATTAGTATGGATTTAACTCTAAACATAGGTTAGCTGAAGCATTTTTTTGTTATTCATTAGCATAAAATCTTGATTAAACATTCAGGTAAAGTTAAACTTGACGCTCCTAACTGAAAGCGAGTTGTGTTTGAGTCATGTGTTTTGGAATCAGAGGAGGACACAGAAGTCTTGATATTGTGTAAATATTGTGAATCTGTAGCCAATGGTTGGTTACCAAATGATACCTTTGAATTTTTTAGTTGGCGTTAGCTTGTGCAACATCTTCTATCTACACACAACACCTACTGTCAAAACTAGATCAACATCCTGCTTATCCCAGTCATTTTTTTAATGAGTGTTTAATGAAATATATTCTGTCTTTTCATGTTGCGTATCCAAATTTTACCTCACTCAGTTTAACTCTTTGACTGTTTTTGGTAACTTCCCCATGTTATAACTCTCGCCCTGTGCTCCCCCTTACTGAGATCAGAACCATGTGGTCTTCACCCAGCCTATCAGCAAAGATTACCCTACGACACAGTACATGTTATTGTGGACTTTGACCAATAAGCAGAGACCTGGAACACATCCAACTTCCTCTTTCTTCTGAAGGCTGAAAAAGGCCAAAGTGCGGATCTGCTCGCGGTATATTTACCATCCTAATACCAAAACTAACCATAATAGGTTGATTACACTCACACATTTTATAGTTGAATAGTTGTGCTAGGTCAAGGCATATGTGTTATTGGGGAGATTGTAGTAAAATGACTGAAGTTATGGCAAAAAAAAATACAAAAGCCAAATTCGATCATACAGCCTTTTCTGGTAAAACCTGGTGTCTATCCAGTTTTGGACTTCTGCCCTACTCATCTAAAAGGTCATACTTAGCCCTTTGTTTTTTTTTTTTCTTTTTGACAGTCAAGGCAATAAAACTTACGACAGTGTGTTTTAATGTAGCCTAATGTTTTAATATCACTATACAGGGATTCAGAGAGAATTTTCATCCATTTCCATAAATTTTGAATCTCTAATTAGTGAATATAAGTTTGTCTGATGTTCTAATGTTGTAAATTGACAGCAGTGAACTTTCTGTGAGCACACACGCTGAACCCTTGAGAAGCTTACTTGGAGTTGTAAGTTGTGTACACTAAATGTTTGAGTGCCGCTGGTTGTGTAACACTCCTATGAACCATATCCTGCAGGACTGGCTGGTGACAAAAAGGCCCATTTGTAAATCTGAAGGCTGTTAAAAATCTCTCCTCACATATTTTAACTATAATGTTCTAAAATAAATGATCCTTTCAGCTTAGATGTGTTTTTCTTATACTTTTCACACTTTTAGGATTTTTTTTCTACCCCTCATGGAACCAAAAATGGCTACTTCATTGACCTTCACTTTCTATATGAAAATGAAAAATATTGGAAAAATCTGACTGAAGTAACAGTTTCATTATATTCAACAACAACAACAACAACAAAAACAACAATCAAAGGTTGAAAATTTGAATTTCAGAGCATTTCAATGAGTGCCTTATAGAGGGTTTTGTCACTCTCAGGCGTCTACTATCATGTATGTTAGACCTGAAGCCGCATAGTTAGAACACTGTTGTGGATTTTGGTCTCCAGTGGCATTAAAGATTAAAACTCATCCAAAAGATCAGGATTTTGTTCCAGTTTGAAAAGAGTTTGTTGTAAAGTAAAGCTGGAAAATCACTCTGTTGATTCAGGTTTTCAGAGGTGTCACTGCTCATTGTTTCATGTTAGTAACTCTTTGCCTTGGCAGCCTCTTTTTTTTTTTCCATATTGGCTCTTTATCTGCTTTAGGATACACTCGAAACTACATTCCAAACTTTGACTCGAATCTGGGACCAAAGCCAGTCGAGCACAGTACCTCCACTCTACCCTGCTGTGTTTATTTTCTCCCGTTTCTAAAGTAGCCGGGTGCCCACAGTGCACGGTGGTTATCACTTCACAGGCCCATTTCGGTCAGATAATGTCCACCTCTCAGCAGAGGGAGAGATAACTCAGGGGATCTATCAGTAGAAGGAGCAAAGAGTGAAGGCCATTATAATGTCATCACAAGTTCTCCTGCCCACCCGAAAAGTCCCGAGATTTAATATTGTCCTCCCGGGAGTGAAACCAGGACATGAAAGAGAGAGAAAGAGAGACATGTTGACAGGCAGGAAGTGAGAGGAGGAAAGTACTTGGGAATAATAACATATTACGGTAACATATTTATGCAGAAGCATGTTGCATTGGAACAGGTATAATGTATAAGCTGCCTGTTAGATTTATTCCTCAGAGAATTGGCTGGTAAAGATGCACTTTATCTTCAGACATGAAAACAACCCTTCTGCTGCAGCACAATCCCAGCAGGGGCTTGTGGGAAATTGCTGTTTTTACATTTCTGTATCATTTTTCCCATAAGGAATATGGATAACAAATGAAATATTCAGCCCCATTGTCTGATTTATTCCTTTTATTATCCACAAATATCAGCCCGGCAGTCAAAGGATGCCTCGCCTCGTTCGTGGAGGGGAATCTTCCCACTTGGGGCCCTGACAGCCTATCAAGTCTGCTCGCATAAACAGGTCAGGATCCTGTGAGCGCTCCAATATGTTATACTTTAAGCTTCTCACCATGCACAAGCACTAAACAGAAATCGAAAATTACTGAGGAAAAAAAAAAAAAAGAATCCCACAGGTATGTTTGCTGGCCCCTCTGCAAAAACGACAAATATCACCTGAAATAAAAGTGAAATAAACATCATTAAATCCACAGAAGAGTCTTAAATAATGGTTCTGGCTGCTTCTCATCTCTCATGTTTCCTTGAAGTGTGTGATCCCGCTGCAGCAAAAAGCCCCTTTATTCTTGTTATGTCTGTTTGTCAAGCAGCTGAGACAGATGCCCACTTATGGCATTGTCGTAACACAATCAACCTCATCAGATATTAGTAATTGACCATTAATGAACTCCCTATGATAGCCCACTGAGGAATACACACAAGGGCCCCTGGGGACCACAAGGCAGCAGGGGTAAGGGGGCCTCATGGCATTAACATACTCCCAAGGCTACAAGAGGCTTTTAAATGGCCAATCAATAAAGAGCATTAGTTCATCATGCCCTCTGTGGGACCCTGGAGGTGTCTGTCTTGTGTTGAAAGGCGACACAAAAAGAGGAAAACGTGGGCTTTTCTCAGAGAAGATTAATGTGAGAAACTAAATTTGTCCAGCATGGAAGTTCACTCCCTTTATGTTTTTCATCAGGGAACAATTTTAAAGCTTCTTTTTTTTTTTGCTTCACAGCTTAAAAAAAAAACAAGCTTTCCACCTGTCCTGCATGTTCCAGAAGCCCTTCCTCAGCACGACAACATCAACATTTAAAGCACTACTGTAAAACCAGGACAAGGGCATCACAAATATCATGTGACATTTACTGTACATATCCCATTAGATGGCTATGAATAAAGCTAGACCTGCTCTGCACTGCACGGTTTTATTCTTAATTTTCTCATTTGTGTTATATGGCACAATGAAATGGATATCATTACATAGAATAGCACTATCGTACAAATACCACGCCGTGTCCTTGAAGGCGGCATAATAAATGGTTCATCACAGGCAACCAAATGGCAAGACAAATTTATGGGCGCTGATCTGGCTCATCATCAGAGCAAAGTACTCGGTAAAATTTCATTGTAACTTCCAGGGAAATAAATAAATTTGAACCCTGACCTTGAGAGGGGGGAAATCTCCCACCCATCGAGATGAGTTGATGGACCCCTCCTCCTCCTGCTCTCTCTCTTTTTCAATCACCTCCATACATCTTACCTTCTTTGGCACTGTGTCCATATATAGATAGCAGGCTAAAGATAGGTGTCCCACCTCCACCCTCTCTAAGATTTCTGTCCCTTCTTTTCAGCACAGATTTCAGGCCCCTGTGAGGAGGACCACAGCTAGAAAAGAGTGCAAAAATACAGGAGAGAGAGAGAGAGAGAGGGGAGGAAGAGAGAAAGGGCAAGAAGTGGCAGTCGAGGAACATGCAGAAAGCCTCCGTTTAAATCAAGATAAAAGACAGAAATGGAAAATGATCGAGGGAACAAACCTCTGGACGACGCTCGCTAATGGAAACACATGGCTGAGGGCTGAGGTGTTGTCAGCAGTCTGCCTCCGCACGCTGACATTCCCGCCTGATAATCTGGTTCTGCCATAAAATTAGAATAGCAAATACCCCGCTGACAGAGATGCATGTCCTCTCTCTTTCTTGTGCCACCATAAAAAAAAAAAAAACTCCTGCCGGTGTCTCCCAACGCCACAAACTTCAATTTAAATTTACAGCGCCGCAAAAGAAGAAGTGATATGCATTCAAAGATTTTAATAACCTATTAAGTTATGACTTCAATTTCATTTTTATGAATATTTTCCTCAGGGAGCGCTGCCATCGCCAGAGAAAGACAGAAATTTAAAAAAGATAAATAGTGCCATTAATCCATAACATTTCTCGCCCATTATTCTTGAGAATGAGAAGTTATTTTTGCTCAGATCGTCTTATAATTAGCTCCTTATACTTGACTCGAGCCAGAAAATGACCACGCTGGAAAAAAAAAAATTGAAGTCTGTCATTTGGCTGGGAGTAAAATCATCATTCGTCTTGATAAAACGTCTCTGCGACAGGCAGCATTTGAAGTTGATTAGGTTTCAGTAGCTTTATTAATAACAACTCCTGGATCAGAGGGAAGTGAGTCGTCTGTTCGGAGCGACACAACCTGAGATGGAGCTGCTGTGGAAGCCAGAAACTCTCTTTTCATTTTGAAGGATCGCTGTTCAATAAATCCTCGGATGTCATTTATAACCCAGCGTTGTGCTTTTACTGCATAAACTGGTTTTAAGCCACAAAACTATTAAACAAGTCATCACAACTCCACTTTGCAGAGGGCGAACGTGGGAGTGTGGCAGAGTATAATAGCTTTAATCTGTCTGTTGTTTGTCTCATGGGCATTAAACACCATCTTGATATGAGTGAGACTACAGTGCACACAGGAGGGGGTCCTCATAATATTTAATAGGTCATCAAAGGGAATGGGGGGTAGACTGCTGACATTTGCCTGGATAGTTAGGAGAAACCCCAGGAGTTGTCACATGACTCATTACCAGAGCGCAGTCGACACTTGGTTGCATCATCGTTCAAAGACAGAAAAATCATAATCCAAAAGATATCACTATTAAATCCACAATGGCCCCATTAACTAGCATGAGATTTTGATTCTTGTTTCCACCCTGAAAATAGAGACTAATCAGTTAATAAAACTCCATTACTGATATGATGACTGAGATACCGGCTGTGTGGAGAGCTCAGTGAGTACACAGAGAGATTATCTTTGGGCTCTTTCGCTCCTAGCAGCTCCTCTCCTGCTACCTCCGCTCAAAGATTCAACCCAAAGGAGACAAAGAGACGGCATTTGGAACTGTAAGATTTTCTGTGAAAGAACAAAATGAAATATAGAGAGCGAGCCAGCTGCTGACCTCCTCGGGCCTGCTGGACAGCAGGTGTCAGAGGAGCAGGTGAAAGTAAAAGTTCAAATAAGCTCCAGAGGCTTTGGTAGACTTCAGATGTACTTGAATAGGAATTAAAAACGTGTTTTTAACAAGTTTTACAAGGGAAGCATTTGAGTCATCAGTCACGATTATTTGTCTTTGAGGGGATGAAATGACCTGAATAGGAAAAAATAACTCTTTTTCCAAAATACGTTTACCTAAAACACTTCTGTTTGTGTATTTCATACACCACAACTTGTATTCTAGTCAAATATGAAAATTCAGCTCTCCTGATCGGTTTAAATGAATAACTTTTAAAGAAACATGTAGGTCATGCTTGACACAGACCCCCGCACCACCATTCATTATTTTAAAAACTTTCACCCGCACAGAAAAAAAATAAATAATCCAAATGTAACTGGGCAAATCTGCCTTTAAGTGTGTCTCTAAGCATGCCAAACACAGTGTTTATCAGACCTGAAACCCCGTCGTTCTGTCTCTTCCGCCAGAGATTCAGACATGGCGTTGGGATCTTTGGACTGACAGAGGCTGAATTACTTTTAAATGTAGTTTTACAGTTTAAACTTAACAAAACACATGAAGAAGCGTTTGCACAAATATTAATACTAACACGCCTGCAGCATTCATGCTCACCATATTTATGCCTGTGATAAACAAATGTTGCATCTGTGTGACGTCAATGGATTTTTTTTCATAAGATGTGAAGTTTAAGAACCAATAACTCTGTTTCCAGGCGTACGCATGAAACTGGAGTTTTCCAAAATCTTCACTTTGGCGGGAGTTTTCAGAAAGGATTGTTTTTGGTGATGTAAAACTAAATTCTTGAGGATGACAGGCGGAAATGCTTTCCCAGATACCCAGCTATGTGTGGACATGGCTTCAGTCTGCCAAAGGGCAGAGTAAAGGTTAGACACAAATTAAGTCTAAAGATCTGCATGCTACTTCACATTTAAATTGCATTGTTCAGAATCAGTAGCCTTGTTAAGTTTATGCTTTAAGATTTTTGGTTTGTGCAAAATGATGACATTATCTTAGCCAAATGAGACACCCTGAAGATGTTTGCAGAATTTTGTAACTATATCCCAGGTCAGGGTGGGGCCAAATGATACAGCATTTTTTTCTATTTTTTTTTTTTTTTAGTAAGTCACCTCAACTCCTCTGTGTTTGTTGGGCATGTAGATTCCCAAACAAGGCACTGCCATTTCATTCTTGTTATATTCATTTTCACAGTCAAACCTCAGTTACAACCCAGCCAGACATCATCAATCTCAGTTTTTGCTAGATTCTAGACTGCTTTATTTTTAGGCAGACTTGGTGTGCAGTGAGTGAGTCGGCCTCCTTTTAATGAGCTTAAGACAAGATTAAAAAAAAGGGACTAAACAGAGACAGGTCTAGCTAAACCTAGACTAAATAAAAAACACTCTGAGTGGTTTTGTCACCCATGAAAGTCTCTGGCTTAAGGCTGAATTACTTGATGCACAGAAACGAGTAATCGACATAAGAGAACACACGTGGCTTTTATACTTTTTAACACTACTGGCAGCGTCTTTTCCCAAACTGCAAGGGGCGGTGTATCACAAACACATCGGCCATATCACTTCAAAACTGCATTTCACAAACAGACAGGTGACATCGCGGTGACCTCTTCAATTTATTATACAGTCTATAGTTAAACTAGAGTAGGAGGAGCTGTTTACACTGGTTATAACTTTTTTTTTCGCCAGTCCCTCTCCTCTGCCCAGTTTTGCCACAATTTAACAGAATTGTTCATCATGGTGATCTCTGTGTGGTGAATCATATTAAATGCCAGAATTTATGCACCTCAGACAAGAAAATTCTGTTCGTTCGGGCGTCTCCGTGCGGAAGTTAGAAATATTCAGATGTGCACGACAGAAATCCGTTTGAAAATGACCATGCAATGAGGCGGGGCTGCCAAAATGACATCATTTGTCCGCACGAAGCTGCGCTGACCTCACAGACGCTTCAAATGTGAAAAAAGCTTTAGCTTATCTTTGAATGCAACCAAGAGGTCTGTGCAAAATAGTCTCGGATGTGATCTTGTTTTCAAAGGCCGTATTGTGGCTCAATTTCTGGAAGGTAAAACAAGTAGAAAAAGGACACAAAAAATAAATAAATAAATAAATACTTTTGAAACCTGATACAATTTAGACAAATTAAAAATAAATAATTGGGTCATAAGTGCCCTAAAAGTGTTCATCCTCATCAGATACTTACAGAAAAGTGACGGACAGAAAATGGGCGGACAGTTGGCCTTTAGTCTACATTTGTTCTCTGGGTTAAACCTTTAAAAGCAGCCATGTTTAGAAAACCTAAACACCCTAAACCCGTCTTCAAAAATCCCAGTTATAGATAAAATTTTGAAAATTACTCTTCCAGTCTTTACGTTTTAGATCTTAAACTGCTTTTTTCTTTGTCAGCAGCACACAGAACATGGATAAGTGAAAAAAGGAATCCAGCTGTCACACTGTTGACCCCTCAAACTTTGGACACCCCCCCAAAGCCCTGCACAGAACAACAGTACAGCACGTCCATGCCCCTCACACATTGATTCTCCTCCCAAGGGCCCAAACCAATTTCTCTTGTTTTCAGAATCTCTCTCTGCCTGAACCTGCAGTGGCCATCAAAGACATTCATCCATCCGCCCAGGATGACTATGACTGATCTGGCCTCCAAACGATCAATTTGTATCCCTTTCTCTCTCTCTCTCCCTCTTCTTTTTCTCTCTTTGTCTCCTTCACTTCATTCTCCTGCTGTTTTGTTGATGTGCAGAATATGATGAAAAACGCGAGAGTGCGGATCGCTGTGACACCGCAGCATGTGAGAGTAACAATGCAATCACTATTTGACCTTGGTGAGCGGCTAATTCATATGTTCATCTATCTGTGTTTTTGACATGTAACTTTCCATTTCAGTGTGAGCCAGCAGATCATCCAGGCACAGACACAATCATAAGTCTTAACCTGCAGGATTTTGGATCTCAGCCATCAAAACCAGACCACGTTTAGTCTCAAAGTACCATGGAAACTGTACATGAATTGAGACTGGCTTCAGTATGCCTGATTTGCTCAGTTGTATATGTCTTCCCTTCATTCATTAAGCTGTAATTGGACGTGATTCTCATCCAGGAATGCAGCATCCTCACATTCCTCCAAGGCATGCAAGGTGATGATGACAGTGTTAGAAAGAGCTGTTAATCCATCTTGTAATTGCAGCGAGCAGACGGCAGGGTTGGTCGAGTCTGTGAAAAGGCTGCGGAGGAACATTTGTCACCAGACGGGAACAATAGGAGGCGTTATGTATTTTGGTGCATGTGTGATGAAGGCTTTTGTGACGGTGTGATTGTGCACACGTGACGCTGTCCTGTGCATTAATACACGGCTAATGCTAATGGTTGTTTGTGTGTGCTCGGTGGGGTTTTAATGCGTGTGCTGAGGGACCTTTTTTCTTTCTATTCACAGACAATTTGTAAGCCGGCTGTTGAAGCCCGGCCGAGGCCTGTGGAACAGCTGGAGCCCCTCCATGATTGATAAACGCGGCGGCGAGAACTTCATCTCCCCGTGAATGAAGACAAAGGCCCCACAATGCTGAGCCAGTGTGTTACGCCTGCCTGTCGTTAAGTGCGGATGGCGGACCTGCCCCGGTCCTCAGCTGGGGGAGTCGAGGTGCCAAGAGGGAGGTCAGGACCCAAACTAATTACCATTTTATGACAAAACGGTCTTTTGTCGTCGTTATATAATTGATTTACCTTTCAGGGGAAGATCATTATGAAGTGGCTTTAAGAGGGTGAGATTAAAAGGGGGCAAGAGGGATTAGCCTCAGCTCTACGTGCTCTCAGGGTTATGAAAGTGGGAAAAGCCTATAGATGTACTTATAACACAACAGTGAGGGAGCTGCAGTTTAACATAAAAGAATATGGAGTTTGAAAATATTTGACAGTGAACTAAAAGTCTTTGAAGAGAATTCGCCACAATCTGTCAGTCATATGAAAATTAAAGATGTAAATTAAGGAGAAAAGCCAGAAATTAACAGGTTCTGTTATGAATATATCATATTGATAGGACTCAATCAAAATGATATTGAAACAGTAGAAATCAGTGACCCGGTGATTGGACACGTGCTTTGAGCAGCTATGTGCACCCAGCATGAAAACCACAGACAAATCAGCATGAACTGTGCATGATTAAAAACACATCAGCATGCCGTATTGATCCCAGCAGATATCAGCAAACCCCTCTGACACAGATTTTAACAGAGATGTGTTCAGAGCTTCGCTGCCTCGCTGTCTTCAACTTTTGCTAAGTTTGTGACCCATGCAGGAGCAGGTCAGTGAGTCAAATCAGGGCCAGCTTTGTCAAAGTCACCATGTGGTGATAATCGTTATATCGTGCTGGGATGAATCCCACGCGGGGATCTGTTTCCTGTGACTACACATTGCACTGGAAACATGTGTAGAAGCATTTTGATTTTCCAGTTTTTGTTGTCTTCCCAGTCGAAGCCAGCCAGCTTTGAAAAGAGGAAGCTGCTTTTCCCTCACAGCTTTTATTATTAGAAAACTGGTTCTCATACATCTATTCAATGCATTATTTGCTTGTGTGTACAACCCTTTCGTTGCAAGCTTTTCCTTTGGCGTGAAACATGTTTTTTAAACGTGCTCCTAACTTTCTTTGTGTCTCACAGAGCAGTGCAGCCTGGGTACATCCATCCTTGACCTATTTAATGGCTGGCTTCTGTTGAGGACCCGTCGCACAAATTGAAAAGTTTTCAGTCGCTAAGTGAAATGTATGGCTCTGCCTCCGGTCCAGAAAAATTGGGGATTGTTCTATTTTAATTCCAAACTCAATTTCAGACATCCTCCACGCAGCGACAAAGTGGATTTCTGGGCCATCCATTGCAGCGGGCTTGTCGACATTTCAGCTGCCACGACACACAATGAATGAGTGAATATTGATGAACACAAAAGCCATTTTTTCCTGTTATTTTTGGCGTGTAGGTGGAGAAGAGAGAGGAGAGGAGGCGGCCTTTGGATCCCCTGGGATCGAGGAAGCCCTCTCCATATTCAGAATATTCCCTGTGAAGTTCAAAAAGAGATATCAATCTCACTTTGAGGCTCTGGGCCTTCATTTGTTTGTGAGAGATGCGGCGCGCTGCTCAGATGACTGTGCCAATTCTTCAAATCCCACTTACAGTAGGAGTTCACACAAACACACACACACACACATACACGCATACACACCATGCACAGCAGAGCATCTGCCACTTTCTCCACCCTGCCTCTGTGTCCCAGCATCAGTGTGCACAGCGGTGGAGTCTGCACTGTGCCACTCGCAGGTCTTGATTGAGGAAGCAGTCGCAGCTCTGTCGGCAGCCGAGAGTTAAGAATAAAAAATACACCATGGCTGTTTGGGCAGAAGCAACAGCAGTCTATGTTGGATAAATGGGTTAGTTTTTCTATGTCAGAGTCTTTTCAGGAAAAGGTGTGCGTGTGTGTTTGTGCGAGAGAGCGAAAGAAAAAAAAGAGAGACAAGAATGTTGTGATTTTAGTGATTACTTTTGAATAGCCTCACTGGAGGTATTTTTTCAATGAAAGGTTTTAGAGTCATTGACCTTTTAGTATTTCTATCTTTGTCCTTTTTTAGACAAAAAGTTAGAAATGAAAGGGACTTTTTTTTTTTCAAAATAAAAGACCCTCTGATTTCAACATATTTTTGGATGTAATATTTTCTCTTTTGATATTAAATTATAAAGATATGATTCTGTTATCTGTTGAGAATGCAAACCATAGTATCAGAGGATCAGGAGTCAGAGCTCAGCTAGAATATGTTTGCTATCATTCATTATTTCCACTTAATCTCCCTGTTATTCCTGTCACCTCTTTAGCGTACACTACCAAAATAAAAGCATAAATTTATAAACATTAAAAAGATAATGTGAGTTATATGTTAGACATAAACATGTCCAAAGGAGTAGAAAAAAAATTATTTTAATGCCACTGATGTAACAACAGAAAATAAACTTGCATATTGAGCTTTATTTATCTTACATTTTGAACACAATGTCTCAGGGGCTGATTTTTATTTTTTTTTTGTCTTGCCCATTTTTGCAGCTCTTGCCTGATCGGAGGTAAGAGAGCACACGTCATATTTCCACAGCAGATCATTACACTGGTGCTCTGCATGTAGATGTAGCGTGAGGTTCTTAGCCGCTGACAGTGGAGCATGCGGGACCAATAATGACTCTAAGAAGTGAAATAATTACATGCATCCCTACAAACAGCCTTTCTTCACCTCAATGAGCACCCCCTCTATGGCTCTCTCTCTCTCTTTGTGTGCTTGACGTGTCCTCATGTGGCCCGCTGCAACAAATAGACCCTCTCACTGTTAGCAGCTAACGATGTTTCAAAAGACTGTTTGAACTCAACTTTATTTATAAAGCACATTTCAAACAAACATGCAGGCTGAACTGCTTCATATTAAAAAAAAAACTGACAGTAAGAATAAAAGATGTAGAGAATGAGGGGATTTTTAACCTTAACAAAATAAAAAAAGAAATAAATCAAAAGATCTAAAACAGTGAGCTTGGTTACAAACATCACAAAAGAAATGAATAAAAGCTTTGAAATTTCTAATCAACGTTTTGACATATCTACATATATTTCTCTTTATTTCCTCCCAACAGCAGCTTTTTCAGTTGGTCTTTGTCTTTATTTCCACCATCTACCCTCCTCTCCCCTAAAGACACCGCTGCATCAGGCATCCCAGTCTGGCTGTGGTTTGGTTTTAGCAAGCCAATGGGCCATACCGGCCTTTTTTTTCCCCACAGTGGGCTCATGAGTGGAGTCTTTGCCCTCACATGCGTTCAGTTGGGCCTGCTTTACCCACACTATTGATTGCAGGTGATGTTCTGGACTCAGTCCAGCTGACCTCGAAGGAGAGTCAGATACATCATTGTCTGAAGAGGAACCTCTGGAGACCGGACAGAAGCAGCAGCACACGTGTTAAGCAGTCTGACTTTGTCCAGACGTTGAGCTTGACAACAAATACCTTCTGATGCAAGCATCTGGGCTGCTCAGCGGACTCAGAGCTGCAGATTCAGCCTTTTTAACAGTAACACAGAAAAATGTAGATGCTTCATGGATGAACATGCATGCTTCAGCTGCTTTGTTTCTTGAACGGCCATCCATGCACCACATCTTCCTCCACTGCCTCACCTTTTCCTTCTGCTCGCTAATTAGAAATCTTAATATGCAATCATGTTAACACTGGGTCTAATTTGTGCAGCGTGCATCTTTGTTTCTTACACACCTCACAGCAATTGATGGATATCCAATGAGACGCCGAGTCGCTGCCAAAGGGAGTCGCTCTGCAGCTCGTGACACATCGCTGAGGCTGGTGGGAAGTACGCCTTAAATTAATTAACATCGGACCTCTTGTAGCTGCTCACTTCTGTAAACAAACATTTTAATATGCAGTAATTAATTAAATCTGCCAAGCTTCTCTGCCCCTCCCATAGATCTCCCTTCATTCTTACTTTCTCCATCTTGTTAAAGAGTTTATTATGTGCTGCTGGGGACGAGGAGGAGATTCACAACTCCGTCCAGCTCCGTCTCCCTGAGATGGAGTTCCAAGTTTTTAACTGCTGTTGTTTGTGTAATCCCTTTCTGAATTCACATTTCATACATGGTGACACATACAAGGAGGTTTTCATCTTAAACTTGACAAAAAAAATTGCACATGTCAACTCTACACTCTTAAAATTGAATGAAAAGGTATCAGAGTCTTGGGGTGCTTCCACTTACAGGAATTAAGAATATGTCATGTTAAAAAAGGTCAAAAATGTGTGTTTTAAAATGTAATAAACTAAAATCGTCTTGTTTAAACATGTATGTCATCTTTATAAGGGTCCAGTAAGATGTTTTCTTTCACTTCATCTTAATTTTCTGTCACTACAATTGCTTAAAACCACCTTTCAAGTCAAACATTATTAAAGTTTTCTTCCTTTAATTGATGTCAAAAACTGAATTGACTGAGCTGCAAGTATAGAAATCCTTCAAGTAAGGAAATAAAATCAGAGCAGTGTTAATCCATATGTTAATTGGATAAAGCTGCAAACAGACATTAAGGGGAATCTACGCTGACTACATTAGAATAACACTGTGCCAAATATCAATGGATTATGATTTATTTGGCAAGATTTCTTATTCAAGATAAATAAATTCAAACACTCCAATAAATCCCTCAAATTATCTACAGTGGGTAGTTTTGCATTTATCAGAGGAAAAAAAAAAATAAAAGGAGATTGCATGAGTTTATGGAAATCCACATCAGCAGGGAATGGATGCAGACTCAAGGGGCATCGCTGCACAGGTAAGCTGCTTTTGGAGGGTTCATGTAAATCCTAAAGTCCAAAAAGTCAATTACTGGGGCATCTCAAGCGTGTGTTACTGAAAGACTCTGATGTTTTATTGAAGAGAGGCTTTAATTCATCAGGCTTCTCAGCTCCCTTTCATGCAGCTCGAAGAGAGGGAGAGCAAAGGCACCTCCTTCAGATGGCCAGTGTCATATATCACACACACACACACACACACACACACACACACACACACTCAGAGAAGGAGAGAGAGGGAACACACTAATGCCCAAAAACAACTCTCAGGTGGTCTGCTTCACTCCACTGACCAGACCATTACCCCCTACACACACACACACACACACACACTCACACAGACACACACTCCTCTTAGTGCAGACCACACAGACTAAACAAGAAATTGTAACTCATCCATGCAGCCCTTCCCGTCCACAATTATCAACATTTCAAACAAGCCACTGACAAATTTTAATTACAGATCAAATCTTTTCATATCATAAACACAGACACCCAGTAGCTGCTTTGCTGGACTTCAAATTCTGGATTTGTGTTTTAAGGTTTTCTGATGCAACTGCACCCCGCTGATTCAACACCTAAAGTGAACCCGATCGCATCAAACCTCAGCACATTGTCCCATATTTTAATAAATAAGCTGTAACAATGACAGAGGCCCATGGATTGAGTTTAGATCGCATCACCATAAAAAAGAAGAAAACCTTGCTTCCTGTATAGATGTAGTATGATCATATTTCTTAATGCCTATTAGAGTTCATGACAGAGAATTAGATTTTATTCGGTGTTTTGACAGACAAAACTGAACTGAACATTAACAAATGAGTTTTAAAATGAAATAATCGTACAAAATTTAAACTGGTATACAACATACAGCCTATTTATGTTGCTGTATTTTGCATAATCCATGGGTCAAACCATCAGAAGTGCTTTGTCAGCTGAAATGTTGGAAAAAGAATACTGCTTTAAACTACAAAATGCCTTTTATCAGGTGTTTCTATTTGCTCTCATCTTTGTTATTTTTTTTCGGGAGATGGCCTCTGTCAATTATTTGGTTCCCATTCAAAACCCAAGGAATGAGCAATAATAAAGATATGCTAAGCAGAGCCCAAACTAGCATGCTAGTAAATGTAGCAACTCAGCTCTTAGCTCCTCTGACCTGCTTCATTGGTTGAAGTGCTAATATTCATTATGAAAAGGAGGAGAGCTCTGTGTATTATTCTGGTTTCTGTTTAATGTCAAACAGCACGAATCACCAAAAACCAGGTAGTTTGGCTACAAACAATCTCCCTGACAACAATAGTGACAGCTCATTTTGCAGCTCCTCAGACCTGCCTTGAAAACACAGATCATGATCATAGAGCTGCTTTATCAGTATTTGAACCTGTTAAAATAATCAGATAAGTTTGTTTTGTTGAGGAGAAGGCCTCTGTGGATTATTTGGTTCATCTCAAATGTGTTTAAGACAACCAGAAGTAGAAAACAGCTAACCAAAAAAAACAAGCAGAGAAGCTATGAACAAGCCAGTTACTATGAGTGGCATCTTAGTTTGCAGCTTCTTGTACCTGATTTGTCAGACGAAAGATGGATTTTAATCACAGAGCCGAGAGCTCTTTGAATAGAGTGTATTCCTGTGTTATCAACACAGGAATTTGGCCATGTTGGAGGTACTCTTACAACTGAACAGAACTGAGCTTGCAGGTAGAGATTATTATTGCACAAAATAGTAAATCATTGCTGTGTTTTTATATATAGTGTTATAGTATAGTTTTTATATATAGTGTTTTTGGCTGAACTAATTGGCAATAAGGCAATAATCTGTATAACATTCAAGTCTGATCACATTTGTTGTCAGGTAGGTCTAATATTCTCTGTCTGTAGCATCTTAAAATCACTCTTTAGTAAAAGAAAATATATAAAGATAGAATTTTCTTTGATTGAGAGGTAAGCCACGCCAATAAATAGTACTTAAGTAAAATTTGGTGTCTTTCAGGGGAGTTTTTTAAAGTGAGCCTCTCCCAAGAGAACATCATTTATTCTGTGGATGCCCTCCCCCATGAAAAATATAGTCGTAACATCCATGTTTTCAAACTTCTTCTTGCTGGACAAGTCCTTCTGTGCGTTTCCCCACATATGTTGAGGGATAAGACATAAAATCATATTTTACTGTGCACTTCTATCTCTGTCCATTCAATGTTTACATTTGTGTACCTCCAATATGGCCGCATATCAGGGTAACTACCGTGAATCTTAATCTCGTGCTATTGTTTTGTTTGTCTCAAATATCTTAGGAACAAGAACAACAGAGACATGCTAACCTACAAAGAAACAGAGCAGCCACAATAAGCTAGCTTACATCAGCAGCAGCTCAGCTCACTCGCTCATGGACGCGATTTGGTTGCCAAAGTATTAAAGTCAGAAATTTTTCACTGCTTATTTGTGGAGCTAAGTAACAGTATCTGTCGTAGCTAAATGTATCTTTTGCTAATGTGACAGTAAATGATTTGAAACAGTAGTCCACATGGCAGCCATGATACCTCCATGGTGGCAGTGCAGAGCTGCTAGCTTTGAATGTTATTGGTATTGGAGCCCTGGGGATGAAATGATTTCCAATGAAACAAGTTGGTTTTATTTAGGGTGTGAAAATTATGGAGCTGGATGTATAGACTAGGATACAAGCAGATCTCCTGTCTTACATTAAGTTGGAGCATTTCTGATACGAGCACAGATACTAGAAAAGCTCTCCTTCTGCTGTCTCTTGATGTGATCTGCTGCACCCTGGTAGCTCATTTCCTCAACCTAATGTTATTGTTTTGTTCTGCCATTCTTCTCTGCTGATCACAGTGCATCTCAGTGCCTTTATTCCCACTGGAGTCTCAATAAACAAACACTGGTTGCAGGCTGACACAGTCCCATCACAGCACAGCGACTTCTTCGTCTCTAATGTCTCCACAGCTGGAGTGAAGGCTCATGGTGGCATCGCCCAGAGTGAGGCAGGCAGACAGCTTATTTTTCCACTGTGATTAGCTGAAACTGTGCCGCTCATATACAAATGGAAATGGGATGTGCATGAGCGTCCCCCTCTCCTCACCCTCTCTCAGTCTCTCCCTCTCTCTCCCATCTGTCAAGACAATAGATTTTAATCTTTAATCCATGAGCAGCCATTGAATACTCAGGAATTACAAATTACAGATGTTTTACTGTTTTTTTTTCTCCCTTTCTGAAGTCTGACTGCCTGCTGTCGATGTCCCCGCTCAGGCCCTTCAGCTGCGAAATGATGTCAACACACAAAGGTGATCAGACACTCACATTCGCAACAAACAAATGTAGAGACAGGGGGAGACCCACTCATACACACACGATACACACTCTCATTCTGTGCCATCATGCAACCATATGACACTGTCATCATTTGGTAATTAAACCCTTGCTGGCTTTAAATATGAAAAGCTGGCAAGAGTTGATGATGATGATACTGGCTGTCGCTCAGCCCAGATTTCCAACAAACCATCCAGACGTCAGGCAGGAAACATATTGTCCCGCTGTTGTCTTAGTTTGACCGACCATTTCTCTCTAGAAGAGAGGAACTAGCATCAGGATAACTTTATCCTACAGAATAATTTTAGCTCTATATTTGTAAATTATTTGGAAAAGACAGAAAAAAGACGTCTAGTGGCCTCCATTATGGTGAATAATATAGAATCCATAGTCATGAATATGACGTTCATATGCATCCATTGGAAGACAACCAATTGTTCCCCAAATAAAAATTTGAGAATACCAAAAACAAAAGTGTAAAATGAGTCAAATCTTGGCATAATATTACTGTTATCTTAAAAATATTTTGTAATGTTTTAAAAAGACAGGATTACAAAGTTTCTGAGGGGTTCTTGGTAATTATTAAAAGTCATATCTTGGTAAAATTGTTGATTAAAATGAAGATCGTTCAATAGAAAAATATGAACCTAATACACAAACTTAAACAGAAAAGTCCTAACTATGCTTTGTCCGGAATAAAAAAATAGTCATTAAGTAAATATATTTGTGCTCTGTAATACCTCAGTAGAAAATAAGAAGCATTTTAGATTTATTGCATGTATTTTAGCTTAAATAGTTACTGCACGTTGATACTGCCAACCAAAGTGATTAAAATGAGCGTGTCACCATTAATGAAGTGTTTGTGTGCGTTATGTTTTATGTAAGACCAGAACAGTTTCACCATTAAAACATGCATGAAGCACATCTGAGCTCCGGCCTGCTACATAAAGTTACACTGCCCTCTGAGTGAGGACGAGGAGGGGGGTGCCAGGAAGAGATTCAGGGCCACGAGAGGTGAAGGAGGGAGGTTTATTTAATGTTCAGCTCATGAGCAAGTGGGACACTGGTTTTAAAATAGAGGGAGAGGAAGGGGGAGGGGACGTTTGGGGATGAAGGGTGGAAGTGCAGGTGAGAACTTTGGCTGTCCTTAGAGAGGAGACAGGATGACACACACACAGTCTCTCTCTCTCACACACACACACACAGACACACACCCTGCTTTCAGCCCCCTGGCAGTCTTGGACAGAGTAGATACCATTGACCAGTCTAATGGACTGCGCCATAAGACCCCCCCCCCACACACACACACACTCACTAACATGCTCACACACTACACCGTCCATCCAGAATCACTCCTTTGCCTCACTTTTCACTCTGCCTCTCCAGCAGACTTCGCTCATAACCCGTAAATGTGGTGTGAGGCTCGTAGAGGAGCTTAGGTTCCATTACTGACAGCCCACACAGCTTTATGGCTGTTTGAGCTCCTCCGTTTGGGTTCCTCCCATTCGGATGTTCCTGTCGACTCCCAGTGTGTCGCACGCACGGATAGAGAGAAAAAAAAAATCTTATTAAGATCATTTATGTTAGAGTTACAGAGGCTGATTTGACTCTTAATACTGAAAAAAAAAAGTCTGATCAACCTGTAAAAACAACACAATCACTGAATTTTCTTTATTTATTGGTAATTTTCTGTTTTTAATGTGGAATACAACTGACATTTTTGCTGTTTCATGGAAGATGTTGATTCTTTTTGAACAACCCTAAAGACAAATAAACTTTATTACAATTGATTTAATGTTGTGTTAAGCAGTTATCTTTAATTATCTTGTATATATTATTATCAAAATCCCACATTTAAAGTTTGTATGTTTTATTCTTGTATTAGTTTTTCAGTGATATTTAAGAACAGAGAAAATCAAAATGTTCCACCTAAGATATTTATTGATACTACCTCAAAGGAATAAAGTGTAAATTTGTTATTACGAACGATACAGTGATCTGAGTGTTGCACTCAAATGAAAACTGCAGATCTGACAGACAGAGATGAACATTGCAAAGTATGTTTGTTTTTAGTCGCATTTAAGGGGAAAAACTGACATTTTGTATCTCATTTATATGCATTAAAATTAGTCAGATGTATATTATTGTGAGCGTGTCCTGTCGATTGAACAGACAGCGCTGAGAGTTGCAAAGTAAGCTGCAGTTTAAATGACACTTAAAGTAAGAAGAGATTTTTTTTTTTAAGCTGAGTGTCTCACATATAAAGTGTTGTATAATATCCATTACTGGTCCTTGGTCCAGTGGCAGTCTTATTGCCGTTTCTGAACTCAGAGCACTGTAAAGAGACTGATAACACAAAATGTTTGTTAAATAGCCGATAGAGAGGCTATAATCTTTTAATGTTGGATTTTATGGCTTTACCACGCTCTGCCGTTCTTGTGGATATTGTAATATTGCATTTTTACTGGTTATTCATCTGTTAATGTTCCAGTTACTAACTTTTATTCTCTGCCTTATACTTTTTTTTGTATTCTCTCACACTGTTAAACACACAGAGAAAGTTTCCACTGGGAACTTTATGTGTGAGTGTGAGGTGTCTCAGTGGACTGAGTCTCTGGAGAGGAGCAGATTGAGAGGACACAGTGAGGAAGGTAATGTGTCACAGAACCATGTTCGGATCAGAGCAATAACACATGAGAAGCATTAACACACGTGAAAATCCAAACAAGAGATGTGAGTGAATGCGGGGTTTTGCTCGAGTTAACTTTTGAATAATTAGAAGTATTTTTGAAATCTGGATTCTCATTGAGTTTTTTTCTGGCCTTCACCTCCTCTCTCTGTCTCTCTCTCTCTTTCTCTCTCTCCCCGTCTCCCCCTCCCAATCTCTGTCTCGCTCTCTCTCATTCTCCCTCCTGTGTGTGTATTTCTGACAGACAGTGAGAGACTTATAATTGTGTAAATGTTAACCAGTATTCAGTTAGCATGTGCACAGAACAGTTCTAGCTCAGTTAACACCTATAAATAAATTAAATCATTTAATGTCTTTTCAATAAATAATTAATTGCAGCTCTTCATATCTGGTGATGTAATTTTTTTGCTCACTTACTCTTGTCTTAGAGTGTTTTGATGATTATTTTTTAAATCTGTTGCATTAACTTTCATAAATAATTCAATTATAATAATGAAAAATTTTAGACTTAGATATGGTGATTTTATAAATTTTAGTTTGACTTAAGGTCTGAAGCTATGGTGGAGTTTTTGAAAATAAAATCTGGGTAAAGAACAGATAGTAAATTCAGTAGGCCTATGCAGAATGTGATCGTTTTTAACACACATCCATCGTGCTCAGTCAAACTGTGCACCTGCAGCTGTCTGAGCTCTGACAGTTTTTAAGCCTAACTTATTCAACTTTTACAGTTCTTACAGTCCTCTTAATTCAGCTGCTGCATCATTCTTTGATTTCTTTTTCTTTTTTCTTTCCTTTATCAATCTCTAGCTCATTGGAGCAGGGTTGCTTCCGCTTTTTGTTGTCGCCTAAACCGTTTAGTTTTGGATGATCGCTCAAAGATTCTGACAAGCAGCGGGGAGAAGCGCGACGCCCAGCCGGGGAGGGAGCGCAGGAGGCCGGACAGATCTGCTGGGCTGCATCGGGGAGACGCACCATTAGACAGGGGGAGAGGCACGGCTCAGAGCGCGGGTCGATCAGGTAAGGATTCCTCCCTCCGACTCACACTAATGTCACTGTTTGTTTGCAGGTGTGTGGGGGCTGCACCGCGTGGGACAAAACTGAGAGAAGGCTGTATTTTGATTTTATTTTTCAAGATCAAACGAAGCACAGTGGACTCTTACTTTGGTATTTGGCGGTTTACTCGTGTATTTCCCTGTTTTTTCCACTTTCAGAAAATGAGATTAAAATATACATTATTATTATTATTATTATTATTATTATTATTATTATTATTATTATTATTATTATTATTATTATTATTATGTGGTGGTCACCTCTGCACGTGGCTGTAATTGAAAACATAGATCACAGTCTAATTCACCTCTCTGTTTTGGCTGTAGAAGAGAGAGGATCAATGGGAAACAGTTGTAATGATCTAATTAATTATGGCAAAATTAAAAGCAAGTACAAAATCAATCTGTGACGGTGTCGAGGATGGAGTCAAATTGATATCCATCTGCTCCCGTTATAAAGCACATGAATAAGCAATCTGAGGACGCAGCTGATATCCTGCAGTTTGCCACAGCCTGCACATATGGCTGCGGGTGTCAGGAGACACCAAATCATTGAGGGACATTACGAGTGACTCCCGGTATGATGCGGATGTTTTGGCTAATGGAGGAAAAATAGATCCATGGGAACAGTTGTAGAGTGAATTATAATTCGGTGACATCCGGTTTGATAAAAAGCTTTGTGTGAAGTACAGGAGCTGAGAGTTTAGAGCTCTGTCACGTTCTCATTGAGGGTTTTTCTGTGCTGCTGTTTAATTTTTTTGTTATGTAAAGGCTCATTCTGAATTTTAAAAAAATAGTCTTTCATTAATATCTCTGGGGTTAAAAAAAAAAAAAAAAAGTCAGTGGATATTAAAAAAGTGTTTTACAAGCCTCACACATCCAGACATTCAATCTGCAGTGGCTCCAAATTCAAATCTGACATATATTCTCCAAATATTCCTCAATCCAAAATACAAATCTGTGCAAATTTATTCGAATTTTTATTTTCTATTTTTTCATCTAATATGTCGTTGTGTTTGCATTAGAATCAAATGTATATGAAATACATAATTCGTAGGTTGTCAAAGGCCCCTGACGTGAACATGTTTGTGCACACTGTGCATCACGTCAAACACGCGTTAAAGTCACATAAGGAGGATGGCAACACAGAAATATCGATTGTTGACACGCACGCGCGTTTACAGGCCATATGTTTTCAAAAACAGAAGAAAGGGATTTGTTTGTCCTCCGTGGAAATTCGTCATCCTCCCCTCCCACTCAGAACTCTCCTGCTGCCATATCAGTATTCTTATTGTAGCACGAATACTAACGCATGGACTTTTCTTCGTGTGGTTTATTTGCGTTTATCATTTAGAATGAGGCTTTGCTCCTCTTACAAAACAGGCCTGTGGGTTAACCTCTAACTGGTGTCAATTAGACACAAATAAACCAACATCAGCTGTTCTGAAAGCCTGCCTGGCTGCTCCCACACTCCTTCGTGTAAAATGCAGACATAAAAAAATCGAAAACAATAACAGCATGAGGTCCTGTGTGTCTGGGCTGTGTAAAGAGGTGAAGTCAGGACTAACACTTTCTTAATTATCACGCACTTGGTTGTGTTGTAGTGCTGTGACACCGGGACGTCAACGTGGCGGTGCAGGGAGGTGCACGGGGGGCAGATCGGGCTGTTGTGGGGGAAATGGCAGCAGCTTTAGGGCAAAAGTGCACTGACGTGTGAAATTACAGCCCATGGTGCTACATATTGTACCAGAAGAGCTCCCTCCCCAAAAACACAGCAGAAACAAAAAGAGGAATCGTCCTCAAAGTTGTCCAGAGGGCAGCCGGACGCATCCACAAGTCCTCCAAAATAAAACATTATTATTATTATTAGTATTATTAGTATTATTATTATTATAGTTGTTGTTGTTGTTGTTGTCACATTGTTCATAAAAACATAACTCATTAAAGGCAGCTGATCATTATTATAGTTCCATTAAAATAAAATCTCACTATACATGAACATTGTAACGGTATCGTTCTCAGAAATAATTTTGAAATAATTATTCCTGTAAAATTTCAGCTCCTCTGTGGTAAAGATTTATCTTAATCTCCCGCTACAGACCAAAAAAGTGAGCTCTTTTTAAGTCTTTGAATCTTCTTATTTGATTGACTGTCTTTCTCTTTGTTTCTTCCCGGATTAAGTTTCACCGGAAGAGATTAAGAGTGCATAATTCTGCTACAGTAGGCTTACCAGCAACCTTTGACCCCGCCTGCCCCTGCTGCCCCAGCCTGCCTGGCTGCCTATACCTGCCTGCTTGCATGCTGCACGAGCACAGCAGGCCGTGTAACCCTCTGTATGAGCGCCATCTACAGAGCGTTGCTGCACACAGGCTGCGAGTGCACGAGGAGGAAGAGGATGGTGATGATGATGGCCTACTGACTGACTCTCAGTTTGCAGGTTTGTCTCCTGCATGCTTTCATCAAAACAGAATCAGGGCATGAATAATATAATCATTTTAATTTTTAAAATTTTACTTATTTTTTGTATAGAAGATTTTTGCAACTTGAGAAGTGTTTTTTTCTGTCTGAGTTTAAAACGAGAGGAAAATAAATGTATCAATAAACTCTGGATTACATGTCATAAAAAAGTATGAACAATGAAAAAATTAAGGATCTTTTTAATTCATAACAGCACAGCAGCTGAATTTGCTAAAAGTAAGCCATGATACTGATGTGATTACACTCTGAAAAGTGGATTAGATCCACTCCTGGTGTTCAGAGAAATTTGGGGTATAATTAAATCATTTGAAAGTTCAACTTTAAGAGACATTCCGAGGTGTGATTGTTTTATCTATGGCTTTTCAAAATCACTTTGACCAACACCAGAAAGTCTTCCCCTGAGTCAAAGTCTCACTCTGTTTTTATTGGGATCCCATCATAAGAAAACATTTGAGGATCGTCTCTTTAAACAACACACAGCAGCCTGACAGCGCTGTACCTCTCCTCTTCCCCCTGCCTTTAATTTCCTTGATTCCTCACCCCAAAGTCTCATCATTTCCCATTTCGTCTCCCTCCCCTTCCTGGCTGTCGGATGCAGGGACCTCCTCATTTGAGCTGCAGGTTTTTACGTGGGCGAATCACAAAGTGTTGGAATCTATTGCCTTTGTCTGACAAGTCATCCATCTCTATGCGAGGGATCTGTGGGATGGAGGCAGCAGCAGCAGGAGGAGGAGGTGGGGGAGAGGAGGGGGGGTGATCTGTGGGACTGCAGCTTTTAGAAACAGACACACAAGCAGAGGGGTTTCATTCTCAGCCCAAAGCTCCGCTCAGGCACAGCCCATTCTGGAGGAGAGGGGGACACAAACACACATACACACACAGTGCTCCGTGCTGCTCCGTGTCCATGTTGTTGTCATCTCCGCCCAGATCTGATTAGAGCGCGAGCCCGCCGCTCCTCCGTCAGAGGAGAAGGATTGTTTTCGGCCGCTGCGGACCCGTGGACTCTCTGCGTTCCTGCTTTTGTTTTCCTCATCATGTCCCTGAAAGACAAACTGTGAGCCGCTCTGAGTCCATGTTGCTGCGGCCGGTGCGCTCTGCACACGCGCGGGTCATGCTCTGCACCTGACATCCTCTCTGCACACTAAGAGTTTGAAGAGGAGGAAAACTCCACGAGAAGTTGTTGACCGCTGCAGCCCGCGGACTGTGCCCACACGGACTGTTTTACTCTTGGTCCTTTCCATTTTTTTTTACTCCTTGAAGCTGCATTACCGGGGCGAAACGGCGACCTCAGTCGATTACCTTTCTTTCCTTTGCTATCCAATGGATATTCACTGCAAGGCAGACCCCTTCTCGGCGATGCACCGTGAGTATCTAAAGAAGTTTACACACTAAAACTCTGTTTTTATCATTTCGCCCATGTAAGACGTTTCAATCGGAAATGTCTGCAAAGATTACAGTGTCATTTACAAAGAAAATCTACCTGAAAGTGCGCGCTTACAGATTTTATTGAAGTCCATTAAGACTCGTGAGGTTTCATTCTTGGTGCCTACTGGAAGTAAAGGGAGCTCCTGAAATTTTAACAAATCAAAGAGAAATCAGCCAATTATAGGTTTTGTTCCTGAAAAACAAAGTCAAAGTTTGTCGTGGGAAGACTTTCAAAATTGAGTGTTTCAATGTAGATTGAAAAAATGCAATTCAAAAATAATCATTGATGTGTTTTTTTAATCAGCAACATTATTGGTATTTTTAAAGGTTCAGTGTGTGACTAAAATAATTTGTTTTTAATGATAAATAAATTTATTGTGTAAAACAGTATCACCTCACGTGTTACTTATATTTAAAACGTCTCCCTTTATTTTGAGCAGCATTTACCCCTCTGTAAGAAATCCACAAATTTAAATACAAAGCTTTTATGACCTGTGAAATGACAGTTAGAGAGACACCAGCCTGCTGTGTGTAAATGGATGCAAACGTCTCTCTTTATTATCCCTCTCTCCCTCTCTCTTAACATTTCAAAATAAAAGAAGAAAAAAACTGAAGCTTAACTGTTTATGTTTTCTTGCTCACGATATGAGTAAATGAGAGCCGGACTGAGCCTAAATAATTGATTCCTCTTCAATCGCACCGTCCGCGTTTGTAATATGAGTTATCAAAGCTACTTTGAATTATTTACAATAATTGTGCGAGGAAAATTAAACAGGCTGAAACGTAATATGTGCGACATGTGTTAGGCTGCAGAGGAGGACAGGCTGCTGGAAAATGTCAGGAAGGCAGTACAGAGTTATTTAGAATGGATAAAGAGATTACTTCTTATTTTGGGGAATCAAACCAACCAATAAAGAGCGTTCATTTAAATTTGTGATATTTTTTAAGGGGCTTTTATTTTCTTATTTCCTTTTACTTTGAATGTTTAGTATATAAATCTTCAGCATATTTTACTGTTTATTATTATTATTATTATTATTATTATTATTATTATTATTATTATTATTATTATTATTATTATTATCAAGGCCTATTGTTAAATCACTTGAGACCAAAGCCAACATTAAATGTGACTGGCTCTGCATGTTGGCTCTATCACACTGTGTTTACGTGTGTATCAGTAGCCTATAATGTTATCTAACCTGTCATGATGTAAATAAAAAAAAACGTAGAGGAGGCTAAAAACAAACCATCTTGGCTCCGTACCCAGAGCCCCCGGTTTCTCTGCAGGTATGTAATGTTATGCTCCCCTGTGCTGCTGTTGTGTCCCACGCAGGGCACGGCGGTGTGAACCAGCTCGGCGGGGTGTTTGTGAACGGCAGACCCCTCCCGGACGTGGTCCGGCAGCGGATCGTGGAGCTGGCCCACCAGGGCGTCCGGCCCTGCGACATCTCCAGACAGCTACGGGTCAGTCACGGCTGTGTCAGCAAAATCCTCGGCAGGTAAAAAGAGGGGATCCGACACCACTAACCACCACCTCCACCTCCACCACCACCAGAGCCCTTTAATGTGTGTCAAACATCAATCTTCTATAGAGCTCGTATGTGCGCACCCAGCTCTATTTCAGCCTCAGTCATCGGTTATATAGGCAGGTCATTTTTTTTTCTTTGCCCTTTTTTTGCTTGAACACAGCAGTTCTGCGTCCGAGATTTTCTATCCATCACCTGCAGCCTTTGCAAGAGAAAAGCATCATAATCATGAAATAAATATTTGGAGGCCTAACATAAAAAATACGCACAAAGATATCGTAGATGATTATGAGGCTGTTGTAATTTTAATGGGAGGCTATATGCGATGTAAAACCGTCCATCAGAAGTCACCTGAAAACTACATTTTCAGGACTACTGAAAAAAGAATTTATCTAATAAATTAAAAAACCCGGATTATTTTAAGGCCACTTAAAAACAAACCCTTGGCTGCCATAATCCATGAGAAAAACACCACACTTTTATTTGTCATCAGTCTTCTTTAAAACCTGAGATTTTAGCTCTTTAAATAATTTTATAACTTCAGAGCACAGATGCTGTGAGATAATATTTTGAAATATATTTTTTTCAGCTATCAGAAGGCATTTCAGAGGTATTTCATTTCACACACACTGAATGTTTGTCACCAACATTTACAGACAGGTCATGGTGGCATGTCGTGCATGCTGCTGTAAGCTCATGGAGACTGAAAAATGAGCTCCAAATTGTCCTTTGTTTTGTCCGTCTCACTGCTTATATTGTGTGATTTTAATGACACTGCTTTTCGTGGAAAAATCTGCTCTGTTCACCAACCAGCTGGCACCCAGTTAGCCCCATAATACAGCACATACCCAGGCAAATAAATAGGTTAAATCCGCCATCATATTTGTAGATTTTTTTTCAATTATTTTTGGCAATAAATTCGGCGGAGATTTCTTTCCACACAGACGATTTTTGAACCACTTTCCCATCGTTTAGACATAATTGTTTATTTAAAGAAGGATCAATTCAGGAACAAATCCCTCTGTCACCATGCAGGTACTATGAAACCGGCAGTATTAAACCCGGAGTCATTGGTGGCTCCAAACCAAAGGTTGCAACTCCGAAAGTGGTGGATAAAATAGCTGAATACAAGCGCCAGAATCCAACCATGTTCGCCTGGGAGATAAGGGACCGACTTCTGGCAGAGGCCGTCTGCGACAACGACACTGTTCCCAGCGTTTCATCCATCAACAGGTAGGTGGAAATTTCAGTATTTATTAAATTTAGTTTCAACAAAGCATGCCGAATGCTTCCAAAGTACGTGCATTCGATTTGAAGCATATTGTTTTAGATATTTGGGTAAATTTGTGCGTAAAATGTTTGGATGAGTAAAATTTTGGTGGAAAACAAGATGAGACCTTGCATGAAAAATAACTCGCCATGCGTAATTGGAATGAATTCAGCTCTGAAACAAGCAGGTATGTGTTTTATCTTCACACACTGAGCTGTAGATAGTCTCTGCACGAGACTGTCCCCTATCCGGGGTGGTCTCACATGTGCAATTCAATCCCCTGCGCGGCCCTCCACAACACAGCCAGCACGGGGGCTGAGGCTGGGGCCACGAAGAATCACATCTGTCTCGATAAAAACCGATCAATACCGCGTAACCAGATCCAGAGGCGGAGGGAAATACCCAACAAAGTCGTTCAATACGCGGACCACACTGCGACAGGGACGGCAGCAGCCTCTTTATTGCCAACCGACTGCTCTGTTTCCCAACACGGAGGGAATGTGGCGCGACAGAGCAGCACACATTTACGCTCCTGATGTGGCTAAACGATTCCAAATTATTCCAGTCAAAAAAATAACACACAATTATCATTAGTATCACCGTTTATTTGTTTATTTATTTATCTAGTTCCGAATTTAATGCAACAAATTAAGAAATTAAAGGCACCCGCGCTACAACAGTGTTGATTTATGCGTAAAAGGACTATAAAAGAGTTTCTGTTCCAAAGCAGCAGACACCCTACACCCTCACCTTTCCTCGTGAAGCGGGACAGCAGTGGACAAAGTGTCTTTAGACAGAGGACACCGGTGAAAAGCCCTCATGTGTGCATGTGTGTGCAAAGTGAAGAAAAAAAGCCCCATAGTGGCTGCGAGTGATGAACTTTGGTTAGGAGGCACTGTTCCAGAGAGCTGGTCATCCGCATTACATTTTAATGAGCTGAAGAGAGTCTCATAACACAGGCAGCTAAATGCAGGAGATGAATCCTCAGGAAATATGATGGAAATATTACAGAACGCATTACAGCATTGGGAAAAAAATATGGTTTCAACAGGTTATCTGGCGCCTTCCTCTCTTTCACCTGTTGTTTGAAAGTGTTTATTTTTCTGGGTGTTAAGGAGCATTTTTTCTATGTTTCGCTTGTGGAAAAAATGTTTGATTATAAAACAAATTTCTTGAGAAATTGTGTCCTATGAAATAAAAAAATGTTGTCTGATTAATTATTAAAATTAGATCTTTGGTAAAATAGATAAAACTGATTTATTTTCTCTGTTTTAATCCAAATAAATAAAATCCTTCATTTATGAAGCACTAGTCACAAATAGATTCACAAAGGCAGCAAACTTCAAGTATTAAATCTCAGAGTTCTACTTTATTTCTCATCATTTAATTACCCCAAGCTGCTCTTATTTTGAGTTCTGCTCTCCTTAATGTTTATGATAGAAGGAATGTTAATTTAAACCCCAATAATAATAGAAGTGTGTGCAGTAGTGTTTAGGAATGTATCTAAACGTTAACTCTAGTAATAATTTTCCATAGTTTTCTCATTACAGACTGTTTCTATGTAGTTTCGAGCTGTTGCTCTTAAAGGGAGGAATGGGAAACATGTGGAGGAGGAGGAGTGTGAAGAAGAGGAGTCAAACAGGCAGACAGAGGGAGGGAGAGAGAGAGACGCACACAGTGGACCCCTGGTGGTCTCTGTGGTTACAGAGGTCTGACCTCTGCTCTGTTGACTAAAGAGGATGTCCTGGCTTTAAACACATTTTTCCTGCATGAATTATTAAAGATTACACAGAGACTGGGTTGCACTTTGTTTTGCCGCCGCAGAGAGGAGTTTCCACCCGCTGGAGACGGAGGCGTACCCAGAAGCTCCTAAGCGGCTTTCAATCGTATCGATCCACATTTTAATCTTTCTTTGGAGATTTTTTTTTTTTTCTTTACAACACTCAAACACAGAAGTCGTTAATTCAGCCATCCAGATTGCTTATTCAATAGCAACAACACAGACTTGGAACAAAGTCCTTGAATTTATGAGGCTCCCTCGAGTCATGAGGTCAGATAACTGTTGTGGTGAGATGTTAGAAATTCAAATAAAATATTGATGTGTGTTTTCTGGAGGAGCCTTTGTTGCCCTGCCTGGAGGAGAGAGTGTGGAGGACACATGAGATAGTGAGGGGAATGAAAAGAGTGTGATGTACATTTTTGCCCCCTGAGGAACTTAACCCCATAGCTGCCTGAGTCAGAGCTGATGGCTCTCTGCTGCATGCATGAAACCCCATTCTCCTCATCTGTAGTCTGTAAAAGACTGTTTTTGTCACACCTCTCCTGTGAGAGAGGCGTCCATGTGGGATTTTCTGTCGGTACACAACGCTGCCTGTTAGTCAATGATCTCACGTTCATCTGTCAGTCAAAAGATTACCACAGTCATGGTTTAATGTAATGCGATCACGTCCCATAGGAGCTAAAGCTACACTAAATCCCACTCTACCTTGAAAGAGTTACAACAAACCTCACATTTACAGATGAGACGTTACATGTAAGGCCTCTGATTTCACATCATCAGACACTTTTTTTTATTTATTTCATATTCATGTCATTAAAGCACACTGGATGTGGCAGCAGCTCTCAGCTTGGCCCAGTCAGACCCTATCGCTTTCCCGTCACATGCAATTTATGGATCAGCATTTGCAGGTTTCTCACTGCCATTTGATGCCAACTTTTCTATCCTGGAGTCCCAATCGATATAAGCTGTGGTCCTCAGTGAGCCTGGAGGACTCCTGTGTGCAACAAAAAGAAAAAAAAACTACAGCAGACATCAGAGAAGACAATACAGGGAGGAATAAAAGAGAGGAGAGAGCGAGACGAGGGGTCTGGAAGACAGAAATTGTGAAGTACAGTACAAAGAGGAGAAATGAGGAAAAAAAAGGGGATGAGATTTGGAGAGAGAGAGAGGGAGAGAGGAGTGAAAGATCAGCTTTGAGGGATGGAGAGATAAAGAGAGAGTGTGAGGAGAAACGAGGGAGAGGGGAGCAGGAGAGGGAGATTATTAGAGTTGGCCAGGTAGAGCCAGTGAAGCTGATCATTGAGGTGAATTGATGTGATTTCATGCTTTGTTTGCAAGATCATTCAGACCAAAGTGCAATGAAGACTTTCCCGCCACATCACATCTTACTGCTGCGGGGACTTTATCATATTTCTAACCTCAGAATCCAGCTAGATTGAATCCACAATCTCAGGGGGCAGAACCCATTCAGCCTCACAGAGGAGCACAGAGATTGGCCCTAAAGCCCTGAGATTGGCTATTTGTGACAGGGAAGAGGGGCCTGAATTTGAGGATACAAGCGGCCCCCAAACGGTGGTGGAGTACTTGTACATGCACGAGTGTAAGTGGACCTGATGTGGCGTGTTTAAGTGTCCCTGCTGGGGCGCCCGGGTTCTGGTGTGAAATCTCCATGCTCTGGAAGCCGTATTGATTGATCCGTGTCTGTTGTTCACTTTGCCAGGATTATCCGCACCAAAGTCCAGCAGCAATTCCACCCGTCCCCTGATGGATCTGTCACGCCACTCTCCACGCCCGGACACACTATAGGTGAGCGAAGAAGAGGCAGCACACAAAGCAGAGCCAGAAACAACAACAACGCACATGAACTACTACTTTTGGGATTTTTTTCCCCCCACACATTCTCGAATAAAAACACAAATAAAAACACATCATCTGTGCTTCCTCCGTCAGTGCCCAGCACAGCCTCGCCCCCTGTGACCAGCGCCTCCAACGACCCTGTAGGATCCTACTCCATCAATGGCATTCTGGGTATCCCACGCTCTAACGGCGAGAAGAGGAAACGTGACGATGGTAAGAAAAACTCAACACGCGAAATCCTTTTATTTACTTATTTATTTATTTGCCCCATCCCTTTAATTCTCTCCATCAGCTGTCTCCTGCATTTTTTTTCCCTGTGTGTGTGTGAAGAGGAAGAAGATGGCATTTATGACAGCCCTGCAGCCAAGTGTGTTTCTGTGTGCTGTCTCCAGTGACTTGTTATGTTGTATATCAGGCTGGGGCGAGTGTTAAGAGAGAGTGCTGCGTTTCAATCAGCTTTTTTTTTTTTTTTTTTTTTTTTTTGATGCCCTATGTTTTACCATACGCCTTCAGAGCTGCATCTCTATCTCATGCCATGCTTAAATGTACTGCAGATATCCTATATAGCTGTCATACAGCTCGAATCCCCCTTTGGGAAGGCTTCACTGCTGCTGCTTCTTACTTTTGTCTCTAAGATGTAAAAAGTAGACAGAAAAAGAAGTTTTTAATTGATACTATCAGCTAGTTGTCTTATTTTCTGCACTTTAAGGTCACAGAAACAGATTTTCAAACAATTAATTTAATGATGCTTAAGAGCATTGAAACATCCAATTTGAAGTATTTTTAGGCCTGCATACTAGATAATACACTACCAGGGGTCTGGCATGTAAACAGACGTAGATATGCTCAAAGATTAAGTGGAAGCTTATCCAGTCCAAGCCAGAATTTCTCATTCCAAGGCACAAGAGTGGACACACACCGCCTGAGGGCTAATAGATTATCGGTTTTGCAAACAATTGGCTTTTTTAATGCCTATGAATTAACATGTCCCTAGTGGAGGCCTGAACAGGTGTAGGAACAGACCGGTGCAGGCAGGCAGGCAGGGAGGGAGGGAGGAAGGGGGCCGCCTGTGTGTGTGTTCGTGTGTGTTTTTGTGTGTGTGTGTGTGTGTGTGTGTGTGTGTGTGTGTGTGTGTGTGTGTGTGTGTGTGTGTGTGTGTGTGTGTGTGTGTGCTGCTTTGAGGGGGCTGATGGGATGATATGGTTGAAAATGATTTCAAAGAGCACTCATCACAACAGGCCACTTCCTTCTTTTATGTTTCTGTCTCTTTAGTTCTCTGGAGTGGCAACCACTTGGATGGAAGGAAAATAGGACATTGTAAGTTGAAGTTAGACAACCTTCTTCTTCTGCTTTGGTCAATCAGATCACAACACTTTTCCTCTCTATTTACTCTTTCTGCTCTTCCAGGGTTATGAGCTTATGAGGATGAGGTGGGGGAGGATTTCTTTTTTCCCCCCAGATAAATAATCTCCAGCTAGAGTGACTGTAGAAAATCCTGTTTTCCATGTAATGGCTTCCAGTTCAATACACAGTGATCAAAATGTAGCTCATTTAAAACTGTTTATCAGAGTAAATAATGTTCCTTTTAAACAAGCTTGGTTACTCCTTGCGACTTTTGTTCACTAATATCGAAAAACAAATTTTCAGCTTTGTAGTTCTTCAACAAAACGAAGCCATAAGGAATGTCTGAGCTTCTACACTGCAAAAAGAAAAAGAAAAAAAAGAGGAAATCTAAGTCGTGTTTTTGTCTTATTTTTCGTAAAAAAAAATTGGTTTTAGACTTAATTTGAGTAACATTCACCAGGCCAGTCCAGAAAAAATGTCTTATTTTAAGATATTTAAAGATAAAAACAAAGTCTGAATTGCTTGTGATGAGTAAGAGAAAAAAATCTGCCAATGGGGTTAGAAGAGAGTTTCTTGAATTAAGACATTTTTCTGATTTAAAAAAACTTGATGTGAAAATTTTTCTCACCCCATTGGCAGATTTTTTGTACTCATTACGAGCAATTCAGACTGTATTTTTGTCTTTAATATCTTGAAATAAGACATTTTAATGGACCTGTTTGTCTTGTATTGAGTCTAAAAAGACATTTTTTTTTACCGAAAATAAGATAAAACACTTACTTAGTCAGTCTCAGAAAAAATGCCTTAAAATGTAGAAGTAACCTTATCAGAAAACATGGACCATACATGAAGAGTTTAAAGGATCAATGAATCAGTGAATGATAAAAATCAGAGGAAACATAGTGCAAAAAAGTGTTAATGTTAATATCTTAGTTTGTATTTGCATGTCTTGTGTTTTTGTCTTCACAGTGCAGTAATTTGATATTAAAAAAGCATTGCACAGCACTGTGATAGTGGTACCCTGTGTGATCTCAGTGTGGCTGAAGTCAGCGGTTGCCCTTTGAGGAAGAAAAAGGTCCCCATTACTGGAGGGCTGTAGAGATAATGTAGTGTGACACGCGTTATGTACACCAGGTCCCCCGTAAGACGAGCTTCAGGGACATAGGTGCCATAAGAGCCATTAATCTGTCCTTGTCATGTGTTATTGCAAATTAAAAGTAGCATGTTACACTGGACAGCTTCGAGAGTGAAGATGGGAGGAGGAAGAGGAGGAGGAGGAGGAGGAGGAGGAGGAGGAATGGGCGGAGGGCGGGAAGGGGAGTGAGAAAGGGTTAGTTTTAGGATTTGTGCGTGCACATATACACACCTGATGCGGGGGAAACGCGTGTGCAAAGTGTGTCTGTTTGCAACTTCAGATGCTCCTTGTGCGGTGAACATAGTGACATTTAGAAGAATTTGCAATTCTGCAGAGAAAAGCTATTAATTCACAAATTAACATCTCCCCCTCTTCCCCTCCTTCTATCTTGGATGTGCAAGCTATCGCAAAGACAAAAGAAATAGCCTTAAGGGGGGAAAAGAGAGAGTCTCAGCCCTATCTGTGCAGAGATTGGTTTGCATGTCTGCAAGCAGCGATACCAATTATGCCAGTGCTGGGAGAATGCGTCTCGATGCACCCCCCACCCCCCATAACGCCCCCCTCCTCTCTCCTCTCCTCCTTCTCCCAGCACCACCACCCTGAGTCTATCCATAGCCAGATTTATTTGTGTATCTCATTACAGGAAATGGAATGTTGTTCCTGCCAAATGCATTAATAGTGAAGTGGGGAAATTAGCCTGTTGTACAGCATGCTCTCGCTCAGTCATTTAAACCTATGGTGGAAGTGGAAGCCAAGAAAAGGGGGAGAGAATTGGGTGACAACTGCAGGGAGATTGTCAAATGTGTATTTCTGCTCAGGAGGTCCATGCACTTCTTGGAAAAGTTCAAGCTCCCAGTTTTCTAATGAGGAAAGGTTTCATTGGATACTATGGGACAAAATCTGTTACTAATTTTTTTATCAAGCAGAGTTTGTTCATTTGCACACAGTGACAGCTCACTCTTGACCCAGCTGCTGTACGCGCTCAGGTTGATGTGACCTCACTGAATGTTTCTCTCATCGTGGAGCTCCGGGGAGGACAGGCAGCAGGGAGCTGTGGTGATAAATCAGGTGGAGAAAGCAAAGGTCATAAGTTGTGATTGTAGCGTGGGTGTGGGATGAGTGTAGAAGGAGCTTATGAGTGTGTGAGCAGGGAGAGGGAGAAAAATATGGCCCGGCAGGTTGTTCATTCATGACATCAAAAGAGAGAGTCATATCAACCTTGTCCAATAGGTGCAGGGAAAAAAATGAATACAGTGGCTGTTTTGATTCCTTCAAATTTGATATTTGGCCTCTTTTGGAGTCGCTCGTTGTGTATCTTTTAACACATACGACCCATTTGTGGAGTTCAAATCAGTTAGTGTATGGATTTGAACCTGGGCCTACACTGGTTGGCTAGTCAAGCCAGTCCATGACAATGAGTCAATAGAGGATCACTTTAGAAAATAAATGCATCCAGAGTGAGGCAGAAATAAATGGAATCATGAGCAGCATGATGGCCCTGATGGGGGGGAGGCTCAGGTTTTGAGAGGGGCCACAGAGCGTAACACAGAGACAAGAAGCTGTTAGGGCCCCGACAGTAGAGGAGCGCACAAAAGGGTCCACATTACATCCCTCCTCCTCTTCTCCTCCTCCTCTTCAACATTTCATTTCTTCTTCTTATCGTCCATCTTCTTCCTGAGTCTTGTGGGTTCAACATTCGCTCTTATAAACATGGCCGTGCGAGACCCCGTGTACAGCTGTAAACAACGCACAATGAGAGCCGTCGACGAAAAATATAAGGAGAGAGAATTCACTCAATGGAGAGGAATCATGTCAGAGAAAAGTCAATTACGGGCAGCGATGCCGAGAATTAATGGAGCGATGCATTACTCAGCTTGAGGAGGGAGAAAAGGCGAGAGAAAAGAGGGGATACGTTGATTGCATTTTCCACAAATACTTGCAGCACAGGGTGGCAACGCTAAACGACAGACTGGTCCAGAGGAGGGAGGGATAAAAGCAGAGGAGGACAAAGAAATTTAGGCAGAAGCGGGGTAACAGTAAAGAGGGAGAGGATGCACTACAAAGATATCCTTCATCCTCCTTAATCAGGTCACGTTAGCCTGGAGTCAAACATTTAAAAAATTTAAACTAGTGGAAAAAAAATGTATCGTGTGCAAACTTAAGTTATTTTAGATAATTTTCTGCAATTATTTTGTCAAATTTGGAATATTTTGGTCCAAAATTAGATATTTCTCATAGATTTCAATCTGTATTTTTGTCCAAATTAATATTATTTTGAGGACACGTTGACGTGTATGCAGGGATCAAAGCAGTGACCCTACACTTAAAGTCCAACTCAGTCTGCCAACCAATCCTCAACCTTGCTCATATTCTCATTATAGACTGAAAAATGTCACAAAATTGTACTTTTATTTGGCCATCCTGGATCAGCCTGAACCTGAGATGTAGAATCAAAGTAAATAAAACAAGCAGAGAGCTTCAAAACGGCATCGCGTCACTCTCAGAGCCGGCAGCGAGTGCAAACATCACATAAGCATCTCTCAGCCTGCTGACAGTCAGTACACTGGTTGGTGGTGCTAAATCGAATTAATAAAGCTCTTAAACACGCCACAACATAACAGGATCTTAACAGCCATGGCAGTGCTGCTGCCTCTCTCCCCCTCTCTCGCCCACCCCACCCACCACCTCTCTCCTTTCCGCTTCAGAGCTTTCATAAATATAGCTAGCTTACAGGGGAGGAGTGTTCACCCTCTGGGTATACCAGTTTGTTTGCACTCTCTCTCTCTCTCTCTCCCTCTCCCCCTTTCTCTCTCTCTTTTTCTTCAAGCATAACTGCATTTTTAAAAACATCAACAAATGATCCACAATTTGCGATGGCATCATTTCACCTATCAGCGGAGCACTCGCAGCCTCTGATCTGGGAAACCCCGCGCCATTGATTTACGGAGAGCGCCAGGCAGTGTGGAGGAATTCATTTGCCTTTCAAACAAGCACCCTCCTCCTCCTCCTCCTCCTCCTCCCCCCACCTCTCATCTCTTCTCCTCTCCTCTTCTCTGCTCTCCTCTGAGTTATCTTATCTCAGGAACAGGGGAGATGAAAGAAGGACATAAAGTACCACCGTGCCACCGCAGGACGTTAACATCCCCCTTAGAGACAAAGCAAAACAGAACAGCGTTTGATACCATTGTGGTCTGTGTCACAGCAGCTTCTGTCATTGGTTAGAGATGTATGTGTGTATAAAGAGCTCAAGGTATGTGAGGTGAGCTAGTTTGCCTCTTGTCTTATTGCAGTATTTAGCAAAAGGGTGCAGCTGTAATTTGAAAAATCTGCACATCATGAGAAACCATATTACCCCAAAATTAAAGAACAGAAATTGTTTTAAAATAATAATGGTTTACATAAATAACAAAGTGCAGGCTGTGTCTTTATCTCACCTGAGCTACTTCTAGTTAGAAAATTCCCATACAGCAAATATCATCTAACTGCGCAAACTCAAACTTCTCTGGTGGACCAGGGTTGTCACTGTAACGACCGGTTCCTTTCTTTAATTTCTTGCGGCTCAATAAGGCCGAACAGAACTCGTCTGTTGAAGCTGATCAAAGAAAGTATCAAGCAGAAAGTAAGCCGCTTTGGTGTTGATGTGTGAGTGTCACTGCTGGAGAGAGTCTTGTTTTTATCTCGCTTTGTCTCCTCACACTTTGGTGTTAAAACGAAGAGACGCAGTCAGCTGGTGCTGTGGGAGAGATAAGAGAATACCTGCTGAGACACCCAGAGGGGTTGAAGAAACACAGCGAAAATGAAACAAGGCAGTCAATGAGACACACACACACACACACACACACACAGAATCTGACAGTCGGGCTTCACACCCCACTTGACACGCTGACTGTCAAAGGATGAATCTGATTTATTGCAGCTATCTTATGATATGTGTCAAACATGAAGCTCTAATGGTGAATTCTGAGAATAAATGATTTACTACTTTTACCATTTAAAGGCCAAATCAGTAATTTTTTGAGCAAATAAGTTTGAAATATTCACTTCTGTTACAGAGAGGTTACAGGGTTTTAAAAAATGATGCAGTCCAAACTTAACTTCAAACAAATATTTAACAGCATCCTGGGTTTCATTTGGTGTTTAAATATCCCTCAACCAACCCTCAGGCTCTAAAGTTAGGCTTTAAATTATATTATTTCTTTTAGATTTTTTTTTTTTAGAAATCCAAAAATAGTACCAATGCTGTCCATCAGGAGCTCGTTCAGTAGGCCTTATTAAATGTGAGCTTGAGCTGAGTGTAAGCACGCTCCTCCACAGTGAATGACAAACAGTTGCTATTGATCCGGCTTCCCTCTTTTCTCAGACCAGCTGATACGAGGTAATTAATGACTCCATTTTCCTCTCTACCACAGACAACAACTGAGTTTCTTACAGCAACAACACCACTGCTGGCCCTCCGACCAAGGGGTTAGCAAACCAAAGGAAAAGTAAACTGAAATATCTGTTAGAAAAAAAAAATATGGCAGGAGAAAACTTGATTCCTTCGTAAATGTAAGACAAAGCTACAGTCAGTGTAGTTTAGCAGTGAAACACACTCACACACGGTCACCCACACACACACACAATCACAGCCCGTTGCAGCCCTCTATTCCATTCCCTCCATGGATCTATTTCTTGGTGCGAGTCGGGTTCATCCTCTGGCCTCAGCCATTGAAAAAAGGTCAAGCAGCCGAGCAGAATGGCAATAACGCCCCTGAAATGGTACCATCAGTGGAACATGATTGATCAATTGAATTCCATAGCACAGAAAAATGTGGGATTAAGTAGAGTATTATACGCACAATGAGTTGAGGCATGATGTTCATTCCAAGTTCATTTCGCCTCCCCTCCTCTGCCGGCGGATCAGGCAATCAATAGCGGCCTTGCATATCATATATCACCACCGGCTCGCCCAGGAGAGAACATAATCTGCTGCAAATTTAGAATGACAGATTTGTATGGGAGCTAAAGCCCTCATTCGCTGTTGGCGGCCGGGTAAAAAAGAGGAAGGGAGGGCGGTAGGAGGCAGGGAAGTGGAGTGGAGTGTTCCTGGGGATGCTGGCTGGAGGTTTTAGCAGCAGAATGGTTTTTCTCGTTCGGTGTTCAGGACTTGATGAGAGAGCAGGGGCAGAGCTGCTGCAGCCGCAGTGGCCCAGTTGATAGGGTCAGAGATCAGGAGAACGAGGGAAGCACAAGCTCATTTGTTTATATAGAGTGTGACCAAGTGAGGAAATGCATACGCTTGCCCTCGACGCCCCGTCCTCACTCGGCCCTGAGTACGGTCCCCTCTCCATTCTGTTTTCCAGAAGACAGGTAATATGCAGGGGACGGGGGTGGGGGGGTGGAGTGGGAGCAAAGAGAGAGACAGAGAGAGGGGAGGGTAATATGTTCAGGAGGAAATAGTGCAGTTAAATAATGGCTCTCCATTTCCCGGCGGCAGAATGAGAAGCTCTGTATGTAATCGGCAGCCCCAGTTTCTCCTCCTGAAACACACGCTCTCCCTTACAAGTATATATTTGCACTGAAGGTAATCCATCAATTACCATAGACCTATCACATGATGACCGTGCTGATGGTGGCCGCGAGGAGAGGAGAGGAGAGGAGAGGAGAGGAGAGAAGGGGTGGGGGGAGCTGCTTGAGTGAGTGTATATGTGTGTGACGGAGAGGGAGATAAAAGACAGACATGCTGGTGGGTCTCCCTGAATTTACTCCTGCTCCTCATCCGCCATCATTCTCACACCCGATGAGCTCAAAACAAATTTCTCCTCATGCTTCTCTCTCAATGCTGGAACAAAATATAGTAAAAAAAAAAAAGAGAGATTCTAGCTATGTGTCCTGATGCAGGTGTTGTTGCCTTCTCCCCCCTCCTCTTCCTGTCTTCCTTTCCTTCTTTCTCTAGACGGCTCTGATGGCTCGGGCCCTGGCAGCGACTCTCAGGGCAGCGTGGAGAGTTTAAGGAAGCACCTGCGGGCAGACGCCTTCACCCAGCAGCAGCTGGAGGCCTTGGACCGTGTGTTTGAACGTCCTTCTTACCCTGATGTCTTCCCCACTTCAGAACACATCAAACCTGAACAGGTAGAGCTGGCAGTTTCTTCTTCTTTTTCTTTTTTTTTTTTTTTTTTACTGTTTTTGCACAAGCATCCTGCTCTCTTTGCTGCCCATCTATCCTCTAACTCTGGTACCCACAAGTGAAATAATCTTCACTAAATTCTTGGTGAATTATCTGCTTCGCGTTCACTTGCACAGGTGACAAAAAGCGACCTACAAGCCTACAGCCTATTCCAGTGGATAACCTTTATTTACATTCATTAGTCTGTTAAACAACAAGAGGACTATTAATTTTTCCATTGGAACTCTATGTGGGTGCCCATGCAGCCTTAGCAGTGCCCTAATTGAGTTCATTTTCATCTCTGTGCGATCGCGGGGAATTACAGCGGCGATAAATCAGAGGGACAGCCCCTCAGCCTGCTATACAGCCCCTAATGCAGCTAATTACCAAAGTGATTTCTACGGCAAGATCAATACCAAAACGAATTGGAAATGACTTGCAATCACAAAGACTGGAGGAGAAGGTATTAAAAAGGCGAGGAGAAAGTGGAGGAGGGGGGAGAAAAACGGCATCAGAATAGTCCAGAAAAATCAGTTTTAATTTAATGTAATATTAATCAGGCTGCTTTCCACTCGCTCTGCGCGCCTCCTCTTTTCTCCCTGTTTCCAACACCCCCTCCTTTTCTTAAACTGGTGAAAAGGTGGGATATTAGGCTATTAGGGGCTTGTCTGGTGTCTGCGTCAGGGCATTAAAAAGCCATTTTGAAGAGGCCGGGCTGAATAGGCCTCATCCCTCCCACACTTCTGGCAGCCATGTGGTCGGGTCATTCAGGCCCCTCTGAGCTCGCCACTCGCCCTCCACCCAGCCCTGCCCAGCCCTGCCCACAGCCCATCTGCATGACAAAATGGCTCTTGTGCTGCTGAGGCCCAGCGGAATAGAGAAGAACATCCAGCCCAGTGCCAGGGAACAGTTGTAAGCAGACAATTAGAGTTTATCTGGGATAGAAGCAGACAAGACCGGGGTCACCAGCTCGCCCCTGTGGGACCCCCGGTCCATTGAGACAAACAGATGCACTCTGATACAAACACTCACAGACACAAACGTGTGCACACACACTTGTCCTTTGAAAGAAGAGGAAGAAGAGTCAGGTCAGGAAGTGTCATCTCATTAACAAACAGGATTTATCTCAGCTGCTAGCGCAGCCTTCACCTCAGATTCAAGGGAATAAAGGCTACAGGGACGAATCTGGACCTCACATCAGGTTGGAGATGCAGTAAAGTAGGAGCCACTGTGCTGTCTTTTGCATTCGAGGTTATTCTTGGAAGGTGCATATAAAATTCTGAATTACAACACAGCATCTCATTGGGTAGTGTCATTTGAGGTTGTCCCTAGCTTGAGAGCTTTGTTTCTGTTGCATGTCGGTCCAAAACAAATTCCCCTAAAGGAGAATGAAGTGTTCATCACAATAAATCGTACTGCATGGCATCCTATTACAAAGCACAGCATTGCTTAATATTGAATCATATCTTATCGTGTTCTCTCCATTCACATCTTATCTAGCTGCTCCTTTTTAGTCATGTAGGGTGTCAGTTTGAAATTTTGGGGATAAATTAGTGTATGAATTAATATTGTATTGTATTGTCTGATGAATGGGACAAAAAAAAATCATATCTTAGTGTAGCATATCATATGGTATCTTATCGTATGATATTATGTATTATTTAGCATCATATCTTATCGTACCCCATCGTATCATATAATATTGTATCTTATCATAGCTATCGTGTCTTATAGTATCTTATAGTATCGTACCTTATCGTATCGTATAGTGTCTTATCTTATTTAATTGTATTGTATTATACTGTATGTTATCATGTGATATCTTATTATATCATTCATGTCTCATTGCATCTTTCTCATCGTAATGTATCTTATCTTACCATAATGAATCGTATTGTATAGTATCCCATCGCATCGTATTGAATCATATTGTATCGTACTGAGAGTTGTATTGTATCATATCGTATCTCATAGTATCGGATTGTATCATATCAAATCATATTGGATCATATTGTGTCATATCGTATCGTATCATATTGTTTTGTTTTGTATCGTATGTTATCATATTGTATCACATTGTATCTTATCATATCTCATCATATTGTATCTCACTTATCTCATCATCTCATATCCTGTTGCATCCTATTTTGTTGTATCATTACCTTTTGTATTTCCCCTTCTCATCATATAGTTTTGTATCATAATATTTTGTACACTAAAGTTTCATACAATGTTGTATCATATCTCAACTTAAAGTATGGTAAGGTAAAGAATCACAATAACTTTTATCTTATCATACTGTGTTTAAGCAAGAGCTGCATTTACCAGAATCTGCACACAAAAGATGGCCGCTCCAGCACTTTTTTTTGACAATTGGATAGAAATCCACTGAAATATTTTGACATCTATAAAAGTAAAGAACCATTTTAGTAAAAAATAAAAAATAACCAAAACAATTCAAACTATCTGAAATAATTTAATAAACCATTATTTTTGTGTTCCTCCTTGAAACAAAGCACAAAGGCTGATTTTGAGGTTGTACTCCCCTTTAAAAAAAGCACACCACATGTCTCTCCTGTAACAAAGCCCTGAATGTCTCCTCCCTTGACTGGTCACAGGGATGACTGCAGTGGAGCACAAAGAGCCAGCTGACACCCCGTCCTTTCACTCCTCTCCCAATCCCTCTCTCATCCCTCTCTCCCTTCCTGCCTTCTCCTCAGACAAGCCCTAATGCATGCATACATCATAGGTCTTGGTAAAGCATGGGGAGCGGGGATGGGACGGGTTGGTTGGGGGGATTGTTCACAGGAAATATTCAGAAGGAAACGCAGTGTGAGGATCACAGGCAGCTTCCTTAGATACACCAGGGGTTTCCATCAGGCATATTTCACATATTGTATCCAAAACTGGTAAATCTGCTCTAAATCTGACCTCCAAAGTGAGCTTTTAGGTAACACAAAGGTGAAATAAACAAAATCATGGCACAGTCAGCTGGAATGTGACCTTCTTTTTGTGTTCAAAGTTGCTGTTTTTGATTTCCACCTATGCTTTCCTCTGCTGACACTTTCTTGCATTTGTTGTGTGCTTGTCCACAGGCCAACGAGTACTCGCTCCCCTCCCTGAACGCTGGCCTGGAAGATGTAAAGCCGAGCCTCTCCTCCAGCGCCAGCTCCGAGCTCGCCTCCAGTGTCTCCCAGAGCTACTCTGTTGTGACAGGTACAGTCTGACTCACGCTAGATTGATCCCTAAAAGAATAAAACACAGCTGCAGCAGGTCGAGGACAACTGTGCCAGGGCGGTCGAATTCAGAACTTGACACAGATATTGTGGCGTCTTTTGTGCTGCTTTTGCCGTTCAGACTTTTCATATTGTTGTGTGGTGTTGCAGCAGCTTGATGTGCTTGAGGTTTGAACAACAACAGAAAACAACAAAAAATTTTACAGAGTGTGACTTTTTTTCAAATCCTTTGTCATCGATGAAAGTGAAAATGGTTCCTGGACTGACTGGAAACTCGCTAAATCTCACACATTTCATCCAAGTTTGCTTCACCAAACCATGCTAACTGCTAACAGATGGAATCAGTCAGCTGTTTTTGGCTTAACTTCCCAAATTCGGTCAATTCTGACAAAGCACACAGCACCATCATTGACTCATCACTTCTATAGCACGCACATTTTCCAGCGATATAAAATTCTCACACCCAATGGGGGAAAAAAAAGCTCTTTCCAGACACTTTTCGCAGCACTCTGTGTGTTTATTTTCCACGAGACAGAGAGAGGCGATACATCATCGGAGCCCATTAAATCCTACAGGCCTTTCACACGCTGCTCCTAAACTGGCTATTGTGTTAGCCTGGATTGGCCCGCTAACAGATTGACTGGGAGCACTTCTCATGAGAGACAGCTGCTGTTCTCGCCGCGACACGACGTTGTCATCAAAGGCTATGATAGCCTGTTGATTGACAGCGGCTGGGATGGCAGCGTGGCTGGCTGGCTGCCTCATGCTGAGGAGAAACAGAGACAGACTGATACAGAATATCTGTTTTTTTTTGTATCCTGTAAACGGGCTCTTGGTTTTAATAGTAACTTCTACCAAGAGCCAACATGTAAAGGCAGGTGTGGTGTATTAAATATCTTGGTCGTTTTAACTATCCGTCTCATATAACCCACCCTGTATGGCACTATGGCTTCTTTTGCTCTGCTGTCGAGCTTGATGTCCGTCTGGTTAATTGAAATATTGTTTCTGCTGAGGCTCTTTCCCAGGAGAGGTTAGGTTTACTGACTTGAGAATAATATACCAGCCTTTTAATAAAATGCCCATAATTATGCAGTGGGCATGGAAGTCAATGAGACCCCTGTGTGTGAGAGAGAGAGAGAGACAGAGAGAAGGGAGGACAGCATGATTGAAAACTGCCATGCTCCTTCTCAAATGATCCCTATAGTCCAGCCCGGACCCTGACACACCGCTACAGGAAAAGAAAGGCCCCTTTTTTTCCCCCTGAATATGTGGGAGGTAGATCTGCCCCAGAAAGGTGGGCCTCAGGAGAAGAAAGGTGTGTTTTTGTCTTTTATGCTGGGCTCCTCCTATGAAAGCGGTCTCGCTCTGGGGAGCACACTCATAGCAGGTGGCCTTCAAGCCACCTGGGGGCCCGGGGCCTCCTAAAGCGATACATGTGAGGGCCACAGATTGCATAATGAGAAGGCGGGTCAGCAAACTTTTCTTAAAGTGAAGTTTGACAACATGCTTTAGACATGAATTAGAAAATATTGATCCATTCGAGCACCAAATTAAACTAGGAAGTAATTCACAGTAAACTTTTATTACTTAATTTTAATGGCCACGGAAAGTAATATATGAGGCTTTTGATTGGATGTAGAATGTCTGTGCACAAGATTATTTTTTCTGCCATTAAAAAACCCTGTAAATAGGAATGTATGCCAAGGCTGAAAAATGCTAAATTACCGTCCTCACTTAGGCTGCGATCCAATTATCAATAAATTACACTCTCATATTGGATGGAGCTATGAGATTATATTCATTCTTTAAATGTTTTCTGCTCCCAATTAAAATTCATACAGTTATTGATCTTGTTGATTTTTATGTCCTGGAATTTGCATAATCTATTAAAGATGAATGATTAATGAAGTGCTCAGTTTTGCATTCCAAGGGCGCCAAAGCGGAGGCAATGTCGGCCATTTTTGTGTCCTCTGTTTACTCTAATGTGTGAAAGAGACAGTTACCTAGGGAGGAGAGAGGAGGGAGGAGGAGGAGGAGGAATTAGAGAGAGAGACTTAGGGCGCTGAAATGGTAGTTAGAAATAAACAAAGACTATCTTTAGGTTTTCAACATGGAAAAAAAATAAGTTTTGGTGTTTTCAGTTTGTGCCATGACTTACTTTGACATTGAATTAATTATTTCAGTCTATATTTAAATATGATTATATCTGTGGTAGTACTGTGGATTTTCTTTTAATTTGGCAGCTCAGTTTCTGCTTTAGGACTTGTATTTGTCTGTGTCCAGAGGATCACAGACCAACATACCATTATTAACCCCTGGTCTCCAGCTCTGCTTTAATGTCCGCACAGTTATATATTCACACCTGTACAGCTTCAGCAGTAAGGACTGGTTTGAAAGGGTGTCTAATGATACATGAAGATACTGATACATGGCCTCTAACAGGGTTATTCAATTAAAATACAAAAAGGTCTATTCAGAGAAAATATATTGAATCGAAGGTCCGAAGCCTCATAAAGTGTAAAAATGTATATTTTTATTTTTTATGGTTAAATCAATGTTATTTACTGCGTTCATGAACTTAAAAATTGTGTTTTAGTGGATGTATTTTATTCTTTATTAATTTCAGACTTATAAGAAAGTTCTAGTGGGTCGGCTCAATTTTTTTGGGGAAAAAAAGAGGAAATCAGTTTTAAACTCCTCACTACTATAGTTTCCCGTGCTGAGAAGCATCACGTGGGATGGCTTGACTGGAATGCAGTTGGTCCATACGTTTCCAGCGTTTCTGTACCAATACCGTAAATGCTGTAAAAGCTGCACAGGTGAAAATAGATGCATTTCATCAAATTTAAAATCTCTTCATAATTTATTGATGTTAGGTTGATGATAGGTAAAGCATGGCGTCTGGGTCTTGACCCGCCAGTTGGTGACCCCTGGCCTACAATAACAATGATATCATGATACAGCAATTTGGAAATTGTTGATGGAAAATGTGTTTGTGAATGGAAAGAGCCAATGCTTTTCCTGCACAGGTCTGTCTGTCCTTATTTTTTTTTTTTTATGATGATTATCATTTTTTTAATACCTCTCCCCATGAGTAAAAACAGACAGAACTTTAAAGAGAAGAGAGTTCAGGTGAGAAGAGGCTTTATTTTGGATTAATTTCCTCTAAAGTGAGCTCGCTCTGAGACTTGGCAGTGCCAGCTTTCCTCTGCTGGGTGGGGAACAACAAACCGCCACCAAACCTGCAGCGCCTGGTGTGTGGCCTAGTGACAAACGGCTTGTCTGCGCTCACTGCCTCCAGCACAGAAATTAATGTTTATATCAACTCCCACAACACACTAACCTGTAAGCACACATTTGATAATGAATAACTCAAATCATGGGTGAAGGATTCACGCTTTTCGGGCTCTTTAAAATCAACAACAGCATTTGTGATTGTTCATCTTTTATGATTATGTTGGATTCTGTTTTATAAAGGAACATTTCCACAATTCAAGGAAGTGAAGGTAGAAGTTAACTCAGAGATTGTTTAGCTACTGTATGTAGGAAGGAAAAAAGTTCTCTGCAGATTGAATGTCAGCGTTTGAAAACAAGATTTCTGTCAGTAAATGTTTGTGCTCAGAAGTTCCTCTGTGTACGTTTAAAAATGAAAGGCCCACTTGAGAGAAGGCTGTTGCAGCTATATCTGGATGCATCACTCTGAAGACGGTTGTAGGTTGTGAACAGTTCATTTCTATGGTTGATGGGGTCTGTGGACGTAGTAGAGACAGATGTTGGAGAACTCTATAGCGTCTCCACTTGCTCAGAGATGTGTTTGGTGGGGAGAAGAGTCCCCAAGGACCCCGAGTTTATCTTCCATCTCCATCATCAGAGCCTGTGATTTGACAGGCTCCCTTTACCCGAGCTCAGCCTCGTCTCCAGGACAATAAGCAACACCATGTCTGATTAGTTTCAGAGTTCAGTGGTCTTGAACGCAGCGTTTGTAGCAGTTGTTGTTGCGTCGTAACCTGTTGTCTGTTTGACAACGGTTGCTTAGGGGCTGAGAAAACAGAAGCTAACGGCTGTACACAGGAGGTCTTGGATATACAGTGTAAACAGGCTTTGTCTGGTCTTAAGGTTTGGTGCCCTCAGCGTTGTCTTTAAGGTTAGATTCTTGTCCTAAAGTAAGGGTTACCGCTGCAAAGTCTTCGTAACAAAGAAAGCAGTCATGAGATGAACAGTCCACTATTGTCCTTCCAGGCTGCAACTTGTTAAGTGTCTTGTCTGAAATATGGATTTCTCAAACAATTCTCGTATTTTACAGTGGATAAGTGTTAATCTGCACCCAAAACAACCTCAGGGAGACTAAAAACTTATAAAAACTGTTTAAGATTCAGACGTACACTGACCAGTGTTTGCTATAATGAGCTGAAGAACAGAACATTTGCACTCATTCCAGTTGATTTCGGAAGATTTATGTCATACTTTTACTGTGCATGAGACAAACTTTAAGTCTGTCCAATTAAATGCAAAGTCCACTCATTAGAATATTTCGGTACATGTCAGAGATTCATGTCAACCATTCTTTTTAATGATTTGATCATATTTTAAAAACATGAATTGTTAAACCTTATCTAGCATTTGTCTCTATAAGATGAAAGTATTTAGTGTAATTGCACTTCCTCTGTCTGAATCCACTTTTACAGCTGCCACAGAGACAAAGAGAGCGGGAGAACCTGCTGTGGATTCTATGGGAAAAACAGTCAGTTACGTTGTCTGATTTCCTGGCATAAGGTTCATAGGGCTGACAGGGTTGCACCCCCCCCCCCCTTTCCATAGAACAGCCCTTATCTTAATGAGGAATCGCAACACACAGTCCTGTTGTAAAATAACAATGACGGGGGAAGCAGCTAATGAGGCTATCATGGTGTCGGGAAAGAGCCATCTCTCCCCGCAGGCCCCAGCGAACAGAGCGGGCTCTGCAGCAGACGCTGCGAGGCCGGAGACGGAGACAGAGCTCACATTGATTGCACGGGTTCAAGAGGCAGAGCCGGTGAAATGAAAGATGCCAAGACTCATCAGCCAAATTAGATCAAAGTGTAGAGTTCTGAACTGTCTGCAGGCCGATTGTTTGGGTATTTGTGGGAGTGATTTTGTTGTGAGAAAGCAGCCGTGAGATTATGTTGTTTGTTTTCCCAAAACCTTTGGGAAATTTTTTACGCATTTGAGCTTGATTGATCAGGCGCGCTGTGTTGTTGCAACATTTCACTGGTGTATGTTCCCCACTTAGCTGAATGAATTACTGCAGGGTGCATATGAAATTATTATTATAAGCTATGTAAATGAACAAACCCACTGCTGAAGACTTCTTATCTATTCAGGACTCATATGAAACCTCAGGTCTGGAGGTTGATAAAAATGAGGAGGGTGTTGTTTTGACGCGCTCACACTTCTTGTAGCATTTCTCATTCTTTTGGACGTAAACTTAAACTAAGCTTAGGTTAGACCAACAATAAGAGTTAATTTTTCTAAGTTGAATTCAAAGTTTTAACAAGAAAAGAGAGGATTAGTCCGCATTATATGAGGGTTCTTCTTTATTCATCTGACACACCTCCACCCAACACATCCACCTTTCATATCTGCAAACCAATAATGGCTTCCTTTAACCCTTTAGCTGAGGACTCTGCTCTAACTGACATCTCACCCCACTATTAAGACTCTCTAAAGATGTTCAGCTCCAACCACACCACCCTGCCCTTAAAACCCGGCACAGATTTACCCATAAGACCCTGTGAACCGGCGCTAACGCTAACCCCTTTTCTCAGTTTCTAACTTCTCATTTGCAAACACAAAATTAAAGTGTTGCACGTTTGGAGGCTCCACCGTTGTGCACACAGGAGCAAAACTGACTGCTTGCCCCTCATTAACAGCACCCAGTCCTCTCCCCCTCTCCACCAGGCTGACCCCTTACTCATCTCCCAAGTTAACAAAAGGCCTCCAGGTCCTTCCAGCCTCGTGACAGGCCCGAGGTCTGAGGGGCCAGAGGAGGCCAGATCAGGGAGGGGGAGTGGTGGTTGCAGAGGCAGAGATGTAGAGCTGATGCTGGGGCCTGATTTGGACCTGAGTCTCCCCATCCTGTGTGACCCTTCATCCAGTGCTGTCATTGTTAATTAGTGGACTGAATGTGCAGCAGACAGAGCACTCGATGCTCCTCTTCAGTTTAAGCTGCAGAGAACGTTTTTAATTCATCAGTAACTGAGCAGGAGTTTCTGGTGGGACGCTGGCTGAACTTGTACCCAGGCTGTCACCTTCTGCATCCTCTGGTTTGTTACTATACCAGAAACAGTCAAGAATATGGATGGGCGAATGCAAAGTGGATCAAACATGCTGCAATAGTTTGATAAATAATCTTTTATTGACTTTTTTTCATTGAGTAATCCAAAATGGTCTTAATACCATGAGAAATATGTTATGAGGCTTCAAAGTATTACTACGAATGGGTGGTTTCAGTGTGTTCTGTTTCTTTAACTACTGGTAGATGATGAGGATTTACCTAATATTTAAGAAAAAGTGCATAAAGGCATGTAGCTCAGCCTGTAGGGCTTGACTGGAGAGTCAGTTGTTCAAGTCCCAGTACAGACCAAAGTAAGGGAACTGCCACCTCACTTACACGTCTTTTCATTAGTATGTGTTCATAGGGCCCTGTATGTGCAAGTGTGTGTGTGTGTTTCCAGCCTGTGTGCAAAAAGGAAAGAGTCAAATTGGGATTATTGAAATTTATCATCTTCTTAACAAGGTATCCACAAAGAGACAAATAATGATCAGAAAAGAACCTGTGACCAGCAGATAAAGCGTAATGCCCCTTTAAGACAATGTTTGGATGCTTGCAAAGCTTAGTTAAGATTTGCAGCATGGGTAGAAAAGTCTGCAAGGACTTCCAGCCTTATTGATAGCTGTGTTTTCTGTATATCATCTTCACTACCTGAACTTTGTACACAAAGCTCTTGTTGCCTGAACCTTCTCCAAACTCCTGCACTGTGCATCAAAAAGAAGCACCTCTCTCACTTCGAAACGCCTCCTCCTGCACCGTAACAACTCAAATGAAAACAGAAAATGCAAGTGTTTGTTCTGACTTTCTTTGTTTTGATGGATCTTTCTAAGATGTTCCTCTTCTGTTCCTGCAGGTCGAGACATGGCCAGCACCACCTTACCTGGCTACCCGCCTCACGTCCCTCCAACAGGACAAGGCAGCTACCCCACTTCCACACTCGCTGGAATGGTTCCTGGTAGGTGACACTGCTCTGTTTTTTATGGCGCCGTTAATTCTACTTTTACATGCTTTCGTTTCACTGCACTGTCCCCTTCAGTTGATCTTGTTGAAAGAACTTGAGATAAACTGAGTGTAAAAGCGTCTTTGTGTCGTCTTTAAGAGCAAACACATAGCAGATAAAACACCACAGAGAGGCTGAGGAAACCTTAAAGCGTTTCTCCTGATTCACAGGATTGAGGCAGGCTTGTTAGAGCTTTGTTAGACTGCGGGTAGCGTGCGGTTAGCGTCTGCGTACGAGGACATTAGATGAACTCGATAGGCGATCACCACAATCAGTGGCCGTGAGATAGGACAGTTCCTCTCAGTTACACTCCAGCTCCCAGCGCTCATTACCCTCACCGTGTCCACACAGCGCGCTCTCCCCGGCCCCGTCGATAAACACTGCTTTTCGCCTCCCCGGACACCCAGGGCTGCCGAGCGTATCTCTTTCCCCTCTACTTAACCTGCAGTTCAGGTTCACAGCAAACAGTTAAGGGTCAAAACACAGAGGCGTGGAGGGCCTGTAAATATTTAAATCACTATCTCTCTCAGGGATGAGTTCGAGTTACACGACCAGCGGTGAGGATGCTACAGCTGCCAGCGTGTGTAGATCTCACCACAAACAACCGAAAACACAATTCCCTTTATTGCTCGGAGACTTGTTCCTCTCGCGCTGACCCATAATCAAAGCAGACGTGCAGTATTTACAAGTGTAGCATGAGGGTAACATTATCAGATATACATGGAGGTAAACGCTGATACCTCAAGTTAAATTACTCTGCTTCATTGGATTAGAAGACACCAGAGAGTGCTTCTGGATGTACTCACCAAGCACACAAGCACAGCTCTCTTTTTAACCCAGAGGTCGTAGTTTTTCTTTGTACCTGAGTGTGAATGACTAAGATTTAGTGACCGGCTACCAACACTGTTAAAGCAAAGGCCATTCTTCAGCAGCTTCATATAAAACCCAGCCTTTATAGTCTCGTAAAAAGAAAAGAAACCTGTAGACCCACAGCAGCGCTCTCCAGCGTCCCCGGCTGCCTCCGTCCTTCCCTCCACGACCCGAGCAGGGAGGACAAAGAGTGAATGAGACTCTCTCAGAAGCTATTAGGGAGTTTTGAAGCGAAGCATCATCGCTTAAAAGCGGGAAAAGAGTGCTGAAAGTCTCACTTAAAGGACGTGCTGGAGAAATCCTGAAGACTAACAGAGGATTAATGGAACAATCAATTTACTTTGGGTGGGACAAGCAGCCAGGACAGAAATGTCCACTGCTGAAGAAGCTGGTTCAGAAGTGTAGTTTTTATTTATTTATGTATTAAGTTATTTTTTCAGGCTGTGTATGCCTTTAATGTGAGAGGACAGGACAGTGGATAGAGAAGGAAACAGGGTGAGAGTGGGGAGTGACATGCGAGAAAGTCGCCACCAGTGGGCAACATAAAAAATGAAGCCCATGCGGAAGTGCTAAAAGTTGCTGTTCATCGAGAATCCACTAAAGGCTGGCTGCAAAAAGACAGGAAGTCACACACATTTACAGCCTGGTTCAAAAAACAGACTGGATCTGAAATGCTAATTACGCTATCGGCACACACTGAACAGGGTGATTTTTTTTCTACCTCAGCAGTTTAGAAGATATTAGGATTAAAAGTTTGTCCAATCAGAGGCCAGCTCAGCCCCATAGCTGTTAGAAAGGAAGCTCAAAGCCCACATCATATCCAAGATGGCCCCGTCCAAAAATTGGCTTTATTTCACTGTATCAGGAACAGACAGGTGACGTCGCAGAGACTACGTCCATATTTTATACAGTCTATGGTCGCCACAGGCCAGACTTGAACCCAAGCTGCCCGCTGAAGGGCTTTTACATACGGAGTGCAGCCTAAACCACTAGGCCATCAGCGCGTAGATGGCCTAGTGAAGCGTAGATTTTTAAGCTACAGCTTAAGGAAGAGGAAGAGGAACGACAGTAAACTGACCCGGGTGGAAAATCTAGTTTGATTAAAGAAGCATGCAAAAAATTAAATGCTGTCAAAAAATTAAAAAGAAATGGTTTTTATAGATGATGCCTCATCTGTACTGTCACAGCAGTCAGAAAGAAAACAGAAGCAGAGCTGAATATTTTTCCCTGCTCCTTCCTGACGTGTGTGTTTTTGTTTTGTGTTGCAGGAGGGGACTTTTCTGGAAACCCTTACTCTCATCCACAGTACACCACTTACAATGAAGCATGGCGGTTCAGCAATCCAGCATTATTAAGTAAGTCCTCCACCGCAGAAATGAAATCACTGACATGAATGTTCATTTCATCTGAACGTGTTTCCATATTTTAATGGCTGATAACATGAATAATGAAAGTCATTCTTTCATAGTTTTACACACCTGTCTCACATCATGTCTGACCTCGTGGTTTCCAACGACTCGCTCTTCTGTTAACTTTCAGGTTCCCCTTATTATTATAGTGCCGCATCCCGTGGCTCCGCCCCTCCCACTGCTGCCACTGCCTACGACCGCCACTAGTTACCATGGAGACCAGCTCAAACTGCAGGGCCATGGCTTCGGCCTCCATATTGTCCCCGTCTGAGAAACTCTGAGGTCAAAGGGAAGCGAGGTGGAGGTGGAGGAGGAGGAGGAGGAGGAGGAGGAGGAGGAGGAGGAGGTGGAACCCTAGAGGAGGAAAGCTGTGACGTGGATCTGCGAGGTTGACGCCAGTCAGCCTTTTGCCTGAGCTTCAGCGTTACACACTTTGGGGTCAAACGGTCTCCTGTGGGTGTCCAGAACTCACCCCGAATCTCTCACAGGCCTGAATATTTCCAGAATGACTTTAAGAGATTATATAAATATATATATTATAAAATATAAACTGAAGAAACCGTGTGAAGAATACCATGTGGAAAACAATGTCGTGGGTTTTTATTTTTTGTTTCTTTGTTGCTGTTGTTGTTGTTGTTATTTTATTCATGGATCCTCACATTCCTTCATGTGATGAACTTGCAGTATTTTTCTGCTCTAAAGAGAAAAGTCCAGGGGAGACGACGAAGGTCCCATAGCACGATGGTTGCAGCAGCTTGAACCTGTGTGGTGGGACATTAAATAAGATCCTGGTTACACGCTGTAGGACGGCTTCACTCTGGTGCTTTGACTACGTCTTCTGCTCTCATTCCTCCAAACACATCAGACCCACACAGCATGTCCTACAACCCCACCCTATACAGACACCATCACTCACCCTGTGGCAAACAATCAGATGTAAAAATGTAAATCATTTTCTAAAGTATTTTAAAAAACATGGTGACTTTAAATTGTCTCACCAAATTTTTAAATACTTTGAATCATTTTTTTGGTCACTATTTTTTAATGTAAAATATCAAAGATTTCTTCCAAGTAGATGTCACATTTCCCTCATTTTCCAGCCATGTCCGTGTCCATGCATGATCGTCTTTGCTCTTGTTTTGCACTATAACCTCAGCTAATTTAATTTATTTGGTACATTCACTAATGATGACATTTAATTAACCTACAATTGTACACATACCTGAAATATTTATAAGGAACTCAAAGTAGACAAACATCTTTTTTTTTGTAATGTGCGTGAACATCTTTTTCTGAGTAAAAAAATGATGCATTCAAGGACCTGAGGAGTTTGAAGCCATGGCCCGGTGGCCCGATGGCTACATGAACCAACTCTCCTGGGTTAACTTTCATTCAGCTACTTAGTCACACCACTAGATGCCTACACAGTCTAGAAAGCTGTAACAGTGGAGCGATCCGACTGTAAATGAGCTTCAACAATTGCCTTACAAACCTGTTATTCAACCTAAATTCATGCCTGTTTAATGAAATTATGGCCTTTACCAACACACACTCTCCCGCCTCCTTGATTTCCATTTTTTCTCTCCGTATGCGCTGAGAGGAAACACTGACTCAGTTTGCTTTTTGGAAAAAAAAACATTTTGTGAATGTACTTTTAACCACATTTGCCAAAGACTTAGTTTGATATTTAATATTTTATTTACAGTATATGTATGCATAAATAAAGCAGTATTATCTTGGAAATAAGTAGTCAACACTGAACCTGTATGTCAAAAATAGCGACTGTAATGAAAAAAAAAGGTGAAATTCAGTGAATCCATCGGTTGCAACGAAATGCTGCTTTGTAGAATGATTTGTGAATAATGTGAAGACAATTCTTCTCTGTAAATAATGTCATACACACACACACACACACACATACACACACACCGTTGCAGTATCATACAAATGAACTGGCTCCCTTTGTAGATATACAGACAGAAAAAAAACGTACATTACATTGTGTCTTAATGTAATGTTGTGCTCAAAAGGAAAGGCACAACTACTGTTCAACCTGCAGCTACATGTACTTTCATAGCAGGTTTCAGATGCTAACATCACGTAGCTTGTCTTTGTCATTTTATTTTGTTTTTCATGATGATGTTTTATGTCACTATGCAATGAGTTAAATGGCTTTCTGTATCATCTTTTGGTTGTTGGGCTCAGAGCAAGAACCCCCCCCCCCACAGCGAGCAGCGTTAAAAAGCTACAATGTCCAAAATTAAGATCAACCTGAATTCCTTTGGCAACAATCAAAGATATCGTCCTGTTTGCTGTTAGTAGATGTTGTGATCATTGTGGTAATCCAAATTACAGTCATCTGTACCTCCATGTAATGAAAAACATCACAGGCGCCCATCCCTCCTCCCTCCCTCCACTCTTACGGCATCTATAGGATGGAGTTTACTTTCATACTACACAGGCAGACACATCATCTGGTACCAGGGTTAACTGTCATTGTTAAGGGGCATCAGATATCACAGAGACTGGCTCTTCAGGAGAAGCTGTCCTCCACATATTGCACTTGGGATTTGCCTTTTTCTGTCCACATGTAGCTCGACATATCTGGAAATGAAACATCGGCGCAGAGAGCGAACCACCTCAGAAGGAACAGGTCTTCTGCTGTTGTAAAGATGATACAGGAGACGTGTCATGGACATAAAAAAAAGAAAAAAGGATTTCTGATGAAAATCTATATGGAAAGCCTCGTGGCCTCAATCATTGTTCTGTTTCAGTTCTGTTCCAATTCTTTTTGTGCACATGAGAAATAAATTCTTTTATATGTCAGTCGTTGACTTGGTGCCCCTTCATTATTAACCCCATAAGAAAATGATTCAGGGTTCAAGGTTCCTGGGGAGTGTTGTGGCTGTGGGTGTATTGATGTTTGGTTTTATGAACAGAAGCTGCTTGTACGGGTTACAGCTCTCAGATAAGTACAGGACAGCTGCAGAGCACGCTGTGTGGGGAGCAGAGAGTGGGGGCAGACATGCGGAAAATGGACGCGGTCAGTTATGTTTCTACAAATATTAGTAGGTTTGTCTCATGGATGCACAATATATATCGATGTGGTAAACTGTAAGGAACAATTGGGATTTTTTTAAAATTATCTATGATTACAATAATACATTTTATCTGACTAAGCAGCTGCTTTCATTATTAACTAGAGCAAGTTCAAGATAGACCTATAGAGAAGAAGTGCAGTGAGAGAGTAAGAGTGGCATCCCTGTTTAAATGATCACTGTTCTTGATTATATAATACGATTGCAGTTTGCAAAATATGTGCCTCATGTAGTCTGAGTTTTGACACTATTACATCAACACTTAAGTCATCCCAGCATTAAATATACGTTGAAAAAATATGACTCAGCAGAAGCCACAGCTAGCATTAGCAGCCTTGTGCTGATTTAACATGCATGTAAGTGAGAAAGTTAACCTGAAACTTAAAGCTAAAGCAAGTGATGACGAAATCCCATCTGTTGACTCATCTTTTCAGACACATCAGCAGCGATGTCTGTGATAAGAGTTGTACCATGCACAAATGGACCTATGATGTTGGTCCGGTGAGCACACTCAGTGGTGAAATGGTGATTGAATCTTGAGAAAGACATTATGCATCCACAGGAGGGCATGCAAAGGTAAATAACAGTGTGTCATAATTGTTTTTGTTGTTGTTTTTTTGTTGTTGTTTTTGTTTTGTTGTTGTTTTGTTTTTGTTTTTTTATGCGTTGACAAGTTAAACTCAAAATAGACCTATGGCTAAACCAAGCCCTCAAACGCGATGAGCTTATCACAGTGCGTATAGCCATTCCCATACACTTCTGTGATTTTAAGTTGAAAAGAGGTCAAACAGTTTTCATGGGGTACATACAACTCCAGCACAAAGTATCCTGAGAGGCTCGGGGACGGGTGTATTTCATACCCTTTCCTAAGCCACATCTCAGCTGAGAAAAGTGTCTCTTTGGATAAAGTTGTGCGGTAGACCACAACATCAACTCAATGTGAATAAAACGAACAAGGATGTTTACGTCTGTTCTAAAGTGAGCAAACATTGTATTTTAGGCAACATATTGTCACTTTGCTGGAAAAAAAAAAAAAAAGTTATCTTTAACATTAGAACCACCACAGCAGTCTGATGGACAGTTTGGGATTTTCTATAACTTTAGCTAACATTAGCCTAACATTAGCCTAATGTTAGCTCCTAGCTGCTGTTGTTTGTCATGTCACTTTGTTTGTTGAGAGTTCATTGGCCCGTTTTGTTCTAGTTTTTGTTCTTTGGTGATCATCCATCATTGTTAGCTGTTGTCCAAAGGGCTCTAGTTAAGCTAACATTAGCTTCTGGAGCTTAGCTTCATTAGCTCATAGGTAATAGCCAAGATAAAGGTTAGTGATTTAATGTACATACTGTAGCAATAAACTAACAGAGACACTTTTGGTAAAGATGGTAAAAAGGCTGTTAGCTTTTTCTCATGAGTAATGCTGATCCTCTATCTTGTTGTCTGAGATGCTGATGGCAACAAGATGTTTAAAGTTTATCACGTTTGCACTGGGACCTGTAAGTTTTATCTTGTAACTGAAGCTTTTTATTGACCTTTTCAACAATAAAATGATTAATATATCACTCCAATGGGTAGTTTAGACCCTTTTGGTGACTTCAAAATGATATGAGATCTTCATGTCTCCAAAAATCAGCAGTGAAAACCTGCGAAATTTCTCCTTCTGTGACACCTGCCATAGTGCCTGACACTGAATGTTCATTGTCTGAATGAGTGGCAGAGGGCAGGGCTTGGACATAGGTCAACTGGTAAATACGGAATATTAATATATGTGCATGCTTACTAAGTCTTACCCTTCAGTATTTTAGGTGTGCAGACAACTCATTTTAAAATAAATAAAAGAATAAACTCAAAAAGTTGATTTGTTCAAAAGATGTGCACAAACTGTCGTGCATCTCTAGTTTTTATGAATCTATATTACCTCTTCACAGCACACCGAGTCGAGGCTCATGACTGCTCATCAATGAGTCTGGCTGTGCTCCAAGTTTTCTGTCCCATTACTGTTTAGTGTCAGCTCAGTGGTGGAATAATGTTGAGTCTTTCTGAATAACAAAAAAAAAAGTATGATCTTCCTTTTACACCCAAACAAGGACACACATCAGTACATTCATAGATGTGTATTTATATACAGAGCCCTCTCTTATTTCACCCCCAACCTTCTGAAAGTTAATGAACAAACAATTAATTTCCTTTTTTTTTTTTTTTTTTTGTAATTTTCTTTAAAGCTCCTGTGAAAAAGTTTCGTACATGTAAAAATAAACATCAAATCTCTTTTCCGATCTTTTCCTGAACATGGGTAAGTACTGTTTGCTGACAAAAAGTTATGCTTTCTTTAAACCAGTTAATGCAGGTATCTCTTTAACATGTTAACCACATCTGAGTCCTGCCCCAATGGTTGTCGCTAAAAGCTTTGAAAATAACTGTCTAGAAATACTGAAATTTATCACTAATGGTGTTGATTGCTTTTCTCAGTCATACAAAGCTATAAGTGTTAGTTTCAGTCTTTTACATAATCAGTTGAAAAAAGCCATATGGGAGCTTTAATACCCAGGAAAAACAACACTGTCCAGTACCTGTGTTGTCATCACATTGACACTGAGTAAAAAGTAACACAGAGTAAGATATAGATTGTCTCTTAATTTGAAGACAGGCTGATGCTGACAGGAATCATAGTGAAGAAAAAATAATGACTTATTTGATTTACTGCCATTAAAAATTCCAATTTAGGATTGATTCATCTCTACAGCAGCTTTAAATTAAAAGAATAAAGCTGTCACATGATGTTATTATGCAAAGGAGGTTTTAAAAAAAGAAAGAGAGACAGAGAGGCAGGACAGCAGGATAGTAAGGAAAGTGTTGCTCCAGCTTCTGACTGGAGTTTATTTAATGATGCATCGCTTTCATCCTGCTCCACCACACTGCTACTGCCTCACCTCCTCTCCACACTCTCCACTCTAAAACACACAAACCCACTCAGTTGATATTCAATTTCTCTGCTTCCTCTGCCTATTGTTTATTTCATGGATCCCCTGTGAAGCATCAAAAGCTGCTGTTTCTGTCAGCCCCCTAACTGTCCTATGTGTTTGTCATTCAGGCCTTGTTAAAAGATAAAAAAACACACACACACATACACACTCACACTTCTCTCTCCCTCTCCCAGCTGAGAATTCCCAGTGGTAAAATTATTCCATTTAGACGGGAACTTTTTTGTCACTACCCTGTCTAAATTGGCATATCTGGCTCTCTCGTAGAAACCAATAAACTGTGAACCCCGGATGCATCTGTCAGTCAAGCTCATCTTTACTTTAGCGGGCCAGATGACAACAACAGGAGAATAGACACACACACACACACACACACCAGCAGAACGGGGTGCACTGATTGGCTCTCATCAGTTAGGCATTACAAAAAGCACCTGTCATCCTCGGGGCTTCTCAAATGCCGCACAGAGAGGCCCTGCCACAGGGGCCAACGGGCCTCGTGCAAAGATTTACTCAAACATTTCACCCTCATTGTCATCTTGGCTCCGTGATGCCCTGCAGCTAGACCTCTCTATGATTCATGTCTGTCACTGATAATATATACAGCGAAATAAGCCCATTTTAAGAGCCGGGCGCAGTATGAAGCAATCCCTTGCAAACTTTGAGTTAAGCAGACAAAAACATATTGCATCCAGTTTTACCAAATACACTTTTTTTTTTTACTTGTTTTGTAATCCTAATTAAACATCCCTCAATGCATTATGGGTATTATCCATGAATCAAAGAACATATGCTGGAAAAGAACAGTAAATGAACTGCATATACAATAAAGGATATCAAGTCAAAAACACTTAAAACCAATTAGCAAAAAGAAGCAAGGTTTATTTTTTGATTGTCATTCGCTGCACATTTTCATTTTTAACATATCTGTTAACCTACGTACTGACTTCTGCTTGTGTTTTTTGAATTTGTGTCTGTGTTAGTAATTAAGCAAGTAAGTGATTTTTATTTAGTATAGCAACTTTCATAGAACAGTCACAAGGTGCTTCACAGGAAAAATATTGAAATGATATTATAAAGTATAAAAGATTAAAGCAAAAGTAAAAGAAACAACTCAATAGCATAATTGAAACATAAGTCAATAAAGTGAGTGTGAAAGGCCTGCTTAAATAAATGTGTCTAAAGGAGCTTTTCAAAAGTGGTAACAGACCCAGCTGATCGAATTTCACCAGGAAGATCATTCAATAATTCTGAAGCTGCCACTTCAAAGTTGTGGTCACCTTTAGTTCTTAGGCGAGCTCAAGGGAACAACCAGCAAGCCGTAGTCAGAAGACCTAAGTGGCCTACTGGTGAGGTAAGAGTTGAGCAGGTCGGTGATGTAATCAGGAGCTGTCTGACGTCATAGCTTGATTGAAATCATTTGGGCTGTTGTAGCGTCACTGCTCCTGTTGGCCACCAAACAAATCAAACTAGTCCCAGATTTAAGGAGTTAGATATTTGATTATTTTCTATTATACTAATTTGTACTCTATGTCAGTACATTTATCTGGGAGCTGTCGTAACCTGCTATTCGTCATTAAAGTAACCAGGACCCCAAATTTCAGTCATGTATGCTTGAGTCTATAAAAGTTAGCATCTAAGACTGCTTGACTGGCTAATAGCATACAACATAGGATACACCTTTAAAACTAGCTCTGCCAGCGTAGACTGTCTACTCACTTCTTTTCTGCTGCTGATGGTCATTTTTTTTTCTGTTATTAACTGGTATTGCACTAGTTCACAAGGTAACTAGGAGGTTTACATGTAGCATTACAATCACAACTTGGATAACAAATTGGGGCTTTTCAAGCTAACTTGGCCATTGTATGCTAACTGATAAATAAGGATAGCAAAAATGTTTTTGAACCCAACTTTCAGTGAGCATTTGAATAATCTGTTTTCATTTGGGGCACAGAAAGCCTAGTGGTCTAGGTCGTTCCATGAGGTTCGCCCTCGAGCAGGTGGCCCAGGTTTGACTTCAGCCTGTGGCCTGCTTCCCACATGTCATTCACCATTCACGTCATGTGTTTGGTGCTCTCTCCTGTCCTATTTCTGATTAAAGGCATAAAAAGCCCTAAAAAGTAGCTTAAAAGTACTTATATATATTTAGATATCAATGTTTCTGGTCCCTCCTCTAAATCTGACTCAAACAGCGTTAGAGTGGGAGGTGCTATGACCAAACAGTCTTTATTAAAGATGATTTTTGTACCAAGTTTTTTTGTTAACCATCTTCACTCAAATCATGTGAAACAAAATGGGATGTCCGAATCTGTTGTTGTTTGTGCTAATTTTTTATATAATTCATGGCTAAATGTCCAGAGGCAGATAGCCGGATCTTATTCTAACTTGATGTTGTTGGTTTTTTTTTTTTTAGTTCTGTCACATTTATTTGTAGTGTCCTTTATGCTGCACTCAAAAAATGAAACATTGACATTAATTTAATTTATTTTGTCAATCTGTTCCATGTAAATGTAGGTAAGCTGAAAGCAATAATTTCAAGTTCACCTTAGTTGACCCTAAAATTATTTTCTAGGAAAATAAAAACATGATTATCTTATCATAATGTTTTGGATGTCTATTAATTGCTCACAGTCTCACCAGAGTTAACGCCTCAGATTGCTTCCTTCTAAAGCTGTTCATAGTCCATTACCTCTCTATTTTTCTACCATCTTCTCTCCCAGTTTGATCCTGCGGCTTTCATATTGGGAACCACTAGACTAAACCACAAATACACTCCAAAAAATGAAACATTGAGTTTAATTTAATTCATTATGTCAGCTGGTTCCATGTAAGCATATTAGGTTAGTTGAAAGCAATATTTTGAAGTTCAACTTAGTTCAACTAATCTTATACATTTACATGGAACCAGTTGATGTAATGAATTTAAAGTCAATGTTACATTTTTTGAGTGCACAAATGAGTTTTTAATGTAAATTTTGACCCTATTGTTTTAGTTACAACAAAAAAGTACATTGATGTTTATTAATATAAACAACCCAGTTAGGCTATACAGTTTCTTAGCCACACAAGCTAAAAGCTTTTGACTCTAATTTATATATATATATATATATATATATATATATATAGATAGATAGATAGATAGATAGATAGATAGATAGATGATAGATAGATAGATAGATAGATAGATAGATAGATAGATAGATAGATAGATATAGATATAGATATAGATATAGATAGATAGATAGATAGATAGATAGATAGATAGATAGATAGATAGATAGATAGATATAGATAGATATATACTGGTGTTATTTTTATTGTTATGTGTGACTTTTACCAGTAATGGGCCTGTATTTATAGCTGTATCTCGTGCTTTAAAGTAATGTCAAGGGGCTTTTAGTGTTTGGAGAATGAACCCTAAGTGAGTTCAGAGAGCAGGTCTGGATGAATCTCTGATCTGTATTGTTCAGAGGAGAGGTGCGGTGGTGGTCCAGCAGTGACGTCCTGTCATCTGCCTGCATGGGAGCCTGTCATCAGCCTCATCATGTGGCTGTCAGAGTTGATGCTGGCGAGGGGAGAGGCCAACCCTGCTGTGTCAATCAACAAGCCCTCATTAGAAGCAGCTTTAATTAGTGGCTGCACGGGCGCAGTATTGTTCACAACGGTGCCTTCGTTAACTCTGTTAATCCCAAATGGAGGGGTTTGAGTTGAGAAAAGGAAGCAGTACAGCAGCAGAGAAGCAGAGAGGTAAGATGTGGAGCTGCTCTGTTGACTGTAAGTCTTTTTGTCTTGTTTTAAAAATGCAGTGTAAGAAGAAACTGCATTTATGAGGAGGAGGAGTTTTTGAAAAAATTCAGATATGAGTTTGATAAAAATGACCTTGATTTCACAGTCAGATTATGTCTGTGTGGCGAGGGAGTCTGAGAGTTCAGGCCCGCTCTCTGATGATCCTGATCCTGACAGAACGATGATTATGAGGTTATTTTCACTGTCGGCGGGTGAGACCATCCAGGCGACAGGGACATGACTTTGTGATGTTTGTAATGAGTGAGCATTGATTGACTCAACACTGCCTAAAGAGGTTTTTTCCCCCATGTTCAAGCCCAAAGCGGCTCAGGCTCTGTGTGCACTCTGTACTGTAGATAGTCTGCAATTAGAATAATGAGCAGTCAGAGTGCTGTCTGCAGGAGCGCTGCGTTTCTCAACCCAGGCCTCATCTGCCAACTATCTGCTATTACACCATTCCCATCCCAGTTAGATCAGTCAGCAGTGCAGAGCGCTTTCCCTTCAGGAGCTAAATTATCGTTTTGAATGGCCATTGTGCAACACATTGTGTAATTAAGCACTAAATATGCCTCACTACCTGATTATACCATCCTCCAATAGGAGCTGAGGAGCAGGTCAGTGTTTCTGTGTTTGTGTTTGCACATCAAGTGTCAGGGAGGGATTTGAGGTAAAGGAGGAAGTGGGAAACAAAAGGTCAAAATTTGTAAAAGGGTAACACTGACCTGTGTGCCCCCTTCAAGCTGAGAGACTTCTCGTCTCTCCGGCCTCATGGGGGAGGGATTTGTCTGAGTTTTGGTCAAACAGAGCAACAAGAGCATCCAGCTTTCTGCAGAAGAAGAAGAGACGATCCAAAGAGGGGAGAAAGAAAAGTGGGAGGCCACAATCACCAGCCCCCTCCACCTCTGACTGCCTCCCCACACTGCTCCAACACACACACACACATCCATACACTCCCCAACGCCTCCCCCCCCAACCCTCCTCTACCCAACACCCAGTCACTGTCAGGCCAAACACATGATGAATTGCCCTGTCAACAGAATTCATTCAGGGACCAATTAATTCAGCAGAAATGAACTAGAGCCATCAGTCGCTGAAAAACTCAGTGCAAAGAGAGCAAAGTAGCCTCACTTCAGAAAAACGAGGAAGCGAAAGGAGGGAGGGAGGGAACGAGGGAGAGAGAGAGAGAGGGGTGAGAGGACTGGAGACGAGAGGGCAAGCAAAAGAGAGAGCGAGAGGAAGAGAGAGGGAGAGCGTGGTGGAAGTTAGTCTGACAGAAATTGGTCATTTAATGCTTTAGCGCACTGGAGACAGCCCCTGTCATAGACGGAGGCATGGCAGGGGCTCCCCTGGTATTTTATTTATTAATTATCCTATGCAGCGAGGGGCCTTTAACTGTCTCAGTCCGGCCCCGTCAGCCCGGCTCGCTGTCATTTTCTCTCCACAAACAGATCCTTTAACACCGTGCTCCAGGTTAATGGAGACAAAGCCAATATCCAACCAAGCTTGCCTCCTCCCCCCAAATACAGCATTCATCTGTACCTTATCCAGGTAATTATGCCTCAGACGATCTCCTGAATATGTTGCAGGGATGCCACTTCAGAGCTGGTGTGCAGAACACGTCTGACCTTTTCAACTCGTTGCTTCATGGTGGCTACGCCAGCAGAGGAGGGCGGCAATTATTTACACCTTATTGTGTATAAACATAGTCCCAAATAATTCAAGAATGGCTGCATATATCATCCTGGAAAAGGGCAAACTTTTGTTTATTTCCTGATAAATGACTGTCAATGTGTAACTTGAGACAGTGTGAAATCTTTGGAGAAACATTTCCCAGAACTACCACCTGTAAGGAGACGTATCTGTAAAATATTTGTTCCTTAAATGCTTTTAAGTCCAGCAGAACTGTGCGTGCCAGGAGCTGTTTTGCTGGCAGTGACAAATTAGCGCTCTGAAGGGCGATATCAACACCAGCTAATTAAGGTGTCGTGTGATTTTGGGCTCCAGATCAAGAATCTGCTGAATCATCCCGCGGGTGATTATGATGTCCATATGGTCAATGTACAGACAGAGAGCCTGCGCTGGGGAAACACTATCGGCCCCTCTGCTGCTCTGGCTTTGCCAAAAGTTTGATCTTGCCTTTTGTGGCGGTGTTGGGTAGTGTTCATTCAAGGCTCTGAATAATTGAGCGCACCTTTTCTTTGAGCCCAGGATCCTGGTGGAAAACACGGGATGAGGGGCAGCTGGGAGGCTGCCTGCGACTGGCTCCCCCTCTTCTCTGACATCAGGAAGTGAAATTCAACGCTGTTTCCACTGTCGCTCATTGATGGGCTCGTGTACCTTGGATGCCCCCGTCTTAGTGTCACTTGAGGAATTATCACACCTTGTGCAACATAAAGGTGATTTGAGGACTGGTGTTTGTGTCTTTGGAGATCTATAAAACGTATTTACATCTTAAAAACCATTAAAACGACACAAATTCCTCATTTTTCTCTCAGATAAATGATGAGTAATTACTCCACTGACTCCAGGGGCTAATACTCATTTCTTCTCCACTCTCTGTGTCTCATTCCTCTCAATTCAGACCTTTACTGTAGTGCTCAGCGCAGTGAAAACACACCTAATAGACAACACTGGCACACAAGGCAAGTGAACCTGACAAATGGAACAGAAACGCTAACAGAGAAGAAAGAGGTGCTTAGGCCGACTGTCACAGGTAAAGTGCTTCCCTGATTTCTGTTTACTCACCGTGCTCGAAAACTTGACTTGTTTTCCTGCAGCTTACTGAAGAGATTCTGTCTGTGAGTCAGCTGGCTGTCAGCGGGATTTGTAGGCTGAAAACACTTTTTAAGAAACAAATGTCGACATGGAAGACGTTTCAGAGCTATGATTTTGAGGGAATTATAACACAGGTCACATTACTCTAAAGTATTTACTCAAATAAATTGTACTAGTAGTGCTTCTCTGGTCTTTCCAACCACTCAAAGTGCTTTACAAGTCACATTCGCTCACTGATAACAGAGGCTGCTACACTCATAAAAATGAAACTACTTAAACTCATTAAGTCAACCGTTTCCATGTAAACATATTAGGTTAGTTGAAAGGAATAATTTCAAGTTCAACTTAGTTGATCCTAAAATATTGTTTTAACTAACCTAGTTCATTTACATGGAACAGGTTGACATCATATATTTAATTAAAGTCAATGTTTCATTTTTAAAGTGTACAGAAAAGGACCATCAGTATTTACTGATCTCACTCGTACACATTCACGCTCCGCTGACCAACAGCGGGAGCAGTTTGGGGTTCAGTACCTTGCACAAGGATACTTTGTGGCTTCTGGAGCTGGGATCAAACCCCAGACTTTCCAACTGAGAGACGACAACCACTGAGCTATATGATTTGGACTAAAGTCTGACTGATTTTCAGAACACGTGGCTTGATCTTAACTCAAGGACTGATCACTCACAAGCTCTAAATGCAAATTCTAAAGCCTCGTTTCCATCAAGCGGTTCAGTTTGGTTCGTCTGGCATGGCACATATATTGTCGTGTTTCCTTTGACTAAAACCAGGACAGGTTTCCAAATTACCAACCCGTACTGTCCCACTTTTTGGTACCCTTCTGTTGGGGTGCCAGACATACCTATCCAAACCCAGACGGTGGAGCTAGAAACACTGAAGTCTGTCACTTCCTGTGCAACAGCGGTAAGAAAGAACAACACATAACCCTGCCATGTTTAAATCTCCAGTCGACTTTGTGACGATAACGTTCTGTTTGTTTGGAAAATGGCATCACAAAACAGTTTTTCTTCTTTGTTGGATTTATTAGTGGGGTACACTGTGTCGCACTGCTATGCCGTCACACTATTACATTGCTGACGTGGCTATCGGCATCTTGCTAACACGCTGCCTACCAAAATGGCACGGTTGGCTGTGGAAAAAAACAGGATCAGGCTTTAATGATCTAACCCGTTCCAAACTGTGTTGATCTATACCGGACTGCTTGGGCTAAACTTTGACTTGGATTAGCATTTAGAGAGGATAAAATTAAAGCACTAGAGCTTTTTATAATATTATAAACAAATTCCAACAGGACTCCAATTAAGCACACAGAGGACCTTTAGGATCATCTGCATATAAAATTGTAGAGAATAAAAAAATGTAGACGGATAGGAGTGAGAAGGAAACTACATATGCACAGAGAGATGTGCTGTAGAATATAATTAATTAAATGAGACTAATTAGGAACATGAGAGCAGGTGCCAGGCTCGTAGCTGACAGGGAAGACAGCAAGACAACATGCCAGTGCAAAAAAATGAAAAAGCACAGCCACAGAAACACACACACATACACACACATGCACACAAACACACACAGCTGCGGTTATGAGGGTGTATCGTGACAGGCACGGGGACAAAACAAGTTTCTGCGTTTTGTCATGTGAAACCCCGCAGGAATACTCCTGACAGGAAGCAGAGACCCAGGCACCGTGGGGGTCTCTCTGCCTTTGTCTCACACACATTCTCTTTATTATTTTGTTCTGCAATGGTGGAAGGAAGTTTGCACAAGCCAAAGATTTCTCTCCCCTAATTATTTCAGCACTTGCTCAAGAAGTCTAGAAGTGGTTTAAATTCAGGGACTGCTTTTTCCTCCTCTCAGACCTCTTTATGTGATTCTTCAGCGGGGAACATTAAAAACAGGGAAATTTAACTTTGAATGGTAGAAAGTGAAAGGAAATAGTGACCAGTTTGCACATACTGTTAGGATATGCTGACTTATTTTCTCTCATAAAGTAGGCAATCAAACTTATGTGGATTAAAAAAATAATAATAATTTGACCCTGGTTTTAGAAATGAACAATTCATGACATTGTGTTTTTCACTCTGCAGACATTATACATGTCAGAGCTAACACAGACTTTAAATGTACACCTCTGGTTTGAACTGTCACCATGACCCTATGTAATTCTCAAGACATCAACCAATAAGAAAAACAGTCAGTTTTGGTATAAACACAATCTGTAGGAAGCAAAACAAACTTTCTGTTTTTCTTGATGTGCATTTTAGAGATTATTCTGTAAATCTGATCTAAAGCAATAAGGAACATGCAGGGGTGTACCCAGGGGTGGAGGGGTGCCATGGGCTTTCTTTAAAATTATTAAGTTTCATCACCTGTTTTCCCCAGCAGAGGCTGGACTGACCCTTTGTAGTTTCTTTGCATGTTAATGTTGCATCATTTCTTTGTTTAGTACTTGAACCTGCATAAAGGAACTACACACGTCTTATAAGACTGCAGTCAGAAGAAGGACCAGAAAAATGAAAAATGTGAGTGAACTTCACACTGATGAACTGTCATTAATACATTTATATGCCAGATTTTGTTGCTGAATTTTTGCTAATAAATATATGTTTAACAGCTACGAAAGTTTGACTACTGTTTTGTTTTTTAGGTGATTCAAAACTTAAATTTTGAGATGGGAAGTCCTTTAACCCTTTATTGCTGAATTTATCATATTTGATACACGAGTTTCAAAGACCTCAATCTCATCAACATAATAATTATTTCATTAAAAACCTTTTTCAAAAAAATTTAAAAATGTATTCCACCCCTTGAGGATTATCATTCCACTACAGGCAGCTAAAGTTGTATTATGGCCTTTGTCAAACTAGCTACTCTCATGAAATCATCCACACACTTTTTTCAAGGAAATCATTGCTCATTTTCAAGAAGTTGTGGTAATCATGTATATCTTACTTATTTTTAGAAATAAGTATTTTCTGGATTTAATAAAACTTCACTAAAAAGTTGCAAAAAGTGGTTCATCCAGACCAACTTGTGAAAGGTAGACAAACCAGGGCTTTGGTTCATGCAGGGGTGGCATGAAGCATGTATGCAAGAACATAACATAACAGTCACATTATTCTTTTTATCTCCATTAATCACATCTACTTTGGTTCCTGACTTTTTAATATCTAAAAGATGTTGTGATGCTGTGAATAATATTTTAAATGGAAAAAGAACCACAAAAGAGTGATACAATTCAAAACTTTGGAACAGATTTTTTTTTTCAAAAGACTAAAATTAAGATGTTTTTCCAAAGTTAGAATCTAAAAAAATTAACAATTTTTACATGCAAAGAAAGCTTTGAGCAGACGGAAAGAAAGAAAGAAAGAAAGAAAGAAAGAAAGAAAAAGTCTGATTTTAACATAAGTCCTATCTCTTCCAAGGCAAACAGCAATTCATAGTTCAGGATTTGGGTGACCAAACAGTCTAATAGGGGGGTCCATGCCAACCTTGACCACCAACTAGATCCACCCCTGGCTTTTCTGATTTTTGAGATTTTAGTAAACCAAATGATAAAGAGATCTGACTAAGGTGAATGGTGTTTGTATTCAAATGTGTATCAGTCAAAATAAGATTCTGTAAAATTAAAAAAAAAATAAATAAAAAATGCATAAATAAAAAAAATGAATGTTTATATGATATCAAACAAAAAGCTTCAAGATGCATTAAATAGCTTGAATTATATCAGTCTTTCTCCTTCCTGTTCTCTGTTTGATCATCTAATATCAAGCAATATCTGTTCACAGAGGGAAGAAATGTAACCACCCAAAAAAAAAAAAAGCACAACGCCAATAACGTCCAGAAGAGAAAGAAGCTTGTACTCGTTCTTACTGCCTGGTCTTGACAATGAGGTTAAGTACTTCTTTGCACAGGGCCAGGAATAAAAAATGTCACTTGTCCCCGCCAACTTGAAATCCATGTCAGTGTGCTGCTTGTAATGCCTCTAACACAACTTACTGTCAGGTTTATAAAGTGTGTGAGCGTCTGTGCTGCACTGCACAAGGAAACTACACAGTGACTGTAAGACACAGTGTCATGAGGGCCTGTTTACATTTTCCCTGTTTCTCTGAACAAATCAGCTGATTATATTTCCACTGTTTTCTCAGAAACAGGTTACAAAAATGGAACTTTTGGATACAGATAAAGCTCTCATGAAATCTACAAGAGTTGGAGATGGATGTGAACTGATTTCATCCACACTGCATGTCACATGTTTAGACCTCTGATTTCTGTTTCTTGATTTAAGGTTCCTTTTTTAGTCTGATTTTTCTTGTGTCGACACAAAAGATCTTCTCGTAACTTTCTTTGATGAAAACACAACACAGCAGCATTTAGCAGGCTCTACATAGTCCTGCAGCCAAGACTCTGCGAAGCGGACAGCTCAATATCCAGCCTTAGTGCAGCTTGTCAATGCAACACCAAACTCAAGACAGAAGGAGACGAGGGGGTGGGTGTGGGGAAGGCTTTTTTAATTATCTGTGGTTGGGTCGGACTGTGCATCATCATTAGAGAGACTAAATAGCAGTGGTCACTGACTCAGGTAGTGGTAAACGGCACAATTAACAAGCTGAGGAGGGAGAACTGTATTCAATTTGAAAGCCTTCTCTCCTAATCCATCTCCAGTGATCAGCAGTGCTGCTGAGCTACGCCCTTTTACATTCAATTACATTAATCAGGTTATTACCCAGCAAAAAGTCAACATTTTAATCAAGAACTGGCAAAGTAGGGCAGGACATTACAGTGAGACAGGGCTAAGTGACAGTCAGAGAGAGGAGGAGTGATGATACTCTATTGAAGATTATCTTTCACTTATACAAGTCTGCACAGCTTTGAGGTATCTGTAAGTTCTTTAACCTTATACTTTATTTATCTGATTATTTAAAGCATCATTTTCGTCTGATTCACCTGAATCAAGCGGTTGAGTGTGGCAAGTAATAATACCAGCAAAGCTATCTGAAACTACCACAGTAAAAAAAAAATGCAGATGAGTTTAAAAAATACACAAAAAGGACAAGCAGCAGTGTAAGATGCTTCAATGATCCCATCCCATCATCTAGAGTCTGAAGAGTGAAGCTGCTAAATGATTATTTGTGTTGGAAATGGGAAAAGATTCTAAGGCCCTTCTATGACACCATTTCACTCTAAACACAAAAAACGCTGAGAAAAAAATCGCATTTACACAGAAAACGCTGTAATATGCATGCCTGACCTGTAGTTGGCAATATAACTGGAGAGTCTTTTGGTAGCCCTCCACCGAAGAAGAGGTGGTCTGATCACCTGGTGTATACACTGAATGCATCTTATCTGAAGCTACGTTCCAGGCCACCCGTAACTCGTATTTTCCCCATCTGTAACTCATGAAAGTTCACTGGAACGGCAGTCAAATTGTAATTTCTTACCCGTAAACTCGTACCAGATCAATGGACTCTGAGTTGCGACTTGTGACATCACATCACTGCCTAAACAACATGGCAGCCTCTGTGGACGTAGTGGAGCTGTACGTGACACATGGTGAGAACAGACTTTACAACAATGTAAAGTAAAATTCGCACATTACAATCAAAATATTACGTATACAATTATGTACTTCAATCTTTTATGTCTAAGACGGTACCCAAATATGTCGCCGACATGAAATATCTAGCAATAGCTAATGATAGCTAACGTTAAGGTTATAAAGTTAATTGTGCTAAGTAAAAATACAATGTAATGTACAATTAACTCAGCATGGCGAAATAGGGATACAGTGTTTAGCTGGCTTGTTTTCAGTGCATTAATTAATACAAAACATGTTTCAATATAACGACAACTACCGTAAAATATAAAGTATAAACTTATGTTACCTTATGCGCCATTGCTTATTGCTTGTAATGTCTGCCATGTTGGTTTGTTTACAGATCAGTATTCCCTGCACTCAAACTGAAGTCGTAATTTGCCTGGAACGCTTTCAGGTTGGAACTTGGAGATTTCAGCTGGGAAATTTCCGAGTTACGGGTTGCCTGGAACGCAGCATGAGTGCAGAAGCACAAGACGGTAGCCTGCCATTGAGCTGTTGTCGTTGTTCGGTTCGCACATGGCAATTAAAATGTCCCACAATGAAAGTGACGTAATCATACTGATAAATATCACACAGGTCTGAAAGTTATCGGGGCAACTCTGATGAGTCTGCGAGCTAATCATGGGGCTTAGGATTGATCCGTCACTTGCTCACATTAGAAGCTCATCAGGGCCGACCTTGGTCCCAAACCAGATTTCCTTGCAGATCGTTGGGAGGGCTGAATCAGGGTCAAATCAGCCCAAGAATCCTGTAGTGTGAGCCCGGCTTTAATCTTGACTTTGCTGTAATTTCTTCCTGTTGCTGTTGTTGTTGTTGTTTTAATTTAATTAGGCACCATTTCAACATATAATCATTTTTTTAAAAGTGACAGACAGAAATGTTTTTTCACACCACCAATGAAACAATAGATTTTGGACAAGTCTTTGGAAACTGTGCAAATATTGTCTGTATATCTTGTATATCATCTATGGAAAACTGCAAATTGGCATTTCTGAGTTTTTAGTTGTGCATTGATTTTTGTTTGAAAATCTGTTGTTTCTAAACAAAAGTATATTTGCATTGAGCCAAACCTTTTGAATGGTAGGAAAATAAACACAACTGATGACGTATATAGTCCAGATTTATGTAGCTCTTTAATAATCTCATCTTTTTGGTGTGGACTTCATGTGCAGCTCTTGTTAAGAATTCAGACACTTTTTCAGGCTGCAAATCCTCTCAGCTCTAATCCTTGCAGGGGTGTTGTTAGAACAGCAGGTGTGTGAGAAATGTAAAAACACAGCTGCAGGGTTCACATCCCAATAACCATCCTGATCGTCTGAAAATCCTCTGACACGTTCTTTAAAGAAAATGCATCCTCTAACGCGAGCCATTATTCATGTATAGATTTAAACAACTTGTCTAAATGTATGTAGAGCTACCCACAGCGGTCACGTCGGGGATTATTTCATTCACAGCAAAAAAAAGGGAAAAAAAAGGCAATTTATATGAATATGTGCTTACTTCACAACCAGTTCAAGTTGCCTTTGCTGACTGACTGCTGACTGCACACACAAAGTGAATCTAATTTAGTAGAACCTCTGGCTAAGCAGTAGTTTCACACCCGTTTTCTCCAACTAACAGGGAAAGAAATCAATCCTCAGGCATCTATGACATTCAGGAGATGCTTGTCTTGTTTTTATTTTTTATAACTGTTTTTTTTTTCACTCGCACACTCACATTTTTTGCATTTTGGCTTGTTAGGAGTTCTGTGATGGCTGACCCGGGAATTGGGTTCTGATTAAAGGAGGGAAATTCTCGTTGTCCGCACGATAATGAGAGAAGACAGAGGTGAGAACAGCTCAATAGGAGAGATAACCACTCTTTGATCCAAACGGTCATGCAGAACCTATACCCGCTGCATCGTCAGAAAGTGCACTGTCGAGCTCCAAGCTTTCAAATCTCTCCTCGTGCACTTTGGGGACAGATATCCACTGATGGATACGTTTTTTGTTTTTTTTTTTTTTTTTTCCCACAGTTGATAATGCAAAACTTCACCAATTTCAGCTGAAGTTTGTCTTTTGTTAATAATATGGTTTGCAAATGATAGCAAACTGTCTCCTCCCGTTTCCAGATCACAGCCAGCAGACAATTGCAATATGATAATTGACTTCTTACACTCAGTTACACACAAACAGCAGCCCGGCGACACGGCATCTTCACCCATTTTCAAAATATTAAACTGTCTAAATGCCATTTCTGGATCCCCACTAACAAGACCCATCTCAACTTAAGATGTCTTGTTAAATTGAGACCTTGTTCCCCAGTGGACTTAAATGTAAAACATATCTCTACCCTTGACAAGCAATGTTAATCCATTTAGTGTAACGAACTAACATGTCCCTAATTAAAATATGCCTTTTAATGATACATACTGACATCCTGGAAAACACTGTCACGCTTCCCTCCTTTAATACAGGAATATGCTAATTGCTTCAGTAACACTGGTGTTCAAATCCCAAAGGCTGCACCGCCACATCCTGAGGGAGACGCTGTGTTGGGGTTTTGAAACCTCAGTTCAAATGAATAAAAAGCCCTTTTTAATGTACTGTTTCCTGAAGAGCGTTTTGTAAAACGTGACGGTGCTTTTGGGATTGACTGTTGACGTTCAATTTGGCGTGCAGGCTCCTCACTCTGCCGTCCTTCAGTCCACCTCTTTATACCTTCAGGTGCTGGAGGACGGAGAGCGAGTATCAAGCTTCCCATGGCAGCTCATTTAAAACAAATCAGGCTGATTGCTGAGTTTCTGCACTCACACAGCCCAGGTGATAAAGCAATTAAATCCCTTTAATTCTTCAGTTTGGAAAAAGCCCACTAGGTAATTAAATGTGTACAATGAAGTCCTTTCGCTCCCTCTTGGTTTTCTGCAGATTTTGTTTTGTTGCTTCTTGATGTGCGAGGCTGATGGTTTGATGGGCAGCGAAGGACAGGATCATGTGGGCGGGGTCTGCGGCCTCTCTCTGGCAAGGACCCTGGATGAGAGTCGGGCTTTAGTTAATAGGCTCTCTCTGGACAGATGAGGTCCATTAGGAGGTTAATTTAAAAATGAACAGAGGACACGGAGAGAGAAAAAGAAGTGGCGAAAGAGAGATGCAGAGGTTTGAGATCAGACCGCACAGTCCATTGCAAAAGCAAAATGCAGCTCCAAATGTTTATTTTTCAGTGCTGCTAATTAAGGACGCGATAATTAAATAACCGCACATCCAAAGGAACCAATAAAGATTCTCACAAACTGAAAACAAGAAAGCCTGCTTAGCCTCCAGCACAACTGAGCCCAATCACCTCCCATCCATGAGGCCATTTTCTTAAACATTGAGGCATTGTTCACATGCATGGACTGCAGCCCCTGCCTGCCTCCCAAATTTCCATTTCTTTCCCCCCCTGCAGAAAAAGGCTGAATCTGATCCGGACCCATTGGTGTGTGGATAATGAAGGGGTTACCAGTGGCTGGGAGAGGCCCAGTAATTCCCCCTCACTGGGGGAGTGGGTTTTTGGGTGGGGTTTGGATGAGTAGTCCTGCTCCGTGATGCATGCACTCATGTGAGCTTGTGACAGACTTTACCCAAATCCAAGGCCAGACACCGACGCTGCATGTATTATATAGAAATACAGTATAGTGTAACATTTCACTGCTGCAGAAATCTTTTTTATGAAACAGATGGAGCACTGTATTCATAGTATTTCTGTGATCTTATCTCGAAATGGGATTGAGCTAACGTGTCTGTTGGTTGGTGCACTGCAGCTACATGCGCACCCATCATAACATAAACAAAATTAAAGAAGCATCTAGAATCTAAATCCTCATATTCATGCTGACTTCATCATCTCCTTTTTTCAAACGTGGGAGTAACCCAGCTCAATCTAAGGTCACAAAAATTAGCATATCATCTGGCAAAATGGTTAGCCAATGTGTGGGCGTCTCCCCGAGGGGGTCACCTTAAACATCAGTGTTAAGGCACTAAGAGACCCCCGCGCTCTCCAGGGTTAAGTATCTCCACTTCATTATGATAAAGATGTTAACAACTACCCAACCTACCGACGTTGTCAATAGACATCGAGTCCCAGCTCTATCCAGCCCAACTCACCACCCCTCTCTCAGGACCCGGCCTCAGCCTCCATCCATCATCTGAATACTCCAGGCCCGAATCATTGCCGATCATTATAGTAACAGAGAGAGTGTGCCAGTGATTGGCCATGATTGTTAGATCACAGGGACCTGAGGGGTGATCCATCATGCTGGGTGGCACGCTAACACCTCTGCCTGATGGGGTTCAGCTCAGGGGTCAGGGCCAGGTCACCGGGAGGAGATCCCCTCCACGGAGAATAACCCCAACACTCACAATAAGTCACCAAAGGATCCAAAAGAGAGGAAATATATTTCCTACATGGTTTTACAGTCAAATATTTTCAGAAAGGACAAGTATGACTCGACCCTGGGACAGACTTTACCTGTAAACCTCTCCTGAAACGTCGAAACAAACATGATGTGACTTTTAGAAGTGAATTTTGGTTTAAATAGTTTCATTTTTTGTTATTTAAATGCAACATTTCAGTTTTGGATTTGAAAGAGATGTAATACTGTTTAGATTCTCATACTATTGTTTTATAATCTATGTACACACGATCCTAAATAATAAGGGGTTCCCAGAGGTTTTAGTCCTTCCTGGTACATTAGATTTACTCTCTGTGCTTTCTAAACATGAGAGGAGCTCATGACCCCACCCGACTTGTTTCTCAAAACTGGTGCAACACAGCACAGAGACCCCAGGCAAAGTGTTGTCATCCAAATGAGATAAGTTTATTTTCCCTAGACCAGCATTTGTTCCATCAGCCTGTAGGGTCGCACACCACACTAAGAAGCAGTGGGGAGTCCTTCTCAGCACCTGCAGCTCGAGCGAGGTGGCCCGCTAGCGAGGAAAGGCTTTGGCCGCTGCCCAAATATCTGCCTGCACCTTCTGTGCAAACGCAGCAGCCTTAGGAAACCAGGAGGCAGCAATATTGTGGAACAAATGTCCTCTAATCTCAGCCTGCTGGTCCAGGGTCCTGGGTGGGGGCCTCCATGGTTATCTGATACAAACACTTCATGATCTTGAAGTTTGATTCTAGGTGGTGGTTACACAGGACTAAACAGGACACATCCGCAGAGGAGTCACAGTAGGGGGGTTATTGAGTCATCTCTAAAAAACAAACAAACGTCCAGGTTTCTTCTTTGCCATCGACATGCTTAGTTCATGTTAAAGTTTTATTTACACAGCATGCTTACTCATCAATAAAAGCTGGCTTTGTAAAGAATAAATTAAATCAAGGGAGATGTATGAACTCATCATCTCAAGTTCTGGGTTTGTCAGCTGACACTGGAACATGAGGACAAAATAAAAAGTGATGAAATAACCACAGCATCCAGTTCATACGGCCTTTACCTGAACATTACAAAAAGATGTCTGACATGATTTAACCACCGTCTGGTTACTTCAATAATGAAGTAATACTGAAACAATAGCTAATCAGATTCTTTTGCAGCCATCTTGGATCCTATTTGACCCACCACCTTTTCAGGCCCCACCCACACACGTGTATGTCTTTTGACGTTGTACTTTAGTTATCTCAGTTTTTGGTCTTTTCTCGACATGTAAACTCAATTTTCAGTGGAAATAGTGGACATTTTTTAAAAACTCAATTCTGTTGTTATTGTGTGGACAGCAAGGATCAAAGTTTTGTGAGATGCTGGAGGTGGAGGACTACAAGTTTGTTTATTTCTTGTCAGTACTACTAGTTCTAAAAGCATGTTTAGGAGGAAACCGCACTTTTTTTTTTTTTTAGCATTATACTGCAGGATTTTATATCACACTAAATAGTTATTAATTCACCACTTTGTACTAGGGTTGCAAAGTTGAAAAACTATCCATGGGAATTTTCAGAAATTAACGGGAATTTGTGGAAATTTTTGGAAATTTATATGAAATGCATTTATCTTGTCATATATTTTGGGGTTTTTTTTGTTTTTGTTTTGTTTTTTTGGGGGGGTTTTGGTTTGTTATGAGCAGACATGCATGCAAACGTGTGTAATGCAATATTTTTAAATGGCATAAATTAATTTTCAGTTTTTTTCTCAGTCTAATATAGGCGTAAATATTTGTTGTAGCTAGCCTATAAAAGTCGTACACATCTTGATGAGCATTTGTCAGTTTAACTTAAACATGCCCATTACCAAAAGTTAAACCATAAAGTCATATATATTTATCTCAGTACTATCATCAGAATTTACCCTGACAGGACGTCTAGCGTCCAAATCCAGTAAAGAGGTCTCAATGGAAATGATTTAGGCTGGAGAAGTAATGATTAATGATCAAATGTTCCTGGAATTTTTTGCGCAAGTGATTCATGGGATAAAGCTGAGTTTGTCAAGATAATTTTTGAAAACCTCATTTAAGTTTAAAACCCCCCCAAAAAATTAACAAATCACAAATTTTGTGGAAATTGAAAAAAAAAAAAAAAACTCATCTAAGTTGACTGCAACAAAACCCTGAAAGTTTCCAATATCCCCAAGCTAAAATTCCCATGGGAATTTTCAGGAAACTGTCCTGAAATCTACTGGAAATGTTCCAACCCTTTGCAACCCTCCTTTGTACACACCCCTTGTTAAATAGGAAGCTCAATGCACATGTGCACACTGTACTTCTTTGGTGTTAAACATAATAGACTGAATAAATACACGTTCTCACCACTTGACATGCTCATGTTGGTGTTTTCAGACATTTCTGCATTGTTGCATGGACAGAAAAATATTCACCTCCTGTATGAAAATGATATTTAAACTAATACTGTTTTAGAAATTTCTGAATACATGTGTTCGTAGCCTTTGATGAACTGTTGTGACTGGCCCGACGCTTAACCAAAATTTCAAGAATATTTCTTCTCAGTGTTTGGCTGTTATGTTTTTTTTAAGTAGTCAAATCATAGAAAGTGTATTTTTTTAATTTCTTGCCAAAATACTTCTGTACAATCAGTATAAGTCATATCCAGCTTGAAAATCTAGGACTAAATCTAATGTCAAGATACAACCTGCCATAGATAAGAACTTACTTGCATGTCGTGACATTTATCAGCAGGTGAAGCAAACAATCTTCCTGATGTGATTTCATTTTTTTAAAAAAATCATCATCATCATCATCCTCATTATTGCCTTTTGGGTCTTTCATCCTTTTTTATTTTTTTTATTATTTTATTGTCAGCCACTGTAAGAAATGAAGGACAAACATGTAGTCTAAAGACTACAGACCATAAAGCAGGTTCCAACGTATACTTGGCTTTTTCTTAAGATGCTTGCCTGTGTCATTTCAGCTGTTGCTATCTTTTTATGTTTTCTAAGCAGTATCAAATTATTTTGTCATTGTGTTTCATGCCTATTTTTCCCCTTAAGCTCCTTTTCACACTAACAAAACTTGATGGTTTGATTCACGTGTTTTATACTAAAGAGTATTTGAATATGCTTGATGCAGTCGAAGACAAACACTGATCACAGCGACTTTGGAATAAATGACCCTTTAGCGTACCTACATACTGAAACTTTAAATTTATCACTCGGAGCAGCTCCTGCATATGAATCCAATCCCAGTCCATTCAGTCAGTGAAGAGACCTGTATCTTTTGTAGCCTGGCACACAAGAAGTTGCCCTGTGGAGTGTGTTATTGGAAAATAATATTTGAAATTATTTTCCTGATCACTGGTTTATCTCTTGGAATTCTTCCATCTCCAGTGAAAAGTTCTGCAATTTGAGCAAAACAAACAGAAAGGCAGTCATCTACAGGGATGGAAATTTATTTTTACTGTTCCAAAAACTGACTTTCCATTTTTCATAATCAGTCCTAATAGATAAAAATTAAACCTTAGAGTGCATGAAAGGAGAAGCATTTTCTGTTTTTATATTCAGCGTTCTCATCTTTATGTCTAAAAGCTACTGAGGGTGAAAATACGCTAAGAAGACGTGATGAAAGGTCAAAGGCCACAAAGAGATCAGAGCTGATACTGTACACAGAATTTGTGTGTATGTATGTGTGGTTTTCTGTGGGTTCGTGTGTGTGTGTGTGTGTGTGTGTGTGTGTGTTTGCTTCAAATGAGCAGTCAGCTGGGGGAGGAGTGTGTATCTATGGTAACAGTCTGGTCCCCAGCTGTCACGGTGAAGAAGACGATGGGTGCCATGAGCGAGGAGACCACTTAACCTCAGCTGCTCCTCAGCTTAGGGGAGTCAAGATGCTGCTCAAACCCTTACAGACCCACACTTAATATGTAGACAATAACCCCCCTCAACACACACACACACACACACACACACACACACACACACACACACACACACACACAAACCCCCTCATCAGTTCACAAAAGACGACTTCACAAAAAAATAGAGTGAGAAGGAGAAGAGAGTGCTGGAAGTGGAGTTCAGATTCAGCAGATGGATTGTTTCGGGGTGGTAGTGAGGGGGGAAAGATGATCAGATGTGGTTTGACTGAAGTGAATTGTTACAGTAAGTGTTAAACTTTTAATGGAGGGAGGCTTTTCTGGAGCAGACTCTGGTGTAACCATCTGTCAGAGTTACATCAGAGTACCCAGACAAAGCACATAGAATAGGATAGAATAGAATGTACTTTATTAATCCCTGAAGGGAAATTCAGGTGTCTAGCAGAAGAAATTATAAAAACCACACAGAACAAGAAATTTAGGTGTCTGTCAGCTCATCTCCCATTGGCTAGAGAGTTATGAAGTCTAATGGCTGCAGGGATGAGTGATTTTCTGCATCTCTCAGTCCTGCAGCGCAGAGTGATGAGCCGTCCACTGCCGCTGTTTCTCTGGTCCACAAAGATGCTGTGAAGTGGATGATCTGTATAATTTAGAACGACTTCTAACTTCTTCTGTGTACATCTCTCCACCAAAGCCCCCAGTGAGTCTAACCTGATTCCAATCACAGCACCAGCTCTTATCACTGTAATATAATAATTATATCTTATTATAATTATACTTCATATAATAAACCAGAAAGTGTTAGTATTTCATTGGTGGATTACTGGTGGATTGGTGTACTGTTATTATTCTTAACAGATTTTATATCTTAAAGGTTTGTTGATTCATTTACTCTGCTGTCGTACATGATTTTACGACCTGTTGTTTTACTTTTGTTGCCTTTATAAAGTGCTGTATAACTTAACCTTTAAAGAGTCCCCTTTAAATAAAGCTCTTTATCATCATATTAAACAGTTATTGCTTTTGACAATCAAAACTCAGGGATTAACTCAGTAAACATGTCTGAACTTAACTGATAAACACAGTAAATGTTTCTGAGGTGATGGTTTGAACATTTTAGCCTGAGTGTGCACTCCAAAACTCCAACACTAAAGACAAAATAATGGTAGCACTTGGTCCGCAGCACGTGTGATATTAAAATAAGATTTACCGACTTACTAAATAACTACATCAAACAATCATAATCAAAGACAGCATGTTTTGGTTTGTCTTTCTCCAGAATTTAAGAAACAGCTTAAAGCTCCTCGGATATAAGAAATTGAATCCTATTTCATGAGCTGGTTTGGGTCGTAATGATAGACTGTATAATTTAGTATTCATCTGTTTTGAGGTGTATTGTCACCGGGAGCCATGTTGGAAATGTAGAACTCAAGAGGCAGGCTTTGAGCCTCCACTCTAACAGCTAAAGGTGTCAGCTCTAAATGGGAAAACTTTTAATCTAAATCCAAGTAGTTACAGAAATGAGCTACCCAGACTGAAATCATTTTTTTCTAACCTGGCTGGAAACATGTTTAAAGTAAAATCAGGATTTGGTTTGTTTGTTTGTTTGTTTTGTTTTGTTTCTTGTGGTTTTCGGTATTTCTGGACTCAGCTTCAAGTGGACACTCGAGGAACTGCATTTTTTAGCCAGTCAACATAGACTTGATTTCTAGAGGTTGCTGCTTGGTCAAAACACCATTTTTTCCATTTTTTTCTTGTCAACATTTACAGCTGTATCCAGTAATTCAGTCATTTTCATTCTCGTTGAAGCAGCCCGCATAAGTCAAGGCATGAGTGAATCAGATGTTTCATTTTATTCAAAGTGAGGTGTCTAAAAACTCATTAATTCCCAGCCAAAAGTTAGAGTAGTGTCAAGTAAAGTAAAAAAGTCAATGACCTTCATGATCTTCAGTTTGTTTTGAAGACCGTTGTCCACAACACTACAAACATGTACGATATACCACACACAACATAGCGCTAAATCCACACACTGCCACTATAGATCACAGGGTGACTTATTTGTTACAATGATATGTATAAGAGCAGAAAGTTAAATTAGAGAATTTTAAGATGTACATCCTTCCTTTTGTTATTCTCATATCTTTCCTCGATCCACACTTCAGGATTTCTGTGTGTTTTGTAGGGTTGGACCTGAAGTTAAAGGTAAATGAAGTAAATAATTATTTCTTTCAAAACAAACCTTTAAATGAGAGAAAAGAAATGTCAGTACTGGTGATTACAGTGAGGAAGCTTGAAACTCCTCTTTCTCTCTTTCGTTATGTTGGAGGACTTCAAAGAAGAACTGCACTGTAGTCTAGTTATCATAAAGACTGTGGGATCCCTTTTATCACACCTGCTGTTTGAAAAGTGAATAATTTGGGGTTCACAAGCTGACAGGGTTGGACTGACACACTTGAGGTTGTGGAGGGGTGGAGAGAAAAAGGGAGGAGAGAGGGAGGGTAGGTTGAGTTTGACAGGGTGTCGTCCCGGCTGTGACACGTATTGCCAGTGACAGAGGTCAGAGGGTCAGACAGGAAGGTCTGTTGTTATGAAGGGGAAGCGGTGTGCATTGTTCAGCCCTCTCTGACTGAACAGCGACGGCCTAATCAGGCATTGTCGCTGCTGCCCGACATGGACAGCACAAGCTCATTCTATGTCGTCTCCTTTATGTACCATTGTCTCTTTGTCTGTCTCCGTCTCCATCGTTTCTGTCTCTCTCTCGTTTTACACCTCCTCTCCTGCAAGCAATCTTTCTTTCTCTCTCTTTACATTTTGAAAAATTCCTTGTTTTTCTTTCTCCATACTGAACCTATCCCTCTGGCGCTCACACATCTCCCTTTAGCTTTCTGTATGTGCATGCATTTGTGTGTGTGTGTGTGTGTGTTAGTGTGTGTGTATGTGTGTCTTCGCCTCAGGCCTTCCCCTGGGAGGCTTCACAGGCTTTAGAGGCCAAATGAGGTGTAAGTCTATTAAAGAAGGCAGAGCCGATGTGCAGATTCACCACTATGGCTCGTCAGTCAGGTGAAGTTAATTTCCACCTGATCAACAGTCGATGTGCTGCGGAGGTGGGCGCAGAGAGACTGACAGGTCAGCATCAAAACATCTACCCTCTCACTGCTTCTCCGTGCAGCCTCAGGTGAACCTTAAAGACCAAGGCACAGCTCTCACTGAGGTTTATGTCACAAAAATTTCCAACACGTGTGCGGGTCTGATCTCATTTCAAACACTGTCAAAGTTTGCACATAAATTCAGAGAATGACAGATTGGTACAGGACTCTCTGCTGTTCATTTGCAATGGAGATTCTGTTGGTAACCATTCAGTGGAAAGAGGAGAAAACAAGCATGTTTGTAGGCTACAAATAGACTGCTGTTGGTATATATGAGCAGCCAAATCCCAGGGAAGGACAGAGAGATTAAATAGGCCTGTTTATTCATATGAAGATGACAAATGTTGGAAGCTGGAGGAAAACCAAAGGCTCTGAGGACACTCTATTTATTATAAAAGTGCCTGTGGGTCAGTGTGTTTTTATCTAAATCAGGTCCCAGCCCGTTTTATCAAACCACACCACCAGGCGGGATGCATGTGTTTCTGCTTAACCTACTTCATGAGGTGTTTTGAATACATGTAGAGTTCCAGGTCAAGAACATTAATAGTCAAAATGAACACACAGATGAGCAAGATATAACCGTGTATAAAGAGAGTTTCTCTTTTTTAATGATCAGAAAATGCAGCCATCTAGACCTCAGCATCATGTCGCAGCAGCAAAGTGACATGAGAGCGGAGTAGCCAGAGTCTGTCAGGGATAATTACAGGTGATTCTGAGGGTAGCTTGCACTGCTAAAAAATTTAATTTGCTATTGATTTGATACGTAAATGGTCTACGTCCAGTCCCATCATTATAACATGGAAGCAAGGCTGCCAATACACAAAGAGCACTGACTCCTCTCAGGGTGACTCCATACAACAGTGAGGGAGGATTTTTTTTTTTTTTAACAAACTCAGAGCTACATGAAGTCAAAGTACAGGGGCACTGAAAAAAATGTCCAATTTATTATTTATTTACTTTTTTTTTAATATTTTTCTGAGAAGTGTCAGAATTCTTACTATTTTCTCGTAATAATAATAAAAATAATAATAAAAAAATATATTGGATGTTTTTTTTTCCAGTGGCCCTAATCATCATCTGTATCAAAGGATCACACTTTGTTTGATAAAAGATACAGCTACTCTCTTCAAATGATTCGGATTTTGACTTCACTTCACTAATCACAAGATCCTTTATTTATCAGATTCTTTTATCTAATGAGTAAATTGAACAGTTAATATCTTTAGTATTTTAAATACATATATATGTATTACAATTCCACCTTGGATACATTTTTTTTTCAAAGACTTCCTTAAAAAAGTTTTGTTGTATTTTAAAGCTCCTGTGTGGATCTTCCTGTTTGTGTCGACTTTGGCGCCCTCTGTGGTCAAATTGTTGCCTCTTACCTCTTGAAAGATGTTTTGGTGAAGAGCAATTCACACTACAGTAAAAAGTGTGACAACTAACCCCGTTCTCCTGTAAAAGCCTGATCCTTACGGGAATATCAATGTCCAACATGCTGTTTCTATCGAAGAGGAGAAAACCCTTACATTAACTCATACTGAGTTTGTTGCCGAATCTTTGCCATCTTGAAAACTATGGATGAAAAATCCATAATGCCTCATTAATTCTTCTGCATTTTTTTCCCTCACAATAACAAGAATGCAAAAGGAGGTTTGTTTACTCACTGGAAAAGTAAATGTCTGTTTCAAAGTCTGTTATTCACAGGGTGGAAACAGAAACATACGCCTGCCTTCAGACTATGAATTCCACTGAAATCTGTGTCGGTCTGCTCTATCCGTATACTCTGGGCTGAAGAGGGCTGAGGTCAGGAGCCAGGCTTTGACCTCTCTGGACCCGTTTCTCTGACAGACATTTGTCACTCTTTGTGCTGTAATAGATTATTGACTACCTCAGCAGTCCCATCTCTCCACACAGCTAAAATCCACCAACACAACAATCTTTAGCGCCACAGAGAAGCAGAAAGAAAGACAAGGGAGCATGAGGAATATGTGAAGATTTGTTGATCTGTAGTGTTGAATTCAAGCATCAGAATCAGTTGCATGTGAGTTTTTCTGTTGGGGAAACAAAACCACCCGTCATAAAATGAATTAAATGGCTTTTCAGAATTAATATCAATACCTGAATGACGGGGAACAAGCAGAACAACCAGTCTGACATTTAAAATGAACTGCAGCACAATATGTACAGAAATGTATTGACACTGCAGATTAGTGTCGGAGAAAGCATGAGAGTAAATGAGCTACAAAGCCTGTTTCTTTAAAAGAAGATGCGACACCGCTCTGTCTGTCTCTGATGAATTCAGGGGAAAGTAGGTCTTTCCTCCATATTGTGGGTTTTGTCTTTTGGCACATTCTGGGGTCCTTAATTGTATGATAATTCATCTCGGAGCACTAATTTACCCCCTGCCAGTTGCTTTAAATGTTGGACCATTTTGTGAACCAGCACACAGAATAAGAAATGAGCCAGTGGCCCAAAGAAGTGTGTCTTCCAGCTAAGAAGCATATTTATACCATTATTCTTCATGTTTTTTTATAAACTATTAAAGCTCTGGGCGTATGAGCGCCCATTTTGGGTATTTTTAGATAAAGACAAAAGTTAAATGTCTCATCATTTGCTTTTTCTTCTTTTTTTTAAGAAGTTAATGAAATTAAATCGTAAAATAGAAAGTACTGCTTTGGTTTTAAAAGTAAAGCTTTGAGGAAAGAAGTAGACATCTCTTAATTCACTGCGACACAACAATGGTAGAAGACATAGTGTGGTAAATGAGCTTCCTGCTCCAACATAATGATTCAGATCCAGTGCAGTCTGATGGTTTTGATGTGGCATGTTGGGTCTGCAATATGTCCCTCTCCAGCAATTCATATAATAACTACCTGCTGTTCGGATTCTTGGGCCCTGTCTGTCATACGATCGGGGGACATTTAGGCTTATTTCGCCATTGCTTATTTAGCCACGGGAGGCCTATTAATTTCAGCAGGGCCTGTCCTCTCCAGGGGCGATCGCTACCCGCAGCACGCGCGTCCCATTGTTTGGATCCATTTACATCTGTGGTCAATGAATAATGACAGCTCCAACACGACAAAACACATACTTGCACACAAATGTATTGGGCCATGTGTCGACACAAGCTAAACACACCTTCCCTAAAAACAAGGGTTAACAAAAAAGGAAATTCAAATGAGAAAGAAACGCTTTACGAGTGAAGAATTATTATAAAAAGCTGCTAAACCAAACAGAGCTGCAAATTTCCTTTGTGATTCTACGCCCTGTTAGAAATTCTGCTGGTACGGCTGTTGTTTTGGCATCCTCCCAACCGTATTTGACCCATTAAATTAGCCACATTGGTTGATATGGTGCCATGCTAATGTTGAGGGTTTCTCTCCATCGGGTGCACAGACTCCTGGCACACGCTATTTCACTCTGGCTGTGCAAAAGAGCCTGTGCCACTGCTACCACACATCATAGAATATTAACCCTTTTCTGTTCTCTGGCAAATGCACCAGATGGCACAGCACAATAACAGCTGTCAATTTCAAGGCAGCGCCTCGTCGGTGGATTTTTTTTTTTCCCCCTTGCTCTTTGGGACGCTGGGAGGATTTTTAAGACATAATAAGCGAGGCTGATGTGCTGTTTCTGATCGTAATGAATCAAATGTTACAGCGGAGCAAGAAGCGTGTTTCCTCCCTGGAAAAGCAAAGATGTGTTACAGAGCGAGAGCAAACAGCCAAACACACATACACACACACACACACACACATTCACACAAACGTGAACAAGGATGGAGCTGTGGAAGAAGAGATGTTGCACATTGAAATGTACGGCACCAGGTTGAGGTTTCCCCTCCTTCCACCCGAGCGATCGTAGCAGTCATGAGATGAGGTCCCTGGTGCCCTCTCAGCTGCCACTCTAGTTAAATTAAAACTGAGGCCTGCAAATACATTCCTCATTGTGGGCCTAAAGCACAGGAAAGTTGTATTTGGCCCAAGTGGTGGCTGGGGAATTGTCCCCCTAACCCAGTCCCATTCGCCTTATTTACATGATAAAAGCTGGAGTCGGGCAGAGCCACAGGCGCCAGGGCTGTGCTGTATTTTTCTTCCCGCCATGTATTCATTTCTTTACTAACATCACTTCTTCTGCGTGTGACAAAATGATAGTAGCAATTTAGATCTGGTCCAACACTCTCCCTGGAAACAGGACAGGGAATTGCCTCTGTGGCCGTCACATGTTTCTCCCTGCGTCCCTCCATCCTGAACCACAGGGATGGAGAGTGGCCCATCAGCCTACGATTTGCCCTGAAGAAGGCTTCCATAATTTCAGAGGCTGTTAACATGCAAGAGTGTCAACTAGAAATCAGTTAAGTAATGTTACATTTACATGGAAACATTTTGGGTGACCTTACAAAGGGTTCCAGGATGAGATTTCTTAAAAATGCAATCCTGTCAGTAGCTGGGTCAAAATCACCACAAGGTGACTTCATATTCATTGGGTTAAGCAGATGTTATGACGTCATAAATGAAGACTGATCAAGCTCCCATACTTTCATAAATGAACTGCAAAGAGACAGAAAAATATGTCCACTCTAGGGTTGCAAACTGTCTCGTATTAGCCGGGACATCCCGTATATTTAGCTAAATTGGTTTCATACGGGACCGCAATTGTCTCATATATTGACTATTAACTTTTTTAAATATAGTAGACTACACTCAACAGATCCTAGATCAGATAAGATGGCGGTGGCAGATCATGTGCCAATCACAGCACCTGTCATCCAATCACAGGCCTCCTCACGTGCATACAGTTGGCATAAAGAGGAACGCCCACAAAACGTCATCTGTGGTTCGTACAGAATGGGGAAAATAAATAGCTTTCTACAATGCCGCAGAGCTGTTGTGTATCCTTTTGTACTACAAATAAGATTTTTTTAAAAAAGATCTCAAGTTTTATATTTTACCAAACTGATGCACAGAGCCGAGGAGAAGAACGCAGTGGCTTCAAGCGATCTGGCGGGAAGATTAGTTTGGTCGCCTTTTGGATCCAAAATCAAATCCTGTGCGAATGTGTGTACATTACATTGTCGTTTTTTCTCCTGAGAAAAGATGTCTTGAACGAAGAAAAGTAATGTTAAAAAAAAGAAGATCCAATCTCCTTTCAGTTGCTTCAAAACAAACAAGAGACTTATCATCTTACCCATATGTGTGCAAATGTTTGGCCACTTACAATAAGACCTCAGAGTTTGATCATTCTGCTTCATTTTTATGATAACTGAGTGATTCTGATGAGGACACCAAAGGCACTTTTTGGTGGTACTGACCCAGCTGTGTAATGCAGATCCTCTGAAAACAGAGACATCGCAGGAGGAAGACAACAATGGCCGACTACTGTTGGTGCTGCTGACTCCTCCGACTTTATCAACACTTCTCCAGACAAAGTTCACAGTCTCCAGGTGTGTGTTCACCATGGTCTTCTTTACTGTTTACACTCTGTTGAACATCGGCTGTCTTTGAAGGTGTTTCATTTCCAAGTTGTGCTGACAGCTGCTGGTCTGGCATGTATATTCCAGATGCTTTAGTCATTTTTGTGATGCTGTACAAATAAACCCAAAGAAAATACTTTTTTTTTTCTTTTCTTCTTTTTTTTTTGGTCATTCTCGTGCAAAAAAGGCCTTAGTTTATCCAGTACCATATTTCAAAGGGGGCTCAACTTGCTTCAAGATTACAAGAGTATGAAGAGAGTATTATGGATTTCTACTTTTTTTTTTCTCCAGTTCAATCATCTCACTTTCTCCAGCTGGAGTTATGAACAGCAGTCTCACACTGTATAACTGTCACAGAGGTCATCTATCCCTCTCATGCCGTGCTTTTGTAACTCAATTTCCCACCTGGCTTGAGCTGAGGGCGACACACACAGCAGTCAATTCCAATAGCAGCTCTTCAAAGTGCATGTCCAATCGAGAACTCTGCAGTTTAACCTGAACGGACTTCATCAATCGCAGAGTTGAGGTAAATCAATTTTGAATTGACCCGAGTCCCAGCGCTCTCTCAGGTGACACTGCATTGTCTATACGTGCTGCACGTCCACACCTGACTCTGCTAAATGAATCTGACTTAATGACATCACACTGGAGCGTGTCAGTAACGTGCTTGCCAGCTAAATCCTCGCTCTCATCTCTTCTCTGAGAGTCTTTTTTGTGCCACAGGTTTCTGGCCCCGAGGCTAAGAGGAGAGGAGTGCAGTCAGCAGGAGGTAAAATCCATACACATCTCCTGAGATCTCATCGCACTCATCAGAGTAAGAACTCATATAATCCTGCTAATGTCTGCGAGGCTGTCAATAGCAGCTCTCGCTGAGACAAAAGTGTCCTAATTAGAAAACGAAAGTACAAACACACTTTATCTGTCTGTGTGATGACAGAGGGAGAGAAGATTAGATGATGAGAAGTGAGTTAGGTAAAAACTGGAACACACATCATTGAATTTGCATGAGTCAATCGTCTATTTTTGATTTTCATAATTAGCAGAATACCTCTCACGTCTACAAACGCCTCCTTCATATCCCCCCTGCCATTTCTCCAGAATGGTATCCTCCCCCTTAAAGATTAATTGAAGCTGGGATAAAACAAAATGGTTCCCAGGGGGTGGCCCACTGTTTGTTATTCATGTGGGTCTGAAAACAGCAACAGTAAATCCTCTAAGTTGTTGTTAAGCTGGGGATATTACCATATGTGTGCCATTTCCATAGACTGACAGCTCCCTCTGGATCAACTGGGGACTATTGATCTTGCAGCACTCCATTTCAAGTTAATTGTGCTTGAAATGAGGTCCACACTCCCAGGCATACCTTTGTTTGAAAGGTGGATATTCATTTTTATTTGGCAGGATGTTGATATCACAGACACAGGATATATTCTATATTTAGTTTATGTTTATCCTGCAGAAGCAGTTTCTCTTGCAGTGATTGGTCAAACAGTCAAACACTGATAATAGCCTGGAGAACACCAGTGCCCGTGTGTTTTTCTCAGTCGTGATTGGGCAGAAATAATGCTCCTCCTACACTGAGAGAGAAGGCAATAGAAAGAAGCCAGCGTTGTATTCATTGTGTGGTGGGAAAAAGAAGGTCCTAATTCTGTATTTGAGCAACAGGGAGGGAGTTTAAGTGAAATGTCCTGTTTACATCTGTAAAGAAGAAAAGAGATGAAGAGGGCAGATGTTTTCTGTTTTGTGACAAAGATCCTACAATTATGCCCACTCTCCACAAATTAAAGGGAGTTTTTGTTTAGTTTTGTTTTGATTTGTTTTTTGTTTTTTTTGGCTGCACTGTGGTCTGAAGGACCCGCAGTTCTTATTGGCTGCAAGTTCCACCACTTTCTAAAAAAGAATGCTTTTAAACTGGTTTCATCACAACTGTTATTCGCCTGTATCTTAGTCAGAGCCTGCGTGACTCTGGCCAAAGGTGTCGCTGTGATCAACTTCAAACCAACAGTCCTCACAGCACCGTTTTGGCATGTGGAGTCGACCAATAGCAAATGTGGCTGATCCCTTGTTTGTTCAAATCTTGAGGTTGATTTGAGAACAAAAAAAACAGTGAGCTAGCTAGTCATGTTTTTTATACACTTCATATACTTTTCTCACTTAAAGTCAAAACATTCAGTGTAAATGTCAGTCTTATGAGCATACTGCCAGCTTTCTAGCTCATAGCTCAGTCACAGCAGCCCATGAGCTGAGAGGCAAGTTTTTCTGGTTCCCAGTCTTTGCTAGGAACTGTGACCAAGTATTAGCAACAATCTAAAAACTGTAAAACACAAGTTTCTTTATTATTTGTCAATTGAGCAATATTAAAAATATCTCTAATTATATGGTCTATCAGATCTCAGAGTCAGGTTGCTTGGGAATGCAGCCCAAAGCAGGTGGTAAACTCCATCTTCTAGGCATTATCAGGAAAACATGACAAGGTATGGTTTGCATGGAAACTTAAGGTTTTAAGCAATGCACATAGTAATGACCTTGTTTTCTCTTTTACAAGCTTACACCAATAATGCCCTTTGAAGTGCCACAATAGGGAAATTTGGAGTTCTCGAAAGTAACCTGCCTCAACAACATTGGCAAAACCTGAAGCATAACCTCCTACTTAATGTGAGCATGGATTTGTGTGCTCATAGTTGCTCTTATTCACAGGATTAATGATGTTGTTGACCCAGAAGAAATTAATTGTTTCTAATCACACTGTTTCGAGCTAAGAAGGCAAACTTTCCCACCAACTGGCCAATACACAAGCAAACAAACAATCGAGCCAGTAATTCATCCACTCATTTGCAGAGATTATTCAAATACAAAGCCTTAACAGGAAACCTTAAAAGCTACTTATGTAAAACTTCCCAGTATTTTATACTTGGCTTGATTAAGTGTAAGTCCTAATCAGGGAAATTGTCTGCCCTGTAAACTTGTGCCAGACCACAGGGAGGTGAACTTTCCTGCTGGAAAACAGTGAAAATTCAGTGGAAGTTTCACAGCTTTGTAGCTACTGTACGTACAGTATAATCCCTGTCATGATTAGGAGCAAATCGGATTAGCATATGTGACATATGTGTGTTTATACAGCTACTTTTGACAACCCGACAGGAACAGAGTGTGAGAGGTAGACTTCCAAGGAATGAAGCAAAGTACAACCTCATTAAGACAAAAGAGAAAACGGTGAGGTAAGCCCTGTTACGGCCCAAATACTGCCACTCACACTGATTAAACCTCTCAGTCTCAACTGCATCATAATCCTGCCCGGAACTTGTGAAGGCGGATTCCTGAGGAGAAGAAAAACATCCAGGGACGATACCAGATGAGTGTCAGCGCCAATCTGAGAACCATCCTGGAATATTCCCAGGGCCGGTCCCTCTGAGGCAAAAGGCTGGCTCAGAGAGAAAAGATGCAAACCCAATCTTCTTCAGTAATCACTCCCATACCAGTGTAATATCCCTGTCTGTCGCTGGAACAATATCTGTTTGCAGATCACAACAAATAAAAGGTGTGTAATGGGGGACATTAGAGGGGCCAGCACATAGAGGCAGGATTTAATTTGCATGGCAGATTAGCCTCCCAGTCCCACTGGTGGGGCCACAGCCTCAGGGGCAAAGTCACCCCTTTTCTCTTGCCCTCCATCTCTTTTATTCCTTTATTAATAGGATCCAGTCACTTCGAATCCATTAAGTCAATTGAGAAGCCCCGTACATAATCTGATTTCAAATCCAGCATGAAAATACTTAACCAGTAGCGCTGGTCTCACGCTGGTATTCCCTCTTCGGGCCACTGGAAGATACTGTTAGGGAGGATGGAGTGGAGAAGGAGAGGCTGGCTGAGGATGTGCAAATAACTGCACACAGAGAAGATGCAAACAAAAAAAGAAAAAAAAAGACAAATGTTCAACAAGAGAAGCAAGTTTCTGTTGTGGTTGTACAAAACTTTTCTTGACTTCTTCCTAATTTACACTTTTGCTCTCTTCTAACAATGCCTTCAAATGTTTCCTGATCTTATAGCTTGGTTGTAACTGTTCAATTGTTCAATCTCAGCTTCAGCTTTGTTGTTCATGAAGAAATTCCTGTCCCTGAATTTGTTTTGCATCCAGATAAAAACAAAAATTATGGTAGCAAAAAAAATGAACATTACCAGGACAAGACAAGTTATAACCATGCTCAGTCATCAGAGGTAAAAAGGAAATGCCTGATCAAATGAGTCATCATTTTGATAAAGAAGTGTGATGACCTCATTTTTTAAAATATGGGACAGGACTTCAATGGTCCCAGTCATGTTTCCCAGTCCTGCTTCTCATCTTTTAACTAAACATATGCAAACCTGAATTTTAACTGGGTAAGCTGGGAAGCCACTGAAGACTGTTTTATCCAACTTGATCTCCTTTTACTCATGAATGCAATTGTCACTTGAGCCTTAGTGGGGATTTTATTACTCTAACACTTGCAATGAAAGTCCCCTTAAAGGGACCGTGAGGACTTTTTAAATGATCTTGAAAAAGTCTCACTTCTAGATATCTGCCTGATCATAATCCACAACTTAAAATGAGATTATCGGCAACAATAAAGTTTTTCTAAATGCTATTTCTTAGCCTCCGGATCAATCCGAATAACGGAATGTTGAAGTCTCAATGACAACACCAGCCCAGCTGACAAAGTTTAGAAGTAAGAAGAGAGATCTGTGTTTTTTTCTGCTGAAAATGATTTTTGTGAGCTATTTAGTAGTGATGGTGAACTGTCAGACAGAAAAAGAATGTTAGATCAGAAGAAAGCTATACGAGAGACTGATAGCTAAAGGCTAAAACATGAGCTAAAGGCTAAAACACAGGCTAAACTGTTTGTCACCATTTTTTATTCCAACCAACATGCAGCAGTTATTCTGCAGTGATCTGATCAAACTTTAGAGTCTGTCAATAAAATGAAGAGTGAGGTTACATTAGCTCTGCTTAGTAGATAAGCAGGCCATAAGGATTTGCTAACGCTACACGTTAGCCAATGGATAGGTGTCAGAGCAACCGGGCTACGAGTGGCAAAGTTTGCTTGCTGTCACGTTTCAAACAACAGCGCTGTGTAACTGTTGACAAATACCTTACCTCATCACGCTGTATTCAGTAAAAAGATGTCTTGAACAAAAAAGTAGGGTTAAAAAATAAATAAATAAATACCCTGATCTTTGGACGTTTCAAGCAACTTTTTTTTCAGCTGTGATCTGTCATTGATTGAGATCAGACAACATTTCTATAATCTTCTGTTCTATTCTGAATGGAAGGGATAAATAATGCTTTTACTCTTTTTGCTACAATAGCTGGGGGTCACATACTGTGCATTAAAGGTGGAAGCCTAATTGTGCTGTGAAAATGGAGGACCTGACAAAATCATCCACAAAGCTGTTTTTTTTTTTCTTTCGCGGCACCATAAGCTAAAATTTACTGAATGTGCATTTACACAAGGCCAAAGAATCCCTGAGTGTTGTGTACAAAATAAATACATGTTACATCTTCCGGGCTACCTATTTCCAAATCCCAGAGGAAGAGAGGGAGATTGAAAGAGAAACAGGGAGAGAGAGAAATCACGGCTGGAGGCTTTTTGGTCTCTGCCCTCTGCGCACTGGCCTGACTGGGGCCAAGTTTCGCCTCAGTGCCCCGGCGAGCCTCAGCTTTACACAGGCAGACAAACACACACAGACACACACAGATACACACACACACATACTCACAGCTGGGGTTACCAGTTATTAGACAGCAAGAGGAGAGCCAAGTACACACTTTCACAAAATCATGCATTCATAAATACATTTACACAGCCTGAACTCTTCTCTCTACAACACATAACTGAGTGACATGGACGCAGGCAGCTTGACAGCTTGAGATGCTGCATAAAAGGTGCAGCGACTACAAATACAGCGGGCTTGTAATGAGCCTGCAGGGCTTTCTGTGTCAAAATGTTACTGAATACGTTTATTTCAAGATAAGATTTTGACTTTCTTAACGCCGTGTTTGAAAATGAAGTTGAAATATGTAATATAAAATCAATTTGTCGCTCTTTATCTGAGCCGCCTCTTGTGAAATCATCGTCTAATCATTTCTTTTGTATTGACTTTAAAAGTTCACCTCAGGTCTGCTGAATGCGAGATACTCCTCACTATAGGTGCATTATAAATGTTGTGATGTCAACCTTGAATCAGATCTGTGCAACCCCCATCCTCCCACCCCCCAATCCACGTCTTATTAACATAGAAGGCAACAGCAGCAGCAACAATGTTTTGCTAACAGTTCATGCATTACCACTCAGGGGAGGGTTAGCACCATGCATCCCTGCATCTCAAACACACACACGTGTTCCCCAGTGTGATTCGGTGAGAAAAAAAAAACATAACACAACAGTGCTGATCAGAGCTGCTCAGCCCGCCTGCTTCGCACTCAGGGCCCCTGACAGAAGCAGTGATGTTTGAGATGCAGGGAGCCCCGAGTATGTCTATCACTGATTAGTAAAAACTCCAGCTCAATTCCTGCCCAGCTGCAGCCGACGTGCACGCCGCTGGATCTTGACACGAGCTCTGAACAAGCTTATTTTTACAATAAGACATAAGTGGACTAACACAAGGGCTCATGTAAACAAAGACACACAAACAGGCATGCATGAAGATGTGTGCGCTGTCTGACAAATGCTCTGCCGTGTGCAGGAGTTGTTGTTTAATTTGTAAAACACAGCTCAGCAAAGCTGGAGCAAAGCAGGCAATTAGAGGCTCTTCTTCCTGAGCACTTGACTGTATTCCTTTAACCTTTACACAATGATTTATGTCAAAGGATTTGTCACCTTCGCAGTGGGGCCTTCACACAGGGCTTTTCAAAAACACACAATGGGGAAAGAGGAGGGTAAAAAACTTACAATCCTCCTGTGAGGATCTTGGAACTTATATAACTCCCAATTATCAAAACTTCTTGCAGCCTGTGCAGGCCTCCTCTCTGTTTGTAAGACTCACAAAATAGCTACAGTGCCACTGAAGAGTGTATAATGCCTGTGTGCCCACATGACTGGCGAAAACACTCCTGCTCTTTCTGCCCCGCTGAGTCCTGCTGCATAATGGGGGTCTTGAAGGCTCTGGGCTCAGAGCGGGCCTGCCTAACAAAGCCTTGGTGGCTTGCAGCAGACAGGAGAGTGTGTTTGCGAACAGCTTGCCAAAAACTAATTTTCAGGAGGTTTTCTGTGGGATGCAGTGGCAGCAGCATGACAGTGTGAGGTTTAGATATCTTGGTGAGCGGGGAGGGCTGGGGGTGAGATATGTAGGTCTTTTGTGAAGGTCCAGAGAGTTGGTTCAAGGAGAGGAAGTTCACAAATTGGGAGTTCAGAATAAATTTAAGAAGTAAGTTGGGTTTAGCATTTTGTTTTGGGTTTTTTTTCCCCGCTTTTGTACTTTTTTTTTGTTTGTGTCACTGCACAGAATTCGTATTTCACACCACTTTATGAAGCAGTTTTTGGAATTAATTTCAGATTAACCGCACCAAGAAATCCGCTTGCACCAGGCTGCCAACTAGTCACGTATTTATTTCACTCAATCTGTATCCATCTCTCATCAGTTTTTTCCCTCTATCCCCTCACCATTCACTTTCCTTTTTGCCCCACAGTAATGTACCTGTTTACCTTTTGGGTGGTCTTGAGCCGGGCTAAACTAAAGCCCCAGTCCCTGCAATGTAAGTGTAGAGTAGCTGCTAATCCGATTTCAGGAAACAGCCGAGCCCCCACCTCTCTACCCCCTAACCCCTCCTTCGCTTGTCCCCATCTGAGCTCGCCCCTTCTCCTCAGAGAGCGCAGAGAATAAAAGAAAAACTGAGTGACAGTGAGAGAGTCAGAGGGAAGAATATTTTAAGGATTTTGGTTATCTGAGAATTTTCAGAATACGTTTAAATACCTCAGGAATACATAACCAAAGCTCTAATGTGCATCTGGCCCTTTAACAAGGTGTGACACAGGGGACATATTACCTGCTCACTGACTGGTCTCTCCTCTGAGTCCACTCTGCCCTCTCTGGGACACTACCAGGGCTAAACATAAAGCAGTGTTTCATGGTGCGGGGGGCTTATCTGGCCTCTGAAAGTATGTGAGACATGCCAGGAAACAAAGGAGCGTCTCTGCGCCCACTAGCAGGGTAAGCATATCCCTTTCACAGGCCACACATCTCCCTGGATTTACTTATTTGACAGGCTCATGGTGGGTTTTCAGGGGAGAAGGTCTGCACCTGGAGAGAAGCTGACCGGCAGAGCAAATGGACCTCTGCTGCCAGGGGCGAAGCAGACACCAGAATCAGTTCTAATCTCAGACACAGTGGTTCCATGAAGCAATCTTACAACATGACTTGCTTTAAGAAACTTAAAGTTCCAAGTTTTTTTAAACAATTTGTTTGTAGTTATCTTCAGATGTGCTTAAAACTGAATGACAGAGGGTTCAAACATGTTATGAAGAAAAATCATCTTGTTAATGTGGGAAAAAAAATTGGAATAAAAATAAAATCTCTTGATAGGAGTGATATAACTGAGATTCAAAATAAACCCCGTCACAATTTAACTGTGCGCTTCTTTGTCCCACCATAGTTAAGCCACCACAGCGTCTCCCTGCGTCCTGCTGATGCCATGATGGAAAATAACACTACCACTGAGCAAGGCATCAGGGTGCTGTGAAACTGCACCTGCTTAAAGTCTTTGGTGATTCAGTATTGGAGAAAAATACGAAGTGATGGCAGAGGAGGTATTCAGCTCAGGCAGCAGCCAAAATGACACAATAAAGTCTACAAGCGATTTTTTTTTTTCCTTTTTTTTAGTGCTCAGTTTGCAAGTGAATATAATTGCATTTTGTGTAAAACATAATAAAGATATCATTAAAGCACTGCAAGTTTAAACTCTGGAACCAGCTGCCCCCAGAAGTTAGGCTGGCTCCCACCTTAAAACTCACCTGTATGCACTGGCATTCCTAGACCCTGTTTGTTTCTATTATTTTATTGTTTTTTGTTTTTGTTTTTGTGGGGGTTTTTTTTGTTTTGTTTTTTTTTTTTGTTTTTTTTTTTTTGTTTAGCTGATCCGTGACCCTAAATAGGATAGGCGGTATAGAAGATGAATGAATGAATGAATGGTTGTTTAGCTGATTGTCATTTATCTCACTAATGTAAAGCACTTTAGTCAACTCTGTTGTTTTTTAAATCAGCTCTAAATAAAGTTGGATTGGAAGTTTGAGCAGCCACCTTTGAGCTGGGCATACAGGTGCACCAAATCAAACAGATGTCAGCAAGCAGCCAACAAAAGCTGAGCAGAGCACTGTTGTGGAGTGTGTGAATCACCACAGATCTGTGGATGAATATGAAACAACACTGAGGAAGAATCGCATTCATTTGGTTTCTGAATCAACACGCCAGTAAAAATCCCTTGACAGTGTTAAAAGGGGCTTAAAACACAATGAAATGCAAAATAAGCGAATTCTAAACATGCAATCCTGAAATTCAGCATCCCCGGAAAATGTCCTTATATTTTAAAACAGCTGTACAATATAAGTGAAATGTCAAGCAGTCAACCAAAAGACCAGATGAAGACATTATTAAATTATAAAGGCAAAGAGATCAAATATTCAAAATTATGTACAAGAGCGGTATAAAGTACAGATGAAGAGATGTTTGTACAGATGATTCTCTTTTCTATGACCCATATACACAGCGAGGAGAAAGTGGGATGGAGGGAGAGTGTACATTGAGCTGGAGTCAGTCTCTGCTCACCCTGAGGAAAGCATGGCCTCAACTGGCCAAACATGAGCAGTACAACCAGCATCACCACTCAGCTTCTCCTCTGTCTGCACACGCACTGACCTGATGGAATGAAAGCCTGGAAATTACAGACACTGAAACCAGTTTTTTTTTTTTTGTTTTTTTTTTATGTTTTTATTTTGAACCTCTGAAGGAAATATGATATATTAGTGTTATGGATGTGTTGCTTTTTAGAGGTGCAACAAGAGAGTCAGAGCACTGACACACATTACAGACATGAATAAATCTGTTGTAGTATATTTGACATAATAAAGTCCCGCAACACATGCATAGATACACACTTGCATTCAGTGAGTGCTGTTGGGACAGCTTTGTGTGTGTGTGACATGAGGGGATCGGTGTCACTGTGTCACAGCTGATCCCTGGTGTACTGTCAGACAGCAGAGACCCTCAGGGCCCTCCTTTACTGCTGAGAATACAACAGTCCATACGGCATCTGTCATACACACTGAAACACAAGCCTGCATGTTTGTGTGCGTGGGTGCAAGGGTGGGTATACATGTCCCTGAGGGCGACACTGGTAGTGTGAGTGCTTGAATGTGTTTGTTATTGAACTGCATTTTGTTTGCAAGCCTGATTCTGCTGACTTAATCTTTCAGAATTTACTTACAAAAAAAAAAAAAAAATCATCCCAAACTCTAACCAAAACACTTTTTGCTTTCCTGACATCCACCTGCTTTAGAGGCTCTCCAACTGATACGCCTAATTCTCCAGATTTATTACAGCCACTGATGGCCCTGGACCAATTGCAGTAGGATTGCTCCATAAACAGTGAATGAAGACTTGAATGTGTGTGTGGGTTAAAGTCTTAACCGTCACAAAAAAAGGCATATTATGCTGGCTAGGTTAAGTTTGTGGCCTGATTTTTTTATAAGGCTTTATTTTGCCTGATTAAGACATAAAAATAAAGCCTCAGCGAGAACTGAAAAGAGAAATTTGTTTGGGGTGTTTTTTTCAGTATTTCTTCTCCATATTCATAACCCAGGTATATCAGTTAGGGGTTTTAAGCAGTACATGAATGATGAAATATATACAAATTGTAAAAGTTTTGCATCAAATAAGTGCCATTTTTAAAGTCTATGACCAGAGAGCGTGCCCACTCATCTGTTAAACCCCTGTGTCTTCATCAGGGCGACTCAGAAAAGTGCTGATCTGACGCTTCTACAGCTGCTGTGAACAGAAACCTCTTGAGAAGGCACCAAGGAGCTGGGTCCACTCCCTGGGCAGACACACACAGACTGCTCCAGATTAACTGGTTTTCTTAATGTCTCCTCTCTGGCGAGGTTTTCTTTCAGACGACTGAGAGGCAAACAGGCGCTGGTGAAAGACTCACTCCCCATTAGTGGAGGTAAATGCCTCTTCTGTGAGCAACCGGTTAAAGCAGGGAGGGATAAAGGGCCTCTCCACACACTCCTTCAGCCAGATTAGAGAGGTGACTCTTGTCTTGAGGATGTAAATGTTTATACGCATGCAGAGAGGAGCACTCTACCGTAGAAACCTCAGCAGTGTCACTATTACGTTTATCATCAGGAATTCATGAGGCTCTGCTGCAATGCAAAGAAACAGCTCATTATGTTACATATATTTTTCCTACATTTTATCATATTTTATGAGGTTTCAATTATCTTTTTTATTTGAAAAGGTTGTATGCAGGGGGTGGTTAAGTCACATGCACTGTATACAGAGGCCAAACCAACCTGGTTTCCTGCTCTGACTTCTTGTCTTATCCTCTTCAAATAAGGCCAACAGAGCCTGACAATAAATTTAAAAGGAAAAACAAAGAGGTTGCATGCACAGTTTTATGTACTGAGCTGACTATTTGATTGTACTAGAGCTGGCTAAAGGGAAATTTTCATCTGCAGATTATTTGCAGATGAAAAAAAACAGCCAAAATGCTAATTTTATGAGTGTGCAGATGTTAAATATTACAGAGAAGTGGTTCCAAACCGTGGAAAACATCTGTGCAACTCTTTTTTTGAACCTTAAAAAATAATTGCTGGAAAACAGAGAACAGGAAAAGTTACATGACTTGCAACAATTAAAGCTTTGAAGGTGTAGCTAAGTTTCAACTGGTGATTTTTTTTCCTTTTAATGAAAAGTGCTATTAGTTTATAAAAGAAAAAAGTTTACTTCAAATTTAAAATAAGAATTTAAGGTTTTACACATCTTTTCCCTTTTTTCAAATTCAAACTCTTCTTTACCTCTTCAAAAGCTTGAGGGAGGGAAAAACGGCCCCTAATCACCGGCTCATTGCTTCCTTGCCAGCTAGCAGCCCCTGATTGCATTTCAGCCGAGAAGTAAATACTACATGCTCAGTTACCAGGTGAAATCAAGCAGGCAGATGTGTCTGCAGCCTCAGTAGACACTCGCTGGACCCTGCTTCTGTCTACCTGTGCCACAGAGTTTCTAGCCAAGTCAGCTGCTGTCGATCCATGTTGCTGAGTAGGTATATGTGTCTGTGTGTTTTTTTCTGTGTGTGTGTGCGTGTGAAGCTGAGAGGAAGAAACTAAAGACAAAGTTGGGACAATTCTGCTGTATTTTTTTTTTTTTATAATTAAACTCAGAATATGCGTCTCATGACAAACATGTATGAGGTTTGTGAGGCCACATTTCATGAATGAAATTAACCACCTTTTAATCGTTACAACTCAAGGAGCGCACAAACTCAGCCTACTGTGGTGTCCATCAGGCCGACTTGTTATGAAGAGTGTGCAAAGTGAAAGAGCAGCAGAGGTGTGTTTGCCAAAGAAGGGGTGAGAATACAATAGCCCTCCTTCCAAGGGTCTGTAACCATAGACTCTAATAAAGTCACTGCCTGCAAATAAAGAGCCACTGTGCAGCTCGCATTACAACAACAAGGACGGCATTATACAACTCGGCTCGTTTTGAAGTACACAGACAAATGTTGGACAGGAACAAACAGGGCACAATGCGTATGATATAATATTGATGATCAAGTAATATCCCATAGTATTCTTATTTGTGGAATAGCTGATAATGAATCTGCATTATTGATGCAACTGTTCAGTGTTACTTTATATGTAGCATTGTAAAAAGTTTCTTCTTCCCTCTCAGGAAACTTAGTTTTTTGTGTTTACGTAGAAGTGGCAGATTAATACTATGTAAACTTTTGCAGGAGCACTGACATCTAACAGACACGCTGGAAATTTAACCATTTAAAGCCTGAAAACAAAAACAATAAAATAGAACGAGTGAAAAAAGATCAGCCTGTGAGTGACCAACTCATCTAGTTTTTTTGTTGTTGTTGTTTTGGAACAGCCCTGCAGAAGAAAAACAGTAATTGTTAACTTACATGAACGATTATAAATATAATTCTATTAACTCTTAGCACTTTTCATAACGGCAGCTCTAAAAATAACAGTGAAGTCATCTGGTGTTGCTTTTAAAATGCTAAGTTGAAGTTTATCTGAAGTTAGCAAACATGCATAATTGAGGCAAACAGATGCAGCAAATACTCTCCCATTATTTCTGAAGTAGAACTACATGTTTAAAAACATAGGTTAAGTTAAGCATCTTGATTTTACTTTTTTTTTTGTTTTTACAAGAGTAGATCTAAATTTAAAAAGTGCTTCTCTTAAATGTACTCACAGTGTAAAAGTAGAAAGTAGCCCTGACAAGGAAGTTTCTAACAGCCAGCAGAACCTCACTTCATTCTGTGACCATTAACCTTGAATTAATTTAAATTTATATAAAGTAAAAACTCTGCTCAAATGCGCTCAAATCTAGCTTGATGTTGGAAAAGTTGCTGCAAAACAAAACTAACATTACGCTCAACAAATGCATTAAAATGGAAGTATCAGGTCCAGTTTAAACTGCTGGGGAAAAAAAATGTGTGTAAATGGTTTTACGAAAAAAGCTGAAACCTGAAAACTCCTCTTAACCCTATTAAGAATTTGCACTTCATTATTTCCACCTCTGAAGGATAAACACTAAAAGACAACAATGCAGAGGTTGAATGGACTTCTCTTTAAATGATACACACTTGTCGGTATTGTGCCAATAGTTGCATCCAGACAAAGTTTGAAGAAGCCTCTCTTTACAAATCTCAGGCCTCCCTGTTGCTTAAGGTTGTGACCTCACTTTTTATTTTTCCTGGGGCTGTTGGGTTAATGAAGTAACAACAAACTGGGCCTGCGGCTAATTTGGAGTGGCACTTCCTGGCCCCTCTTTTCTCCGCGAAGACGTATTTCATTTTCTCTTATCTCTGCCTCGGTCATGTGGCTTTCCGCATGGACGCCCATGTCTCCCTCGGTTGCAGGACTAATGGAAACTTCGTTAATGTCATTAATCTGCAGACCGGGACATGAACCAAACACGTTTAACCTTTCTGGGAAGGCCTCTGCCACCGACGCTGCAGCGACTGTCCACACTCTCTGGACTTGTGGCTCAGTGTGACGTGTCATGATTTGAGATTCTCGTGTCCACTCTGGTTAAAGTCACCTTGTAGGAAAATAAAACTTTCCGACATGATTTTAATTGGTCGGCTGACAGCAAAGTTTCAGCTGGAAACCAGAGAAGACGCTTCATGTCTGTATACACTGAATATCTATCTGTTCTAATCAGCCTCACATGAGTGAGCGGCTGTTTATAGATGACAGCACTCTCACTTCCACCATGCACATTTAAACAATGGTAACGTCAAAAGACTGCTTAATGACTTATCATGTGGCTGTGATTCCTGCCTCATTCAGAGTCCTTATTCACACATTCCAGCCGCTCCATGAATGGACACTGTCAGCCCCACATGTCATATACTTTCATTCATAAAGGAGAAAACAGGAGAGGGGGAGCGTGGGTGAAAAAAAGGACTCTCTCTGGTAGGATGGGTAACCCAGGGGACATTTTCTTTTGTGGCGCTCAGCTTATGGGGCCAAATGCCAGCAGGCTTACCTCCACACTGTCTGTCTCTGTGTGTCCCCCTTTCCTTTGCACACAGTAATTAGGAGGATCTTAATGGAGAGGGGGTTTATTAGTGTCTGAGGAAGGCTTTAAAAGTCACTTTAATTAAGGGGGATTCTGCAGACAGCTTGTGTGGCGATGTCACCCGTTTTATAAAATCCTTGTTTGGGCACAACAGGAAAATAGAAGTGGGGCTTTAAAAGGAAGGGAAAAAAAGGCTTTGCAGAGGAAGGCCGTCTAGACCTGCAGTCAGACACAGAATGGATACTTTGACCCTGGCTGAGCATTAAGATGACGGTCATTATCTGCCAAGAAATTCCACATGTGTGCACGCGGGGAGCAAACACACCCCCCTTCATGGAAAAAATTGCTCAAACGAACCTCCCGTCCCACTGCAACTGTCTCATTCAAAAGATAACCTCTCTGCTAAAATTTTGGGGGGATTAATTTATTCTTAGCATATCCTATGGCCATTCATGCAGGATATAAAATCCTAGATTATTTCCTGCTTGGTTAACCCGCATCCGGCCAGTCCCTCTCACAAAGCCATTCTAATGTTGCCATTAGTTATGCTCCTCTGGTGGCCAAAAGATTGATCCCACAGACTTGGAATCCAATAAATGTGTACATGAATGGCAGAGGGAGATAACACGTTTCCCACTGATAGTGCGAGGGGCCGATCAGGAGCTGAAACATGATTGGAAGAAGATGATGACTGATAATATTTGAAATTAACCTGCACATTTAATTCAGGATTTCTTACTCGACTCATCTTTTTTTCCGGATTTTATTTGGAGAGATAAAAAGAAGAAGAATTTGGGGAAAGCCCCTCAGTGAGGAGACAAAAAAGGAAACTATCTTACCAAAGACAACAAGACAACACAAACACACACTCATAAAAAGCCACTGTTGTCACACACATCATGGCGCTATAAAAGTAAAGTCCTCCACAATAACTGCAGCTGCTGAGGGAGCCTACAGAGGGGGATCTGATAATGGACCCGAGGGGAAACGACAACGCGCTCAGGGACCAGGGATTGTCAGGAAGACAGATAAGAAGACACAGGAACAGGTTATCAGCTGGTTTATGAGGTGTCACTCTGCTCAAACACTCACCTGTTCTGCAGGAGAATCACAGAATCACAAACAGGCGGCCCATTAAGTCACACAGGGATCCTCCCGTTATGAGATACAGAAATGCAGACTGGTTTTACACCTTCAAACAGGTCTTATACAGAATGTTAAGATTTTTTATTTGCAAAATAATCTGTTCTTTTTTTGTAAAAAATTATAATTTTAATAATTTTATATAATAAATAAATTAGGCACAAATACAGTATTTTTGCAGACTCACTTAAAAGTCTAGAAAATCATTTTTCTATCTTAACCATTGTGTTTAAGAGTGATTACAAAAACTTTTTCTGATGCACGTTTGTACATGTTTATGCGCTTATGCATGTTTCTATATTTCAGTGTAAGATGCATGATGTAAACCTGTTTTATGTCTATTTGTTACTGTACTGGCAGAGGACCATTCTTAACATAACATAACATTCCTAATGTTAATTAGTATATTTCATTGACAACCAGGAAGTCCAGGTGGCCCAATAGCTTCTGTTTTGTTTTGATGCTTTTATTTTTGTGTCAGCGTTTTATTTTTGATTTTTTTGGGAGGAGGGTTGGTTTCAATTCTCTCTTTTTTTACTCTCTTCTTATGCTCTGCTTTATTTTGTATTTTTGCAGTTGTGCCTCTTATTTCAGTATTTATTCTGTCAGTCTTCTTAAACTCAAATAAAAAAAATGATCCCCCAAAACTGATTAATATGAAAAACAGATCATTTCCCCTGGAAACCGACATAATATTCAGATTTTATCCTGTGTTTCAACGGAGCAAAGACCTCAAATTTTGATGCTGTGCTTCAAAACAAAAGGATCTGGCTCGTAACGGTCTACGGTATGGGCACCCAGGAATTTCATCAATTTTCCAAAGTTATAAGAGAAAAAAAGATGTTGCAAACCAACGCCTCGATTTTTAGATATATTTTTTAGATAAGTTTCTTTAATATTCGCCAAGCATTCAACAATGAAGTGTAAGGCCTGCTCTATGAGATCATAATAACTCATAAAGTTTCATCGGACTCATCAGAATGCTAAACTAAGTTTCTCTTGAGCGGAATGTATTATTTAGCAGTGAATCAGTACAGAAGAGAACTTTAAAGAGACAGCGTGACTGAGATGGATGACATCTGACCTGGGAGAACATGCAGGTGATGTCCCTTGTGGCGCTGCTGGCAGCTGATCTCCAAACACATCCTGTACAGGTGGAGAACAGTGGACACTCAGAGCCATTCTGAAAAAAGTCAAGAAAAAAAAAAAGCTTCAGGTGATGATACATTTCAAGCAGCCTCACCTCACCTATGAATGGTTCTGTGCTTTCTTACAGCAGGTGCTGAAGTACGTTGACTTGTACAGAGCTTACAGATGAGTCGTGGGTATTTCATTTTTTATCCCAAAGAGAAATTGTGTTTCCCAAAATTAAATTATTCTGAGGAATAAGAGACAATGGCAATTTCCTATTTTCCAGTGACTTCTTCCACACATGATAGCGATCACCACATCATGAATAATTAAAGAGTGTTTTTGTTATCGTCTTTGAGCAGCTTGTCCAAAACACTACGTCACAGGGCATCTGAATACTTCTGAAAACGTAACTTTGTCATATTTCTTGTATTATATTTCACTTCCATGTTAAATATTGTCGTTACATGACATGCCTCAGTGTGCAGACCACAAAGCTACTAAATCAGAGAGGAAATTCTCCTCTGCACGCAAAGAAAAACAAAAAGCCACGCTGTAGACTGCTCTACTGCACAGTTACATCCTCCAGATTTTTTATTAGTATTCTTTCACCCAAATAAATGGTCAAAACAAACGACAATCTCTCTGCAAAGAAGAGACGGAGCCCACAAAAGAGAGTCTGACAGCCATTTCCACAACAGATGTTTCTACAGAGGGGTGTCTTCTCTCCGCTGAGCAGTCTCACACATGAGAGACCCCCAAAAGCTTCAGAGAAACGTCCAGAAAACCAACATGTAAATTTGTAACTGCCACGTCTCTGACTAGCAGGCCGGTGCCGAATTTTATTTCTTTCTTTAGGGGGTAAAAAAAACACAAAAGGCATGTCACAAATATACATATCAGCATGGATGATTTGAACAGGCAGAGGGTGGAATTAGAACTTCAATATGAGAAAAAGACAACAGACAACATCGTTATGTGTTATCATGAAAAGATAAGTCCCTATTGATCCGCTTTGTGGGCAAAGGCTGCACTATTGACAGGAAGACGGAATATGTCGGAGGGGCCATATTTCATACATTTGGCCTGCTCACTCCATCACTGTGAGAGGCTGTTTTTCTGGGCTGTATATAATAACACGTGTGCTCTTTATTTCCCTCAGATCAATGGTAATGCGAGGGGGGCCACACAAGATGGATGCCAGGGGCAGGTTAACCTATCGACTGCTGAACAGAGACACGCAGACCGGGACAAGGAAACAGAACCATTCGCTGAACATAAGCTGTGGCTGTCTTTGAAGAGCACTGATTAGTTACACCTAACTTTCTCGTGTTTGATTTAAGAGATTCATTCTCTGTAAATTCATCCACTTTTTTTATCTTATTTGTTTTTTTGTGGGGAATCTGTAACTGTGTGGATGTTTGGGGAAGTTTTCAAAGTGGGAAAAATGCAGTCAATGGGCTCTCAGACCACTTCCTGGAGGAGGCAGACGGGAGGGACGGCTATAGCCCACACAGGTGGCCCGGATCTGAACCAGGTCAGCCACGCCTACAGACAACCAGCCAGCTAATCTCATGCTAACACTACAAACCCTTTTTGGAGGGTCTAACCTGCACCTTTTGATGATACAGAAAGAAAAGCGCAGGAGTGAAATTTAATTAAAAAGCTTTTGATTTGGGTGTTTTTAACGCTGTGCTTTCGCAAAAATCAACACAATAACCCTTTGAAATGAACAGCCCTTCAAAACCCAGAAGAAAGAGGTGAAACTATCGGTAAGTCTTAGATTTGAATAAAGGTGGCCTGTGATTGTGAAGGAGGCCTTATATTGTAAAAAGTTTCAATTAATTAAACTGTTCTGTGCTTGAATTCACTCTATAAATACACCTTTTGTGATGCTTTAGAGATACAGATTTGTTAAGTGTTTAAAATTTTTAACAAATTCGTCCTCCAATTAACGTGCTGCTCCCGTCTCTGCAGCACAGGTGATTCAACTCTCTGATAATGCTTTGCCTTTCTATTGCTGATGCAAAGCCACACATTCACTTAGAAAATACAATAAAATCTAAATATGAAGTCACTCTGGCTGAACTGCAGATCGAACATTAATAGAATAATGCTGTTCTGACAGACAGCTCGGAGCATTTTTTTTTTTTTTGTCTAAAGTTGGGTAAAGGGTAATTAATTTGGCAATAAATCATTCAGTGTTTTGGTGACTCTGATGAGAATTTAAAAAAAAAAAAGAAAATCTCTTTGCTCAGACATCCCCTGAGCCAACCCCCTCTCCCCATTGTCTGTGTGAAAATGGAAATCTGTGCCACCAGTACAATATCCACATTATGTGCCCTGCCTCGACATTGTTGCATGACATGCTTGATTGTACGCTGGCATATAGGAGCAGAAATGAGTAAACATACCATTAGCACATATTAATGTTTGGCTTCCTCTTACAGTAATGCGTAATGTATGAGTTGAATTGTTATAAACGGATTTCCTCCGTGGAATGAAAATACCTGCAAGACATTTGTACCTAGAAGCAGCAGCAAACACATTATTTTACAAATTATTTTCCTTTCATAAAAGTTCTTTCAAGGAAGTAATTCTGTCACATTTTCTTACAAGGTTCTGAAATATTTAAATTTCAATATTTCATCATTTGAGGTATGAAAAACACAAGAACAAAGATTTCGATTCGCCACAGTTTTTATCTTCATCTTTCTTCTGACTTGAGCCTCCTTCACCAGGAAATTTATGCAGAAATGTTGCTTGAAACTAATATAACAATACAAAATCCTTATTATTACTAAAGGAATATATGCCATATGCATAGATTAACTTCGTTTTGTTCGTTTTTTAGAAAAAATTGTAGATCTGTAAAACAACGAAAAGCTTTTTGTTTCTCTGAAAGATTTTTGTTCACTGTGGTTATATTAAGACTTCCTGCAGCAGACAAACATCCCACAACATTTCAAACTCTTTCATCTGACGCTAACTTCCTCAGTCACCCACAAAATACATCTGAGTTATATTTTCTTTGTCTTTTTAAGTGTGTGATAATGCTCTATTTTAAACCTATTTGGAATTTTAAAAAGTGGGTAAGTATGTCTGTGGTTGAGGGTGCTTCTGACAGCTGGTGCGTTCATGTATGTCCGCTTCTTTCACTCACACAAAGGCATGGAATCCATGGGATCGTATACCAGCTACTGAACCACTGCATGTAAAGTTCAGAAGTCCTTACTCATAAGGGCAGATCAGAATAAATGACAAAGCTTAAATCACTGGGTGTGTGTTTCCCATGACTGACAAAACCAAAACACACCATCATCTGTACTCAAGTATATGAATCAAACTTACTATCTTAGACCAAAGTCTGGATCCAATATGAGGAGTGGTGAACTCTGACCTTTGTGTTTTAGGGTTAAGGTAAATTCCTGCAAAAGAATCAGTTATAAAAAATGAGAATAAAAGTATTTGGGTGGTATTAATACATTTTTGTGGCTCTAATGATGGTAATTCATCTTTTTCTGATGTGTTTATACTTAAAGGGAGCAAGAGAAAACCATCTCTCTCAAACATGAGTGAGATCCTGCTGGTACTTATAACTCAATGCTGCCATCTGGTGTTGGGCTACTTTCAAAAGGAAAAATAGGGAGACAAATCAGGGGTTTGGGAGTCTTATACTAATAAATTATGATTGGTTAAAAAGAATACAGAATTATTTAACCATTGATTGTTTTTGTTTGGGACTGAATGTGACCCTGCAGGTTTCGATTTGACCCATTTATAAGTGTAGAGTCATGTTGCTTGGCACAACAATTTGCTGTTCAAGTGTGATTATATAGCTACAGCTAATTGGTGGTAATGTACACATTCAGGTGTATTAGTTTGTGTTATATGGCTGGCAGGATGTTCTCAGTGTCAGCTGTTAACACACGCAGAAAACTGAGATGCTCCCCTGTACTGTACATTGTACACGCTCTGCCTCGATACCTCAGCCCCACCTGTCTAGCCATGAGCTCAGAGTTGAAACAGAGTTCAGCCAAGTTGCGAATTGTTCCTTGCTTGTTTTATCAGTGGCGTGTACCATATTTCTCCATGAAATACTACAGCCGGCAAGGGATACTGCCGAGCGAGCGGGGAAACAATTGAATGGGCATTAATGATTTACAGGTACATATCTGCTATAATACCAACACAGGCGGAGGTAACTGAGAGGAGGATCTGATGACATCATTGATGCTGCCTCAGATAACACCTTGATCATCAACTATGTATGGATCTGGCAAAAGATATGAGATAATGTCCAAGTGAGAGTAGGCTATTTACTGGCCTGATGCATGCTAGACACTAAGTCAAGAACCAAGATACCCAAAGCATTGTAGACTCATCTACATATGTTTTTGGATTATGTTGAGTGATTTATAAAATGTCAGGTATTCTCACTGTCAGCCAGAGTGGGTGATGCCTTATTTTTTCATGAGTATACAAAACCAACAGTTCTCTATTTCATACTGACAAATCAACAATTAGAACATATTAAAAATCCTTACACTTGGTGAGGGAAGGAACATGCAGGTTCTGGGCACTTTTGCTTTTCGAGTGAATAAAATGATTAAACATTGCTCAAAACAGTGTATGAAGAGAAACTAAAACATGTTTTGCCATTATCCTATTTTATATATATTTACTGTATTTTTCCAAACACTGTAAAGCACTTTGAACTGCATATGAGTTTGTACAAAAGTATAAAGAAACTTATGCTGCAAATACTTGTATAAGTAAAAGTTGATTGATCAAAATAAGTCTTAGACTGCTTAATGGCTTCTGACTTTTTTTTTTTTTTTTTTTTGCTTGACTTAGTACTATATTTCACAGCTTTTTCAAAAGATGTGCGCTTTTCATGAGACTTTCAGCTCAGTCTACACATACCCAGAGCTTAAGGCTAAGGACCAAAGGTGACTAGACCTTTTCTGTAAGAGCTCCCACCCTTTGGAACTAAAACATATTTATCAACGTGCTTTTAGGAGATTTTATTTAAGCGTTTTTTAATCCTCGAAATGCTTTTTTTTTCTCAGGCAGTTGGCTATCCCAAGTGTTGTCTTGGGATAGCCAACAGTGTGAGCTTTTCTGTATTCTTTCATTGTCTTCTGTCCTCACGTTTCTTTTTTGTCTTTTACTTTTCACTTTTATGTTGTAACCCTGATTTGAATAGTTCGATATAAATAAATAGGTGAATGAGTAATTATTGTTATTTGTTGTATCTTTATTTACGTCTTTTCTCCGACTCTGAATTTACAGACTGTTTACAATAACAGGAAATGACGTCTTAATGTTTGAATCGTGCGGGCTAACAAGCAGCAGGGATATAAATCCTGTAACCACTGCACTGACCAGCATCCCCTGATACATTTGGGGGGAAACTTGCATCTTCATGTTCCTGTAATTTGTCACGGTATGTTTGACTCTATCTTGCACAAATAACTATTGTATGCTGGTCTTCGAACGTTAACATTACATCGATGTTGTTGTTAGCGAATTAGCCCCTACTTAGCTAGCGCTGTGTCGGTATCAACACACTGATGTATGTGCACAGAGAGGACAGTGAAGATACACTAACCTTATGATTTAAACAGGGGAACATTGGATGGTGACAGTTAAACTCGTGTGACATTAATAAGAAAACATAACTAACCACTGCAACTGTTAGAGCCGTTAGTAATTAACCATTAGCTAGCTGAAACTAGCATTAGGTAATGTCCGAGTGCAAGCAATGCCAGCACTGGACAGGATAACTTACGTTAGCATGCTTTTGAAGTCACTTTACGTGCTTAATGTGACAACACTGATCTGAGTTACTCCACCATCATTCAACTTACTTTGTAAAACGAAGACGTAAAGTAGTTATCTCGTCAAAGGGATGGCTGGATATTGTTGCATCCTGGCTAACAGAGCTTGGGGTGTTTGCAGGAGTGAATCTTGAGGTCCATCTGTCATTAAGTTCACGCTGCTCGAGCGTATGAATCCACGCTGACCACTTTAAAGCGTCTCACAGTGACACCAGAAGATGCTGCAGCGGCATTTAGCTTTCACAACCAAGCTTTCATAAGAGATGCTTTTTTTAACATTCCCATGTACGTCTGAGCTGCCATATTTGGTGCGTGGAGGACAACTGTTATGTTTGGTTGTATAAATGGTGGAGTGACATCTGCTTGTTATATCTACTGTTTCACAACTCAAGCCTCCTCCTTGTCCTCTGCTGCAGAGTAGGAGAACGCAATGGACCTCCACAAAATCATCCACAATGCATTGCACGAATTCATCCAGACGTATATCCCTGATGCAGATCTCAGGTACAGTCCTGCTCACTTCTTTTGTTAATTTTCTTAAAATGTGTGCTTCAAGCCGTTTTAGAGTAACTTTTTTTTTTTTTTTTTACCTTTAACAGCACACTGGATGACGTTCTTCTGTCTTACATTACTGGAGTCCTCGAGGATCTGGGCTCTCAGCAGAGTGTCGAGGAGAACTTTGACGTTGAAGTTTTTGGAGAGATGTTAGAAGCTTACATACCTGGTTTTGCTGAAATTGACAGGTAAACAAATAGTCTTCTTCACTGAATGTATTAAATCACTGTTAAAAGAGTACCGAAAACCTACAAGACTTGATTTTTCATGTTTGTTTGTTTTTTTTAATGACTTTTTTTCCACGTTGCAGTGTCAAAATCTGTGAGATGATGTTCAGTATGGCTTCCAAACTCGCCATCGCTCGGACTTCAGGTATTACCTTCATTATTTTCGCTATTGTTATCTTCAAAGAGTCATTAGAACAAGTAACTTTGTTTGGTGGCATATCTAATTTAAAGCTTTAAGGGGACACTTTTATTCCATGTTTATTTTGCTGTGGAGACTTTTATATCTTTTCTGATCTTGTCCTGTATTTGCACAAATTTAAAAAAAACAAAAACATCCTCCTTTTTCTTGATAGTCAAAAAATCACTCTGATCTTGATGAATAAAAAAATGACTGCTTCTTCAGCCTGCTCTCAATCTCTTCATCTGACACACACCCCTCAGCAGAACTGTATGAAAATAATGTATATAATTATATGATCTCTTTTTGCCTTCAGCTGAGGAACAAAACAATGTGTCTAAAGAAAGGACAGAAGAGATTTCACTTAAACACACCACGTCTGCTGAACCTCCACCTGAAAGAAAAACGCAGTGCCTTAAAAATCAGACAGAGGGCGCCACTGCAAAGGTTATTATACATCATTTTACTCAATAGTAGTTTACTTTTTACCAGTTTTGTGTTTTACAGTTGATTTAATTTCCATCCTTGGAATGGAGGTAATATATCAATATGTGTACACTTCTAGCCACAAGTGTCTGAATGGGAGGCTCAGGAGCAACACCTGCTGGAGATGTTTCCCAAGTGTAGTCTCTCTGAGGCCCGTAGCGCCCTGTCTATTGCCAAAGGAGACATGGATGAAGCTGTGCGCCTTATCATAGAGGGCGATGTCCAACTCAGTCCTACTCCTCTCAATGTGAGTTTTTGCAACATTTAGAAAGCTTAATTTCACTTAAAGTGTTATTTTGACTGCTGCCTTGATCGTGTATGAAGTCTGTTTGATCGTTTCTTATCCACAGGTAAATCAAGGGAAGAACATCTCCTCGCTGGCAGACCAGAAACTCAAAGAGAGCATCCTTGAAAAGTGAGTAAGATAGCAGAACTGACCTTACTTTTTGGTTTAAGGATTTGATCACTGCTTGACTTGAGAGATAAGATCAGAGAAGATCGTCTGTTAGAGGTTTGTCCCTTCATATTTCATCCCACAGGTACATGTTAGTGGACAGGGAGGATGACAAAAAAACACACCGACCTGTTGCCCCCAAAGATGTAAGCATTCTGTTTTATTCCACTTTCCCTTTACAGTCTTAGTAAATTGTATATTAAAGTAAACTGGCTGGGTTTTTTTTTATTTTATTTTTTTATTGTTCTTCACAGGCTCCAAAGAAGCTTGTCCGTTACCACAGTAACCAGGTGGTCACCACAAAAGGAGAGCGATATCAGCTCGTGAAAACAAACGAGACAGAGGACATGAAGAAGACGTACGTCAACCTCAAGCCTGCACGAAAGTACAGATTCCATTGACGACCAGCACAACACTGTAAGAGCAGCTACTGACATTTTTGTTTACACTATTTATAATTTGTTGTGTTTAATTAGCCTGAATTTGTGAGGTTGTTTTCCCCAAGTAAAGGATGGTATTTTTCAGTGAGTCAGTGGCTTTTTTTTTAAGAATACCTACCATTATATGCCTTGGTTGAAACTTTTAATTACCGTGTTTTATTTACATTTATTTTTATTTCCTGGAGAGCTTTTGAGGATTTGTGTGATATTTTGGTATGGATGTTGTAGCTTGTGTTCTGGATTGTATAACAGCTTAACCTCTCTACGTTTTGCCATCTCAGCAGGTCTGATGTTGCACTGATATTATTGATATTTTAAACATCTTAACTTTTTTTTTTAATCTAGCTGTTTTCTTGTTTTTATTTGGGTTTTCTTCACTAAGTCCAATATGAATTCCTGATTATCATGACATTAAATGAAAAATATGGTTTAGTAATATCCTTGAATATATTCTAGTGGTGCTGTAGAGTGTTGTTTTTTTTTTCTGGACATTACAAGTCTCCATTTTTTTCCATAAATATATAAAATCAATGATGCCAACTTGATTTAAAATCTATTTTTACATCATATACAAAAATAGTGCTGTTGAAATATTATAATATTATGTCATGCCTTGTGTTTTAGGCAATTTGTTGTGCTACAAAGTTTTTTTCAAATTCAAAAGTTGTCATGCAAATTTCATTTTAAATTTATCTTTTGTGAGCTGATATCTGTACCTTTAAGGGTTTGATGGTCATCACCCTTGGCTGGATTCCTACACCTAGACATTCAGTTTATGGGACTATTCTCACAATAATGTTAATTTACAAAGAACATATTTACAGCACTGATTGTTTATTAGAAATTTCGCCTGTAAAAAGCAATTACTGTTTTACAAGTTACCTGAATGACTTGCGCGAACAAATATTTTATCCTTAGGCCAAACTTGGGGTTCCAGATAACTTTGGTTAATGAATTTTTGTTGATTTTTTTTTGTTCTTCGTTGTAGTTGCTTTTTGTAGCACAGCCAGTTCAATTCACAAGGAGATCACAAACCAATACGGCACTCCTGAGGGTTTTTTTTTTCTTAGCATAAGAAAGCAGAGTACAGAAACTACCCCTAAAAGGTGAGCGTAACCTGCTGCTGGGGAACATTTTCAAGGTATTTCCAAAAGCATTCTTTATTTTTGATATAGATGTTTAGATTTGCAGAGTCTCGAATCATTACTGTGGAGAAGCCAGTCGTGTGATGTCAGGGTCTGTTTACATGAAGTATCTGCAGTGGTTTATTGTCCCAGCTCCATGTTTTTCATTTGTGTTGTGTGTGTGCAATTTTGCTTTGCTTGTGATTGTTGGTTGTGAATTTTTTTGATTGGATTCCTATTTGATTCTTGTTCCTTGTATATTAGGATGTTCAGGTTTACTTTTTATTTTTTACTAATACACTCAGTGTTTGTGTTGATCTGCATCCATTTGGAGCAGCTATAAGCAAATGTTTTGGATTGGTGGTATATTATATTTTTCCTGACTGTAGGTGTGACACATTCTAGTGTTCAAAGATATGTTTTTATTGATAGCGGTCATTATCAGAAGCAATGCTGTCTTTGGTTAGTATATGATGGTGTTACTGTAAAAGCTTGGATGGTTTTACTTAAGCTATTAAGTCACGACTGAGATCAACCCTGTGCTTCAAAAACTGCTGACGCACAATTTGTAGTAAATAAAAACTAATTTTTGTAGATCATTTGCTGTATTCTCTGGGATATTTATTCTTGTTACTTTATCCAAGAGCAGAAAATGTTTTGATTTATATTTTTTTTCTTTCAGAAATCACATCACCCTAGATTTCATACGAGCTTGACAAACTTTAATCAGAGGAACAAGGAGGGCGCATACTGTATGTTCACAACAAAAACAGTCATTCAGCAGTTAAAAACATGCCTCTATCTATATGAACCCTTGTCTTTTCAACTTTTAAAGCTGTTTAATGCCAGATTGAAAGCAAACATCTAAACCGTTAAATAAAACCTCAAAAATCAAGTTCTTGCAACATGAAATGCCCTGCTATCCTTAAGCAAGGCACATAAAAGTAAACAGGATTTAACCAAGCAATGGGAGAGACATGACAAATAACTTCAACATTATGAACAACATAAAGCAACGTGCGGGGCTAGATTTGCACAGTATCAGAAGTTTAGAGGTCGAACTTCCAAAACAAAAGTCAGAAAACCCAGAAATATTTAAGTGCTAGCTGGTTTTCTTTCTATTTTGTAATCTACAGTCCACTGCTTATCTAGCTTTCATAAAAAGAAGATAATCATCTACAAATTTGGCACACACAGCAAATCTTGAAAGATGACCCTCTTGTTTTGTTTAAAGTACTTTTTTTTTAACAGTTCAAGAAAGCACTTCAAAGTGTAAACACCTCTTAAGTCTTTACTATGTGGCTGCATGGTGGTTAAAATGTGTATTTCCATAAACCTACAGTCATCACAGGAGATGGAAGCATTTCTTAATTTCATCTGCACAGTTTAACACTAGCGGTATATACTGAATGTCTGCATTATAGCATGTTTGATTTGTGCATGGGTCAGCTAAATTACACATCAAGCTTTGCATACAACTGCAAACCCGACCACTAGATGGAGCACTGCAATTACAGCAGAATATCCAAGTAGATCAGATCATTAAATCATTAAAGCAGTTGCCTTAAACCACTCACTTTAAGCATCCGACTCCCAAGAAAGTATTGCCTGTAAATACTTAAATTAGTTTATCTTAAGAAAAGTAACAAAGTATTTTCCTTTAATTTATAGTTGAACAATATTTGCACCTGAAACTGCAATATATTTTGTTTTTCTCAAGTACTAATAGGAAGGGAAACGCAGTCAAGAAAAACCTTGAAATATAATTCAAATGAGCAAAAGCATAAATAAAAGAGAAATCAGTTACTCAGCTAACATAATTTAGCTGCAAGCAGTCACATACTCCTTCGGATGAAAATATGACGGCTCGTTTTTCCACACCTGCACATTTTAATCATGTTTCCTCAGAGCTTCTAACCACTGCACTTCTGTTTTATTGTTAAACCAATCTCTCTGAGAAACAAGAGCTCCTGCTAATGACTGACTTAAAATGTGGAAGTGGGATGAGAGATAATCCTGATAAACAGAACTACTTCAAAAACATCTTTTATGATCCTTAAAGGTTGGAATGAAATCCCTTAAAAAGTTGTCCATGATAAAGATGCTAAATTTGATTATTCCACATATTTTCAGTCCACGGCCGTGGTATTATGTGTTAAAAATATATATATGTGTGTGTATATATATATATATATATATATATATATATATATATATATATATATATATATATATATATATATATATATATATATATATATATATATCCCCTTAACTCATCCATTAGTGGTCAAAATATCGTGGTTGTTTCCTTAAACAAAACCTCAAACACCAGCTCAGAAAATGCAACTAAATACCCAAAGCTTGAGTCATGACACTGCTGACAAACACAGATTTTGATTAATATGTATTCAGCCTTTCCTCCGAAATACAAGAAGAAAAAAAAGACTTCTTCAGGCAGTATTCATCTTCATCAGAAGATTTTTTTTTTGTTCTGTGATCACATTTGCAATGACCGTGGCACTCGAAGACAGAAGCGGAACGGTTTCAAGATGGCCGCTTATTGTAATGCACGCATCACCTAACTCCAAAGTCAGAGTGAGGAAACCACACGAAGCAGTCTCTCTTTGCACACGCATACAGTTTCTCAAGATTTCAGGGTGGTAGACTCTAGCTGAGATCCTGATCATATCGCCCCTTTATCATTGTTTTCAGTAAAGGTCCAACCTACAGAGAGAGACAAAGACTCTTGGTCAGAAAAAGCAACCTCTGACACATATCACATGCTCAACTCACAGTCCCTGACTACATACATCTTTCCTTTGCACTAAATCAGGTACGCCATAAATATTCACAGTAATTAGGTTGCTGGAAGGGCCAGTATGCCCCGAGGATTTCACAAAACAGGTGACCTAAATGTGGATCTTATTTGATGTTCTAGAAACTGACATTGTAGCTTTAATGAGTGACTTCTACAAACACTGCAGGGTACAGAGACATTTGATTTCACCTCATGTGGGTTTCCAAGTGCTTCCCCCAGCATCTTCTCAATATTTCTCATGATGGCCACCTTCTGATGAGCGCGCAGGGGGTATTCTATCCTCTTGGGTGTTGGAGCACCCTGTGCAAAAGCATCAACAAAACAGGTGAGTTATCATAGAAGAACTTAATGAGGCAGAGTTAGAGGGATGACTGTGGAGACTTAACCATGCGTACTTTGTACCAGAAGTTTACAGTGATCGTCACTCCACCATTAAGCAGAGACTCTATGTGATGCCACCTGAGGAAAGAAGAAAAACATGAATATCCTGATTCTTATAACTCCTGCAAAGTTCTTCCTTGTTACTAAGAAAGTGCATCAGCTGTTTTTACACATGCACAGGAAAAAAATCTACATAGTTTCTTTGATTTGGTTCTGAATCAAAGAAACTCTGGGCCTTATATTCCCATAGAAAGCCCAAAAACAAGCACATCTTACCAATACATGGGGATGTAGAGCACATCGCCTGGGCCTACAACAGCTTCATAGCCAACCACATTTCTAAAATTGGGAAACTTCTCAAAATCTGGGTTATCAAAATCCACCTGCAAATAAAGAATAAAGGTATATTTATTGCATGTATCATAAATATGTCACATTAACTTAACTTAAAGAGGCTGTGAGGACTATCTGTTTCAAGTGGATTGCAGTGAAACTGACTCTTGGCTGGAATCATGCACATACTGTCGTGATGACATTACTCTTAACAAGGCGTTTGTTTATGAAATGAATAAAGATCTGATCATCTTTTTAACACTACTTTTCTTTGTTCAAGACAAATTTTCACCAGATAAAACGCGACGTGACAACAAGCAAACTTTGTCAGTTTGTACTGTAGTTTAGTAGCCGGCTACTTTACCACTACTCACAGCCCGGTGTCCTAGACGTATCCACCTTTTTCCTGACTACCCATAGTTCATCGAGATTGCCGGTTTTGCTCTTCCAGTCGAATGTTTTTTTTACATTGCCATGGAAATCACAAAGCTGACGATGTTAGCCTAGCTGTCTTACTCGCTCTAATAACCGGCTTTTAAAAGCAAGAAAGTGACAAAATGAACAAAAATCGGAGGTGGAGTCGAAGTGCGGATGTTTTGAAAAAAATATACACTGAGCCCTGTCTAGCATTAATGATTTCACAACGAGTTGTTTTGAGCTAGCTTGCCAGCGGCAGCAACTGGAAGTCGATAACCGCAGGTGGAAATCAACACTCAAAGGCTCTGAAGACACAGGTGGATATGTAAGCTAAAGTAACGTTTGAGATACTGCTCATTTAGAATAGAAGTGAGACTTTTTCAAGATCACTTAGAAAGTCCTCACAGTCCCTTTAAAAACATATGCCCTTCAAATAAGTTGAACGGCTGACCTGGCTCTGTCTGTCACAGGGATGGTGCACTGGATAAGGATAAAGACACTCAAACTGGTCAGGGGGGAAGAGGATGCATCTCTTATGGCCTTTGATCTGTGCAAAGAAGTTCTGCTGCTCGTCGTAATGAGCTGGCGTCACATTACCTGTAATTAACCAAATATTTGAACTTAATGGGATGTGGGAAAAACACCGCAGACAAATACTTTATAACGTTATCAGAACCCGTACCCTCCATGCCGATGAGCAGCAGGTTGGATGTAAGCTGTCCCCAGTTTCTCTTGGCTTGCTGCTTGTTGATCCAGTTCCAGTTGAAACCAAGAAAGTCAACAACAATCTTCTTACCTACTGTGTCATTCAGGGTCTGCTGCAGATAAACCCTGAAAACCACATTAAAGAAGATGTGAGCTACCGTGTTTCACAATTACAGACCTGAAGAGAGCAGTTACTTTTTATCAGTGCTACTGTTTCTTCACAACATACTTGTATTCCAGCAGACAACTCCTTTAACTATGGACATTGATATGACCAATTGAAATAGACAGTACTACTGCAGAAAGAGAACTACAACTATGAGTCAGTTAGTGAGTTAGGAAGTGAAATGTGTGTGTGCTGGCAGGCCAAGTCAGGTCATAGTAAGGGGCTTTTACCCTGCGTCTCCTGTGTTAATGCTTAGTCATTTACCCCACTTTCCTGTGCTGTATTACATTTCATGAGAGAAAATACCCTTCACTGTCACACACCTGCAGTACAGTCACATCTTGTTCCTGACACTTGAGATACTTGCCTGTTGCAGCTTTAAAGAGTGGGTGTTGTCTTGACTGAGTACTAGACCAGGCTCAAGTGATATAAGCACAACGTAATCATAATTGTGTTCCAAGAAAAATACCCTTGTCTTACCTCTCCTCTCCTCCCATTTCCTCCATCATGTGCATTTTTTCCACAAATTCTGTGAACTTCATTTCAGTTCGCTGAGACTTGGGTACAAAGTTCTCAAACAGAGACATTTTTTTCTCATCGTAGTAGAGGAATTTGTGCTTTTCAGCAGTGTAAACAGAGAAGTCTCCATTCCCAATGTTCTCCTGGAGGTATGCAATGTCCCATTTGAGAGCTGGATACACAAGGTTTGTGTCCGTCAAAACCACTGGTTCCTGAAAACAGACAAGGGAAAATGTATAACAGTAATCAACAGCAAAGTGATTCAAGTGCACATAAACTACTCCAATACAGGCACAATCTCTGTAAGGAATAATGCACTGCAGAGATCCCTGCAAGAATGCTAACATGCAACACCATTTTTAAAATAAGCCATATTATTAAACAATTCTTCATGACTGTGCTTGTATTTCATTTTATTTCTAATAAATGCATTTAAAAGCACATTTCTTTCACAATGTGGCTCATTTGGTTCATGAACCTCTAGAGACCTAATTCAAACTTAAATGCACGCAACGTGAGTCTTTTTGAGTTGACTATTGTGCACATATGACAAGCTGCCTGTTTTTCTGTTGCAGCCTTCCTGAAGGCATTAAGAAATGAATATATTTCTGTTTTAATAAACTTTTTAATTAAAACAGAACATGTGTCCTTGCATACCTCCGCTGAACAGTATATTTCAGTTTATTACTGTTCATGTGCTGAGCACCGAGGGCTACGTGACTGACTGAACGTACACCGTTGAGCGCGCTCTCGCTCCCTGCACCGCCTCTCGGTTTCACTTTCGCAGGGGAGCGCGGGTAGTCCCAGCAGCCGAAACATCCAACAATGAAGTCTGTTTTATTTCATACGGTCTATGGTTTTAACTTTTCAGGACCGCAGGGACTTTGGCGTCCACTGTTTTTTTTCTTTTCAGCTGTCGGCAACAGATTCAACCGAGCCCACGCGATGCCTAAGAGAGTTGAATTCCAACTGTTTTGACAAAACTCGGCTTCATTTTTTATTTCATTTACGGAAATAAAGTCTCTTTAAGCATTAAGCATCTCGTCTCACTTGATACGACTAGCGGGTATCGTGGCACATAATGTGAACATTACATGTCAAGACGGATGTTTTACTGACATGTTTTGACGACGTGAATATGCCCTTTTTGGGCACATCCGCACTGTTCTTGTAACACTGCAGTACGAGCACGTTTCTGATTGGCTGTTGAGTGTTCTAAAATAGCGAGACCGCTGAACGAGGAAAAGGAGGGAGGGTACGCCTAATATGTGTCATAACATACATAACTTTTCTTAAAGGGTTTTATTCACTCACTTTGAGTCTACTTTTATTTCTAGATGTACAGGAGTGCAAAGCATGCCACCTACAGTTTTACTGATCTTGTGTAAATGCTGATTACAATCTTACAAATGTGCTACTGTCCTACAACTGAAAGTGTTTTGTTTTTTTTAAACATACCCTGATGATTATTTCGGTACAACATTTATTGGCATTTTTTGTCCAAGATATTACTGAAATAAATGGATCCACTTCCCCAGTACAATGCAATATGAATTATTGCCTATCATGAGAAAATTCATTTCTATATTCCAATTCAAAACATACATTCACCAAAAGACTTAAAGACTTTTACAGTGAATCAATTAAGCTAATCTGTCTCCCTTTTCTAATTATGAAGACAAAGGAAAGTCAGTCAAACCACCACTTGTTCAGATGTTATTGTATAAACCTTCATTTGTTTCGAACCACAAAAGGAAAAAAAATGGGACAAAGTAAATTACCATTGAACTTTCTTGTCTTTCAATAATACTCATGTCTGAGGACTGAAGAGTCTGATTGTTTTGCAAAATGTTAAATTATGAATACGAAATAACCTCTTGAATGAGATTTTTTTTAAATGTCAGAACTCACAGATCAGAATTAACCTCACTTGTTTGATATAGGCTTTATATAAAACGTAGAGCATTAGGTATTGAACTAAATTACAAGATTTAATAAGAAAAAAGTTTAAATAATAAAATATGATAGAATGAAAAGTTAGTCACACAAATAATAATTTACATTTACACAGTTATTTAATGCCTTATTGGTCACATGTCAATCATTTCACAGTAACAGCTTTTAGAATAAAATCCACAGCTTAATCGTTTTAATAACTGCAGGGAAAGAAAGAGAGTTTCCATCTCAGCCAAATGCCTACTGATTTGATGTCAAACTATTTATATGTCCCTTCATTCGGTATGCATGCAGTCACGACTGGGGCTATAAAATATCATTTCAAAAACAAATCAGCCTGTCTGTTTATTGCTGGCACCAATCTATCTGTTGACTTGGAAGTCCATTTTGCACCAGGACATGGCATTCATCATTTTAAAAACATGCGCAAACCATTCTGCTATTTAAGAAGTGTTTGTTAATTTGTTGTAGACTTTTCACAGAAAACTTAAGAATGAATTTAATTTTTAAAAATGGTGATGAATGATGCCTACTGTCTGTATGGCAGCACTGGCACTTTCCTAGATGTGTAAGCTTAGCTACTCAGGCCATGTGTAATTTTCATCCTCATGCCATCTCCAGTGCTGGCTTAGATACACTGAGAAAAGCTAGGTGGTCAACACAGTCCATTATTTCAAAAATGAATTAAAAAATAAATAAATGATAATTTATCATACCAGTTTGCCACTGTGTCACAGTCCATCTTGAAATTAAAACATGGCTTCTTTTTTCATGGTACAACTCTGGAATGTATTTGAGGAAGTAGCAACAAACAGGGATCGATACAAAATTCTTCTTGAATGTTATTGTTGTGCCTACGCACTGATTTTAAATCATGTCTGTTTTTAATGAAGTGCTCACCCAAAAATACCCGGTTCTATTTTTCAGCCTTGTTCCTTCTAAAACTCCCAAATTCTTTGCAATTTTACAATGAAGATCATTTTTCCTCTTCCGACCACTCCTTCTGGGCAGCTCAACCTCTCTGGAATGCTCAGTCATGACATATCAACCTGTTGTAACCTAACCTTATATCCTGGATTCATTGAAAATAAAACAGTGTTGTATTGTTTTTGTTTTTTCAAAGCACTGCACAACTTGTCTCCACCTTTTGTGAGACATGTTGCAGGCATCAAATTTAAAATTAACATATATTTTTCACAGCACAATGAAATCTTGAAGTTTCAACATTTGATATATTGTCTTTTTTAGATATGGGCTTGTGGTATAGGGAAACCTGCTGAAACAAATAGGTTTGTGTGCAACAGACTGAGCTGAAGCTGGGTGGAAGCAGGAAAACTAAAGGATAACAAGAACTGGGTGATCAAGAGTGGAATGACTTACAGGGTGTGTAAAAACCTCATTGTATACACCATGTATGAAAAGGTAACATCTGAGAAATATTTGAACATGACACACAAACAAAACTGCAAAAGCTAACCAACTGCTGTTATTAATCATTAGCACAGCCTTGAACCAGAATCTCTTAGATTTTAAGTTGCTGTCAAACAACAAACAAACAAGTACTGCATTTACTGCATGTTGCATGTCATGTCTATTAAGACAATATGTTCTTCCTTAAGTTGCGTTATTTTGGATAAAGCTGGGATGCATTATGGCATATTTTTGGGCTACAATCTCAATTTTAAGTAGTTTAGGATTGCTCATTTCTGGGCTTCGAGTTAAATTATTAAAAATACCACCGTAGCTTCTGTTTCTCAGACTAATTCAAGTTTTTCTCTATTTATCTCTTAACGTTCAGTTGCCATCTGCCATCTATAACAAATAGAACCACTGGTGTCTAAAAGCAAGGCCAAACACCAGACTATCCCAAACGTTACAGTTCACTTTCATTTTCATAAACAAGAAGTTACACAAATAATCAAATCTAATTTTCGGGTTAATGTTTCCAGTCTAAATTTAAATAACAAAATAAGTAGCATTGGGCAGCTTTCCGCTGTGATTTGGCTATTTGGGGATATATAGGTCAAATGGGGAGCGTTCAAAGTTTCAGTATGCTAACTCGGCTTGTTTACCTCGTTATTTAATAGCATCTCTGCTCTGGGGTCCGTATGAGACAGCCGGGGGATGGGCTTGGTTGGGAAAGAATATGTTCGCAGCTGAGACTCATCCCAGCCCCGGTTATCCACTCCAGTGAACGCGGCACCTCCTTCGCTGGTCGCCGGGTCAGCCTCTACAACGGTCGCCGCTGCCATGGTCGTCGACAGGCGCTGATTAGCAGCCTCTCTCCCCCGCTCAGTGAAACAACCAGAGGCTGGCTTTTCTTCAGGACTTAACCCTGCTAGGCTCCAGGGACAGCGGAGAGAATATCATACAACCATTCCCATTCACAGTTATTTAACTAAAAGAGGTGAGCTTGTGCCTGTATGACTCCCGAAACCCTCTCAGTGGTTCTGTTCAGTGGAGGTGTTTACACGCCGTGTTGACAGCAGCCACAAAACAAACGACGCAACTAGTCAAGGAAACACTTCTATGATTTTATAGCCACAATATCAGACACTGACACCTAGCGAGCCGGGTGAGTAATAGCGCTTGTTGTAGGAGCTCTATTCTACCACAAGAGGGAGCTATTGTACTTGTTTTTGTTAGAGTAGAACAGCGGCAATAAAATCACCAACAGCACCTTATATGCAAAGTAAAGAAATTATTTAAACCTAAAAGTGAGACATTTGAATTAATACTGTAAATCATTAAATAACCACTTTTTTACCATCTCTAGAAAAATCACAAATCCAGATGGCCTCACTTTAAGTTTTGCTTACAAAAAAAAAGAATGAAAGAGAAAACTATTTAAGTGTGCAGACTTAACTAAAGGGCTTGTCTTATGAAAAAATCAGATGGGGGAACACTTTTTCAATCCTATATTGGTCTCCCATCAAATACTGTTGTGTTCACAGTACTGCAGCATGTTTACATTTGAAACAATTCTTCACTCTAGTATTTATGTTTGACGCTGTTAAGTCTTCATCTAATAAAGCTTAGGCAACAATTTTAACTTTTCTTAATCTAATATAGTTTATTCTGTTATTTTATGCTCTGCCTGAGTTATTTTGTATTCTTTTGTACTGTGTCACTCATGAAAATAATGTCCTCTTGTGTCCATAAATGGGCAAATTATCAAGGAGGATCATTTCTAAGGGTCTGTGACTTAAAAAGGTTCCAAAAACTATTTGAATATTTACAGTTTTTTTTTTCTTTTTTTTTGTAGGGCCCAAATCCCAGTGCCCCCGTGTCAGTGTACTCTCAGTTTATTCTGTGAAGTCTCTTGAATCTTTGCTGTCCTATATCTGGCATTGTATCCGGTCTTTGAAGACAACAGTTTGATTTTACTGAGTAAATGTGTATTTAGTTTACAGAGTAAATAAAACATCAGCTGTTAATATTCAATCTGCCAAACCTTTTTTCATTTACATAAATTATATTTTCTTTTCTGCTTTTGAATGTCAATGTTGTATTTTTGCATTAATTGTAGAATTATACGATCTGTGACACAGTACTTTTTGTGCGTTAACCCTTTGAAACCTGAGGTCCTCCAATTGGGGTACCATTAGTGATAGACAGATGAAATCTATAGTTTTATACCTGAGAAAATTCAAATGACACAGATGGAGCCAAACTGTGCTTAAAGAAACCTCGCCTGAACTCTTTGCACTGAAACCTCTTTAATTTTGTTCTACTTTACATTATCAGATTTAACTTTTGAACATTTTGAGATAATGTTCATATGTTGTACTATGGTCTGATAAAGGTCTAGAATTGCAGCTGCATCATTTTCAAAGAGATATTCATCACGGAATGTCTTCTTTAATTTTTTTCAAGACGAACCCATGCTTTTTAAATTTTTTGCTGGGTTCCATCTGCATTTACTCTATTAGGATCACATATACTCATATTGACACATCTCAACATATCTCACAACTTTTCCCTGTACAATGACACCAGACTTATTCAAATAGGCCTTGTGGTTGCAGGGATACACCCATTAAACTACTGGTATACAATTTTCAAGCTGAGACCTAAAAAATCCGCTCTGGGTTCAAAGTTACTGTTTTATCTAAAGTAAATAATCAGAAAATTCTCAGTTTAAATATTCTACTGAATCTAGATCCTGTATGAAGCTTGTCCTCTCTCTTTGACTTCCTAAAAAGTGGCAATGACAGGCGGAGCAAACATTTTTGAAACCCAGAGTCAGTCTTTCCTGACCCATCTGGCATCATCCAGTCCATGAAAAAACAGTCTGATTTTACTGAGTAACATAAAATGTGTGTTTAGTTTATAGAGTAAATAAAACATCAGCTGTTAATGTTCAATCCACCAAACCTTTTTCATTTACATAAATTATATTTTCATCTTTACTTTTTAATGTAAATGTTGTATTTTCTCATTAATTATAGATGGATAGCTGAATATGCTTTATTTTCAGACCCAAGGTCCATATGTAAAAGATCAAAAGGATAAAAAAAATAACACAAAAAATCAAAAGAAGATAGACTAACAATTCATTTTAAAAAGGCACTTATACCAGTGCCCGCAAAACTTGGAAGTGCAGCGTATGTCACTGTACATAATATTCACCAGTGCCCCAACAATTTGATTGTCAGAATCATTTAATCGGCAGATGAACCTGTGCAATAGGAAAGTATAGAATTATACTGTTACAATAATGACACATCAACATTTAAAAAAACTGTGCAACATGTTGAAATTAATGTATGTACGAATCTGTGACCTTTGACATCATCTCCGCTTTTTGCAAAATGTCAAGTTTTGTACATGAGAAAATTCAAATGACACAGATGGAGCCAAACTATGCTTAGAGAAACCTCGCCTGAACTCTTTGCACTAAAACCTGTTTAATTTTGTTCTACTTCACTTTATCAGATTCAACCTTTGCAGAGATAATGTTCATATGTTGTACTAAGGCCTGATAAAGGTCTAGAACTGCAGCTGCATCATTTACAAAGAGATACTCATCCTGAAATGTCTTTTTTTTTATTATTATCTTTTAGACGAACCCATGCTTTTTAATTTTTTTGCTGGGTTCCATCTTCATTTACTCTTTACCACTATCACACATACTCATATTAACACATCTCAACAAATCTCACAACTTTTCCCAGAGATATACCCATTAAACCACCGATATACAATTTTCAAGCTGAGACCTGAAAAATCTGCCCTGGGTTCAAAGTTACTGTTTTATCTAAAGTAAATAATCAGAACATTCTCAGTATAAATATTCTACTGAATCTAGATGCTGTATGAAGTTTGTCCTCTCTCTTTGACTTCCTAAAAAAGTGGCAATGACAGGCTGAGCAAACATTTTTGAAAGTCAGAGTCAATATTTAACTTGAGTTAACATCGCTCAGCGTCACCATATTGATCATGTTCTGATCAGTCCTCATCAGAGAGCAGGGCACACTGTACCTTGCTCAGCAGACTGATCAGTTTACACTCTGTCCTGTCAGTGTCAGAGTGGTATTGAACCTCGATGTGGCACATCTTATCAATCACTTTGATCATTCGCACTGTGTATTTTAACCCTTTAACAAGTGTTCAAAAGCATTTCCTGGATTCTGCTCCCACTGGAAATAAGCAGCATGTTTTCTCCCGAGTCAGGCTTTATCAGCAGATCTCCTCAGCAGGGACCGCTGTGGCTCCCTGTTGAGTTCCCATGCTCTATGTTTCCTGTGCAGATCAGTGAGCTGAGCTGATCCCTCTGACGCTCCTCTCTCACCATTCTTTCAGCCAGGAGATCGACCACCCCGGTGAGTCTCCAGAGACTAGTATCTCGATCCTGCTGATAGGAGCAAACTGCTGTCTTCTCCACAACTCCTGTCAAAACAAAGCCTCTCTTGAGGAGCTATTGTTACAATCAAACCATGATCTGATTTTTTCTCCAATCAGGGATGGCAAAAGGAAACACATTATTTACTTTTGTCTCAGAAAATAATGGATAAAGCTTTAAATGATCATGTCTGGTATGGCTTAGATCCTCCACAGACGTCTTTCTCACGTAGAAATAAAAATACAGTAGTCATAAAAATAATCTGAACTATTTATTCAACCTTTTGTAAAAATGTAAAAAGCTCTTAAATGCATCTTATACAAACATATCCCTGTATTTACAGCCAGTCACACTCGTCAACCCGATAGATTTGCTGTTTTTTTTACATCCTTGTGGCTCAAGCTTTGTCTTTTTTCTCATACATCACTCTCACCTGGAGCCTTCTCTGTATAGTCAAGTTTTTACTTTAGCACAGGAGCAAAGTATTTGAACTTTGTAACCTCTCAATTACTGCTAACAAACTGACATGTTGTTTTTTCAAACACTGCCTGGATGTCCCGCCCCTTTGTACTCATCAGTGTTGGCTTTCTCTCACATTCACTCTGACCCTCGCCCCTCTAGGTGTTGTAGGTCCAGAACCCTTAAGCCATAAATCCTATTAGTCGGGGATTCTGTGAAGCATTAAAGTCGTTTTCTCATCTTTTTATCGATTGCATTATCATACCCGAGAGAGGCCTTCTGGATTTGTGCATTTACTCTTACATAACCAACATGTTGGAAAGAAAAGCTTCTTTACACCTCATACTAAAGCTCAAATGTTAATCTTTTTGTATGTTACTCTTCTGTTTGGTTAAATCAGTCAGACGTTTCCACCAATGCTTTAAATATTCCTCAGAAACCTCACTCCTCCTCCGTGGTGTCGCCTCTCTCTCTCTCCATCACCTCACGCTCATGTGTTTGGTAAAATTGAAGGTGGCAGGGCCGGCCCTGGGAGACGGAAGTTCAGATCCTTCGGTCGGAGGTCATGTCACTCTCTGGGTGGGGGAAAGCTGCGTAGTCTGAGTCATGATCGATGTTATGTGCTGTCTCACACGCTGATACAAGGTGTGTTTTCCTCAGCGTGGCTCCTTTAGGTCTTTTGCACTCTTGTGGTTCTTGAGTTAGTCACTGGAGTTTATGAATACTTTAATCCATCTCTGATTTAGTTTTAGAATTTAAACTACATAAAAAGTCTGGAGGCTAACAACTGAATCGATGTGATTTGTTAGAAAGGAACAAGAATTTCGCTTTTTGGTTTCCTTTGATTGTCCAGATAGTTTACTCCTCTGATTTCAGTGGGCTTTGAGGATGTGCAGGAGAACAATCTGTGTGTAGAGCAAAACAAGCAGAACCTATGGCAGACTTTAGCTTTTTACGCTCTCTACCGTTTGCTTAACTTATACTGTAAACAATGATGACAGTCACAGTCTATGCTTTATCACCTCTTAGCCCAACAACTGATCTCTGTTTGAGCTAAAAGTGTCCCCAGTGTTCTGCTTTGAACAGGAAGGGACGATAGGAGGGACAAAAGAAAATGAAAAACCGGTTTGTTCTCTGTTATATCTCACTTTTTTTTATTGTCACTGGTGAAAATACATCCAATATAAAAAGGGGATTTAAAAAAAAGTGTCCCCAGGTGTGTCAAAGAGCTGGACTTTGGAATGGACAGCTTGTAGCTGTGTCAGCACAGCTTCATGTGTTTTTATCCTGACATGTATGAAATTTTCTGCAGAGTGAGCAAAAATATAATCGCACGGCTAGTACGAAGTATAAATAAGCAGTTTGCCAGTTTTTAAGTGCTGTTGTTGAGCTCCATTCAAAATATCCTCATCATAAAAACTGTGTGAATGAACATTTGGTTGAGCGTCTGTTGAGTCAGTGAGTGGCAGCTTTTGCACAGAGCTGCAGGCCAAAGATCTTGGTATGCCAGGTCCTTTGTTTAGAGGACTTTTTTTTTTCATGCATGCCAGGCGGAGCAATCCAGACAGCCCACAGGGGTCATCAGAGGAGGGAGGAGTTTTGATTATGATCATTATTCGGTAAATAAGATGTCAACAAGGTGTTTCCTTGACACCTTGTTGAGTAAAAGGAGGAAGGTGCAGAAATGAACGCCCCCTTCTCAATGGGCCCTCTAATCTCCTCTTTCATGTCCCATCTCGTCTGAAGGGTTTCAGCCTCGGCTGCCATGTGCGAGTCCGCCTGGGCCTGGCACCTCTTACTCGCAGGTGGGGTGAGTATCCTGGCAAGCATGTGTTTATAAAACCCACTTGTTTGGGCACAATACTTGAACTAACTTCTTTTGAGAGAACAGTGTGAATCTGTGCAAAGCCTTTTCCCAAAGTCCTTTGGAAGGCGACGGCCCATTGAGAGCAGAGAAGAAGGGATTACCTTCCTCGACAGTGGTGCATTTCCGAGAGAGCTGATTAGCTCTGCATTCATTGTTAAATCGAGCAAAGGAAGGCCCTAGAGGAGTGAAAGGACCCAAATAGGTGGGCCCAGAAATAAAACAGCCGCAGGAAGCCTTGCACAGGCAACCCAAAGTTTTCCCAACATTTCTTTCCCCCACTTCTGAGGAGGTGCGGCGTGAAAAAGGAGATTAGCATACAAAATTAGAGGCGGGATGATTTTTTGAGGGCAACTTGCCTCATGCCCTCCACCCCCACGGCCCTGCTCCGCCTGGACAAAGTTAATTAAACTAGTATTAAACAGTAAAGAAACTTCCAAGCGCTGAGTAGTGAGGGGGGCTCTTTGAGGATTACCATGATGAGGAGGAGAACGGGAGGTATTTGTTGAGGCCAGATTGAGAAAGGCGTGATGGAACGAAGAGTACACTGGAAGGTTTTCCTTTCTGGTTGCTTTGGACCAGCGTGAGGGAGAAAGGTTGTGTTTACTGCAAATCATCAGGTATTAATGTCACAAAGAGCGTGTTGAAGAAGGATGAACACTTTCCACAGGCTGAATGATGAGTAAGATTGAAGCATTTATTACTTTCCACACATTTTAAGAGAAGACGAACCACAAAGGGCAACTAACGACAAAGGAAAAACTAGAAAATGCTGTGAAATAAATTAACAATGTACAGTACAAAGTGCTTCATTTAATATACAATTAAATACAACAAGAGGGCAGCAGGGGTCAGGGCGAGATGAATGAAATCTGGCGGTGAAATTTGAAATATACAAAGATTACTTCTCGGCTGACAGACTAGTTAAGAAGTGAAACTCTTAACAGTCGTGAATTCGAAAGCTAAATATGATTATGCCCAATAGTCAAAGTCTACTGTAGTTGAATGTTTTCTTGTGTAAAAATAAATAAACCAGACTGCGGGGAATTTTAACTTCAGAGAAGGACTCTTAAAATGCTTTGAAATGACTTTTTAAAAAGATGTAAAAAGTATAAAAATATATCTTAAATACATATTTACCAAAAAAATCTACAACATGTTTGACCCTCCACTTCTCATCACACACTGTCTTTAACTTTCAATATAAAACTGACAAAGAAGATGGTCCCAACTTTCTTTTTTCTAAGTTTTGTCCAGAATAAAGTTGCAATGGTACAAAATCGACAACAGAAGGTGAATGCTCAGTGCTTCTTCCTCAGTCTGAGGTTCTTCCTGCGGCTTCCTGCGCTCTCATTCCTTCCCCTCGGACCTCCTTTCTTCACGCAGAAGTATTTGGTCACTGTCTTTCTGCACTGCTCGCACTTCACCGCGCAGCACCAGTGGAATTTACAATTACAGCTCGATACCATCTCGGCTTTGCGCTCCTCCACAGCCAGCCCACACTCCCCGCACAGCCTCTTGCAGCTCCGCTTCTCCCACTTGCTCAAGTTCTTGCCTTTCTTGAGGCACTCTCGGCCCTCCGTGCCCGGCAGCCCCAGCGTGCGGTTTTCCAGGCAGTAGTCGGGGGAGTCCTCGAGGTGGACGAGTTCTTTACGGGAGATGGAGCTGAAAGTCTCTGCGATGGCTCCTCGACTGGCTGCGCTGTTACCTGCTCCTCGGAGGAGGTCCACCTTCAGAGCGCGGTGGTACTTCTCCTTCAGGTAGATCCCCACCTCCCTGAACTCTGGAAGCTGCAGCCAGCAGGTCTGAGTGGTGCAGCTACCTGAGACACCGTGGCACTTACACGTCCTCTGCATGGTCCCTTTAACAGCCTGGACATTAAAAAAAATACATATATATATTTAATATTAACCTCATTAAACGTTATCTATAGCTAAAGAATATCACTTCTATATGACAGAAAGTTTCAAAACACATTTATTTGTGTGTAGGCTGATGTGCGTGTTAAAGACAGGATATCCATTGTCTTTTGATTGATGTGTTGTCAAATTAACTGATTATAAGTCTTCCAGTTAAGTAAAAAAAAAGAGGATGAATACACCGAAAAGAAAAACTGATAGCTTCAAGGGCCTTTGCTGAGTGTCTTTGTCGTCCTCAGTGTCTCCTGACTTTCCTCGACACAAAAACAGCTGCCGTTTGAAAAGGAAAACGTTTTTCTTTCCTCCGGGACGGGATGAACTTTCCCTGGAGGTGAGGCTGAATCAAAGTTTCACATTGAGCTCTATTGTCCCTCCAGAAGAAATGGGAGTATTTATTTAGCATGTTCATTATCAACATGTTTTTAGTGCGAGAAGAGTCCTATTGAAGGGAGACATAAAAAAGGAGTTTTTCTCTCTTTCTAGCCCCATTTTTTTCTGTTACAATGATGCTCCAGGTGCCGTGGGGATCCCCGGGCCCGACAGGGGGGAGCAAAGGCACCGTAAACAAAGAGCACTTCAGCTGCATGCCTGTGGTCCCCTCAGACTCCCCCCTGGGGCCCAACAAAGACCAACATAAATGTGGGATCCTTATTGCAAGAATAAAAACTAAACACTTATTTTAAAAAGCAGCATAATACAGAACGCTGTGCGATGTCTGGCTCTGCAGGATCTCTAATTAAAGCTTGCACCAGTGATCCTGAGATTCTGGAGTAGAGGTATTGTCGTAAAGGGCATTCAGCGGTGGTAAATAGGCCCTTCTGGTACACCGAACACACTGTTATTATTGGGGACGAGTGGCACCTCACTTATAGCGACGTGAAAGGGATGCTTGGGTGGCACACTCAGGGTTATTCTGAGCAGGGAAAAATGATTCAAAAGGTGCTTCACACGGTGGAATCAGTTGGAGGGCTGGAGGATTCTCAACATTTAATGGGAGCTGCCACTCAGTTTAAATACAGTAAGGCTCCAAATACAGGCAGAAACATTCAACTGGGGTTGAGAGTGTTTACTGTACCTTACGGCCGGCCTCGTTATTGTGAAGATTCATCGCCGCTCGTGCATCCTGCCCGGTCTCCAGAGCATCCACAAACTGTTTGGAAATGGCCTCACCGAAGCCGACGTTGTCACTACAGCCGCCCCACAACCAACCGTGACCACCTGTCAGACGGGAGAGGCGCTCAGATTAATGTGTTGTGCGATTAAAGGCAATTAAACTTCTGTTTCGATTTGTGAGTTCCCCTGACCCCTTTGTCCGTTCCTGCTGTCGTCGCAGCCGCAGTTGTCGAAGTCTCCGAGACTACAGTTCCTCGTCAGAGTGTACATGACTCCGGCGGAGCTGATAGCGTGGACGAACGCTGTCTCACGATTGGCTGATGACAAAAAACAAACATCTTAATCCCAGATTAGTAAGACACTGAAGGGTTCGATTCATGTTCTATGAGGGTGTAATGTTTTGTATTTTATTTGATAGTATCATAATATAGTTCAAGTTGAGTTAGTTCATTAAATCATCTTAACCCGTTCTTTTATTGTATGAGAGAGCTGAAAATTCAGGACCATAACACCATGAAACTCATTTTCTACTGCTGAACACATTAGGCTTTAATAAGCTGCATACAGACGCAGGGATTCTGGGGGATGTTGTGATACGGATTAGGGTGTTTGTTTTGCCTCCGGCAACCGTGCTGACTGTAAGTATCCCAAAGGGAGGGGGGGCGATAAGCAAACATTTCTTCTCCTCAAAGAGATAAACCCTCCTCTCTCGCACAAAAACTCGCAACAAACAGAAACACGCAGCTACAAAACATATTGGGAAGTGACATCAGGAGAGCATCTCCCTCAGATTGAGGGTCATGAGGTTCAGGGAGAAGGGGGGGAAATCAGGATTTACCGCTGCGCAGGCTGCTGTGCGTGGACAGCTGCAGAGCTCTCTCGGGGCAGTTCCAGCGGTCCCATGCAAACTGGTATTTGCACTCTTCGATGCCGCTCTGAGCTCCTGCTGCCACACTGCTGGAGTAGATCAGGTACGCCTGCAGCCAGAGAGACATGGGGATCTTAGAAAAACACAAACATATGCTCAAGACGCATCACTGATGGGATGGTTTTGAGGCATCTGGCACAATTTCATACAAAGATAGCAAAAGACGTGAGCAACCAGCTGTTATATCCAAATCACTCAGTTGAAATAGAAATTATTTAAAAAATGGAAGAAGTTTGAGGCCAGCGGACAGAATTCAGAAACTTAGTGAGTCAAAGCAGCTTTGTGGCTGTTTCAGAAAGAGATTCAGGGTCAACTGACTCAAAGTGTGGCTGTTGAAGACGGCCAGGAGGGGTGCTAATGATTATTTTAAGCCTCCTTCACTGGTGTCTTCTTTGACTTCTCACCTTGAGAATAATCTTTTTAGAATACGATGAAAAGGCCAGAGTGAAAAACGCCCATTTTACCTTTTTGAATAATTAGTAGATTTTTATAACTGCTTTTAATTTTGAGACTGAGATCGTATAATTTGGAGGCAACACTGAGAACTTCCATGCACGCAACAACACTTTACTCTCTCCGCTCTTTAATTCGATTTGGGGCTCCCTTTAACTGGTCTGATGTGTCCTCGGCTCTCGCCCGCAGCTCTGCTGCTTCTTCAGACTGTGTGAATGATAATATAACTAATATGTCTCAAGTGGCCTTTGGGAAGATGGAGTACCTCCTCTTTCACAGGGGTCCGGCTCACTAATGATGACCACCCACTACAGCTGTGCCTGCCCCGGCCTCTTAAAACATTCAACCGGCAGATACACAGAGCCTCTGGATGAGGTCAAGTGTATGACAGAGGGAGGGGGGGATCACAAAGGGGCCGAGTATATCACTGATATAACAGACAGGTGCCAATACACTTGAGTTAAGATATCGCAGGGAAAACATGTAAGCCCACACTCCCCCTCATTCTCTCCCTCTCTCTGTCTCTCTCTCTGTCTTTGGGGAAAAAGACGGGGACACAGATCAAAAGAAAGTTGGCTTACCTTGGGTCCAGTCATCAGGAAATTATTCACTGACCTGGAAAAGGAGAAAGCTTATTCACTCAGGGAAGCTCAGTGTCCTCCACAAATTCCTCCACTAACATCTCTCATTAGTGCGCTTTGTAACATGTTAAACCATGACACCACACTAAACCTCAGTGAAAATATCTCTGGATTTGTTCTAAAGCTTTTTTTTAGATAAGAAAAATAGGATACAACCTGAAGGAATCATGTGCAGGGCGATTATTATTTAAGCTTTACAAACACCAATTTGTGAAACATGCTTTTAGTGTTTAAACTGTAGTAACACACATTTAATTTCCATCAGATTTGATGCGTGTGCTAAGAAGTCAAGAATGAGGTGTTTGCATGTTGTTAATAAAATGAATTTCCCTTTGAGATCATCTGTAGCTCCACTCTGGGAATAAGCTGCAGATGTTCATGGGAGTTTTCTAATGCTTCACAATATATCTAAAGGGCTTTTGTAATTCATTTACTTAAATTAAAAGCATGCATCCGTTCTAACCCCTGTAACCGGCACCACTTTTTCTGGAAATCTTAAAAAGTGAGGCACATAAAAGCGATAAGTTAGCCTGTAACTGAAGCTCAAATAATATTTATATTCCAGGATGCCAGTATGAATATCGTAAACCCTCAAAACTACTTGTGTCTCTTTCCCAAAGCCTGAAAATCTGTAGTCATGAATGTACAGTTGAAAGCAAACTGGTTTTACCCAATTAGTATAGAGTTTCAGTGTTTTTCAGCTATAAATGAACAGATTTTGGTCAATATTATCTTAAAATAAGCAAGGTAAATATGAGCTTTCACAACCTGTCAACACAAAAGCTGTTCCTAATGGCTGAAAATTGATCAATACAGTAAAAGAAATGGTGTGTATGCGTTTTTATAGCCATAACTTAGGGTATGTAAACACTTAATGAAACATTAATAGTTACTCACTGATGGATTTAACAAAACAATAAATCAAAGTAAGTCCCTAATAAAATAATTCTCACTTCATTCACCAAATTTTTATAGGATTCATTTAAAACTGGTCATAAATACTCTTTCAAATATGCTGTCATGATTTAAGAGAAAATAGATGAAGAGGGGAAATGATTTTGCTGCATACATGGCGACATTTGCCTCTGCAGAAACGGCGTCTGTTCATGCACATCATCAAGAACCCAAATTAACCTGCAAAAACAGCTCTAGTTCATGATAAATGTAACTCACCAGCAGTAGCAACACCTCATGTTAGCCAGCAGAATGAAGATGTAATAGAAAACCTCCAAATGCATGAACATCCTGACAGGTGAGGGGGATCCAGTCCAGAGCCTGCAGACGGTCCAACGATGGAGAGGAAACTGAGGTAGCAGCACATGAAACTTCTTCAGGAGGCTTCCAGGATTCAAGGAGGGGGCTCTGAAATGGAGCTGCTCTCGTCCCCAACAAGAGATTATCTGCTTAATTAAAGATTTTCCCCCTTCTTACTCTCTGGGCCAATCAGAGGTTTTGCACCGAGGAGAGACTGAAATGATCAAAAGGGCACCCTGGGCCTTCAGGGCCGGCCAACGGTGGGCTCCCTGCCTCCATTCAGCAGCAAAGGAAGATCTGTTTAATCCTATAGGAAAAGTGTAACACTGATCCCCCGAATTCCTGCTTAGAAAAAAAGAGTTTATTTAAACTATCTAACGCGGAGGGATTAGGGGAAGATAGTCATCTGGATGGCGAATTGTTTGCTGGATAGGAACATAAAATAGATCCATATCGTCTGTTGCTGCGGAAGTATTTCGTGTCTTGACGAAGGTGATTCAATCAGTTTATCGACCTGGAACACGAAGAGGAGCTTGAGAAAGAAAAAAAAAAGACAGACAAATGCTGTTTGTTTTTTGTTTTTGTTTTTTTTTACTTTATATTCATAACTCCGCCAGTTGAATAGCCTATGATTAGTAATTTTTTTGTCATTAAATTTAAAGTTCTATCTATTTTTGAGATTTGCGGGGTTGGATTTGATCGCTTTCATTTTATTTCCGCGTGATTTTTTTAACTCCAGTTTTTTTTTTTTTTTTTTTTAATTGACATGAGTCTTTCCTGTCAACCTGCCATGTGCATCTCATTTATTTATTTGTTCGGATCAGATAGAATAAATTCCCCTGAGCAGGCAAACTCAGGATTCAGCATGGACTGAATGCCATTGATTAGATAGGCTATGGGGACATTTGCATCGCTAATCCAGACGGTCCCTACCTAACACTGGATAAAGGGTTATTCCCCACTAACCCCGTCTGACCCGTGAGGACCCTTCCCTCAGACTCAGGCAGCCCTCTTGCAATCTTCTTGTGTGCAAATTAGGATTAGAGAAAAAAAAGTGATTTGGAGGGTGAAGAGGGGAGGCTGAGGTGGCTTCTGAGGGATGTTTTTGGATTAAGATTCAAAGAGGAATGACAAGTTAAAAGAGTTATCAGCAGGATCCAGCACATTTTTTGTTGACTATTTCCCCCGTAACCAATTTGACTACATAGCTGCAGCAACACAAATTTAACATCAAGGCATACATGTTTCCAGTTACTGAACTGGTTGTAATGAGCTGTCTGATTTCAAACAAACAGTGTGACTAATCATCATCACACTGAGGTGTTAATGCCATGGAGAGCTGTGGCCTGACAGTCAGCAGCCAATAGACAGAAGGCTGATGTCACTGTTTGGGCAGCAGAGATCAGCAGTGGTGGGGCCACTTACAGTGGCTACATTACAAAGAGACAGAAATTGTGGCTGTAATCTGTAACAGGCTGCTGCAATCTGGGAGAAAAACAACAATTGAGACATGCAGATTGCACCCAGTGCTTTTTACACACAGCACAGGACTCATGCACTGTGGTAAAGGTCGGTGTTTGACTTGCAGTTGAGGAGTTGAGCAGCAGAGGGAGCAAGTTCACAGATCCACCAAAAGGTTTAAGGATTCAAGGGTTTTTATTTGCCATTTCTACATAGACCAACACTCCAGACACATGGGAATTCTTGTGCAGGGCTCCCTCAGAGTCGACAATATCAGAAAATTTAAATAAAGAATATAAAACAATTTAAATAAAGACTATAGAAAATACTATACAAGGGAGGTAATGTATGGATGTATGATCTAGCATGAGTTGATACTTTTGAGTTGATGGTTGATACATTACAGGGGTGAGGGGGGGCTTTGATACTTGTCATGGTGTGGGTATGTGGGAAATAACTTGACTTGTGTACTCCTGCTAAAATGAGGAAGCCAATGGAGGCTTCATCTCATCTCAACACCTACAGGAGTAGAACTGATGTCCCGCTCTGTGGAGTGCAAAATAAGGATCCATCCAGATCTATCCAAATCATTCTCCATTGTTCTCTGTGACACAGAGGTGAATGTGTCTGAGACAGACTGTGCTGAGGAGGACGCTGATTTCTCATCTGATGACAGTAAAATCGTTGACCCTCCTGTTGTCTCTCAACCACCAAAGATAATATGGTCTCTTTCCCCACTTCAACATGGTAGACTTTGAAATAAAACATACCACTCAGTATCTACAGTGATCTGTCTTCTTGAGGAACAACAGCATGTGCAGCTTTTTTAAAAAAAGTATGTACACTAGTGACATGGGGGTAGCAAATCTTCAAACTGAGATGCACGCAAGATAAGTGAGGAGAACACGCGCAATAGATCCCCATCAGTCCTGGCATGTAGACAGGAGACACGAGAAATGTCAGAGCTGCTGTGGCTCCCTCATGTCAGCACAAAGATGCAGATTTAAATACATTTCATGGCTGAAATGTATCATCTTTATCTTGTGCTTCCATCTCACAGCTGACTGTGTACAGCTCTCACTGCCCTGGGAGAGGTCTCTATATTGCAGTAAATATGGTAAAATTAGTAGTTCTTCATTAAGTCATTACTCAATTATGAGTTGGACATGAATAGTATGATCATATTTTTATTCAGTATACAAATAAGGGGTATTACAGAATTCCAACAAAAAAAAAAAAAATCAACAAACATACTTTGTCACAAGTAAAAAATTTGGTTTATTTACGGTACATACAGCGAGCAAAAACATTCTTCGAAAAATGTGCCATTTTTTAAGGCGTTCAAACTTCAAGAAGTTAACACTGTAAAAAATCGTTGCTCTGTAAAAGAGGGAGTTCGACAAATATTACAACAGTTTGATTAGTGATATCATAGCAAGGTTGGACAAAGTTAAAGAGCAAAGTGTTTGGTTACAGAAAAAAAAGTAAATGATAGTAACCAGTTGTTCACTTTAAGACTCGTTGAATGGTCGCTGTTTTTGTTTTCATCTTAAATAAATGAGTTCAGGATATACAGAGACAGTGACCACACAACTAGACTCGCGGAAAGAAAATTAAGCCCTAATTTTTTTTTTTACCCCAAACTTTCACTTTTAATCTTTTAAACAGGTGCAAAACCTTCATAAGGCATTCAGGCAAGAGTCCTGACATGTCAATATATTGCACTGTACAAAAGGTAAACACACCTCCTGCTCGTGCCTCAATGGCCTTATCTGAGGGAGAGGGAGACCTTGTAGCCGACTGTTTTTCAAATAAATGCAGGTCAAAAGAAAATCTCTTCTTTTTGGAATAAGAAACGCCTTTCTGTGTTTCAGTCTAAGGGGGTCATGATAAGTATGACATGGCTGCATCACTCAAAAAGAGGTACGTTCAGCATCAAGCCCAAAAACGTGATCTTCATTAGAGCCTCTTGAACAGTCAGAGGCAGTGATAGGGTGCGAGAGGAACCCAAAGACTGTTCACAGCATCTAAACTGTATTCAAATCGAAACAATGATACTGAATGCTGCCATGGCGTACGATCACAGCATCTTATGATTTCGTGAGGCTGGCTTACAAAAAAATAATAAGGAAACCGTAGCTTGAAAAAGACTAAATCAGGTTGAAACCAAGCAGCTCTGCCTGATGTTAGAGTGATAGGCCTGTTGAGCAGTTTCACCATTTGGAGGTTTCAGTAAAGCTTCAAAGTGCCAAAGACTCGTAATAAGTAGCACGCTAACAAATTAGACATACAGAAGATTATTCTGTTTACTGCTTTTACACACCACTTACACAGACTCGTTTGGTTGCCTTATACTGCAGAGAGAGACTTAGATCTCAATTAATTGATTTTATTCTCTTTGTGCCTGTGTTATGGCAAAAAAAGCTGTGCTTGCACATGTAGCCAAGTGTGTGGCTCTGGCTAACTGTTGGTGAGGATACTTCAAAACTTAAACAAGACCCATACAATTCACAGAAAGCCAATATTAGTCTCAGGAAGAGGTTTAACTTATAATCAAAAGCATGAATAACCCTCCCTTCTCCTGCACCTCTGAATGCTGCTATACCTGTTGCTACCTACTGTCTTGAACATGTTTGTTTTGATATAGAGTTATGACGGTAGTGCCTATCAGCCACTTTTGTAGCTTAGGTCACCTGTTCGCTGGATGCGAGCGGTGACAACCTCCTTCGACACCCTCTTGCAGTCCGTGGCCAAACCCAGGAAGCACATGAGGTCTATGAAGGCGGTGGTAAAGTTGAGCTTGCAGCCAAACTCACTGGTGGCGTAGTCGAAGGGGAAAGTGTGATGGTAGTTGTGGAAGCCTTCACCTGGAACACAAAACCAATGGAACAAAGTTTAAAAAATGAATTTCAAACTGCTATACAAAAAACATAACTATAGGGACAGGAGCTGGAAACTAGTGTTAGCCATGATCAGTACATGCATCAGTTATTCCAGCTGTTTTTTAACAGGAATTGTAAACACCGACTGGCTTTTGAATCAGATTATAAAAACCTGAAACCACATCTTAAACCACACATTAACTACCTATTTTACTAAAGCCTGGTTTGTAGCTCTGTAATACTCCACCTACACACTTACAGGCAGACTGGCTGCTCCTCATCCCACTACCTTTTTCTGCACAGAAAACTATGGCGACTCTGAGCGTGTTGTTTTAAACTGTGGCTTATAAATGTTGCTGTTGATAATACAGCGATTATCACAAAGAAGAATGTAGAGGGGGTGCTTTTGAAATGGCACATACGGTTGATTTACTGCCGATGGACTGTGGTTGTCAGAAATGTAGATGTGGGACTGTAGCAGCATTCTTGTAAGTGATGAATGCTACATGCAGCGTGCACTGCAAGGGTTCTGCGCTGAGCTAAGGCATAGGCTACAGCAAGTATACACCATAGACTGTATTATGAATGGACGTCATCTCCATGACGTCACCCGTCTGTTTCTGAAACTGAGTTTTGAAGCTAATCGGTTAGAAAGGCCATATTGGAAATAGGGCAGGCTTAGAGGCTGTGTTCGCATTCAGGGGCTGCATCCTTCGTGGACCGCATTTGAAGGCCAATTACGTCACAACTCTGCACAAAGGCAGTCCAAATTCGAAGGCTCCTTTAAATGCAGCCGTCTTTTTCCCTCTTTTTGGAGGACTCATTGCTACTATCTTTCGTGGCCTCCCAAATCTCAAGATCCTTTGCCAACCGCTGCTCAGTCCCAAAATAGAGAGGGAAAATTGCACAGTGGTGACATCAAGTGGCATCGATATTGACTTTTAAAACATAAGTATTGAGTTTATACTCAGGAAAATTGGATTGGAAAACCTTCAAATTTTAACTCTCAGTTAAAATATGTAAGGCTGGTAATGCATTAGTATATGGTATAAATTTGCATTATGTTAAGTTAAACATTTTGATTGAATACAGAATTTAGGATTATGATTAGGTGGCAGAAATCGTGACTTAAGAGTAAGGGCGGGAACATCTGTTGATGCAACCAGGAAATAATCTGAAGGGTAGACAGTCCTATTTGACAATGGAAGGATTCCCCTTCAGAGGCCGGGTCCTTCGAAGGATGCAGCCCCTGAATTTGGACACAGCATGAGTCTCCACACTAACAGCTACAGGATGCCTGTCAGCCACTGAGCTGAGCTGAGCCTCTGATTGGGCGAACTGGCAATCTTAATATCTTCTAAACTGCCGAGTTAGAGAAGAAATTCACCTCCTGTACAGAGTGCACTGATAGAGGATTGTTATTCAGACAGAAGACATTTTTTGTACCAAGCTGTAAATATGTTTATTTCTGCTGTGAAAATGGCTTCTTTTGGCTGGGTGTGTATGTGGTTTCTGGTATTTTGGAGCCAGCCTCAAGCCGACGTGTCGAACTGTAGATTTTATCACTTCTGTACAGTTGGTATCCTAGCTTAGTCACCTCTAGTGTCTTGTGACAATAAAGAAGTCTGTTTGTATGGTTTTATATCAAATGTAATACCTATTTTTACCTATTGAGCCTGACTTGAAAATACATCAGTGAAGGGAGCAGCTCTCTTCATAACCTTGACTAGTGATGCTGAATTTTTCTGCACGTCTATTTTCATGTTTTGGTTCTGGGGGCCATGACAGCGTAGGTATTATTAGCGTTCTTAATACATGGAGCTTACAGAGCTGGGGTCTGTTGCCTGGGCAATGCTGTTCAGGTGGAAGCCACTGGAGCCATGGGATTTAACTCATCACTCAGGCATAAGTGTTGGGATGAGGGAGGGTTTCTTCACTGAGCACTGTTGTCTTGGTTAATTTAAATTGTGTTTTAGTGATAACTTATGTATGCTTCAATATTTTAGGTGTTTTAAGACTTAAGGTTATCATTAAAAACTGTCAGGTTGGAACATAAGAGACGAATTGTTCAACTGCAAGTTTTTTATGACTCCGCTTTCTAAGAATGTAATGTCTACAGTTTCTGGGTGCTTTGGAACAAGAAAGTAACATGGAAAAAATGTTTCAGCTAATTAAGATGGCACAGTAGGTGAGACTAACAAGGTGAAAATTGAGCACACAGTTCTTCACAGCTGCAAGAAAGCGCTCATGAAGCTACAGAACAAATATTTCCCTTCCAAGCTTGGTAGAAAAAATTATGTTGGTTCAAGTAAGACGGCCTGTAATACAGTTTAACTCAAACAACGTCCCCCAGTGTTATGCAATCATCAGTTAGCTTGTGAACTTAGCGCTGTTTTCAGACAACAATGCTTAGTTCTGTTTGCAGCATCAAGCCCCCACAGTGTCAGCCACCACCAATAAAGCTATGACTCACAGGAAACAATGATACTGAAAATAACATTCAACATCAAATGCCTAAATTCACAGTTAAGTAACAGCTAAGAAACAAAGTTTAAAGCTAACAGTCACAAATGCATAATAAACATAAAGCACCTGATTAGCACACCAAGAAACTACAGATGAAGGTATGATGGTGAATGATGACCGTGCTGTTTCCTTACCTATGGCACTGAAAGCGACCAGTGGGTTTTCCCTGGGGTTAATGCTCTTATCATACGGCCTGTTGCCCCATATGTGCGCAGCGCTGTTCACCAGCCAGGAAGCGTTGAGAACCAAAGTGTACCGCAGCAGCCCGGGGACAAAGTATCCAACGACCAGGGACTCTCCCCAGAAGTACCAGGGCACCAAGGTGGGCACGAGGAAGCAGAGAATCACCACAGAGAGCTTGTAGTGCCTGAGATGAAAGAAGAAATTTTATCTTATGTAAATCTAAAATAGTCTGGTTAATTATTTCTTCTTTAATATTATTCTGAGTTTTGGTAACAGGCCTGAGAAAAATGCAACCAATCTTCAGCTTAGGAACCCTGCAAAATGTGAAATAAAGTTGCCTGAGATAGGCCAATACACATTTTGAGTAGTTTAATATGCATTTTATCAGATTTACAGTTGAAAAAAGACAGGAATTTAACTTTATTTGTAAAGTTACTACAAGAAAATGGCACCGATTTGGTGGAATGGCCTTTATCTGGTTTTGTTACAGACTTAGATTTAAATGGATTCTTCTTTATAAGTTACTGAAGCAAACAAGAACATCAGCCACACGTATGGTTATTTCTGTGTGGTATTTCTATTATGTCAAAAACCCCTGGAAGGCGGTGGGTGATGGAAGAAGTGTCAAACAGCCTTTTTTTCCGCCAGCACAGACTGGATGAGTCATACATGTGACTGTTTATGAAGGGGAGGATGTGCTTTCATGTAAAACACAACCAAAATATTAATACTAACGTTTCTACATGATCTATAAAAGAAAACAATTATGATTGAGTACACTACAGAAGCAACTAATGGTCACATTTTCCACATCATAGATTCAAATTAAGTGAGTTTCCGAATGAGCACCAAAACTGACAAAATCAAAATTCTTTACTAAATTTTTTTCGTCCACCTTAACCCACTCTTTGTTGGTACAAAAAGCTATTTTAAATCATTATCCTGCAAATATAAAACCAATATCTTTATCCATGTTGAGAAAAAGGTTTAAATAAAGTATTTTTATTCTGCCATGAGGGTAAATATAAGCATACCAACATAATTATCTCTACTTTTTTCACATAAATTTGCAGTAAACACTCGAAAGACGGCTCCGTGTGTAGCTCCAGTCAAAGTTAATCTCCCTGAGAAGGAAATCTGGGGCTGTTTCCAGGAAGGAAAAGATGTCGTCAAATGACCACTGCCTGGTGGTCAGTTGATCTTATAAGCATGGTCGCACTGACCTCCAATTTAAAGGCAAATGGTGCACGTCCAGCCAAGAGTAAGTGTCAATTTTCATGTTTGTATTTTTGAAAGCTGGCTATGATGATTTTTTTTTTTCATAGAGATCCAACCTTGTTACCAAGAAAACTCTCGCTTTTATTTTCTATATTTTTCAACACTGTGTAAATTAGGTAGTTTTAATATTCTGCAGGCAGATGCAAATAGAATAACCCCTCAAAATCCTCCTGAAAAACAAATTAATCCAAAATAGCTCCACCGAAGACGAGATCAAAGCAGAATACTAATGAAGGGTGTCACCTTGTAAACTCAGAACCTCTTGGTAAACAGTCCGTCAGTTGATAACATGAACTGTTTGGTTTAAATCTTCTGAGCTCATCTCAGACAGACTTTTTTGCTTTGAACTGCCAACTCCAAACCATCTCCAGGTGATTATTTTCTTACCTTCTCTGGAACATAACCACTTCATCTGCCTTGAGGTCTGACAGTTCCAGCTTCTTGCCCTTTTCAATGACGTCAGGATGTTTACGAACCAGCAGCCAGCCAATGTGGGCGAAGAAGAACCCCCGTGTGGCATTGTGAGGGTCCGCGTCTGTCTCTGAGTACTTGTGGTGGACACGGTGATCCCTCGCCCACTCGTAGATGTCGTTCTGTTCACGAGAGATGGGCAGAGATAGAGGATTATGTGAGGAATACAAAGGCCGTACAGTGTGGTCAGATTGCCTGAAACATATCAGGAAAAAAATATCCCTCAAATTACACAATTTCCTTCAAAATTATGGAAATACTAAAATATGACCACTTTATTTTTACAAGTTAATGTGACAAAAGCTGTGCATCAAATCACTTCTTAATAATTACTTTTTACCCCCTTCCCAGTTTTTGAACTATCACTTGATGAATGCAACATTGCTGGACAATCTTGCATATTTAGCAGTGCTAAATTTGGCTGCCTTGGTTTTACTTTTTTTTGTTAAGAAAAATGATTAAGCATAAGTTCACTTCCTGTTTTTCTTAGATATTTATCGGGCTCAAAAACAGGACCTTGAGGGTGAAATTTCATGCCAGCCATGTGTTAATGTGCGCTAGTATGACAATAAAGCTTCTTGAATCTACTTTGGGATCCTCTTTGGACCCCTGAGATGACAGAGTCCTCGTGTGAGGATCTTCAAAGGGTGCTGAAACAGATTGAAATTTAAACTCCTCTTTATGACCGGCAAAAGCAAACCAGATCATCAGCAACAAGATTTCAATTTCGTTGTTTTTAATGCTCATCACCAATGGAGGGAGGCGGGTGTCAGGCAAGCACGCCAAAATCAGCTTATTCCACAGCCAATGTTAACAATGACTGATTCATTTGACTGATAAAATAAAGCAGGGTGACTTTTTTGTCAGAAAACACTAATTTGGGATGCTGGTTTGGTCTTGGAACGTCGTACACCACATGTGCAGAGGTCTCTCTACAAGTTTCATACTCGTTTCACTGTCCTATTCACATAATGAAGGCATGAAACTAAAGAAGACACTGCCACAACATGTACAGAAAGATAAAAGGCACAGTTTCATCCATACTTTGTCCAGAGGGGGCGCCAAAATGCAAATTTATGCATCAAAGTGCAATTTCAAAATTGCTTATTTGAAGCACATGATATATATTAAAGGTGTGTTTCAGGTTGATATCATATGATTGTTACATCCATGCAGGCTTCTTTCCCAACAATGACAAATTAACTGTGACAAAGTATCATAATGATATTTTTGAGTGTTATCAGTTCTTTGAAAACATAAAGACGTAGTGATCTATGCTAATTTTGCATCCAATGACACACAGTCCAGTCCTTATGTCCCGTTTTCTGAGGGCTCAGAGGACATACAAGCTTGTTACAGAACATTCCCCTGCTCCCTTTAGTCTGTAGTCATGAAGATTAGATGAACACATGAGCTTTGTTGTTGCCACAGAAGAATTGTAACCACTGATCATAAGACTTCTCTCAAAACTCAAAAGACCTCTTCAGTGTGGGTTGACAAGAGACTCAAAGTTTCCACTTCATTATTCCCACCGAGCACATTTTTATATCACAATATCTTGTTTGAACATGTGCTTGTTAAACTCAGGGTAGACCAGCCCCATTCAGAGGATTAAAGTGCCCCCCCCCTCCTTGTGTCAAAGTCTGCAAACTCATGTCTGTGTTGAAGCTGGTCTACATGGGGACACATTTTTAGATTTATTCCCAGTTTTACCTGAAAAGCCATGGAGTTGGCGAGGGCGAGGAAGACTCGCAGGGGAAAAGAAGCCTTGTAGGATCTGTGGCTCCATAATCTGTGCACACCTGCAGTCACACCGAGCCCGCTGATGAGGTAGCACACTACAGCTGGAAGAAAAGGAGAGAGGTGAAAAGGACAGTTATCTTAGGGGAAAAGTGTCGCCTCTGCACTAAGATTAATTTTCCTCTCTTGAGAGCAGAGTCACTGGGACATCATGTCCTTTCCATTTCAGCCAGGCCTTTTTATACAGAGAGAAGTGAAATGTGTGCAGATATGGGAAGGTGGGAGCACACAGGTCTGCCCTCACACTCTTTGTTGTTCTAAAACCGCTGAATGTGTTTCTATGTGAAGCCCAGACAAGACTGCCCAGGATTTGAGAACCGGGGGCTTCTGGCTGGTAAAGAGCGGTCTGTTGTGGTGTCACGCAGCTCACAATGGGATGTCTATGGGAATGTTGATTGTGCTTTGTCTTCCTCGCTGGAATAATATGCAGCTCAGCATTGCAAAGAGAGGGGAAAATTATGCAGTGCCAGTGTGGAAACAAAGTTGAGACTGTTCAGGAATTCATGTCATGCTGCTGTTGTCTAAATACAGGGCACAGATTCTAAACATTCAGCAACCAATCTGGTTTAAGTCACTTAAATTACACATTTCTTCTTTTTCCAAGAATCTGAAATAGTTTAAACTCACCAGTTAATTTGATACCTCAGAGATCAGCTCAACTGGTTCAGGCGCTCGCAGGAAGAGATCATTAAATTGGCAAACCCAGAGTGAGTCATACTCCATTATTCCATAAGCATGACCCCCTCCCCTCCAGCAGTTTGTACAGTGGTTAGCAACAGTCAAACAGCACGTCTCGTTTTCTTAATGTGGCTTTCAGAGGTATAAGGATGCACACCAACGCCTTCTGTGAAATATACTTACTCCAAGCAAGCGTTGAAAGCGACGCAGAGGGAAGGAGAATGAGTCCGTAAAGCGCAGCGATATGTAGGAGGGTCATCATGATGATATTTCTCCACACCAGAATCCTCCGCGGTTTGGGACCATCTTTCTCTCTGTAGGTGTCATCAAAAACATCTTCCACCGTCGATCTTCCTGCCATGGCATCCCCGTTCAGATATTTCTCATCGCCGGTCCCGGCGACGTGTTGAGTCCAGGTTTCCGTTTTGCTCATGTTGCCGAAGTGGTTCTGTAACAGCAGTGCGCAGAGGGGAAAAGGCGCAGAGATGCTGCTCAGTGAAATGCGTACAGCAGGGATGCAGGAACAAGAGAGAGGGAAGTACGGCGGCTGACTGAGAACAAGCAGGAAGCGAGATCGCGAAGTGGTTAAAGCATGACTTTAACGACCCTGATTCCAGTAAAGTTGTGTAAATGTAATTCAAAAGCGAATACAATGATTTGCAAATCCTCTTTAACCTATATTCAATTAAATAAACTACAAAGACAATATATTTATTGTTCATACTGATAAACTTAATTATTTTTCGCATATATTCGCTCATTTTGAATTTGATGCCTGCAACAAGTTCCAAAAAAAAAAAAAAAAAAAAAAAAAAAAAAGGTAGGACAGGGGCAACTAAAGTCTGGGAAAGTTGAGGAATGCTCAAAAAACACCTGTTTGGAACGTTCAGCAGGTGAACAAGTTAATTGGAAACAGGTGAGTGTCATGATTGGGTTTAAAAGGAGCATCCCTGAAATGCTGTCATTCATAAGCAAGGATGGTGCGAGGTTCACCACTTAAGAACAACGTTTCTCAACCTACAGTTGCAAAGAATTGATGGATTTCATCATCTACAGTTAATACCATCAAAAAATTAAGAGAATCTGGAGAAATCTCTGCACATAAGCAGCTAAACCAAAAACCAACATTGAATGCCTGTGACCTTTGACCCCTCTGGCAGCACTGCATTAAAAAGTGACATCATTCTGTAAAGGATATGACCATGTGGGCTCAGTAACACTTCAGAAAACCATTGTCAGTTTACACAGTTCATCCTTACATCTACAAGTGCAAGTTCAAACTCTACCATCCAAAGCCAAAGATATATATATGGAATGTGTTCATCTAAGTCGCAGTTGAAACTAATACCACCTATGATACATAAAACATTAAAAAAAGAATAGAGTTCATGGGAGGACACCACAGGGGAAGCCACCGTTGTCCAAAAAAAAGCACTTGGATGTTCCACAGCACTACCGGCAAAATATTCTCTGGACTTAGATGGAGATCGGAACACATTTAATAACCAATTTATGCAGAAATCCTGGTTATTCTAATGAATTCACATACTTTTTCCTTCAACTATAAATGTAAAAAACAACAACATAGAGTCATAACTTTGATATGTATGATGTTTTTGGAAACATTAAAAGAATTACCACTCTCAATGTCATGCTGTTAATGTTAATGTACATGTCGATACTCGGTACAACAGCACTCCCTCCAGTGCTATAAAACCTAAGTGTTTAACTGTCCTGAGCTATGCAACTAACCTGGTGTAATCATTGAATTGTTTGGTTATTTTAAGCCAGCTGTGCAAAAAGAAAAATACTTTTTTATCATTTTGTTTTATGGATGATGAAGAACTGTTCAAATTATTTTCAAATGTATATGTATGTGAACAGCACTGATATGCTATGTTAGCAATCATCTGTTTTAATAGCTCTGGACATCTGCTGACAGTGGTAACACACATCAAAATGTAAATATAATTCACAATTTTTGCATATGATAATCACTGTGCACAGAACGCCCGCAAACGCCTGCTTACCGAGGTGATACTCTCCAAACCTTAAAGACCTTAAAGAGGAAAATGCCAAAGCTGCAGGGTGTACTTAAAATGAAAAATAATGGAAGTAAGACTGTCCCATTGATTCAGCGTGACGGATGTCCCCTCATTGCTTCTTAAGAATTCATCAAAGCACATTTTAAAGCAAGTGGGGATGTTGAAAGTGATGATGCATGCTTTAGACATCCCATTGGCTGTTACCTCTATGTTTGTCCTCCCCTTTTTTGGACCAAAAGAGAGTTATATCAAAAGCAGTGTCTACAGACCTTTGTCATTCTTTTGACTAATGCTGTAAGAATGTGCAGAGAAAAATAGGGGGTCAACTCACCGGACATCATGACATGAAAAAACACTGCGTTATCTACTGAAGCCCAACTTTTGTTTCCCCTCCTGACAGTGGAGTTCAGTGTCAATTTTGATGATGAAATCTTCAGTCAATAAATGTGTGAAAGGTCAGCTGGTAAAAACTGAAAAATGCCAACTGATGTAATCAGTGTTTCTCATAAGAAATCTGGTATTGTGCAAAAAGTTACTATAAATATGCTTTTATCAGTCTGCTACACTGTAAAAAAAATGACATTTAAAATTATTTCAAACCAACCGAGCAAAAAATAGAGAAAACACTGATGTCGACGGCATACTGACTTGGTCAGTACAACAAAACCCATGTTATCAAGTTTAGATATTAAATATTTTAAATGTACTTTGAGATGATATTTTGTAACAAATAACTTATGTCTCAGGAAGAGTATTCAATACTTGTCATGCTTTTGTGGTTACAGCATTTAAAAATGTAATGGCGCTGATTTTTTAATTGGTTATGAATGGAAGAACTGTCATATAAAATATTATGACATCAACAGGAAGGCAAACTACACATTTAAACAAACATCTAAGATGTTTTAACAAGTTTAAAGCAGATTTTCTATACCAACACTTAAATGTCACAGCCCAAAATTTGAACAAAGGTCCAACTTAGCAGTTAACTGTGGCCAGTATACTTTTTTTTCTGAGTAACAGATTTATGGAAAATATATTTACCTACATAGATATATTTCAAAAGCACGGTCCATCCTGAAAATCTGATATATTGACAGAAGTTTGAGTGAAAAGTGTAGATGAGATGTGATATTTGTATTAAACAGAAACTTTAAGCCTTGTTTGAGTCATTAACCAGATCTGCAGCATGAATCATCCCATTTTACCATTATCCAATTCAGGTAATATTATCCATCAATAAATATTGAAGTATGTGACCTGAGCCTGCTTATTGTCAGCACTGTGGCTGTGATTTGAGGTTAGGTTTGTTTCTCTGTCTCTCAGTAAATCCTCGAGAGATAAAATTCTATCTGGGTCAAGGGTCAAGGCTGCCTTGATGGCATGACTGACCACACATGAAAAGCAGAAAATTAACTTGGCCACTCTCTAATCTGCAGTTTACTGAAAATTACCTCATGTTTTGTAGAAGCTCTTTATGAAACATGACTGCACCATCTACTGCCCAAACATAGGTACTACAGGGCAGAAAGTCTTGCAGAGAAACTGTAAGATCTGGGACTAAGTGTGAGAGGTTTCTGTATAAAAAATTAACAGATATCCAAATCAGTATTAATGACATCTCAATAGCTTTTTAACCCTAAACGTATCATATTTTAACATAAGTTTCAAAGACTGCTATCTAACCAGTATGTTGGTTTCCTTAAAAACCTGTTGTATACCACCTGAAAATAGTTTTCAACCCCCTTGAGGATTATCCAATCCACTACAGGCAGCTGAAGTTGTATTTTGGGCCTTTTTTATAATGGCTGTTCTCATAAAATCATCCACATACTTTTTTTTTTTTTTTAAAGAAAATCATTGCTAATATTCAAGAATTTATGGAAAGAATGACACCATATATACTAAAAACTTTACTCAAAAAGCTGCCAGAACCTCAAAAAAAATAAATAAATAAATAAAATTTCTCGCTTTTTTTGTTTTGATGGGTCTGGCTTTAGAGGGTTAACATTAAATTGAAAACTATCCTGCTGAGGAGTTTAAAGGCCCTCATATTAATAAGTATCACTCTGTTTAGGGTGTTATGTGAATAAACCACGCTCAGGCAACTCCAAGAAAAAATAAAGGTAACCTGGAGAACAGAGGACATGTCAGTCCAGCAAACTCTGAAACTGTCTGTTGGCTCATTGCACAAAATAATTTACCACCAAATTATTATTTTTGATTAAACTTTTCACTTGTAAGGCTCTTCCACTTTGTATTTTTGTTGAAGATGATTATAAACGGAATTTAATGTAGGTTTTATGTAAAAATAGGATAGTTTGTTGAGCAAGAAAAGTAACTTGGGCCTTGATTTCCTTATATCTTATATACAAAATGACAGTAAAATAAAAAAAGCAGAATGGTTAATTAATAATTTACAGAATAGTTGCAGCATCTTGACCATTCAAAACTAAAAAAGGTCATGTTAAGTCAATAAATGAACTCTTTGGGAGAATATCAAGTGGATTCTTTTTGTATGTTTTTGCACACATTTTATGACCATTAATCACACATCACGTCATTAGTCAGCCCCCCATAAGCCTCCTAAAGCAGAACGTCCTTTTAGTGATCTGAAGCCCACCTCTAAACAAAATCTTCCTGCTACCTCTCAAGAAGAAGCACCAGTTCACAGTGAGGAGTGTGTGGAAACATGTCCACAGGCACAGCCAGAGTCGGGGTAAAAGCCTTTCCCGTGAGTTTCTTTTGACGGTCAGGAGGACAGCAAAGCTCCCTGAAATTTCTCATAGCCTCTCCATCTGGTTTACAGGAAACAAACACCAACCTGCGGATACCTGGTTGGTTTCGTAGAGCTCGGATCACTCTGTAGTGCAGGCCGCCTCGAGAGGGATTCACAACAGCTGCCCTGAGATCTCCACCTGCAGAGCTCAACTGAGACATGAGACCAGGAAGCACCACCTCTGCCTTCCCGGGAATAAACTGACAGTTCAGTACATTATTGAGAGCTGCGTTGTGTCTGGCGTCTTCCACCGCCTGTTCAACAAGCTCTACACCCATAATTCTGTCCACTCTGCCAGACATAGTGATACCGATAGCACCAGTCCCGCAACACACATCCAGAAGTGTGCCACCAACTTTAGCTGTTCCTGCACACTCCCCCTGATCTGGAACACACAGATCTCTCACTGTGCGATACAGCACCTCAGCAGCTGACTGGTTCACCTGGAAGAAAGCATCCGCTGAGATACGAAACTTGAAGCCCAGCACCTGTGAATGACAAGATATCACACAAACAGTCAATGCACAATAGAGATTCTTCACTCTTCTCTGCCTCTTACATCATAAATGTATTACTTTAAGGGCATCCCTGAGTTAAAAGTGGGTGTAAGTTAAAATATGTGAATGGAAAAACCCTAGTTCTGCATTCTTGGTGTAAATTACCTCCTCGTACATGTGTGGCTGACCATAGAGGAGCTGGTAGGGAGACTCCTCATGAGTGCAGCGGGTCATTTTACTTTCCTGAAAGAACAAAGAGTCGAGCTGACAGATGGATCCAGGCCCCCGTGTGAAGAAATCCACCAGCTCAGCCTTGTGGTGCGCTACCTCCTCCGGGGTGAGTGTCTGTGGATGAAAGTACACTATAGCCATGGTGTGGCCCTGAGCGTTTGTCCTCACTGTCACTTCTCTCCAGTGGCCCCCGGTGTGGAACAGCAGGCAGGGTTCCAAGGAAGAAAGACGTACAAAGTCCTGGTAGCATCGAGCCACTAGTTTGTGCTTCTCTGGCATGTTGAGTAGATGATCACCATTGATGCAGACAATGTTTCTCTCTTTGCCTGTGCCTATGTAAAATCCAACAGTTTTGGGGTTTCCATCCACTCCCCTGTTGACAGAAAATGTAGACTTGTTGCGGTAGCCTTCCCTCACTGGAGATGGCAAGACAGGTAGTACAGGGAAGGTGAGTTTACTTCTGACAGGTGATGAGGATTGGGACTGTGTATCACTTAAAAGAAACCCACAGAGCCGAGACAGAATCCTTTCCTGGTGCTTTAGCTTGACCTCAAGTTGCTCATCATAACTCAGCCTCCACAGAGGAGTGACTGCATCAGCCAGCCTGTCCTCCCACGACAGATTATCGTTCCAAGTAGGTTTCCTCCGACCTTTTCTCTTAGATAGCTCTTTCCTCTGGTCAGCTAAAACTGTTCCATTGGTTGAAAGAAACAAAAGTTTTATCGGAGAAGCATAAAAAATCCTACGTTTGACTAATGATACTGACTTACATGTAGCTGCCAAAGCCATTTGTTGACTTTCAGTGAAGCCGTATGAATTGCTAAGTGCCGTATTAGTGACGGAAAGTATCAGCGCAACAGAAATACAAGATAATAAACAGAACTATGACAAAAATATCTGTATTCAAAACAAATTTGCTTCCGAAAACATGCTCTAGATTGTGTTCAACTTCTGTGACGTATAATTTACGAGCCCGCTCTTGTCTCAGTATGGAAGGCCGAGAGTGCCATAATTATTCCATCTCATCAAACGAGAGTTGTGTTCTATAGTAAACCATGATAATTTTGTTGTAGAAACACCACTTTAGAAACGATTACATTTTCAGATAAATGGATGGAATGGAAATGCCACCATTAACAAAGTTAACGCCTTCAGTAATCACAGTTCATTCATCTTCCAGAGTTCCTGGTGAGAACCCACACATGCATGGGAGCATGCAAACTCTGCAGTTAGGTCCACTGGACAAACCAGGATTCCAACTTTTGACTTTCTTGCTGTGAGGCAGCAGCACTAACCCTTGCACCACCCTGAGGTGCAGGGCGCAATTATACTAACAGTGTCTAGTGATTTGGTGAAAATTTAGTATGAAGTATGTTGTGTGTGACAAAGAAAAATAACCAGATTATTCTCAGTTTGGAAAACAGTCTTTGTCTAAGAAGCCATTAAAAAATGACACTAGTATGTTTTGTAGGATACTATCCAAAGCTCATTTAATCAATCAGATGAATTTTTGCAGTAAACTTGTTAATTAAAAAAACATGAATATGTTCTTTATGTTTTTACTTAGCATTATGGGTGTATTTAGTTCCCATTAATCAGTAACACATCCAGCCAGGTGGCATAAATTAAGTAATGCAGTCTATTTTATATGAAGTCAATGATCCAGACAGTTCCAATTTTTCAGGATCCCTCTGCAAAAAAAGAAAGAAAAATCTTTTATGAGTCTATAAGATGTATCTTTTATTTCAGAAAAGTCTAGTTTATTTAACTTGTAAATGTGAGAAAATGACTTGTGAATTTAAAAAAAAAATTCTAACCTATTTAGAACAGATTTTTTCCCCCTTGAGTGCCGTTTAGAAATAATGGCACGCTCAGCCTTCCATACATTACGTCAACTCTATGCGTCTCGGGGCAAGTAAACATTTCCGCTGTGTCGCGATGGACTCAAACAAGGACGAAGCGGAGCGTTGCATTAAAATCGCCCTAATTGCAGTCAACAACAATCAACCGGACAAAGCTAGGAAGTTTTTGGAGAAGGCACAGCGTCTGTTTCCGACAGATACGGCCAAAAGTACGTCGAATTAACGTCTGTTTTGGTGGTGATTCGATCTGTGATAAGGGGCCGTCGCTTTGAAACCGAATCAGCTAACGTTAGCATAAACGACTTAACGTTAAACCAGCTGCTCCCACCAGACACTGGTACTTGTAGTTTTTGTAAGACCCCCACTCGCAATCACTGTTCTGTATCTAGTACCTTTATGCCAGAAATTCCCACAAGCTTTGTCTCTGTTTATTCACTTCCTTCACCTCCTTGTTAGCAGCTACATGCTAACCGTTAGCATGCTCGTCTGAACAGCTACCTCGGGTGGTGAATATTACTAACATGGCCCCACTTTCTTCACAGACTTATTGGAATCATTATCGCAGAATGGAAAGCCTCCAGATGAAAACGGCGGTCATGTGAATGGAGAAGGACCCTCGATGAGACACCGGGGCCACGCAGAAGAGCCTGATGTGTCCTCACAGGGGGCCACGGAATCAGGCAAACCCTACACCGCAGATCAGCTGGAGGCTGTCAGAAAGTGAGTTTGGATAAGTGTCTGCCCAGGGACTTTTTTTTTTTTTTTTTTCTGTCGTTAGGACATTTTTTTTATGTGCGGTTAGTTTTAAATGCTGGTTGAACATCGAATTGTTTTTTAGATGCGTTGGTATTTTAGTTGTAGAATTATTTTTAGATTTTATTTTTTTAGATTGAATATTTATTATATATACAAAAGTGCTGGAATATATATATATATATATATATATATATATATATATATATATATATATATATATATATATATATATATATATATATATATTGTTATTAAATAAAATCTTAAGACATCACCCAATTTTACTAAATGCACTTAAGTATGACAGGCTAACAGCCACAACCATCTATAAAACACAAACATCTAAAACACACAAAACAAGTTCCCTCCTCTCCAAATTTTCATGTTCATCTGTCCAAGAATGAAAATCAAGTGTACACATGTACTAAAGCAATGATATGATTTGCATTCATATATTAAGAAATTTCCATCTGATGTTGGATTTCTGAAAACTGAGTTAATTTTGATAAGTAACAGCTCAGCAGCAGTATTTTTAACACAGAATTTTAGATCAAGTTAGGTCTCAAAATACCTGTAATTTTGTAAGATTATTTTCAAAATGCGAAACCGGGTGAAAAAACAAAACCAGATTAAGGAGTAAAAATATCCAGGTTAATCCTTTTTTTGCTAGTTAGCTAAAAAGTTTAGCTGTTTCTGTCACAGATGTTGTTTGAAGTATTTGATAAACACATTCATATCGCATGGGATTCACCCAACCCTTTTTTCTCACAATGCTTTTTGCAGGATTAAAAGCTGTAAAGATTATTACCAAATTCTGGGAGTTGAAAAGACCGCTTCTGAAGAGGATCTCAAAAAGGCTTACAGAAAACTGGCTCTGAAATTTCACCCAGATAAAAACCACGCACCTGGAGCCACAGAGGCATTTAAAGGTAATTTAATTCTTCTCTTGAGTATTGTGCCATGGGGAAAAGGCACTGAAGGAACCATGAGTTAATGCTTTTTGATGTCTTACAGCTATTGGTAATGCATATGCAGTGCTGAGTAACACGGAGAAACGAAGGCAGTATGACCAGTACGGGGAGGAGCGATCACACCCAACCAGACACAGACACTACCGTGATTTTGAGGCAGACATCTCACCTGAGGACCTTTTCAACATGTTCTTTGGTGGAGGATTCCCGTCAAGTGAGTGGAGGCCAAATGAATACATGGACAGACACTTTGCTGTTGGTGCAGAGGCCAGAGTGTAGGTTGCTTTTCAAGTATTGAGAAACGTTTTCACATGAAATCATTAAATTTAGTACAAGGGACTCTGCTGGTGGCTTTTGAGCTTTTGCGTCATGCTCGCAGCGTAAAAGTTAACTTCTTCAGCTGCGTTTTGATCTTCATTTACATGACAGTTCCTTGTAAAGGTATTCGTGAAGAGTTACTGAGTGCCAGCTCTTCGACAGCAATCATTCAGCCAAATATTGCAATTGCATTAAAATGTGGGTACAGTGTCTGTTTCCATTTGCTCTACTCGACCCGTATCAGGGATCAGTCCTCGACAGTGATTGAGACAGAGCTGTCTGACTGGATGATCAGCCTTGTGAGCCTCAGTGTTTCTCCATGCAAGAAAGGCTGATGCTTATCAAAGGGAGCACAACACTGTAAAGCCATAATCTTCTCATTAACGTCTCACAAGCATTTTTAAAGGCTTTATCAGATTCACAGCAACATGGGTATGGCTGCTTCGTTTGGATGTTCATTGGTGTTAGTTTACAAAATGCTTGTCACATACAGACAAAAAAGTAAAGGTAGGATAGATCAGTGTGAAGAAAAATTTTGATTTCTCTACCAGAAATGGTTCATTAACACTTGAACTGAAAAGCTGCACACTCTTAGATCTGCATTTTACATCTTCTATTCTCTTCTATTCCTTGTTAGGTAACGTACACGTTTACAGAAATGGAAGAATGCACTTTGCACAACACAACAGGCAAGAAAGAAGAGAACAACAGAGAGATGTAAGTTCCTTCTGTTTTAGTTTAACACTTGAATGCGATACACGCTAATCCACTGTACTTTGAATCGGCTCATAACGGTCTTGTTTTTCTGTCCGATCAGGGAGGTTTGGCTTTGTTTGTACAGCTCATGCCAATCTTAATCCTCATCATCGTGTCAGCTCTCAGCCAGATGATGGTCACCCAGCCTCCGTACAGCCTTAGCTACCGCCCGTAAGTGCTTCACAGAGCAGAAGAACCCTTTCACTTTGTGCAGAAATGTTGCATTTAGGTTTGGTATCTTCTTTTTGGCTCAGTAGGTAGAGTTGTCACCCCACAATCAGAAGGTTGTGGGTTCGATTCCAGCTCCTGCAGTCACATGCCTAAGTGTCCTTGAGCAAGACACTGAACCTCAAGTTGCTCCCACTGTTGTTCAGTGGTGTATGAATGTGGTGTGAGTGTTAGTCTTAACGGTGGTCTGATTAGCTTAAGTCGGCCATCTGTGTGAATGTGGTGTGATTGGGTGAATGAGGCTAGCAGTGTAAAGCGCTTTGAGTAGTCGGTAAGACTAGAAAAGCGCTATATAAGTACTGGTCCATTTACCATTTACCATTTTTAAATCAGGTCAGCTGGACACATTCACAAAAGGCATACATCACACCTGAAGGTGCCTTTTTATGTGGGGGATCGTTTCAATGAAGAATTTTCAGGGAATAACCTGAAGACTGTTGAGAGGAGTGTGGAAGAAGACTACATCTCGAATCTTAGAAACAACTGTTGGAAGGAAAAGCAGCAGAGTAAGTGCACAATGCCTGACAATGAATTGTATGTGAACCGTTTATGGGCCGCAACCTTTCTGTGTTTGATATCCGAATGAAGATGTTCTAAGACTATTTCTCAGTTTATTTAATTATTTTCTCTACTCGTTAGTTGCCCTGTTTAGCGGCTTTCTCTCTGTTTGTGTTTCTGTTGTGTTGTTGAAATGAAACAGCTCACCCTAAAATTCTCTTCTCTTCTTCTTTCAGAGGAAGGCTTACTGTATCGTGCTCGTTACTTTGGGGATTCTGAGTTGTACCAAAGAGCACAGAGAATGGGGACTCCCAGCTGTTCCAGACTATCTGAGATTCAGGTTATATTAGATGGTTAGAAACCATGTGCACTCATACGGTAAGTTAAAATAAAGACTAAAATAAAGACTCTCTAATGCACACAGTTCATTTAACAGGTTGAAAGTCACTAGGATTATAATTCATAACATGCCGAGTGTTTTAGAACAGAAACTAGATGAAATAAAAAAAACTTGCCTCAAATGTGTCTTTCAGTCAAGCTGTGAGCTCAGATTTATATTTATCTTATTGAGACTTGGAAATGCAGTTGCAAGCAGAGAGTGACATCCGATATTTGAGAGTCAGCTGTGGTGTCTCGGATGTTTCCTTCAAGCACTTTAATACACCAACACACCCCACTCCCAACCGTAGAACCATGTGGTTTTCAGACTGTTCATAAAAAGTATCAGTTTAGGCAGCTGGTGCTGTACATACAGTTTTTATTGTGACCACTCCCCTGTTAGAGCTTTGTGCAGATGTTTATGATCACAAATGACGTCTTTTTCTGTATTCTTGATATAAATTCATCACGGTTTCATTTTTGTTTGTTTTCCAGGTTTGTCGGTACTTGAATCTCATTCGGTGAAAACGGTTGGAGCCTACTGAAATTGGAGCATATTTTTCTGCAGCGAACCAAGAGAATCAAAAATGCCTTATGTGCAGCGGGCAGTGAACTCATCAGGGAACCTCTCTGCAACTCTGTGTAGATTGACTTCCTGTAGAACTGTGAGAAGCTTTGAGTTGACTGCTGGCGTTTTCTTACTCTCGTGTCTTCAGGATGGTGAAAGTCAGTCTGGCGTCGCGGTGAAAAGTCGGAGCATAGCTGTTTGTTTGGTGGTAAATGAAGCTGCTAAGATAAGCTTTCTCTGTCCCAGTCTTTTCTGTTTTTCTTTTTAACATTTTGAGAAACCTCATGGCCTTCTCATAGACAGATGTCTGAGCCACTCACAAGGAAAGTGTAATTTTTATAGTTCCTACCACTGTAAATATTCATTTTACTTTTAACAGTGCAGGGTTTTATTGGATTTAATATCATTTACTATGATGTTATTATGTGGATTTGCTTGTAGCCTGTTGGATCATGAGTATTGAAATCAATGCACAAAATAAAAGTGAAGCATATTTATTAAATTAACATACTAATACTGTATGAAAGTTTCTTTAAATTAAAACTGTCCAAACGGTTGACTCGTGCATATTTTCTCTTTGAAAGAAGGCTGTGTCTGTAATCATTCATTCATCCACTTCCACACTTTCATGCTGAGGAGTTCAGGGAAGAAAATATTTTTGAATCTGAGTGAAATGAAAAAAAAGACCCTTTTAAATGTCAGTTTGTACATTTTTCTCTGCTGTATATAAAGTTACTGCTGGTTCCTTTCTTTCAGTACGACATATTATGATGATAGGGTCTAGATTAGTCACTTTCAGTAATACACTATTTGAACAATGCATTGTGGGATACTTTGAGTCCAGTACACAGAATGTGTCACAATACATTTTAAAAGACTTTCAACACTTATTATAATTAATCATTAACTAACTAGTTATATTTTTAGACCATAAAGCTGTGACAGTTGCTCTCAAAGCAAAGTGCTCCCATTACGGACTTTAGTTTCTAACAGCCTGTGTGGACATTATTACACTTTGTTGATTTGTCATGTACATACGTTAGTAGATTTACAAAAAATATCTCATCTTGCTATTTTAGCAGCCAAATTAGAGTTAAAGGGCTGAGGTCCTTTAACATGTTTTTGTTGTTGCTTTTTTTTTTAAGTTGAGACAATTAAAATGAAAAAAAAGTGTTTTTTTATCATTCCAACTTTAAAGTCTGAATTCTATCTTTAATATCAAGTCTTATTTGAAAGTCTGATTTTTAAAACAAGTCAGAAAATTATATTTTTACTGATTTAACCTTCAAAAAAAATCTTTTCACTCGCATTAATCAGTATATATAGACTCTCCTTTGTTGTCTTGCATGGCTACAAACACACTCTTGTCTTGAATGCCACATCACTGATTCATTTCAAAGAAGTCACACACAAATGAATAGAAAATAATTTATTCATGGTCTTTACGTTGTTGCCGATACAAAACATTACAGTTTCAGATGATATTTGACTATCAAATACTTAAGCCCTTCTCTCATGGGTGGAGTTTTACATTCATAGACAGTCAACTGACCCACTTTAAAGCATGAGTCTTCACTGTTGAGTCACCTGCAACCAGGTGAGCAGCTGCACAGACATCACTTGGTTCCTTCAACCTTGGATGACACAACATTAACCAACAAAGAGAGTAACATTTTATCTTGTCAGTGCCATTTACAGTCAGTCAGAGACGTAAGATACAAGACAATGCTTAACCCAGAAGCCATCTGTCATTGCTCACATGATTTCAGTCTAGTGTATCAGGCACAGAGCGCCTGGTCAGCAGCACTCCTCTATCAGCAGCTCTCCTGAACTGTACAGTTTTCTCTTGATAGCCCTGAAGCTTGAACTCAGCCTCAGGCTGTCTTGGTACCTCACTGTTGGTGACTTGCTCGCTTTGAAAAGCTTCTGCACCTTTGGCCACAGCCCACTAGACTCCGGCCTCAGCACCAGGGTCACATGAAAGGTCGGGACCAGGGTGGAATCCACTGCTATTTGGTCCACGGTGCACAGTGGGCCCTGGTCCCCCCTGTCCACACACAGGTCAATGAATGCTCCCCTGAGGCCGCAGGGCTCGCTGACAGCCAAATGGAGCAGCTCTTGACGGATATAGTGCAGAAGACAGTCGGGAAGGATGAGTTTGGAGCAGCCCAGGATGTGTGATGCATCTGTGAGACTCTGGGTGATAGCTGTTACAATCTCGGCAGCCAAAGTCTCCTCCAGAGGGTAACACAAGAAGCTGCTGTCTGATTCAGACAGGGACACGTCTGCTACAGAACCTAACAAATAAAACAGGGTTTAGTTTAAAAAAAAATCATTGAACAAACAAAGAGACAGTAGAATCTCCTCAGACAAAGCCTGCTTGCGGTACTCACCGGTTTCACTCCTGCTGCACTGAGGATCCTCTATGACCCTCTGATTGATCCCTTTCAGCTCAGTCAGCCTCTGCAGCAGACTGCCCCAGGACAGCCGTTTTGAACCCCGACCCTCCGCTGGAGACGGAGGAAAGCTGCCATCCAAAGACTGGTTACATGAAAAAGACATTTTTACGAACAAACAAAAAAAAAAATCCGACTGTAAAAAAAAAAGTGCAATGGTGTTCGGACAGTGAGACCCTCCTCCCGTGCCAGACCAGCTGGAAACACTCCGCAACAATGGAACAAAGCAATAAATACCCCAAGCTACAAAGTCACGCCCATTGTATATTTCAACCAATGAGGATTCAGCTTATGTTCGGAGCTCTCTACCCTGCCTGGTAACATTTTCGGTCCCTTTGATGAGGTAAAGACCAAGCCCCCTTTACAGACCCTGCGACGATCGACCCCCAACAGGACTTGTCTGCATAGTTTTATGATGATTTTTTTTCCAACAGTAATTCAACTGTACCACATTAAATTTATCCGCATGCTGTTCTAGCCAATCAAAGCCCGTCAATAAAATCCAGGCAAACAATGAAGCGACACACCCCCTTGGATTTTTTGGAAAAGAAAGACATGATGAAATAGCAGTGGAAAGATTCACAGACACGTATCGCACGTACATTCTTTTTTTTTTTTTTTTTTTTTAATAAAAAAAAACAATAAAGTAGTCCAAAAGAAAGGCTGACAGCGAATTTATGCCTTTTTTACAGAGATATAAAATGCAAGATTTGTACAGGAGTTGTAGTGGTTTTCTATCATCTTACTACTGGGTATTTAGACCATATGTGTTAACAGCTTAACATAAGGGTTAGAATGTGTTCATAAGCGTTACAGCAGGGCATAAGGATGGACGTCATTTATTCCTCTCTTAACATTCAAAAAAAAATTTATTCATGTGATATTAAAGCTGTTCAAAAACTAACAGTGAAGAAGTCCTGGGGATCAGTTTCCCAGAGTCCTGCTTTTCAACACGTAGCCCTTACATTCACTGACCATCCCCCACCCTCACTAAAAGTTTTACCCTTAAGCTCAGGATCGAAGTTAACACCACTTATCATCACTTCGTGTTTGTTTCTCCTCACATGCGTGAAATATTCTCACTTTTAACAGCATTTTTTTTGTATTGTTCGATATGAAAATTGGCTTTGTCTTAAGTTTGATGTAATGCATCGGAAAAGGCTAGTATAAAGGCATATCGATGCAAGTAAATGCAACTAAAGTAAATATTACAGTAACTTCTCCACAATGACTAAAAAACACTACCGAGTGAAGCCCAGCAGCTTTTCTTTAAACTTTATTTCAGCATTTCTGATAGGGAAAAAAAGATCATTTAAAAGTAAAAAGGCTCTTCCTGCTAAAAGACTCACTGTAAACAAGTTTTCACCAGTTTATGAAAGTGTGATAAAAAGACATTTCAGTGAAACCATAAAGCATTCAATAAAAAAATAGAAAAAAAAAATCCCCCTGTATTTTCTGAGGTTGCGTCGGATAGAAACCAAGAGTTGTAATACTCTTTGTATGCACACGATGGCGCCCCTGCATAAATTAATCACAACAATGGACCCTCAACTAGTGTTGTTTGTGCACGTCTACATGACATCTTCATGCCTGAATGCATCTATTGTTTTGAGATGACTGCGCACAAACACACTGTTGACATGTATTCACCGTCTGTGTTTCACTGCTTGATTGTTTTTACTTGAGCCCCTGCACCTGCACTCTCTGTATCAATGATGTGTCTATCACCTAACTGAAGCATAATCTTTTACTCTGCACTGTTTGGGGTTTAACATTATTCAAGCCACTGCATTGGAAAAAAAGGAAAACTAGAAAGGATCAGAGGGAATAAAGCGTGACAGAGGCGGTGTTTTACAATCCAAGCAGACCTGAGAGAGCTGTTATAAGCTGGCCAGCCTCAGGCTATGTACTGGTAATTCATGTATAATGAATCTACAACCAAATGGATTGTTAGGGAGGCCTTTTTTTATTTTCTGGAATAATTTGTTTTAATCTGTTCAGCATTAGAGTGAAAAACGTTGGAACAACCATTTCGTTTCCTAAAGAACATTTTGTTTCAGAGAAATAAAAACAGCTATTATGGGGCACTTAAATGGAGAGGGCAGTATATTTACACCTGAGTTGGCTCAGATTCAACTCTCTTCCTTTAAGACTCCTTCAATATGCCAGTGTAGTTAATTAATTCAGGAAAAAGTAAAGGGGTCTCTGGGTTGTGTTTGTCAGGCTGTAGCCATGGCAACAACATGCTGTTGTGAGCAAGGTCCATCACATGGAAACAAATGTTTTGTTAAGAACATCCACCGTTTGAATCTTTATGTTTATCACTAATGACGTGAAAAGTGGTTTGGTGTCAGCTGCTCCGGCTTGGTTTAAACAACAGGATAAAAAGTATCACTCCATTTCAACGGTAAAAATATCCCAGCATGCAGCCTCTCATTTCTCTGACATCTGAGCTCTGTGTTCACCCAAAAAGCTGTTAGCTCTGAGTGCAGATTGGCTTCGTGTTCCTGCGTCTCCTGAAGTTGGAGCTGGGACGGCGGTCCATTTAGGATTTGATTTATTGCTGGAGGAAGCAGAAACAGACCTGCTCTCTCAGGGGGGTTCAGGAGAAACTGTGATGTTTGGCATTTTTTTTTTTCTAAGATACATTCCTCTATATCAAAGCATTAACAATCCCACAGCTGTTTATAACAGCTCATATTTCAAATATCAGCTGGAGTTAGGGTCACAATCTTCAGTTCTGGCTGACCTTGAATCAGTAACAAAGTTTATTTAAAGCTACTGCAAGGAGTGTATAGCAGCTTTTGAAACTTACCGATATGATGTTCATCTTGACCTTCAGTGGCAAACAAGACCATCAGGGAGAAGATGAACTGTTTTTATAAAGTTATTAATGTTCAACACTGCTGTGGCAGGGCAGGTGTCACGAGAAGTGGTGAATATGACACTGCCAAAAAGAAAAAAAGACTTACTTTACCTGTGCCAAAGATTCTTTATGAACCATAAGTCTGACTGTTTAAATTAAAGCAGATTGAGATTTTGTGTTCAGCAACCTAACTTCCTTGTGTAACAGGCAAGTTTAGCAAAGATTGTCTTGTCCACAGGGGGTTGCCAAAATCATCGCAAACAAAAAGATCTTCACAGTAGCTCCAAGTGGAAAAATATACCACATTAAAGGCTCTGTGAGGAGTTTTCATAGTCTGATTTTAGGGCGCAGTCCAAACATTTCGTGCCCAAGCACGCTTCAGCCCTAATGTCAAGTTTATTTGGCCAGTGTGACCGCAACTACACCGTGCTTGAGCACGGTTCACTTCCCCTCTTTGGCAAGTCTCAGAGTGCTTTGGCACTTCGTGCATGAGCACGTGGACACGATTGCCAGGACTGCTCCTCTCAACAATTATTTTAAGCAATAACACGGGTGTTTAAGGGCTGTGTTGGACCAAAACAACTTAACATGAGCCAAAAAGTACCTGTTGTCTGTTTACATGCTCCATGTAAACAGACGCTTCATGGTGATGTATGCGGGCCATGCGTGTGTCTTAAGTCTGGTTCATATTGGAGTAGTGTGACCGCGGGTCATACTGGCCAGCGGAGGAGCAATGTTGCTGGAGGGCAATCGTGCTTGAGTTTAGCATGGTTTGGATAGCCAGACCCTTAGTGACTACTTTGCATGATATAAGTAGCATTTTTCTGGGAATAAGACTGCATTTCCCATGAGCACCATCATATTCTGTCATAGAATTTAGACCTGAGTTAGCAAATAAATGGAATTAAGATCATCTTCAGTTTGTTCAAGAAAACTTTTTGCATGATGTTGATTTATTCTCATCAGTTAGCTTACAAGAGGAGACTACATTTGCTTTATTTTTAAGGTTATATCTCAAAGCCATAGACTGTATAATTAGTCGACAAACTCTCCGTGATGTCACCGGACTAATTCTGGAACTGAATTTAAGTCCATATTGGAAATTGGGCGGACTTTGAGTCTTCACAGTAACAGCTATAAGGTGCCAATAACCAATTCAGACAGGAGACTTTTTTTGTACTAGGCTGTAAATGTTTATTTCCAATGTGAAAATGGCCTTTTATTTTTTGGCTGGGTGTGTTTGTGACTTCCAGTACTTCTGGAACCAGCCTCGAATGGACATTCGACGAACTGCAGATTTTAGCACTTCTGCATTGTCTCACATTTACAGACCAGAAGGTGCCACTTGGTAAAAGCCCTGCTATAACTATGCATGCTCTGGTATACTAATAAATACCTGAATAACTTATGCATGGTTTAATTTTTTTTCCTTTTAAGAGCAGTGAAGGATTCACATATGCTACCATAAATGAAATCCCTTTCATGGCCACACTGGTCCCTTAGCTGGCAAAAGCCTTGTTGTAGAGCTTCTCTGCCTAAAATAAAGTTTTAGAGGGAAATAAATACATCTTTTTTTTTTTTGCTAAGCCTGCTCCAGTATCAGCCATGACTAAGAAATGTTATGACAAAAGAAAATTAGTTAAAGAACAAAAATCTCTTTTTGCTAATTTACTTCTCACAACTAGCTTTACACGCAGAGCTCTAAGACACATACTTTCAGGTTAGTGCTGAATATTGTAAATAGATATTTTTCCAATATAAATCCAGACCCAACACATGCTCACAATTCACAATTAGCTAAAAATCTCCTCAGTGCCTTTGAGAGAACATAGTTAACTTGTGTAACTTAGTTGAATAAGAATAAAATACCCAAAGGAGTGTTTTAAAGTACTTCCCATAGTTTAATGCCATTAGGCACACAGGCTGCACGAGGGCGTGATGGGTGCAGAAGTAACATGGTCGGCACACCCATGATAAGCTGTGACCACATGACATCAGATGCAGAACAGGAAGAATCCTGATTATTATTTATAAGTTCTTTTACCGTGACTGGTCCCTGAGTGAGGCTATCTCTCATTTTAGAACCGTGTGCATTATTTAGCGATGTGCCAATGGTTTGCTTTTTGTGTTCAGTTTTGAATTCAAGAGGACTTGAAGGCTTCTTTTGACGGCTCTTTGAATCCTCTCGTCCTGTAAAAACCCAGGGATTACTGTTGTAAATGTGCTAACAATGGATTATAATTTGGACATTTAGTAGAATAAACTTCTTCATTAATTTTGTCCAGGGCTATGCATTATTCGCTCAGTGTAGCATTAAAAGGAACAAGAGAAAAAAAGCAGGCCTGGGTTTTGTTCAACAAATTACTGCCGAAGGCTCAATAACATAAAATCAGAGAATTTCCCAAACCCCAGACCATTTTTGTCAGTTGGGTAAATTAAAACTCTAGCTGTATTACTTTAAATTTATGAGTAGGTAATATGGCACTGTTGTTTGTCAGATAAAACTCATACAGGAACAAAGTGACCCTATATTTACCAAAGGTAACACAAGTTATTACTTTATCTTCCCAGAAGCTATTGTCTGCTTCTCCATTGACTTGTCAACTGGACATTATCTTACGTCTTGGCATGCTTAGCGCCTGCTGACAACAGGAGCCAGAATTCTTTGTTAATAAGCATCATCCAATCTTTACATGTCTCCACCCTGCAGCACTTCCAGCCATCACAATTAGACTCCCTCTCTTTGCAACACAAAGCTTCAGACATGGGGGAAACCACGCTCACATGACTGACAGGGGGAGAATTTCCCCCCGCTTTATAAGAAGATTACCTGAAACCCCTTATAGCTCTGTGACTCTAGGATTACTCAGCCTCTTTTTTTTCTCTTTAACTGGCTCCAACAAACGAGATGAACATTGTTGACCTGCCATGTTTGCCCTCCCTTCTTCTCTGTGACTGTCACACCACATCTGTCTGTGAGTTCATGACCGAGCCCATGCATAAATCCCCGTGCAACAGCCTCAAGCTTTCTCTCTAATAAGTGTCTTAGAGGATGCGCAATGTTAATCACACTGCTGATTTGGTCCATTTTACTTCATTTGACTCACTGCTCTCAGTTTGATTACTTTCACTGAGAATGAAGTGGGCTCATAGCAGCAGCGTCAGAGCTCTGTTACAGCTCTGGCTCGGTTCTTGTGTGACTGTAGAAATCATAAAAATAGGATAAACTCGGTCACATCACAAAAAGGAGAGCTTCTTATTCATTGTTATTTTTTGCACATTTTTTTTTTAGCACATTTCAGGGAGATGATTCAACACAACTCACCATTTTCACACAGCTGCCATTTTCCTGTCATGTCACTAAGTGAAGGAAGCTGCTGTTGAATTACTCTAATGCTGTGTGCTAAGTTGTATTAATAAAAAGGAAAACAAATGAGTAGCTAGAATCTGGAGGAATGTTATGGGGTATTTTATTTAATTTATTATTTAAAATTTATTTAACCAGGAAAGCCTCATTGAAATTAAACATCTCTTTTACAAGAGTGTCCTGAACAAGACAGCAGCAAGTCACAAAACACAATTACAGACACACATCACAAAACAATGACAACAGCAGATCATCATGTCCAGTGTAGCATTTAAAACCTGATGCATCATCCTCTAGTGGCAACCACCGGTCTGAAAATATGAGACAATGCAGAAGTGCTAAAATCTGCAGTTCGTTGAGTGTCTGCTTGAGGCTGGCTCCAGAAGTACTGGCAGTCACAAACACATCGGGCCAAAAAAGCAGCTTTCACAGCCAAAATAAGCATATTTACAGCCTGGTACAAAAAATGTCTCCCATCTGAATCGCTAATTTCACTATCGGCACACACTGTACGAGGGGTGAATTTTTGCCTAACTCGACAGTTTGGACAATATTAAGATCGCCAGTTCATCCAATCAGAGGCACAGCTCAGCTCACGTGACTACCAGGCGCCCTATGGCTGTTACTGTGGAGACTCAAAGCCCGCCTCATTTCTAATATTGTCGTGTCAGCCATTTTGCTTCAAAAATCAGTTTCAGAAACAGACGGGTGACGTCATGGAGGCTATGTCCATTAATTATCAAGTCCACGCTAACACCTTTAGTCTACCTGCTCCCTCAGACTCAACTGCTCCTGCAACAGGTTCCACGCTGCAGGAGCCGCATATCTGAAGCTCCTTTTTCCCCATTTCAGGGCATGCTACATTTCTCATCTTGATATCATCACATAATTAAGAGGGAAGCAAATTAAGAACTGCTTTATAAATGAGGACATGCCAACAACTTTGCCTTCGAACAGATAATGCAGGCGAACCAACTCGAGGATACAAGTCACAATGGTTTATTCAGAGCCTTAAGACTTGTAATAAACCCCAGTGCTCCATGGTATACAGTGTCCAGAGAGTGAAAGCATTGTGAAGAAGCATGCCTGTATAAAACATCACCATAGTCAGTCAGGGGCAAGAAAGTTTTTGCAACAAGTCTCAAATGAAAAATAGGACTTATTTCTGAAACAAAATCCCACAGAACATAACATATTTGCTCTTCATAGGAATTTTAACCCTGATACTCTAACCTTAGCGATATCATTATACTTTGATTTCATATGAAAACGTTACTTTCCCCTTAGCATGACGTCATGAGAAAAATGACCACCGCATTAACCTGGTACTATTGTATTTATTTATTTAACCTTTATTTAACCAGGTAGAAAACCCATTGAGATTTAAATCTCTTTTGCAAGGGTGACCTGGCCAAGAGGTCAATAGCACGCGTCATAATACAAAGATCGTTTCAAGAATAAGTTAAAACAAACAGATGAGAAAAATACAGATAAAATGTAAGAGTGAATTACAATACATGTTCAAGAGCAACAATACTGGTCTATCGCCTCACACCTTTTGTTTAAGATGGAATGAAAGGCTCCAAAGGAAATGAGATCAGTCAGATTTAGATCCGTTTGGAGAGTGTTCCATGCAGAAGGGGCTGCAAAGCTGAACGATTTTTCCCCATGACAGTCCTGACACGAAGAACGTGCATTGCTGAACAATAACTGTCTTTTTGATCAAAAGTGAAAATATTTCTTCCAGGTCAAATTTTAAGCCTCAAAAACATATTACAGTGATAGTATCGTGAAAGTTGTCACATGCAGAGCACTTTGAGACTTCGTATAGCTGCTATATTGAAAAGCATTTTTGTAGAAAAGTTTTAACAAGAGGCTCAGTTTGTAGAAAAAAAAACGCCCCATGTACGAATGCTTCAGTCCACAACACGCTGGTCCTAGAATCATTTCCCATTCCTGACATGATTTGGTGCATGTCATCCCCCTCTCTCCCCCAGGAATGTTCTCACATTTATGCAAGAACAATACAGTCTATGCCTGCTGCGTATGTAGTGTGTCAAGAAAAATTCCCATGTTACTTCGTTCTTACACACAAATAGCAGGCTCTGATAGAGTTGGAGCCTTTCATGACAAATATTTTTGCTGCACTTATAAACTGTTGCAGAAAATAACTCTAATGCTAAAAAACCTCAAAAATGTTTTGAGTAATGTGCGAGATGAAAGGAGTAAAGATGCATAACATTACATGTCTTTCTAGCAGAGTGTGCGAAGTCCAGCTCTAACAAACTGAATTATGCAGCTTTGTTGTTGTACATAAATTATTTTTACTTATTTGAGTGTATAGCTGTGTTGAGCAAAGATGCTCCCCACTTGCATCAAATTACTTGGATTAAACACGCGTCATGCTCTCAGACTGATTTTATTACACACCAGCGTCTGCTCTGAGTTCAATTTGAACGACTTCCTCTCTGTCTTTATCTTTGCTTGTAAACTTGATTGCGTTCAGCCGGGAGATTAGGTGACGCCCTGTCTCGTGCCTACCATTATTAAGAAGGCCTCAAAGACACTCTTTTCAGGATGAAGTAAAGATGGCATCAGTTAATCCAGCATTTCAATTACAGGCTGTCATTCAGTGTGCCGCTCTAGGGGGACAGGCTGAGACTGCAGAGGGGAGAGATACAGCATGCAGGGCAGATTCAGGCAGATAATGTGGAGTGGTGCAATGCAAATCACTCTGCTTCTCAGTTATGTATAAAAAACACGCCCCTGTTATCTGCGGGCCATTAACACAATAGAGCAAGGATCAACTGAGAACTTATGCAGTTCACAATCCTGAGAATGAGCTGCTTTGACCACACTTTTCCAGCTTTATAAGTCTGTTTTCAACAAGTATCGTTTACTGTTTAGGAGAGCTAACATCATTATGTAATATTATTTACCTTAACTTGCAAGGTACTCAACAGGAAACTTAAATAAGATCACACATCCAGCTCAGAAGCCACAGTAGCTTTTGAATTAATAAATGAATCATAAATGTGTAGCATGTTTTGTTGATTCAGCTCCATGACTTTAGGCCAAATGTACTTGCATGTGTAAGCATTAAAAACACACACAGTATGTTATTAATAACATTAAATATGGCTGCATTGCATTCAGGTGTTCCAGTTCCAGGACCCTGTGTGCTTTCACTCAGAGTTCTGGTTCACTGGGACACTTTTAGGACTGCACCATCGTTAATGTTATAGCACCTTTGCACATGTTAAAATGTATGCTGTAAAAACGTCCTTTTCAGGGTACTGGTTTGGCGTTGTGGTCAAATCCTCCCTCCCTAAGATATCAGTCCAGAGCATGATGTAAGAGCAGCAGCTGCTTGAAATCTGAACAGATTCACCTGCAAGATGACAACTTGATCTGGATGATGGTCATGTGACATGGCTGAAGACCTCAGAAAACACGGAAGTAGTCTTTTAGGTCGTCACACTTGGTATGTGTTAGCTGTTGTTTGTGATTGGGGTTGTTTCACATTGACACACTGGGTGCTGCCGTTCTGTCTCATGTTTTTTTTTTTTTTTATCTTGAAAAGAGGACAGAAAAACAAACATGGAGAAATAATGTCCAGTTACATTTTTTGCTTCCATTCTGTGTTTTCATTTAAAGTAAATTTAACAAAAAAAGTTTTTCTTGATCAGATGCAGCAACCTGGGAACTGGTGAATGTATCTCAAAGTATCTTTAAGGTAAAGAAAATTTATAGAGAAATAATCCACAGATCATTCATAAAGAAGAACAATACTTTGCTCCAGTCTTGAATTCACATTGCCCCACTTTCTACACAAACTGTACCACCTGAACAACCCGTGAGTGGGTGCAGGGCATCACGTGACATCAGCAAGGTGCAGAACGTCGGAAACCCACTTTAAGTTAAAACGTATAGGTTTCTGACGTAGTGACGTACAAATATAGAACTGTCACACAGAAGCAGGATTTACTTTTCATACTATCATCCAATAGGTCTCTCTCTCTCTCTCTCTCTCTCTCTCTCTCTCTCTCTCTCTCTCTCTCGCAGCAGCAGCAGCAGCAGCAGAAGGAGCATCCTCCAGGCTAATCAGTTGGTACTTTTCAATCCATCCAGCCTCAGCACCCTCTCCCCGCTCCCAGAAGAGGACAGCCGACTGCCGGTGTGCGCGAGGTGTTTTTGTCCGCTAACCATGGTGGGAATTACGGATATCGCGTGCCTTCTGGTCCCGCTGGTGATGCTCGCGGGGTCCACCTTGCAGACCGACGTGAAGAACGCCAAGGAGGCGGAAAAAACAGGAAATTTCATGGAAGACGAGCAGTGGCTGTCCACCATTTCACAGTACAGCCGCAAGATCAAGCACTGGAATCGCTTCAGAGACGTAAGTCCGCCGTGTTGCCCGAGAGATGCGCGTTAATGCGGTAGAAGGAAACAAGCACGGCTCTTCAGAAACAGAAAATAGTTATCACACACATTAAAACACACTTGGAGCTGTTGTTTTGGCAGGCACGCAAGAAAAAAAACTCACTATTGCTCTTAAAATAAGAATGAAACGTCAAAATCGTTAAATAAATTTTATTGTGTTGTATTTCTATAAGTCTTGTTCTCTATAAGTTTACCCAGGGTTGAACTGGTCTACAACAGATAAGTTTGCATTTTTTTTAAAACATAAATTGAATGTTTGTGTAAATTTTTTTTCGTACTTTCAGGCTTATATTTACCTGATTTTGGGGCTTACATAATGCAGTGAGAAAATATGGAAATAGAAACTATAGACGCTTCTGTTTACAATCTTGACAGTGTACTTTATTTTGAAGATCTGGCGTCTTTTAGTGCACATTTAACCAGATTTCTGCCTTGTTTTTACAGAAATATGTGAATAGTATGGGGAGATTATTGTTGTCCCAAAGCCAAAAACTGACTGGACTTTTCACACTCCCTCTTCATTAGTCAGGGCGTCTGAATGGACATCTTCCAGGAGTAATGATAAAAAGCTTTGCTTGGAACTCGAGGTCAGAATAAAACAAATGTAAACATATTAAACCATAAATAGGCTACCACCTTCCTTTCTTAGTTTATGCCTCTCAGTCAATTAAAAGCAGTAAATGTTTCAGTCCCACTTGAGCAGCAGGAGGAGAATAGACCTCTTCCATCATAGTGCTCTTAATGTGGGTTACCTCAGATGTGTTTCCAGACGTGTCTCAGGAGATTTCCACAAACAACAGAATTAAGTAATTAGAGCAGAGAGAGCGCTGATTGATTGATGTGCTTATTCACCTACTGAACAGACTGAACTGGGTTGTGGGGATTGATTAAAGCCTGCAGGGTCTGCTCGGTGATGTATGGCTGTGTCGCTGAATGTATGGACGTTTAGTTCTGCCTCCAGCTCTGTGAAATGATTACTAATGATCCCGACAGGATTTGGACAATAGTGCAGTCAGATTAGGTTCCATAGAAGTCCTGTTAATTGGGTTTTAATTGATCTTGGGTGGATGCTAGCACGTGATAGGTATCACTATTGGAATGGAAATGTGAGCGTTTGGTTGAGCGTCTTTATGAGGAGAATGCAATATTGTTTCAGGAGGAGATGAGCAGTCTTAATGTGAGATAACAACCCTCTGGAGGCTGTGGTGTCGTTTCTGATCTACATTTATATGCCTCCTTAAATCAGAGATCCTGGACGTCCCTGAAGAAAAGGTGAATGTGTGTGAAAATTGGCTGCTGCCCCCTCTTGGGGATGGATTACTTTGGCTGTGATTAGAGGATGTCCTCTGGAACTGTACTCAGGGAAGTAATGAAATTGTGCGAATGGAAAGCTTAAGTCAGAATTACTGTGGGATTATAACTCTCTGGATGTTGCTCTGTATATTTGTAGAGCTTTGATCCAAAATGTTGGTTAGAGCGGCAACTCCACTCTGAATTCAGCACATCATGACTGGCTGTACATAAAAGAAAAAGGCCTTTTCATGTGAGAATAAAAAACAAAAACACACTCAATCTGGAACATCCTATGATTAAAAAAAAACGTCTCTAGGAAAGTGGATCGTCTTCCTAACGCTGCTCAAGGGGTTTCCATCCAGTGCGAAGATGTCGTTTGTTCTGCTTTCCATTTTTTCCTCTGTTTTAACATCAAAGCTGCTCCTATGTGACACAAACAGCCCCCCAAAGATCCTCACTCTATCTTTTCCGTGATTCCCAGAGGTGGCTGTCTTAAATATGTGTGCGTGTGCAGCTTCTGTGCATGTTTGTGTTGAGTTAAAGGGCAGGACTGGTGGCGGTGGTGGTGTGGTGGTAGTGGTTTGTCCCTGGTGAGGATGATGATGACAGGAGAAACATCAGAGAAGCAAACCAGTGAGCCTCCCCAGAGGAATCGCCAGTGGAAACAGCTTTGATTTCAGCTTGCTGCCGTAGCAACAGCAGCTTGTGTGTTATGGTGTTGAAACGGTGCATGTATCACTGAGGGTTTGATGACTCTATTCCCATAACTGGTCCAGCTTTAGGGGGGAGAAAACAACCTTATACTAGGATTTTCTTTACATCACTTAAACTCCTGCAACCAAAAATCAACTTCTGCTTTATATCAACTGTAATGAGCATTTAATTTGGTTGCTTCATGTTAACATTTGAGCTCAAAAGGAAAAACGAGATGCTCAATCTGAAGGGACTGTTATGCATAAAAGACTGCTGATGACACAGTTATAGGTATTCAGATTACACAAATCGACGCTGACTTGCTCAGTCCTCTGAGAGCTGAGCATTGAATATTAATTCAACACTGGAAAGCAATAATCAAGGCTGCACAACATGAAAGACGAGCTCTTTTATTCTCCCTTTTGCACGCAAACCTCTCACACATAGAAGACACTCAATGCATACTGCAAGCTGCAGAATGTAACCTGTAAATATTGCATGTTTATTCTCTTATGTAAAAAGCAGAATCAGGATAAGAGGCTCTTTCTCTTCCAATAAAAATAGCTCCCACACTTCAATTTAATCTATTTCACGGGGAGACAAGGCGATTAGATTTAACAGTTACAGTCAACAAATAACAGAATGGGATACCTTCAATCCTTTAATCTGACAGGTGCACTCAACAATTCATTCCACTAATGCACCAAATCCAGGGGAAAAAAAGAGAAACAAGGGAGCAGGAAAGGCAAGTCATGGTAATATAACTGTGATGGAAAAATATGAGCTCTTATGATTCTAAAATGACAAAACAGATTCTACTTCAACCTTTTGGAATAGATATAGCTCTGAAATCCTGTATTTTGTGCTGATCTTCATTCCTTATTGGATTTCTGACTCAGGGTGGCAACCAAACATAAAATCCTCCCTCATGATGATCTTGCGGAATCAAATCAGACAACTCTTTAATGAATAGATAAAAGATGGAGACATAAAGTGGCTGGAAAAAATGCAAATACAATAAAAAAATACATCTTGTTCTTCATCATGTACCCGTTTTATTTGAAGCAGCCACATACTCTGAATAAAAATTAGTTTTGCACACAGAAATTTAAGGACTCAATTAAAGAGACGATTGCATGTCAGCTAAGATCATCTCCCCAATCTCTGCGCTGTCTATTTTCATTTTACTATGAAATTAAATGGCTCGAGACTGCTGCGTTTTTATGCACAGCAGATCCAATTTAAGAGCAAATCAACAGTAAATTCAATTTTTTGCTCAACTTCGCTTGTAACAAGGATGCTCTGCATTAAATCACCAAGCCATGAAATTGCAACGATGTTTTATTCTTGTTGATTTAAGATGAACTCAGATATGAGTCCAAAACGGATGATGATCAGCATGTAGATGAACAAGTTCACCCAGATGAAGGCCGTCTATTGTTGGTATCCATCATGCGTGCATGAAAGGTTCAGTGTTCATAATTTTTATTTTTTTTCCAACATTTTTTCTCATTTTCTCCGCCTCCCACCCTGCACTGTCTGTGCCTGGCAAATCCTTATCTTTGCCCCTTAAGTCAAGCAGTTCTGGATCATGCTGTACCAACTTACTGCACCGCCTCTCCATTCACTTTATTTTTAAAGAACAGAAACACTCCGTGCCAGCACGAAAACACATCCCATCCCTTGTCAATGCCAGTGGATTAAATATGCAGAATGAATGAAGCACTTGCAGCAGGTTCTGGTTATCTGGTGAGAACATTTGACGGGGTTAGGTTAGTTTTTACTTTATTTCAGCCTCTGGTGAACCTAAAATGACTACAATAGTCCAGCTGAGTTTTAACACTATGGTGACCTCAGTGCTCTTTTTTACACTTTCACAACACAGCATATGATAGCATAATTGTGCGTAATATCATCTGTAAAACTGGAGCCAAATACTCCATTAAAGACCAGCCACATGAACTGTAAATTATCACCACAAGCCCAGCCCATGCCTGGATTCCCTCTCACACAGCTCCTTGACTATACTGTCTGCATGTTGGAGTAGACTGCCTCTGATGTGTTCCTGCTACAAACTGGGATAACAGCCTATCAGAGATCCATTAATCTATCCAGACAAGCTTTGTTCTGGCACGTGCTCTCCCTCATTGTGCTCGAGGTTTTCTATGAAGCTGCAAACATGCAGATGGAGTGCCGCTCAAACAGTTTTGGGAGAGGTGGTACGATTGTTTGGGTTTTGGACAGACTGCTGGTGGGCTGCGGGGTGTCTTGGCTGGCTACCAGGGTCCTAGGTGGGCTGTTATTGAGTTGAGAGGAGAGGGAAAAAAAAGGAAAAGAAACAGCTTTTTATCATGCACTGCTTGCATGGCTACAGCTGCTTCCCACTGCAGTACAACAGCCACAGCTGAAGGGCACAGGTGCCGCAGAGAGACAGGAGACGATTTGATAAGCAGCGAGAAAAGGGTGATAAATATCAAATATCTGAGCAGATGTGATACACAAAATTGAATAAATGCATATTAATTTAAACACTCCACACAAATATCTAGACAAGAAGCACTGTATTTTAAGGCACCCTGTAGTACAACAGTTCTCCAAACAGATGCCTAACATTGTAGCATTTCAAATGCATGACTTGTCAGTGACCAGCTTCTACGCGTCCGTGTTTTTGGCCACATCTGGGAGCTGGCAAGCCAAACGGATTTACTGCAGAGACCACCTGACATCCATGAATCTACCTGTAATGAGCTCTTTGTGGGATACTTCAAGAGTCCTCAGAAACATTTAGGACACAGCCAGGTAATTAGCAACAGTAACAGCCCCAGACAAAGTTATGTATCAAAAGTTGTTCGCATGATTACCTCTCATTTCAAATTGCAGCACAGCTCTTAAGTGATCATACTTGGCTTCTACACTTCAGTGAGACGGGATCAATTAATCACACTGTTTTTTTTCTTTGAAAACCAACAATAACTCTAAGTGGCAGTGGCTGTCCTCACAGTAAATGTCACCCAAGTGTTATTACCTTTGGGCATGTGCCAGACCGAGAGAGGCACTGCCAGTGTACACTCAGCACCTCCTGTAGCTACAGCAGCCGACAGGAGAATTTGATTTGAAAAAGTTGAAAGTGGGTGAAAATAACAGGATGTTTCAGCGCCTGAGAGCACCTGAGAGTGGGCTGCTTGAGAGAGTGTTTCCTGTCATCTACACACTCCTACAAATGCACACATGAAGACAGTGTTTGAAGATAAGATTCAGTCTCAGTCAAAAGTAATTGAAGATCGATTGAAAAATATTTTTCTTTTGATTATAGTGTAGCAGCTGACATTGAAACTCACATTTTGAGTCTTCTTACTCTGTTAAAAAAATAAGTTCAAAAGTGTGAGAAAGACATCAAAGTAAAGTTTTTAGTACAGTATTTCTTGCTTTTACCGATTACATAAAAAAAATCCTTGTCAGTTAGTTGTAATATTTCCCAAACAGATGTTACTTTATTTTGGTTTATGCTTATCTTTGCGCTTTAGGTTTAGGAAAATGTTAGACATTAGCGGTCCAAGCTAAGTTTGTATTGCTAACTAGCATTGAATTCCCCATCAGCTAGCAAAACAATTTAAAGTTCCTCTAATTTAATCTCAAAAGTGGTTAAAAGTAGATAAAATTTCAACATCAAGTCTAAAGGCCTTTGCACAAAGAGTTTGTTTGTTTTTTGAACAGGTTTCATTTTCTGCATTTTTACGCATCTGTCCAGGTCATCTTGAGGGTTGTTTGACTATTCAGAGACACCGTAGGCTACTTGCAACGTCATCATCATTCAGTTTAGCTGGCAGATAAAATTATCAGTCACAAAAATGTAAGGTGAGATGGGTCAAGACATTTTTTTTTCTAGTACTGCGAATTTTCGCATTTAACAAGAAATTAAACATCGGATTCAGTGTGCAGATTGTCTTTGCCTGATTATTTTTCCTTTCAAAAAACATGCTGGAAAATAATGGACTCAGTGTGCAAAAGCCTTAACTCATAAGTAGCTTATCCTAGCCAGGCAGCTAAACAGTCTGATTCCATTTGTTTCCCTCACTATGTAATCTATCTCGAGTTTTGAGCCAATTTAACAACCTAACCATAGTTTGATTGACATACTGGCTTCTTTTAAAGATCATGTAGCTAGGAAGCTAACTAAGAGTTAAGCTACGGCATGGTGTTTTTCCTTTTTTATCTCGCACAAAACAAAAAGAAAGAAAAATGTGTAACTGTATGGAACATTTACTATTTTGTGGTGTTGCAGGTTAAAAAAATAAAGTCTTCTTTCATGAATAGTTTGTCTATTAAGGTAGATTTCTCCAGAGTATAAACTCACCCTGGGTGCAGGGCTGAAAGAACAGTTGCTCTTTGCGGTATAAATAAAGTTTACATTTGATAAATCCAATAATTTCCCTTCTTTCAGCTTATTATCAGTGTATTTTTTTGCAAAAAAAAAAAATTATCTTGAAACATTATATAAGTCTATATAGCTACAGCTAACATGCATGTTTTGGCTGAAGAGCTAGTAATTTAACCTACCATTTCAGGTATCAGCGCGGTTTTCTATGCTAAATCTTCCCCTGTTTCCCTTCTCAAATAATATATCCCTTGTTTGAAAGCTCAACAGGTAAGCTAACATTGTCACGCTAATCAAGGGGTTTGTTAGCTTTAGTTAGAGGCTAAATAGATTCAAGAAATCAGATAAATTATTAATTTTCAAGAATATTTTCAGCTAATGTATGATTCAAAAGAGAAATAAAAGTTTGTTCGTTTTTTACCCTGGAATTTCATTAGCATGAGCAGCTTGATGGCTGGACCTGTTCAGCAGTAGTGACTGCTGTTTGCTTTTTCCACGAGTAACTCCAAGGTTCAACCCACTGGTTGTAACTCTCTCATCCAATTACATTGTCCCAGACTCCCCCGTCTCAAATCATTGGCTAATTCTTATTCTTTACAGAGACCCCACAAAGGCAACTTCATTGATTTTCCATTGTTGTTCATGTCTGTTTTCCAGTTGAGCTTGGTGTTTTCAGTGAAGTGTGAAGGTTCTCGTTTGTACCACATTCTCCTGTGAGTTGCTGACTGTTTTCTTATTCCCTTCAGGGCTCTAAAAGGCAAAAGGGTGAATTTTATTTATAGCTAGTGAGTAGAAGGCTGGTGTGAGAGGCTTTCGGGGCTGGGTTTTATTCTTATACTGTTTACGGTTGGGTCTCTGTTGAAATTTTAAGCTGTGTGTGTTTCATAAGCAGTAAGGACAAAGCCAGAAATTTAAAAAACTTCACCTTAAGCCCTCTTTTTTTTTAGTAAAACTTTTCTTTCCTGTGCCTTCAGTGAAATGAAAAATGTTCTGCACTATTTGCATAACTACATGCTATCTTCTATCATTTGCCGGTGTTACAGCGTTTCAGACTTCCTCATTTCTCCTTGAGTGTTAAAACTCAGAAATTAGCATCTTTCTTGAACAATGCAGGGAGTTACAATGCTCAGTATATTCTACACACGATATAAGTGTGAGGCCATTCAGTGCAAACGTAAATAAATACCTCTTTCTTTCTTCTTCAGTATGAAATCAATGTCTAATGTATCCAGCAGTGCAGTAAGGACAATGTGCCTTTTCATCTGTCAGAGAATGTTTGAAGGTAGAAATCTCTCTGCAAACTGAAGCATAAGAAATGCATAAATTATTCACTCTGAATTACTTTCACTGAGGCTGATGCTGTGGACTATAATTGCTTTATGCATCGTGTATCTTTTGTTCATGCATAATACCTGCATCTAGAAATGCTTGACTGACATATGAAATATATATATATATATATATATATATATATATTAACAGTCAGTGTTACTGAGACATGGTCCGCAGTCATTCTGTCTTGCATGTTTTCTATGCTCACTTTCCATTAAACATCCCCTTGATGTTAAATAATAAGGCACAAGAACCGGAAAAATCCCTCTGTACTTTCCGAAAGATTTGCTCCTCCAACAAATGAGGGATTTTCTGCTGTTTTAACTTCCATTTGTTTAATCCTTTAATTTAATAATAGGATGTCTGTGCACAGGAAAAACATGAAACAGTAGGAAAGCAAGTATGCTTTTTCCACCGTATCCTTCCTTTATTAGGGTTTGTGCACTAAAAAATAAACCCTTAGTTTAATTGAATTTATTATGTCAGCTGGTTCCATGTAAATTGAACTAGGCCTAAACTAATTGTTTTCAACTAACGTAATACATTTAAATGGAACTGGTTGACAATACATTTCATTAAAGTCAATGTTTCATTTTTTTACTGTGTGACAAATTGTGCAATAATTGTGCCTGAATCCACATTTATCTTCAGTTTTAGAAGAATCAAAGGTATTACCAAAGTAGCTATGATGGCAGTGCCTGTTTTAGCCCTGATTTGTGTAAGCAGGTGTTTCTTTCAGGTTGTATGCAACGTTAAAAAATAATGCAGATATCTGAGCAGAATAATCCCCTCAGCAGTTGACACACAAAAGGTGCTCTTCCTCAAGAGAAACAGGAAAATAAGCTTGATTTTGGGGAGCATTTATTCTTCCTGCTGAGTGGCAGCACTTTGAATTTATTCTGCAACTCCAGGCAGGACTTTTTGTTTCCTACAGTGCTATTTCTTCACCTTTATTTTGTCTATTGATCCAGTTCCCAATAGTTCTAACCCCCGCTTTACCTTTTATTACCCGGTCCTCTCGGCTCTCTTACATAAGCCTCTCTCTTGACTCGGGCTTCTTGTAAAAGAGGCATCCTAGACTGTTAGCGTTTGATTCTCTGCCTCAGCTCTCAGCCGTGTGTGGAGGAGAAATATGGAATCAGCAGGCTTGCTTCTTGTGCCCTGCAGCCTAGTGTGCATGACGATAAGATGAGAACATATAGGACACTAATATTGTTGAGGGAGGTTTGTTTCATCTCAGGCATGTCTCATGTGATCTGTAATCCAAAGCTGTGAACAGTCATTATGTGAATCTCGAGGTGGGAGGAAGTGATATGATACATTGCTGCATGTTGCCTCGCTGCTAAAGACTTCCTCAGGGCAATGTAATATTCGTCTTTCAGCTTTGTTTCATCATATTTTTAGGGTTATGTTTTATGCTATAACAGCTCACTCTGGCGCGGTGCTTCCAGGGGAAAAAAACCCGACAAAATGCATAAATCTTTCTTGAAAACATTCATTTTTTTTTACACATTTTTTTAAAATAATAACCTTATTGTAAGCGTTCTTTTTAAAATTAAGTGATGGAATCAGGATGTTTACTGCCTGCTGATCAGCTAACTGATGCTTTCCATCTCTAAGAGAAACCTTAAGTGTACATGTCCAACACCTATGTCTCTCAGTGACTCCCCATTTTGATGGGGTACTTGTGTTTGCACAAGGCCCTCTGTCTGTCACAGAGCTGACTGGGAAAAGGATGAAAAAGGGGAAACCTCAGCAGCAGAAGTGGTGGGCAAGCGGCCTGGTGCTCGATGAAACCTGGAGGGAGATTAAAGTGAGGTGGATTCTCAGAGTAGAACGGCTCTTAATCTTGTTCTTCAAAGCCAGTGACTGTCAAATCAAACAGCTCGTTCTTCTGCTCATACAACCTCAATTTGAAGTTGGGACGTTTTGTAAAATGTAAATAAAACAGAATACAGTGATTTTTTAAATCCCTTTTGACCTGTGTTCAATTAAATACACCACAAAGACAAAATATTCATGTTCAAACTGATAAACTTTTTTTAGTTTTTGCATATATTCACTCATTTTGAATTTGATGCCTGCAACACATTCAAAAAAAGGTAGGACAAGGGCAACACAAGACTGGGGAAGTTGAGGAATGCTTAAAAAACACCTCACCACAGGTGAACAGGTTCATTGGAAACAGGTGAGTGTCATGATTGGGTATAAAAGGAGCCTCCCTGAAAGGCTCAGTCATTCACAAGCAAGGATGGGGTGAGGTTCACCACTTGGTAAACAACTGCGTGAGCAAATTGTCCAACAGTTTAAGAACAATGTTTCTCAACCTACAATTGCAAAGAATGTATGGATTTCATCATCTACAGTCCATAATATCATCAAAAAAATAAGAGAATCAGGAGAAATCTCTGCACGTAAGCAGCAAGGCTGAAAACCAACATTGATTGCCCGTGACCTTTGACCCCTCAGGCTGCACTGCATTAAAGACTGACATCATTGTGTAAAGGATATTACCACGTGGCCTCAGGAACACTTCAGAAAACCATTGTCAGTTAACACAGTTCATCACTACATCTACAAGTGCAAGTTTAAACTCTACCATGCAGAGACAAAGACATATATCAACAACACCCAGAAACGCTGCCGGCTTCTCTGGTGTTTCTGGGAATCATGGACATGGTGTCCTCTGAGCCGAAGAGGAAAAGGACAATCCAGATTGTTATCGGTCAAAGTTGAAAAGCCAGCATCTGTGATGGTATGGGGGTGTGTTAGTGCCCATGGCATGGCTAACTCGACCATCTGTGAAGGCTCCATTAATGCTGAAAGGTACATACAGGTTTTGGAGCAACATATGCTGCCATCCAAGCCACGTCTTTTTCAGGGACGTCCCTGCTTATTTCAGCAAGACAATGCCAAGACACATTCTTTACGTGTTACAACAGTGTGGCTTCATAGTAGAAGAGTGCGGGTACTTGACTGGTCTACCTGCAGTCCAGACCTGTCTCCCATTGAAAATGTTTGGAGCGTTGTGAAGCGCAAAATACAACAACAGAGTTCTTGGACTGTTGATTAACTGCAGTTGTAAATCAAGCAAGAATGGTAAAGAATTCCACCTCCAAAGCTTCAACAATTAGTGTCCTCAGTTCACAAACGCTTATTGAGTGTTGTTAAAAGGAAAGGAGATGGAACTCAGTGGGAAACATGACCCTGTCCCAGCTTTTTAGGAACGTGTTGCAGGCATCAAATTCAAAATAAGTGAATATTTGCAAAAAAATAAGTTTATAAGTTTGAACAGTAAATATCTTGTTTTTGTAGTGCATTCAGTTGAACATAGGTTAAACAGGATTTGAAAATCATTGTATTCTGTTTTTATTTACGTTTTGCGTAATGTCCCAACTTCATTGGAAATGGGGTTGTACATTGCTCAGATTTTCCTCCAAAGATAAAAGAAAGCAACTGTCGCCTCCCCAGAGTGTCAAAAAATAACATTAATATGTTTTTGTGGCTGATCTGTCTTGGCAGAATGTTGTAAAGAGGGTACAGACACATTTTGCAACTGTATCAGCCATTTATTTCCCAACCAGCTGGAACAGCAACTATAATGACAGACAGACAAACATTCGCAGTTTCTTTGGCACACTCGCTCTCCAAGCCTTCAAAATCCCAGAAAACATACTGCTGTATCTTACATGATATACATGTTTGGTTCTGTGCAAATATTCTGTTTTTATGACCCCTGGTGCTTTCCTGATAGGTTTAGGTACCTCATGTAAATCCTCTGAAGGCTGATATTAACATTAATTGTTAGAAAAGGTCAAGTGTAAACCTTCATCCGGCAGTCAAAGTGGCACAGAGCCCCACATGAGAGTTGTTACCGCGTCCCTTGTTACTGATGAGGCAGTGGTGCACTCTGCTGTCAGCATGGACAAACCCCCTCTGGAAAACCACAGAGAAGAGTGATTCTGACAGCTGACATTTACCTTGACACACCTGTCAGTCACACACATGACCTGTCAGAGAGATGCACAAACAACCAGTTTCCTGTTTGTCGTCCTTTCTGATCAACCTGGAAAGCACAGTATGTGTTTTGTTTTGTTTTTTTTAAGTTGTTTTCTTCTGCTGTTCTTTAAAGCAGGGCTCAGTTTTATCACAGACGGGCTCATCGTATCAGCCCACAGTTGTGAGGGATTGTGATCTGTCAATCATTGTTGTAGAGCTCGGCAGCAGGGTGAGCAGTGCAATGTTTGATGCCGAGGCTAAGCTTCCTGGCTCTGTTTATCAGGAGACGATCTTTCGGATATTATCAGGTAATTCACAGAGCTCCTGGATACAGCCGAGTGCTTTCAACCCTGAGCTTGCTTCCTCTAATCACGTCTGTGTAAAAACCTGCAGTCTCTTCTCTAGAATTTTGGACTGTGAGTCATATTTTGAGTGATATAACTCCTCTGCTGTGTGCCAAACTTGTCACCGTACTCTTGTATTGTGCACTCAGGAGAATTTATTTTCCCAGGATACATTTTCTGCAGCCTGTTTTTTATGAAATCATTGATTTCCAGTCCTGTCAGCGCGGCAGGACACTTCTCTCATCGGTCCTGGCAGAAACACAAATACAGAAAGGCTGCTAAATAATGCAGGAGCTGGAGCATCAATAAAGGAGACATGGGAGGCTTCAGATTAACGGCCAGGTCGTAAACTGTTTGAGATCCTGCTTGTACGTGGCTCCATCAGGCCTAACAAGGTTGAACAATATAACCTGCAATCATTCAGGAAGCTAAACTGGAGTGTTGAGATGACCTTCAATCACACTCAAGTTTGCTATAAGTTTTTATTTCTTATTTTTTCTGCCAGTAAGCAAGTAGAAAAGCTTGGCGCTGCAGTGAGTAGAAACTGAGAGGTAAAGTGCAGTGTGGTTGGTTTCCACGCTCGAATGCAGTCCCTGTCAGCGTTGAAAATATTTACCTCTGTGAAATAAAACTGTGAGGGTCAAAGAAGAAGGTCTCGGCTTTCATGAGGATTGCAGATTTTACGTACGTGTCAGGATTTATCGCCTTCTGGGGAGCTGTTTGGCACACACTTGCAGTACAGTAAATGTTTACGGTGATGAGTAAGTCATCGCTGAGGAGGAGGGAAGATGGCCGATTGTAAATATCCTGAAATAACTCAGGTTTATTATTTTAGACAGGGATATGCTCAGAAAGGTGTACGTCCGTACTTTTTCTCCAGGATATCCCTTAGATTTGAAAACCGATGTGACGTCTCTGCGTGTAAATGTGTGTAATTTAACTTCTATGTTTTTTTAATAGCATGAAAGAAAGTATGAAAAGTATGAGTGTTTGGTGTTGTTTTATGAGCACTGGGGTCCAAGGCTTCAGAGAAAGCAGCCAATATTTTGTACATTTCAACATTTTTTGTGTTTTTGGCATCGTTTAGAGTCAAGTTTTCCACAGTGTTATCTGGCCTGCAGTTAGTTGCCACCCATTTATTAAGCACTGTACTGAACTAATTTGATTTGTTTTATTCAAACGACTTTTGAATTGTCAGATAAGCTGTCTAAGAGTTTGTGAAGAATTATGCTGTTCAACAAGTGCAGTGGTATTGTTATTTTCAGTGGTATATTATCTATGGTGTGCCAAAAGGGACAAAATACCACACAAGAAAAATAATCACACAATTAATAACACATTATCTTTAGACATTAATTACCTCAGTTTTAACATGTGAACAATGACAGTCTCATCAAATCATGTATGAATATTGGCTGACATTAAAACGAAACATGATGATAGTTCTGGTTTTGTTTAATTGTGTTTGACCCACTAAGTTTTACATGAAAAAATCATATTATGTTTTTTTTCCACTTTGATTTTTGCTCAGTTTGGCATGAATGTGACAGTTTTAGAATAATTTCTGGATCATTCCAGTCCACTTTATTCATACAGTACATTTTACAAACTGAACTGAAACCAACATGCTACACAAAACATCAAAAGAAACAAAACACTAATCACAACAAGAATTTTTTTAATTGTTTGTTTGGTTTGTTCTTATTTTGTTTGTTATTGACTAATAACAGTAGTAAATATGGAGAAATATAATACATTAATTATTATATTCACATTATAATAATGTTGAATCATAATTATTTGCATAAAGGAAGCTTATTAGCAATATGTTATAAACTGATGGGTAAGGGGTGGGGCTTAACAAGATTTTATGTCTGTTTTGATGTTTTAATTTTTTGTTTATTGTTTAATTTTGTTGACATTTTGTGTGGATACAAATTCTAAATTATGTTTTTTCAAATAAAATCAAATGAAAATATACTAAAACCGGAAATAGTAGCTAAAAGCAAGTAATATAAATACTAAAATCAATAGAAATAATTAAATTAATTAATAAAAGACAGGGGACCATATAACTCATGCAGTGTTAAAAGCTAAAGAGAAAAATTGGGTCTTAAGAGGTGACTTAAAACTCTCCACTGTGGGGGCTGTTTGGACATGGGTGGGGGGAGGGGGGCAGAGTGTTCCAGAGTTTATGGCCGACCACAGAAAACGCCCGGTCCTTCCTAAGTCTCGTCGAAGGCACCATGAGCAGGAGCTGGCCCTCAAACCTCAGGGCACCTGCTGGTTTGAATGAGGTCCAAGTTGGACTGTGGGGCCAGACCATTCAGGGCTTTGCAAACAAACAATAAAATCTTAAAATCAGCCCTAAAATTAACAGGAAGCCAATGCAAAGATGCAGGAATTTGGCAGTCAAATGAACGTTGGACCTTTCAGTGAATGTACCTCAGTACTTTATATCTGAAACTTCTTTCTCCTTCACTAATGTTGCCTTTTTTTCTCTCCTCTGCTGTCATTTCACCAGGAGGTAGAGGTCAGTTCTCTTCAGCTTTTCTTAACGCTCCTCCAGCTGCCTTTGTAAAATGTCTTTTTCACTCATGACTCATCCCCTTGTCTTTTTTGTGTCTTTATCTCTGCTTCTCCGTCCATTTTCACCCTCCCTGTTTTATTTCATATCTCCCTCAACTCGCCCATTTTAATTAGAATGACTAATGTTGTAATTAACTTTAAAAAACTGGCGCAGCCTCTTAAAGGCAGCTCACCCCCGGTGCCATATGTCTCACACGTATAGGCGCCGGGTGCAGATTTGTTGGCCTCATTTCCATACAGATGTACAGCCACAGTACAGTCATCTGTCTTATGTGACTCACTTGGCTAATCATCATGCTGCTGCATGCTTATGTAGACATAATAATCAATATGCTATGGTAATGTACAGGATGTCCCGTCACTTCACTGCAGATAAAAGGGTGATAATATGTTTGGCCTGCTGTTTGTTTCCTCTCTGGTGCCAATATGTGATCGATTTATTGTTTTTCTGTTTCTGCAGGATGATTATGTTCGTACCTGGGATGAAAATCAAGGGTCTAATGACAGTAAGTCTCACCCATCTTTAATTTTTTAACTCTCCTTGAATGCCAGACCGACTATTACAGACTTGAATTTTGTATATGGAGTATTATTTATGTGTATGTACATCCATCTTGAGCAGGCTGATTGATTATGTTTTTAAGATGAAAACACTAATTCAAAATAAAGTTTAATTAGTTCTCTAGTTTTGTTCTCTAACAAGTTTTGTTTTGAATCCAGTGATTGTACCGTAGTACCATAAAAGAACCGTGCACTTTTGTTTTATATCACTGTAATATTTCTTTTGCTTCTTGTTAACACACACACAAAATGGAGAAAAATTCTGTGCAACATAATGAAGGTGACTATAATTAAGGTTGATGTTGTGTAAAAGTCTCATAAAGATCCTGAACATAAAACATCCATACTTCATGATGCTTTTGTCTCGGGAGAGATGAAATACCTCCATAAATGTATAAAGTGAATCCACAGTTTTGTAGATTATTAGTTCCTGCACCAATGACTCTTCAAGGATGCACTCGCCGTGTTCACTCAGCAGCAGGTTTTCAAATACAGTAATAATGTCTTACTGCTGCATGTCACGTTGAAATTTTGATGATTCAGAATAAAACCAGACAGATTTTGGGGCAGAAGTAGCCATGGTGACAGTATCAGGCCATATTTCTCATTGTTACCCTTTGTCCTGTGTTGTACTGTTTTCTTGTTTGATACCTTATTTGTTATTTTTTTGTCTTTCACCTTCGGTCTGTGTTGTTGTGTTCCTTGTTATGTGTGTCTATTTTCATCATTGTTTCTGAAGTCTTTAGTGTTTTCTTGTTTTTGTTGTTTTTGTTGTTGTTGTTGTTGTTGTAGCTCTTGCTCCCTGTGTGTCTGGTCAAGTTTTACTTCCTGTTTTTGAGTGATTCCCTCCTCTTTGATTGCACCAAATTTGTTTCACCTGCGTCTCTTTGCCACACCTGTGTCTTGTTACTTGTTATCCCATGTGTGTTCTTAATCCTAACATGTTTCTCAATTCAGAGTTCACAAGTATCCCCTTCTACATATCTACACGTCTCATCCGGTTGCATTGCCAGTGGTTTGTTGACATAATTTTACTCAACTCATCCAATGTTTCTGAGTTTCAAACAAAATTCTAGTATCTTATTCTAAAGAATAATTCTAAAGTATCTTATTCATATTTTTAAACAGCAGCAACGGTTACTTACCGTTGTGCGTCTTCTCTCCTCCATTCTTCGTGTTTTTCACTGGAGAGCGTGAATTGCATTGTGGGATTGTAACTGTGAAAAGTCTGCTCAAGTTACATCCAGCAGCAGACTTGGTAGAAAGAGCTGAGCGAGTCCACATACGGGTACTTCAACCGAACTTGTTTTGAGGCGGACTTTGAAGTCGGGCAGGACTTTGGCTTTGATTGATGACGTATCACAAGTCTGTAAGTCCAGAAGTATGATGAAGTATGCATATTGAGAAACAGCTTCAGTGTTTCCTCCAGCTGAGTCCTAAATGAAGGGGTATGAGACCATCATTTACGGTATTAAAAAAAAATTGAAAGAGCTTTTAGCTGCCGTTTAAAACCTGCTAATGATGATTCACACCATCAAGCTTCTGTTTGAGCCTTAATGAAAATGAATTAATGTAAGATATGACCAATTCTGGGGTCATTTCATTAGCCTAAAAGCATAATTGCCTAAGTCAGAGAAAATTAAATAAAACAAATATTTAAATAATGACAATATAAATAATAAAAAATAATACTATAAATTGTATTAAAAAATAAACGAAAAAAATGTGTTTTTTCTTCTTTTCTGAAAACTGAAAAATGACTTAAGCAATTATGCTTTTAGGCTAACAAGCACTGAAACCAACATGTGTTTGTTTCATTGTGCATTAGCTTTCCTTCTCACCTTCTATGATACCCTCCAGCTTATGATCTTGTGTTACGTGCTCTTGAGACACAACTAGATATGCATCCATCCAAACTCAAAGAACATATCTCTGATATAACTGCCTCAGATGAATGCTGATGTAGTAAAAGCAGAGCCACATGATTTATTGAAACTGGATGTCATTATCCTGTAATGTGCCGTCCGTGGCCTGGGTTTGAACTCTCATGTTTCCCAGACCGTCAGCAGTTCATCGTACTCGACAGCTCTGCGCGCGTTCTGTGTTTGTATACTGGGGTTGGATGCTCGCTGTCCACACTTGTGGTGGGTCCTCCGTGAAAAGGGCTGAAGGATGTTATCTGCTGTTTTATCTGCTTCAGCACATCTGATGTGACTCCCCGAAGAAACACTAAACATCGACTCGACTTCAACCCATCACTACCTTGTTCTGCTTCCTACTTTTTTTCTCCTTCACCTGGGAGATCGAGCCGTGCGTGCTGACAGACTGTCCTCCTCCTCTTTCAAATTCTTCTGCGACTTCAGGCCTAATTGAGCCCCTGCAAGAGGAAGTCATGACAGAGCCGTGTCCCAGACCATTGTTGCTTGATTTGCAGTTTAAATGAAGTCAGCTGAACGGCAGAGTCCATTAGCGCAATTTCCAGGGGCTTAATGAACCACTAATTATGGCTTCAGATGAAAGGCCAAAGAGGGAGAAGTTAAAGAATGAGGAGAGATGGAGACGGGGTGCAGGCTAATTTGCCCTGATTTAGTCTTAAGTGACTGACATTAATATCATTCCTGTCAACTCTAGAGCAGTTTGGTGATGAGGAAATTTTGAGTTCAGTGGAAGAAGCATGTTTACTAGTGTAGGAGGGTGTGACAGGATAAAATCTCACCAGAAGAAGCAGAAAGATGAAAGCTGTTTGTTTGGAAGAATAACGGAGGAGGTTAGTCGTCTGAAAATCCCCAGGCCGGGATCCTGAGCACTAAAACCTTCATGAATTGTATAACATGTCAGGTTTATGTATATCTAACGAGCTTAATTGATCTTTTTGGATTCAAGTGGAGCTCCACCTTCACTGCTGCTGTGATCATACAACTTGAATTTTCAAAAGTTGTGTCTGAATGATGTGTTGGAAAGAATTTCTGAAAAGTTACGCAGATGTGAGAGTTGCACTAAGTTTAGAGGTTAATTGTTCAGAGGTTTATTTTTTATAAGTACCCACCAGATGTTTTTTTTTTATTAATTCATGTTGGATTTATTTTATATAGCTGTAACTGCTGCTGCTGAGTTCAGGATGTTCAGTGCGTCAGTTTGTTCTGCTTGTCATGTTTTGTTTCTACCTTTGGGTGGCGCCCGAGAGACTCAATGGGTGTGTTTTGGTAGAAGAAGAAGCAGGAGTAGAATGAATGAGATTCTTTACAGCAGCCGGGAGTAGGAGACGAGAGAAGTTGTTCCTGAAAATGTTAATGTATTCTTAAATAAAAAGAACGTCTGAAGAGGTGAAACTTCTCCCGGTGTCCGCCTGGATCCTTGGCTGCAACATATCTTGGCGAGCCAGCCAGGAGTAAAGTAAAAAAAGAGCGCCCGCCATCACGGACGTCGCGAAAAAAAAACTTTACTCCCGAGACGAACCGAGAATAAAAGACGATGGATTTAGAGATTCTTCTCGACCGGACCACGACCACTCTGTGCCAGTTGAGTTGGGATCGCATATTGGAGGTCTGTAAGTTTCTTAACTGCATTGACGAGACAGATGAAACTGCAGTTAGTAAAAGCAGACGAGCACTCATAAAAACTGTTGAAAACTACATGGATGAGATCGAAAATAACGCAGAGCCAGATGAAGCAATTGCCGTTATTAAAGAACTTTTGACATTCATGGAGGGCAAGATGGCAGAGAGCAGCGAGGGGAGAGCGCGGGAAACTCGTTACATGACGGAAATGAAAGAAAAATTCTTCGAGCTGCAGGAGTCCCGTAAGGCCCTCGACGAGGAAATAAAAAACATTGGTGAAAAGTTAAACATATCAGACAGCTCTACAGTTAGCCAAGTCCACGACGTGTCTCCTGTTAAAGTGCCAGAGGTGACCATTCGCAGGGAGTTCAGGATTTGTGGACAAATCGGCGAAGGAGGACAACGTGATAAGTTATCTTTCACTAACCTCATGCACCAGATTGAAAGTGGGCTCCGCAAAGGACATGGTGAGTCTGAAGTTATTGAAGCCGTGATCAGAGCTATTAGCCCAGGCTTGAAGCTTCGTGACATGCTAGAAATAAAGACTGATTTGACCCTGTCTCAACTGAAAACTATATTAAAGGGACATTACAAAGAAGATGACACATCAGATTTGTACCAAAAATTGATCAGTATCTCTCAAGAGCCCAAAGAATCTGCTCAAGATTTTCTGTTCAGAGCCATTGAACTAAAGGACAGACTGCTCTTTGCATCCAAGGGGAGAGGGTCAGAGGAACATTACAGTGCAGACCTTGTCAAAAAGAAGTTTCTGAGGTCAGTTGGGACAGGACTGCTCAATGACAACATCAAATACCAGATAAAGCCCCTACTGGATGACCCAGATGTGGCAGATGAAACCCTGATTGAGAAAATAACTGAGGCAGCTAACCTAGAGACTGAGAGGCTCAATAAGCTGAAAAGAAACAACACAAAGGTAACCAGGGTGAATGAACTACAGACAGCTAGCAACAGTTGGGATAATTCCCACAGCTCCTCCCTACCTCAGGACGCAAAACCTGAGAAAGGCTCATCTGAACGTTCAAAGGACAAGACAAAGGTAGCTCAACCCCCACCTGAGCCTGAAATGCACACTCTGGTAAGAGAACTACAGTCAGAAGTTGCTGAAATGAAACTATTGATGTTGTCATCTATGAGTGCTAATAGGCCACAATACTCCAAACGAACTGCGGAGACCAAAGGCATTCGTAGAAGAGGCTGCCGGACCTGTCAGGACAAAGGAGAGGGTGAGAACTGCAACCACTGCTTTAAGTGTGGTCAGCCAGGCCACATTTCCAGAGGATGCAGAGGCCAACGACAGCTTCAGGGAAACTCCGGAGGGTCGCTGCAGAGGGACCAGCAGTGACCCAGCCACAACAACTAGAGTCCCGCCACTGTCATCACTGTCAACAAGAGGAAGCTACAGACAAAAAGCTCAAGACATGTGCAGGATGCTCAGCCACAGTCTACTGCTCTGAAGCATGTCAGAAGCATCACTGGCAGGAACACAAACATCTTTGCAGAGCAGTCAGGTTAGTCGAGCAACATATAGCTAACACAGAAATGCAAAAGGGAGAATTGTCAGAGACTTTCCAAATCGATTACCTCTCAGCGAAATCGGGTAAAAGACTCATAAATCTGATAGGTAAACGTAAAATGGTTAAATGTACCTTTGATAACATACCAGTGACAGCACTATGGGACACAGGGGCTCAAGCAACTGTAATAAATGACCAATGGCGAGCAGAACACCTACCCAACAGCTCCATCAGAGCAATAGATGAACTCTTAGGGCCAGAACCATTGAATGGCCTAGCTGCCAATCAAACTGAAATACCTTTTATAGGTTGGATACCTGTAGAGTTTAAACTAAGTGGGCAGGGAACTTCCAGTGCTAACCTGTTAGTACCAGTGCTAGTTTCTAGTGATCCAAATGTGGCCCAAGATCCAATTATTGGCTTCAATGTAATTGAAGAAATAATTAAGGAACAAGTTAAACAACAGATAGGTGCAGGAGGAAGTGACTGTGCTACAGAAATCATCAGCGGAGCTTTTGAAATCGACTCTGACACTGCAAAAACTTTTGTTCAGCTACTGCACACAAACCAAGCTGTCAGTGAGGAGACTAGGGTGAAAACAGGCAAGAGCAGAGTTATTGTGCACCCAGGGGAGGTCACAACAATTAGATGTCGCACACATGCCCAGACTGAGAAAGACACTGTAATGCTGTTCTGCCCTGACATGAACACAAGCTTACCTGAGGGGTTACATATCCAGGAAGTACTGTTTACCATGAAAAGAGGTAATTCTGCCACGGTCCCTCTTTCTGTGGCTAACACTACCAGAAACAGTATCACGTTGGGTCCCCGTGTTAGCCTTGGACATATAGAAAGCGTAAAAGCTGTGTACCCAGCTGCAATACAACCTGTGACACAAAGAGAAACACAAACAAGCCATGAGGGAGCTGCACAAAGAGATGTGACTAGTGTAGGCTCAGACTGCCCCACCACCGACTGTAGTGAAGCATGGGACCCACCTGTAGCGTTAGATCACCTAACTAGTGACCAACAGACCCTGGTGAGAAAGATGCTCAGGAAAGAGTGCAGGGCTTTTGCACGAGAGGAGGACGACGTAGGCTGTATACCTTCACTCCGCATGCACATCACCCTGAAAGATCAAACACCAGTCCAGAAAACATACATCAGCGTCCCCAAGCCATTACATCAGGAGGTAAAGGAGTATCTTCAGGACTTGATTAACAAAGGCTGGATTACAAAATCAAAGTCTTCTTACTCGTCACCCATAGTATGTGTGAGAAAGAAATCAGGTGAACTAAGACTGTGTGTCGACTATCGTGAGCTGAACAGGAAATCGGTGCCGGACAGACACCCTATTCCAAGGATTCAAGATATGTTGGACAGTCTCAGTGGGAGCTCCTGGTTTTCAGTTTTGGACCAAGGAAAGGCATATCACCAGGGCTTCATTGATGAAGACAGTCAGCCTCTCACTGCCTTCATCACTCCCTGGGGCCTATACCAGTGGGTGAGGATCCCCTTTGGCTTAAGTTCAGCACCTGCTGAATTCCAGAGAAGTATGGAGGAGTGCTTGTGGGGTTTACGCGATGACATTTGTCTACCCTACCTTGATGACAATCTAGTACACAGCAAGTCCTTTATAGACCATGTGGAGCATGTGAAAACAGTTTTGTGCAGATATCAGCAGCATGGGGTGAAACTCACACCAAAAAAATGTGAACTGTTTAAATCTAAAGTCAGATTTTTGGGCAGGGTAGTGTCTAAGGAGGGTCATAGCATGGACCCAGCAGAGGTGGCCCCTGTGCAAGCCCTGAAAGAGCGACATCCTCGCACTGTGGGGGAAGTCAGACAGATTTTAGGCTTCCTGTCATATTACCGGTCATACATTAAAGACTTTTCAAGAATAGCAAAGCCCTTGTATGAACTGCTTGCAGCCCCACCCACTGCTACATGTGTCACTCAGAAAAACCCCAAAGTCTCAAAAAAAGGAAAAATAAAGAGTGGGAAACATGGACAGCTACCCTCATCAGCATTAGTTTCATGGACTGACAACCATCACCAGATTCTGAGTAACTTAGTGGACAAGCTCTCCAGACCCCCAGTCCTGGACTATCCAGATCTTAATGAGCCTTTCATCCTGCACACAGATGCTTCGCAGGCAGGACTAGGAGCTGTGCTTTACCAGCGGAGAAATGGCAAGCTAAGGGTAATAGCTTATGGATCCAGAACTCTGACTCCCCCAGAGAAAAATTATCACCTGCACTCTGGTAAGCTAGAGTTTCTAGCATTAAAGTGGGCCATCTGTGATCGCTTTAGGCATTACTTATTTCATGCCCCTTCTTTTGTAGTCTATACAGATAACAATCCACTCACCTATGTACTTACCACAGCAAAGCTCAATGCAGTAGGACAGAGATGGGTGGCTGAGTTAGCAGATTTTAATTTCACAATAAAATACAGGCCAGGTAAAGCGAACGCAGATGCCGATGGTTTGTCAAGAATGCCAGTTGATTTTGAAAATTACATGAATCAATGCAACCAGTCAGTCTGCCACGAAACTGTTAAAGCAACAGAACAGGGCATCAGCATGCAAAAAGACCACAGTCCACTCTTCAGTTCAGTCTCCTTTGACGCTCTACAGCAACAGGCAGAAACAGAGCATCTGTATAACACTGTACAGCCATTTGCAAGGAATGATATAAAAAATGCTCAACAACAAGATCCTGTGATAGGAAAAATTTATGAGCACAAGCTGAGAAACAAAAGACCAACTGCTCAAGAACTACAAGATGAGTGTGTGGAGGTGAAAACCCTGGCCAGGGAGTGGGAAAAACTCCACATCACCACAGATGGGACCATGTACAGGAAAACTCAAACAAAAAATCAACTTGTGTTACCAGAAGTGCACCGTCCCCTCATTTATAAAGAACTGCACAAGGATATGGGTCACCTGGGCTCAGAAAGAACATTAAATCTGATCAGAGACCGCTTCTTTTGGCCCAAGATGCAAAGAGACGTAGAACATTTTGTGATGAATGTGTGTGAGTGTCTGAAGAAGAAGAAACCAAACAGACAGACACGAGCACCTATGATGAACATTGAGACCACTCACCCATTCCAGCTGGTTTCAGTCGATTTCCTGCATTTAGAAGAATGCAAGGGAGGCTATGAGTACATTCTTGTTGTAATGGATCATTACACTCGCTTCGCTCAAGCATATGCCACAACCAACAAATCAGCAAAAACAGTTGCAGGAAAGTTATTCAATGATTTCTGTCTCAAGTTTGGTTTTCCAGAAAAATTACACCACGACCTCGGACGGGAGTTTGAAAACAAGTTGCTGCACCACCTGAAAGCTCTCTCTGGTGTCCAGGGGTCTCATACTAGTCCATACCACCCGCAGGGAAATGGACAGACAGAGAGATTTAACCGAACACTTCTCTCCATGTTAAGAACCCTCACGGAAGAGCAGAAAAAGGACTGGAAAAACCACCTCCCTCAGGTAGTACACGCTTACAACTGCACTGCTAATGAAGCCACAGGCTATTCTCCATTTTTTCTTCTGTTTGGCAGGCCTCCCAGGTTACCAGTTGACCTGCTGTTTGGTATTGAAAGTCATGATGGTTCTGAGTCTTATCAGGACTATGTGGAGAAGTGGAGGCAGAGGATGACTGAAGCCTATGATATAGCTTCCAGAAATGCTTCTAAATCAGCCCACAGAGGTAAGAGACAGTATGACAAGAGAGTGTATGGTCCTGCACTGAAAGTAGGCAGCCGTGTCCTGGTGAAAAATGTATCAGAAAGAGGAGGACCAGGAAAAATCCGCTCCTACTGGGAAGAGGACATTTATGTCATAAAAGACCAAAAAGGAGAGAACAGTCCAGTGTTCGAGGTGGAGCCAGAAACAGGCAGGGGCAGGACAAGGATACTCCACAGGAACATGCTGTTACCATGTGACTTCCTCCCTATGGCTGCTTCAAAAACTGAATTTCCCACCCAACATGGAACAAAGAAAAGACACAAAAATAGACAAATGCCGTTACAGCACACACAGCTAACAGATGATGAAGATGGATCAGACGAGGACTTCCCTACTGTGACCCTCACTTGGCCTCCTGCTGAGCCCTTGCCTGCACTGAATCCAGCCGCTCAGGAGTTCTGCCCCCAGGGTAAAAGGACTGTGACAGAACCATGTGACCTCGTTCAGACCACTGAGGTGTTGGAAGAGGACCCAGTCCATACAGCGGCATCAGATGAGGATGCAGGAGATGTGGCTACAACAGACATGGAAAGCTCTGCAGATGAGGTTGAGGAGGTGGACCAGGGAAAACGGTATCCATGGAGACAAAAACGGCAACCCCAGACTCTGACTTATGACACACTTGGCCAGCCCAGTTTTGTACAGAGGACTGTTTCCACTACAGGAATAACTGTCAATGATTACTGGCGGCCGTGGTAAAAGGAAAAAAGGGACCCATGAACTTCATTATACCCAAGTGTCTGATTAGGATCTGATAATGAGTAAAACAGAGACTGAATTGGTGTTTGATGTTGATGGTGATATTGTCTTTGTTATGAGCTAAGGAAAATGAGACGAAGACCAAAACCTCATAGTGTGAAAGGATTCATGGAGTTAGTATTTTGTGTTTACCACACAAGCTGTTGGGCAGAAATACTGATAAAATCAGGAATATTCATGACTGTAGTGCACGGCAGACTGAGTATCTCACTTAAAGTATGCTTTATGATGTCCATTTTATTTACTAACTGTCCATGTCACTCAGTGTAAAGCTAAGGGTATAATTAAATGTCGGGACGACATTTTTTGAAGTGGGGGAGAGTGTGAGAGTTGCACTAAGTTTAGAGGTTAATTGTTCAGAGGTTTATTTTTTATAAGTACCCACCAGATGTTTTTTTTTTATTAATTCATGTTGGATTTATTTTATATAGCTGTAACTGCTGCTGCTGAGTTCAGGATGTTCAGTGCGTCAGTTTGTTCTGCTTGTCATGTTTTGTTTCTACCTTTGGGTGGCGCCCGAGAGACTCAATGGGTGTGTTTTGGTAGAAGAAGAAGCAGGAGTAGAATGAATGAGATTCTTTACAGCAGCCGGGAGTAGGAGACGAGAGAAGTTGTTCCTGAAAATGTTAATGTATTCTTAAATAAAAAGAACGTCTGAAGAGGTGAAACTTCTCCCGGTGTCCGCCTGGATCCTTGGCTGCAACACAGACATCATACGATCGACGTAGGATTTTGACCAAACAGGATGGCCCAGACTTATATTTAATTATTAGTAATTTAAAGACAAAGTAATCTCAAAGTTCCTGTGGAAAACGTTTGGTTCCTGCAGATTTGAGTGCCGTCTGTAGGCAACCTTTCGTGCTCTTTGTCTGCACGTTGACGTTCATCCCTCACCAGAGTCTTTGCCAGGGAAGTTGTGCTGTTTCTGTAGTGAGCAGTCAATCACTTTGTCGGACACCTATCCTTTGGATTTTTACTTGATATAGAAATAATGATGTAAAACGGTCAGTCCTGTCACTGGGGGTCTTTTTTTCTACTTTTGTAGAACACAAAGAGGCACCGGTATTAATTTTAGTTCATTTCATCACCAGTTAAACCTCATCACTGAGAGATATTTTTCTCTGATGCTTGATTTATTTCTTGAAGCTGGGTTTTCTCTTATTGAGCTAAGTTCTGGCTTAATCCTGGATTTTCCATCCTACAATGCTAGTTCACTTCTTAACGGGATAAATCACCATGGTAACTGATGATGAACGGCTACGGTTCTGGATAAGAGATCGATGAGTATAATGGTAAAAACTGGAGATTCATTGTTATCATGTATCACAAGAGCTTCTTGTCAACATTGCGTCACCGACACTGATCCTTTAATATATGTTTAATTTAGATCTTATTCAATATTTTAGCTCATATATTTATTATAGATGCCTGTTTTTGAGTCAACCGTAGCGTTTGAAGTTACCAAACCAACATACATAAATCAGTGTCTCAATAATGTTGGTGCTTAACTGCTCAGCACTTTAGAGAGCCAGAATCTTATGCTGCTGGTTCTCAGCTTGATGGTACTTTACTTCATTCATTTCCCATAGCATAAATCCTTCATTTCTCTCTCACTCTGACATCAGTGTGCTATCTCCCTCCACTGATCTGCCTTCCTTTATGAGTGGCTTAATGAAGCAGAGAAGGAAAAAAGTGGAGATTTGTGTCTCCGAGATATCTCTATATCAGCGTGAAGTCTTTACTTCCCCAGCTCCCGTGAGTCTGCAGGCCTCATTTCTCCGCCGAGACTGCTTCACCGCCGCGTAGAAGAAGACCAAGCTTTTGAACTCAGACTGCTCTTCCGAACACACGGCCAGACAACGCCAAATACAGGCTGAGGTGGAAATTTGCATGCTGGAGCAGAGCTGCGCTTCAGCCAGGGCTGTGCTGATTCAGGGAGAGGTCAGGGTAATTTGCAGTCGATTGCAACAGTCGATTCATCAATCAGGCAGCTGATTGAATCTCCTCGCTCTGAAGACGGTAAACACTGTAAGGGAACGGTTGTAATGTCGGACTTAAGCAGGCACACAAACATCCTCTCAAGTGTTTGTCTTCAGCACTTGAGGAGGACCTGATCTTTTTATACAAACGCTTTAAAGTGTACCTTTATGTTCTAGACATTTATCTCAGCCAGGAAAGGCCAGGTGAACAGTGAATTGACGCTTTCTGGCAAGTCAATGGTTCCAGATCAATTGCAGACACCAAGGAGATATGGAAACATGCTGAGTCCACACTTGACAAGGTCTGGTCTTTGATACCTCTTACGGCTAGTGATACATTTAGCTGCTTGGGTGGCTCATCACACAAATAGTTGATAACTGTAAGACATGTTGCTTAAGTTTCTAGTTTTTGTAAAGCCTCTTCACAGCTACTGACAGCTTTTTTTCACTTTCACAATATCCACAAAACCAGACTCTTTTCCCTCACCAGGGAGTCTCAGCACTCTGCACACAATTCTACACATCTTCTGTCTGGCCTGCTACAACTCTGAAAATCTCTAAAACCAGCCACTACAGTCCTCCAGGGACTTTCGCTGCCCTTCTAACCCTCATACTCCACAATTTGTCTGCTACCACTCCTTCCCACTCTCCCTCCTCAGACCACCTGGGGCCGCTTCCATTAAATTCTAAAAACCCACGTACAAGACAGCAGAGGGACCTACTTGTATTTAAATCTTATCTTCTAAAGACATGCCTCACATTATCCTCTTGTTACTGAATCTCCATTATCCAATATTCTGTAATTAGGCTTGAAATAAACCCTGTTTTAGCTAAGCTAATTATAGCTTAGCTTCAGTTGATTTCCCATTGAGTTTTATTTGACTTAAATTTTAGAATTGGGTTTTAAATAGAATTAAAACATGAAAATTATGTGACCAGTAAACCAATTTTCAAATTTGGAAAATTTTTGGCTGTGGTTGAAAGGCAGACTTGTTGATGCCCTGGAGCCTCCTTAGCATTACCCCGCCCCTGACAGTAATGATACAAAAGGCACAGCTTGGATTAGCAAGCATTGGCATTTCACACAATCAGATTTAAGGTGCTACATCTGCTATAGACATATCATCTTTGCACATGCTTCCAGTTAAAACACAATGTGGACCTTAAGGGGCACTTTTGGGGACAACCAAAAAGAGACCAGCAATAATAAGATTGAATTGAGAGAAGAATTTACAATATACATCAAGTACGGGCTCCTATGTTTGTCTTTATTCACGTGTTCATGCCACACTTTGAGTCTCTGCTGGAGATCTTCTTGTTATTCATCTACATCCTCAGAATTTTAAATGAATCAGTAAATTTAAATAAAGAGCTAAAAGGAGAGGAAATTTTCAATTTATACCTATCAAACCAGCTTAGACCTGTGAAAAAAGGCTAATGGTGTGGCCTGGATGCAGATGCAGTAAATTGAAGCTTATTCACTGCCCACAAGTATGAAAAAAACAGTCTTGCAGTTCAAAGTTTAGATATTTATTATAAAGATTTTTCATTTAATTTTATTGGTTTTGTCCTGGTGGAGACTTGAGCCTTTGTTTTCAGTGACTGGGCCAAAGATTATAGACTTGCCAGAGTCCTGCCTGGCCTCATAGCTCTAACCTAGCTAACAAGATAATACTGATGTTGGAGACTGAGAGGGTAAATAGTAGATAAGAGGGGTTGATAATGAGGATGTGGACCCGGCTCTGCTTACGTTATCCTCTATCTGCAGGGATAAACCTCATGCAAATCTGGATTGGATTAGACCGAAGCGCAGGGAGCCTAATTAGGAGAGGTTTACTGCTGCAGGCATTAGTTGACTGCCATAGGAGCGACTTTTGGAAAAGTAAAAATGGAAGTAGGTTGGTGCATCGAGGGGTGAAGACTGAGAAACAAGCCTGAAAATACACAGTGAAGATATTTAATAAGAGGTGAAGACAAAGGAGAGGAGGAGAAACATGGATTGATAGACATGATTGCACAACAGGGGTTTCAAAACTGGAAAGAGAGAGAGAGAGAGAGAGAGAGAGAGAGAGAGTTTTCTCAGAAACACCAGATTGAGCTGCAAATCACAGTCAACCCAGAAATGATTCCCGGACCTCGGAGAGCCTGTTGCTATGGAAACGTCATCATCGCAGGCGCTGCTTTAATCCGTGGAAGCCTGTTAAGTTAACATGAGGCTCAGGCAGCCACCTTATGCTTCTGTACTCACAACACAAAGCTGTGCCAGCATTGTAGCCCCTCACCGAGGACGAGATTTATTTACAAATGTTTTGCTATTAGACGGCAGGATTGTCTGCTCCCCCTCTGCATGCTCCTTTTGCTCCTTTTGCTTACATTCTGGCTAAATCTCCCCCCCGGATTGATTGGAAAAATGTGTTGTTTACATTTCTCTCTACTCTCCCACCTGTGCTGTTCCCTGGTTCTCTTTCACCACCTTTCTTTCATGAAATAGTGCAACGGTTTGCAAAAATCAGTGCACAAGAAAAGGAAGTTTTACAGGAGCAAGAAAGGCAGAGACAGACAAAAAGAGACAAGCTTGCAGATGTGCGTGAAACACCCGACACAATCAATGCCAACTGGCGTAAGAGAGAATAAGGCTTCAGTGTTGACAGTCTGAATGGATGAGGAGTCTGCATCTGGGCATTAATGCCTACGAGCCGCACTGTTTCTCAGTCAGCGCAGTCAGTCAGTCAGTTATACAACCAGCTCAGCCATGACAGGGGGGTGTATTGTTTTGGATTTGCTTCTCAAATCAGATATCTGTCGGTTCGCTTCGATAATCCTGTGATGTGGGCAGCATTAATGTATTCAGCCACTGGAGAGGACAAGAGGAGAGCCTAAGCCTGCCTGATAAATTATAACAGGGCCATAAAAGAGGATACAGTAAGAGCAGGGGGGAGTAAAAGAAGCATCTCTATGAATAAGCTGTGTGCCAGTGGACTGTACTGATGGATAGTGTAGGTGAATAAAAGCTGGGGGACACGATAAGAATCGAGTGTGACATCCAGGTCTGGCTCCGGGCGGCTTGTGAGGAACAGACAGCTGTGACATATGAGCGTGTGTGGGGGGGGTGACACACAGTCCGGCTTTAGCTGCAAGCACAGAGTGTGATGGATGGGACAGAGGGAGCTAGCCAGGCAGGCTTCAGCTAGCCAAGTTTACATCTTAGCCGGTCACCTGAGGCGGACCTTTCTATTCATGTGCCGTGGAACAATAGTTGGACCTTTAAACAGCCCGAATCCAGCCTGTAAATCAAATGCAAAAAAATAATGTGGATAAAAATCAAAAAAAGTTTTACATTTAGTAATAAGAAGTACAAGTCAAGTACAGTCAATATTTAGACGTCTATGTAAGTTGTTGTAAGAGAAGTTAGTTTTATTGATAAGGTATTAAGCCTAAAAATAATAAATAAATATGTAAAAAGCCAAATTGGATTTTTTGAAAATAGTTTCTCATATTTAAAATTTGCAAATTTAAGTGCAACATTTAAAAAGTCAGACATATGAAATAAGGTCACATGGCACTATTTAATTTTTCATTTTCAATATGGGTTGAATATGTCTGACACAAAGAGTGATATTAAAAGTGAATTTACGTCTTTCTAGCACACTTCTTCCCTCACTCAAGCTGTTTTTTATGTTCAGAAATAATGCATTTCCTTCCCTCAGTAGAGCACAAAGTGCCTTGAGAAGGAGACAAACACTTGTCCACGTTCTAAAAATGTAGAACAAATGTTGTACTGCAAAAAAAAAAGAGAGAGAGAGAGAGAAAACGATTTGGGATTTGACACTTGTAGTGAATTTGAATGATGGGCTGTAAGCGACACAGAAGAGACTAAAAAGTGGAGCGGTGAGAATACTTCAGCCGTGTGCATCTCATTTTCTGTTTTCTCCCAGATGTAGACACCACCAAGGACCCCTGTCAAAAGGTTAAGTGCAGCCGACACAAAGTGTGTATCGCCCAGGGCTACCAGAGAGCCGTATGCGTCAACCGCAAGAAACTTGAACACAGGTGAGTGTGTTCAGCCCTTAAGCGAAATTTGATTGATTCCCACAATGCACATGGTCAGAAGAGTTCTCCTGTTAATGCACATTTAATTCAAACAATTTAAAGTGTGTGTGTGTGTGTGGGAGGGGGGGGGATGCTGCTTAATCATAAACTGATACATTCATACCACATGGAGCAGGGCTGCTTGCTTCATGTCCAGGTTGACGCTGCTGCATCTGGACTTTGAATTTTCTTTGTAAGATGAAATGTTTGTGTCTCCTTCGTCCTGCAGACTGAAACAGCCGGCTCTCCGGTCTCCTGATGGAAACTGTCAGCCCTGTCCCATCTCCTCCAGCGGGCCTGTGTGCGGATCAGATGGACACAACTACGCCTCAAAGGTACGCTGAGGCAGAAACACCTGTCTCCCTTCATAGAGCAGCTTTGTGTTTAAATTATGCTGAATCACACTGATACCTCTTTTTCAACTGAGCTTGTGCTAGCTCTAGTTCCAGGTTACTGTTGGCCATAGCCAACCAAAAACAACAACTTTTTGTAACTCTTGTTCGAACCTGTCCTACAACTCTGAGCAAAAATCACACCCAACACACAGACGTTGGCTGCTGAAGCACCTATTGCTGGTGATGCATTCACCGAGCCTAGTAATTCCATTACAGTATGCAGTCACGTACTGATGTTTTATGGTGACGTAATAACGGGGCTCCAACTTGGCTTCTTGTTGATGGAAAACCAAACGGCTTCTTAGGAAGAACATGATAAGAACCAGCGAAGCACCAGCACCAAATGAGCACTGGTGGAAAAGGGGTATGAGAAGGATTTTATCATGCTGCATCTCACCCATTTTGTTAAGTCAGAGTCAAAATTAACTGTTCAGCAACACCACAGGCTGAAGCTTCAAAATAGACTTAAAAGACAAGCTGACATGGAATGAAAGTGCATGCCACAGATTGGCGCCTTTCTTAAACTGTACAAACCAACCCCAGTTTGACTGATATAACCTGAGAGCAGTAACAAAAGATCATGGGTAAAAAGAGCTGCTGGGGAAAAAAGGAAAGCCATTAATTGTTCTTAATTGTTTGAGGGAAACTCTGTGACACAAACAGAAGTAGTTACGAAAAAGCAAAAGGACAATATTCTATTAGAAAGAGTGCATGAGATGAGTAAGAGTCTATATCGGGAATGCAAATCACTGAGTATCGAAGAAGTCAGATGTCAAGAGATGGTGGAGGGCCAAACATTCAGCTGACACTGGATGTCAAATAAGCATGAGAAATATGTTGGACTTTGGCTATGGAGAGCTGTATGACTACTGTTGTGAATTAAAATCAAACTTCCATCAAAACCTCAAAGCTGAGATCACATCAGCCACCGGTGCTGAAGACTTGACTTTATCGTTTTAGAATTTCATGTCGATGCATCGTAAAAAGTAAATTTTGATCAAAGTTTCGTACATTCTCCCTTTTTTCTTTTTTCTTTTCCACGATATTTTTATTAGTTTTAAAGTTTTATAATGAAAGGTGAACAAATAAAATTAATGATAATATATATAAAGAACGTAGATCAAAACACAAACATCCATACACTCACCCATTCATGAAACAGTAATAGTTTAAACGTCATGTCCCCATAATTGTACAAATTCCTCCAGTTTTCCTTTGGTAATGTAAGTCAGTCTTTGCAAACTGATATACTCTGATAGTTCTCGTGTCTGTTGGTTTATAGAAGGAGCTTCCATGCTCTTCCTATTCAAGGCGATAGCTCTCCAAGCATACAACAGTCCAAAGTCCAACACTTAAGTTTGTTTCTTAGTATATGTTAAATCTTTGGGAAATGTTCCCAGTATACAAAGTTTGGCAGAAAAGGGAATCTTGGCTTTGAATACCCCAGACCCCATTCTAGAATCCCTTTATCTTTAAACATTCACACAGACAGTGAAAAGAGCTCTATCTTTTTTCCATTTTTTTGTTTTGTTTTGTTTTGGGGTTTTTTTGTTGTTTGTTTTGTTTTTTGTTTGTTTTGTTTTGTTATTTTCTTTTTTTTTTCTTTTTTTGTTGATTTTGGGTGATGTTATCATAATTTTTTATCAGTTAATGTTGGTATTTATATGAAGAACAACACAACATTAAAACATACAAAATATGAAAGTCATCTGTTGCCAGTGTTCAGTGTTCAGTGCATGTTAACATATGAGGTTGTCCTGACATTAAATTTTGGTAATGCAACAGCAAAATTAACTTTCACCCAAATAAAAACATCCACCAGTGAAGTTAAGTCATTTTATTACAAATTACCCACTCTATCTTAGTTTTCTTCTATCTCCTTTCCGATTAATAAAAGCATGTTAGAGCCTGAACAACGACCCAAAATATAATTTAAAAAAATAATAATAAAACCTGAAATGTAATAACTAGTTGAAAAAAATTGTAATAAAACAATTATAATAATTATAATAAGTTATTACATTTTGGGTTTTATCATGTTTTTTTTTTTGGTAAATTTCAGGTTGTTGTTACATTTCGAGTCATTGTTACACATCAGGCCCCAGCAATGCAGAAAAAGCCTAAAAATTAAAACTAAAAAACAAACGCCTTAAACGCTAGAAAAAAATGAAGAACTGAAAAAGTTTACAAAAAAACATGTCTCTCTCTCTCTCTTTTTTTTCTTTACTTGGCACTGGATATTTGCTTACATAGAGACTTAAAGTGCCATTTTTGTGTATTCAGCTTGTTTCTTCTGCCAAGAAGTGACCAAAAAACAATCCACACAGCTTCAAGTCTCAGTGTATGGAGTGAAGTATATTTTGTTGGACTTTATCTGTGATGAACCTGTGCATTTATCTCAAAAAGGAAAATAAGTGTCAGTAGAAATAATCACTGGGTGTAGGTGGAGGGTGCAAATCATTGGCAGTGAAAGTGTACAGCATCCGCCTCAAGAAAGAGTGAAAATTATGCTCATGTAGGTGTAGATTCAGCTTCACACACTGTATGTTCGTGCATGCCGTCTAATAGCATATATCGAGGTAGTCAACATCAAAATGTGAGAATTATCTTGACATTAACAAACACAGGTTACACTGACAGACACGTTGTATTCATAACATATGTATAAGAATATGTGCATCAGTCAGGTGCTGGAATCATACTCACAGCTTTGACTGTGTTTTAGATGCAAAGACATAGTGCACGATGCTATGTGGGGTGCTGACATAAACCTTGCAAATGCAGAGCTTAGTAGTGTAAAGGGACTCCCAGGGGGGAAAGAAGGAGACAAAGATCCATGATACATGGCCTCACAAGGACCAATTGGTGGCTTGTGGTGACAGAATCCCATGTGTTTATTGATTTATGCTTTGTCTTGTGGATCACTATTCCTGACCTTGCGTGCAGGCAGAGGTTGTGAAACATACACAGGAGCAAGACTGAGATATGAATTAAGGCGTACAGTCGGTCACCTCATGAATATTTGATCTATGTTGCGGTAATAACTCATTTTTCTTCACCTTTGTGTCCTTTCGTTGGTGTCGCCAGTGTGGACGTGTCTATTGACGTTTGTTTCTGCATTGCAGTGCAAGCTGGAGCAGCAGGCATGTCTTACTGGGAAGGATCTTACCCTGAAGTGTGCAGGCCTGTGTCCTTGTCCAACAGCTGCCTCTTCACTGAAGGACAGTAAACACGGTAAGATACGACACATGGCAAAAGTAAATATTTACTGCCTATCATTGCAATGCTTTAATTCTGTATCTGTGCATCACACCTGATTTATACAAGTCATTACCATATAACAGCTTCGTCTTCCTCTCTCTCTCTCTGGCCCACACAGAGAGCTGTACCGGACAGGATCTGGCTGATCTTGGGGAGCGTCTGAGGGACTGGTTCCAACTCTTGCAGACCAATGCCAAGCAAAACAACAATAGCAAGCCAGGGGCAAGAACCCCTGCAGCCGGAACTACATCAGGTCAGAGCTACCACTATATTAATCCTCACTGTACCAAGAGTTACAATATTTTACAGACAGATGGTCAGCTATCTAAAACATCTCAATAAGTTGTCAAATCTTGGACCACTGGATTTCAAGAGTATATCTGAAAACAGTTTGAAGGGTTAGAACTCCATCTCATAGTGGGATGTATTGTACTTCAGATCAATAGATGTGCCAAAGATTGATGAAGTTACTGCTAGTATCAAGTCTTAATAAAACTCTCAAGTGGAAATGAAATGCAAGTAACCACCAAATCCAGTTTCTAGAGAGAAAATCCTTTTTAAACTCGTTACATTATTAAGAAAATAATGGAGGATTTGCATTGGAGATTTTTCGAACAGGCTGGCATGGTTTCATGTTCCATTTGTACAGCTGTCCCCTGATAAAAAAAATGAATGCTTGTTTGTCTGTCTTTGTGTTTGCAGTTCTGGACAGGAGCCTGGTGGCCAGCTGTAAGGACTCCATAGGCTGGATGTTTTCCAAGTTGGACACCAACGGCGACCTGTACCTGGACCAGGCCGAGCTGGCCGCCATCAACCTGGACAAGTACGAGGTCTGCATCCGACCCTTTTTTAACTCCTGTGACTCTTACAAGGATGGCAAAGTCTCGACTGCCGAGTGGTGCCTCTGTTTCTGGAGAGAGAGTGAGTACTCTACCTGCCCTCAGGTCTCATTACCAATATTCTGTGTGCTGGTCCATCACTGTTTATCGTTCTACTCATCCCACTTTTCCCTTGCGGACCCAAAACAGTTGCCGTAAGGAGCTAAAAACATTTCTGCTGCTGGCTGACAGCCTGATTCTCTCACAGCTCTCAGAGATTTTGCCTGTCAGACAACTAGCCAAGCATGAACTTCAGTCCAGGCTTATGAACTATTTTTGTTTGATAAGGGTATACATCAAAGGCGACCTCCAGTGACATCATGTGCGGGCAGCCCACATTTTCTGCATTAGCATTCACTGTGGTTATCAATTGAGTTGTTTTACCACGATTAGGGTTGCAAATTTTTGAAAATTGACAGGAATTAACTGTTTAACTTTTTGGGAATTTATATTAGGTACATTTACCTGGTCATATACATCTAAAAAATCTGAAACATTTTGGCTTGCTATAAGCAGACATGCCTCAAAACATGTCTAATGCAATATTATATAATATGCAATATTATAAACAAAGGTTTCAGCAAATTTCCCTAAACTGAGTCTAATTGTCATGAATAGAGGCATAAATACTTGTTATAAGAAAACATGTATGCAAATAAGCCTGATACAACATTTATAAATGACACTAAACATTTTTTCTTAGAACTGTAGAACTTTAATGGTTTTGTCCGTTTCTAAAGATTAGCCAATCAGCCAAATAAGCAGTCCACTATCCACTATTTTATGAACAAATAAACAAGTAGATGAAAGCTGGTATTTATTAACCAAGCTAGCTAGCTAGCTAGTTAGCAACATAAGCTATGTATTCAACTTAAGACCAGAAACTGACAAAAATATTTTTATTCATAAATAGCTAAGCTAGTGGAGCCAACATTGTGCAAATTTCACAAAGTGAAGTTAGCTAGCTGTCATTATAATTCATTTATTTACCAATGTTAGCTCACTACAATGCACATTACTTAAGGTTCTGTTAGTTGTTGGTCTAACCTGGCAAAGCTAACAGAAAGCTGGCTAACTAGAAAGGCTAAAAATTATAAACATTTTGATTAGCATTTTGTTAGTTTGATTCCAGTGTGTTCATTACTTCAAAGTTAAACCATACAATCAAAAATATTTACCTCAGCACTATCATCAAAACTTACCCTGACAGGACTTCTAGACTCCAAATCCAGTAATGAGGTCTCAGTGGAAAAGCTGTAGGCTAGAGAAGTAGCGAATGATGATGATCAAATGTGCTTGGAATTATTTGCTCATGTGATTCATGATACACAGTAGAATTTGCATTCAGTTATGTTGTTTTAATCAAGACAGTTTTTGAAAACTTCATTCAAACTGAAAAAAATCAGAGCCAAAATTTCCATGGAAATTTTTAGGAAACTTTCTACAACATTGCTGGAAATTTTCCACCCCATATGCAACCCTAACTGTGATATATATAGTCTAATATTCCACTGTTTTATATCTTTGTAGCAGCTCATTTACCAAGAAATTTATTTATTAGAAATCCTAAATGTGTACAATCAGTCTGAAAAAACTGAAGCAGCACCACGTTATAGCAGCATCTCCCAACCTTAAGTTTGACACTTGAGGTAGGCTAAATGGCGAACATATGTTCACAGTTATTTGTTTCATGCCTTGCTATGCTGTAAAGTGTGTCTGTTTCTCTTTTTCCTCCCCTAAAATTTTTCTTCCTGTTCTTTTAAGAGCCACCCTGCCTGGCTGAACTTGAGAGGATCCAAGTCCTCGATGGTGGGAAGAGAAAGTTCGGTATGTATCTGACTTGTCATAAGAACAATTCAGCCTGAATGACTCTGTCTTTCCTGGTTGACGGGTTTCGTGGAGCAGATGACAAACAGGAGGCGGGGATTAGCGTCTGATCAGTCTTGTGGATTAGAACTTGATACTGACAGACGGCAAAGAAAAACAGCCAATGGTGTGTCATACATGTTCGCTTGAGCAGGGGGATGTGCATGCATGTGTGTGTGTGTGTATGTGTTTGGACATGTGTTTGTTAGCATGTGCATGCTACAGATTTTGGCTCCCTGGCCGCGTTGTGAGTCAGGACTCTCCAAGGACACGGAGCAGTGAGGAGGGGGCAGTCCGCCAGCCTGACGCTTGGATGGATTGGACAGACAGTTCTGTTTTGCCTCGGCCTCTTGGCTTTCACCCACACTTCTCCTTCTTGTGCATAGTTATTAAAGTAGCATCTTTAATAATTTAAAACATTCAAAACTCATTCATCAGTGAAGAGTATGACAGTTTGATAGCCTACAAGGTTAAGTTCTGCCTAAGTGATTTAATCAATGCGACTGCAGTATGTTGTGACCTTCTTCTTCCTTCCCACATTCGTATATGTGAACACAAGCTGTATTTCTTTCTCCTGTAACTGTTGGTAAATTGAAAACTTTCCAATCTTGTATCCTCCCACGATGATTAGCTACCTACCCTCCCTTCACCCCAGTATGCTGCAATATGCTGACTTAATACTTATTCACCCCTTCAATGCTCTGTGAACATATTTGTATTCATGGAATACTGAATTGGCTGCCACATATGCTGCATGCATTACATCCTCACTTGGGCTCTTTGCCATGTGCGATGAGGCATAAATCCCAGAGTTTGGAGGGACTGCATGGTATGCAAGATAAGCTCCCTTACCATACCTTGCTCTTGTTTATTTGTGTTTTTGTCTTGTGTGTGTGTGTGTGTGTGCTGATGCCAGGTCGATTCATCCCCAGCTGCGACGAGGATGGCTACTACAGGAAGCAGCAGTGTGAGAGGGGAGAGTGCTGGTGTGTCGACCAGAACGGAGGCGAAGTAGCCGGATCTAGGATTCGCGGCAAGCCAGATTGCGGTAAATCCCACAGGTTTCAGCTATCAGCATATTAGAACACGATTTGAACTTGAAAGCTGAATGCAGAAAGACGGAAAAACACTTAAAATGTCTGCTGTGAATTGGCCCACTTCCCCTGCAGCACCCCCACATGCATTCTGCACAAGGCTTCCTTTATGTTAAAGGACTGAGGCCCGATGCAACATAACTCACTGCAGGGACCAGTGCCACATTCATGTGTCCGGAGTCATTTGCATTCTAAAGAGCCGCCTGTCGCTGTGAGAAAAGTCTTTCAAGATAAATGAGGACTGGCTGGACTGAACCTGCGGCTGATAAGAATGAGTCCCCTGGCAAGGTTTAGAAATAGCTATTAAAATCCAGACAAAGTCAACCACATGCCCCCTTCTTTGCCCGTACAGTCAGTGTTTTTTAAATTGATTTCAACATTTCTCTTTGGACTGCATCAAAAATTAGAGGGAAGCACGCTAAACAAAATTTATTGCAATATACAAGATGGCCACTGTGCATAATTCAATCCCTGCCCATCCCCTCTCTTGCATGTCTTTTTTTTTTCCTCTGCAGATGATGAAATGACATATTCAGGTGATTTTGGCAGCGGGGTTGGATGGGAAGACGAGGAAGAGAAAGAAGCCGAGGAGACTGCAGAGGAGGCCGAAGAGGAAGAAGGGGAAGTAGGGGAGGTGGATGATGGGGGCTACATCTGGTAAAAGCCGATCGAGCAGTCCAGCGCCTCTGTGATGGTCCCAAACACGCAAACACTCACATACAGGTCCTTAAAGAGACAGACGTGGCGGAGCTCACACACTCAGATCAAAAAATGCCTAAGAAAAAAGCAAAGTGAAGGTTTTTTTCCAGGTTTGTAGAGGGGAGAAACATATCTTGTGGGAGTATTTAACGTTATAGGATGTTCTTGAAATGGGCAGGAAAGGGGAAATATCACCACTACGATATTATGGGTCTGGAGTCAAGAATTTTGTCCCCCATAATTGTGAATCTATGTTCTCTTCTGTTGTATGTCCTTTGAACCATCTTTGAGCAGTTTTAGCTGATACATAATGGAGACTTTTAAGCAGTTAAAGGTGCTTGCATTAAAAAAAAGAAGAAAGATTGGGTGCTTTTAATACTTCAAATGGGCTTCTTTCATCTGTGGATTAACACCATCCAGATAATCAGTTTTGGAGGAAGCCACATTGGAATATTAAAAAAACACCTTTTATCTTTACCGCTTTCATGTCATATGCTTCAGCTCATATGTGACAGTAGTGCTCTGTCTCATTCATGACTTATAAAAAAAAAATACATTTTTTTCTCACGCATCACTCTTTAGCTTGTAAATAACGTGTGTATCAGAAAACAGATCGTCACCTATTAGTCCCGTTATCATTGCCTTGAAAGACTAGCAGAATATGCTGCCTGGTTGACAAGTGTATATCGTATCATAATGTGGATCAATTATTGTGTTTATTAAAAAAATAAAATAAACTGGTCTAAGTGGCTCAGCTGGCCACCGTACATCTGAGTCTGTGCTTTTGTTCACTTCTTAGTTTTTCCATCAACTGCAGACGCTGGACTGCTGCTGGGTTTTAATATCTTGATTTAATTAAACAAGTGGAGGAATGTTGGCAGAGCAAGGTAGATTTATTTGTGTTGCACATTCAAAGTGCTTTACAGAGCAATAAATAAATAAACATGAAATACAATAAAAAATACAATAAAAAGAGTAGGAGTGAGATTTAAATTCATTAAAATCCCCTTTTGAACTATTTTCATATATGAAAACAAAGAAAAATCAAAACAGTCTAAAATATGAGTGCTAAGGGAGAGTTAATGCAGTGTAAAAAAAAAAAGTTGGTCCAAGTTGGAGTTTGTCTTACATGATAGAGCAGATTATTCCAGGTTTGTTCTGCATGACAGCAGGGTGTTTGCAGGTTTTTTTCTCAGGACACCAATAAATATGTTCGTTAGCCAAGTTATGAGGCCGTCTGCAGACATTTTGGCAGCCGTTTGTGACCTCCTAGAGGGGGCAGAAAAGGCCTAGAGGGATCAAATCAGCAATGATATGACTTTTAAGATGTGCAGAACAACATACTAAAAGTTCAGCCTCCTACGTACAGAGAAACTTATTTTTGTCTCCTTCTGAGAGGAAGAAGTCAGGCAGTGTCACACATTGACTTTAAGAGTGTTTGTGGATTGCATGAGGGTTGGAGCGTCTGACAGTCTTAGAGGTCCTATGTGGATCAGTTTTTTGTCACATAATCTGTGGCCCAAAAAGAGCATGTCCAGTGAATTTCAGCTCTCTGGGTTCTTGGGGGCCTGGACTCGGGCCGTTTGAATGTTCAGAAGTGGAGCCCCAGTCTGTTGACTAGTTAGCAGGAAACAAAAACGCTGTCAGTGGTTAAAAAAATTGAGTTGGTTTTTCATTAAAGAAAGAGCTAGAAAATGGGGAAATTATGAACAGATGATGGCACTAGTTATTAACCTTTATTTAACCAGATAAAAACCCATTGAGATCAGGATCTCTTTTACAAGGATGACCTAGCCAAGAGGTCAGCAGCACATGTCAGCAGAAACAGTAACAAGGAAGTGACAGTCTGGCTTTACACAGCATAGTGCTTTCAATTAAAAGTGCAGGAGCTGTAACACAACAAATAAAGATTTTAAAAACACAGGCACTGTTCATGGCCTCATGCTGTCTGTCCCTGAGGATAGACGGAGAGGAATAAATTCAGGGAGTTTCAGTTCAGTCTGGAGAGTACCCCCATGCTGACGGAGCAGCAAAGCTGAAAGCTTTTTTCCCAATTCAGTTCTTATTCAAGGAACAGATAAAACAAATTTAGTGCAAGAATGCAGGGAATTGTGAATGCTTGTTCTCTGCAATAACGCACTCAGATACAGCGAGTGTAGACATCTGGATGACACACCCAAATAAAGCATGTCTCCATAGTCCAGAATATGCAAAAATGTCACTGTCACCAGTTTCTTTCTGACCCTGAAAGGATCAAGATCTATTTCTAAAAAGAAAACCCAAACTTCACTCAAAGTTTAGTGACAAGATTTATAATATGAGCTTTCAATGGAAGATCTTGATCCAGGATAAAACCAAAGTACTTGTGAACTGAAATCTGCTCTATTGGTTTACCATTAGATGTTACAATATTTGTAATGTTCTGTGGTGGCACCTTTGAGGGAAAACCATGAGCTTGGTTTTATCTGTGTTTAAAACCAATTTAAGATCATATAGACGAGACTGGATAACGTTAACAGCAGCAGGTAAAAACTCAAAAGCCTGAGTAAGTGAGGTTAAACAGCAATAAATAATGGTGTCATCTGCATAAAAAAGATACATTAAATTTGTCAAGATATTACAGAGGTTGTTTATGTCCACCTTTTTCCTGACTACCCATAGTTCATCGCGATTGCCAATTTTGCTTGTTTGCAAGAAAAATGACAAAATGAACAAAAATCGAGGGTATCGAGGTAAAAAAAAAAGTTTACACTGAGCCCTGTCTAGCATTAATGATTTCACGCGAGTTGTTTTGAGTTAGCTTGCCAGCAGCAGCAACCGGAAGTCAATAACCACTGGCAGAAGTCAACACCCATAGACTTCTGAAGAAACAGGTGGATAGACTGAAAATAAAATGGGTCCCAGCACTGATCCCTGGGGCGCCCCTTTGGTGATATCCACAAAAGAAGAGGTAGTTCCAGCCACCTGAACACATTTTGTGTTTGTTGGAAAGATACTTGGTAAACCAGGTAACTGCATGTTTAGACAAGCCAATGCAAAGTAAGGCTTGTATCAGCAGGCTGTGGTCTACATGTCAAGTGCTTTATTTAAAATATAAACATTAACAAAAGGTGTTAATTCATTCTGGGGAGCAACAAGAGAGGCAAGTGTAGCTATAGTGATTCTGTCATGGATGAAAATTCATTTGTTATGTCCGTGGAAAAAAAACACCACTCTTAAAACAAAATAAATAAAGAGTCAAAACACATCTATATTGGATGTTAAATATGTCTTTTGTATTTCTAACAACAGACTTAGCAGGGGATTTTTTAAAAGAAATCATGTTGGACATACTGGATATGATTTCATATTTCTAACCAGGTTGTAGGTGGACCACTACACAGAAAGCGTACAATGAAATCTGATGCATACATTACTAGTGGTCCTCCAAATGTGCTGTCATTGAGGTTCCATATAGTATTCTGAAGTTTCTACCCTGATCTGTCTGTGATAAAACAAAATAGATCCCATTAGGCATACTAAAGTCCTATTTAAACCACTACACCAATGGCCCTGAAGCGTGTTCTGCAATTCATGATGCAAGAACAACTAGGTCACTGATTTACTTGTGGATTCAAACATGTATGTTATTTCGCTTATCTGAAATTTCCTGCTTTAAACATGTTTAAAAAGCGCAGTTTTCAGGGTTGTAAAGCTATAGAGAAAATCTACTGTTTCTGGTAATATGTCTTAGAATCTTAGTGAACATTTTCAGGCCTTTTCACGAGGGGTTTCAAAGTTTGTCAAACGTCCAAATGTTGAAGGGAATAAAAAGTGACATGATGGACAGTTCTGCAGGTCATCTAGAAAACTACTATTTCACAGAGATGAATCTCTTCTTTGTAACTTATTCCCTTCAGGTCAATCTTATAGTCAGCTCACTTCTACCTCAGTCTGCAGTGAAGTGCAGCTCTTAGCTTAGGGAATCCAGACGAAATGAGATACAGACCCATGTCTGCGTATTGCCATTTCAAACAGCACAACGCCTATAGAAAACTCACTCCTCAGCCTCCTCGGGACATTGCTCCAGCTTCTTCACTGTGAATTATTCAGACAGGGAACAGTGAAATAGAGACCTTTCACTATGTTACAGAGTATGCATTTCTTAGGGAGCCCTGGCCAAGAGAGCTTGTCTGAGTGTTGTTAAAACTGAAATGTCATTTTCAGTTTCACATTTCACTCATGACAGAAATTAGTACCAATAATATCCCGGTGGATGAACGCTTGCATGTGTTAGCTGTGAGTGGGTTTGCCTGCCAACAGATGTCTGAATACCTGATACCGACAGCAAGTCTTCTGGCTACCCAGGGGGACCAATCATTTCCAGCAACCTGTCAGCCTATTATGCTGAATATTCCTCCAGCTAGGTGAGGAAATGAGCCATATGTAACAGGACCGGGTGTAAATACTGACAGAAGATCCTAACACATGCTTCCGGGGAAAATGTCTCATTTTTGTTGAAGCTTTTCCAGCAAAGGCTTGGATGTCAGATGTGGAACTTAAGGGCATCCTTTCATATGATGCTCAGACTTTAAATAAGGAGTGCTACAGGCAATTAGGCTTTTTATTGAAGCTATATTACTGTAACTTTGGTATTTTAGTTTATATAATGTGACCCGTTTGTGACGACTGTGTGCAGAAATTGGCTGAAAGGAGACTGACGCATCAGTAAAATCAGTGTTATTTGTTTTAATTGCATTATTATTACTTACACTTCATAAAAAGGATAAAAACAGGTACAAAGTGACTTTTAACTTTCTGTTAACATCAAGAGGTCTTATGAATATTTCACAGTGTTTACTGGATGACTCTGGGTATCAGCATTAAGAATTAAAGATTCTTATTTTAGTTATGTTTACTCCACTAGACCTCTATCTCTGTGCCTGTGTTTGTAACAAAGTGAAATATGAAACATGCTACATACATACACTGAAAAATAACATCAAGATTTTATATTCATAATGATCTGGTGTGACTTTGAAAAACATCTGTATTTATTTATCTATTTATTTTCTTTTTTTTTTTTTTTTTTTTTTTTTTTTTTTTTTTTTTACTTTTTTAGTTATTTCCTCTGTTAGAGTTTGCTTGGAGCACCCTGCAGCCTCCACACTCCTCTGATCTCTTTTTCTGTGGTGTCCAGCTCTCTGAACACACCAACATCTCTTGTTTGGTGAAACTGCTCCAACAATCTGTGGAAAACAGTCACTGGGATGCTAAAGTTGAGGTGGGGGTAGGTGACTTTGGACGCCAAGTCCCTTGTGTTGCTGGACACTATACCTGCAAAAGAAAGAAAAAAAAATATTCATATTTTAAATGCGTAGAAGAAAACCATGTTTTGGATAGCAGATATATTTTTACATGTGGTGCATTAAAACACCAAAGCAATCCGTGGTCATCTTATGCCCCCCATTGATCAAAACAAGTACAGGATTTTGGAGTCCCAAGGTTTCTTACCCAGCAGCTCTCCTGAGTGTCTTTGCACAACAGCACCCCCACTGGTCCCTGCTTGTACTGCACAAGTGGTCTGAAGCATGACAGGTTGGTTATTCAATGAAATGGCTTTGGAGAGGATGCCACAAGTCAGGGATGGACCACTTCTCCGACCTAATCCTCCGTATCCTACCACTACAACAGAGTCACCTGCAGACAGAGAGATCAAGCTCAACATCCGTCATGCAAAGGTTTAACATCTGTAAAGATACATGTATCTTTTGACACTGAATGTAGGAGTTTAATAGGGATGAAATCAAACCTGGATTAAACTCCTGGGCCATTTGCGGGACCACAACCTTCATGACAGAGTCTCTCATCTGCACAAGAGCTAGATCGTAGGGTGAAGATGCTTTAGTGGAAAACAGAACATCTCCCACCACATCATGGACTCTGCAGAATTAATAAAAATAAACAACAAACATGTTCTTACTGTCAGTTTAAATTCATCAAACACTATGATGATGACTGTTCTGACAACTGAACTGTGAGTCAGGTTGAAAAAAAGACCTTTGAAGGAGAAGAATTTTAACAGACACTCATTTCAACCCCCTGACTTTACAGAAATTTCTTTGAAAAACTCTTTTACACCTGCAAACTGTTGCATACCTTTCGCAGACCAAATATGGTGCTCACATTTTGATTTTTGCGAGTTCAAGGAAAGCACTGCTGTACGCTCCTTTCAGAATCAGAAACAGAATAGCCGTTTTTCGCCGAATCTCTTCAAAAAGCATATAAGGAATTTGACTTTGGTTTGAACTGTACTCTTTAACAAGTATGAATAAACACTAAGTGTCACAAATGGAAAAGAGATTAAGCAAGTAAAAAAAAACAAAAAGAAATTACTGTACAAAAAAACTAAATTTCAAATGTTTTTATTAAGCCATACTTAATGAAACTAAAATAAGAATATCAACATATTTGGTTTGAGTATTAAGGTAAACACATATTTCTAAAGTATTTCAATGAGTGTGATGTCACCTATCCTTGAGATGAAACCTCAGCTTGACCGTTGACTTCCCGTTGACAACATGTCGGCAGGTCACAACCAGCTGAGAGGTAACGACAACCCCTGAGCCCCAGAACTCTCCACTGTCTACAAGGCACACAGTGGGATATTTTGCAGCTTTTGACTCATGAGCTGTCAGGGACATGTGAAGGCCTGCTTCCCCACCATGAAGCCAAACATCTTGGAATGGTTCTTGCATGCTCATACAGTGGATGATGTTCTTAAGGATCCAGTGGATGGAGCAGACAAGAGTGAGGCCAATCCACTCATTTGCTTTCCAACCAAATGGAGACACAATGAGTCCAATGAGATACACATCATTCACACTGTTCAATGCAAACAATCCTCCTCCCTCCGTGCCCGGCAAACATCTAGCATCTGTGAGGATGACTGCGTTATCCTCTCCAGCAAGGTTGCTGATGATACCTCTGCTCAGGGTGCTGATGAACAGATCTAAGCAGAGAGAGCCAAAAGGCGAGCCACATGCAACGACAGGGGATCCTTTCTGAAGTGATGAGCTGTGCTGCCAAGATACAGTACATAAACTTAGATTGCTGTGTGCAATCTCACTTGCCTTGAGTACAGCAAACCAGCTCAGAAACTGTGCATCTCTGATCAGCTCCTCATCCTCCTCATCAGCATGGAATCGCCACTGGTCTACCTCTAAGAAAACAGCCTGGAAAGCTTGTCTGAACTCCAAGCAGTTCACCAGCATCTGCAACTCCGCTGAAACTTCCCGCTGCTGTTTTGTTTTATTTCTGGAGGGTGGCAATGTTTCTCCATTTGCAGACTGGCTGGTGTCCAAATCTAGTTCTGTAGAAAAGCTGACTCGGATTTTGAGTTTGTTACTGAAGCTTTGTGGAGATAGAAACCTGCGGTCCTTGGAGATGAGGCCTTTGTTGTCGGTAATTAAGCGAGAAAACGGGAGTCCGGTGCATATCACAGTTCCAGTCTGAGGGTGGACGATGACTCCGCTGCAGCTCACGGGTTTCTTTACCGAAAAATCTTCAAACACTTTGACGACACAGCAAGTTTTCTCTACCTCCTCGATCTCCATGTTGTAAGCAGTACGGGTGAACTTTACCCATCTGGTGATAACTGACTCTTGTGTAACTTGAGGGCACTTTAAAACCCTTGAAAATAAGCTAACTAAAACCGCTACAAATAAGCAGTGAAACAAAAAAATCAGTCCTTCATAAGTGACAGGCGTAACAGACTGACTTTACAAGTCTGAAGACATGTTTTTTTGCGTTTTTATCCCTCACGGTAGCATCAAAACACACGAGTAGTAGCCATATTTCCTGGTTGAGTCTGATTGGCCTACAACAAAACGTGCCCAGACAGAGCGCTCGTTGTGATTGGTCAAAACATTGTGCTGAGAACCAATGCCAAGAAGGGGGAGGAACAGAAGCTTGACATGCACATATGAACTTCTGACATAATATTTATTTATTTATTTATTTATTTATTTATTTGTTTGTTTGTTTGTTTGTTTGTTTGTTTGTTTATTGATTTATTTATTTATTTATATTGCAGCGGTTAAAAAATACCTGATAATATGGCTGACTAACCAGCTGTAACTAAAATGGTGAGTAAAATCAGAAAATGATAGAAAAAAAGAGTAAAATAGTCTACAAGTATCTGATTCAAATGAGCAATTAAGTGCACAACATTAAAGCATTATGAATACATTTTTATGCATCCGAAATAATGTAATCCAGCTTGTCTTTGTTGTATCTGTTAATTGCAATTGTGTTTTTCCATGGTTTTATGGTGAACAATGTACTGTAGGGGGGAGATTGGAGTTGTGTTGTTATGATAGACAACACTTCTTTTGATAAATATTGAGAGCCAGTACTTGCAAGTAGAATAATATTCTATGAAAACGGTAAAAATGTATTAATTGATCCATCCATTTATTATCTTTACCACTGTTTATGCCTTTCAGGGTCACAGGGCGGCTGGAGACTATCCCAGCTGTCCTTGGTCAAGAGGCAGGGTACATCTGACCTTTAGAGAGAAACCCATACATGCAAGGGGAGAACATGCAAATTCCACACAGATAGGTTCATGCCCGGCAAGAAATCGAACCAGGAAACTTCTTGTTGTAAGGCAACAGGCCACGCCACTATATCTGTGATATGTAGCTTTTTCCCATTGGTTATGACAAACCTGCAACCAATTGAATAAAAAACAAACTAAAAGAATTGTGAAAAATATTTATTTTGCTCAAACTGCACACATTAAAACAATATGACCAACCTTTTGGAAAAGATACATTACTTTAAGCCAATTTGTGTTGCAAAATATAAATAAGAGCTTATATACAACATAATCAATAACATTGCTCTAAGAGGTTATTCTGTGCACATCTTTTTGTGCCATATCTTCAGGCACCACCCAAGTACTCTCATAATGTCACTGCATTTATAAGCAGCCACTAATCACAAAGTACTCAAGTCATTTCACAGCAGTTAACCATCAAGAAATCAGGTAGCATGGCATCCTCACTGTGGACAAGTTTGTTACATCACTTGGCTGTGCTGATGCAGATACAGAACACTTCAATCATAACATACTTAACACTGGTTTGGCTATAAATAAACATTTTCAAAGCAAGATGTCAGTAATGCACTTGTGGTCAAATTCATGTAATAGCCCTGAAATAAGTAACCATGTCTTGATTTAAAAAAAAGATGCAAACAGCAAAACTGTCAGTATAAACGGATAAAGTATGCTTAAGTATCAACACTTCTGTCATTAACAAATATGGCAGCAAATCTACACAGCACTTTCCAAAACTCTATTTAGAAGTTTGAGAAATAAATGATGCTACAATAAGAGAAGAAGAAGAAGATGTAAAGTTTTAGCTGTGTCAAACTTTCTTCATCTTCAGTCAAGAAATGGGAACTCCTAGCACAGACTGGGAACCAAACTGACCTTCACTGTAAGTCTACACCAGCAGCAGCTAAAAATAAACCAGGGTCAGAAACTGGTTCACGGCGATGACATGTTCTATATGGCAGACTGAACTCTTCAAAGGGCTTCAAGTATGAGCATTAAACACTATTCATTCCAAACAATACAGACTGATGATTTCATACGTCTGCGAGTTGCAATGGTTTGATTAATATGATAAATCTTTGAACTTATGAAGAACAAATCCTACTTCAACACAACTCTCTACTCGGAAAGTATTCCAACTGGTAGTGCTAAGTAATCCCAAATACAGCATATGTAATAAAATATCTCTCAACAGCAGGTAGTTTTGTGTGGAACTTGTCTTTGTGTGCACACGTAGCACAGTAAATCTTATAGAACATCATACGAATACGTCAGTCAATGTACTGGGAAAGCCAGCGGAAGCCGTCTCCGTATCCTTGTCTCTTCAGCACGCTGCACATGAAAACCTCCATTGGCCTCAAATTGAGCTCCTTCAGTGACACTTTACCCTGAGCAAAAACAAAAACACGATCAAAAATGTGATAACTTTGATTTAATTCACAGCAAACATACTGCAATTTCCGTCTGAGTGGATGAACATATATGAATGGTATTTTTTTTTTTAAGATTCTGTGTGTTGCACATCACAGGATGTGGCGCAGTATGTCTGCAGAGCTCAGCGACATGAATCACTGTCCCTTCTGCATCATCCTTCCTCCTCTGTTCTCCTTTGCTCATTTCTTACAGAGAAACAGCAGGTGGTTAACAAGATTTACACTAATTAAGAAAATTTGCACAAGACATGTATTGTGCCAAATGCTTCTTCCAACAGCATATTATCCCCAGCTGTTAGAGTATTTTATTCACAGTTATACATGCCCTTGGCAGGCCAGATTTGTATCACAAATTCAAGAAACCAACAGCTTACAGTTATCTCAAAGCAGTAGTAGGTGACACACACACTTTTCACAAGGTAAGTGGATCTGACCTTGCAGCATTTGTAAAGCTCCCTTTTGGTATAATTTATTGAAAATAACCTTGAGTAGAGCAGAGAAAGGGAAATATGCTGTTCTGGTGAGACAGTTCAATCCATTAAGATATAGATTTTTTATTTTATTTTACTCAACATCCTCACAGAAACCAGCCTAGACCTTTACATAAATAAACCCCATTTTCTCTTTTGTCATCTCACCACTAGAAAAAAATTTAAAACTCATAAAAGACTTGACTAAGAACATATAATCATCACCTTTCCTGTTGTATGTCCATGAAGACCAAACATTCCTCTGAGGGCATCTTCGCTGATGGCCTCAGGACGGTCTATCTTGTTCCCAAGGATGAGAACCGGGACATTTGAGATAGTTTCATCTGTTAAGAGAGCCTGCAGACAGGAATCATTATAAAAAATGAAATACATTTTTTAAATATACAACTTGTTGATATACAAGAACAAATTGAACGAGCTTACATCCAGCTCAACTTTTGCCTCGACAAGTCGCTCATGATCAGCACAATCCACCAGGTAGACAATACCGTTAATGGCTGGGAGATAATTCTTCCAGATCCTTCGTGCTGTAAAACCCACACTGTTTTAGTATTCCCTCACAAGTTTTAGCGGCAACTGCATCAAATCACATTTCTTTACATCCCCACCTTGTGTGTGACCCCCAAGGTCAAATGTTGTAAAGGTCATTCCTGCGATGGTCAGCTCCTCAGATGCTGAGGATAGAGGAAAGAAACACTGAGTTCAGATTAAAAAATAAACAACAACAACAACAACTCTGATTGCTGAACTGAAATCGTATGTACTTGGATGTAGCGTCGGCACATGCTGTCCTAGCCTGTCATCTCTGAGCATGTGCAGGAGCGTTGTCTTTCCAGCATTGTCCAGACCAAGGAAAACTAACTTGCCAGTCTTCTTGTACAACCCTAAAAACAAGCAGAAATTCACTGGGTGAGAAATGATTATGAACTTTTCTATTCTGAAGACCAACAGTATTCATTAACAGACTCAAAACAGTCTTTGTGAGACATATTGAACATATTTATCATAATGTACTGCTTGGTAATGAAATCAAAAAATAAAAAAATGATAAATAAAATGTCCACTTTTTGAATGTCAAGTACTTGTTAACTTTAAAATCCTTTTGAAAATCTGAAATTGATTAATCATGTTCTTGATATTATATTAGTATTGTACGCAAAAAGCTAAAATGTAATTTATTTGGGAATGTTTACGTGCAATATTTTACCCAACAGTTGCAAGACACTGCTGAAGCCCCGGTAGATCCAGTCGAAAATAAAAGACATTTCTTCTGACAACCTATAAAACAGATTAAAAATGACAATGTTCATTATGCCACAGTAAATATGAACAAGTATAAAGTGTTTATGCATCTCTCAAGAACAAGTTAAAGTTACAATTAGTGTCAGATCATAGCTGCTCTCCCATCTGAGGAACGTCCCAAATAAACGCATTAAAGCACGCTTTGGAAGTGTATAGGAATTTCATGTACTCTTGCTAAATGACATGGTTGTATTTCAGAATCTTTCACTGAAGCTCATTGTTAATGATTATTCCTGACCCTGGATTTACTCTGCTGGTATGTGTAAGCTGTGTATAATCACACAGGCTTTTAAGAGTGAAAGGAAAGGTAAGCAAACTAAGAAAGAAATAGGCTTCGGATGTTGGTTTTGTATGCAGAGCCGTCTCACCGAGTCACACTGATCTTCCTCTGACTATTTTTATGGCAGGTTGTAGCAAGGACACTTGATCTAGGCAGTCAGCCCTTGCCTCCCTCTCTCTCTCTCTCTCTCTCTCTCTCTCTCTCTTTCTCACATACACACACACAAACACACACACACCTGTCACTCTATGTGGGACTTGATGTGCTTGTTCCCCTGAGGCTTTCAATGACCAAGGCTTCTGGAAGTTACTCAATTGTTGCTTACTTTATTCAAGTAAATCTGTAAACAACAAACTCAACTTTTACATTTATGGATTATATATTTTGAAGGAACAGATAGAGTGTACTGAGTTAACCCTGTAAAAATGCCTGTCATGTTATAAATGGCAGCAGGTTTTCGTGCAAAGCTCTGCTAAAAATATTCTAATATGACACCCAAAACATGGCGGGCCGTTAAATCAACGTCTGTTCTCCTAAAAAGAAGACTGCTCACCAGATTTAACCATTTCTGTTAAAGTTCGGCTTTAGAAATGTAATTCCATCCACCTGACATCGTAAACACTGACAAATTCAGTAAACATGAGCGCGTAAAGGGTTTCACCGTGACTGAACTACAACAGTTACTCTCCAGTGTCTGAAAAGTGGTTTCAAATAGTAGAAAATGTTAAGTAACTTGAAGTGCAGGGATTGAGAAAAGTAAAATTAATATTTAATGCGCCGTATTACCTTGGTCTGCTGGTATAATGAGTTGTTCGGCTGCCCAAACCCGACTCGTCTGCATGAAGTTTGACAGTTAACCGGAACTACGTCATCAGGATGGCTTACAAAATAAGAGAGGGGCACTTTCCAGTGTTTCTCGTTTCTCTTCGCTTCAATGTTTTTTTTATTTATATGCAAATTTAAGAAATTGAAATTATGATAAAAGAAAAAAACTTAGCCACAGTTCATCACATTAGGGGGGGGGTGAAAATGTCATTACGGATTTTGTGAAAATCCAAAGATGAGTTTGAGGTTTCAATCACATTTCAATTTACGCTCCAATACATTTTGCCACCAAATATTTCATCATCTCTTCATCTGCATAACTTTGATTTAAACCTCCCCCTTTGCCACCCATGTTGAAAGTACACAAGAAAAAGCATGTGAATCCTTTGGAATTACCTGAATTTCTTCATAAAATGGTCACAAAATAAGTTCATCTATGTCACAACAACAGACAAACGGTCTGCCTAAAGTAACAAACAAAAAAGAATTTCTCATGTTTTTAGTGAACACACCTTGTCAATAATCACAGTGCAGGGCAGGAAAAGTATGTGAACTACAGGGCTAATGACTTCTCAAAGAGGGCTTTCACACTGGCAGGGCTCTGTGCTGGTTCAAGTTCCAGAACCTAATTTTGAACCGGCCGGTGTGTTCAGACCAGGAAAAAACTGGTTCAGAACCCGAAAAGTTGGTTCACGGCTGGAAGCGAAAAAAGTTGGTTCCAGCTGGGAACCATGACATCATTAGTTGGCGTGTCAAATTTCAGTTGACAAAATTAGCAGAAAGTCGAGGCAACACCCTCCCACATTTGTTCTGCTTAAACTGGTATAAATGTGGGCTGGTTCGCCAGAAAGGGCAAATGTTTTGAGAATCCAGAACAGAACTGGTTCCAGAACCAGACTGTGTGCCAGAGTGAAAGCCCTCAAAGAGTTACTTGGAGTCAGCCAATCCGGAGTGCAATCAGTGAGATGTGAGTGTTTAGTCAAAGCTGCCTTGCCCTATAAAAACACCCACCAGTTTTGGGTTTGCTGTTCTCAAGAGCCATTGCCTGATGTCAATGTTTACATAGTGTTCTATAAAAACATGAAAATATATCATCGCCTTTTTAAAATAATTACCAGAAAAAAATGACCTGATGCCATATTTATTTTTCTCCAAGTTTTTCAGCAACACAATAAGACTGAGCCATAAGAAGTTTATTTAGGAAAAACAAACAAAAAAACATTTTCATCAAAAAATGACACAGGAAATTATTTTAAGAAGGTGACGATAAAATTGTTTGTGTGGTATTAGTTTAAGCAGGCCGTTTGTCAGTTGTTGTGACTTAGATGAAGATAAGAGCACATTTTATGACCAATTTATGCAGGAATCCAGATAATTCCAAAGGGTTCATGTCCTTTTTCGCCCAACTGGATACACATGTGCGCAGCAACAGAAAGGCAGTGTAAGGCACTGGACACTAGATGGTAGCACTGTGACAATAAGCACCACAAAAAGTATTTATCGAAGTTAAGACATTTAGATCACCAAAGTTTTGGGCTTTGAAGAGGACAGAGAAACTTACTTAAAAAAAGTTTCTGCAGCTATTTATTCAACAGTGCTAGGAGGCTGGGGCACATCATACACCTATTACAGTTTTAATCCAAGCAGCTTTATGAAAGCAGTTCAGCATCTGATACAGGGCATTTTTACAAGTACCTGTAGTTAATTTATGAAAGCATGTTTCTAACAAGGTCTTTGTTAAATAAGTGACAGTTCATTGGTCTACACATGACAACATTTGAGTTTTCTCTTTCCTTACAGTATCAACTGACTATCTTTTTGTCTAAAGCTGACCCATGTCCAACAACTGAAATCCCATCCCATCATCCTACTTCCTAAAATATGACCAACTACTTAAATTATTCCCATTATTGATGATCCTTTTGGTCTGGGCCAATCCAAACAGTTCCTGGTTTATTTCCTCTCATAGTAGAACCATTTATCAACTGCAAATAAAAAAATAACAGATCCACATCAGGTCAATAAAGTGCAAATGATTACAATGATTCTGGAGATTATGTAAAAGAATATCTTTTGAAAGTACCTGATGAGGGAATAGGTTTCTCTTCTCCACATGGACATGTCTAAAACATAATGAAACATTAGAACAAGAATGAAGGAAAAGAATTTCAGGGTGGAAACATAAGAAGCCTTTGAGGTGAGAAAAGGAATGGACAAAATCTTACTTCATCAACAGCAGCTTTGGCCTCCTCAGAAGAGCAGCAATAAGAGCTGTCGCTCTCTGAGATACACGTGTTTTTGCTGTATTGCATAAAAAGAAAGTCATGCATAGCCAAAAGGGGTAAACATGTTGAATTAAATGTACAGTTCTTCTAGAAGTAAATACACATTTAGCTTTACCCAAAGAATAAGAACAGTCTTTACCAGTTCAGTTTACCAGCACTGCTTTCCTGAGACATGAGGGCCTTCCAGAAGTTGTTCGTGCTCTTGATTACTTCAATGGCAAAGTCCTGAAAAGAAAACAAAAGATATTGCCATAAAGGAATCTGTCTATTTTCATACCTACAGTGTAGGTATGAAAATGTATGTGTAAAAATTCATAACAGAAGAGACACTTGGACAAAGCAGAGAAGTTCTTCAAAATCACCTTTAAACTAAAAGTCAAAGTAAATATGCAAGATAAGTGAGGTGTATTTGCGGAGACCTTGTCTTTGAACTCCTCGTTGAAAGCAAACCGGTTCTCTGGTTTTCCATCAGGCAGCTTGTACCTCTTGAACCAGTCGACTGTAGCCTCCAGATAACCAGGTTTCAGGCGCCGGACATCATTGATGTCTGATTTTAGACAACATGAGGGAAAACAAGATTAGTAACAGATATATGACCACTCAAAAAGCTCCAACAGAGGAAAAATGAAGGAACGTTAGTCAAATAGGGGTACTTACTGTTCAACTCGTTGGCTTCAGGGTCCTCAACGTTGATTGCAATCACTTTCCAATCAGTCTCCCCCTCATCGATCATGGCCAGGATTCCGAGCACTTTCACTTTGATTACCTCTCCACGAGAACACACCTTTACGGAACATACAAGCATGTAGTTTCACCTCTGTTGTTGTCTGCAGTGGAACCTTTACCGTAATAAAAACAAATATAATGAGCGCTGTACCCTAGTGCCAATTTCACAGACGTCAATGGGATCGTTGTCACCACAGCAGCCAGTGTCCCCATCTTTGTGAGCAGGATCCTCCCATGTCTGAAACATCACAGAGCAAAGCATGCCAGGGGAATGAAGTGCCTTTGTATATCTCAAAAAGCTCTGTAGGACTGATCTTACACCTAAACAGTAGTATCAGATGTCTGTCAATCAAACAGCTTACCTGAGGTATAGCTCCATAGTTCCATATGTAGCCTTTATGTGGGAAAACATTGGCCACATATCGCAGCTTGTCCTTTTTCACATCTTGCTTTATTGGGTTCAGAAGATCTTTTGTAGCAATCTGAGAATAAATGATGTCATTACTTTCAAGGACAACACTTGAAATTATTACATGTGTTCTCCAAGCATTTCTGTTGGAAATAGTCCTGACTGTAAAACAGTTAAATTGGCATCCTAGACTACAATTAATGGACGTAGTCTCCTCAACGTCACCCATCTGTTTCTGAAAGTTTTGAAGCAAATCAGTCGGGCCCGGCTTTGAGTCTCCACACTAACAGCTAGGGCGCCCGTCAGTCATGTGAGCTGAGCAGTGCCTCTGATTGGGCAAACTCACAGCCTTAATATCTTCTAAACTGCAGAGTAAGACAAAAAAATTCACCTCCACACAGTGTGTGCTGTTAGCAAAGTTAACTATTCAGACAGGAGACATTTTTTGTACCAGGCAAGAAAAAAAGGACTATTAGTTCAGACTTTATACCTCCATCTTTGCATTCGTCCATTTTGGCACTTCGACTACCATGTGAAAGATGTTCTGTAAGAGACAAGAATTAATCAGAATTAGCTTAAACAAATAACTTAAGATGACAATTTAGAAATATACAATGCTCACATAATGTCCAGAATTCTGGTTAAAGCCTTTCAACAAATAGGATTAACTGTTACACTCAGTTAAGATACTAAATTCTCTTCTGTAGTCACAGGTCATATTGACACAGCACTGGGAAAATACAGAGGCAAGGCCATTGCCTTTTGCAAATAGACTCTGACCTTGCAGTTATGGAGGGCATTTTCTTAAGTGAATGTAACTGATAGCCTGAAGTTATCTACAAAACTTCTATGACAGCTCTGCAAGTGGCATTTAACATGTCAGTAGATTTTTATGTTTACTAGTTTAAAGGTTACAGATCAGACGTGGTCTTACCTTGCTCTGGTCAGCATATATTGGTATGTCATGGAATGGTGAGATGTACTTCCCCTCAGCATTTTCTGTAAAAAAAAAAAAAAAAAAAAGTCAGATTTAAAAAAATAAATGAATGAAAAGTATTATTTGAATGCTCAATTTATCATACGTCCCAAACAGGCATTGAGCTGAGAGCTCTATGTTCACAAAACTCATGAACCTTGAACATTAGAAAGGTAACAGGGTGTAATCATATCTGACAGATTGCCAAGAGAGCAGGTTTATATAACAGCTCAGTTGGACTTCCAGGTTAATCTGTTCACATAAAAAAATTGTAATTTTACCAAAAAAACACAGATCGCCAATTCAGGATACCAACTGAGCGGAGTGACAATTTCGCTGTCTGAACCACTAACTCACATCTTGCCTGTATAAAAGGTTTGAAATTCAAGATTCATTCAACTTTATTTATCCCAGAATTTTGTTGCATGCAGATACTATTAATTCATTACCAACATCTGCAAATCACATCGGTTTAAAACACATTTATTGTTTTTAATTTGTAAAATATCTTAATGCCCATGTTTTCAAACATGACAGACTAATTTCCTACCATAAGGAAGTGGGAGTCTGCTATTTTCCACTTTTCATTCCACATTCCACAATCAGGGTCAAAGAGACTTCTACACTTCTATCCTTTGCTGTTTCCTAAATTATAATGTCATTATTTACTTTATTAACCTTGATCTCTGTTTCAACTGCTTGGGAATACAATATGCATAAGTGCCCGGAACGTGACCCATAAAAGTAAATATGAGTCTATAATGTTATAATGAGCTGAGCTTTATTGCCAACTGTGTATTCAGAGATCTTGAAATGAGACTTTATTTGCCTATAAAAGCAATCAAACTATTTCTATAAACTTAAAGCACGACACAAAAATACATTCATATTATGCTTAAGGATAACGAGTAATTCACCCAGAGAGGGCTCAGTCCAAAAGGTTATTTAATCCTCGTCTTGTTCATCAGTATCAATGGGTTCATTCATGTCTAACAGGCTCAGAGGGCGTAGTTCCAGTCCTCCAACTGCAAGCTTTTATTGTTATATGATCGATGACTTGAGGGATTCGGCCACAAAACAGAGGCGGTGTTCGGTCGAACGTAAACGAAATGTATCAAACACAATTATTCCTTCTTGGAGCATCGTTTCCATTGAAAACCGGCAGAACGGGTTGGCGCAGGTTCCCGGCACGGGTTGAAATGGTTCGACCCGTGCCATTAAGTACAGATACCGCCCTACTACGTCGAAACATTTAGTAGTATTTCCAGTCTGTGTGAATAAAGATGTAAACACAAATGATGGTGGAATAAAACAGCCTTGAAAGAATGAATGAATAGGTGACACGTGGGAAGTTGACGCTGGCCTGTCCAGGGGCCGGTATGTACATGTACGGTCTTAAAGTAGCAATATATGACAAAACCTTAATATTTATACTTACTGAAGAACAAGCGGTAGTTCAGGGAGTTTGGGTTGCCCCTCTCTTCTACAGTGTAGCTCATGTTCAGGTGCAGCGTTGTGTTGTGGTCTAGATTTGGGTTGAAGGATGGCGGCGGAAGAAACCGTCTTTTCTCGGTAGTCGGTATGGGATACAGTACATAGAGAGGGCACAGAGCATGCGCACTGTAATGATGCGTTCGGGTGCGGTCGGAAATGAAGGCTTTAATGGCCTTGAGTTGAGTGGACTTTAGCATTTTCAATAGAAAACAAATGTGAAAGTTACATTTGCAAATTTTACAATGTGCTGTGTACAGTTCTGCGTCATGGAGTTTATGGTTTGCACCACGACAAGTGTCTGTCACTTTTCTCAATCCGAATATATCACTATATGTAGCAAAAGCCCAACATGCCCAAAATGTCTGAGTTTCTTTCCAGTGAATTAAAATAAATGAAATCTCTTGAAAAACACAGTCTTGTAATAACTCGGAAAGTTTTTGTCGTCAAAGCGTATTCATTGAGCAAACTAAAAAGTTAAACCCCGAACATAACTCAGAAGCTCATTAAAAATGCAGACAATTAGTTTTCCTCCAGCTAATTTAATATTACAAACAAAGATGTAGTTACTTTGTTTTCATCATTTTCCATCAGAATGAAATGATTAATGATAATGATTTTCCGAATGTTGCTCATCAGCAACAAATAGTTGAATGAACTAAAATCATTTTAAGCACTTACAAAAGATAGTTAAATGCTTACAGCAAAACAAGGTAACAATAAAAAATCTGTATCTTACTTCACCAAACTGAAAGAACAACAACAAAAAAGTTTAAATATGTGCAGTAAAAACTCAGATTTAATCTTATAAATAAACTGGTTTATTTAGCCTATTTTGCCAGTTTATTACGTTGAGAAAGTTTTAAAAGAAAAATAAAAAATATTTCTGATATTTCCTGAACTGCATAAAGCATGATGTAAGCGCCATAGACTCAGCACTCTGCTGCACCATTGGTTGTTTAAAGGCTCCGCTGACGTCACGTCCCGTCACAGCTCGTCGTGTTTCCTGCCTTTGAGAGGGAGGGGACGGTGCTGACGGCCTGGGAGGACGAAAGGAGAGACAAGAAAGCTCTAGGGAAGCTATTAGAGAGAGGGGAACGGCCCAGGTTTCCACCGTCCGTCGGGATATAAACACCCCAAATTTCTGTAGCTGCTGAATTTGTCACCGAATCGGCTCGGAAAATGTCTACCATTCGTCAGCTGAGCGAGAGCAGGGCCATCCCGACCAGGACGGTGTTGATCAACGACACAACGCAGCTACCTCATGACTATTGTACCACCCCTGGAGGCACTTTATTTTCTACCACTCCCGGAGGTAAGGAGGATATAAGGAAAACTGTGATAGGTAGGCTTTCACTAGCCTTTACTGTGGCCAAGGCTGCCTTGTCATACTGATCAAAACAAAAACAAAGCTAAGCCCCGCCTCTGTGGTGTCCGTCTGCTGCCTGATTGGCTGTTTTGCAGCGCAGAGATTCTATTATCTATTTGCAACAACATCTTCAGCAAGCAAAAATCCATTCATATCAAACTTGCACATACAATATTAAATACTACGTTCTTTATTTTAATTGTGTATCATCGGGTGCAATAGATCGAAGATCCAGTGCATAAATATTCCCCTTTCATACAGTGCAAATAGATCAGAGAGCATACTGTATTCATTGGAGCTGAACAAAGAAGATCCCTGGAGATTTTATTTTTATTTTTTTATATTTTTCAGATCATTATTTGAAATCCTACAAACTATATAATAAAGCCGAGGGGAAATAATACAAATTTCTTCCCTATAAAAGATTGAGCCAAAGTATTTGCAGAACTTTGAATCATTTTATTGATAAAAAATATTTACTTTAAGCCACATACACATTTGTTAAAAGCTATTAAGATAAGTGTCATTTAAAGCAGTGGTTTCTAAGCATGAAGCCACTGCAGAAGATGGAATATACCGCTCAGATCTGTCTTATCTGTGGGGAGATTCGTAAAATTTAAAAAGACAACCTGTTCTTTTGAGCCCAACATCTAAGGAACTCAAGCAAGAAATGTCTTCGAATTGTGCACAGTTCCTCTCAGACTCAAGGATGAACTGATTGTATTTTGTTTATAGAAGGTCAAGATATGTATCTCCCATTCTCATGAACATGATATCCCAGGGCTATCCGAGGACAGCTTTAATCTAGCATACACATCTTTTGGCAACAATTTAAGAATTCTTGTGCTAATTATGACAAAATCATGCACACATGTCTAACCAGGTAAAATGATGACGCTCATGTTTTAAGAGAGATAGACATAAAGGACGGCTCATTTGACTCGCAGACATTTGACAACTTCATGTCCTCAGAAAGTGCATTAGTAATCAGAACTGAATATCTCTTACAGGAACCCGGATCATCTATGACCGAAAGTTCCTGCTGGACAGGCGTAACTCCCCCATAGCCCAGACTCCCCCAGCTCACCTGCCTGTCATCCCTGGAGTGACCAGCCAACATGTTCTGAGGGAGAACAAGAAAAATGAAGCCAACAACCACATCAACAACCATGATGGAAAGCCCACAAACGGTACAGACTTTTAACATGGTTTGAGGAACAAACTTACGTAATGAAGAAAGTCTTTTGTTGGCATGTGTGAATAAAGTTAGAAATTTATGAGGAAAAGTCATAAATTAACTTTTTGTTATTTTGATGGGACATATCACTAAAGCAGCTATTTGAGCTACAAGAGGAACATGGAGCATCTTTTGAAGCTATACCTAAATAGGTTAGAACTAAATACTCAATCTTTCAGCACAATAGTACTAGATTGTCCAAAGAATTAGACTTCTAAATTGATTGCACAAGAAACTGAACGGTTATGAAGAAAGGCAAGCTAATAGGTGCATGTGCATGCTTCTGCAAATGCGGTTTGTCCTTAAATGTACAATTTTCACAAGAAAATTCATGTTCCTCATTTTACTACAGATGCAGCTGCTCCTCTGATGTCCCCCAATATGTTCTGCATTATACACAACATACTTTGTCTTGACACTTTGTCCTCTCTTTTCTCTTGTCTTCCAGGTGATGATGCCCAGTTTGAAATGGACATCTAACTGACTGGGACCTCACCAGCAGAAGCAAATGACCTGGCATTACCCATGCCAGAGGCTTGGCTTGTAGAAACCAATGTTGTGAGCCCTCATGGCAGCCATCTTCTTTAGCTCTCTGTCTCGCTACTGGATGTAATGTGTGTGTGTAAACCATGGCGAATTGAGTACATCATACATACAGGTGCAACTCTGGAATCAAGGTCTGTTTGTATTGGCTCCCATGGTTACCAGTCACAACCTCACAGTTAGGGAGCGGGCCTGAATATTAATTACCCTGACACTTTGTGCAATTAGCAGATTGCAGTGCTCATCTTACAACTCTGTGAATCAGGATGAAAAACAGTGCACACTAAACAACGGAAAAAAAAGAAATCGAAAATTAAGGGAGGAAGTTTGTACTGAGTGGTGATCTCTGGTACTGGCCTTAGAATCAGTCAAAAGCTTTGATATTCATCACAGTCTTTAGTTTGTAAGATCCTTGTAAGCATGTTTATTTAAGTGATTTTGTTTTTGGAAGTACTTGAAAAGCTCCACAATCTAATATTGGTTGTTTGCTCTGTTTAGTTTCTTGTGATGGTCTTTAAAGGGAGACTGTGTTGTTTTTTTAAATTTTGCAATAGGAAGATATGCCATTCCAGCATTTCAGAAACCTTTCCCAAACAGAACGTGCATTTTTAGGGGAAACATTTTTGTCTTTGAACTACTGGCTTGTGTAATATCCAAGTGACTGTATTCCCCAAAATCTGACAAGCTAATTGTAAATCTGGCAAGTGAAAACAAGCAATTCATTGAGAAAATACACTTCAGTAGACGCATGATCCAAGACACTTCTGTCCAGTCGAGAAGAATTGATGTTTCCCTCCGTATTTGGCACTTATCTTTTGTTTTTGGCAAGAAACAAGAAACACAAATTCCAGTAAGACTTTGCAACATCTTGCAGGTGTTTTTACATATTCATACAAGATAAACTTTTCAATAATGTGGAAATAGTTTATATCCCTTTTGGGGGACTACAAGAATTTGAACTTGAATAAAACCAGATGTTTTATATGCATTTTATTTTGTAATACATCTAGTATGAAGGGTATTTGTTTGGATACAAGCACTGTCAAGCCTTTGAATTTGTTTCAAGTGTTAAGGAACTAGGATATATTATTTTGATGAGGCTTGATGGAAGCTGACCCTTAATCTTTGGATCTGTCCCCAGTGTCCTTAATCTGTTTAACATTACCTTCTTCACTCGTGTGTCATGCCTGCCCATGCCTTACTCCACATCAGTGCAGTCCTCAGAATAGGTTCCTTGTTGTCAGTTTGTACTTTCCAACAGATGTTTATTTTTTCACTACAAAATTGAACAGACTACATTGTGCTCAGAAATTGAGCAAAGCAAATACTTTTCTTTCCTAACTGATTTCTTCAAAAAGCAGCTGCAAAGTTTGAGAGTATGACGACGTAGATGTCCCGTGTTGATTTTCAAGCTCAGATGGCAGTGTGGTTCAGAGTGCCACATGTTCCTGCAACCCAAATGATTTCTGGGAATTTTTTAAACCCTGCAAATGAATCACCATAAATTTCCAATTTTTCATTTGTATGAATGGAACCACTGAATGGCTGAAATGATGTCTATCAAAGATTTTTTTTTCTATTTGGCTTTGTGATTAATTCTGGCCATGTTTGCTGAGGGATTGCTTTGAACCCATTTTGCGTCGCACATTTTTAAGCAGTAAAACTCTTTCTATAAGGCATCTTAATTCAGATTGCAGATTTATTTCAAATCAGTTTGGTTTGACAATGAGGGCTTAACATTGTGTGCTGGAAGAGATTTGAAACAAACTTACTGTAACTTTCTGTTCTGATTTTGAATAACTTTATTTCTGATGAAACTACAATGCCACTTGACATTGTTGCTGCAAGATCAATAAAGTTCTGTAACAAACAAAACTTCACATTGTGTTTTTAATGAAATTTAAAGCATCTAACGCTTATTTTCTTGCATTCGGGTGAATACCCCTTTTTTCATGACCCAAAAGAAAAACTGGAATCCAACTCCCTGCATAAAACTTATATTGTTGCTGAATTTAATTTGCCTTTTTCACTTTCATTTAAAAAAGTTAGTAGTTCAGCCAAAGTAAAACTGCAAAATGTACAGACTTAAATCATAAAATACTTTCAGAGGTGTTGGAAACTTGTAAACCTTGCATGACAAACGTGCTTTATAAATATGAGCAGGCAGAGTGAGTGTGAAAGACTGACGATAAAAGCATGCGCAATCCATTATACCAATGTTGTATTATATCATTATACAGTCAGTGGTGCAACCCTCTTACAAGCTAAAGCATTTCGGACACAGGGGATATTAAGGTGTTGGACAGACATCTAGCGGACCACAGAAGGTAGTATTTTAATGTTTGTTTATCCGGAATACTTTACAATTTACATAAAAAAGTTTTATAAAACTGTGTTAAGAATAATGAAAAGACCGACAATTTGAATGATTTGATTGCATAAACGAAAACGGCCTTTAAAAAATGTAAGGGTTTTTCATATACATTTATGCTGTGCGCCACATGCCACTGTAAATGCTGAAACTTATTCTCGCTAATGTAGTAAATAAAAAAACGCATAGATTAAAAAAAACACAATAGTGGTAAAGTTTCACGTTTTTATTCCACTTTTATGAATTATTGTGATCAGGCAAAACAGATGCGCGCCCATTGAATTTTCTTCAGGCATTAATCCGGGCGCCTACAGGTCCTTCCTCCTTTTCAACGTCCCTGAGCGAGGCCGGCGTCAAAATGGTGAGTGCTGAGACAGAAATCAAGTATAATCTTATCAACATCGAGGCCATCCTTTCATCGATTCACATTTTATAACTATTAAGTGATCGCATGTGCCCTTTCTTGAGTTATAAACCCGATATTAGTGCGTAATTTGTATTTGTGAGTACATATTCAAAGGCACCGTCCCAATGCTACGTTCCCTCAGTGATGTCCAGACGTTTCACTCTTTTCACCTGATAGAATTGTTTCTTGAACTGCCAGTCTCCTTTTCAGAGCCGTTTTATTTCTTGCAACATGTCTCCAGACTATAGAGTTGTCACATTGCAAATTAGTGTTTAGAAAATGTAGTAAATAAGTCCAACTCATAGCTCTTAGCTTCTAGTGGCTAACATTAGCATACATAGCAGTGAGAACCGTGGCCTGGCCGTCATTTTTAGAGAACAAGCGTGTGAAACAGTATCACTGCTCACCTTTGCTGTTCAGGCTACATGTAGGCTATGAGTGTTAAGCAGTTTCTAGTAATCCGTGTTATCAAGAGAGTTAGATGGCAGGAAGTTAATAGACTTTACCTGTAGCTTTAACTTGCTGGAGCTCGTCTCAGGCTTGGTGATGAGGGCAGCTGCAGTCTCAAATGTAATAGATGTGTGATAATAAGCATCATGTCTGAATTTCTCCTCCTCAGAATGACACAGTGACAGTCAGGACCCGCAAGTTCATGACGAACCGGCTGCTTCAGAGGAAGCAAATGGTAAACTCTTACACCCTTCTTTCATAGTTACTGCCTTTGTGAACACTAACATTTTCCAGCAAACTGAAATGTCTCTGATGTTTTCCTCTCTTGTAGGTCGTCGATGTTCTGCATCCCGGCAAGTCCACAGTCCCCAAGACTGAAATCAGGGAAAAACTTGCCAAGATGTACAAAACCACCCCTGATGTCGTGTTCGTGTTTGGCTTCAGGACTCAGTTTGGTGGCGGCAAGACAACAGGCTTTGCCATGGTGTACGACTCCCTAGACTACGCCAAGAAGAACGAGCCCAAGCACAGACTGGCAAGGGTAAGAAACGAGAGATTAGCTTGGTGTCTGCATGATCACAGATTTTTTATTTATTTTTATTTTTGTCACGTGTCATTAACGTACATGTTTCCCCCTCAAAATTAGAAGTTACTAAAAAACTGTACGTTAAGCATGGACGTAATCAGTAAAGTAGAGCAGAGCATCACCTTGTGGATAGAAACATTGGATTACAAGTACAACTTTCAGTCAGTGTGTATATGGATCTGCTGTGTATTGTAAGTTTTTCATGCCCTATGGCAGACAGCTATTTGTATATGGCAGCAGTATAGATGAATATATTCCAACAGATTATGTTCAAGGTTATAGCAATACCTATGATGTTATGGTAAACGCCTGTTTTTCTTTTCCTCAGCACGGTCTCTATGAGAAAAAGAAGACCTCCAGAAAACAGCGCAAGGAACGCAAGAACAGAATGAAGAAAGTACGAGGCATCAAGAAAGCCAGCGTGGGCGCTGCTGGCAAAAAGGTATCGTGACCACTGTCACACACATTCTTGTCCACTCTTGGATCTGTTTACCACCTGAAGTAATCCTGTCTTTAAGTTTGACATAGATTTTCTTTTCATGTCGAAAAGCAGTGGCAGCAGAAGACTAAAGGCATCATGATCATATTCAGTGCTCTTTGTCCTTTCTTGATTTCCATTGCTCAAACATTCTTTTCCCTCTTGCTAATCTTTCTTTTCTCAACTCTTTTTACTGTTTTAATTTCCTTTGTCATTTTTTCCCAATCGTATCAAATGTCCTTCGGGAACTGTAGAAGGTAAATGTTGCTCCTAAATAGACTAACTGCAGTGTGCAGATAATCCAGGAGTGTTAGATGTTATCTAACCCCTTCCTTCAAACCTTCACCTTCCCATGTGAGAGCCAGAGTGTTAATACTTTCCCTCTGGATGTACACGATGCATCCATGATGCATCAGAAGTGAGAAGATTTGACCCCCTGGTTAATACCCACTTTTTTTAAATACTAATTCACCTGCTTGACCTGAAAGTGTTGCAGACCCTTTTCTTAAAACCTAATGATGGTGTGAAAAGACCCTGCAGCTTGCAAAGGAACAAACTTAAAAAGTCACTAATGAATCAAATTTATTGGTTTAGTTTTGCTTTACTTTCTCATGTTTGTTTACCCAATCCGTCCACTGGCCTAAGGTAAACTTTAATAGATGTCTGAATTTCAGAGAACTGCTCTAATGATTGATACCATGATTTGTAAAGTGGTATGAAAAAGCTTTACTCAGTGTTTATATAGAAATAGTTTCCTTTCGCGAATCCATTCTTAGATCTTTCTGTTTCATGCTTTACTTTTCAACATATTAATCATTTTGTATCATCTTTTGTTCCTGATGTTGCTTCCCATGGATTTCTTTTGCAGAAATGAGGTGTCATTGTGCAGGTATAGCAGCAGAAAAAAAAATGCATGGTGTGCCATTGTGTGTGCACATCATAAGCTGATAGACCTGAGCTGTGCCATGCATGTCACGCCCATCTTTTCCCTGCAGTGACCCTCTACCCTCTCTTTCCCATGTTGTGTTAAACTTAGTGTTTTCAGGTTTTCCCTCTGTCTCAGCCCTTTAAACTACTATTTCTGCTGAACTAGACCTATCCTTTAGCTTTTACCCACATATGAGTGCTTTTAGATGCTTCAGAACTATAGTTCATAGAAGCAGAAATAAGGTAAAGCATGTGGTGTGGAGCTTAATGTTATTAAGTGTGTTGAGTGTAGGGCAGCTGAACTAAAAGCCTGCCGATGTGTTTCTCAAAGAAGTCTGTTTGAAATGGTTTGAATTGTATTGTCACTGGTTTTTTAACAGTGCTTGAAGATGTTGGTCATCGTCTATCCCAATATCTTCTTAACTGAAGTCTTACCTTGTTGTAGTCAAATGTTGAATTTCCAGCAGTATTAATTCTGTTTTCTTCTCCCCACAGTGAGCCTGGACAGCCTGCGAGGGTCTCCGTGCTCAAGATGTTCTTGTATATTGTCATCAAATAAAAGTTTTGAAAAAAATGGAAAAAGTCTTTGCACCTTTAATTCATTCTTGATTACGCTTCAGTTTTTCAACCGATGATTTGAGAGGATTGGTCAGAGGTTTTCAGATGTTTTCATGAAACTTTTTTGAGGTGGGAATGTTCGTTTTCTCCTCGATTAACTTAACTTATGGAGAGACCAGGGTTCTACTATCAAGGCTCCATCAGCTGTTAGAACAGCAGCAAATACAGGCTTTGTGAATAGATAATTTGATAAGAAGTGACTGTGTGTGACCCCAGCACCATGGTTGGTCCAACTCAGGGGGGTCTTAAAATGTTTAAAATCCAACAATTTGAATTTAAGGCCATAAAATGTCAAATTCTCTTGAAATCTCACAAAATGTCTTAAAATGTTTTAAAAATATATTGACATCACTATTTAAAACAAATGCTTTAACTCCAGTGATGGACTTTATCTCTTTCCTTTAAATGTCTCATTTTTTGAGGACACTGTAACAGAATTAAAGTTTACTGTGCAGCCCAGTCAAAATTTATCGAGCATAACCAGCTTGTGATGTGTGCATGTTGTGTGTCACAGACTATGGTTACAGCAGAGAAAACTTAACAAAAGGGAGCCGTGCCAAGCCGAGGGACAAGAGCTCAGATAATGTACAGTAGCTCTTTTGTGCACACAAAATGGCAATTGGCAGCATAGTTTTTTTTATTACTCTGTTTCCAGTACTTTTTTTTTTTTTAATTAAATACTGAGTTTCAAACAAATATGAGTTCACAATAAATAGGCTTTTGGTGTTTTGAGTGAGGTTAAGTTTTTTGTGTTCCAATGTGAAAGAGCCATGAATTCAAAAACTTAGCAATTAATTCTGTACCTCCAATTTTCCGTTACGTCATTTGTACTTTTTTGCCACTGGATGTGAAATGGGACTTAAACTGTATTTAATATGGTCTTAAAAAAGCTGGTTAGGGTTAGGTTAGAGCTAACCCTAACCAGTTTTTTAACTTGTTGAAACCTGCAGAAGCCTTGTTGGAACCCGATTTGCAACAATGACCCAAAATGTAACAATAACCAGATTTTTTTTTTTTCTTTTGTTTTTTGTTTTAGGTCTTTTTATTATTTTTTTTAAGTAAAAAAATATATATGTATGTATGTATATATTTATGTGTGTGTGTGTGTGTGTGTATATATATATATATATATATATATATATATATATATATATATATATATATATATATATATATAACAATCTGAAATTTAATTTAAAAAAGTATTAAACCCAAAATGTAGCAATTTCTTATATTTTGGGCTCAGCATCTTGTTATATTCTGTTAGTTATCACACTTCAGGTTTTATTACATATTTTTTATTACATTTCAAGCGTTTGTTACATATTGGGCTCTAACAGGCCTTGCTTGTGCAAACCTGATGCTTTTGTTTAGAAACAGTGTGGCTCAAATATGTTGACGTATAGTTCATTATAGGTGACAATAGAGCATATCTCAGGGTGGTGGTGGTGTTGTTGTTGAGTCTGTTTTCTAAGATCATGGTTCACAATTGTTTGAAGTCAATAGCCATGGCTTGGGCTGCTTCTGTTGGTTGTTGTTTGTCAATGAGCAGCTTTCTTGGAAAGGGCATCGGATGTTTTTATTTCTAAAGCATCTTGTAACATCTGCACCGCTCTTCAGTTCTTGGAACACAGGTTTATTGTTCTCACTGGGTTTTCAGAGTTCACAAACTTAACTCGTGTTGTGTGTGACATCCAGTGGTTTTGCAATGGCAGTACTCCAAAGCAGCCACAGAAGTGACCGTTTTCAGCTCTTCATGCATTCAATTCTCTTCAAGCCTTTCAATCCAAGTTAAAGTCAACAAAGATCTTTTATTCCTTTTGGAGTACTTTCAAAACAAGATCCTACTACGTTCAGCAATGGTTTCAATCCTGTGTAAATATTCAGCTGTAGTAACTAAAATGTCCACTCGAGGTCTCCCTTCGTTAAAGAAACAGAAACTGGAGCCACTCACTGATTCTGTTCCCAAAGTTATTTACCTGTTGGGTAAAACACTGGCCTCTAACTCATCCTGGTGGCAGACTCCCTGATAGCTTAACAGTACTGCACAGATATGCCGTTCTTGTGCAGTTTTGCTTCTGTTTATAAACACCGTTTGGAACAGAATAGATACTCTCTTTGCAGCGTGACCTTTTCAGATAATTTGCATAGAAATACCCTGAGAGGGTGTGTAAATGAAGTGATTAAAATGCCAGGGAATAGTTTGTCTTCAGGGCAACCCCCAATACCTGACCCTATGACTTCCTCCCACTATTCCCGTTCCTTAATGGATATTAACATTTCCTCACAGCTAGGTCTTCCCATTAAGCTCTTCCTTTTGATTTGGAGAACAAGAAATGTGCATGTATTGTTGATGGTGTAGAGGAAAGCCATGATACCACTCTATGAAAAATAAAAGCATGCATTAATAATCTGTATTTATCTGTATATAATGCAGCAAAATGACATCTTTAAGGCCCCATTAATCTTCACGTTTAGGCTGTGAACATCACCCAGGCGCTTTTTCCTCAGTGCCAGAACTATTAAACCTGCAAGTAAAAGGCCACACTGAAGCTGTCAATTATACAGGATATATATATAATTGTCTCAATCCTACAATTTGACATATTTTCATGCCCTTAGAAAGTGTGAATGTAGGCCAGACATTTCTCCTTAGTGTGTACAGCACTGGGAAAAAAATGGGGAAAACAGTAGCTTGGAGGCACTTCCATTGACACATTTTGAGTTGTGGGCTCTTCGTTCCCCGTAGAAAGGACTATATTTATACCCAGCATCCCTTGTGGGCTTTTCTTCAATCGATGCCAAGATTAAACACTGACAGTTTATCAAGATAATTTGGACTCTGACAAACACAACAGAGGAGTGGAGTTACTGTATCAAACCCCCATTGATTCAGTGGACAGAACCGATGCAAAGTTGAAACTATTAAAGAAAGATCCATTTTTATGCAAGAGTACAGGAACACGGAACATGTTGGAGCCCAAATAATTGGACTTTATTTCTCCCTCAACAGAATCTGAAACCCACTCTGACCCAGAAAAGAGCTGGCAGCTTCATTTATCTCAGCTAAAGTGAGTGTTAGTGCCACTGCAGAGCGTGAGAGTGGGTGGGTTAACTGTTGCTTAGGTGTGGAGAAGAAAAAAAGGTGCCAGCGACAGAAAAAGAAAAGGCAGTGGGGTCTCTCTCGGCTCGACAGTGCTCTGCTGGTGTGCGGTTGTGGGAGGTTTGACATAAGTGGAGCTTTCAACCCAGGGACTGGGAACAGATGGTGTTGGGAAATTAAGCTCCTCTCTCTGCAGCCCTGTCGGTCCGTCCCAGGAGTCTCTGCCTCTCTGTCTTTGTCTCTCTTCCTCTCCATCCCTGCAGCGTCTTTTTTTTTTTCCTCTGTCCCCTCACTCTTTCCTCTTGCTCTTGTTTCTTATCATCTGGTCCCTGCTTTTGTTTTGAGAGAAACCAGTTTCCCTCCTGTGTTTTTGTGAAAACAGGAAGGAGGATGGCACCAGTAGGATAGTTAGCAGGCACATGTAACAAACAGGATTTTATTGAGATAGAAAAATATTTAGAAAAGAAAAAAAGAGAGAGGGTTGGTGATGTGATTCTATCTGAGTTCGAGAGTTAGAATGCAGATCTGCATGACGTGATAGAAAAATTATGTGATTGCATTAAGTCCTGCAGTATTGAAAAGTGTGTTAACGAATCAAATATCAAAGAGTTAATATCTGCTATTTCTGTTAAAGCTCCTGTGAGATGTCTGTTTGATATCTGGTTATGGAACAAGACGAAATTGATCGTGATGCCTGTTTGTGAGGTACAAACATAAATGCGTGGTTTTGCATCCACAAATGTAGGCTTTTTTTCCCCTCTTTTGAAGGCTGCACCGCAACTATCCTTCACGGCCTCTCAAATCCCAAGATCCTTTGCCCACCTTTGCGTAGTCTCAAAAAAAGATGAGGGAAATTGCACAGTGGGGACATCAAGTGTGGATATGACTTTTAAATTTAAGTATTGGGTTTATACTCAACATTTTGATTAAATAAAGTTTAAGTTTAGGATTATGAATTAGGTGGCAGAAATCGTGACGTAAGGGTAGGGGTGGGAACATCTGTTGATGCAACCAGGAAATAATCCTATGGTTAGCCAGTCCAATTTAACAATGGTTGACACGGCCTTTGCTGCCTGTGAAGGACTCGCCTTTGGAGACCGGATCCTTCAAAGGATGCAGCCCCTGAATTTGGACACAGCATTAATCACAGAATACACATCCACAGTACAAAATCAGCTAAGAAATAAGATGTAATACCATGCCCACAGGGGGGCACCAAACTCAACACGAACCAAAAGTCCCTCACAGGAGCTTTAAAGTACATAATATCTTGTACAGAGTGAGCCCATGCCAAGAAAAATTATGATTGTTTTCACATAAAATAATCAGAAAAACATCAAATAATGAAGTATTAGCATTCAACAATAAAGCATGTGCATTGCAAGCTATCTGTGTAATAATCTATGATTTTGTCTTTACAGTTTCCCACGCAAATAAAATGATCCAGGTGACTCTTGCTGAGATTAGGATGCTAAATCATGTATCTCACATCAATAAGAGGTCAGATGGTCATGAGCTCCAGAGCAAATACAAAGCACTTCTGTTTGATGGTAAACTATACAGTAACTGCAATATCATCCTCAGGACAGTGTGCCTAACGGACCCACAGGGACCCACAGGGACCCACAGGGACCCACATGTACCATATGAAACCACAAGAGGAGCGACACTAATCACTGTTTTTCTTTTAAGTCAGGAAGGATTTTTTTTTCTTGAGGATATTACTCTGCCTGTTTCGCACAAAAGAGGTGTGTTTTTGCAGCGATGGATGGTTTAGAGGAACACGTTTACACCCTCACAACAGGTGCAGTTTTAATAGCTTCGTCTCTCTCCATGCAGAGATTTGCAGAGAGGAAAACAGGCTGCATTTCTCATGACTCACTGTGTGTGTGTGTGTGTGTGTGTGTGTTAATGCCATCAGACATCAATTGCTGCAAAAGATGTCAGAGACAATGCTGTAGCTGTTTTCCAGTCATAATAGTGTGTACACCAGTTCATTTATGAGCGACAGCATGGTTCCAAACTGCAGCTTCAAACTGTATGTATGCAATGACACTGTGATGATTTCTGCAAGGGGCAACTTAGTGTTGTAAAGTGTGGCCGGGCATTCGAGGATGCTATGCATCTTAATGAGGTATGTGTCTCTTGTTGGCCTCAGCAGGGGAATCATCACAGCTCATTTTGCAGTCCTGCAGTGTCCTATCAGCTTTGGCAGCCTGCGCTAAGTTCACTCCATCTGCCAGTTGCTAGGTGCTGATATATAAAATGATCTGTGCCTCGGTAGCCCCTGAGCACCGGGGAAGTGATTTGCTTTTGAGGACAAACTGTGTTTCCTGAATCCTAATTATCCTTTTTCCATCACAAGCCTGACGTGGTTTTGTCATTTATCCTTCTCTGGAAGCAGCCAGAGAGGAAAAAAGCAAAAAGCAAAAAAACAAAAAACAGCAGGGACTGCAGCAAACTACATCAGCTAAAACAGACAGAGCTCCCATGGATATACTGTAAAGTCTTTGAAATGCATCAGTTGTATTTTCCATCAATCCATTTTCACAGGTTCAGGGAGAGGTAGAAAAAATGGTACCTGCTGTCTAATTCTGGCACTCTGACTGCTGTGCACACACATGTGGAAAATCACTTCTGAGTTTCAATCATGTGAGCTGTATTGAAACCACTCTGTGGTCTTTTTTCAGACTGTGAACACGCTGTCTGAGGCTCAGAGGACAGCGGACGGGTGTGAAAGCATGTCTGCCCACCTGCCACCTACGTCCACAGGAATTTTGTTCATTTTTGTTGGCAGAGGATAGACGGTAGAGCAGGAAGAAAAGAGAGAGGGGGGGAATAATGTGGCTGGTTGTACAGGAGAGGAGAGAATAGGGCTCTGCTGAAGGGGAGGTAAAGGAGAGAGGGGGAATCAGGAGGGTGCGGTAATGAGAAAGGGCAGCAGATGTGAGTGACAGTATGATGGAATGCTCTGTGTGATGACCATGCTGTACTCTACACACTGAGGTGTGTGTATGTGTGTGTGCGCGCATGCATTCACTGTGAAATCATGTGTGTATGTGTATGTCCTTGGGTTTTAGAGAAAGGATACTTCATTTAGGCTTATCAGGTTTGTGCAAAAATACAGTCATGCCCTCCTCATCATGTACCAAGCAATTCATCATGAACCATCACGTTGGTAATTAAACTGAATAATAACGCTTAGTAATGACAAAAAATATATTCTCATGTTGTATATCATGAACAAATGTATAATCACTGCAGCTGTGGCAGGTGTCTGCTGCACTGCTCTGAGGATTTAATATAAAGATTGTTATGATCATTAACTGTTAAACCATTCATTTTCTTGACAAGAAGCAGGTGATAAAATCCTATCAAATCAATCAAATTGTGTTTTCCAGAGTCTGTTTTTTTTTCCCAAAAAATTCTTTTTGTTTCCATTTTTAATTTCTTTTATTCTTCATTTTAAAGTATGAACGCATTTTCTCACCTGAAAACTTTCTCATCATGCAGTGGGTGAACATTTGTTGCTAGCATGCAGCCCCTCTCTGTGTTTCATACGTTTTGATTAAAGGTGGTTATTGCATGTTTTCTTGATAATCCATGTGATCTTTTTAATTTATGGCATGTTAATTCATAAGTTAGCTAAATCTAATTCAGGATGGTAATTAGCTTAGCAGAGCAATAAGACAAGAAAAGGGGGTAAACAGCTTGTAAGAAGTTGTGCCACATGATAAAAGGTCGATCAAGACTCAAAGTAAACAGGTAACTTTTTAAACATATTAACCTTTTTCCTGACTACTCAATATTCATCACGATTTTGCTCTTCTGGTTGAATGTTTTGTTTACTCCGACGTGGAGACCACAAAGCTGACGATGTTAGCCTAGCTATCCTACTTGCTCTAATAACTGGTTTTAAAAGCAAGAAAACGACAAAAATGAACAAAAATCAGAGGTGAAAGTCAAAGTGTGGATGCTTAAAAAAAAAAGTTTATCCTGACCCCTGTCTAGGATTAATGATTTCATGCGAGTTGTTTAGAGCTAGCTTGCCGGAAGTCGATAACTGCAGGTGAAAGTCATCACTCATAGGCCTCTGAAGAAAAAGTTGGATACAACATGTTGAAAAGATAGGATAGAAGTAGGCTAACATAAAATTTAACTTGTCAGTTTCAAATCATTTGGATGATAAGCAAGCTGTGGCTTTAGCTTAATAAAATGAAGACACATTTAGTGTTTTACTATCTCTGCTCTTTGTCCAGTCAGCTAACTTGGCTTAGCATTGCATATATAGAGAAATTACTGGAAACAGTAAGCGGAAAGCTAACTTATCTTCATGCTTAGCTGGATGCAAAGCTAAGAGGCTTAGCTTAGTACACAGAGCAAGATAGTGGTAGGCTAAGTGTTTCCTCTCTTTCTGTGAATGTCGATTATCAATTCAGTTTTTTTTTTAATGAATTTGTAAAGATTTTTCTTTAGCCTGCGCTTACAGATGAACACATCATATACAATAAGGCATATTAGCTGTTGTGTTGCCTCTTACGACCTTTGTACTGGACTGTCTGCTGGTTTCAGTCATCATGCTAAACTATGCTAACAGACTTGTGACACTGTCTGTAGCTTCACACTTAACCTGCTAACAGTTTTGTACTCAGCTGTCTGACTAACTCCCGGTAGAAAATAAAGTGAGTACAGGATATCTTTGTCCCGGTCTTCAAATGCCAATTTCAGTTTCTTGTAAAAGCTTCAAATTACATTTATTGGAATCCACCAAAGAGGAAAAGAGACACTATATGAAAATCTAAGTTAGATTGCATTCCTCAAATCCAAATCAGATTCTAACTCGTCCTTATTCCAGCCAATAACTGCATATGGGCAAATTTATAGATTCAATTTGAGAACAAAACGCTCCCTCGAGCAAAGCCTGGTTCATTTTTTCCGATCAATGAAACAAATTTGTGTTTAGGCTTTACGTTGCATGATGCAACAATATGACTGTGTTACATGGTTTTCCAATAGCAGTCTGAATCCAAATTGTTTCAGTCTCTCGTGGTTGCACAGCAATTTGATGTAGTTTCTCTATATCATCGGAGAACACGGTCAAATTATAATGGACTTTTCTGTGAGTGAAGATGGGACGGGCTCGTGTTTTAGATCGCTCACAGCACTTGGCTGTCTGTACGACTGGGTTACTCTGCCATTTTTCAGCCTGTGCACATTCCTCCACTCATTGGTATTCCTGTTCATATTACCCTCTTCAATCAGCAGCAGAGAAGCTCTGATTAATGGCAACAGTGAGAGCAATCTCCCAGTGATTCATTAAACAGGACTGGCATGAATAAAAAGAGAGATTTGCTCATATTGCCTCTCAGATCCCATAATATGTTCTGTCGCTGGAGTGATGCATAATTCATGGTGTTGTTAGTGACTCTCAACATATCCACACATACAGTACCAGAGCTCTATGAAATAAATGAAAAAATAAATTACTCATAATCCTTATATGAGATCATAGTTGGAATAACTGAAGTACCATTTTTAAGTTTGGGGCTCCAAGTTCACAGCGTTCCTTTAACACTTACTCAGATCATGAAATGTAGATTTTATAACTGTTAAACTATCGTAACAGTCATTTCCTCAGTGTTAGAATCTCTACAAAGAAATAAAAAAATAATTATAATGGATTTGGGAATAAGAAGCTATCTCAGCCCAGGAGACTATTCTACACTTTTTAGTTGCTTTTTTTTCTAGAGTTAAGCAACATGTTAACCCAACAGCAGTAAGGGTCCTGAACAAAGGCTAATATCACAACCTCATGTCATAATTATTATGGAAAAAAACTACCTCATGTCGTTTACTGCACCGGAACATGGCAGCTTTTTTTTGCACCTATATCATTGCACTTCACTCCCTCTCGCACCTTATTCTTATTACTTACTGTATCATACTTTGTTATTCTAGTTTGCATCTTACCTACATTATTTTATTGCATATATATTTTATTTTTTATTTTATTTTTATCTCTTTTGCACTGACCGAAGGGCTTTTGAAATTTTGTTGTAGTTGTTGCAATGACAAATAAAGTTCATTCTATTCTATTCTATTCTATTCTATTCTATTCTATGTTACCACTGCTCTCTCTAGTATGTTACCACCAGTAAGCCATCTCAGTGAAAATCCCCATATATTTTACTTATTTTTTAAACTTTTTGTTTGTTTGTTTGTTTTTTGTTAATAAGACGCTTCTACTGGAAGCAGCTAAGTCTGGTAATTCTCAATGATTACTCTGTTTTTATTACGTATGTTATATATTCTTATACTTTTATCTTGTTTTTTTAATGGGTGTGTCTGTGGGGAGAAGAGTTTGGTCAAGAGAGGAGCTTCTTGCATCACAATGTAGCAGATCTGGAGGAAATCACCAAATTCCGGGTGAGATAAGAGGTGTTTCCGTGGATGCCGTGCTGGTGCAAAGTGTCAGGGATGCCTGCTTCCTTGCCATCAGTGGGGTGGTGGTGGGGGGGTCTGATCACGGCCTGGTTTTCCTGCAGACCTGTTGTGGACCATGTGTGCAGCCTGCAGCTACCCTCACAGTCAGGAGATGGACACCTGAGGATGGTGAGGCGTTGGGGGACTGCTTTGAATGCACAGATTGGCGTGCTCTGCTGGAAAAAGATGAGAGCAGCATAGACATCAACAGACTTTATTTAATGTTTTTTTATGTGAATTTTTATGATTTCATCTGCCAGACACCTGAACTTCTTTTTGATGATTAATAAAATACATTATATTCTATCCCTCTATTCTAATGTAATGCTGTTATGTCAGTTTAGCAAAGAAAATATGGACTATATTATGCTCCATGGATCCAAAGACAAGTTGATGAATGCCTTACAATTAATACCATTTTCCCCTTTACTCATAAAAACAGCCTTTTAATGGTCTGACAATCATCTCTGGCAAATCATTCTGCTACTTGGTTTCAGTCTTTGTCTAAATCTTAAGGCTTAGTGAGCAATTCTAGAAACTGAGAATTCAAGTTAATTAACATGTTGCTCTACAGGAAATAGCTGTATTGTTTAATTTTTATTTTTGAACAATTTTTGCTTGTTTGCTACTGTAATTATGTAAATTTCCCCACCGCGGAATGAATAAAGAATCATCTTATCTTATCATAGAAGTAAATTGAAATTGCAAAACAAAGAGACATCTTTGTTATGTGCAGTTTAAGTAATGGGGTGCTGGTTTAGCTCAGTTGGTGGAGCAGGTGTCAGCATGCATGTACACAGACTGCAGTCCTCATTGCTCTGGTGGTAGAATCAATTCTCCTTCCCGACATGATTTGTTTCATTTTGTCCCTCTCGCTCCCCCACATTTCCTCACCCTTTCTCAAGCTCTCCTATCAAATAGAAACAAAAACCTCCAGAAAAAAAGAGTCTTGAGTGAAAAAAAAAACAATAGCTGACCATGTTTCTTGGCTTGTATCTGATTTGTAAGACAAAACAGACACTCCCGGCCCTTGTTCCTGCACTTTTGCACTGGACAGAACCCATCTCCAGAAAATCACCTCAGCACTACCATCCAGCGTATTACCATGGATTGATTTCTATCAAACATTACCCCTGTAAATGTGCATGAGCATGGGCCATCAGGCGAGCGTCATTACTGCCGCTCGTTTACCAGGTAAGAGACGATGGGATGTGACAGGGGCGGAATTAGCTTTGTGTTGGCTCTCCGTCACTCTCATCCCTAACTGCTGCTGGGTGGAGGAGCATGATTAAAAGGATATATAATTCCACCCTGCACATTAAAGACCCTTTGGCCCACTTTCCCTCCCACCTTCACTGTGGAGCACACAAAGGCTGCAGCCCTGGCTGCTCTCCTGTAGTGCTGTGATGGAAGCCTCTCTTATTCCTGCTGCCTTTTCTTCTTCAAGGTGATTGCTGATCTGAGAGATAAAATGGATGAAAGCATCCAGGTGGAAAGCCAATCATATCGAGATTCCCTGTATTGCTTTTTCATTATAAAGCACCTACATGAAATGGTTGTAGCAGGCGGTGTAACTGAGCAGAGGCCGTGTTTCTTTACACTGGCTCAATGGCGGTATCTTTAGCACCGAGCAGCCTGCTGTCTCATTGAGCAGTGTTAAAAATCAATAGGCTCTGACCTTACCTCTGTCAGGAGTGATGTCGGAGACCCCCATCAGGACACAGTATGTCCTTTAGTGTCTCTAAACAAGCACTGGTGAACTACTAAAGCCTCTGGTTGACACTGTGAGCAGGTGAGTAGCCTACTTAGTGGACAATACGGTTTCAGTCAGGATGAATGCAGTTTCTTAGCAGGAAGTTCCATCAATATTGGTGTTTATATTTACATATGAAACACTTAGCATGCTAATATGGGCATTTACCCAATATGACCACTAAGTGATGGAGTAAAGGCTCATTTATGCTCAACATTAAACATGGATACGGATACAGACGGAGCCTTCTGTCCTGCACATTTCCACAAATCTTACTGATATGGACCAAGCGGAGCAGTACCACTGGAAACCATGGGGGCAGTGTTGGTGTTATCACCCGTTATGTAGCTCTAATGAGACACAAAGAAGAAATAACAATGGCGGAACTTTTTAAAGAAAAATTTAGCGAGTTAGTGAGGAACTTGGATCTCTGTTTTTGTCTTTTATGCATGAGGTACATTAACAATACCTTCTCCACAGTCGCCATGTTTGTTTTTGAGTTTCTTGTTGCTATAAGCTTTCAGCTCTGGGCTTTGTGGATGTATTGGATAACAGCAATGCTAACGTAAAGAACATATGGACCAGTGACAGTAACATTGTTTGAAACAGATTTTTACATTTTCGTACGTAAAGGGAGAATAAATGGGCCTTAAGGCAACAGAAAACTGTTGTTGTAATTACTTTATCAGTGGAAGTAGGGCTGATAATATTTCGAGAACCTTTCACACAAAATCAAAAGTAATAAAAACCATCAAGAGTTTATGAAGCTGGAATTTACTTGAGCTTATAAGTACTTTATATTGGATTTATTACATAATCACCTAAACTGAACCTTAAGTGGAAGACAATCCAACAATAAATAGATATATTTATGAATTTTCTGTTTCAAATATCCCACTGGCCCACTCTTTTGTTCTAGAGATGACTGTATCTGACTGAAAACCAGGGAAATTGGGTCATCTATAATCATGTAAGGAAAATTACACCTCAGAAAGAGTGATTTCTTCCTGTGTCAGTATTTCAAGTTGTGTAGATGGATTAGGGTAGGTGTTGAGAAGCCCATTAATAATTAAGAGGAACCCAGAATATAAGCTGCTCCCTGTTGTGCAGTCAACTGCACTAGCACGAAAAAAAAGGGCTGGGATAGACGGGAGAGGGATGAATAGTGAGAAGTGCTTATGAAATATGGATATAAAGAGGAGAGCAGATAAGAGAAGTTACCATGGAACTGCTCACATTTTGGTTCAATAGCTCAAAATTAATGAAGAGAATCACTTAGATTTTTTTAAGGTTCATGAATTTCAAAATAAAAAAGCTAAAGAGTGTCTGCAACACCATTACTGAAGGTCATCTGTAAATATAATCACTGTAGGTATTATATTATATCAGAAATGACAACTACACATTCTCATCCTTTAGACACACGACTGCACATTTATATAAAAGACTGCAGAAACAGTCTCCAAAACATAAGCCTCATTAACGTCCATTAAAAGAGGAACAATTTCTTTAAGTACTTCCCTCTGCGTGTTTGTTGAAGAAGTTGGTGTAAAATAGCTCACCTAGGTAATCCCTAATGGCTGCTGTAACGCATGCATGATTTCCTGCCTGCTGGCGCAGCTATTCCAAGAGCAACAGCTATGATTATCGTCCCAGCGGTGATGTTTATTCCCAGCGAGGTACAACCCAGAATCTCAGACATCTGATGCAAAGACTTAACATGAAACCTGATCAAATATGAAGGAAATAAACTGTTTTGTGGCTGCTTCTTTGAAGTTTTAGTTGACAGGGTACTATTCCTCACACACAACAAAATGATTGCTGCAGGCTTGCTGGGATAAATGTGTTCCTGAGTATTTTTAATATGAGAGAAAAAAAGGCAGCAAGAAAAGAGCAAGCACAAGCTTGTCTGTGAACTTGTGCCATCATGAATATTTACTTAATACCCCAGAAGACTAAAGCACAAGGAGACTTTAACTTGAAATGAGTGCATTATGAGCTATTTGAGTTGCTTTTATGCCAAATGTTACACGCTCTGTTGGGCAAATGACTGGAGGATTTGCTCTGGCCTGACCACAATATTAAGATTTCACATCAGTGCTGACATAGGTTGGAGGAAAAAGCTGTTTTGTATTCCCTCTAGAAGACCAGCATCATAAAAACTAGCGGGGAGGGTAGCATGCTATCAATGGGCTGACTGGCCGAGCGGCTCCTGCGTTCAGCTTCAAAGAAGAGCCTGCGGGCATCGTTTCTAATATTGTCTCAGAGTCTGTGTTTCTCACAAAACTACTGATGCATGAGTGGCCTGGAAAAACAGAGGGAAACATCAAAAGTGCTTTTGAAGTGCAGGGGTTTTGTCAGGCCTAAATGTTTGCACCTGAATCCTGATTACCATCATCTAAAGGCGATGAACAGAGTAATGTTTGGATTGATAAACAGAGCAGATACATGTAGGGAATGCGCTTCTCACCTCTAGAAACAAGGTGATAACACACTTCCTCTTCATGTGCTAAAAGAGCTGTTGGACCGTCTTTCTCTCGCTGGGATGAACAGCTGTGTTTACCTTATGCACAGTTCATGTCGGGCATTTTAATCTGCAACCAAAACAACACTATCAAAGTGGAGGATATGTCTAATTGTACCATCACCCAGGACAAACACACAGCTTGAGCAGCTTTTATATTTCTCCCCCTTCCCCCACACGCTTGCCCGTCTTTCTCACATACTAACCACATGCTCATATGTAGAATTATGTAACACAGCCGCTGCAGAGAGACTTCTACTCAGAGGGGAATGTGTAAACAGCTGCAAAGTCTTTGCTGTGCACGCTTCATCATCACAGAATAACACAACACCCCAGGAATCTTAGGGAGCAGAGACTGTATAAATTGTGTTAGGACTTGTGACAGTTTCTTCAGTTACTTAAGCTGTTTTTCCACTGCAGGAACTTTTTACCAGGAACTAGAGACTTTAGGGGGCTCACAGCAGTTTCATCAGAGGGACTGGGCTCTAAAAGAGTCACAGGGTCTTTAAAGGTTCCTGCTGTGTGGGTGGTACTTAGACGTGATGCTGATAATTGGACACTCTACAAATCACAGACTTTACCTCACATCCTGATTAGTAGGAGGTACTTTTAGCCCTGTTCCCATCAAGTGGTTCAGTTCGGTTTGTCTCGGTACAGCACACATTTTGTGGCATTTCCTTTGACTAAAACTGGGACAGGTCCCCCAATTACCAACCCATACAGTCCCACTTTTTGGTACCCTTCTGTTGGTGTACCAGACATACCGATCCAACCCCAGAAGGTGGACATAGAAACACTGCAGTCCGTTGATTGGTCAAAAGTATCGTCACTTGAAACAGGGCTTTATGTGCGCACAGGGCCTTTAAGGTTAGGCTGCTGAGGCTGAACATTTCTGATTCAGGCACAGAATCTTTTGCATGCCAGTCCACTATTTTGAGTTTCCTTAAAAGGTATTTACACCTTATCAGGAACCTGGACAACGTAGAGGTAAAAGAACCTTTTAGTTGAAAAGCAGCAGCTGACGACAATTCCTATGTACTCTAGGTGAAAACACAGCTGTAGTTTTTTCTTGCTTTTACTTCTATTGATTTCATTAGGGCCCGAGTCCGCCAACCACGCCTTTAACCCCAAATTGCATGCCTTCAGCTTGAGTTATACGTAAAAACACCTGGCCTGGATGAAAGTTGATGACTGCATTGTTTTCATATTTATACGTGCTCCACAGCGCCCCCTAGCCACTAAAAGTCAGTCAGGCCAACTGGTTTGAGTTACAGTTCTGATTTTCAGTGTGCATAACCATCATGCCAAGACAGAAAAAAAGAGTCTCTTACGACTGTAGGCAATTCTGAAAAGGAAGTTCTGAAACTGGATTGAACGTTTCCATGTGTTTTTTCCCCTTGAAGTACAGCGCCCCCTATTGTCAACAGGAAGTCATTTGATGATGTATTGGGTACATATTTGATCAAACTTGTCCCTCAGTTCTTTTGAGATCATGTTGAATTTTTTTATGTATAATAGACACACTGATGATTAAAAGTTATTTAAAGAATTTTTATATCTCAATGGGCGTGGCCAGGGGAGGTTGCCACAGTTGACGATATTTTCTGCTGTTTCAACTCCAAATTTCGTGCCTTCGAGCTTAAAGTCATAATGAAACATGCCAGAAAGTTCAGTCTCCGAAAAATTATGATCACAGCACCTTGGTGCCAATATGTGCTCCACAGCGCCCCCTAATGAGTTAAACTGTAGCCCCTCAGGCTACTTTGAGCTATTTGCCTGATTTTGGTGGGCATCACCAGCATTTCAAAAACTACAAAAATGTCTCTTACCACCATGGTCAATTCTGAACAGGAAGTTCGGAAATTGGACTTAAAGGCCTCATTTTTTGCTATTTTTAGGGTATGCATTTGAACGAACCCATGAGTTTTTTCTTGATTTTTTTTTTTTTTTTTTGTATACTAAATGCATTGACGATTAAAAGCTATTAAAAGATTTTTTGTAATTCAATTGGTGTGGCCAGGGGAGGTCGCCAAAGTTGACCATTTATTTGGTAAAATGGAAACCTTAATTGACTGCATGTACAATGATGGCTTTGGACCAAAATACACACACATGCATCCATATGCTTTTTTCCCCCCGAAAACTACAGCGCCCCCTCTTGTCAACAAGAACTCATATGTTTTACTCTGTGAGTAAAAACTCCTCCTCTGGCACAAGTGGGCAAGGGCTCTCTTATCGCCACTTGCGGCTTTAAATTTTTTTCTTTTTCCTCACATTTTCAGAGTTTAGATAAATTATCCACATTCATGTAATCCTTGGATTTGTGATTAGAATAAGTGGATCAGATTGCGGTTAGAGTAATTTTTCGATGGCTTCACTCACTGAGAGGGATGGACAGAAATATCAGCGCTGCACTCTGGGAAATAGTTACCCTGTCATGCCTCTTGAATCTTCGACCATCATCTTTCATCCCTGTCGTTCTTCTCTGGCTGTCACTGTACATCAGTCGCCTCACAGTACAGTAAGCCTCTGCTCATTTCTAATTTGCAGTGATGACAGCGACCAATCCAAAACCCCATGACATGTCCAAATGTGACTACTTAAATACTTAGAAACTCATTAAACTTAGCAGCATGATCCTTTAGCTCCACCTGACATTAAAATATCAAGTAGGAAAGATAAGTATCATCAACTGTTCGGATGAGAGTCATCTGTCGCTATTGTTTGAACCATGACTCCTCATTAAAATCTATTTATACAAAAGTGTGGACTGTATTTACTGACTGTATGTTAGTATGGACACGAAACATTCACCTCTTACCTGCCTTGTTGACTCTAACATATTTCTTAGGCGGAACCAAGGCGTGTAAAAACAGTCTGATCGGTGGAGCCATGGGACTGACATCTCACCTTAAATACACTTAAATCTACTGATAAAACGTCAAAGATCCCAGGTAAGCAGCTGCCTTGGCCCCCGTCACAACCAGGGGGGCCCCAAGCTGCTTCATCCTACTCCCACTGCCTCAGAGGTGTCATGTTGCAACAAAATAATGCAAGTGAGCTGCACTGGGACCAGCCGGAGGGAATACACTGCTGTCAGTGGTTGTGTCCTCATCAAACTGCTGATGATGATGTAACAAAGCAGGAGAGAGTGAGATTAAAAAGTTGGTGTATTGACAACAGATGATTGCAAAAAGAAAAAAAAAACTCTTTAGAAACAATACTATGTGTCATGATGAGACAACATTTCACCTGTACTTTTATTTTACTGAGAAGATGGAAAATTTCAGATACGCAGAGAGCTTTTTGATGGCTGTAATTATGCTTAAATAGTTGCCAAACTTTGCACGACACCATGTTTCTATCATCCTCTCACTGTTCTCATAGTTTAGATGTCTTAGGCCAGCCACACTTTGGGTGACTTTGAGATCTTAACCAATCTTAAAACCGTGGGAGACCACAAACATGATGGCAGACCAGAGTGGTTCTAACACTGCAACTTTTGGATCACAAACACAGAGGAACAGTTTTATAGACATGAAGATAATCTGACCCTCTTCAAGTGTTCTCTCAAGCAGCATCTTTGGAAATATAAACTTAGCACAAAAAGGGTTGATTCTTGCAGCAGACACCTGTAGCAGGTCTCATGCTCACAGGTGCTGTCAATCAGGGTACTCAGGCCCTAACCCAAGGTCAGTAGCTCGGTGAAAGTTGTGCTGAATAAATGTCAATTGGTGTAACCAGTGTTTCTCAAAAAAATCAGATATCGCACAAAAAAGTTACCTTGAATATGATTTTATCAGTCTACTACACTGTAAAAAAAATATTTAAAAAATAACTTCTTGGAAGGTATTTAATACTTGTCATGCTTTTGTGATTACTCCATTTGACAATTTGATGGGACTGATTCTTTAATTGGTTAAAAATGGAAGAAATGTCATAAAATACGATGACACCAACAGAGATGCAAACCACACATTTTAACAAACATTTAACGTGTTGTTTTAACAAATTTTAATTGATATAAATATTATTTTTGATAATATTTTTATACAATATTTTTGAAACCAACCCTTATTTGTCACTGTCCCAGCTACAGCAGAGTAAGCTGTTTGGCATTGGCAGAGAAGACTTGGCAAAATCTTTCATGGGTGCAACCCGAATATTGAGCTCTGCTGCTCATTCCACAAATGCATGTTCCTTACAAATGCGTCACCATTTAAAAGTGAAATAAACAGGCTTTACAACAGTTCATGCATTGTTACAACAAAGACAAAATCCACCAATCACAAATTCTACTTTTTGTTTTGGTTAGTTTTCTTGGGTCACTATAATGTGAGAAAGACATCACAGATGGACTTCTCTTATTCACCCTGTAACTCCAGCCCCTCACCCTTTTTCTGCACGCTTCTACTTCTCTAGAGTGTATAACTGTGCTCTTTACAGCTGCACTGTAGTTCCTCTCCCCCTTTGTTTTTCATGTCATCCAGGGGTGTACAGATCCACATGCTGACAGACGTGGTCACACAGACACACGTACACACTTTCCACACAAGAGGAGGCAGTTGGAGTGGGCCGAGGACACATTTGTCACTCTGGCAGGCAGGCCTCCCATTCTCTGGGTTGGTGGCCTGGTTTCTGCACGGGGGCTGAGCACCTCCCCGCCTGTGCTGCCTAGTAACTGTCAGATCGTGGCTGTGATTTATGCAAATTGGCAGGCAAGGGCTTGTGGGTCAGCCGCGATATGTGGTAAGACCATTATTGGGACAGGGTACAAAGGCGAGTCAACAGAAGCAGTCACACAGTGTACCCGGCCAGGGACACTTTTTACTGCTACTGACGGAGAGATGAAGGTTAAAACTGATAAGAGTAAGGTGATATGAGTTTAAGAGGGCTGCTCATCATGTCATATGGTCTTAAATTGAAGTATTTTAGTACGTTGGTTTTTAAAAATTGCTTTGATGAATGAATGGGAAATGTTCTGTCACGACCGGCTCCAAGCCACTGACAAATAACAGAGGAAGAACAGAGTAGTTTGAAATCAGAACATAAATTTATTACAACAAATATTTAGATAAAACGATTACATTACAGAAAACCAAATGTTGACAAAGCAACCGTTACAGTAGTATAAATAAGATGAGGGCCGGAGACAAAGTGGAGCAGGATCCATCAGCCTCTCCTTCCTACTCCCAACTGAAGGCACTGACAAGCTTGATATTATAGCTGTCATGAGAACACTGGGCCCAGGTGTCCTCAAAATCCAAATCTAAAATCCATTACTGCAATATGGAAATGAAAGGAAACTGAAGAAAACTCAAATTTTATTTTGAAAAATTACAAAATATGAGCCCCTTTATCAGTATCTATTGGCGAATCTTCTTGTTTATAACATCAGAATTTGATAGAAAACACCTGTCTCCAAGCACACATTACTGCTGAATAAATAGAGAGCATTTCAAGTTAAAGACACTCCACAACAAACACAGATTTCTCCAGTCCTCTTGAGAAGACAGAATGAGAGAAATATCAATCAATCATGCTGCCAACTTCTGGACTCAAATCTGTCCCAAATGAATCTCAAACAATCAAACACCTGCTCACTTTGTTCCCCGAACACTTCAGATGATTACGCGTGTGTGCAATCTGGCACTGTCCACCCGTGCAGCGCTTCTGGAAAGAGCTCACAAACAAACAAGCTAACATAATGACCGACTGCTTTCAGCCTCTTTTACCTTTATGTTACACAGGAAAGCTCACAGCCACTCATCTGAATCACATCGTCACTCATCCGTCAACACGAAGTGCATCTTCCCACCCAGGATGTAAAATCAGAAAAAAAAATCATCGGCATACAAAGGACAAGTTTCATCATAATTCACCTCAATGGGTATAAAAGAGCAGTGAAATGAATCAGACACATTTGTAGACAACACGTGTCTCACACATCACAGATCCTCATCTTCTTCACTTTGCATTCTACTCAGACCACAAACTGTATCTCTATTTTGTTACATTTCCTATAAATTTGTTGCCTACTGGGAAGGGAGACCAATCATGCACAGTAAATCAGTAATACAGACTGCATTGTCGGAGCTTGTGCTCATTTTCTGTAAAAGAAGACAGAAAAATGTAAAGCCTGTGTTGTAGTAAAGAGGGTAAGCGTAACTTCCTGCATGTGACTGGTGTTTGTAGATTTGTAGATATGAAGTCTGTAGTGTCCAGCACATGGAAGCGAATGTCTTTATGAATGAACAGAACCCTGAGACAACTAGCCATGAGCTAGAGGATAATTTTGTCCATTTTTCCCATCTAGGATTGTTTTAAATGTACAAGAACTTAAACAGGTCAGATACTTCATAGCAACAAATACAAAGATGTTGGCCTACCAGATATGTGGCACGTTTCACAAAGTATCTCCCAAAATAAGTTTGTAAAAGTTGTTCTCATGTACTTTAGCATCCCATGTTAGCTAACCAGTTCTGGAGGGATGGCTTTAATCAGATTCATCACCTGTTAAAATTGGGTGAACAGGTTCTTTTTAATCATACAAACAAACATGACAGTCAGCATAAATAAAAAACAAAAACAGAAATAGCCTGTTTGCTAGTTAGCAGCTTGTGAGCAGCTTGTTAGCAGCTTGTTAGCTAAGCAAGCTACATGATCATTTCACTTTATTTCAGTTTTTTGAACCCACACATCACAGAGTTTCCTGTGGAATGACATGACTACTTTAACCACCTCTAAACTGTCTAATTAATGGACATAGTCTCCATGACGTCACCTGTCTGTTTCTTAAACTGAGTTTTGAAGAAAATCATCAACAGGGGCCCCATTGGAAACGAGGCAGGCTTTGAGTCTCCCCACTATCAGCTATATTGTACCTCTGATTGGGCAAACTCATTCTAAATATCTTCTAAACTGCCAAGTTAGAAAAAAAAATCATCACCTGACATTTTTTGTACCAGGCTGTAAACATGTTTATTTCTGCTGAAAATAAATGGCTCTCTTTTTTTTTTCTTTTTCTTTTTTTTGGTTAAGTGTGTATGTGGTTGCTGATACTTCCAGAGCCACCCTCAAGCGGGCACTCGAAGAACTGCAGATTTTAGCACTTCTGCTTTATCTCATATTTTTAGACCAGAGGTTGCCACTAGCTCTACACACAGAACAGTGGAAAACTAGACTGATTCTAAAGTAGACAACCAGGGAAATTTGAGGACAATGAAAGGATAAAAACAGGAAGGGTTTCAAAATACAAATGTCTATTAAACTCTATGAATAAAAAACTGAAACACACTGAAAATTGTATGAAATTCAAACTGGCATAAAAACTGGAAAAGACACATCTAACAACATAGAGATTAATTAGCCACAGGGGAATCCAGGGCAGATGAGAGAAATTTAGGGATCATGCAGATGGGGATAAAAATGTCAGGAGTTAAAGTAAACCCTTTGACTTATCTTTGAACAGTGGGTAGAAGTTGTTTGCTAGGTTCTCCACTCTAGCAGAAAAATGGGCCATGTTTTCTTAAAGTCTGTTCCCTGCATCTTATAACAACAGAGGACTTCTTAAGTAAAAGTTAGCTTTAAACTGTACAGATAAAATTTAAACTCTAGAGATAACATTCACTTTTCTAGTACTTATGCAGCATGACTATACATTGGGTTTTACTGTTTACGTTAAATTTGGAAAAAAAAAATAATACAAAAGAAAAATAAATAAATAAAAAAAAGCAGGAAAAGATTTTTGGTCGGTCATATCATGGTGATATCCTTTGATAGTCCTCACAGTCCCTTTAAAATGCCCATAATTGTTTCTAAACCAAAATGTTTCCAGACGTTTGAAGGGGTATAACATGCTTTTGTTGTTCCCTGAACCAGGTGAGCCAGATGTTCTTGGGCAGAGAATATGACATTACAATCGTCTGATTCAAACAGTTGCTCATTCTATCCGAACAGCTGGGCGCTTGTGGAGCCTGGCACAGTTTAATTAGTGTGAATACATTAGGTCTGTGTGAGATCTTGCTACCTGGCAGGGGTTAGAGCTGGGCAGGGACTGTAAAGGAGCAGGCTGCACCAGCGGCGCTCCCGGACCCTGCAGTAATGACCCTGCCAGGCTGACACGACGCTCCCACCTGGGGGACCGCTGCGGATTTCCAATGACAGATGGAGGGCTGCTGAGACAGGGGAGCTGGACTGGATCACTGCAGGCTCACAGAGCAACCATTAGACCAGCTAGTACGCCAGCATGTCTTTGTGTTGGCTGCACCTTTGCCTGGTAAGTAATGTAATGGTGTTAGCAGACAGATAGCCCAAACACTGAGCACATGTTAACTCCCTCACTTTGCACCAGTAAATGTTTATACACATGAGGAGATCTGTGCTTTGATTCAGTTACTGTTTCCACGTTTAAAACAAATCCTGATGATACATGAAAACTTCTGTAGGGTTGAGCCAAATATTTAAATTCAAATATTACTTCCACAAGATGTTTGAGGTTGAAATATTGTTTTGAGGTTTAAAGAAATTCTGCATGAAACAGGACATGGCGTATGACTTGAATAGGCTATGTTTTTTATTTTAAGGTTCACCACACTAAAGATTTTTACATTATTTGTTGTATAAAAATGCAATAAAGGTGAATCAAAATGTCAATATGATCTTAACCTTAAAAGTAGAGAGAAATGCACTGCCCAGTAGAAGTACTTTGGGCACCAGATTAGCAGTCAAATGGCACAATCTATATGCTGGTAGATTAATTTCTCTCCTGAGGTGGTTTTCTGCATGGCATTCTGGGTAGCTACTCTTTCCAAAGTCCTCTCCAATGTCCTAAAGATCTAGTCTCTTTATTTTCAATAAGGCTGAGTAGCAAATCCATTCATAAGTTTAAACAACTTTACAAAATGGAAATCATAAAACTACAAATTAAAAATGAAAATCTTCTGTTTATTTAACACGCGGTGGTGACATCTGACTTGTTTTTTGTTTTTTTGTTTTTTTGTTTAAAAAAAAAGGTCAGTTATAAAGGCACATTAAGGATGTGATAATTTACTGGTTTTCCTGGGAAAAGGCAGAAAAAAACCATGAAACAAATGTGAAAGTATCTTAATATTTAAAACAGGCACAGTTTAGTGTCAAACTGTTTAGTTTTAATTAGTTTTCCATGTTAAAAGGATGACTGATTGACTTGCGGACTCCAACTGTGTTCTGCGCTGGATTAGCAGAGCAGTATTAACATATTGTTTAATGTCTGAGTGTTCAGTTATGGATCAAGGACAGAGTGCAGTTTCTGATGCAAATTGCTGAAGTTTGTTTCCAACAGTTCTAAAGTGAGTTATTAGCTTCTTTGAGCTGTGTCACAGCCACTGAAGCCGCTGCTTACCAAACTGTCATGAGGGTCACAGCAGCAGGCCAGAGACAAACTAACTTCGTGATTTAAAAGTCCTGCATCTGTCTCTGTCACCTCTTAATGTGTCTTTACAGCATGTTTCTGTGGTTCACAGTTGGACAACATCTGCTGTGCAGCAATGGACAAAGGTCACATCTGTGATTTTTGATATTTCAAGTTGGACTAGTTTTATACGTTGGTTCCATCTAAAGATGGATGTTGTGTCTCCAACTCCTCATGTTAAACCAGGCGGCAAACCTCCAGTCTGACAATAGGAGAAAATTTAGAAGTGTTAAAATCTGCAGTTCATTGAGTGTCCACTTGAGGCTGGCTCCAGAAGTACCTGAAATCACATACACACCCAGTGAGAAAAAGCTGCTTTCGCAGCAGGATTCTTAATGCTATTTCTTAGCTTTCCAATCGGGTCAGGCAAGACCGGATGGATTTATGGCATGTCAAAGTCTCTATGATGCTGATGAAGATTAGTAGTGAGAAGACAGATCTGGAGCTGAACTGAAAAAGGACAGAAAAGGACAGAAAAGCAGAAGAAAGCTGAATGGGAGAGTGATAGCACAAGCTAAAGGCTAAAACACGGTTAATCTGTTTGTGATGATGTTCAACCCACATGCAGCAGTTATACTGCAGTGATCTGTTTAAACTTAAGAGTCGATCAGTAAAATGAAGAGTGAGATGGAACCTGGCAGGACATAAGGATTCGCTAACGTTACACGTTAGCCTATGGATACGTCTTAGAGCACCGGGCTGAGAGTTGCTCTAAATATACCTGGCTACTAAACTACAGCACAAACTAACAACATTTGCTTCTTGTTGTCACATTTGAAACAACAGTGCTGTGTAACCGTTGATAAGTACCTTACCTTGTCTTGTTGTATCCGGTAAAAACTTGTCTCTAACAAAGAAAAGTAGTGTTAAAAGAAGATCCAATCTCCATCCTGTTGCTTCAAAACACTTGTGAGAGAGACTTGTTAAGGTTTGTGCGGGCTATTCCAGCCAAAAGTGTCGCTGCAATCCACTTCAAACAGATAGTCCTCACAGCCTCTTTAAGTCTCTGTACATTGGTTGTGGGACTCAACCACGAGGCCAAACAGGCGTCCCATGTCTGACATCTTTTCTAGTCTACAGTTTGATCACAGTGTCCTGGTTCACCTATGGTTTTTGACTTTATAAAGGATCCAGGCTCATCTATGATGTTTTTCAATTCTTTAATTCTAACATTTTGATCAGAGAATTCATCTGAAGCCGCCAGACCTCCACCATGTGGGGACTTCCATGAGCTGCCTCTGATGACCAGCTCTGCCCCCGTGTTCCAGTCAGCAGAAAAAGGAGCTCTTTGGTCTGGTTTGTGTTAGTGATATAATCGTTAATAAATGAAAGCTCTTCTATCACACACCCTAAGGCAAAGACGGGCGGCTGGCTGGGACTTAACTGGCAGCAGGAGAGTAAAGGGGAATGAATGTGACAGTTCTCATAAAAAAGATAGAGGGATGGATGGAGGGATTGAACAGGGAGATTAAAGAGAGAAAGGAGGAGAAAAAAGAGGAGTGGAGCACACCACCTTTAACGTTCACTGTCCATGTGCTGTCCTGAAATGCTTGAATCTAATGGGAGACAAGCAGGCAGCACCTCCTGAAGGTTGTACAAGCAATTATGCCACTTAGGAGTCTTTGACAGTCAAGGTTGTATTGGCAAACAGACACGAGGTGCATTATAATATAATGTTCTGTATTCTGTGTGTCATCGACCCTTTTAGCTGAGACAATATCAATCTTCTGAGTGTCACTCACTATCCTGTGTCCACAGTGACCTAAAATCCTGTAATCCTGCTCCTGATGAGATAAGTGTGCTGCTGAAGACAGAAACAGATGCTTAAATTAGTTTTCCTTTTGTTGTCTTTAAGTTCAATCACAACTTTCTTGTATTTACCCAATTCCCAAAAAGAACAGCAAGTAAAAGCACGCTGAGAGACATATTTCACTCGAACCCTCTACCCGAGCAGAGGGGAGCTCCAATTAAAGGATAACAAAAGCAGATGTGGAGGGAGGACTTTGCCAGGAAGAGTTGATGTAACAGTTTCTGGTCTTTATTTCATTCACACTGCAGTCTGCTGTAAGGGGAGACATTAGCTTTAGCGTTAGCATGTGCATTTGTGTGCTTTAACTATATGTATAAGATGTGTTTGAGTTTTGTAATTCATAAGAGTCAAATACTTTAATAACAAGATAAAACTCACCCAGAATTTCAGCCTCCTCTTTAGCTGTTTTGAGTGTCAGAGGACATGTAAAGCAGGCTGTGTCAGGTTATGTTCAGAACTTGGGTCTATTGAATGTGACAGTTTCTGGTGTGATATCTAGAGGTATTTCTTGTGGATATGATGGGTAGTAGGAGCTGGCATAGAAGGCAGTGGCACCAGAGTGCTAACTGCTAAGCCTCCCTGAGGTGAGGTGAGTCTAACTTAACAAAACCTCAGTGATGTACTGGCTCACGGAGCCCATCTGTCTCCATCTATTTCAGATTGTGGGAGATTTTGGGAACCATGTGGTAGACTACATAACTTATCCACAGAGAACACTGGTATTAAGGCTAATGGGATGGGGTTCTTCACTGAGCGCTTATCCTTCTTATAAAGACACATGTACCTCGTGTTGATTTGAAAACCTTGAGAACAGCATAAATATGGTTACAATGGAACAAGGATTTCGTTATCATACAATAATAGTGTGTCCTATTTTTGGTATGCTTCTTAACGCTATCATGCAGAATGTATCATATTTGATACATGAGTTTCAAAGACCTTTACCTCATCATTCCTTAAAAACCTGTTAAATTTAAGAAGAAAAAAAATTATTCTACCCCTTTGAGGATTCTCATTCCACTACAGGCAGCTGACGTTGTATTTGGCCCTTTTCAAAATAGCTGCTCTACTGTAATCATCCACTCACTTTTTTTTCAGAAAATTAATGCTAATTTTGAAGTAGTTACAGTAAGAATAACATCATAAGTGTTACTCATTTTTAAAATAAGTATTTTCTGCATTGTAAGAATCCACATTTACTAAAAAAAAATACAAAAGTTGCCAAAACCAGCCAATGGGTCAAATATGAAACAAAAAAATATAACATCAACAAAATGATCATTTTTTTAATTCATTTATTTATTTATTTATTTATTTATTTATTTATTTATTTATTTATTTATTTATTTATGAGGTACGACTTTAAGAGGTCAAAATACTTTAAGGGCCAGTGAGGACTTTTTAAATGATCTTGAAAAATGTCTGATCCTAATGTCTGATCAGAGATTATCAGCACCAATATAGGTTATTTCTAAATGCTATTACTTAGTTCCCCAAACAGGTTGGGCAAGACCAGATTGATTTATGCCACGCTAAATTCTTAATGACAATACCACGATGGCTGACAAAGTTTAGTAGCGAGAAGAAAGATCTGTGTTTTTCTCTGCAGAAAAATATTTCTGGGATTAATTTTGTAGTGATGGTGGACACTGGAGCTGAACTGAAAAAGGACAGAAGAGCAGCAGAAAGCTAAACAGGAGAGTGATAGCATAGGCTAAAGGCTAAAACATGAGCTTAATGCTAAAACACGGGCTAATTCCAACCCACATGCAGCACTTAAACTGCAGCGATCTGATCAAACTTGACAGTCAAACTGATAGAGTTTGCTTTTTGTCACATTTCAAATTAAAGTGCTGTGTAACTGTTGATAAATACCTTACCTTATCATGTTGTATTTGGTATCTGTCTTGAACAAAGAAAAGTAGTGTTAAAAAGAAGATCCAATCTCCATTCTGTTGCTTCAAAACACACGCCTTATCATGTCATCACAACAGTGTGCGCACGGTTCCAGCCAAAGGGTGTCGCTGTGATCCACTTCAAACAGATAGACCTCACAGCCCCTTTAAAGATAAAGTTGTCCATCTGTTTGTTTTCTATGCAGTTTATGGAAGTGGATCTAGTGATCACTGATTAGTTTTCTGCTCGGCGTGGAAAAACAAAACGCACCTCCAAAAAGAGGAAAATAAGAATGAAGAAAAGGGAAGTAAAGGCCTTTTCTGAATCTTTTCCCATCATGCTTCATGCTTGACTGACTTCCTGGTATGTTAATTATTTGTTTTTATGAGCTATAACAATTGTTTTCTTTTTTTTTTTTGGTTAGAATTCAGAGGATGCTGATGCTTGCAGTTTAAAGTCATTTTGTGTTAATCATTGGGGGACTGTCAGTGCAGCCCTTTGTCAGAAGTATGACCAAATGCATGGTGCTGTGAAGTGAGAAAAACTGATGTTGTGTAAAGCAACTTCATGCCTCAGTAGTCGAGTTAGACGCTGCTCTTGCATAATTACAGAGGAAAGAAGGGAAACAACCTCGAATCACTTTAAAATTACACCTTAGACTAGAATAAGCTGCGCCTGGCATCTGGTTTGTTTCTCTCTCACAATACAGTCTCCCTGTTTTGCACACTTTAGTATCAAGATACCGTTTTGTCACACTTAGTCTACACACAACCTGCTCCTCCTCCACAGCTAAGAGTCTGCTTTAAATGTTCAGAGAGGTGACAAACTATCCCGCCTGGCGCCGGAGTATAGAGCGCGTTCAGACACTATGCACCGAGGGACAGATATATTAAAGTTAATGGTGTTAAAACTGGAACCTCTCCACTTTCCATATGGCCCATTGACTGCAAGTAAACACTTAGGATAGAGTGGCTGCTCCAGCCAACAGAGGGCACTGTGTGATGTGTTTGGAGGACAGTAGCTCGCTCTGAGGGCTGGAGGTTGAAGATACAGCGAGAGAGATAATTATATTCAATTAAGCTCTGTGCCATCTTTTCCCTATACCTCCTACACACTTCAGGGATGAAAAAAAAGCACACTGCATCTGCTGGTGACAGAAAATAGAAAATGCAGAATTAAAGCAGCACATGTTTACTGCCCTTCAAGGTTTCCTGATCATCTGGGATACATGTGCAGGACTCTTTTTCATATTGTATTCTGGTTTGGATTAAGGAGGAGCTGGAAAGCATTAATGTGTGTTATCACTGCTTCATGTATCCTCTTGGTGATTTACCTCTGTGCAGTCACTCCACTCAATCAGCTGCTACTGGTCTCTAACAACCCACCTGATTTTCATACACCTCCCACCATCCTCCCCATACCTCCCCCCTCTTTTTCTCTTACCATCCCCGCACCTTCTCTCCGCAGGCAGACACAGAGTCAGCATGGGAGGAGATTAGCCCAGTGTGTTAGACTCAGGGGAAAACCTCTGAATATTCAACCAAAGCCCCTTTACTACACCACTTCTTTCTTTCTTTCTTTCTTTCTTTCTTTCTTTCTTTCTTTCTTTCTTTCTTTCTTTCTTGTGTGTGCCTCTACTTTGCGTTTCTGGCTTTTTCCGATAGTACTGAAATGCACCATTTTCTACAGTCATAATGCAACAGAAATGAAAAAGCTGCAGTTCATTGAGTGTCCATTTGAGGCTGGCTTTGGAAGTAGCAGAAACCACAAACACACCGAGCCAGGAAACATGATTTTACAACATTAATAAACATGTTTACAGCCTGGTAGGAAAAAAAGACTTCAGTCTGAATAGTTAATTTCTTTAACTGCACACACTGAAAGGAGGCTGAATTTTTGTTAGAACTTGGCGAGTTTGTCCAATCAGAGGCACATCTCACCTGACTGACAGGCGGGCATCCTATTGCTGTTAGCAAAGAGCCTATAAGCCCGCCTCTTGAGTTTAGCATTTCCAGTATGGCTGCTGATAACAACAGGCTTCCAAACTCTGTATCAGAAACAGGTTATACGCATAGACCTGGATCTGAAGCCAAAATACCCCTGTGAGAGGTGCCGCCATTATACAGCCAGAATCTGCGCCATGGAGAATCTGTGTGGAGCCAGGTGACAAAAAAAACTTTCTTTTTCTTCTTCTTTTGAAAGTCTAATCTCTTTCCTGATTAATTTTACTATTACTGAAAAAACTACACAAGAACAGCAGCTGTCGATTATTGTGAAACTTGACGTAAAGCCCAGTTTTTAACATCTAGTAACTAATGAAAGAGAAACTTTTCAGAAAAAAGAGGACTTGGATACAATGCAGCCTAATAATATATTCATATTGCCACAGCATACAGATGTGAGAAACATTTCTACGAGATGTATTTATTTTTTAAAGTTTAAACACAGCCCATATGAAATGAACGAGGAAACTGAGTTTTTGACCAATACTGCAGCTGGTCACCAGGGGGAGCAGTTTTTGTGGCGACCTCCCTTCAAACAGTTTTTTTTTTTACAGTCTATTGTCATGTCTCGTCAGTTATGTTAAGTTTGCACCATTTACTTCAGTCTTGATTTACATCTTGTCATGTCAGCTTTTATTTTGTAGTAACATTTCTCCTCTCGTTTCAGGCACTTTTACTTCCTGCCCTCATGTTTTCCCGCCGTTGTGATTGTGAGCCCCGCCCTTCATTGTTTCCACCTGTGCCCCATTACCTCTTGTATAAAAGTCTGTGTCTCCCCTTGTCTTGTGCCAGATTGTTGTGTATCATGTACCCAGTCCGTCCATGTGCCAAGTACTTTAGTTTTGTGCTGCATTTGTGTTCTTTTAGCTAGGCTCTTTAGGTTTGGATTTTTAGGAATTTTTGAGTTTGTCTTTTGACCTCCAGCTAGGCTGTGATTTTTTGTAACGTTCTGAGTGCCCAGTTCTCATTAAAGAGTTTTTGTTTTGAGTTGTGCTTTTGGGTCCTTTATGCCAGTCTTGTCATCTATGGTTACACACTTTACCTTTAACTCTTAAAGGCACACTATGTAGACGTTAGCAGCATTAAGCAGAACAGACTTGGTGGTGAAAGAATATGATATTCCGAAGTTTGTTCAAATCAGTGAAAAATAGAAACTTAGACGGAGCCTATGTATTCACAAAAGTGGCAGGCTCACTTCTACTCATATCACACCGTAATGTTTCTACAGCAGCACAGAGAGGACAAAAATACAGCATGTAAGTTTGTTTGTACTTAAACAAAAATGCACCAATTGTCAGACGAAGACAAATAAGAAGAGAGCAGTTAATGTTGTGGAAAGACTGTGTTGATAGATTCTGACTGTAAAAACTTGAAGAATGGATTATTCTCCTCAATACGTACTCCTCAACCACCAATGTCGCTCGCTTCATCCACAGGAGGGGTGAGCATTATTCCAAATTAGTTAAACAGCTCTTGAAACTATGGACCAGAGTGCTTTTTTTAACCTCAACATGTTGTGATTGCGAGTTTCCTGAAGTCTCTCTCAGAAGAGTCTTGTGATGCTCTGACGTCTGTCAGCTGATTTACAGAGGTCCTGAAGCAGCAGGACGACAGCCCCCCCCCCCCCAAAAGTCACAAGTTGCCACAGTTCTTGTCATTTTTTATTCAGATAATAAAGAGGAAAGGAGTCATGCAGCGTTAGCTTCAGGATCAAATTGTTAGTCTCAGTCCACAGTTAGACTTATCATCTGCTATTTGTGTGTCTTCTGATCTCTTATTATTGTGTGCACCTCCTCCTGTTGTCTCCCTGCCCTCGAGACGTCCTTGGCTGACAGTGTCTGCTCCGTGTGGATGTAATCCTGGTGATACATGGTAAACTCCTGACCCGTCTGCACTGTGGCCTCTCTGTTAGATGCTATTACGCGGGCCTCTAATTGCTGCTGACATTCATTTACCCACTAAGGCTATCACCTTCCCCATTACACCACCGACTTCTGTCTCTGGGATTTAGCCTGTGCCGCAAAGGGGTTTATGTGTGAGTGTGTGTGTGTGTTTGTGTGTCCATAAAATACAGTACAGGTTAAGGTAAATGATGCTAACTGTCCTGCAGCAACACTTCACCGTTCATCATCAAAGAAAATGTTCAGTCCTCCTCCCCTGACTGCACTCCAGCTCGGTCGCTTGTGTGTTGTAAAGCAGCCACCGTCTTATCAGCAGTCCCTCAGAATGACAATATTCACAGTATGAGCCACGGTGCCGCAGCTTGATTACACAGGGAGTTATCATCCCAGAACATGCCAGAGCCCACCTGCATTCTGCTGCATGTGAATCACTGTTATTTAAGCTCCTGTGAAATATTGTTCTGTGTATTCTGAGGCTACTTGGTTGTTAAATTTTCATTCCTTCTAATGCCTTCCATGTATTATTTGCAAACATGAGTCTTTTGTCCCTCTTAAGCTAAAATAGGCAAAATGTTGTTTAAAGAAATTCTAGCAGCAGCATCTTCCACCCTGCATTTTATGATTGTTAGTGGGATATCAGGATGAGAAATTTGAGCTGCTAAGTTTGCTGGGTCAGCCTGTGTCTGTGTGTAAGTAAGGAAGAGGGCAGCTCACCTGATAAGATGGCATGCAGGATGTTGGAACAAAAGAGAGAAACAAAATAGGAAATGGTGTTTGTGATCACACTGATTATATTCTAGATATTCCATGTACCAGAACGGGAGGGTGGGGTAAATTGACCTTTTTTTTAACTTATGCTGTCCTTTAGGTAAGGGAAAGTGATACAGAAGTAAAACAAAAATGTCTACCTTTATTTCAGGACGTTTCCTTTCAGTGGAAATACTAAGAATGCATCTATGTCAAAAGGCAATGAAAATATGACCTATTGGGAAGAAGTGGTCTTGTGGCTCAACTTGTACAATTTGTACTTGTAAGGTTAGCCTAAATTGATGTTACCTTAGTTTAGCTGAAGCTGCCATATGGACAGGAGTTTGTCGGCCTCTCATCTGCTAACGGCTAACCTCTAAAGTAAACAAACTAAAGTGTAACTTACCGGTAGGCTACAGCTACACCCAGTGGCATTCATGGCAGCTCTTGTAGATTGAAATCAAGACAAAAACGTTATTAATTAATCTGTTATCAGGAGGAAACAATCTTTGTTATGTCCATATAATAGAATAATAAGTCGTTATCATGAGATAACAGTGCATTAAAAAAAAAAAAGAAAGAAAGAAAAATCCATGGCCGTTCTTGTCTTACGTAAGATTTAACAAAGTGTTGCAAATGACAAATAAATAAATAATTATAGGTGAAATGTAAAAAAAAAAAAAAAAACTTTGACGAGAAAAATAAAAGTTTTTGTTAAGAAAACAAACATACTATTTTTCTCAAAATCACAGGGGTGGCGAAGCAGAGGTTGCTTGCAAAATTTACAGTCACATGCCAACACGTGCACCATTGCCTGGAGGTTCAACTTACCCACCAACTCATCTTACCCCACCCTCTCCTAAGCTATTCTTTACTCTGAGCTGTGGTTCCCTCATACACTCAAAAAAATGGAATATTGACTTTAATTAAATTTATTATGTCAACATGTTTCATGTGAACATATTAGGTTGGTTGAAATTGATCATTTCAAATCCAGCTTAGTTGACTCTAAAATTATTGTTTTTAACTAACATATACATATACATGGAACAGGTTGACATAATAAATTTAATTAAAGTAAGTGTTTCATTTTTTGAGTGTATGAATGGTAACTCTTACTGTTGGGTAGCTATTTACAGATCCTTTAGATCAGTTCTCACATCTCTGAGTTTTGCTCTCCTTTGTGTTCGCGTGTGTGGTGAACCTCCATAATTGACCATTTGACCTCTCACCTCCTGGAAATGTACTGCAGTGCTGTTTGAGCAGATATAATCAATATTTTTTCATCAACAGTGGGTGAAAAGGTGCCTGTGTAAGGTGTTTCTGGATCACTCAAAGATAATCATATAAGTCTGCAGTTCCACTTTGCTCAACACAGGTTTTTCACGTCTTTGTGCTTTTTGTTTTCATGTCATTTGCAGGCAGTTTTGATATTTTGTTTACTCTCTTTGCCGTCACACAGCAGGCAGCTGTTTTCACCAAAAAGGCTCTCAAACCCACCGTACTGAACACCTGCTTCCCCTAACCCAGATACTGTCTGTTGTAGTGGAGCATTTAGCAGCTCAAAGAGCAGATACTCCTCTCAGGAGCGGTAGAATAACAAACGGAGACCAGGGACAGTGACTGTTGGACTTTCATTCACTGGGCGAGAACAAACAAGACTTTCAGTGAACACTGATGTTAATTAAAGGATTAGTTCGCACAGCAAAAAGGATGAGATTTTTTTGTCAGAAAACATGATTTTTTCAAATGAGAAACTGGCCAGAATATAAGTCCTGAATATCCAAGATGCAGCCACAATCCAGCTACGGTGGGTCACATGTATTGCACATGCAGGTCTCTAAACACCTTCTGGACAAAAATCTCTGAAGCTATATCGTTCATACATGGTGTTAATGTAGACCCTGACCCATCATTTACATATTTTGTTGGCCTTGTGGGAGGGCGGGATTGTTGTGTTGTTTTATGTTCTGTAACTGAAAAAGGTCTAGAAATGAAGTGCTTCAAAAAAATAAAAACAGAAAAGAAAAGAAAGATAAAGAAAACAGGACTTTCAGATACAAGCTATGAATTGTCCCAGGGGGAGCCAGAATTAATACAAACAAAACCTTTGTCAGAGGAGCTTTAATAAATGCATCCAAGGCAGAAGTTTTCAACTTTCAGAATCAAGCCCAGCTCTGGCTTCTCATAAAACTGGTTTTAAATCACCGAAAAACATTTATTCATCACTAATTACAGCAATTATGAATGCTTATAAACTCATATCTCTATTATACCCTCCAGGGCCTCTGGAAAGAAAGTGACACAAGCTGCAGTCTGAAGAAGGCCGCCATCACTGCTCCACTTCGTGTGTCACTATATGATGCACTACTCTACACATGAGAGCTTATATGTATGTGCACTTCTCTAAGAGGGCCATTTGGAGAGCAGCAGGTCAATACACATTCATAGAGAGTGCATTTCCCTGAATGCTTCAACAGTCTGTAAAGCCTCAGTGCCACTTTCCACCATATTCTGCTTACTGCATTAATCCATCGTACAAAAGCGTCATTCTGCGCCTGTAGAGAGGACACGTACACACACACACTCACACACACACTCAGAGACACAGTGGAGGCCTGCATAGACACACATTTTCACAGCTTCAATGGCAGAAAATCCATATTCCTTTCTGGGAGGAGGAATTCCATTAGATAATAGATATGGAATCCATCTCGATTCTCCACCTTATCTTCTCCCGGGGTGAAGGATCAATACTGGGGCTTCAGCTCAACTGCCAACAATAACAGGAAATAGATGGGATGGCGCGAGCAGCTTAGAGGGCCTGTAATGGCACTTTCTTGGCCACCCCTGTAATGCAAATCAGAGGGGGAGTTAATTGGTGAAAAGCTGCTTTGGTAATGAAGAAGAATGAGAGCTGATGTTTGGAGCTGATGTTTGGAGCTGATGTTTGGAGCTTATGGAGCGACGCGGATTACTTTTTTGACTGTTCAGAAAATAAAAGCAGTTGTGAAAAATCTACAAAATTGCTGTTTTACACTGGAAACAGTCAGATAGAGAGAGGTCTCATGCACAGATATCCAGTTATCTGAACAAATGGGTGTGCGCACAGTAATAGCTTCTAATTTTCCACAGAGCTGCAGAGGTTTCCTGTCAGAGCTGCCAGGTGCCGTGTTTACAGAGACCGTTGCCTGGAAACGCATTCCAAACAGTGCTGGGATATGAGGACGAGGGAGCAGCGGTGAGGTGAGCGTGGGGTCAGGTGCTACACAGAGCTGTATAGATCCTGGCACACAGATAAGGGACCTGGGTGGTTCCTTTTTCTCTTACACAGGATGAGTCATGCTATGTTTGTGTTACAGTTGGTCCCGTTTGTGGCAACATGTGGGTGGGTGGCGGCTGGGACGTTTACAGTTTCGCCGGTCGTTGAGGTCCAGAGTCCGTTCTGGCTGAGATGTTTGCACAGCTAAAACACCACTTATTGCGTCATATCACAGAGGGGTGTCAGCAGCAGAAGTAGAGCATGGAGAGCATGAGTGACCGCTGGAAAACTGCAAAGATGTGTTGACCATATCAGTCTTGTTTGAGGAAGATTTGGAATTAATTATACGGTTTTAAAGGCGCAGAAAGGTTTATTTCTTTATTATTTACAAGAAATTCTTCTTCCACAGTCCAGATTCTTGACTAAAAGAGCTGCGTCTTCTCTTCACTTTCTTTAAAGAAATGTTTTTTTTTCTTTTGAAGTGGGATTGTATGAGGTTCTTGTCAGAAGTTAATGTGTTAACCTGAACCCAGTCAGCTCAGTCCCTCTGTTAGGAATCATGTCAGAGACCCAACACACAAGCTCCTCTATCAGCTACTACAAACTGTATCAGTTCTACCACATGATAAAGTCTTGACCCTGTAGGAAACTCACCCTCACACACTAACTTTATTGTGAGTGAATGTTAACTGTAGTAATTACTGTAGAAAACGTTCAAGGCTTTACTTTGGAGTCAGAAAGCCACAACTTTCAGATGCAACAAGAACATCGTCCTGCAGCGCACTGATTGGCTATGCTTTAATACACGAGTCAACTTGAATTTTACACCACTTTAAGAATATAAAAGGGTGAATGTGCATCATTATTAACTTGTTCTGATTTTATATCTTAGCCATCATCTGATGTTTATTTTTTAAAGTTATTTTGAGGCATTTATGCCTTCAGGACAGCAGAGGAGAGACAGACGATGTGGGCAGTGGAGCGTAGGGGATGACATAAGGTTAAGTCTAAACAGCGATCTCTGGAATGAGGACTATAGACTGTGTACCATAGACTGTATAAAATATGGACGTAGTCACGACATCATCCATCTGCTCCTGATACAGTCAAATGAAGCCAATCATTGGACAGGGCCATCTTGGATATGATGTTGGCTTTGAGCTTCCTGCAAAAATAGCATTTCAGACCCAAGCCGTTTTTTTGAACCAGGCTGTAACTAGTCAGTTTGTTTGGTTTTTTTTTTTGGGCTTGGTGTGTACCTGACTTCCGGTCTTTCTGCAGCCAGCCTCAAGTGGATTCTCAATGAACAGCAACTTTTAGCTCTTCTGCACAGGCTTCATTTATCTCTATCGGATGTTGCCCCTTGCTGAGCAAATTAAGTGTGTTTATCACCCACTGGGTTCAGCAGTGCCCCAACTCAGCTCAACTCAACTCAACCAACTCACACCTTTTCATCCAGAGATGTATCCCAAAGATAATTACGCCACGAATTTCAAATATTCAAATAACTATTTAATCATAAAAAGTTGTATTAAGAATGTATTTTTTTGACTTGTAATGTGAGATAGCAGCCAGGCGATGGTTGCAGGGTATCTGAAAGCAGTTTGCTTTTCACCATTGAACAAGTAAAAACCTAACATGATATCATCTAAATAGCTTGGGAAAGCTTAGATTTCAGTTGCCGGTAAAACAGGTGTGGCACTATGAGATTCAGGACAAGAGAAAAACACAGACGGCTTTCATATCAGCACGGTCCTGGTTCTGGAACCGGTCTTACTGTGGATTTTCAGAACCTTGGTGCTTTCTAGCAAACCAGCCCATGTTCATACCAGTTTAAGTGGAACAAAAGTTGGAGGGTGTTATTCTGTGTAGCTCAGGCAGAGGCAAAGCACACACAGGAAGAAATGTGCTTTTCAATGCCTTTTTTTTACACAAATGGAAAAAAATAACCAAAACAAACAAAACAGACAACAAATGTCTGCTTTAGAGCAAAAATATGCCATGTCTTTCTTGGTATAAAATGTAAATAAAGGCACATTAAAAAAGCAAACATGAATATAAATTAATAAAATACTCTAAACACAAAGTAACACTCAAAAGTATAAAGAGACTTTGTTGTCAATATTTAGTTTTGTCCCTGATTTGTTGATGACACAATCCTGGTGATGCCCAAATTGCCATCAAACATTTCATCTCCTCACTCGACCACTTTCCTCGACTTCCTGCTCAGTTTTTTTTTCCCAGTCTGAACACACTGGCCGGTTCAAAATCCAGTTCAGGAACTCGGACCAGCACAGAGCTGTGCTGGTGTGAAAGCCCTCAGAGAGACCTCTGCAATGCCGAAGAGTTTGGGCAGAACTTCAACAAAATACACACAAAAAGTGCTAGGTCTGCTGGTTTCCCTGTTGAAAGCATTTCAAAACTTTTTTTTTTTTTTTTTTTTTTTTTAAGTAAAAGATGAAAAACAACAAAAAAAAACAATAGAATAAAAGTTATAATTATCATTATTTCATGGTTTGCTTCCAGCTGCTGAACTCCACCGCAGGGTCAGATAAGGTCATAGTGTCATTTCCCTCACGCTATTTCTTTCTTCGCCGAGATTAAAACCAAGCAACTCTTTCATCACGAGCTCCAGCATCTACACCCACAGCCTCTGTAACAGGCACTTATACCAACTGTGAGAGAGACAGTGCTGAGAAGCATCTGGATGTGATTGTCATGAATGCGCTTGGTCTCATTCCATAACTAATCCTGTGCTGTGATATCTGCCTGGTACATACAACCCTCCAACCCCCTCCACCCCCCAAAAAATACTGAGTCAAACAAACCAGCAGGTGGTGCTGTCCTCTGTGGTATCACCATGTTTTCAATGCTTAAAATATTTTGGCATTCCCCATGAAAGCCATCTCTGCATATTAGATTTCTCACTGTGTTTTCAATGCGTGGATGTTAAAGTTAATGTTCACATTCTGCAGCTCTTGGTGAGTCTGTGCGGTGATAAAGCAGATGAAAAGATGAGGCCTCTTTTGGATTATCAAGATACTCATGATTACAAGTTGAGAGCAACACACTTCTCCCTCTGATCTCTACCAGAGCCTTATCTGCAGAAATGGAGTCACATCTTCACGGACAAATCCTTGTAATGTCATCCACGGCGCCCAGGGGAGACCACCCTCACTGGAAGCAGGGTGGTGATGGGAGCTAATTTCAACCCACACAATAGATTCCTCTACCACAGCCTTGTTAGACCACACTATAAAAGACAGTGTGTGTCTGTGTGTGTGTGTCTGTGTGTGTGGGTATTAAATGGAGAAATGTGCTGTCTGAGCATCGCCACTCTGTGGAATTAAGGTCATGTTTTCATGCCTCTCGAATACTAATAACTGAAGATTGAAGCTTCCCTCTTCATGGTCACATAACGGTCTAATCATGGTCCTGATGGATCAGAGGTGCAACAGAGAGAAGACAGAGTGTTCTCACAGATAAAATCATGCAGCAAATCTCATTAGGAGAGAAAGATCAGGACGTGATCTCTGGTTTTGATTGAGTATTGAGCCTTTGTGGCTGTGCCTTTACTGTGCCTCACTCTCCTCCCTGCACAATGATGTCATCTGTGGGAAGGTATTTCTCCCAGACACAACCTGTCTGCTTCTGTCAGGGGCCGCAGTAACTCGAGCCGCCTTAAAAGTCTGGGAGTGAGCGCCGGTCACTCGCAGACAAGGGCGTTATTTATTTTTTCTGGAGGAGATTCAATACCTCCTCCTGCTGCTCCTTGGCTCCGAGCTCCGTCCTGAACTCTGAGGCTCCAAACACTTGCCCTCTCAGGAGACGCACGAGGGGTTGTGAGCGTGGAGAACCATGCAGAGTGCTGGGCTGTAGAGCATGATTAGTCATTGTTAATGTATATGAGCACAGAGATTTGGGATGGCTAAGGCTCTTAGGCAGACTACAGGCTGTGTCGCTGTTGTTCAAATGCTAAGCAGACATTATTAGTGTTTCCGTGCAGTGCAAGTCTTATAAATGAACTCTTCAACTCTAGTCTTCTTCTGTTTAACATCCATACACTTCCATACATTTGAAAAATAAAAAAAAAAACTATCACAATGTGCTCTCATATTCTTCATTTGAACTGAATAAACCAAAAAACGTTGTCTACCATGATTATGATTTGTCATCAAGGGGAGCTACTGTTTCTAAAAGTGAAACAGTTAGTGTGCTCTTCAGTGAAACATGTTTCTCAGGTGTAATAAAAATGTGGCACGTTAGTATTATTCTAGCTGAAGCATGAAAACCAGGCAGCATCTACTTCCAGATTCTCAGAGGCAAAGTTTCTTTGATTGAAAAGCTTTCTTAAAGGCAATGTCAGGAATGTATTTAACTGGTTTTAAAACAGTCTCACTCTCATATCGATGTCTATTGTGACTTCCTCACATTGTAAAAATGAGATAACCAGTGACGAAGTTTTTTATTTCTTTAAAGTGAATCGTGGAGGAGCTCCCCAGGAAGTGTCTCTGTTGGGAGTGCTGCGGGTAAAGTGTAGAGGAGAGCGAGGTTGGTACTCTGGTGTGAATTGCTCATCATCAAAACATCTTTCAGAAGTCATTCCTGCATTAAACTGAAACTTAAAGTGGTGGCTTGAAATGTGTATCACTCTCATTTTCCAACTCATTGTGACAAAGATACTCTGACAACCAACCCCATCACAGGGATGGTTGTCACAACTGTGGGGTTGTTGTCACAATGTTGTTTTAAAGGGAAAAAATCCTTTGAAAAAGGCAAGCAGGACGAACTAAGTTGGCCAGCCTACTGAATATAACATAAATATAAATATAAACATAAACATATACATATACATATACATATACACATACATATACATATACATATACATATACATATACATATACATATACATATACATATGCATATACATGTACATGTACATATACATGACAACAACCCCAACAACTTCTTGCTAGCATTAAGGCTAACAACCGTGTCACAACTAGCTAACAATCTAAACTATAGCCGTCCTTCACACTTTTTAAGGGTAAAAATTTTTTAAAGCCTAGAAGAAAAATACTAAGGAGCTGAATATTTACATTTTGACATGAAAAACAAAAACTCCTCTCACCTCAAGTTCAGCAGTCCTGAAGAGTATGTAGGTGAGCTCTGAGCCCAATTCCATTAATTTCCATATCACAGTGCCCGCTGGTTAGGTTTGGTTAGGTTAGGATAGGTTAGATTACGTTAGGTTAGGTTAGGTTAGGTTAGGTTAGGTTCGGTTAAGTTAGGTTAAGTTTGATTAGGTAGGTTAGGTTAGGTTAGGTTAGGTTAGGTTAGGTTAGGTTAGGTTAGGTTAAGTTAGGTTAGGTTAGGTTTGGCTACTTTAATTATACCCGTAGGTAAATTCGTTGGTGGCAAGATATAATGAGTGTGACAACTAACCTGTGTGACAATTAACCCCATTCTCCCCTAGTTGTGAGAAGTAAGCAGGCAAGCAGGAGGACTTTTCTTGCTCTTCAAGGACGTAATACTTAAACCATGTGTATGTTCACATAATTCAAGCATTTACTTGGACATGAGAGCACATGTTATGACACCTGCTTTGACGGGTAATGTCAAACAGGTACGTCTACTCACTGTTTTCAGGCTAACTAATGCTAATAAATCAGAACTTGCAGGGTTTAGTTGTTATCTAACAGTTCATAATTTAATGTAGCTATAAATCAAGAAGTCTTGCAAAATATGTCAAAACAAGGTAAAGTATATCTGTATTTCATTAGATTGCTACCACAACAAAATGCATGCTGCTGACAGTGAGTATTGGTGCTTATGGGAAATGAAGTCTTTATTCCATGAAGTCTTTATTCCAGAGGACAATAATAGAAAGTGAAAACTCCTCTCTGTGCCTTTAAACAAACAGACAGACAGACAGCTAAAAACTCATAAACAACAACTAAGTTGTGGCAATGCATGGTTAGAAATGCCCACTGTGAATGTTTTAGTGCAACTGAACTCCTAAAACATCCAGTCCCCCTCACACCAGCTGCCACACACCGTCAGTCACTTCTCTGCACAGTTCCAAACATCCCAAGTCTGTGTTTGGCCATTCAGCTCTTTCATGAACTCCCTTCAGGGTCAAACAGATCTGAGGAAGCTGAGTTTAAGTATGAGTCACCGTGACGTCGGGAAACATTTAGACCATTAAAAAAAAAAAAAAAAAAAAAAAATTGGGTAACATGAGTCAGAGTGGCACTAAAAATTCACATAACAAACTGCATGTCAGAGGGTATTTTTATCTTTGACACAACATTTAAACTTTAAAAAGGAAGTGATGCAAATAAACCCCCTGGAGAGGACACATTTTCAAGAATCTGATGAATGAAGGAGGGTATTAATAACTTGCTTGAACAATTTACTCTATCTTCATTTGAATGGAAAAATGAAAGATGAATTAGCCTCGCATCAGCAGAAAAGGCAACACGAGACACAATATTTAACATGCAACTCTGCAACAAATCTTTGCTTGAAAACATGCCCATGCCTAAGCGTTCTGAGCTGGAGTGCAGCAATCGATTGGCTTAAAAGGTTATGCGAATCAATACAAAGTTGTTTTGGGCACCAGCGCTATTATATTAATGTCATCCTGAGAAATAGGCTCTATAGCTAAGATGGCTTGTCTGCCAGGCTGTTTTCCTCTTTAACTCCAGTCACAAGATGCTTGTTACAAAGCAGAGATTGCCATCAAATGCTGGTTAAAAGGGAGAGTTTTTGAGTGAGGTTTTGTACGGAAGCCTGAAGTGGACTCACAGCCTATTCACTCAGTTCTTCTGTGTTGTTACTTAGGTTTTGTACGAATCTCCAAGTTGGATTAAATACTTGACTCTGATTGGTTAAAACCCTATATCAATGATAAACCGTGAAGCAGGAATGCCAGGGACAATCCCATCACAGACGTCATATCAAGTCGATTCAATGAAACTAGTCTGAAACATTTCTAATTTATGATTTCACCTCTTCCTGTTGACAATGACCCCTTTGTGTCGTGGTCTCATCACACCCAGTCTAGATTCTAGTCTTGAGTGGGCCATGACAGCCCCTTCTCAACCGAGATTTTCTCTTAACTGGTAAGTGGGAAAAAAGCGGTGTGTCATCGAAATATTACTGGGACAAGTGAGCCGAGATCTTGAGAAATCTGCTAAAATATACTTTTTGGAAAATGGAGTAAATAAGAAATTTGTATGTGTTAAATTTGGGCTACTGTAGCTTTGAATGGAAATTTCCCTCTCTTTTTTATTTACCAAACACTGAACAGAATACTCTTTGAAAATTTTGTTTTTTTAAAAGCCTAGCCTACCCATGTGCCCTCAGGGCAAAAAGGGGAAAAAACAATAAATAAACCAATAAATAAAAATTTGTTTTAAATGTTGAATATTTATTATAAACTGATTTTTAAAGAAAGTCTTACATTAGACCTGCAGGACGCCTATGTACGTATGTATTTATGTATGTATGTATGTATGTATGTATATGTATGAATGTAGGGAGGTGAATAAGCTGAATTAATAATGTTCAAAGTCCTCCTGAGAGCTGCTCTGAGACTAGTGAGGTAGCTCGTTGTGCAGTCAAGGATGACACAGAGGTTGAAGTGGTCACATATTCACTCCGCTCTCTTCCTATCCCTCTGGCACATGTTCTTCCCAAGGTCAAACACTGCATTGCATAATAACAAAAAAAAAAAAGGGCCAACACACACGCATGCATGCATACCGTGCAACAATGAGGGGAAATAGGACTAAAAATAGCACTATCACTGCAGCCATCACCGCAAGCATTGGACCACCACTCCTCCCTTCACATCTCATAACTAATGCTTCAGATGCAGCCAAGAAGAGTTCCTTAACTGAACACTGACCTGAACCAACACATGCTGTAGTGCACACAAACAACCGCATAGGATGAATGTATGCTGAAGCATGTTCCTGGTTTTTACCAGTGACGTGGAAACAACTTGTAACGCTTGTGTGTTAAAGCACAAAATCCTTTATTCCACCTTCCTCTCCTTTATCAACCCCCCATTCTTGTTTCATCCCCCTCTTATCCACCTCCTTCCCATGGCCTCAGGGAGCTGTTAGCTATCTGGATGCTGGAGCTCTATTGTGAGCACTCATTGATTGCCTATGTGCTCCCCACAGCCAGTCGGGGCCAGTCAGCATGGGGCCCCGGCTGTCTGCCTTATCTGCCGCTGCTCAGTCGACACACACTGCAGAAAAAAAAAAAAAAAAAGGATGAGAGAAATGGAGAGAGAGAAAACGACTGAGAGACAGAGAGAGAATTTATAAAGGGTTGTCCAACCTTCCAGGAGCCAATGGTTGTATCATCTGTTTTCTGTCCCTCTCTTTGCTCCTTGTTCTTCTCGCAGCCAGAGACAATCAATGGTGCACTCAAGCACACATCTCTGGTCTTGTTTTAAAATAGTGCTCTTCTTCTGCCTTTTCTCTGCAGGAGACGATCCATTTACAGCCCTGCATTTTCTCCACTCTTATTGAATGTTAACCTGTTTCCATCTTTTCCTTTCAGTCACTTTGTCACACACAAAAACACAGGATTTTCAAAATGGGGACAGCCCACATGTAACCAAGCGGAACAGACTATTGACCTTGTAGCTACACCAGGTTGTTAAAATCAATGCAGTGCCGGGACTAAAAGATATATAGTTGTGTTTTTTAAGGAAAATTGATAAAGGAGAAAACTGGTTAAGTTTTCAAATAGTTTATGGAGTAAAAATACTAATGAGGGCAAACAAAACAAGCAACACATTGAAATCATGGGGTAGTGTTGGTCTCTATTTCTTCAGTCATAGAGTAAACTATGAGTTGAACAATCCAAAAGGTAGAAATCAGTGGATTAAATAAAACCAGACTCATTTTATGAGTACTTAAGGTTTCCAACTGCATTATCTAATTCCATTGTCAAATTTCTGTTTGTATGACCTTCGATACAAAAATTTCACCACCTTCATGCCACACACTCAAAAAAATAAAAACATTGACTTTTATTGGGGGCTCAGGTTTGCAGTTACTTGTGTCTCGTGTCTCGTGGCTCGTGGCGAAGCCGGCAAGCTAGCTCAAAACAACTTGCGTGATATCATTAATGCTAGACAGGGCTTTTTTTTAAAAAAAAAAAAAACATCCACACTATGACTCCACCTATGATTTTTGTTCATTTTGTCACTTTCTTGCTTTTAAAAGCTGGTTATTAGAGCGAGTATGACAGCTATAGGCTAACATCATCAGCTTTGTGGTCTCCATGGTGACATAAACAAAACGCTCAACCGGAGGAGCAAAACCGGCAATCACGATGAACTATGGGTAGTCAGTAAAAAGGTGGATATCAAGAAGTGTATTTAGTATGTCGACCAGTAGCATGCTGCCCAAGCCCTCCTCACGTTTTCCGTGGAAATTGTCTCGTTCAATTTATTATGTCATCAGGTTCCATGTAAATGTATAAGGTTAGTTTAAAACAATAATTTTAGTGTCAACTAAGCTATTTCTTTCAACTAACCTGATATGTTTACATGGAACTGATTGACATAATAAATGTAATTAAAGTCCATGTTTCATTTTTTTGAGTGCAGTAATTTGTTAGTAGGACTTTGTTCTACCATAAAAAAGTTCCCTTCATGTTTAATTTCTTTTTATATTTCATTCCTCTCATTTGGAAGAGTTCTGAGGCACAATCAGTACACTAAATACAAATAAAATCAAGTGGATATGAATGAAACAAAAGGTTCACAGCATTAAGAGGTAAAGGGGCAATTAACGAAACTGACAAAATATGAAAAATAATAAAATGTAAAAAAAATATATTGAAATAAAATACAAAATTAAATCTTTTTTTTTTTTTAAAGAAAGCTTAGTGCAGTTTAATTTACATGGCTGAACAGTGTTGCAGAACCATTGTCAAATCTGTTTTCTTGTGACTAGCACTAGCAGAGCTAGCACATGATGCCCTTACAGGTTATCATGCATTACCTGTTTGTTATACACATTGCTCTAATAGAGTGCAAATAAGTTAGTTTAACTTGACACAGCATACATGCAACTTTTTATTCAATTTTTAGATCCATCTGTTTTCAATGCTTGATTGTGTACTAGTCAAGCATTGTAGCTTAATGGCAAAGCCATTAACTGGAACTACAGCTCCAACTAGTGATGGGTAGATACCACATTTGACCAACGTTTTGGTTCTTGAATTATAAAAATATTAACAATCTGTTTGACTTATGTGTAATTCTGTTGCAGGCTAGCGAGGCTAATGAGGGTACATACTTCAGTCACATCCCTTGTGTGGTTACATTAAACTTCTCTGCTCAGACTAAATGTTAATTTTAGGAATCTGCAGTGTTAATCATGACAAAAGTGGTCATAGCTGCTACCCCAACTAAAAGATAGCAGAGTTGAAGGCTACAGCAACACTGCCGACACCAAGGATTTCCATCTATCTTGGCATCGAACAAAGTTTTTTTTATAGGTCCTTCAGTGTGAAAGAGGTATCAGTCATCGAGTAAGACACCACTGTTCTGATGATCGAACTTGTTTATCAGTATTTTAGTGTTGTGTTTTGGACAGCAGGGTGGCACTGTAAACACCCATCACACCTCTCTGTGAAGGGGGGTGAGCTGATGTCAGCACAACTGAAAGTCTCCCTCCATCATGTAGCTACATGAGGCCCCGGCAGCATCCATCACTCCCCTTGCTGCAGCTACAGAGAGGAGCCTTGTCGCCAGCACAAAGCCTACAGCAAGGTGGCCGAGAGAGACGTACATCATCCTGGGCTTCAGCATGAGTCAAAAGCCAGGCCTGGCCTTGGTCGTCACCCATGTTGTAAGGTCTAAACAGTTTTTCATATGTTGATTTAACACTTACTAACACAGTGTAGTATGTATTAACCTTGTAGGAGCATGCATCACTGAGAAAGCTCTTTGTTCTTCCGTGATGCATTCATCGAGTCCTTTGAAATGCTGCTCGTACAAAATTATACACAGAGCCAAGTCTGGCTGTAGTCACCCACCTTTAATCCATCCATCTTGTTGGCAGCCATCTGGTCGTATTATTTGGTGGCTGAAGCACACGTGTTGATATGTTTGAATGCAGGGTGACCCAACCAGCTGCAGACCCCTGACACCCATAACAAGGCTTGTCACCTTGGGTAGGTATTAAACAAAACATGATGGATGATCCAGAACACATATCATTATGATAAGACTAAAACCTTTAAGTGGTTAAAGCCAACAATAGATCTGAAAGGTTTTGATCTCAAGCTCTAAAACACCCATCAAGACACCTGAACTCGCCTGTGTTTGATCAAAACAACAGCCCAAAGCATCAACACTCAGCCATTCATTATTCACATGGCAGGCATTTTCCTCAGACGCAATGCTAAGGGTTAGAAACCAATATACTTTTATGATGTATTTTTAATGTATTTTAAGTTTCAGGTTGCAATTGTTGTAAATATGAAAATGACACACTGCTTTGAGGTTGATCAAACCAAAAAGACAGAGGATGAAAAAAAAAAAACATCTGAAGGTTGGTTACATTAGCAAGAAGGGATTATGCGAATTAGAATCATGACAGGGTGAGCAAGACTCCTATGAAAGAAGAGGGCAGGATTGATGTCTTACAGTGCCGAGGTTCAGGGTTCAAACCCAGTACAGGAAAAGAGTAGAGAGAAGTCAGAGAAACAGGAGAGACAACAAAAAACACACCCAGCTATTCCAATTTCTCTCTCATCAGTTTTTTTTTCATTCACCTAAACTGACAGAATTCCATCAATACTTCTGATCATATCACTTTCATACTTTCTTTTGTGAGTGTATCTGTGAGTACTTCACATTTTATCACACTGAGGTGGGAACACACTACACTTACAGAGACAGTGAAACATATGATGATTTATGTGTTTCACACAGACTGTCATAAAATGGATGTGATCTTGCTCGGCTCGAAGTGGGATCGCCACAGAAACTGCTCCCCCTGGTGACTGGCTGCAGTATAGGTCAAAAACTCTGTCTCTCCAAATATTTCAGATGGCCTGTGGTCAAACTCTAAAAAATTAATAAATCTCGTACAAATATTTCTTACATCTATATGCTGTGGTGATATGAAGATATTAATGGGCTGCATTGTGTTCAAGGCCTCTTTTTTCTGAAAGGTTCCTTTTTCATTAGTTAGTCAAACAGGGGTTTACTTCACGATGATTGACAACTGCCATTCTTTCATTTTCAACGACTGATACTTTTTCAGTGCTACAAATATTACTTCTGAGAGTTAAAGACAAGTTAAGCAGAGATGACAGCCTATATTTTAATAGTTTAATAGTTTACTTTTTTACAACCTTTTTTACATACAGTATTTTGATGTGTGAAAATAAAGTCAGATGCTGCTTTAAAAATCACACTTTCTCTATTGTTGTTCTTGATCCCCAGTTTTCTGGGTCTTACACAAACGTATCGCTCTTTAAAGCTACTATTGAGTACAAAGCAAAGGTTTGGTTATATTATCTTGGCCGCCATGTTTGGCTGCTACAAGAAAACAGGGTGAGAGTTTCCTTTGACAGAAAACGCTGTCAGTTAATTAGTTAAATGCACCACGTTATCCACGGGAGGGAACAAAAGTTCCTCCCTGGAGCTCTAAATAAGGCCTGGAGTCCTGTTTACAGACAAGATTTGCTGAGGTCACACATGAGTGACTGTGACTTTTGAGGAAAGTGGTCCTTGTGTGTATGATCACTGAGTATTTCTAGAATAACCCCGTACATAGGACAAATGTGAATCAAAGTCAATATCACTGTTTGAATGTAGCAAGTGGAAAACATCAATAACAGCAGCAGTGTCCCAACAAAGACACGGGTCATCTCGACAAGCTATTTCCAGAGGGGAAAAAAAATCTGATCATGAGTTCACAGCTACAACCCTGTGACATTGACTGCTCGCCCCATCTCCATCTAAGAAACAGCCCCCCCTCCCTGGAATAAAAATGACTGACTGCTGGAGCTGGTGATGTCACTGACCGCATTTGTCCCCCATCAGTGCGGAGAGCTCACTGCCTCAACCCGGGGTGGGGTGGGGGTGGGGGGCTGGGGCGTCCGTCCTTGAGACACTGATAGAGATACCCCCACCTCCCCAGCCCCCGCTCTGCTACTGATACCCTGCTCAGACCCTCAATGCCTCAGTGTCAGGAGCCCTGCAGGCAGGAAGTTAAAAAGGATGGCAGCCCTTTCCTTCCCTTCAAAGAGGAGAGCGGGCCAGGAGGAGCTGCTGACAGGAATTTGACCCTAAGACTGATGACATTATGTGAGAGGAAATTGTGAATTACCTTCTAACAGGCCTAATCTTGTCACCTTTATTGATAATCTTGTATCTACATTCACCAGCCATGGGAAATTGGGTGTTTGTGAGATGCAAACACAGACTAACTGGATGTTTTTCAGAAGATTGTTTATTTGTCATTGCTGATCTGCCACTCCATTGTTCTTTTTTACTTTCTCTCTATGAAAAAAAAAACAGTGTAGAAATCCTGTGTGCAGGCACAGCATGAGGAGTGAGTGATTCTATCTGATGCACTGAGGGCTGAGCGGCCCTCCCTCTGGGCAGTTCAGCCTTGCCTGACTAGGAAGAGAGGGAAGAGCTTGTGAGCGCTGGCGTGCGCGCGCGTGCGTGTGTGTGCGTGTCGGGAGGGGAGACATTGTTCCTTGACGTCACCGCTCAGCCCAGCCTGCCGCTGCTCTCAAACACGTCTTTGTTATTCCGAGGCTTCCACCAGAGACCGGCCATCCGCAAAACACGGAGTCCTGCCTGCAAGACTGCTGGAGCGGGGCGGAGGTTGAGAAGGGTTCACACAGAAAACAGCGCCAAAACGCAAACACAGCCTACCCACGTGCAAAACATTCTGTTCAACATTAAGTGATAAGCACAACATTATTATTATTATTATTATTATTATTATTATTATTATTATTATTATTATTATTATTATTATTATTGTACGGAGCCTAAAGAGTTATATTTTTCTTCAATTCAACTAAAATATATTTAGAAAAAAATAATCTTAACTTGACTATGTAATGCACTGTGGTTATTTTGCGGGAACAACTAAATGTTTTGCACTATTTAATATTTAATACAAGTTATTATCTTGTGGGAGGAAGTGGGAACAGGTTATCTTAGTGTTCAAGATGTGCAAACAAGATGATTTAGATGATTAGTGTGAATTTTTTTCCACATATAATGAACTTTCAGGGACCTCAGGTTCTCTGTATAATTTTAAGTATTCTTATCTATTAGGTCAGTTGATTATTATGGTGTTGTTGTATAACCTGTAATTGCTAAGTTTATAGTTTTAAATTCATAGTGCGACTGAAGTCTTTCCAGATTATTTCATTAACCCATATAGCATGTAAGACATTTTTCTCCCTCTAAATAAATCTTAAAATAGCGGGATCTTCTCAAATACAAGTCAGTATAGAAATTTATGTTTTGTTTTTGCTTACTGTACTGAAAACTTGAGCATGTTATCGATTAGTGATTGAATAATTATAGCCATGGTTGGCATTTCGGAGGTTTAAATACACATAATGAACAAAATTTAAACTGATTGGCAAAATCATTCATAAAAACAGATTATCGGGCTAAAAATGCGCCTTTAAACGTGTAAGCAGGTCAACTATTTTGGCTATCAGGAATTTATTGATTAATAATAATAAATATTAGTCACTGTTGAGCTATAAATCACTGACGGTGTGCCATATAAAACCAGACAATAAGAGGAGCCATGCGCCGCACTCCGCTCCAGTGTGAAACGTGCTGTTAGCTGCCTATTAGCGTGTACTTACACCTTTGCACTCAAGTGTCCTTCCGCGGAAATCTAGATCGCGTTTTCGTAGCGACCAGCCGAGCACGGCTCTCTCTGGTAACTGAATAGCCAGTGTAATCTGACACTTCAACTTGCCGTGCTCTACGGTAGTTGATTCAGTCAGTCACTCACACCGTCTCCGGGGCTCTCGCGTCGTCTTTGTGAAGTGCAGAGAGCGAGAGAGGGGAGCGACGTAAACACGAGGTTTGGAGGAACAATACGCGGATTCGCCACTGAGGTCCGTAGCTGAAAGTAAGTTTCGCGCCTGGTTATTTTTTGTTCTAAAGCGGGGTTTGAATGCGTGTGTGGCTTGTTGGAGATGGGGTTTGCCTCCCGCTGGACACAGACAACCTGCTAACAATAGGGTGACCTCCTGGAAACCTTTAACAGCCGCTGATGAACTCGTGTCAGAGGGGGCAGATTGTGGCTGTATGAGCGGTAACGGAGCGCCTTTACGCGGCTTAATGACCATGCTGTGTGTGTATCTCATGTTCCTGCCTTTTGTGGACGAGTTACGCTGGAGCGAAATAGCCAAAGTCAGTGTGTCTGCAGGGTTATTTCTGGATAGGTACATGCATTATGTGAAGATAGGAATTTGCTCCTAACTCGAAGTGATTGCAGGTCTGTGTATTTTTTGTGTGTGCGCGTCTCGGGCGATCAGCTGATGGCTCGGTTGATGCTTAACAGAGAATGTATGTCACTTAGCTAACAGTCAGCGCTGTGACTGGGCTTGTTGCTATTATAAGCTACCTGTTGTAATGCAATTAGCAGGCATGTCCGTATGTTACTTTGATATGTAACTGTTAATCAACACCATGCAATGCACCGTCGGTGACATTTTGCCACCTTGAAGTGCACTGATAACACTGATTGTGTTGATTGGGTCCTCTGAGGGATCATTCAAAGATCAGTGGGTTCTAATGTGAGGTCATTAAGACCCTTGGAAAGACTTGAGAGCACTCTCTTGGCTCTCTTGGAAACAAAATAAGGTAACTTTCACAAATCATTTGCTGTAGTGTGTCTTTAAGATGAAGCTCAGGTGGGATTTTATTTACCTGCAATGCAACCTCATGGCATGCCTTAATGTTGAAGTTTAAATGAGCATCTGAATCCTGGATAGAGACCTGCAGCAGTGCCATATTTCCCAAATCCCTCTGCAGCCAAGTGTGGATGAGCTGCTTGACTCAGCACAGCCCTATATGCCCTAAGTCTGGCGGACCCTCCCCGTAAAAATTCCTCCCATCTGGATGTGAGGCCAGCCGGGGCAGAGCACAGCAGAGAGGGGGCTCCCGACAAGAAGAGGAGGAGGAGGAGAAGGAGGAGACTGCCGCTCTTTCATTACAGTGCTCCCTGTTACAGGACAGCTAAACTTTGGCAGAAGGTGAAAAGGAACCTTTAGCCTTGTTAGTAAAGCACCGAAGTCAAAGGGAGCAGATCTGTAAGAGCTGTGAAATTTGTGTGAGCCCAGGAAAATTCTCTTCATCCAAGACCTACTGTATCTGATCCAGTTACCATAATAGAGTGAGCAGTTTGCTGTTAGAAAATCCATCACTCTTGAACACATAAAATGCTTCTACTTTCTGTGGAAACATAGAAGTTGAGCACAGTCAGTATGTGTTGCAGAAGTATTGCACAGGATTGCAGGTGCTCATGTTGTCCGCTCTTTGTATCTGAGTCTAGAGAGTAAGTGTGTAAAGTGTAAACAGATTTTGGATGGGTGAACCCTCCAGTGTCTCCTTGCTCGGTAATTTAAATTGGTGATGTAATGAAATTGTTTCCGCGGCAACACTTGTCAGCGGCTCCACATTAATTAGTGCTGTTCGACTTTTTCTCCCCCTTCTTTCTTCTTCTCCTTCTGATGAACTGAAGCAGCGTTAAGTCATCACAGCGAGGCATGAAAAGAAGGCACGCTCGCTCAGAGTGGGTTACCTGATAAATTGTGAAAGAAAGAGGGCAAGGAATTAAAGCCATCTGCAACTGTTTGAAACTTGGAAGTGTGTGTGAGTGTTATTGTGTGTGTGTGTGTTTGAGTTTTCTTTCCTTCTGTTGTCCCTCCTGGGGCCTCTCTTCAACCAGCCAGCCAGCCAGGCTGTTAGACGAGACAGAAGAGTGTCTGATTCACTAAACAGGCTAAAGGCTCCACTCACTTTGAAATCAAATTTGGCTTTTGTTTTTACAAGTATGCTCACAGAGGCTGGACTGTCTGGACCTCCACACCATAATGTGAGAGAGATGATGCCGGAAATATGTCAGGAAATCTAAAACAGAGACAGACACTGGTACTGTTTAAAGAGTGCAGCAAAACATGAGGAATTATGTTTATGTGCAGCTGTGTGTTTGTTCCCTGAGAGCAAACAAGGAGGTAGAATGGAGGAATTGTACTTTTGAAGCTGCAGCAGGAGTGACGGGGATGGATAATCACACTTTGAGGACTGAACCCACGAGCAGTGGAGCCCTCTAAGACTGGGAGCAAAGTAGAATCTGATGTCCATGATGTAAAGGAAATGTAAAAGGAGTACAGAAATTGCATCATAATGAAGCTCGATGCAGCTCTCCTTACCCGTGACACAGGAATGGAAGCATACTGTGAGGCAGAGCTGCACATACTGTGAGTTCCTAATTTTGGTGTTATCCAAGCGTGAGCTTTTGAAATAATCACACAGCATACGTTCTGGAATGACTGCAATAAAAATGTGAACTTGCAGTACTCACTCATTATGAGTTTTTTTCCTGTGCTTTAAAAAACATTTTGATGCAGTTAAAGTTTTAAAACGCAAAAGTGTCGTTGCGTTTCTGTCTCTTGTTTACACGGAAATGCCGTTTTAGCCGACCTGAAATGCAACTTTTTAAGAACGCCCTTATTTTAAACGCAGCCTCGTTGCAGTATAAACAGCAAGTCGGAGTTCTCAGTAAAAATGCTGATGTCACGCTCTGTTTTGCGCGTGCGCATTCCACTTTCGTTGTGGGAACTTTTGCGAACCGGACAACAACAACAGTTCAATGGCGGACTTACCGGGTTGTGCTTCAGCTGCTGATTCTGTTGACTGCCTTTCAACAAAATGTGCATCTTTTGCTCCACTTCTGCACTCGGATAAGTCACATTTAATACATACACCAGATTATCAGTCCACCTCTTCTTCGGCAGCAGACTACCAAAACACTCTATAGTTATATTGCGCGAATGCAGATTTTTTTCTCTGCATTTTTTTGTGTTTTTGAGTGAAACAATGTGAAGGGTTGTTGTATAAATGGGGCCCGAGTCAGCTACCTGCTTCTCTCATATAACCTGTCCCGCTGGGTTTTAAAGAAATGCACATTTAAATTCTGTACGTCTTTGCACTGATGCACTGAACCCTTCAGTGATGTAATATTTGTATCCACATTTCATATTGCCTATATTAACTTTGAAGCCAGGGAACATAAAGCTCCCCCTGCTGGCTGGCTGTAGTATAGGTCATAAAAATATACATTAAAAAAATGTGTCTGTCATTATAGTTTGTCCTCAAAATGCTATTTTATGTCCAAGTGATCATTTTCTTGAAGAAGTTAAGTCTTAATGAGCTATTTGACTTTGAGAAGTTGATCGACAGCTCTGTCGAAAATGCCCGCTCCTGCAGCATCCTTGCAGAGTAGAAACTGAGAAGAAAATAATAAAACAAGAGTACTTAAACTTTCTATAGCCATAAGTATCTGCATTAAATCAAGACAAGAATCTGATCTGTCGTGGAGGGCATTGATCATGAGGATTTTAACATCTTGCTGGTAACTTTCAAGCATGTTTTGGTGAGACGCAGGTATAACGTCAATCCTTACCAGCCAGGTTGCGTCTGTGCATGCTTTTGGCGCCACCAGCGCAGTATTTTTGGCTTATTGTTACACCTGCCACCGTGTTCCTGCATTACACCTCTACCTCAGAGAAGGTCTATGAGGGTCGTTTTGAAATGTTAATTTGTAAGTTTTTACATTTATTGTACTTTACACTGTTATCAGAACAGTGATGGTTTATTTGTTTGTTGTGTCGTTATGGGGATCAAACTTTGAAGCCACAGCTAGCCAATGAATATTGAATTTTGGTGGCCTCTGACCATTTTTTTTGTGTGTGTGTTTGTGGGTCATTGGGTCAGGCTTAATGTTGAGCCCCAAGCCTCAGAGCTCTCATGTCTTTTTTCTCATTTCTTTTTTAACTCCTTATCATTTTTAATATGCGGTTCTGCAGCAAATTGGATCACAGTTTAAAGTGTCAGATCTACAAGCAGCTCCGAACTGTCAGGAGAGTTACTCACAAGCAGCAGTAAAAGAGTGACTTCACCTCTTTCCTTGTTCGTCTGTGAAGCTGTAAGTGAGCGTACAGATAAAAAATAAGAACAAGAAAAGGAAACATTACACACGTCTGAATAATAAGCTTTTCGCTACTCAGCAGTTTAACAAGTTAAACACTCTTTACTTGTGTTTACAGTGTGCCGGCACAGCTGCAGCCTGCCGAGTGCTTTAAACCTGGTGAACGCTAATTAATGTTTTGACTGCCTGACATTTCATCTAGCTGTTCATGTTGGTACAGGGAATGCTGTGAAATCACTGCTGCCTGTTCACTGTACACTTGACATGGATTTTTCTAGTCTGGTGTTTCGCTAATAGCCTGAACTCAACCACCCACCCACTGGTGGTGTCCCGAGCAGAAGCCAGCCTTTGTCTCTGTCTCTCCTTCTCTCCTTTTCTGTCTCACTTGTGGTTCATCTTGGCAGAACTTTTCATCTGGACTCTGGCTTTGTTTTTAATGTGCCTATATAAGTCTTTTAATAAGGAGAAATTTGTGTTGCCTCAGAGTGTTTTTAAAGACTAATTTTGAAAAGAGAGGGAGTTACACCTTTGAAGTGCTGAGGCTGAGCCCTCGTGTCAGACTCTTAACTACTTCCTAAACGCTGTTGTAATTCCACCAAGAAGTCTGCAGTTCTGCTCCCTTCAAGTTAAACCAGGTGAATGAGGAAATTAAGCTTGTGCAACTTTTTTTCTGCTGGGCAGCTCTGATGACATCATCTTTGTACAGTGAGCCAAAAGTAAACAAGCAGGTAGGGATCAGAAAACCTTGATGGCACATGCATGTCAGAGCTGCAAACTATAGGCTGTGGTTTCTGCTTGTGGCTGGTGGGTTTAAAAGTCCTGAGGTGTCCGAAAGCCAGAGGAGTTATTGAAAATAACTCCAAGAGCAAGACGTATTTGACCTTTAAGTAGCAGCAAACAGCATTGTTTAGCAACCAACCGTGGAAAGCACTGACTCTGCTGAGCTGTTTTCAGGTGAGGAAAACAGGGCGGGGTATCAGGTCGAGGAATCTTCACACTCATCAAAAAAACAAATGGTGTTCTCTTTTTAAAACCCCTGACTTTTTCCAGACAATTTCAGAATTTATCAGTTTTGGATGTGAAGCTAACAACTACGACTGCTAAAAGTTTTGATGCCAGTTCAGCTCAGTGTTTTAGGCCCTGTTTATATGACAACGCTTCACACCATTTCACTCGGAAATGCAAAAAACGCAGAGAAAAAAATCTGCGTTCACATGGAAAGCTAAGGGACTGAAAACGCTGTAGTATGTATACAAGGCCTGTAGGTAGCGATATAACTGTAGAGTCTTCTGGTAGTCAGTCGCTGAAGAAGAGGCGGGCTGATCATCTGGTGTATGTATTAAATGCAACTTATCTGAGTGCAGAAGTGGAGCAACAGATGCACATTTTAGGTCGGTTAAAACGGCGTTTCCGTATAAACGAGAGGCCGAAACCCAACAAAACTTTTGTGTTTCATCCTAAAATCGTTGTCGTATAAACTCTCTTAGTGCATGTCAGCATGTCATCCCTGACTCCTCCTCACACTTCCTAATTTTCATGAGCTGCCCCGTATCATAACGATAAACATACCCTAAAAAAAGATGAAGATTGATTTTAGATAAATAATTTTAAATATATGTATTTTTTAAATAAAAAGACTGTAGTTAAAGCTCCCATGAGGAAATTTCTCACCCCTCTGGGAAAAACTCAGTTAAGTTGTCCTGCTGAAGTGTTAGATTGTGGGGGTTTTTTTGGTGCTTTTTGCCACAAGAATCTCACCCTGCATTAGTTTTACACTTGCATTTGCGTTTTAGCAATGTGTACTCAATCACTTCAACAGACACCTACCCCCCTCACTCGCAGTTTCACACATCATAAAAAGTATTAAGAAAAAGTGGATCTTTATGTTGATGGCCGTGTTTATTTCTGTAGGTCATACATGGGTATTAGTAATAATTTCAGTCTGTTTTGTAACTAGTTTAAAAACTTCCCACAGGAGCTTTAAAACAAAAGGAAGACAGCCATGTCTGTCAGTAAAAAGCTTTTGCAGAAGTCTGCAAAATGTGAACAATGTAAACACTTCGCCCACTCATTTGGGGTAATGTTCAAGCCCATTATCTGCTGAATTCACACCTCAGCTCACCCCGTCTCAGGCAGTCATTTACAAGAAAAAGTCTGCAGAAAGTCGGGTGAATTGATTTAGCAAATGTTCACACATGCACCCACCCCTGGACAGTGTTGGGGAATTTTGAAGAGTCCTGAGTTTGTGTGAAAAAAGCTTCAGGGTTTTTTGGTTTTTTTTTTTCCCAAGGGTGAGCGTCTCATGTCGACTTTTTTCTAACTTCGTCCTTCTGAATGAATCTGACTGTTTCTAAGCCGTCTGTTCAGGTGGTTAAATTAAGGCCAAACATTTACCAAACTTCTGTTTCTGAAGAGCAGTCACTTCAACCTTAAGTTACCTGAAAACATCTGGGAGACACAGTCCATTAAGTGCTGTTTTTTTCTGGGACGAGAGAGTGAACCGGAGTGCAGAGTGAGGACAGAGTGAAGAGAGAAGTTGCCGGCCCGCCCCTGTCACCGTCTCATGCATGTTTGATTTGATGTTTCTTTGAGGAACGAGTGCAGGGGACGTCACAATGGCCCATGTCCTGTTCCCCTCCGCTGAGAGGCTGGGGCCCTTGAATCATAAATGACACCCGGGCCGCCCTCGACCAGGGAACAATATGAGAGTCTGCGCCCGCACAGGAGGAACAAAATGTTCCCTCCAACCATCCATCCGTCCATTCGCCCACCGCTGCCGCCTGCACTCAGGACTTCACACCATCGCAAGCAATTACCCTCACTTTTTTCCTTCTTTTTTGAACCGCTGATGAAATCCTCACAGAGCCTGTCTCAGCTGTGTGTCTGTGTTGTTGTTGTTGAAGCGCAGAGAGAAGGGGTTAGCGATAGCGAGGGAAAAGAGATAGTATGTGTCTGAGTGAGTGGCGTTGGCGTGTGTCTGTTTGGCTTGTAAATCCTGTTTAAGCTAAACAAACTCATTGTCCTCATCCTCCAACTGTGTGCTTTGAGTGTATGTGTGTGTGTGTGTATACGCTCCCCCCTCCTCTCTCCTTTCTCCTCTCTCTCTTTCTCTCCTTTTGAGTTGTAAGTACAGTCACTAATTAGTCCCCTCTCCCTCTTCATGCTGGGTCAGTGGGTTTACGGTTTCAGCGCTGATCTGCTGTGTTTGCCTTGTCTCTCCTGATACCGGAGCAACGCCTGCGAGCCAGCCAGCGCCGACTGCTGCTGCAGCCTTCTCCAAAAGGGTCTTCACACCTCGCACGGTTGTCCCACATGAGTTCATTTGCCAGACAGACACTCAGGACTGTGCTCGAGCCTGCTCTCTTGCAGCTTGAGTTCATGCCAGGTACCTAAGTCCAGCAGAGAAGAGCGCCTGCAGGGTTGACTCAGAAAGCTGAAATCTATGTTTCCAGAAGTCACGATGCCCATAATTACTTCAACAAGTGCAATCGATAGTTTTTCTTCATATTAGATGCTACGTGTTGTGTTTACATTATCATTTATTGTATAAACAGCTTCTTGTCTAGTCTCAGAGTGCACGACGATGTGAATTTCTGGTTGCGTGGGAGCTGGGGAGTGATGGCAGAGTTTCTCTGAAGGCGGTCGAATCGTCTCCATCGTGGCCTCCAGGGATACATACTTCCTTGTTTTCTGACAAAGTAAATTAACAAGGATAATACTAATGCAAAGGGACAGCACTTATTCTTCCCCTGCTATGTCAGTTACGGGGTTGGGGGAGAGGGGAGTCGTGCAGTATCTGCTCTCACATAACACTCATTCTTACACACGCAGGGAGCTGCAGAAAGTTGAAATGTGGTAGAGACCGAAGAGCTGCTGCTCATGTTTCTTTGCAAAGACATGTATCGCATGCATATATTGTTTTTTTCCGATAAGGATTAAGTTTCAAGCAGAGGTATGGCTGCACACCAGATTGATTTTTCACTTGTGCTTTTGGTCCGTTAATGAAGCCCGCTGTGGTTTTTACAGAGAGCCCCTCAAATCATATTGGCATACACTCTTGAGCTCCACTGCCCCACTAAGACTGTTTTCTCACTGCTTTCTGACATCGCTCAGGGACAGAAAAAGTCTATTACTGTATGCAGTGTATTTGCCCGCTCAGTGCCCTCCCTTTCGTTTTTGACACTGGCGGTTGAGCCAGCCGCTTTCCCAGGGTTCTAAGGACTGACATCCCTTTCATTTTCCCGCCTGGGCGGCTCAGATAAAGGGGCATATTTTAAACCTCTGTGTGGATACACCAACTGTAAAGAGAGACGGGCTGGTGGGCCCGGGCCGAGCTACAGCATTAACTTCACACGCAAAAAGAGAGAGAGACAGGGATGGAGAAGTCAGGGCCCTGATGTGCGTGTAACAAACAAAGACGTCAGTTTTATTAAACAGTGATCTCAGCGATTTTTGTATCACAGCTGAAATCATCTGGCTGCAGACCTGACTTTGCAACTAACAAACCTTATCTGCGGTCGCTCTGCAGATAACCCATTTCTCTCCTTTAGCCCTGCTCTGTTACAGGGGCCATGTGTCCCATCACTTGTTTTCTAACCTCCCTCTGTTACAAGTACGTCCTCCCAGCAAACAAAGCCACGGTGGAAGCTGTCGTTTATCATATCAGTAATGAGAGTAGGCTAATCGTGTGTATTCCAGAGACAGCAATGATACACTGCTTGGCGCTTGCCAGGGATCAGCCTCTAAACAATGTTTATCATTGTCTCCCTGGGCTCTTTAATTATCCAGCAAACATTATTGACATAGCAGCAAGGGTGCCTGTGTTGGATGATTTTAAAAGAGCCTGGGTTGCTATTATAAAATTGTGTGCTTGCAAAAATAACAGCAAAGAGATTTTTTGTTGTTTCAAGGTTCTTGAGCTTGAGTTTGACATTATTTGTAAAACATAAATAACTGTGCTGTTTTAAGAATGACTGACAGGTTTGTTTTTTTGTGTCTAGTCCTGGCTTACTATCACACAAATTGTGAAATTGAAATAAAAAAGCAAGGTGGCATGTTGGATTGGTTTACCTGTGCTTTTCCACCTTTATCTCAACTTAGAAACCGTAGCTAGCTTTGATGCTAGGCTGCTTATGAGTGTACAGTCCAAACAGTGTCTGCAGAAGTTAAAACGCACTCAGTACACATTGAGCTCTCGTTATTCAAACACTGGATCACAGTGTCTGCTGGCAAACAATGTCAAATTGATTTGCTTAGTATGTCAAGCAAGCAAAGCTAGCACAAAATAGCATTCTTGCTGGTTAGCTTCCACATGCCTGTGCCGTTTATGCATTGTTCTGGCCGAGTTGTTATATTATACAGTTGAACCAGAAAGAACTCTATATTCTAGATCAAAAGGGTTAGGTATGAGGTTACATCTGTCAGCTGTGTTTGTTTACATCTGGGTTGTAGAGCATTGTAGAATTATTTACCTAATATAGTCCTGGCTTATGGTGAGTCAGTGCACTACAGGTTAGACAACGTGACCAGCACTTCATCAATATGACGAGTAATTATTTACTTAGCCAACAAGCAATTTGACAACATTTGATATTACGGTTGACTGAACGCACACATCCCAAGTCAAATGGCACCCAGCAAGAGAAAGTGCTGTAAAAAAGACAGCAGGATGAGATCTTCAATTAGAAAACGGGACCTGAATTTATTCAAAACATGATAAACAAAAATATTTGAGGAACTGCTTTGCCCACAGGGGGCGCCAAATTCCACATTGTTTGAAAGTTCCCGATAGGAGCTTTAAACTTCAGTGTCTATTTTGTACAATCTAAGGGTAACCTTTTATGCTAAAAAAGTCACTCTTAGAAGGTTAAAACTCTAAACTAAGATTGCTATCATGGTTGACGTGATTCTGGCTTAAAATCTCCGTCAAACATTAAAGCATCTGTGCTGGTATTGGCATTCAGCCTATAGTGTTAGCAGGGCGACAGAGCTAGCTTCCCTATGGTGTTGTTTTGAAATATTTACAAAACAACTCGTTTCTTCTTGAATTGAAAAATAACATCACTCTGTGACCAGTTCTACTTTACACACTCTACAGGAGTGTCTGTTTTTACTTAATAAGTCCAAAAGAGATCATTTTCTCAAGTTTCATGCCAACTTTTCATTTGTAAACAACTCAAATTAGCTTTCTTATTGATGCTCCTTCAGTCAATTTTCAAGTAATACATCCAGCAAAAAGAGGCGGTGGAACTTGTTAAGAGCTCCTCTGTGTCTGCTCCTTTCCAAACAACCACCCATTACTCCAGATTACATGCATTAGCAGCATCTAATACAGCTATTACACATCTCAGCCATATTGCTTTCACAGCCATCCTGTAACCTTTGCCTGGCTGCCCGGTGGGATCTGAGTGGAAGCTGAATGGCATGTGTTGACATTGTTAAAGAAACACGTGAGGACATCACACGTTTCATGTCTGACTCATATATTAGGAAGGGTGTGTGTGTGTGTGTGTGTGTATGAGGGGTTTAGTTGTCAAACCACAGCCTGACCTGCAACATCTTGAGGGTGTTGCTCAATGTGATGCCAATAAAATGTGAATGGAGTGCGCTAATGTTAGTGTGTTTGGCGGTTAGCGGTGGTCAACAAAGGCAGCAGTTGCAGCAAAAACAACAACAGACAGACATGTCTGGGAAGTATGAATTAGGGCCAAACCGTATGTTACCTACCCCCCACACATTTACACACACATGCACACACACACACACGCACACCCACAGCTAACTCTCCTCTTGTCATGTCTTTGTAACCATGTCTCTCTGGATATCAAATCAGCATGATTGTACAACAAGAGAGGAGGTGTGTCTCATTGATGGGTGCATGAAATCACCTTTGCTGTGCTACGTGTGTGTGTGTTTGTGCATGCTGCCGTGAAATGTGTGTGTGAGAGCAAGAGAGAGGGAGGTGGGGGGTGGAAGCAGCAGCGGTGGCTTGGGGTGAGGTCCTGCCCTGATTTTCTCTGGAATTCCTTTGTTTTTGGAAGCCAGAAAGGGGGAAACTGAATCTGCGTAGCCCGAGGGGTCTCCGCTCCTTGAGAATTCTCAGCACACACACACACGCACATACACACACAGGCGCACACATCTCTCTGCCGTAAGCTCTGATGGTTTTAGGGGTGGCTCTGTTTTCAGAGCTTGGAACAGCCAAGGTGTTTTTCACCTTCCAGAAAAGAAAAAGACAAAAACAAAAGAGATGACTGAACCAGGCAAAGCATCTCATGCCTGGAGGGATTGACGCTGCCCAAACAAAAAATTTGCGCTGGAAGTGAAAGTCAAATGTAGATCCGTCACCCAGGACACAAAAGATACCTTCCACTGAAAATGGATGGAAAGCACACGCAGAAAGAGCCTTTTCCTGCTAAAAAAAATCATAATAATGAAAACTGTGGCAGGGATTGCCTCATGTTTTCCATTTTTAATGAAGCTCCTCTGCAGATTAATAAGGTTTTTAACAGCCTTTCATGGCCACTGGAAGGGCCAAGGCTGCTGTAGAAATGTCGTCAGTTGCTCCTGCAAGCTGCAAATTTTCCCTCACATTCATGGCTCATTAAATCTGATAAACCTTGGGTAATGGTGTTAAAATTGTACAAAGGTATCTCCATTTACGCACAGCCACAAGTTTTCCGTGACCAGATCCTTATCTGGGGGGCTGTCGCTTTAAGTAACTAACTTCCACAAAGCCCAGCTTTTCCCTCTCGTTTGAAGGGGGCTCGTGTTGAGTGAGGGAGGGTTGGAGGGGGGGATTGAATAGGCTTGTTGCCTGCCTCCATTGAGCCAGCTTCATTCTTTCTGTCCCCTGGAAGAGGCAGGAGGTGGGAGGAGGAGGATGGAGGTGGGAGGTGGGGTTCAATAGAGGGGAGATGGCAGCGGAAAGGGGGAACAGGAGAAGGGCTGGAAGCTCTGGTCACGTGAGTGATAACAGTGTTCGTGCTGGTCCCTTTCAGGCTGTCACAGTAAATCTGTTTGACTTGTCACTTTGTAAATCATTACGAAGGCTAAAAGCCTCTCTATTGGATTGTGGAGGGAGAGGGGAGGCAGCAGGTTTCCTTTGTGCCTCCTTTACGATGATGATAATCAAGTTTGTTTCTGGCCATCCTGCTGTGAGGCTATGATTAGCTTCCTTTTTCTCTTTCTCTCATCTGCGTTTTTTTGCATATTGCTCCTCAAAGTGAAGAGAGAGTGATTCAGTTTTTATTCTGAGGTCATAAGTTGAGTTTTGTGTAAAGGTGCTGGTGGCTTCAGTTTTACAGTCTTAAATAAGACCTTTTCAGATTTGTTCAGAAATTCATAAATGATTGAATGAAGACCTGTTCACAGTACCACATCCATCCATTTTTGAATGAAATATGCTTGGTATTACATTAACATATTTTTAATACAGGGCTTTTCATTCAAGCCCAACCGATTAATTGGGCTGATTATAGCATATCCCTGATTAATCAACATTGACTATAATTGGTCAAATTAATCAGCCAGCTATCTTATACAAGACTATTATACAGTGTTTCACAGTTCAGTAAGTTGCATCTTTGTGAAGTAAAAAGAAATGCAACTGTTTACTACCATGTCCACCATTAACGTAAGACTTAAGATAAAGTTTACAGTCCTTATGTTAACAGAGTTACCAAGAGAGAGAAAGAGCTGCAACCATTATGTAAAAAGTCAATTATTAGTTGATTACTAAATTAATCACCATCTATTATGATAACTGATAAATTGTTTTAAGTAATTATTTACAAAAAATTCTCTGATTTCTTCAGAAATAGAATATGTTTTTTTATTTTTTCGGGTTTTTTTTCTGGTTTCAATCCTGAATATCTTTGGTTAGAGTACAAAACAAAACATTTATTGATGTCATATTTGACTCGACTCCAGAGAACCTTGACCATATATATATATATATATATATATATATATCCCCCCAACATCGGTATCGGTGTTTGCCCAAATTCATTCTCTTCTCTTCTCTTCTCTTCTCTTCTCTTCTCTTCTCTTCTCTTCTCTTCTCTTCTCTTCTCTTCTCTTCGATCCAATCTCACTGACCCCTGCAAATGTTTGATATCAGCACTTTCTTTGTGGTGCTAATGCTGAAACCTCTAGACCTGAGCTTTGGTTGGTATCAAGAAGAAGACTGGTTGAGGGATCAAAAAGATTCACATGGTGTTTTTTGGAAAGCAGCATGATGCTAGCTTTAGCTGCGATAGCTGCACAAAAACTCCTTCACACTAATCTTTAGGATTATTATTATTATTACCACACATTTACTGTTTGCCGTCGTCACAAAGTAATTCACCTAAAACTCGTTGACTTTAGTTAACTTAACTTGTGATCAGTTCATTCATTTGAATGCGTGGTATTTTCTAAAGCTGTGTTTTGTGCTATCGGAAGCTGATATTGATGCTGATTTTGGTGCTGACTTGAGCTTGAAGAAATCATGAAGAAGACTTAAATCACTTTCAAATTATTTTTAAGGAAAAAATGAAAAGCCCTCTTTATTTGTGTCATATTAGCTCTTGACTGTTGTTCATATTAGTGCCACTGAAGAAATTGAGACAGAAAGCTGTGCCAGTGTTTCTTCACTGCTGTGAGTTAGTGCGCGTGAGGTCTCCTCCTCCTCCTCCAGGTCAGTCAGGGTGACAGTCACAGCTTGAAGTATGTCTCAACAAGCAGTACGTATCTCTTTCTGACCAAACTGGTTACTCTGACTGAAAGATGACATATCAGATCATGTCTCCTTCAGCTTCTGTTTGTCTTTCTTTTACCTCTTCTTCATGCCATCCACTTTCCCCCACTTTTCTCCCCCTTTTGCTTACTCTGCCCCCGCCTTTCGTCTTTGGTGTGTCTGCCAGCAGCACTCATGCCTGGAACAGAGCACCAAGGCAGACATCTGTCGCACAGCGTCCCTGATCTGATCTGCGACTTGAAGCGTCAGGGTCACGAAGAGTAGCAGTCGTCAGTCCAGACACTGTGGGAGACGGTTTTTGTGTGGTTTTTGCTCTTTATGCTTCTCTTTCTCTCATTAAAATTCTCATTGCACACAGCGGAGCACACCCCAGGGTGTTTCAGCTGTTTGCCGTCTCTGTGAGCCGAGCGTCTGTCGTGTGGACCGTGTTGCACTACCAGGCTGGCACTGTCCCATGTCTGCTTGATGAAGCTCTGTCTTAGACTCACAGGTGCAGAGAGCAGAGGGAAATGTGGGTTTGATCAGGCTGTTCGTCAGCTGCAGTGATGTGCAGATGATCTGAAAGGAGGATTTTCTGACAGTTAAACTGGAACTTTGTGCCTGGGGCTGAGCCATTAATGACAAAACCAATGACAGAATGAAGAAACGGGTGTTAATAGTGGCTGTTGGGTTGTGTTAGGTAGAGTTTAAATGTGGATTGACATACACTGTGTCACAGTTTGATACTTCACATACCTTCTTCCTCTGTGACTGCATGTGTATTGATCCCTTTCTGTGTTTTGACATTTATTGGTGTTGCAGCAGCTTTTTTTTTAACGTGAAACAGGTGAGTTCATACTAGGTGACAGGACGTGTTAATGCTAAGCAAAGATGTCAAAAAAGTGAATTTTTGAAGAGGTACTGTCATAAAAAATTAGCGTAACTCTCCTTTAATGTTGTAGCCTTTTAACAACAAAATCACTACCAATCTGTTTTGAATGTAAATACATTTTCTGGCACTGTCAGGTTGATTTCCTGACGTCTGAGCTGTGAATTTCGCTACAGTAAGAAGTTAAACTTGCAGAGACTTGATTGACATAGCTAATCCATCACAGATCACAGAGTATTTAGTTGCCCTTGAGTCATGTTATCTGAACTTAGTGATGTAGTCGACAGCAGAGAGTGAAAAATCTCCTCCTGCTGGGGCATTTGAAGATACTTCAACTCCTGAGATCTCAGAGCACTCTTTCACGTAACAAGAAACGACTAAATTCACATGCTCCTTCTCACATCCCTGTTTACTCGCTTTGCTTTTCTGATTTGATTTTCTGACAACACATCTTGTCGGCGCACTGTTTTCCAGCATGAGATTGTCAGCTCTCAGATGTGGCAAAGTTTTGAAATTGGGTCCCTGTTTGCAACTAAAATACCACACGATTTTAGAGCAACTTTGATAAGAGGGCGCAAAGGTCAGAGCGAGTCTGTGATTAAAGTCTTGAATAGTTTTTTTTAAGTAGATTTCTGAGGCACAACAAGACTTTCAGTCTCTGAAAGGAACCTTAAATAAACTTCTTGTGCTTTTGATAAATTATTCGGGGGGGAAAAAAAATGCCGTGCCATGCAGGGAAGAGGCTTAACATGCAAAAGCAGAAGACTGATCATCAGACTGAATTAACGTTTTGTTTTCACTCACAAGACAGTGTGGTCATGTTAGCGGATTTGATACAGACTGAAAGTGATACCCATCCCTCTCTATGAAGATTCTTGATCAGTAATTGATTTGACAAGATAAGCAAAGACCATTTTGTCCACGGGGGCGCCAAAATGACACAAACTGAAAGCAACCTTGAGTTTCCTTTCAAATGAAAATGAAAGTAAAAGAAATCAGGCACGTGGAGCAGTGAAACAGATCAGTCATATAGCACATGGCCCCTGAAACTGAACATAGTGTCACATGTGTTAATAAACAGTAGTTCCCATGTTTGCACCAGTCTTCAGTCCCTGTTTCATTGGAGCTCTGATTGGCTCCGTTTCAGTTAACTATGAGCGCAGCATATTCAAAATCGCTGAAAAAAGCACAAATCTTGGCAGCACTGCAGAGGTCTGGGGTAATGCTACAAAACCAGCACTGTGGTCCTTTACGATAAAGCGGTAGACCCGTTTGATCAACTCAAAGCCTCAGGAAGACTCGGCTCTACAAAGCTCCCGAGTCACTGAATCTGAGGCTGCTTTGATTGGGCACATCTCATGTGAGTGAGTCAGCAGAGTCACAAAGTAAAAGGCCAGCATGTGTGACAAGCTGATTAGTCTCCTGTATGATGCCTGTCCACTTTCAAAAGGTGCATCTGAAGATCTTGTTTAATTCGTACAAACCCCTGAGATGGAAATCAGGCTGATTTGAGATAAATGCTTGACATGCTTGTGTCTTTTGAGGGATAATTGACCTTAGTTGGCAGGACCTGAAGCCCATGATGATGCCATGACCTGAATGTCAATGCAGATGACAAAATAAAAGTTCACACTTTCATCAAATTCACCGTATAAACAAGCCATTCAGTAGCACTGCTGCGCTGATTTAATATTAGAACAGCTCCTATGACCAGACAAACTCCTGGCCAATGTACACTACACTGTGAGGACATTAAAAAAAAACGAGCTACGCTGCAAATTTCAGATAACATTCACTAAGCAAATATTAACTGGCTGGCTCTGTACATTAATTCAGTTCACTTACAGAACCACAGCCAAGCCTCACAGTGTGCTTACACTGTATAAATCATGCTTAAATAGGTTCATGTTTGTGCTTAGTAACACCCATTCACCTTGATGTATCTTTATTTGCACTTTCTTAATGTTTCTCACCAGGTGGGTTCACATATCCAACACACACCTTTATATTATTTATCACCTTTGTGGTGATTTTTTATGAATTAAAGGCAGCAACTAGAGTTTATCACGTTTGATTTACCTCTTTTTTTTTCAATCGCAAAACTCAAGCAGTACTTAATTATAGAAGTGAAGTAATTTCTCTGTCTCTGATTCTGTCATGTTGAAGATGATGTCACAGCTAACCCATGCTGCTTCAAACGGATAATCCCCCTGCTACAGCTAATAAGTGATGTAGCTAATAAAAAGCAACGTTGAGAGAAGAAGGGATATTGTGAAGCAACAAGTTTCCTACTTGTTCAGACAGAAATAATAATTCTGATTCCTGCTAGTCTACAGGCAAGAAAACACGTGGGTGGGCTAACATTAGCAGAGCTAGCACCATCAGCCTTCAGTCCTTCTTGTATGTTAACTTCCACATGTCTGTGCTGGCTTCTTCAAAAAAATAGCTGGAAAGTTTCCTTTATTTATTTACTGGAACTGAGATGTTTTTTAACCCTTTGAACAAAATCCACAAAAGTATTGCCGTATCATTTTGTTTATTTTTTTTTGTATCATATTTGACACATTTGGCAGTTTTGGCTTTTGTATGTTTTTTTTTAGTAAATATGCATTCTTTTAATGTAAAAAAAAATGCTTGTTTAAAAAAGTGTGTGGATGATTTCATGATAGCAGCCATGTTAAATAGGGCTTAAATACAACTTCAGCTGCCTGAAGTGGATTAATAATCCTCAAGAGGGTACAATTCCATTTTTTTTTACAATTTTAACAGGTTTTTAAGGAAACTTTGTATCATGTTGATGAGATAGTTCTTTGAAAGTCATGTATCAAATATGACATATTTGGCATTATAGTGTAAACTAGCGTTTCTGTCCAACAATAATAAGATGTTAATACATTCAACCCAGAAGTATTTCAGGTACAAGGGTAGAGCATTTCATTGATAGGTCCAGGAATTCAGCTAGTGCTCATTTTGCTTACCAAATGCTAACTTAAACAGGTAATAACTTATAACTAGAGTGGGGGCTTGCATTTCCTTGCAGCAAATGCTGGATGCTGAAATGCTGAGCCCTAACCTTAACCGCACCAATCCCATTTATAACCCCAAAAGCCCTTATGACGTCATCATCTGTGTGGTTTCCATAGTGACGGGGTTAAGAGCTAAACTCTAGTGACACACACCAGTCCTATTTATAACCTCTGTTTGGAACACTAACCCTCACACCATGACATCATCAGCTCTGTGATCTCTGTGGTAATAAATCATTTCCATTCATTTCAATAGGTCAAAATTTTTGGGAAAGCGCTGAATATTTTGAAAAATACAAGGGTTAGAAATGTGAAACATACACACACACTTCTCCTAAACATGCTGAACATTTTAAATTTTGAATGGTGAAAATCTGTGAAAATTTGTTAGAGGAGTGGCGAGCCAAAAATCATACGGAGGAATAAGAAGAAGTTTTATAGTAGTCTGTTTTCTATGTGTTGAAATGCTGTACTCAGTCCTGTTGGAGAAAGGAGACTTCAGAAGATCATTTTAGGATGCAGGAAATTAGAATAAGCATCAATCTTGCTTTAACTTCTATAAAGATAGTCAACTCTGTCAATTATTCAGGGTGTGTGCCATGCTGTTACTTCCTCACACTTTCTCTCTCATTAGCTGGAACCCATTACCTTTACAGGTTGTAGCAAGGTTTAGCAAAAAATGGGGAAGGGGAAAAAGGGGGAAAAAATGTTTCTAAGTAAATGAAGTCAAGTCTGTAACCCACACACCACTTTATATTGTAAACATGTTCCATGTTTAGAAGCATTATCCTTAATCCTGATCCACCAGCTCACTCTTTGCACCTGAACTCGTCAAACTAGAAGTTTCTCCAGCAGAATCCTCTTAGTGTCCTCTCTACGTGCGCCGGCTATGCAGCAGCTCAGAAAAGGTGTTTTATAGTGATGACAGGCAAGGTCGGGCCGCTGAAACAGGACAGTGTGAGCGTAGAGGGGGGTGGTGAGAGAAAAGGGGGATTGAACAGAGGAGGTGGGGGGGGGTTAGCAGAAGGATAAAGGGAGAGAGAGAAAGTGAAAGAGTGTCACTGCAGCTTTCCTGATGTCCCACACGCTCTTCAACTGCGGCTACAAATCAAACGGGGCCGAGTGTGTGCTGGCACCACGCCACGACACTGATCACTGGCACGCCAACACTGTCAAAACCATCTTGATGGGTTATTAGGAATAGTCTATCATTTCATATCACTTTGCTGCAGCTATCCTATAGTCCACCGTGTGTGTGTGTGACGTGTATGTAGCATTTTGGACTGTGGTGTAAGGTCTGCAGGGATATAAGCACATTTTACACACTCTAACCCTGCAAGGTATGAGATAGAAGGATCTCAGCTGATCCCTTAAAGTCACTCTAGAGCAGTAAACTCTATGTGACTCTGGCGTGTGTACATCTTTACGTGCACTGTGTGTAACCTTGTGGTTGTTTTAAAGGGTTGCAGCGGTGCTACGGCTCTTTGTGAGTGTCGCTGATGCACATCGCGTCCTGTGTGACTTTGACCAGGCGAGCCTTGCAGCTTTACAGAGCAGAGCGAGCCAGATGTATAGATTGAGCTTTGAAAACACTCTTACAGCAGCAAAGAGAGAAGGAAAATGCTAAAAATAAAATATAAAAAAACACTGGCTTGCAGGTTGCCCCGCCTTTCTCTCTTGTGATTGAAACATTTAGAATTTTCCCATTAACCCACATCACTCACAAGAAGACCTCCACTGAAACGCCTCCTTTTACACTTAGGCTGTGAACAATTTTGTAATTTGTGCTGTTATTATCTCAATTTGCGCAAGTGAAAAAAACAAGAGGATGGGAGAGCGCATTGTGTGCCCTTTGATTAAGTGGGATGTTTGAGCGCGGGCCCTCCACCTTCAAGAGAGATTTGATACTTGAGGGGTTGAAGTGTTTTTGATGGAAACTCCATTAATGATTGATAACAGGAGGAGAGCGGTTAAAAATCTCCCTGCTGCAGCACCATCAATTATTAAACACGCTCTCCTTGCATTTTGGTGGCACATAAAATATCAGTCACCATCTTGAAATCTTGTGTTGATAATATCTGTCAAAGGAATTGTGGCTTTGTGTGTGACTCCCGGAAAACTCTCCCCAACAGGCGGCTTGTGTGTTACGTATTTTTATGACAAATCTTGCAACTGATTGCAACAATTAGAACAAGTTTGTTGCTGTTACTTCCTCTCATCAAAGGAAGATGTTTCTAGACTTCTAAGACATCATTTATAAAATTCTCATTGATATTATCAAAGGTTTTATGATTTATTGATTAAAGAAAATGCGTCTGGAAATGAAATTGCACAGTTATTTTTAGATTTTATGTTAGATCAGCATTTTATGCTGTTGAAGTAATCTTTAATCGAGCTAATCATGAGGTTAAACTGCCATAACTTTTATGGCAACAAAATGTATCCGAGTTACATCTTGACGAGGTTGTGTGCCATGAAATACTTCATCTAATAGCTTGAGTGATTCAGCCAGCGTTCATGTCAAGAACCTCACACACACGGCACATGTCGAGTACGATGTTGAGGGACTGAGTGGATGTTTTGAAGTGATGCTGGAGATTCGTGTCAGCCAGTGTTTTGAGTGTCGGAGTGCGTGTCAGTGCAGCGGCGGCAGAAGTTCTCCGGAGCTGAGAGCTGATTTGAGCTGCACGGAGACGAGCTGACAGGCCTGCAGGCTTCTCTGTGTCATCGCCAAGGTTCCCGTCAGCGAAGAGCACCGCTGTACTTTCACGCAGACCCCACTCCTCACCCCCCCCCCCCCCCCTCTCTCGATTAAGTCTTTTTATTGCATGTGGCAGTGGCAGAGCGAAAGCAAAGCGCGTCCGGTAACTCTGCTCAAAGTGCTTCAAGGATGCTTGGAGGCACGAAGGGAGGAGACGTTTCCATGATGCCTCAATTGGTTTTCAGCCTTTTATAGCAGGTAATGGTTATTGGCTCGCATTTGGGCTGAAAACACCAGGCACCGGCTTTATTTGATGTTACTGGCTCCTTTTTGGCTTATTTTAAAAAATACGAGGAACTGTGCCAATTCATCGCTCAGTGGATGGAGAGAAACTATATCAACTTTGTCATTTTTGATGGATCCTGTCAGTACAACTTCAAATCTTTGCTGGTTTTAGCTTCATAAATTGGAATTATAAGTGAAAAATCGAGACTCTTCATGTTTGGGGGTATTGGTTGGACAAATAAAGGATCTTACGATAACGGATTCAATGCAGAAACTATTTGCAGAAAATTGAAAGTTGAATTAAATTGGATCCCTGAATGAAAACCCCATTTGTGCGTGTCCATATCTAAGTTAATTATTGACCAAAGATGGAGTCTGTCTGCACTGAGTCTGCACAGTTGTGTTTATTTTCCTGTCACAACAACCTCAGTCTCTTTAGATAAGCTTGGGGGAAATAAAGACTCCTGTAGATTTATATCAACCTTAAAGGGTGTAAAGATAGAGATGAATCATGACAGCAAATAAAAAGTAACAACAATAAAGTGACGGCTGCTCTTATCTGAACCCTCATCGCTGATGTCTCTCCGTCGCAGTGAGGCACCACCGTGTTGCCCATCCTGTGTCAACAGCGGTGTATTTACATAAGCTGTTTCCCATCACAGCCGCTGCTGCAGCTTCTGTCTTGAGCACGCAGGGGGGGCTGTGATGGCAAGGCGGCGTGATTAGATTTACAGATGGAGATTAATGTGAACAGAGGTAATAGCACAAAGGCATAAATCACAAAGAGGAGGCTGGAAGCACTGTGTTTGACCTTTCGAATGGTGATAATGATGCTACAGTCAGATACACTGCTACTGGGCCAGTTCATCTTTAGACAACAGTGTCATAAATGCAGGATGTTTGAGTCCCTCCAGGACAATCTGGCTTTTTATGGTGGCAGCAGTGTTGTTTTTGGCAGCTGTCTTAGTCTCGGTCTTTGGACGAAAATGCTCACTGGTTTTAGTCCAGTTTTAGTCGACGAAAACTCAAAAAGGTTTTAGTCTAATTTGAGTCAGTTTTAATAAAAAGGGAAGTATAAGTCTTCTGACAAATTAATTGGACAGAGATTCAGTGGATGGACATTTTTCAGTGGAGAAATCCCCAGAGAGGAGTTAAACACACAAGTCACTCCATGCTTATGACTGCATCATCCATTGACACTGACTAGACAGTGAAATAAAAAGACATAAACGCGTATCAATAAAGCAGAAACCCTCCCAAACCAAACACAGAGAGCTGAGTCTGAGACCTGGGTCATAATAAAGGAGACCGAAAGCTACGTCCAGAGAGAGAACTGCTCCAAATCTGTCAGAATATTAATGGTTTGATATTTTCAGATTACTAATAAGACTGTTTAATAGTTTGATAATATACCATAGTTTTATATTGAAGATAAAATCTGTTTCTGTTAATCATCATTTATAGGTTCACTTATTATTTCCTCTTCATAATGAGTCCATATTTGGTCATAACCTCGGTTTCAAACCAACTTCTTCAGTAAATACACAAAGTAAAAACTGGATTTAGAATATCAGCAGTTAATATTATTTATTTGCAGTCAAACCTGGTTAACTGAGGTTGGATAACGAGGCTTGTTTCATAACACAGCTGCAGACGTCGCTGGTGTTTCAGTGTAAAGTGTGACCATGTTAACTGGTGACTTTCAGCCAACCATCACTGAAAGGCTCAGCTGAGTCTCCAGTTAACACGGTCACTTTTAACTCCAAAACACCAGTTGTTCTGTATTAGTCAAAACTTGATAGAGTTGACTCCATGGTATAGTATCGTTTCTGACAACCGACCACAGAACAACCGGACGTTTTTATACTGCTAACAGTTTGAATTTAGTGTTTGAAGAACGCTAACTCGTCTGAATGGATAGAGCTAAACGCAGCTTCCGTATCCAAATGTGTGTGCATCTGTATGATGACGTAGGTCGTCTGACAGACCACACGCCAACATTTTCATCCAGTTTCAAAGAGCCATCAAAGAGCCATGTTTAGCTCGTTGACATCATGGGAAAAGGGGCGTCGACGAAAGAATTTTGTCATCATTGACGTAAACAACACTGGGTAGCAGCTATCAATAAAGACAAATATTCACGAAAGACGTCAGGTTTATGGTTCGTGTTTTAGAGTCACCATATGATGCTGTAGTTAGAGGCCAGATTGCAACATCCTTGTTGACGTATGTGTGCGTGCATGTGAGGGGGTTAATAGACAGGGCGGACAACACTGGAGTGCATTTAGATAAAAGTGACAGCATGTATGAAGCTGTCAGAGCATTAAATGCTGTACAGTGAAGGAATAAGTAAATGCACTCTCTGCACGCACACACACTGTGACACGCTGATACCTGGCTCTCAGGCTTTTTAAGTGGGAAGTGAAACCTGTCTGTCTGTTTGTCCATCTCCCTCCCTGTCTGTCCTCACAGTGCAAACCATCAGCAGGGTTATTAAAGGAGGCCTGTGGCTGCCACTGATAAGGCCTGTAATGGTTGCCGGTGCCGCCACTGACAGCTCTGCCTGCCTGCGTGGCAAACACAAGTGTCCTGGCTGGGGGATTACTGCCTGCTGCCATTTCTGCTGATGCCTTTCTTTATGTTATCCCTTCCACTCACATGTGCTGCATTTGAATAACTTGGCTGATGTTGTAGGAATGGAACTCCACGAAATCTTTCCCCGCTGCATACAAATCACGGCAAGATGCTGTCACACAGTCAGACCTTCTTTCTCTTCTTCTTCTCTCTTCTTTTCTTTCTCTTCTTCTTTCCTTCCAGTGGCCATAACTGGTTATTTACATGCTCTGTCACTTACAGGGAGGAGTGATGCTGATGGGTTAGGAGGCTCACTAATCCACTCTGCCGCTGTCATTAGAGAGAAGCAAACAGACTATTACCACCTCCTCCTCCTCTTTCTGCTCATCATAAGCCTGCCTGAACCTCACACACAACCACACACACACACACACACATACACACACACATATACACAGCTGTGATGGAGAGTGCCTCTTGTTTCTTTAGCTCTGCTGAGTGGAGCCCTGCTTTGGTAATTGATCCTGTTTGCTACATGGGGAGGGGGGAAGAAAGGAGAGGGAGGCCCTAAGTGTTGTCAGTTTGCTGCATTAATTTTTCAACCATGGCCAGAGGAGGGGCCCACCGCAGAGCTCGCTCACAGGATCCATGCTTTCCTGTAACACTGCTTCTTTGTCCGTCTGCATTTACATCTCTGTTTTATCGCTGCTTAATCTAAAAGAAGTCCCTCTCTGTGAGACTCATTTATGATTCATCTGCTCGGTCGCAGCCGCCTGTTGATGACATATTTGTTTTCCTCCGTCTCCTCTCAGAAATAGCCTTCTGGTGGTTTGTGTGACTTGTGCCTCCTTGTCTGGCTGTTTGTTGCCTTCTCATGGCGTACAGTATGCGCAGCTGATAATAGACAGACCTCATTCTGTGCTTTTTGATCCCAGCTCCAGGCTTTGGTCGCTGACTCACTGGTGATGTCACTGAGCCGACTGAACAGAGGAAAGATTCTGTTTTACTCCTGCTGCTAACCGTCGTAGACTTTGTTATTATTGCCCCCGTGTTCTTCACAGCTCTCCCCTGCGTTCTCTCTCAAAATACACCTCCACAATAACTAATTCCTGTCATGCTCATCACAGCGCTGGTCAGTGGATAGAAAGGATGCTGCTGAGAGATTTCTGCGTCCATCACGGTCATGTTAGCAAACACTTTCGTGAGTCACTCGGAGGTGCTCACAGCCACGCAGGACGTCACCGCTGACATTTGTTACAGATATGAGTCATGTATTCTTGCTTTTATTTAATTCTTCCGAAGCAATTTAAGCATGACAAATTTCATTTTGCATCTCTAATGCTTGCCGGATGCCGGGGAGATGTAAAGTAGCTCCAAGCACTCAGCAGTTGTCATGCAAAGTGTCAAAAAAAGAAAAAAAACGGTTTGTGAAGATGCAGTTTGTAAAGCGCACTGTGGGAGAGAAGTGCCTGCAGGCTGTGATGGAGTTAAGTCATGATTTGGAGTTAGAGCACACACACTGCTCTCAGGGACCGGGAAGTTGCTCTGTCCTGTAGAGTCAGGATGGGCTGCATGCAGGGGAAAAAATCTGCCATCAGAAAGAATCAAATCTGACTTCCTTTACTTGATGGTCCAACAAAACGTCCAGTCTGAGGTGGAAACACCTCAAAATCTGTCTCTGAAGCTGTCCACACAAGCAAACATTTCATTTTATGAACCTGAAAATTTCTGGTATTTGACTTTTGGTTTGATGAAGAAGCAACTTGAAGATGTTCCTTTTTGAAGAGTGGAACTGTGAAAAGAATTTTTCAGCAGATTGGTAGTTATCGAAGATGACATCACATCAAGACCGGAAAGATAATCTGAGATGCATCGAAACTTTCAGTCTACTTTGAAGCTCAAGCTCCAAAAGAACTGGATCCTACATTACCCATGATGCAGCTGCTCTTCTATTTGTTCCTTAGAGTTGAAGCCCCAACTTCTAATGCTGGCTTTCTGTTATCAGTTTACAGGCTTCAAGCACAAAGACAAACCTCCTGACTTCATCAAGGTTATTATTTAGACTGCAAATAATTCCAGTGGGCGGCTGTGGATCAGTGGTTCGATTCCAGGTTCTGCAGCCGACATGCTGAAGTGTTCTTGGGCAAGACCCCCAAACCCCCCAAAAACCCCTAAAACTTCTTGTAATATCTAAACTGAATACAGTTTATAGGAGGATTAATTACCCAATCAAATGTCCCTCTCTTTCCTCTGTTTGGCTGTAACACCAGTCACATGAGTTCATCAATAAAACCACCTGGAATGATACTGATCAGAGCAATATGTTCATGTGACATTATTAGTGTGTAACTTAACGAAGCATAAGAAAAACTAAATATATGAAACAGATTAAAGGTTATAAAATATTGCTCATTGTTCCAGGCTGACGGTTATGTGTGCTCATTAGCTGAGCTGATAAACAGATAATTAACCAGTCAATATTAGCTTTCTGTGTATGTGTGTGTGTTTGTGTGTGTGTATATATATATATATATATATATATATATATATATATATATATATATATATATATATATATATATATATATATATATATATATATATATATAAACTTAACTTGCACATATTTTTAGAAATAAAAGAAATAAATTATAACAAAATAAAATCACAAATATTTTACAATTTCTGTTCAGTTGAAGCTTATATTCCTGGCTAATGTTCATATATGGTTCCCAAAGCTGGTCAAACTCCCTGTTCACTTTTTGCAATGAACGTTAGTTTCTTTAGCCACTGTCTCAATGTAGGCGTGTTCTTTTCCAACATAGTGCAGTAGCTCTCCTTGCTTTTAGAAGTCCAAAGTCTCTCAGTTTGGTCAGTTTGTACATTTGTTTAAAGCCCTTCAGAAATATTCCAAGCCCGCTGTTTGACATTTTAAGGATTTTATATGTTTTAAAAACCTCTGACCAATATTTAGAATTGAATTTTATTACATTTACAAAGACAGTGGATGAAAGTAGAGTTTTTAGTGACACATTTATCATTTTTCAAATTGTGCATCGGTTTGGTTCCATGTTGACAAACTATCAGGTATTTTCTGAACTGATGACGCAATGCCCCTGCCTCTCACTTACTTCGTGTATTCACCACCCCCATCACATGAGCCAAATGTGCACGCTCCATGTGTCATTCTCTGTTTTTGGTGGACTTTGTGGCAGTGCACAGCGCCACCTACAGCCCAGGCATGTAGCAGTTTCAGTAGGTTTCAGCGCTTTCGTCTGGACGCCCATATTTCTTGTAATGTTTCCAAGTTCACAGCAAACTACGTGAAAGAATGAAACCGTTTTTGGCTTTGTGTGGATGTGGTCTTAGTTTCCACTTATATCAGTATCATCTTTAAATCCAGTATAAGTAACATCGAGCAACAACTTTCTCACTTAGTGAGATATGTCACCTGCATTGCTTGATTGGTTGTGTTATAGGACCTGAAATCACCACAGAGATAATGACCTCATCATGTCTGACATTTTGGTGTAGTTCCAGTTCCCCGACCGTTTCACCTCGACATGACTTCACACAAACTGTATAAAAGCCAGGGCAGGGCTGCAGATGTACTGTGTGATTTACAGCATCTCTGAGGTCACACAGGTGAGAGTTCTTTCTTTACCGCTCTCTGTTTTGTACCATCCAACAGGTGTGTTTTCTCACTCAGGTGTGATACCCCCTCCCCTTGCCTCCCTCCTGTCCTCCCTCCCTTCTGCCAGCTCAGCTAGCCAGGACAGGCCTCCTTCCACTCCAAAACCATGATTGCATTCTTGAACTATTCCACCCCCTCCTTCAGAACGAGAGCCCTCTGCATCTCTCTCCCTTTCAAGTAGAGGCTGTCGGCTGCGTCGTCCCCTTTGAAGATGTAATCTTGGAAAACACAGAGACATCTCCGGGATTATCTTAAATGTCTTCAGTGTGTCAACAGCCCGGCCCTGTTGTGGAGCAGCGCTGGGCTGTTTAAAGGGTCGGGCTGTGATGACAGCCGAGGAAAATGCCGCATCGTAGAGGTAATCACAGGGTCAACTCGACTGACTCCGTTCAGGGCTGGACTCCTGCTGTTCAAACTGGATGATAACACACACACACGCACAATGAAAATGATGTATTCCCCCATGTGGCAGGGCTGTGTTTACAATGGATGGTAATAGCAGGCGGTGGAGCGCTCAATAACAGATGGTGTTTGTAGGTGAGGTTCATTTATGTCATTGCATTTTCAGAAATGTTATGAAAATCAGAATGAGGAAACATTTTTAAGCAAGAGGAAGCATTATTAAGTAGTCGCAGGAGGGAGAGTTACTATACACCAAATTAGAGGCACATAAGTGGGCGCTCCTTGAAAAAGATCTTGACTTTGTAATCATATCAGATGTTATCAGAAGGAGATTTTAGGAAGGGTAAGTGCTCGGAAACTAAATCAGAGAGAAGCTGCCCGGGGAACACGTTGTTATCATAATTACCTGCTGAGCGATGACTGCACAACCCGTGTTGATGTTGACGCCGAAGCTGCCCTCTCCTCTTTCCTGTCTTGTGTGGGCTGCTGCTTTCGACACATCTCTTTGTGCTCCACTCTGTATGCGTGTGTGTGTGTGTGTTTTCCTTCCCTCTTCCATTTTTTCTCCCTCTTTCAGCCAAGAAAACAGACCGTAGGGCCAAAAAACGCAAATATTGTTTTGGTGAGATCTGGCTTGGAGATTTAGGACAGTCTTGCGTCAGTGTTTGCGTGCGGGCGCTGGCAGGATCTGATGCTGCTCCCGGGAACTGAGGCAAACCTCATCTTCTCCATTTCAAACAACAACCTGCTCCCGCCTGCATGGGTTTTCTTTATTACAAATGATCTGTTTGAATGAAACGCGGCCCGGCCTTCTCTCTGTTGGCATTTACGCTGCAGGAAATAACAGATGATGATATCAGAGTGGGAGAGAGAGAGAGTGAAGGAGAGACCACTCAAGGAGGAGAAACACTTGACCTGTTTGTTTTGGGAAAATGGTATTCCTCTGCTAATTTCCTCCCTGATAAGTATCTGACAGCTCCTAGTAAAGTGTTTTATCTTGGCTGGAGGGAAATGGCTTCTCTTTCTCAGAGCGCTGATCGATTTCAGACACGCCGCTGCTTTAAATTACATTCTCTAGTTTTTAAACTCCTTTTATTTGCATAGAGGTAATCAATTACATATATTAGCCTTTTAGCTAACTTGGCCTTTCCTCTACCTACTACCCTTCCTTCTTTCTTTACCCCTCCTGCAAAATCTTCCCCCTAACGTCATCGACTGCTGTTTGCCGTGTTGGGGGGCATTGATTTTTACTGCTCAGCCTCGCTCTCTGGTTTAACAGTTGATGAGTTGTGTTAAGACGCCCAGGAACAACCCGCCTGTTTTAAGGAGATGAGGTCGGCTTTTATAGCTCTCGGTGTGTGTGTGTGTGTGTGTGTATATGTGCATGTGCATGTGTGTTAAGACTATAGGATTCCCCACAGGGAGCTAAAGTAAACGTTGTGGTGTTAAGGGCTTTCAAGAGACAAACTCGGGCTTTGTCATATCCAGTGTTTGGATCACTTTAAAGGCTTTGCGCAGAAAATTGGTTAACCTCCATCAATGAGCAGCCACATCATCCGATACGGTTACCAGGATTGAAGCGTTAAGAGAGTAACAGAAGAAGAGTGGCTGGAAGTCTAGGAGTTTAGATTTTAAAGTGACGGGAATTTTTGAGTCTCTCTGCAGCACCTATAACCACCCACAGCTCACACACACACACGCGCACGCACACACACATGCACAAACACGCTGAGAAGTCATAGATACAGACACAAACCTCATTTAACACGATTAGTTTCTTTGAGGATTTTACCGCAGCCTCTCATATCCGGGATGAAAGAGTTCACACTTCTGACAGGGAGGGAAGGAAAAAAAAAAACAGAAAAGCGCTGGAGTCTGCAGAAGCAAGCACTCAGCTTTTCACTGCAATATTCACCACATTATTAAGGAACACATTGCTTTGTGCTGTGTTGCTCTCAAACACCATCTGTAGTGTGCTGCTCAAGTGGTAGCAATTTTCCTCCAGTCTCGTGTCTCTCATGCAGTATCACAAGTGAAACTCGATTGCAGATCTCTGCGCCGGTGCTCGATGTTCTAGCGCATTTAGTTTCTCATAAACGTTCACATTCTTCAGTGATTGCTCCCCAGCAGTTTCCAATATGCAGGGATGCACTCCTCTCTCAGTATTTAGCTCCCTCTTTGGCTTTAAATCCTCATGTCATTTCAGAGGCAGACCAAATATTTGCACTGTATTCCCCTTTAAGTAGAATTCCAGTCAAAACTTTGCTTTTGTAAAGCCGTGATGGTGTTTTTCCCCTTTAAGACGCTGAACACAGCTTCCCACTATAGAAATATTTAACTGACTGAATGAAACCAACTGAAAATCTGGTTTAATACAATAATTGGATTTCCAGAACTCAATGTATGGACAACTTAACAATGTGATATTCTAATCTTTCTCTTAAAACCCATAACCTTTACACACTGGCGGCACACACACATTTTAAAGAGGGTCCATCCGTGCGTGTTATAGCTGGGTAATATCAAGCTAATAGGCTTACCTGTCAGCACAGTACAGGACGTAGACCCTGTAAATCACATTTGTCTGCGACACCTGCTCGCCTCCCTGCATATTTATGGCTTTCTCCTCCGCCCTGTCCTCTTCTTTTTGGCCTCAGTCCAAAATCAACCCCCTCTTCCCACAGTATGTGCCTCAGTATGTTCCCTTCTTCTCATGGATTAAATGAATGAGCAGGTGTTCAGACGTATGGGGGGCCCCCCAGTCCATCCATGCACCCCCTTCTGTTTGAAAACCATCCACGTATTGTTCTCATACTGTTGATAAAAAGTAGCACAAATTCGGCCACTGGCATACTTACATCCAAAGTGGTCCGTTTCTCAGAGTTTGGTTCTTACTTTCACCAAAACTCACAAACACTGAGTCAAAGATCCCATCTCAGAAAGATCCCAAGGTGTCGACAGAGTAAGATATTCCAAAATTGCCTCTCCAAGTTCCTCCAAGTAATTATGGTAAAATCTGTTCTGCTTTCTAAAAATCCTGCATAAATGGCTGTGCACAATCGGCCAAAACTTCTTCAACTCTGATTAAAAGTGCCAAGATATACAGTACCTCTTGGAAAATGGCCACCAGGGCAGCCTGAAGCAGAAGCTTGTTTTCACGAGTAGGAGAGATTGTATGTGATGAAACAAAAGAGGAGAGAATAAAAACGGTGTCTTCCTGCTGCCAGAAGAACTTAATTTAAAACAATGAAAGTAGAGCATCGTATTGCTCTATTTCTGTTATGATAGAAAAATTTCAAGTCAGTCTTTGCAATATGTTCAACCTAACACATTACAGTTTTTATTTTGCTGGCGTTGGGTCTTTGTGTTGTAGTTTGGGTGCCTGTCCCTTTAAGAAAAGTTGTAGTGGGCATTTTGGTCTATATATTGCAAGGCTAGTGTTTGGCTGACTAAGCTAACCACTTGATTTTATGATTCTAACTCACTGAGCACGACAGCTTGGCTACCTAGGGACAAAAATGTTTTTTGTGTAAAGATGGCAAGAACCAAAATAAAAGAAAAAAAAAACTTTCAAAATCATTACAAGCTTGCCGACTTGCTTTTTTCTTTATTAAAACATAAACTAGTATCTTATATTGCTATTTGGACCTAGATAACGGGCTTCAAAATAAATTTAGCATACTGTCACTCTGCTAATGTCTTTGCAAAATGTTGCCTGTTCTGACCACTTGGTCTGTTTTCGGTCTTCCTACTTCTAAAGGGCTGATTATGCTTTCCGCGCAAACGTGACGCACAGAAATAAGACGCAAAAGATCCACATGAGAGACCGCGCGTGGCTTTTATGCTTTTTCACACGCTTTTTCACACTCCGCGTGGTATCCGTTCCCAAACTTCAGGGGGGAGGTGTATCGCACACACGTCTACCACCGGTACTTAACTGTTTACAACATTTTTTTTAACAAGTTACTCTTCTCGTCAAGATCTGCATGAAGCCGCATGGACGCATCAAGCAAAAACCAGGTTTAAAGGAGAGAAGTGAACCTTTAGTTTCTCAATGCTTTTTGTGTATGCCTTCAGTTCTTTAGCTGATACAAGTTTTTAAGTGATTGTGAAAATAGTTAACCAAAGTTTCAGGGAACAAAATGGAAGGGTAATGTGGTCCTAAACCAATGAAAGTCTTTTAAAAGTTGCTCCAAAGCTCCGTAGTTCAGAGAGGAACTGTAACAAAATATTACAAGACTTATTGTGGGTTCCTTGATTGCTGCTTTAAACATCATTGATCTAAGCTTAATACATCTGCATGCTCACATGCTGATATTGACGATGTTAAAATGCTGTTTACCTTTCTTAGTTCAGCCTGTCTGTATCAGAACCAAATGAGAATTGATTTTTTCACTTGTTACTGGCTCTTATGTCAATCCATGACTTAAAATGTATAAGAGATACTTTTAAGAAATCAAGGTTACCTACATGGAATTTTATCAAAGCTCTCTCATCGGGACGTCCACTAATAAAAACGTCCGTGCATTGCAGATATCTACAGGGAGAGAAGGACTGCTAGGCTAATCCTGAAACCCTGTGTGTGTTCTTGGCCTCTGCTGGATTTGTATGGGCCTGTAAAGGGTGCAGCGAAGCAGTGAGGAGAGACTAAAAGAGGTGTATTAAGGCAGTGAATCTTGCCGCTGTGTGTGTAATGGACTCAGGATGAGGGCTGACCAAGAGCCAGGCTGCTGATAACCTTTAGGAAGGACATTGTTCCAGTGCGGTGGGGGGTGGGGTCGCGTGGGAAGGCGGAGGGGGGTGGGGGGTATACAGGACAGGACTACTGCAGTACACAGGCACGGCAGTTTGATAGGTGGTGCAGTTGTTCATTGGTTCATTGGCTTTCCGGCAGGGTTAGGAGGGAGAGTAAATGGGGCAGTATAGCAAACTCCCTCATGGCTTCCTGCATACATTTTTCAGCACCGGGGTGTATTTCTCTGTGATACATTTGTCCTCTGTCTGAACCAGGTTCTCCCTGGCACTCCATTAAAAGAAATTTAACAGCCTTTTCTTCTGTCTTCCTTCCCCTCAGATCACCGCTTAAGGAGGGGGTCAGCGAGGGACTGTGCGTGAGGAATACATGAAGGGCCGGGTGGGGGAGGGGGCGGCGACCACAGCGGCACTAACACCAAGGTCAAAGTTCACACAGGTAAACAGATTCTCCTTTTTCTTTTTTTAATTCCACAGTGATGTCACTGTGGCTCTCTCTTTTATTTATTTTGTTCTTTTTCAAATTTCCTTCATGGAGCAGAGCTGGCACGCAAATGCGAAGTGAGGGAGTAGTGTGGCTGGTTTTGATTGGACCCTCCTGGGCTGGCGGCCTGGGAGGAACTGGGAACTGAGCAGACTGCAGCTGCTGTTTATGAGGAGCTGTGCAGGATCTCATTTGGCTCAGTTGAAAAAGAAAGCCAGCCAGTCCCCAACGCAAAGCCTGTGGCCAGTGTCAATACTTGGAAAAATAAAACAGAAAAACATGATGCTATGATTCAAGACACATTTGATTCCAAGAACTCAATATTTTCACTATTTCTCACTCTACAGATGCATGTTTAGGAAACAGGGAAATACTTTAAAGCATGTGCAATATAGCATTTAATGAAACCCTGTTTTAAATTTACCCTATTTCGAACTCTAATCTCAAACGCCTGCTGCTTCTCTCTCTGGATTTTCAGCAATTTTTCTCTTTTTGCAGAATTTTTCAACCACCTCATTTGTTTACAAATTGAATATCAGCAACGCAGCATCCAAAGCAAGCAATTTCAACCACTCTGCATGCGCATTGGACTGGAAACTTGGTCATTTTTTAAAAGTAGGTCCAGAGTGGTGTAAAACTCTGCCACCTAGCTCCAATTTCACACTCTTTTCTGCCTTTCCTCCTGTATTCTTTGCTACCAGGGATTAAGAAGGATTGGAGGGGTTGTGAGCGTGAGTGGGTGCAGATCCAGGAAGCAAATGGATAAATAAAGTGCTGGTTAATCTTCCTTAGTGCAGTGTGTGTATGTTTTTACATTTATGTGTGTGTGTGAACACTGAGCAACTGAACCACGCGTGGAACATCTGCCCTGCACACAAACACACATATGCACACAGATACTTCACAAACACACACACACACACGCGACTTGCTGGGATCAGCCAAAGTGATAAGCACACGGACATCAGAGCACCGAAAGCGACAGGTTTAACACACATACACTCACAAATAGACCATCGGCGGAGTGACAAGTAGAGCAGAGTGGAAGAAAGAGAGACGCTGCCAGCCGACAGAACAGAGCTGCAGAATGTGACAGCCCATGACTGCACACACATGAAAGTATAGGAAGACAAGTTTTACCGTGCTTCTCTGCGGCTGTCGTTCTGAATTCTTCTCGCCTGGTATCCATGGACTCATATCTGTTCTTTTTTTTTTTCCCTCCTTCTCTCACATAAACTCGTACTCAGCCTACAAATGTTTGATCAAACAACTGTGCAATTGAGGCAGAATTTGGCCAGACAGCCAGCCGAGATGAGTAATGTGGAGCTGGGATGGTTTAATTTGTTTAGAAAGCCTATCATCGCTGCAAACATGTTACACACTGTTGCCGTTTACAGAGGAGCAGTTTTCTCCTGCAGTTTAATTGGATGCATTTTTAATGTTAGCAACACACAGAGTGAGCACTGTTGACACCGAACACTGTGGCCGTTGTGAGGCGATGGAGTTGGGACTGAGGGGAGAGGAGTGGGCATGTTTAGGTCTGAGTGTGTGTGTGTGTGTGTGTGTGTGTGTGTGTCTAAGTAAGAATAACACTACAGGGGAAATTGCAAGTTCTGTGTTTGGGTAACTGCTTTTCTATGGCACCTACTTAAAAACATGACTACACCTTAGGGCCTAGGTGACTATGTAGATCTACAGCTTAGTGATCTCATCGAGCTGCTTGTGTTTCCTCTTACGAGCTTCTGTTATTGGTGGAAAAGTTCGATGGCGAGTGAAACTACAACCCTAAAAATCTGTATCACAAAGTAAACGGAAAGCTGTGAGCACAGTTATCACGAATACCCAGTGTGATTCCTGTTAATAAAGGGTGACTCGGCAAAATTCAGGACGAAATATTTGGTTTAATAGTTTATAAATTTACATGGAAACAACAAAATTCCAGCTCTCCAGACACTTCTCTTGATCCGTCCAGTTTTCAGTCCTGAGATTTTGTTTTTCCCCTCTTGGGATCCAAACTCCCGCTGTTTACGAACTTCTTTCTGTTGAAGCCAGTGAAGTTCCACGAGTCATACTCCTGTCTGCCATCCGGAAGAAACTTGCAGAGATTGCCACTTGAAACGTGCGGCTCCTTTTCAAGTTTAACTTCCATATGACGCTTCAGATACTTCGTTTAACCAGAATTCATTTTGGGTAGCAAAAGAAGTGCTAATGTCTAGGGGTGTTGATCAGGATCGATACATCAAACATTTGAGCAAAAATTGAATCGAATCGACTCGATGTTTATCTCCATTTTTACCTTCCGCTTTTATTTTGAAAGTCCCCACACATTCTCGGTTATGACAGTTTCGAGTCACAACACCGCTAGCAAAGATAGCAAATAATGGCTAGCAGCTGAGAGAGAGATAACGAAGACATTCACTCGCTTCTCTGGAGTAAATCAGCGGTATGGGAGTTTTTCAGAATCCAGAGAAAAGATGGATCAGAAGACGGAGCACATGAAATATGTAAACAAAGCCGTGGTGAGATAACGTATGAAGGAAACAGGACAAATGAGTGGCTGTTTACATCAAACTGTTTGTGTTTTAGGGGTAGGTGAACAGTAAAGCACATAAGAAGAACCATGTGGATCTAACATGGTATAACACAAATGTTCCTTGTAATGTTAGTACTCCAGGGGTTACTGGGGGCCCTTAATGATGGATGCTGAAAAAAATCCCATGCATTTAAAACTGAAAACTGCAGCACTTTAAAGTTAAACACAAGCATTTGTTCACTTTGTTAAATCACTTAGTTTTTTTCATGTAAATACCCAAAACATTTAGCAAAAAAAGCCTCAAAACATCAATATATTTTTTTTCCTTCATGTGAAAAGTGACAAAATGTGGTAAATGGATTCACAATATCATCTGATATCGATCGCAGGCCTCTAAATGGAACCGAATCAAAATGGTATCATGGAAGACTTTGTGAATTCGGCGAATATTGAATCATTGTTCTAAGAATAGATATATTATCATGTTAAAACTGGTGATTTACACCCCTAATAATGTCATAAACAAACACTTCTATATGGAATGAAGAAATTGAGAGAAGAAAATTTACATTTAAATCTATTATGTAATAAATAATAAAATATCTCATCCTTAATTTTGCAGGTCACCCTTTATTATAAGGAATGAGTTGTGATTTTCAAATCATTGACTGTTTGAGTCATCGTTCCATAATAAACACATCAAATACTACATGTGACTATTATGTCACCTTAAATTAGTCATCAAAAAAAAAAAAACTTCTGTAATAACATTAAAACATTCAAACTATACCTTGAGAAAGGATCAGAGCCTTTTGTTGGTAAAACTGGTGCAGCACTACTAAGACTTTTGAGATGCAAAAGATTAATGGGAGGAACTTTTACAAAAGTGTACATAAAATTTGAATGTATAGATCATATTCAGTCATATATAACATTTAATTCACCTTCAACAACTGTCATTACATTTTTTCGCCATTTTATTTTATTCCATTTTATTTGTTTGCTCTTTTAATTAATTTTTGGTATTTTTTTTTAATATGTTTTGCTGACCTTTTCTATGTGAAGCACTTTGAATTGCCTTGTTGCTGAAATGTGCTATATAAATAAACTTTCCTTGTCTAAATGGATCTAAATGTCTGCAGGGGGGAACTATTAAAATAACTGCGGAATAGTTAGCACCTACTATCAAAATGTGTTTTAGCTTAAAATGCCCAAACCTAATTGATATCATGTGTCAAGTGCTGCTCTTTCACCATATTACATCATCTAAACACCTTTATTACCTTTATTTTTGTATTGGGCGCACACCACGACTGCTAGCCAATAATTAGTTTATTGAACATAAACTCTAATGTAAAATCACTTCTGCACTGCATCTTGGGACTGGATGATTTGACTGACAGGTAAGTGTGATGTAGCTTCTTGCTAAGCAGCCAGGCTATTAGCATCAATGCCACCTCTTTGCTTGTTTCTCAATTAGCCAGAAGTTACCTTTAGCTCTCACTGCAGACATGGTGTTCATGGGTGTTCATGGGTGTTGTGCATCTTTGGGCTTCATGACGCTTCTTTAAAAACCGCCAACCCGTTTTCATAAGGAGACTCTGTGCCAGCACTGTAACACAGATCTGCTGTCATCCCACTTCTGTACAGTCATATTGATCTCGCAGCGGCTTATAATTGGTGTCCAAGCGTGCGATCTTACACTGTGTTGGAGTGTTGTAGAAGCACGAGAGCTAAACACAGTGTGAGCTTCACACACATACACACACAAGCACACACAGTGCTGTTCAGCCCTGCTTGCTCTGAGACGCTCTTACTGAAGGCGAGACGTTTCAGTTACGTGAACACCGAGCCTGGAACTTTTACATTGGGGCACGGTTTACTTACCCATTATTGATTCTTAAACTAAACTATGAGTTTGGGCTTTTTTTCCTGTATGAAGTGAGGAACATAAGAGCTGGTGGGGATTAGATAACTCATAGAGAATCAGAAACTCATTATCAGGCATCCTTCTATTTCTTTTATTTTTTCCCCCCATGTTTTGCATTTGTCCTTTAACTTCTTTTTGTTTTTCTCCACTTTTCGTGCTTTCATGCCTTGAGTTTTTCTGATTTCAGTGCATATGATGGATGCACATGTGTTGTCAGGTGTGTCCTGTATGATTAATGCGTTCGTTGATATACTGTTGGTATGTGACGGAGGTTCAGAGACATAAACAAAGACATAACAAGAAGAAAAAATGAAATCAAAACTCTCATTCTTTGAGGAAATTCACCTCAGGGTGCTTCAGCTTAGGTGACTGTGATGATATTCAAAAACAGGAATGAGTATTTTTATCCGTGCTGAAGATATTCATTGTGCTCACCGTCTTATGGCCCATTTTTATTTTTATTTTCCTTACACACACACAAGCTGGCCTTTTTTTGGATTGTGAGCTGCAAGAGGCATCTCACAAACAGGCAGAGGTATAAAGTGGTGAGAGTGGGAGGATGAGAGAGAACATTGTCTTCTCTTTTCCAGCTTAGGGACAGAGCAGAACAGGTTGTGTGAGGATACTTGCTATCCTTAACAGCGTCTCACACACTGCCTCAGGGCCACCTCTGCCTCTCTGATGCGGCTGAGAGTTGTGTTGTGAAGAGGAGTTGGAATATGAGCAACACATTCCTCAGTGTCAGGTGGCATTCCTGGTGCACTGCAATTACAAGAGGAACACTTTTACTTTGTCATGTTTAAACAAATTCAGTCTAACAGCTGAGATTAATGTCTTAAGAATGATTTTCTGTAATAGATTGGAATCACCATCTTCTTGTTATACAATTATGACTCATTTAACCTGCTAAGTGGATTAAGTGTGCCACCAAAGTAGATCGGGATGCATGAAGGAGGTTTGCTGTCTAAGATACTGCTCTTTGTAAGATGTGGTGTAACGGTAGAAACTGTGACTTTTCGTCCATGATTTTTTTTTCAATATATTTTAAAGACTATTTATTACATTAATTATTCAAGTTTGTGATACTTGTTTTATTTATGAGCAGTTGGAATTTTAATTTAATTTTATTTATTTTTTTTAATTTTATTTAATTTTGTTTTATTTTATTTATTTTATTTAATATATTTTATTTTATTTTTTAAAATTTATTTTATTTTATTTTATTTTATTTTATTTCCAGGAGAAAAGATAGCAGTAGTGAACAAAGTTTCCGACCTACATAAAAACAATTATACAACATAATACAAGATAGTCTGTTACATACACACAAGATTTTAAACAGCAGCTTTTTATTTTTCGGCCAGCCTCCAAGTCTTTAAACTTTCTCTTAAAAGTATCCAGTCAGATTAGTTTATTGAGTTTCAACTCTTTTTGTAAATCATTCAGAGCGGCAGCACACTGTGAATTTAACGTCTTTTTTCCCCAGTTCAGTTTGGACCTTTGGGACGGATGGCAAATAAAGATCCTGGGAACAAAGACTTTAAGTTCTTCTGAATGATGTAGGTCTGAGGGGAGGGGGGTAGAAGGCCAAGAATAACCCTGTAGACAAGACTGTTCCAGCATTTCAGTCTACGTGTAAACAGTGACTGTCCCACATGTTCATACAACAAACAGTGACGAGTGAGACGTTTAAAGTTAGTTATTTGAGTTGTGAAAGAAGTCTGTGAATAATTAGAAGAAACGAGACAAATCTAAACCTCAGACTGAGAAAAACAATATTCTGAAGAGGAGAAGAAGCCAAAAAGAAAGTGAGGAGTCAAAGTGTCTGTCGTTCATATTTATTTCAGTTTACAGACAGACCTTGACCGCATGTTTTTCTCTGTGAATGAGAAACGACTTGGTTTATTGTCGCGCTCATGGGTCTCAGTGACTGCTAAGGTGAGCACAAAGTCATCATGGCCAAAGTAAATGGCTGAAGTAAATGGACAAAGCTTGGAACCAAATGTAATTATGCCTTGAAACATCTCCAAATGTTGATGTCATCTGAAATGACATCACCCCGGTAGGCCGCCATCTTTGCTCGCCTCTTTGTCCATGATGTTATCCATCACCGGGTCTCTCTGTCTGGCGTCGTCAATTACCCAGAGGAAAATAACATTAGAGGCCTGAATGGGACACGGAGCCGTGGCAGGCCTGACATGGCTGTGTTATATGATTACACAACCTGTTGGCTGTCCGCCTGTCAAGTGTCTCCCCGGCCCTGATGAATGGCTGTAATATGCCTCGCATCACAACACGCCACGCCACACACTCATTAATGGCTCCTCATAATGCACGGGACGTAGTCCCGATGCCGTGGCAGGAATTCACAGAGAGGGGGAGGAGAAGGTGGTAGTTGTAGCGCAGGAGTGAGAGCGAGAGTGAGAAATGGCGTTCATGAATACTCCAACCTTGTTTCCGTGTCGCCATTGAAGGCAGTAAACAAAAGGAACATGGAGCCCTCATTTAAATAATTTCACAATTACTCCATGTGTGGCAAGACGCCAGCGACACAGGCACACGTAACTCTGCACAAATGAATGAGGGATGATGGAAACACGCTAACAAAAAGCCAAGAAAGGACAAAAAAAAACTTAGAATAATTATCTTTAAAGTGTGACACACATGTTCCTCTATCAGATACATTCCTGTCCATCTGTAACCTATTTGCATAGATTATCAGAAACGCAGCATGCATGCACGCCAGTGTGTGAGGACATTACAATAGAGTTGCTGGAAGAAGGAAGATTGAATCAGTCGGATGCCGTGTGAAGCTTAGCTGATTGCGCTTTCTTTCAGAGAAGTAGGAGACGCGCTACCCAAGATCCTCAGAAACTACTTGACTCTCAGCTTAAACAAACAGATCTGATTCTCACAGAGACACTGCTGCAGGAGAGGGTTCGAATAAAACAGTCCTGAATGAGCTATTTCTCTAGAGGAAAGAGTGTACCAGTTGCTGTGTTGCAACAAAGCATTTTTTTACAAAGTGTACCAGCCAAAGAGAGGTTATCTAAAGCCTACATGACCCTCAGCCACATTACATGCTGGTATTTATGGCCCTGTCAGACTTTTAGTGTGCAATGCCTACTGGGAAACGTCAGCCGCATTGCGGGAGCCCCATTGATAAGCACATTCTTTCTCTGGATTTGACATGTTTGTGCTCAGTGCTCTGTGCCTTAGCTTTTTCATGTCCTGTATTTTTTTTAAGGTTGTGTTTTTATAGAAAGAGACACAGATGTTCAGAGATTTCCAATTTCACCTCGCTCAGATGTGCAAGGCACGATGCCGTGGAGGAAAGTCGTGAGCTGTGAGCTGCACCTGCCGTTGTGTGTTCGCGTCTGCGAGAGAGGAAGAGACAGAGGAAGACAGTGTGTCTGTATGTTGTCTGTGGAAGTGGATGTGTCTCTCTCTCTCTTTCTCTCTCTGTCTCTCTCGCACAGCTTGAGTTTCTCAGTTTGAAATGCAACACCTGCAGATGTGTCTTGTAAACTGCTGCCTCCAGCCTCGTCCCCATTCAGGGGGGACCATTGAAACAATGCAATTAAAGTAGCTCTCTGTGTGGGGCGAGGAGTTTGAGTGTGGGTTAAGCTCCAAAGATGATCTATTATTACAACCTGAATCATTATACTAGCTCTTAAATTAGATGCGTGTATTACCAACTTTTCTTATAAGTACCAGCTGTCAGCCTGACATTTAAACATCGCTGTTGTATTTCTCTCTCATGATTTTGCAGGTTAAATAATTTAAATCACCCAGCGAGTAAAAGAAATTTTGCACCTTAGCTCACAGCCTCCTAAATCACGTCAAAGAGCAGAAGAAAATTACTTTTTTGGTTTTTTTTTGTATGCTTATTCAATATTTTAATCAGTACAAATGACCAGAAATGCTTCTTGCAGTGGAAAGCAGAGTTCTGTGCACAGTTTGGCTGTAGGTAAACACATTGAGAACATCCCCTCAGCCCCGCTTGACATACCATGAAGAAAAGTGTTTAAAAAACACAGATTTCTCAACTCAATTTGGGTTTCTCTTCTGTTAAACCAGTTTTAAACACTGGGTCCATTACTATTAAGCCTAGCAGCCTTGCCCCCTCACGTGGTCCTTGTCAAATGTAAAATGTCCGCGTCGTGCACCTCAGATAATTTCTAACACAAATTTCTGACAATAAAGGAGCTCCTCTTGTCCAAAGTACAAAAACTACTGGCATTTGTATAATTCACCACTCAGAGATCACAGTGATAACCATGTGATGAACAATTCCTGGCATGAAATTGCGGCCAACTTTGCCAGAGAAGAGGAATTGTTGTAAACAATGTAAAGATCTTCTTCTTCTCTGGTTTGTTACTGTGGTAGATGTGCATTTACGACGGATGCCGTGCAGAGTGTGAAAAAGCATAAAAACCACGCGTGTTCTCTTGTGCTCATCTTTGTGCAGAAAGCACAATCAGCTCTTTAGAGCACGACCAATTCATTGGGCTGGTTTTGGCGTATCACGGATTAATCAACATCAGTCAATAAGTCACGGATGTGCTAACTTTTTTTCTCTGTGTGGAGATTCTGTTGCTCAGTCGCCATTCATTTAAAATAAATGTTTTTGATTTCCCCAGTGGGTTTGGGATCCAGAGAATTTATAAATTGTTTAAATTATCTTTGTGAGATAAAGATTTATGCAACTGTTTATTTACATACCCACCATTATCTAATATAAGACTATTATCTTATTTGCTGCCAGCCATTTTAACCGATCTTTCTGTGTCCTTGACTGTCAACTTCGAAACTACCAAAAGAAAGAGTAGACTCTCTTCTTTCATCTCTCTTCCTGTTTGTTTGTTTTTTTCTTATCAAAAAAATGTTGAAAGCGTACTTTTTTAGATAGCGCTCATCTCTGAAGCTCCATCCTTTGATCTTCTCCATGGTCTTATTTGTTTCCAACGATCGCGGCACTCTCGCTTTCCGAACACCCGCAATACATTCTCTGTGTGGGCTGCCTGACACCAACCCCACCTGTTGAAATGCATAGTTGACAGTCTATAGATGCAGTAAAAGGTTGTAATCAAATTGAGTCGATAAAGTTATACAGCTTTAAAGTTGTGTAAGTTGCATCTTTGTGAAACAAGTCAGTTGAAAGTGTAACTAATTAAAGTTCCTTATTTTAATTTAGTTGTGTTCTGCTTCTTTGTCCTGAATCATATTTTGGGCATTATAAGAGTTTATGATCATGTACAGTATATACCCTGTGTATATCATTTTTTTTCTTTTTTTTTAGCCCCGAATGTCAGTATCAGCCCCAAAAATCCCATATTGGTTGGGCTGGAATTACTTTTGAAAGAAAAACACTGCTTGATTTATAAAGTTTACAGCCTTCCTTGCTGGCACTCTTTCCTTCTGCTATGTTTTGGAGACAGATACTCAGCTCAGACCAAACAAAAAGTTTGACCAACAAAAAATGAGTCAACCTGGGGTCTTTTTGACCTGATTATCTAATAGTTTGAAGACAATCACATCGCAGGACAGAGGACAGTTCTGCGCTAACCGCAACATTAGCAGTTCTCTCATAATCCTGTCAGTTTAGTAAAATATAGAGGTCAGAGGTCACTGACAACCTGTTGACAACCTGCAGATTTATGCAGCATCGCACACACACACACACACTCACAGCCATGGAAATACACAGGCAGCCACAGCCCACTTTTTGGCACAGAGCTCTGGAGCAGTGGTTTCTTGTTGCTGCTGATCTTTGAGTCCTTCCAACTCCAGATACCAGAGCCTGAGTTATTCTCCGCTCCGCTCCCTGACCCTCCTAATTGAGAACGGCTGTGTGCAAGAAGGAAAGAGCTAAGCAGACAAAGTGAGCGGGAACATACAAGGAAGAAAAGAAGAAAGAAAGAGAGCGATAGAAAGGCAGAGTTTGACTTGTGCTGATCAAGTGGAGGATGGATGTGTGCGCAACAGTCGCCCTCATGGAAGCCAAACTTCCTTCCTCCACCTCCTTCCCTCTGGCCCAGAGCCAAACAGAGCTAAGCACAATGTAGCTTTTTCAATATAGTATCTGATAGCTGTTGGAAAGAAGAAAAATGAAGGTTCAGAGGGGAGAGAGAGAGAGAGAGAGAGAGAGAGCCTCACATGAAGGTAAATCAAAGCAGAGGGTTTGGAAGAAGAGCGGTAAGCTCAGTGACAGCTGCATGCATGTCGTAGTGGGTGACGGTCTGTCCGTCTGTCAGAGTAGATATTTCTGTCTGTTTAGTGCTGCCTTACTGGCTGCCAGAAACACTCCTCATGTCATCGCTGGGTGCCTGCTGTCACAGGCTAAAAAGGAGAGAGGGAGCGGAGTGTGTGTGGTTGCATGGGTGTGTGTGTGAGGGAGAGTGACAGAGAGAGTAACTCGAGCAGCTGTCTTGAAAGCTCCTCCACTCTGTCAGTGCATCTTGAATCTGTTTTTCCCCATGGTGCCTCCTCGGTAAGACAGTCTTTTAGTCAGTTGCTTGGACAGAAGTCCGACCTTTCTGCTGTTAAAGACACACTTTTGGGAAATAAGCATGTTGCACAGCTTGTGTTAAATGGTGGGATCAAAAACTATGTGAATTAATACACATATATGTCCGGAATGTGCCAGCGTTTTACGCTTTAAATCAACCTTGATATCAAACATTGACTGACACTTCTATTGCACTTACATTGACCCAAATGCTTCTTCCTGTACCACATAGATCCAGTAATGAGCATCCCCGTTATTATGCATTTATACATTTTACAGATCAAATATTGTCTGGCTTTAACTTCTGAGGTAAACCTGGAGGGGAAATCCCAGAATGAGACCGCAGGCTGCTCTGAACAGCTCATTCAAAAAGTCACATGAGAGTTTGGCAAGAGTTACACAAGATTTGCTCAAACTGTGACATCATCAAATTCCTTAGAGAGCTCAATAAATGTCACACCTATCAAACAGAAACATCCTGATTTGTTTTTTGTCGTTGGTCTTTTTTTTTTTTTTCATCCCTGTTCAAACTTTCTGGGTCAGATTTGGGGCCGAAAACATTTGGCCACATTTTGTTATCTATCATTTTAAATAGAAAAACATGACTTTGTAGCATTGGCAACAGTGGAGGAGGCTTCCAGAGTGCTTGAGTGAGCTGAGAAAGGCTTTTTGAAGCTGATAATGAAGTAAAGCTACGACAAAACTATCATGTTCATCATCATAAAGACGCGCACGCATTTTGGCAGCGGAAGCGGCAATCAGCTATAATCATTTAGAAGAGTTATTATTAAACACTAACTTAAAACTCTAAGCAGCATAAAAATGTCTGCTTGTTCTGCGGTCGGCTGTAAGAAACGATGCGTTACCATGGAGTCAACTTCTATTGAATTCTGACTGTTACAAAGCAACCGGTGTTTTGGAGTAAAGAATGACCGTGCTAACTGGTGACTCTAAGCTGAATGAGTCACTAATAGTCAGCTGAGAGTCACCAGTTACCAAGGTCACACTTTACACTGAAACACCAGCGACGTTTGCAGCTGTGTTATTAAATGTCTTCTTAATCCAACTTCAGTTAATCAGGTTTGAGCACAAATAATCAATATTAACTGATGAATACTGATGAACTAAAACAGTTTATGCTTTTTGTATTTAATCAAAAATTTGGTTTCTGGCCGAGGTTATGATCAAATATGGACTCATTATGAAAAGTAAATAATAAGTGAACCTATAAATTATGATTAACAGAAACAGATTTCATGTTCAATATGAAACTAGGGTATATTAGTAATTTTGAAATACAAAACCAGTAATATTCTGATGGATTTGGTGCAGTTTTCTGTCTAGACGTAGTTTTCTGGATCCTTTATTATGACCCAGGTCTATTGTCTGTGAGTTATTCCGGTTTATTGGCACAACCTCATGTCTTTATATTTCACTGTCTGGTAAGTGTCAATGGATATTAGAGTCACAAGCACTGAGTCACTTATGTGTTTAACTCATCTCTGTAGTACACGCTGGATTTCTCCATTTCAAACGTCTGTCCACCTGTTGATGTTTTTCATCCACTCCACTGATTGATTTCTCACGAACATGGTCGTTTACTAACCTTCAAATCAGTGTTATTTAGGTAAAAAAATGTGTTATGGTGTGTCACTTGAACAACCAGTGTACTCTGCAGCACTTCTGTTGCCAAAACGCGCGAGCAGCCATAACAAACAGTGAAGGGGTCTATAGTCACCATACGACGGCAAGGTTCAGTTGCTGAGGTGGACTTTCAGCCTGATAGCAAACAGCCACGACCCACCCACCTGTTAGACAACACAGCTGTGTCCCTGATTATGCAAACTCATGTGCAACTTTTATTATTTATATTAACCATTTATTATTGATTTAATGAGTAGACACTTTATTGGATGGTTTTCAGAACTTAAGCATTGATTCACGCAGGAGCTTTAAGCTTAATTGAGTTTTCTTTCCACATTTTGGTTCAGCCTGCATGTTTTATTGACACTATCATACGCTGTGTGTGTGTGTGCCGATCTTTTGCAATGAATTGTCGAGTTTAGAATTCTATTTCAGGAAAACCAAACCAATTTTTGTGCATGTGTTCTGTGAAGATAAGTGCCGTGTTTTCCCAAATAGTTGTTCTCATGCTGCGTGCCCAGAGCGTCAGAATTGATCACTGGTGATCATCTCAAAAACTTGTAGCAGCTGTAATGAAAAAGACAAGTGTTAGGAGGCTGAGCCTGTCAGTTTTGTGTAGGAGGAACACTTTACATGAAATATTAAATAAAGATAGTGTTCGGTCTGAAACCCTCCTGGGCAAAATGACTGTGAGTGTAGGAGGCACATGGAGAAGTGCAGAGCTTTAGATTCCTCTGTGCACTGGTGGCTCCAAAAATTAACCTGCCCAGGCGGCTTTATAGAAAACATTCAGTGTTTTTCAGTTTGTGGATTTGTTGGAAAAAAAAAAGGAGTTCTTATTTTGGATCCTTGTCACAACGGCTGCGTTTGTTTAACATATTAAACTAGCGTGAAACATATGAGTGATTTCACCGTCTGCACTCTCAGCACATAAACAATGCACCAATCTCCTTAAAACATCTTTCAACCCTGGCTTTTTGTTTCTTACTAATACGCTGTATTTCTGCCTTTAAGTGCCGGCCATTGACTGTTTGATTGCAATCATCTGTTGTGCAGTGCTGTCGTCTGATTATAAACACGTGCTTTTCACCAAACGAGATGGCCATCGAGTGAGGTAATGGAATTGTGCAAAAGATATTTAAGAGCGTTAGTAAGGTAGAAGACTGTGCACTGGCTCGCTGGTTATCACGAAGGTTTGTGCAAAAAGATGCAGCTTCTTTTTCTTCAGCGTTAAGTTTGCACGGTCTTTAGGTCCCTGTCAAGTGTCAAGATAGACGTGGTTGAGATGTCACTGCAGATATCTCTGCGCCTGTATTTTGGACTTTTAACAAAACATTGTTTTGATGATTCAATGGCTCTAGGATGCAGGGTCACCTAGTTCTCCAAATGTAATGCCCAGGCTGGAAAACCCCTTTGATTTTTAGCCACGATGCAAACTTTCACAGAGACCTTACTTATAATTTTGTGGCAGCCGTGACACCGTGGGTCCAACTTTAGCTTCTGTCCCCGGCGTTAGCTTCCTGACAGCCCTGTAACCACACACCAGTGTTTATGTTCTTAAGGTTAACACGGTTATCTCCATGCGTAACCTGAGCCCTCCACCTACATGGGCACTTGGCACACATATATATGTGTGTGTTTGCGTGTGTAAAGTGTGTGATCTTGCAGCTGCAGGACCCGTCTCTTTCTCCCCCCCAGCGTCTCTCTCCAGAAAGAGCTGCAGGGACTTGCCAGTATTTTCATTCCCTCTGGAGGCATTTCCGCACGCTAACAAAGCCCGGCCTGCGTGATGAAACGGGGAGGAAGCAGCTTTTGTGGAGGGAGCAGCCAGTTTTTTGGTGTGTGTTTTGTGTGTGTGTGTCTGTCTGTGGGTGTGTATGCGTGCTGACCCTGTCTAACAGTTTGTTACATGCAGATTTACTTTTGAGCTTGTAATTCAGGCTGCTCCGGGCTCTTGTTTGTTCACAAGCTTGCTGTAGCACGAGAACAAACCTACTCTGAGTCCCATTCAGAGGACAGAGTTACCTCCCGTTTGCCTCTGATTAACTACTTTATTACTTAGCTTGCAGTTGGATTGGTTAACGTTTCTTACAGAGCTTGTTAACCACTTACCTTTCTGTGAAACCAACGCCAAGTAAAAACGTGTGCTGAAGCGGAGGTCAGTGACTGAAACCACCCATAAATAGCAGAAAATTAATGATTGTAGATCTCGCATAAAACACTCCTTAAGCTCATGTCTGAAATGGATAAAACAATGATTTAAATCAAAAACATTTCTGCTCTTTTTTTTAGTACAGTGTCTGGGTATTAATATTTCTCTTTGCTGTTTGAAGCCCTTTGTTAAGTCACTGGTTTCCAGAAATAACTGAGGTGAAAGCTCACACGAAACATCACTCTTGCTGTCTCACTTGAGGTCATGACACAGCTACCAAAATCACATTCAAAAAAAAAAATAAAGGAAGCAAAAAAGGAGAAAAAAGCAAAGCAAGATCCAGCAATCACTAAAACTGAGTGTTTTTTTTTTTTTTTTCTCTGGGGTTGCCGACAGAGTCAGCGTGCTGTGGGCCCTGTGACACACGCTCATGCCCATAAACAGGGATTTGGTCCTCTGGAGAAAATAACCTTGATAATTACTGGGTGCATTTGGACCTGCCCACAGCAGAAGGAGGAGGAGGAGGAGGAGGAGGAGATGGGTGGACTGAGAAGGGAGAGAGAGAGAGAGAGGGAGAAAGAGAGAGCCACATCCGCTGGTGCATTCCTCCATGCTGTGTCATACCGGTGCTGAGTTTCCCCTCAATTTGCACTGAGATTTCCACAAAGCGGAGGGTGCAAAGGTTTACTGACGCAATGCTCCGGGCTGTGGACAGTGACATTTAAAGTTTAACAAGGCAACAAGCTGCACATTCATGGACTCCCTACGGTAACAAAAAAAAAAAAAAAAAAAAACAGACAACAAAAAGTGTTTGAAGAGTCAAATGAGGAGCTCTACAACAATGAGACACTCCGCCTGGTGACCTAACCCTCGTTGTGCTCATAGAGTTCACTTCTCCTCCTCTCTTTCTGCCTTCCTCCCCGGTCACATGGTCTCCCTGGTCTGGCTGAATTGGCATCATGACAGCAGCCAGAGCCGAATGTCTGTGGTTGGCTGGCCGCCCGTCTGCTCGCCTGTCATTCAGCTGGTTAAAGAGGCCTTGTTGAACCGCTGCACTGTGCCCGGCTACTACGGGGCCATTCATGCCTGCAACGGCAGAAAACAGCCAAGTCCTGTCAGCAGCGCCAGCTAGCACATACCAATTTACTACTGGAAAATGACAAGGGCATTTTGCTTGGTAAGCACAGACAGTTTCCCCCCTGCCGAGCAACCTCGTAACCCTTTTCTTTCTTTCTTTTTTTTTCAAAGTTTGGATTACATTTCACAGAACGAGAGGCTTCTGTCTGACAGAGCATCTCTAGACAAACAGTGTTCAAGTCTCAAATATGTTCTCCGTCTCTGTTGCATGTACGCCGCCTACATGGAGTGTAAAGTGAACTAGACTGATCCGTTCCCAAAGGAGCCGAACAACAACAGCGCGAAACGACAAAACAAATCCTTTGTGCCGGAAATTTCAAACAGAAGACTTAAAAAATACAGTTTGTCACTCTGAGGGAGTTTTTTTTTTTTTTCCTCCGCTGTCTCTTCTTTGCGCGACAGTTTTTCTTTGTGCCTTTGGCTAATGGCAGCTCTCCTTGTCACAGATGACCTGCGCCTTTTTTTTCCTTTTTTTTTTTTTTTTTTTACAACCGTCCTTTTCTCAGTCCCAGAGTGACACACAGAGTGAGGACATGCATGAGAGCCATTACTTCATCCAGAGTCTCCCTCCTCTCTCCATACAGTCATTCCACTCTTATCATCCTCGTCTCCTCCACACTCTCTCTCACTCTTTCTCTCTCGTCTTTTTTTTTTTGTGACTGTAGTCCTAACATCTTCCTGCTATGATTAGCAATAGTGTGTTTTCCCCAGCCAGTGTAATGTCTAGAGCCTCCTGTGTCCTTGGAAAGCCGCCTAATAAGCTCAGACACACACTGCTGTCTCTAGCGCTCTGCGGGCCTATTCTCCAGTGTCACCCAGCACACACTGAGGTAAACAAAGACTGCCACACACACACACAAACTATCCAAGTGGTGTGCTAATAGACCAGCACAGCAGCCCACTGAGGACAGCGTCGACGGTAGCTTACTAACGCTGACCTTCCATGTGCCAATCACAACAAATCTGCTCCCAGATTTGAATATGAGGAGGAGAAGAGTGTAAATTGAAAGCAGAAATCCCCCCGGTGTGAGACAAGATGAGCCTCTGAATAAATTATTCAGATGGCAGCCCCTTTTTCCTGCATGATTCTTGCCTTCTGCTACGTTTAATGGCATCTGTGACGACGCCCATTGGAGATTAATCCAGATGTAAGACATTTGTGTGTGTTTCTGTCTCTCCCTGTCGTGTGTGTATGTGTGTGTGTGTGGCCCGCTCACCCCACTTCTTGCGCATCCCGTTGTGTCGTATGATGGAGAAACAAAGCCTCAACGGGGGAATTTATTTCGCCTCCGCAGAGGGCTGTAAATAAACAAGTAGTGAATCAATGCCTCCATTTGTTTTTCTCTGATAATTCTGCCTGTGTCGCGAGGCGGAGTGACAGTGTGTGTGTGTGTGTGTGTGTGTGTGTGTGTGTGTGCGTTTGCGGGTGTGTTAGCCGGCGTAGCTCTCAGCAGCCATATTTCCTCTCTGTGAGAATGAGGAAACACGCCACCTCGGCCTCATGTTTCATTTCCAGGGATCAGCAAATTACTGTGTGCTTTTTAAATCACTCATTGCAACTCATTTAGTGCCATGATGGAGCATTTGTAAGAGTGGGAAATAATACCGGCATTAGATGTAGTGCTTTGGAACTGCTCAGTCGACTAAAGACTTAGAAATAGAAACTACAAGCTGCAGCTGAACAGAAAAAAAAACACACTAGCAGGTCACGACGAGAACGCAGCTCACAATCTGTTGAATAGAAATAACCCGTATAAAGGAATATATAGCCTTTTCATGAGCTGCATATTAAAACAAGATAATCAGCAACAAGTTTCGTTAAAACTTTGTACTGAACTTAGTTTTTTTCTACAAAGAAAGTGGAGTCAGTATTTAGCATCGACCTGGAAGTGTCTCTGTTTGGAACAAAGATGGTGAAGTTTGGCAGGAGGAGTTTAACTGATTCTGAGGCAAAAATGTGTTTGTTTTTTGTCAAAGTAGAAAAAAAACTGCTCTCAAAGGACAAAAGAGTGAAAGAATGTAGAAATCTACTGGGATACAGGAGCAGATTTCATGCAGATGAAAATGAACACATCACCTCATCACTCTACATACTGGAAAAGTTGGCTTCTACAAAGTAAAGCAGATCTATATTCTGACAAAAACACACTTTGGCAAGAGCTACATCTTGACAACATTGGGTGATGGTGCTCATGGGAAGTGAAGTCTTCGTCTGAGATGACACTACCAATTACAACCAGAGGTGTCACCAGAATCGACACAAACTCAACCTTCCGCACAGTGACTTTAAAAGCAAAATTATGATACAACATTTACTCAGATTTCTGAACCCCAAACTTTTGAGGAGGAAAAACTTTCATACCAAAAGGGAAATTTATAAAGTCAGCTGTTTCACGTTTTTTTTTTTTTTTCCTAGAGAATCTTTTTCTTTCTTTGTTTTCCTCTCATTGCAGTGAACATTTTCTTGTTGTCTTGAACACAAGACTGTTTATTGGTTTTGGTTCAGGGGCAAACATCTCTGACTCAGATATTTTTCAGCCCCTGCAGTTAAATCTCCAAGTTTCACTGGAAAGAAATGAAAAAAAAAAAACATTTTTCTTCCGTTTCTGAGAAAGAAACCTCACTGTTTTATTATTTAATGGGTGAAGTGACCCTTTAAATCATGGGACTAAACTGCTATTTTTCCTGTAATTGCAGCTCCGTTGCCTCGGTAACAATTATGAGCAGAGCACAGGTGCTTTAAATATGAGGGGAGGTTCTTGTATTAGCTACAGTTCGATGACTAACAGCAGCAGTGAATAATGGTGTTAGCAAAGTGCACCACAGCTCTAAAGGTGTGTAAACCTTTATTAGAAGCTATTGTTAGGCTAATGCTGCTGTCGGTAATGCCAACATGAGAGCATCTAATGAGCTGATGCTTTATAATAATTTTCTTTTCCTCAAATACCCCCCTCTGTATCCCATATCCAAGTGTGAAATAACAATATCAGATCGTATTTAGTTAATTAAACTCATATGACTAATTTAATTTGACTTGAATACGGGGAAATGAATAAATCATGGGGGTGTATTTAGCTTGCTAGCGCCAATGTTAACAGTAATTAAATGTGGGGCAATCTGTAGCCTCTGAGTCTTCTTTACGCCTACTGCATGGGTGGAAAAAATCAAGTTAAATGGTTTTTTTTTAAACATTTGCACAGAATATTAATGAAAAGATGTGGGAGTTTCAAACACTGAAAGTAAAAGAGTTAAAGATGCAGTCCTGTAACGTAAGCTAGCTTATTAATCTTCCGTGAGCGACTGTCCCATTAGGAGATCTGCTCTTAGAGAAGAAGCCAGAAGCAGAGAAGAAGAAGCAGAGAAGAAGAAGAAGAAGAAATGCTCCTCCATGATTAGAGCCTGGAGAGTTCAAAGACAGCTGCTTCTGCAACCAAGAGTGGCGCAAAACACTCACGAGGAAGACGAGGAAATCAGCTCACATTTGTCATTTGAGTGTTTTATCTTTCATATTTGGCGGGGATTAGAGCCGCACATTCTCTCCGGCTCTGTCGGTCCTTGTTATGTGCTTCCAATCTGTCAGAAGCACGACAGGGCGCTTTATTACATCTCGATAAATGATGCCACCTAAGTCTTGTTTTCCTATCACTAAAAAGCAGATTGTGTTTTGTCACGCTCCCTGATGTGCGTTGCATTCTGTTTTGTCTCATTTTAGACTCGCTCTGTGATTGATGAGGATTAAGAAGCTGATTTTGCCTAATAGGGAACACAGGAGCGTCCTCATCCACTCTGGTAAGAATCCTCTTTCAGAGACTGTGTCTTCATCCAAACAGCTGATACGGCGATGCGCATATACTTTTGTAAACAAGATAAGAAGGCTGCAGGTTGGTTTTTTTTTTTTTTTTTTTTTGTTGCTTTTGTATTTTTCATAGCAGCCTCTTACACACAGGGATTTTGTCCCAGAACAGAAAGCACTGATGATCGCGCTGTAAGATGCCAGCATACTTTCAAAACCAAATTTTTGATCACAAGAAAAATAGAATCACACTGATCTTTCAGATTTTATCTTCAACCCAAATCCTCCATTAGAGAAAACAAAACAAACACCTTTTTGAAGAAAAGTATGAAGTCAAAGCCCCTCAGAACATCCAGAACTGATTGTTTTAACTGGTTGCGTAATGACTCACATGATTGCATGATCAAATTTTGTGGCTGCTACTTTTTCCTGTTTGCATTGAAGGCAGCTTGTTTTCGTCAGGTAACGGCGCAAAAAAAGAAAAAAAAAAAAGAACCCAAACAAGTTGTGACGCCAAGCCCTTTTGCACGTCATGTGCTGCTTTTCTTCTGCTGGTGTGGTTTATTTAGAAAAATCTCATTCAAAGGGTGTTTACAGGAGCACATTCTTGCACCATTACCTCAGCGGTGATGCCGTTTTGGCTCGGCTTCAAGCTGTCCCAAGGGTGTGAAACCTGAACAGCAGTGTTAGCAGTGTTGAACCAATGGTGTGTTACCATGTATGGTTATTGATCTACTTCTATCAGCACCAATATCAATCTTAAAGAGGGAGACAACTGCTAAACCAGGTCCTCCTGTTCTCTCCTGTTACTCTGCAGGATTGGGCTCCTTTTGCTACAGAAACAGTGGTGAACACTTGGTTAAATCTGCCTTTTGAGGAGCTGAACATTATGTTTTCTGTTATCCTTTGGACTGCATGAATATTAAGTGATCACTTAAACCCTGGCTGAGAAGAAACTCTCCATTTATTGTCATCACGGTGTCAGAAACCTTTGACTGACGTGATGGAAGACGTAATTGGGGTGAATGAGGATGTGAGGAAACATCAGACTAAAGGGCGCCGCATTACACCCGACACATTCACAAAAAGAAGATCTGTCCCTCCGCCTTTGTTTGGCGGGCTGTGCAAAATGTTGACAGCGTAGTTTGTACACATGTGAAACGGCATCAAAGCGCTGCAAGGTGAATAATTTTTGGTGGCATCTGCACATTCTGCAATATGCTAATGAGCAAAGCTGCAAAAGCCAGATTGCCAGGAGAGAGAGGGAGAGAAGAGAGGAGATGGAGAGAGAGGAGGGGAAGAAAGAGAGGGAGGGAAGGAGAGAGAAACAGACGGAGGCTGGTGTAAATTATGGATGCAACCTGCGATTTCCAAGAGGAAAAGAAAAGGCAGAAAGAAACCTCAAGTCATGCATATCAGATTACGCATTTACCACGTTTTCTTATCATGCTCCGTGAGCAAACTCGAACACAATCTGGCCTCTGTGTGTATTAGTGTGTGTGTGTGTGTGTGTGTTTGAAAGAGAGAGTGACAGAGAGCGAGCGCTTACACATTCATCCATGTCGTGTTGTGTGGAGCTGTGTTGTGCTGTCAGGCGTTCCTTAAAACTTGATCTGACGTTTGTGTCTGAAGCTGTGTTGACTTTCATTGTGTTCTGCGTCTCACTGTGTGTCTCATATATGGGAGTTCATACATTATATTTAATGCACGTGGGCGCAGCTGTAAATCTGTTTACTTAGAGGATATGTGAATGACTCTGCAGCTCTCATATGGCACACTTTTTGGATAAATATTTAGCTTTACTTGTTGTGATAACTCCAAGAATGCTGAGTTACCTGATTTCCCACCCTAAAAATACTCACTTCTCTCCCTCTCATAATGTGTTTTGCTTGCTCGAGCAGTTCTTGGTTAAGTAAAAGTGAGTATTCGTGTCCCACTACCATATCCCACCCTCGTGTGCCAGTCCCCTAACAGCCCGTGTGAATAATGGATCCATTCTTGAGTCGTGTCTGTGACTGGGGGCCTGTGCAGTGGTGTGGTTTCCCCACCAGAGTCGGAGGTGGAGGAGACAGGAGGGGGCTGCTCAGTCTGGAAATAGCTCAGCCTGAGCTGGGAGCACCTTAGGTGGGCCTCTGTGCCAGCCTCACCTTCCTTTAACACGCTAAAAGTATAACCCTGCTTTCTCCGGTTGAGCTGAAATAAAACTTGTCACCAATCAGCCGTGAGTCAAAGATTCCTGCACAGATAGGAGGAGAATTAGAAAGAAAATCTAAGAAATCTAAGAACTGGACCGCAGCCACGTCGCACTCATAGCGAGAAGTGTCTCCGAGCCGGGGAACAGAAAGTATGAAGCCACCCTGGAATTTGCCTGCATGTAAATGTGTGTTAATGTGCAAAGTAGGTCATTTATTTGGAGCAGGGACAGCCGTAGTGTGCCTCTCTGGAGCGATGTCAGAGCAGGGAATCGTTTCATAAGCAGACACATTGCTGGATTTGGTTGAACTGCGCCACGGATTAACATATGTCGTGGTTTTTTTTTTTTTGTTTATACGTCAAACCCAAACGCTAATATACCGAACAGGCGGAGGCTTGGAGGAGGATGGCGGGGGTGGCGCTGAAGGTGAAAATGGCTGTGGTCAATCCAGAGAGAGCATCAGTAACCACAACCACAGATAGCAGGCTAAAAATCAGACTAAATCAGATTACCAAACAAACAGCTAAGAGGATTAATGCTGCTCTCTCTCCCCTCCGCTTCTCTCTTTCTCTCTCTATCAGCCGGACAGTAAATCTGCAATCTATAAAATCCCTTCAGATGATTTTCTATTTTACTTTGAGCTCTGGTTTCGTGGCCACATGTCCAGAGTGAGGCTCTGTCTGCTCTCGGTGAACTCTGCCCTTTCTGTTCTGCCTGCAGGCCTTTGGAAATTGCTCCACTAAACAGGGTATCATATCGGCCTTTAAAAATATCTACACGAGGTACAACATGAATCTGCCCCCCCTCACCCCCCCACACACCATCGTGTACTGTAGTGCTGTTAAACCTCATAGTGTTATAATAACCTGCCACACTTGCTGTTAGGAATAAAGCTGTGTTGAGAGAAGCCTGTGGCTCTCTGGCTGTCACTTCTACAAGCAGAGCGGCGTTCACCGGCACACGGCTAATTAATAGGAATATATGGAGGAGAATAATTACACCTTGTCCCCAGCTTTCCCAGATCAAACGTGGCAGCCTTTATTTGAATTAATCTCAGGAGTGATTGGTAGTATACACCGAATCAGTCCCAGTACATTGAGTTCCTCCTGAAATAAAAGACGGTAGATTAATTTGGTTAATATTTCATAATGCTTACAAAAGCAGAGGGCATTCCAGGCTTTTCAGATTATTTCTTCTCAGCCAACAGTACACACCACAGCTGAGCTGAGCTGCTGCTGCTGCTGCTGCTGCTGCTGCTGCTGCCGCGTCCCCGCGCTGTGCGGCCACATCTCTGGAGCTCAATGCCAAGACAAGGCACTTGCTCTTTAAAGTGTTTGTCTCTGATAGTGTTGTTTGTGAAATGGGAGCATTCAGCGCCTTTTACCTCGAGCAGATCTGATTCAAAGGGTGCCGATTCACACGCAGCGTCCTATCGCTCTCTCTCGCGCTGATAACTGCTACCACATTTGTATTAATATCCTCTCTGGTTCTCTTTGATATCAGCTGAATCACACCTCGTCCAAACACAGACGTACAATACAGCACCGCTCCTGACAGCTTGACAAACTGACAATCCCGCTCTCAATCACTCCCCCTCCCTCCCTCCCTCTTTCCTGCTCTCCCAGATAGAGCCGTATATTGTAACCAACAAGACTGTAATCAGCGCTAACCTAATCAAATCATTGCTCCAACAAGCAGCCCTGGCTGCCGGGCTTCTAAAAAAAAAAATCTCAGATCAGGCAGCAGGCAAGCAGCGTGTACAGCAGTTTGTACTGTAAGCAGGCGCTGCTTGAAATGTCAGGAGAAGTGGGATTATATTTTCGAAAATGTCACTGACAGCATAATAGCCCAGAAGAAGAGCATCTCATGCTATGTTTGTATCTCGTGTCAGCAGGTGTGAAATGTGACTCTGTGGGGTAATAAAAGATACTGTGCAAGAATGTGAAAGTAAGCAGAATGCAGTTTTTGTTGACTGAAAGTGGCGCGTGATTGGCAGAGTGAGCAAACCATCGAATTAGTCATTAAAGTGTGTGTTTTTTAGATCTGCACAAACAAATGCACATCTCCAAACCAACTCATTATCAGCAGCAGGAAAGCTGCCTGGGCACTGTTACAACTTCTGTGTGTTTGTGTGTGTGTGTTCCAAGATTTGGTTAAGTGACTTGGCTCGCCCAATCACATCACCACAGAGGGTGCAGCCGCTCCGGCCTCTGTTTCATTTAGTGGCACCCACGCGCTTGACTCCCTGCCATGAAAACGCACAAGCACTCATTTTCTCTTTTCTCACAGCGCAACAGACATTTACACACACTCACGCGCACACAGCTGAATGAGAGAGTGATAGAGTCAGAGAATGAGGAAAGAATGAGAAGGTACCATTAAGCTCCTCCGACAGTTCTGCCAGCAGACATCAGGAGTGGAGTTCTTGGAAGAGCGGAGTGTTTGTATGTTTGTGTTGGAGAAGAAGGTAGAGGGTGTTTGACTAAAGCAGCAGAGTCGAACTTCTCTAACAAAATTAGTTCTCCTCTTTTTGAGTGTGCAAGAAAAACAGCGCATTGTTGGTAACGTGCTGCATTGTGCTTGTAACTGTTTATGTTGATTGTTTTTAAATGCTGGTTTTAAATAGTGTCTTGTGTTTGTGTTTCACTTAATGTGTATTTATTGCACCGTCATGCCAAAAATGTTTGCTGGATATGAAGTGCTATAGCATTCAGTGTTTCAAGTGTCCCCTTGAAAACTAGCCTATTGTTTACATTTTTTGCACAGAGTCAAATAGGACTATATTTTAAAAATGCGGAAACAGAGCAGCTTCAGCTGGTTTAGAAAAATGCAGCCAGTGCAAATAAAACTGCAGTCCCTTGAGTTTCTACTTGAGGATGTCTCAAAAAAAAAGAAAAAAAATCAAGAACTTTTCATTAAAGCTCATGTAAAAATAGTCCAAAAATTACGGCTTTAAATCTAAATTTTTAGTCCATCAGTTATCAAAACTAGAGATGGGTATTGATAACCGGTTTCTGCTAAGAATCAGTTACAAATGGTTCAATCCATCGACGTCACATCATAAGTCTTTTAAAACAATTCCCTTGTTGATTCTTTACATCACACCGGAGCGGTTGGACCTTGCGTCCATTATTCTGCCTCAGCTATCCTCACGATTCAGGATTTTCTGCTTGAAGTTTAACTGAAGAAGCTGTAAAACTGAACACACAAAGAAATGTAAATTTGTCTCTCACAAGAGTTTCCTGTTCAATACATTCAACATGTTACACATCTCCTAATGGACCAAAAATCAAAGAGAAAACACAGCGCTAGCTTGATGCTAACATGTATAGGAAATTGCATTGATATGCTAGCGATTAGCATACATCAAAAAAACTTTTGTTTTAAAATAGAATTTCAACTTTCATGACAGAAACATATCACAGTTACTCTTCGTAAACAATACTGAAAACTTTAAACGTCAAACTTCTAACGAATGTTTTCCAAACAGAAACATAAAAGAAAAGTTACATCCAGGCTCATGGCTGACTTCAGCAGAACTACGGCAACTCAAGGTTCCAAACAACTCAAAGCATTGCTGTAACCACTTCAAGACATGAAGACACTTATTTTATTTAACATCCTGAGATATCCAGATCCATTGACCAATTTCATTTTTATTTACTTAAACTCATTAAAATGATGTTGACACAGAAAACCTTGAAAGCCTACTTTTTGTACATGGAAAATTCACTGACCTCATTTCACTCAAAATCTGTCAAGTATAAATATTATTTGTTTTGCTTCATGTCAACAACCAGTAGCTGATCCTAAACCCAAACAGTATTAGAGACAGAAAAGCTCTGGTTGTTCTGCCAAATGAAGCCTCCTCCTCCTCTACTCTGTGTTCATGCTGTGAAACAAAAGGCTAGTTTGGCCAAATCAGGACTGACATCATTGGCAACAGCTGCAGGCGGCATGTACTGTGTGTTCCATGTGTGTTTACGTCTGTGTGTGCGTGTGTTTGTGTCTGTCAAGATGAGGTGACCTGATTGCTCAGCTGAGCAGCGAGGGAAGACCCAGCCACGTGTTGTCAGAATAGCACCAATGTAAAAACACAAGAGATGGACCACAATGCACCCTGGCTGGCAGCCCCTCCTTCTGAGGGGGGCCTTCATGTTTTGTGTGTCCCCATCTACACATGCCTGCCCATGCCACAGCAGATTTAGGAATGAAAAATGATCCACTGTTGGCTGTGCATTGCTGTAACAGCTCCCAGCTATAGAAGGGCAGATCAGACCAAATCCCATTTTAAAGGTCCTTGTCCTCATTTAAGTCAAAATGGAGCTTGTTATGAACGTAGGACGTTTTCAAAATAGACGTTGTCTCAGTGACATCACTCGCTGGATTTTAAAGAAACCCCAGATGGTGGAGGTAGAGCTAAGATGGGCTATTAGCAGCTTAGAAAACAGAAACAACACACCCATCTTTCAGCCAAATCAGCAGTGCTAAGTTCATAAGTATGGATAACTTCCAAGCTTAATATCATCAAAACAGGTGAGTTATGAAAAAAATATCTCCATCCGAGAATTTTTTCCCCATGCTGTTAACCTGTTTTTAGATTTGATGCACAAATAGACATTTTAACCTGAGCTCTAATTGGACTCTATGACTTTTGGACCCAGCCTCTTGTGGACATGCAGGGGTTTTTTTTGCTTCACTTTTCAACACAGGAAGTCCTCCTTGTCTGCAGCTGGACCTCATCTCCCCTAGTTGAGTCCAGATCTGTCTCCTGAAGCCTTTTGTTCCGTTTCATAAACAATGATGATTTTAATTAATGTTTATTTTCATGAGCACAAAAAGTGCCCAAACCTCAGACAATAACAATTAAAATACCAAATACAGCAGGAGTTAAAACTTTTAATTTAGTGTCAATTCATTCCAAAATTAGATGTTTATCGCAGTTGTAAACAACATGTTCTGCTTTCACTCTTGGACTTGGCAAATATAATTTTCTATACAAAGGTTCTCTTGTTAAAGTACCGCAAGTTTTTGATAAAAGCGGCTAAAAGAAATCAGCACAGCCACAAAGTTCTCCAAGTGAAAACAACCACAAAAGGTATCGTATTTCTAATTTTACTTAACTCAAAGAAAGCCAGCGCTAAAGCTTCTCTCTGTAAGAGGATACGTTCTGATTTTGTAAATGCCATGTATCAACCTGAGGACATTAGTCAGGTAAAGGAATGATAAATCAGATTAGCCAGATAACCACAGACTCTGTCCCAATTAAACATTTTCATGAGTCTCTGATGAGACCTCCTAAAATTTCTTTCCTACAGCCAAAGGATCTGACGTTTAAGTCTGATATTTTGAAGCCCCTGTGCTGTAACCCTGCTAACAACCAAAACTAAAGAAGATCTTTGCACTCCACAATAATTTCCCTGTCATACATACTTTGATTCTTTTATACGAGCAGGGAAAACCAAAGAACTCTTTACAGCTTGATGTGGGAGTTTTTTACTCGACCAGCTACAGAGGCTGACAGTCTGTAAAACAGGCAATGAAACATGTCTCCCTCTGCCTCAAGGAGCTGTTAACCCACTTAAATGAGCTGAATTTGTTTGGGTTTCAGTGGAGAGTTTTTGCTATTACACGACAGCAGAAATGATGTGTGAAGAGGGCCTTACAGTTTCAGAGCACCTGCAGAATTTGGATGCTTTTTAAACATCAGATATGGTCCAGTTTTTCAGACTGTGTTTGGCAGCTTTTACCCTGAGGAGATGTAACAGAGGAGAGCACGGAGCATAATGTGAGCAGCAGTTTGTTAGTGCCAGTAAAGGTGGGTGGCCTCATGATTCACTCCTTACAGCGTGCACACATGAAGTGCCTTTTCAACACACACATACAAACAGAAATTGGCCCCCCAACCCCCCTGGGGCCTCACCTCACCGCCCCTGTTGCAAACAGTGTGTTTGTGTGTGAGTCTTAATAACCTCACTATGACCATCCCACCCCTGCTGCTCTGCCTTATTACTCCCCTGTGCACCCTTTCTGTTTTGTCCAGAAGACGGATAAGAGATAGGACGGATTTCAGGCAGCACCTCGGGGGGGACTGGAGAGGGTAGGGGATCAGGATGGAACGAGGGCTGCAGGTTAGGAATTGCAAAAGTGACAAGAAGAGAGAGGAGGCAGAGAATAGAGTAGAAGGTGGGGGCCGGAGGTATTGACATGGTTCAGATGGATGAAGGATTAGTGGATCTACAATGAGCTCTGAGCTGCTGCTGCTTCCCCCTTTGACAGCAGCCTGTGGTGAAGCAGCTCCCCTTAATGAACTGTGAAAAAGAAAAGGATGTGCTTACATACGTGCGCTCACATGGACATGCCATTTATAATGTAGAAAGCTGCCTTCAGTCCACTTCAGTCTATTTGACTGCATCTTTAAGGAAACCTATGCAGTGCATAGAACGTGATTAACACAGAAACATAAAATCACATTCAGTCCGTGCAATCTCTTTTCTTTGTGTTCCATGTAAAATGCTGCATTACATATGAAATATATTCTTGCTGCAAGTTAACACCTACACAAATCCACCTACAGATGAACGTATGCATCCATGGGAACACAAAGAGTGAACTTTTCATGCTCGGAAAACATGTTAGTCTTCATGTCGGGCTCCACAGTCTTTACTGAACCCTCGGTTCATTCACAAAAATGCTTCAACACGTGGAGAAATGTGAGCACTTGCACACCTGTTCTGTTTCTTTAGTTACTCTCTCCACTCACACACACGTACGCTCGCCTGTTAAAGCAGATGCAGCACACAGTCATAGTGGTATCTGTTGCTCCCGTTGAGAAATGCCTGTTTAAAGGGAGAGCTGTTGGTGTGCGTAAGGATAATAACACGCAAGAGTCACTTGAGTTCAGGTTTGGTGTGTCACTGAAAAGCACCTTTGTGTGCCTGTTGGATTGTTTGTGTCACATGTGTACTTAAGTGTGTGTCTGTGTAGACAGAACAGGTGTTTCTGATTGTGTGCCTTGTGTGTCTCTGTACCCATTTCTGTGTGTTTTGAGCATGTGCCAAGGTCTGTGTGTGTGTGTTTGCCATGCACATGCATGAACCAGAATCCAGAGGGTCAGGTGTCTGTCTGGTTTCATGTTGGAGTAGAAACCCAAAGGCTCAGATTACAGCCAGGGTCATCCTCTCTGCTGCACAGGCCTCAGAGGTCAAAGGTTACACTGTGGAGGTATGGAGAGGGAGGGCCTGGTCTTTCTAGGCTACTTCTTACGCACACGCTCTAACCAGACAAACACACATAAAAACCGGGTCATATTAGCTGTCTAATTTGTGGTGACATGGATGATTGATTACATTTTAATTGCTGTCTTCGTGCTTAGATATGAATCAATCATCCAACGGCTGCAAAGACAAATATTTTCATTTTCATGGTTCATATTTTTTTTATTTTATAGTTGTTCCCCCTGTCACACATGCACTCCTGACAACTTCTAGAAAATTTCGTGTTCCAAGGTGATCCGTTCACACATGCCCCTCATGGTGGGAAATTTTACTTTCTATCACTATGATGACGGATTGTGACTTTATTGCAATGCTACATGTTGTCAGGCATATTCCCCGTATCAATGGAAGAATAAAGAATCATAAATGGAGCAGAAAAAGGTATGAAGCAGCCTCATCGGTTGGAGAAAATAGACCCCACCCTACCCTAACTAGCAGTGAATTTTCCTCAAAACTGTGCAAAGTGTGAACACAACACCTGGTAGGAAGATGCGAGCATGAAGTGAGGATGGAGAAATGTTCTTTGATATCATACATGTAGCCCACTCTGAAAATTGGGAATTTTTTTAGGAGTGGATTTCAGGGTGTGAAAAGAGAGTTAGTTCAGAATGTTTTTCCAAACAAAAAAAACCCTCTTTGTTTTCTAGAGCCCAAAAGGAGGTCATCAGACACTTATTTTCATCCAGTCAAAAGCAAATTTAAAAGTGCTTTTGTTGATATAACCCCATGAAAAAAAATCCACCACATTGGGCTTTACCATTTCTTTTCTGCAAATGTTCCAAAAGCATTTTGGTAAAGTTATTCTCATTAACCTTGAAAGTTACGTCCTTGAAGGTGAAACTAGTTCCCCACTGTGTTTGCTAGCACATGTAACAGTCTGAGTAAAATCTGCTTGTATAAAGTGACTGTTTCCTCAAAGGGTCAGTGGCTTAAATAATTAGTGGAAACTCTGTGCAGTCCAACATGTCAGAGTGTGTGAAAGGCAAACTTTCAGTGACACCATGCTTACATAAGCTCCATTGTCTCTCTCTTTCTGTCACTCTCTCTCTGTGTCTTGTTTCTTCCACTCACCCCTCCTCTCTCTCTCTCTCTTTCTTTCCTCCCCTACCTCTCTCATACAGGAACTGGCCAATTTCCTGAGCCTGTTTTTCCATTTTGCGTGTATCTTTTACATTCATATGTTTCTGTGTTCCTTTGTGTGTGTTACTGTTCCTCACCCGCCGTCTCTGCTCGGCTCTCAGTGGGCGACTTAAAGTGTCACAACAGTTTAATTTCAGTGGGGAAAACTGGTTGGAAAATGACCTAGCCTGCTCAGTTTAGGGCAGGTTGTGACTTTTTCTGTATGATTCTCTGAAAAATACTGAAAATAATAAGCTTTTCTCTTCTGCTGGCACTTGAGAGCAATGTTTTTTTGGTGCGGGTCCCTGTTTTGTTTGTTTTGTTTTGTCGGCAGTGGACACAGTACTGCTGATGATTTTACACTGTTCAGCTGAACTACAGGTGGCTGTAATGTGACACCAAAGAAAGAAAAGAATGAGACTGATGAAAATTCAACAATGCAGAGTCTGAAAAACACTAACAAACTTTTGAACAAGTTCAATAGTTCTAGTCCTCGGAGGTTTTATTGACATATATATTTGTATGACACTTTATTAGACAGTTCAGCAGTTGGTGGGAACATTGTTAAGCTCCAGCAGCTGCCTTCAAGTCTTTATGCAAATTTCTCCAGGGCAGTGTGTCACAGTGTATCACATCCCCTGACCACCTTGCAAGGAAATTATAATTCATTCTGCTTTAGCATTACATTGCAATTTGCTGCAGTGTAGCACAGAGATATTGTTTATTTGTCTTATTTAATTCTCCTTCTGACATTGAAATCATCATATCATTTTATTGTACGCTGTTTTCTTACAGCAGGAATTGCCAATATTGAATTGTAGTTGTGGCTACTCTATTTAGATGGAATACTACAAAAAATGAAAATAGATAAATAAATTTAAAAAAATAAAATAAATAAATAAATGGACATGGGGGGGGGGGGGGGGGGCTTCTTCGGGCGCTTGATGGCAGAGTATCTGTGGCCCAACTAACTTGAAGCTTTTCTTTGCACTTACTCAGGTTTTTCCTTCTTGTTTAAATTTTTTCTTGTGTTGTACGTTGCTTTGGAAAAAAGTGTCTGCTAAATGAAGTTGTAGATTGTAGAATTGGACTTCCTAAAAGAATAAAATGACTGAGAAATGTAGGGATAGCTTCTGTTCTTAAATTCTTCACAATGGCACCTGATTTGGTTGGATATGTTGAGCAGAAAGTCAACATTTTGTCCCTCCCCATTTGATGCATTGGATGAATAATGACAAGGACCAAATTGTGATGGTTGAAACTTGTGGTTCTTATGTCTCCAGTCTTAGTACCTTCCGAAAGCGGTGGAGTAGGAGTGATGTCGGCTGTGTGGTAGTATTCATTCAAGTCCAAAAAAGACGTTGTAGCTGAGTGCAAAACATGTCATGCGCAAGTTTCCTGTGTTGGCACAGAACTGAGCAAGTTTAATACATTTAAACTTTAAACATTCCCACAAGGCTCATTCAAGCCTTGAAGACCTACAAATAGAGCTGAACGCCACACTGTACGTGCACTGTAAAAAAAACTCTTTAGAGAACTCAAAATTGTAAGGCAACAAACTTTCACAAAATTTTGAGTTAAGCTCATAAACTCGACCTTTTGAGTTTTGGTTTTGAGTTAGCTTAACTTAAAACTTTGATTATTGCCTTACAATTTTGAGTTCTCTCAACTTTTCATTTTTTTACAGTGTGCCAATATCGTATTGAATCAATACTCAAGACTGCAACAACGGTATCGTATCGGAAGTGAAAAGGTTGGTCGGGACACCCCTAGATCCAGACAACCAAACCTGATCAGTGGGGATTCCACCTCATAACTAAGCCAGTTTGAAGGCTCAACTGCCTCCGTGCCAGGTACCACAGCACACCTTCACAAGTCAAGTGGGAGACCTGTGAAGAGTGGGGTCTACACAATATGAGACATGTGGTCCTGTAATAACTGATGACTAATGACTGGATGATTAATGTGAATGACTAAGGTGTCAAATGGACGTAGTTTTGAATGAGAATTCCCCGTCAAAAATGGAGCTGAATATGAAGCCTTTTCAGAATTATAATTTTAGAGCATTGATTATGCTAACGATCGAGCACTTGGAAAACGCAGCATGTTTGTACCAGTTTTTTGTCTCCAGAGGAGTGAACAACTGATTGCACTGATGCAATGTTTTAGTAGAGCAGCGATGAATATATTGATTATGAAAATTTGTGCACAAGTGAGCGTGATTTAATCTCATATTTATCAGCATGCCTCTGTAATGGCTCGCCCGGCTACGGTGTTGCATTCAAGATCACATCAGACCAACCAAAACAGGAGAAACTTGCAGCTGTTTCTCCTGCAGGAATTACTATCAAAGATAAAGTTCATTTAGTGCCTGCCCCCAGCATATGTGTATGAGTATTTGGCATTTTTATGTGTGTGTGTGTGTTTGTGGTGCTGGTGCTGCCTGGGATGATGAGGGAGATCCTTATTGCCCCTGGCACAGTGGCTCATGGAAATCAATGTTTGATTTGCAGGCTGCTTGATAAAGGATTTAATGCTGAAGCAGAGCCCAGCTCTCACATTTTGCCGCCCCACTCACAACGCAGAAATTACCTTGTTGAGTCCATTTACTCATTTTGCCTTCATTCACTTCTGTGTTTGCAAAGTGTGGGTGTTTGACTCTGATCATGTGTGTGTTTGTAAATGTTCCAGCGCTTAATAAGATAGTTGTGATTACCTGAGAGCCTTTGTCCCCTCCGGACACACTGCATGTGTGTTTTTGAGTGTGCATGCAGTGTCCAGAGTGCTGTATAACCCCCTCACCCTCCCTGTTCTCGGTGTGTGTATCGACCAGCCTCTGGAATGGAGAAACGCCTGCCCAGCACACAAAATCAATGGCTGCTGTTTTCTCTCCTCCAACGGCCTCCTGTTATCTGCAATGAATACAAAGCACATATTGTAGCACACGAGACACAACGCTCATACACCTCATCTTTATGTGTACTCCCGTTGCGCTGCAGTGGCAGGGTCACAAACAACCCTGCAGGAGATTGGGCTAAATTACTAGTCAGTTACACTTTATTGGAAGAAATATGGCTCTCAGTGTGTGTTTTATCATTCGGTGCGTGTTTGCAGCCGAGTCCTCTGTCACCTAACAAGGCTTGAGTGGGACCTACAGGGCTGCAGCTTTCATTGCGCTGCAAAGTTTATTATTGCTTCTACTGTATACACTGTGCTGTGCCAGCAAATCAAACAAGGCAGCCGAGAGTGTGAATGAAATATCATTCGTCTTCCAATGTGGTGATTAGCATTAGCAAAGTGGCCAACAAGTGTTTATTTAGCTAGCAAGCAGTCCATTAGATCAGGCTTTTTTTTGCCATTATGCAAGCATCCCCCCCTTCTCCCTCCCTTCTCTCTCAATCTATCTTTCTCTCTCTTACAAAACTCGGCCTAAACTCCTTGTTTCCCACTGTCAGAGATTATAGGTAGAGGAGGGAGGGAAGAGGAGGGGGGAGGTGGCAGATTAGCGGCAACTGTCCGGCGGGTCCGTCTGTCTGCCATCAGAAAATAGAATTCATTTGTGTGAGCCAGATGCTTATGCTCAGCGCTCTGTGTGTCGGTTTATGCATGTCTGTGTCTGTGTGTGTGTTGCTCAGTGAGAGGAGAGGATTGGCCTCTAGGCTGGGGGTGGGGGTGGGGGTGGGGGTGTTCGACGGTGGTGAAGTCAGAGGTGGGGGCTAGCTCACATCCGCCCGGCAGCTCTTGTACTCGCATCAAAGAGAACAGCCGCAGCCTGATGACTGCACAGCCTGTTTAGGCAACCTGTACAGTATAAACACAAATGTGTATGGACATATGTAGAGAGCACACAGGGCCGCTCCACTCCTGCTGTGATTCCGGGAAGTGCTTTAAGCTGCTCTAAAGATGCACTTTCCATTCGTTCTCAGAAAGTCTTGTTGTTCTAGGTGGTAATCCAAGATAGTAACAAAAGATAAGAGATGAATAGACGCTAAAGTGAACTTTTGCTTGTCACACGCGAAGAAGAACAGTTTTTTTTTTTCCTGTATTAGAAATGTATGGTGGCCCTGAAGGTTAAAACTACTATTTTTCCAAAAGAAAAACAAGGTAAAGGATGAAAATAATACTAAAAAACTTCATTTGATTAACTACAAACTCTTTCCATCGCTGCTCCTATTCCCCGACACTTTATTGCCTGAACTATAAGTCAGTGATGAAAATCATCCCTGATTGTGACCGAAGCAGAGAGAAGAGTGAAAGCAGACAGGTGCAGTGTTAACAGGCTGAGGTAGGGTTACCACAGAGGCGATCAGGGTCTTCTGTTCGTGCATTCAGGATGGGAGCACAGAAGTTGATGGATGGACCCAGACTGGAGATCTCAGGGAGGGCGGCGGAGCAGGATGCTGGAGGAGGTCTGTGGGGTCCCAGAAGGAAGTACTGTAGGACAGCAGGAGGAGAGAGAGAGGAGAGAGAGGGGGGAAAAAGAGCTGTCATTAATCAAGCTCCCTCCACCTGCCACCTCTCCTCTCTGCCTCCTGTCCTCTCTTTACCCCCCCCCCCATTCTTCCTGACCACTTTTGTTCTAAGTCCAAGTGCGGCTCTCTTTGTAAGCAGCTCTTTGGTTTGCAGTGTACTCACTCCCTAACATCACCCTGGGAGGTGTTTAATGCTATTACAAGGTGGCAGCACCGGTGCTCTGCCCTCCAACAAGGAGAGATGGACTCCTGCCGGTGCTAAACACGACTTAGTTATCTTAATTCACTTAAACTCAGGTTCCTCTGCCCCCTGCCACCAGCCTCTTAACTTTCCTGCTCAGCACAGACCTGTAATGCTCGCCTGAGACTGCTGTTATGCCAAAGGTTGCGCTTTTTTGCTGCTCGGAGGTCAGTAAGAACATTACGAGGTGCTTCAACAGGTCAGACGTCTTGGCTGGAGCTGGTTTTGTTTTCTTCTTAGACACGTCTGGCTGAGGGGGAGCTTCTCCAGGCTTCCTGCTTACTTGTAATAAACTTGGTTTTCATTGTCTGGTGGTGAGTTAAGTCAATTAACAGCTTGGGTGATGGCTATCTTGATACTTCTTTTTCCCCAACAAAAATGACAGAAGTTCAGTTGTGCTTTCATGTGTGAACAATCAGGGCTTTATCAGATTCCTGTTTTTCATCGAAGAACATCTTGTGGTTCAGACACAATGAGGGCTGTTTAAAGATGTCACTGAATAGTGATGACAGTTTGGTCTCAAGAGTTTGTTGGTGGAATATTTTGTAGATTTTGTTCTGACACAGATGAACAATTTATAAACTGAGGAAGTAGTAATCAATACCAAGAGAATGTCAGAATGTTTTTGACAAGATTCTTGACAGTGGCGAACATCTCTCTCAGATTCATTTAACGCTCCAGGCTGTTTATATTTAAATTATCACCCAGGCCGACAAGAGACTAATTAAATCATTGAACAACGCTGTCCATGCATAACTGTACTACCGCTCTGTAGGCTTAATAACAATCCTGAAGAACTTAACTTTTTGCATGCACATGCAAAACTTCACAGACAGAAAAAGGCAAATCTTCTGCAGGTTTTCTAAAAACGTAGGGATACTTTGAAACAAAGGTCCTGCCTCTGACAGGGAAAGTAGCCATCTGTATTTAAGTTTTTTGGTTGGCCAATCAAATCAGGGGTTCACTTTAGGCAACCCCATGGATCCACCACTGTATGTATGATACTTATAGATCGTATAAAACATGAGCGTGGTCTCTGCTACGTCACCCATCTATTCCTGATGCAGAGTAATGAAGCCGATCATTGACGGGGGCCATATTGGAAATGCTAACTCATGAGGTGGAGTTACGTGAGCTTAGCTGTGCCTCTGATTGGACAAACTCAGTGTGGTCTTAATATCTTCTAAACTGCTGAGTTAGAAAAAAATTCAGCCTCCGTACAGTGTGTGCAGATAACGAAATTAACAATTCAGACCGAAACTGTTTTTTGAACCAGGCTGTAAATATGTTTTTTTAATGCCGTAAAAGTCTTCAGCCAGCCACAAGAAGACACTCGTCATTTTTGTGAACCAGATGTTGCCCCTTGATGACACCAAACATTGCACCGACGTGTGAAATCAGCAAAATCATGGGGTTAGCGTAGAGCAGTGTAGCCGACACTTCAAACTGCTGTTTCTTTGAAAATGCTGGAACTTTCATAGGAACATGTGGGGACGCTGCTGATGGGGCGTGCTCTAGTCGATCCGCTGTGTAAAGTCCGGTATATCTGCAGTACTGGACGGTTCTATCACAGAATACATACTTGTCCCACGTTGAGGCTTTTCTGTTTAAATAACTGATGCAGAGGAAGTCCCTCTGGCATGATGAGACATTTATTCAGTAATTATGCATTAAACTACGAACAACATAAACAACAGAAGCCAGTGCAGAGGAATAATTAAAAACCCTTCTCTCCCTCAGCTCTTTAAAACTCAGCTTTTCACTGCACTTCTCCCTTATCTGCAATCTCTTGCCTATATATTAAATGAGCAACAGTGTGGGCTCATTAAAAATGCATGCTGCGCATTGAGCTTAGGAGACCAATTATCCCACCTAGCTCCTTTACAATGGCGGATAATAAAAGCCCCTGCAGTCGACCACTCCCCGACTGCCTCGCTGCCTCAACCACTCTCACCCCTAACCTCTCTCTTTCTTTTCTGTCTCCCTCTCCACTTCTCCATCTCCCAGTCCAGCCGCCTGTTGTCTTCACACCGGATCATCAGTAAACAGGCTTTTCACTGGATTTGATGGAGTGCAGTGTTTTGATCTGTTGGGATTTGAGTGTGTTTGAAAGGAGGGTGGGTTGGGGGGTAATGCTGCTGTGCTCTGCAGGTGGCAACGGACAAAGGTAGTACAGACAGAGAGAGAGAGAGAGAGAGAGAGAGAGAGAGAGAGAGGCAGACATTGGAGTACACAGGCAGACAAAAACACCAACATTAACTCGCATGTGTGTAGATGAGACTTTTTCTGCTCACATTGTGTCATCATGCTTTCTGACAGGAGTGACTTGAGAAGATCAGAGCGCCTGGAGCAGCGAGCCTGTTTCCCGCCACATGCTGTACATCAAATATAGATGCGCGTGGAAAGCAATTGCATCACCGGAGCACTTTAAAGCTCCCATACGTGCAACCTGCTCATCAAAGGGCTTCCATCACTATGTACATATGGCACTATATAATAACTATATATAACCCCCCCACCACCACCACCACCTTCTGTTTGTACACGGCTTTGTATGTGCATCCCTAGTGGTGTAGTCTTCGAGGATCAAACGTGTGTTGCGTTGGCTTGAAGACGGCATGTAAACATGTGATGGTGTTTCTGAAGACGATGATTACTTTTCTTTAAACGTATACATCAGAAACACAAAATACCGCCTGGATGGGTGCTGATGAGGAATTTCTGAGCCGAGACATGCACAGAAGCAATCTGACTGTTTCAACCGCAGGAACGATGTCATGGTTCACCGGCTAACGAAAGCATGCATTTCACTCACTACATAAACATCAAAGAATGGGTGGAGTTAAAAGTGAGCTAGCCATGTCTCTTTAAGTCAGTCACGTATAAGAGTGTAGCACTATGGGTAATGTAGCCTCCATATTTTGCCATGACAGACATAATAATGAAACTGCAACAACTAAGTTCATTGTTAGAGAATACTTCCTGTTATGAGTCTGGCTATGCTAACAGGGTCATAACTTTTAATTGATGAGATAATTATAAAGAAGCTTGAAGTGAAAACAGTTCTGGCTTTGTTTTGCCGTAGTGTGTCATTTACTCAGCCACGCAACCTGTCAAGGCCAGAAGCCACTCTTGATTTGATTTGTTCTCTGGCTGAGGAAAGCCCTCCTTCGCTCCCTGAAGGTGTTGTTAAAATCAGACTGACTTCATTAATAGTCTGATCTGGATATAATTAAGAAGGAGCAGAGGGCGGCCAGCAGGGAGAGAGGCAGTGAGAAGGAGAGAGTCTCCTCCCAGCTTTCTCTCTAACTCCCTCTTTCACTGCTGCTGACAGGCCGGGGAGGGAAAACCTAAGAGAGGAGGAGGTGGAGGAGGAGGTCAGCGGAGTGCGCTTTCCATGAAGCTTGACCCTCTCTGTGTCATCTCGTAGCAGCTTCTTCATAAGAAAGGTCTATTACCGCCGAGCTAGGAGATGTTTTGGCTCATTTGTCAGCGATTAGTCTGCCTGCCTGCTTTTGTTTTGTGTGTTGCGTTTTATCCGTAACACACCCATGCACATGCACATGCACTCGCATACCAGCGCTGCTCCCCTTGTGTTTACGCAGCACTGGGTGGAAAACACAAATTGGAGACAGAGCGTTCCCCGTCTGCGGGGGCTTGGAAGAGGGTTTGGGCTCGGAAAGCTGGCTTTCCTCTCAGGAAGTGTTGTTCCTCACCGCTCTCCATAAACACTGGAAACGAGACCCAAAGAAAATGTCCCCGACTCACTATTTCCACTGTAAACACGCAGACATACACATATTATACTGCTCTCTCTCTTCATTTCTCTCATATGTCTCTTCCCTTTCTCTGGCAGAAGTCTATAAATTTTCCCAGAGGAGAATGAAGTAAGCCATGCAGAGTGTGTAATCCAGAAAGCCAAGCCCTGACCTATGCAGATCAGCTCCCTCAACTTTTAAACTGAGACGTGTTATTTCAGAGGCTTTGTAAGTCTTAGCACGGAGTGTGAGCACAATAACATGCAAATAGAGACCAAAGTGTTCTATTAAAACAGTACTCTACTTTAACATAAGCAGGGTACACACATAAGGATTTTCTTAATCAGAAGAGATTTTTTTATCTGTTAGAGACCCCACATATGAAAATAAAAAAAATAGTCATTGAACAGTTTTGATCATACAGATAGCAGCAACCAGCTAACACTAAAAGCAACATGGAAGAGGACATAGAAGAGGGAATGATGGTGGTCTTGGGACTTATTTTTAACGTAAAATTCCCGAACCACCCCCCCCCCCAAAAAAAAGAGAAAAAAACTGTGGAAAAAATCCTTGAGACGGCGGGAACACAGACTTTCCTCATGAACTTTCAGTTGTGAGGTCAGTTATGCTTGTTTTTGTTTACATCTGCTTTCTTGTTCCTAAGTCAGCTCGCTTCCTGATTGGCTAAAATCCATTCCACATCACAACTCACGGAGTCATGACTCGGGAGTCGTCAGCTTTCCCCACACACGTAAAGATTTTTGGTCATAAATATTGAACGTTTAATATTTATGATTGTTGGTCCCGACCCGTTTCAAAGCAGATTATCGGAACATATTCACTCTTAACACACCTCAGACCACATGATTATCTGAGAGGTTAATCTTATAAGACATAAGATAATTGGGTGTTTGCCATCCTTGGTTGGGAAGGAGGAAAGTCAGGACAAAAACAGCCCGATAATCTTTACGTGTGTAACCTGCTTTAGACACAAACCTCCTGTAAAGTTCTAGATCTCACACAGTCTAATTTTTTACATTTTAAGGTTTATCGTTCAAAATAAGCAAGAGGATTCACTTGTGTACATTGAGCTTGTTAATAAAAATCCCACTCATAGCCATGTAAACTTTTCAGGCTTTAACAAGTGGTTTTATTGCACAGTGCAAGTTTAAGAAATCCAAATTATGGAGAAAAAAGAAAAAGGATAAAGCGCTTTTCATTAATTTTACTTGTCAAGCATTTATTCCCACACAGTAGCATTATGCTGCAAAAATGCCATTAACAAGTTCAAAAAACCCCAAACAAGACTTGAAATATTCTCAGTTCATCACTGTCAGATTTGACAACAGGGCGCAGGACTCTGTAATCTATCACCGGCAAGCTGGCCACTGTGTTTCAGCGCCCGGTTTAATCGTTAAAGTTTCATCTTTGCCTGTAGTTCAGTGCTGTGACACTGCAGATGCAAAGAAACGCTGCAGAAAGTGATGCAAGAGCAGCCAGACGTCACCTTTTGCTGCCTTTTTTCTCTGGTGAGGTTAACACACTGAGCTCACTTTACCACCCAGCCGGCTTACACAGCACCCTAACCTGTGTGCGTGCAGAAGGGGAGAGCGAGAGAGGAGTGTCAGAGAGAGAGAGAGAGAGAGAGAGAGAGGTTGGAAACCCTTTTTTTTATTACATTTCCTCCGCAGTGAAAGAGGAGGCAAGATGGACACTCCATATCTCCCCGCTGCGCCAGAAAACTCATCTAAATGGAAAACACATTGTCTTCATTATTTTGCAAGAGCCGAAAGAACGGGGTTGTCATGGTAACAGCCATCTGAGTGAGTGAGCGCAAGCAAGCGGGCGGCCGAGGGGCTGGTTTTAGGGCCAGAGGAATGGAGAGAGAGAAAAAAGGAAGGGAGGAGGAGGTGGGAGGGATGGAGGGAGGGAGAGAAGGAACAAGGAGTCAGGAGAAGAGGAGCAGGAGGAAGGGGGGGGGGTGGAAAGAGAAGAGGGAGACTGAGATGAAGAGGGTGGAGATGGAAAGAAGACAATGAAGATGGAGGGAAGGAAAATAAGAAATTGTGGAAACAGACGGAGAGAGGAAAGAAAAGGAGCAGTGAGTGTGATGGAGGGGAGAAAAGAGAGAGAAGAGGGAGAGAGATTTGTGTGAGGAAGCAGGGAGTGCCTTTTCCAGTGGAGCCAGACAGTGCAAATGGCCAGTTAGTGGCTCTCAGAGAGCAGTTCAGAGGCCCTTATTAATTTCAAGGGGCAGCAATATGGAAGATTTAACTGTGTCTCACTGCAGCCAGACTGTTTGTGCAAATGTGTGAGCGTGCACACAGACGCACAGCTGAAGGAAGAGCTATCTTTGCACGCTGAGCTAACATTAGAAGAACTGGTGCTTTGGTAAACACGTTGAGGGGGGCGACGGGCTCCTCTGCGCTCTCACTCTGCCACTTCTGCTCAGCCGGTGATCGACAACCTGCCTGCCGCTGTCTTTATTAGTCGCTCCCTCAGAACAGCCCCTGGCAAGAAGCAAAGCCCAACACCATAACGCCCTTCATCAAATATTTACCCCCTCCTTGAATCTACAACCTGCACCAAGGCCACATCAAATAAAACCAAGTGCCAAGGCGATATCTAATCCAGTCCAATCCTTCTCCGTGTCATTCTCTTCCCCTTTCTTTGCCGGGGCTGGTTTTCATGACGCTCCTGTCAGTTTAGCATCAAGCGAAGGATTAACACAGTTGCCATATTGGAAAGGACCCACGTGATTGTTTATTTACAAGTTTCTTCTCTGTTTTATAGCCAGTGGCGTTCGTGTGACTGAGGCCTGACACAACATCCTCCTGACAGCCGTTGGGCAATTAAGGAAATTAAAGTAATTGCTGAAGTCTTTGTCATGTAAATACTTATAACCCCCCCCCCCTCCTCTGGAGTGTTTAGCTTGGCTGCGACATCCAACCTGGTGCTTCATCATATTCATTGTTTGCGATTTGCAAATGGGATAGAGTGGAAGAAGTATAGACTGTACTGAAGGATGGATGACATGACAGCTCTCCAAAAGTGAAGTGTACCTTCTTTGTGTGAATACTTAAAAAATTAAAATATCACATAAAGTAATCCCCATACAATTTCTGGCATTGTTATAATGGTTATTTATTCAAGTGCTTATTTCCTGTAGTAATTTTGCTGTGATGAGTTTTTGGAAGTTATAAATAGAAGACGTGATGTCATGACCGATTGCTCTGCTAACAAAGGTCACTTCTGGGTCTGTTAACAAGCAGAAAATACATGAAAAACACATAACTAACACGACCACAAGATATATTGAACATCCTGCAAGTATTGGCTGCTTCCGACTTTCACAATAAAGTGTTGTGCAGTAGAGTGAGCCAACTTAAACAATCTCTGCTTTTTGATTGGTCAGTTGGACATGTGTTTTTGGGGCAGCATCAATAATGTCGCTTATTTAGTTTTTTCAAGTCGTCTTCAAAATGTCACGAGCAGAATAAGACAGTGTACATGGTGCAGGTGTTTTGGCTTCACTTTTGGACAGATGTGTCGTCCATCATTATGTGAAGTCAATCGAGAATAAACTGAAGGCCCAGTTCTGTAAATGCATTATGTGTCTGAGTCAGTTCAGTATTTCCTAGAAGAGTAAAACATCAAGATCTGTCAAAGATAAATGTTAAAAAGCCACCCAAGCTTCACAGGATCTCTCAACACTGAAGCCATGAGGGGAATTATGTTTGTTTTTGCTCTCATCAGTTCCCTCCAGATGTGCAGTCATGGCGGAGGGAGGGGTGACGGCTATGGCTCATGCCTGACCAGCATTTAGGCGCAGAGACAGCCGTGTGCCTGCTCTGTCTGGCTGTTTTTTCGGCCAGCTGCGTGGCTGTCTGCAGGTCTTAGTGATTCATGTCACACTGTAATTGGTTTACCTGCTCCCTGTGTGTCTGCGCTCTGAGTGGACCAAAACAAATTACCCAGGGATGACCTCTTGCCATCTCTGTCCTCCTGCTCCCAAACCATTTCCCCCTATCTCTCCCTACATGTCTCTCTCTGCCTCTCTGCCTTCCCTCTACATGTAATATGTTGTATGAGTGTTTTTCTCTTTCTCCATCTATTTGCCTCCTCTCTGCGTTCTTTACTGCTTACCTTCTGTCTCCAAACAGCCACAGAAGAACAAGAGTTTAGAGGGAAAGTATATCAGAGCTCAAACACACATTAAAGCCTCTCCTCATGCTTAAAGATGTGTGTTTCTGTGCTTGCTTGCTATGTCAAATATCATTTCAGCATGTTTCACATACATGCATGCGTGAAGATAAGCTGATAGGATGGACTTTGTGTAAGATCACAAATAAACACTCACACCAGTGGGTTTCTTTGTACCACTAAAAGAGTGTTTTGTGGAAGCTGCAGTGAAGCACATTAGCCTTTCAAAGCTGTTTTCCTCTGCGCTCACTGTGCCAAATAGTACCTGTGTGGATTGTCCCTTCTGTGAGTGAAACTGGTGCTCTGTGTACACCATTAGACTGTTTCATTTTCACAGCAAGCAGATGTTTTGTGTTCTTTGCAACTCGTGGCCTCACTCTGACACACGCTGCTGAGTAAACACACACACACTCACGTACGCACACACACACACTTGCACAGCAAGATGAATGGGTTCATCATTCTTCCCTCTAGTCGTGTAGGAAGGTCTCGCTGTCTCTGAGGTTATTTAGCCGTTACTGTGAAATCCACTGTTAAAGGATCTCAGTGTGCAAAGCTCAAAACAAGATTTGTTTGTATTTGTTACACTGACTGAGCTCTTATCGGAGGAGTTGCTGCATCTACCAGCAAAAAGTGATATTTTTCCTGTGGCCTTGAACGAGTCTTTTATTCTTTACCAACTTAAGAAGATCTCAGCTGTATGCAGGGAGGTTTAGTAATCGATAAAATACTTTTTTATAGAGAGAACATCTGAAATCAAAGACATTCTTTCTTATTGAATGACAGCAACTCTAACAGAGAAAGACCGATGTGGTTTTTAAAGGGGTGATACCGAAACTGATTATTAGTAGTCAAGGAGGCTGATAACCGATATTTGGAGCGGATATTCATTTGCAGTGAAAGTGAAAATATTGGATTCAAAATTTTGAATAATACACACTCCAACACTTAACTTTGTTTATCGCCTTTGAGCATATGGCTATTAAACAGCTCCCAGGCTCGGCAGCAAAATTTCAGTATGACTGGAATGTTATTTTATCTTTTTACTCATCTTTGTTTTAAGTTCAAACAAACCCTGGAGTTCCCAGGGTCAGCAGCATCTATTAAAAAGTGAACTGAGAACTTGAGCAAAGATGGCCAAGCGGTCTAGGTCCTGCTCCATATGGCAGTAGCCCATTAGCAAGTCCAGCCTGTGGAAACTTTCCCATATGTCACTCCCCACTTTCAATGCCAATCCCCACTTTCAATGCCAAGTATCGGACGATTATCGGCCCCGATTATCGGCCCCGATTATCGGCCCCGATAATCGGCCCCGATAACTGGCCCCGATAACCGGCCCCGATAACCGGTCTTTCCCTAGACTCTAATCATGTCATATAAAGAGTCAATTTCCACATAATGCAGTCATTTCATTCCTTCTGCAGCGTCACATTAGTGATCTGATTCATTTTCTAAATTTGAAGGCTGCTTGTATGCTAATTTTTTTTTGATGGCAAGCCAAGTTACTCTGTTAAAATAACATGTTTTAAAAAACAAGAGTTGATCCAAGCGTGCTTTAGCAACGGTGTAACCAAATGCATTTGTTTGAATGCAGCAGTTCACATTTCACTGCATGGTTCTGCTCTGAGAGCTCCCTGCTCTTCCACATGTGTATGTGGAATGCCACAGCGTGAGAGGGGAGAGCAGACCTTTCCTCCCTTTGCTTTGCATGTATAAAAACGCAGCTGCAGAACAGAATGAGATTCAGTGATGACAAATATGACACCGTGACACTGGTAAAAATCTGACACGGCATGAAAAGGAAGAGCCTGTGTGGAGGCGCAGAACACACATACAAACAATTTAATCATCTGTTATTAGAACAGCAAACATATTTTATGATCAAACAGGAAAGAGTCATTTATTAAATTGAAAACATTGATGAAAAGTTGTAAAAAAAATAAAAACAGAGTTTGTGAAATCTAATTGAAGTGTCACATGTTTTTTATTGAATTAAGTTTTGGATGCAGCCAGCTGTGAAAGTTTTGAAAAACCACAAATTAGATTTTGGAGATGCTTCAGTGATGGTTAATACCAGAAGTTTTTGTTAAATTATTCATTTTTATTTCTTTTCTTTGTGATACTTTAACTACTTCCCTGATGTTGTTTTTTTTTCTCTTTTTTTACATAGTGATTCAAGGGCTATCTTTAACCCTTCAAACACTAAGGACCCCCAATTTAGGGACTTTTGAGCTGACTCACTAACAAAAAGCATAAAATAAAGCACTTCATTCATTCACTTTTATCCTGTTCAGGGTCGCTGGTTGATGGAGCCTATCCCAGCTGTCTTAGGACGAGAGGCGGGATACACCCTGGACTGGTCACCAGTCATACATGCACCTACGGGCAATTAAGAGTCACCTGATGACCTGATGAGCATGTTTTTGTACTATGGAGGAAGCCAGAGTACCTTGAGAAGACATGCAAACTCCACACAGAAAAGCCCACTGGGTTAATTCAAACTGGTGACCTTTATGCTGTAAGGCCGCGGTGCCAATTTCACAAGTGTTCCCTTTATTATGACACCAGAATGATTCAGACAGGCCTTGTAGATGCAGAGATAGATTCTTTTCAATTTGGGTACATCATTTTCTAGCAGAGACCCCAAAAAAACAGCTGGGGCTTTAAGGGTTAATGTCATTAATAAATACTCTTCGTAAGCGTGCTGCTGTTCAGCTCTGTGCTAGTTCAGTAAGCAAGGCCGTGGTTTTGTCCTCATCACTTATGCAGTGACAGTTGTGTTTGTGAAGTAGTCCTTGTAAAGCTGTTCATTTTATCGCTTAATGACTGACATGTACTGTACTGTATTCTGTATATTACCTCACACACTGATTTGGGCTCTGTTTCTTATGAAGGAGAATTTCTTGAGGGTTGTACTGGTATTTTGGATATGACCGATAAAGACCAGAGAGAGTAATGGAGGTTGTTCTGCAACAGTTTTCTAGAAAGGACTCTGCTTTTTGGAGTATCAAAGTGAAGGGGAATGGAGGGCACACTGGCACAGATATATTTTTTGCTCTCCCTAATGACACCAATACCATTTCATGGCTTACTGAGCAGATTGAATCACACTCCCTCTTTGTAAGTCTCACTCTCTGCCCCTGTCTCTGTGTTTCTCTTTCCCTGCTCACACTTCATCACTCTCCTCTCTCACACGGGGCTATCACATGCACAGTCGTATGCTGCCGTACGTCGATGTGTTACGCTCACCCCACTGGATGTTGTTTAATTGCATTTGGGTCAGCAGTTTGCCGGTGCTGAAACCAAAGGACATGGAATTTGTCAGTTTACCCATTCAGCAGTCGCAGGGGGCGGTGTGTGAGCTAACAGCTCTGCTGGAGTCAGGCCCGTAAGGTTAGCTTTACACAAGCCTCTCAGACTGCGCTGTCAATCACTCTTTCCTCTGCTACGTTCGTCTCCTCTCGTCTTAAAATGTACCAGACGGCTGTTATTCCACTTTATAAAGCTCATGAGTTTTATGTACTCTTACCCTGAGAGGCAGTTCTGTGATGACCCGGTGTAGCGATAAAGGCCACACATTGGCTTTGCTCTCTCTCTCTCTCTCTCTCACACACACACTGGCCTCTTCTCTTGTGCATCACGAGTGATCGAATCTCGCCTTTCTTGACCGTGGAAAATGGTATGTGGCAGCCAGGACATACAATCTTTCCCAGCTGGTATTTATAGTCTACAGCAACTGGAACATTCTATGGAATAAGGAGTTCATTCAGTCGTCATGTGATGCTCAAGCTTCATTCTGCTCATTGGTGACCTGATTTCTTATCTCATGTTGACATATTTGCCCTTTTTTCATTCAGTTAATGAGACAACAAAAACAGACATGACCTGTTCACAAAAAATGAAGTCATGGATAGAAAAGTTGCATAAAGCTTCGGGTTTGTTGACATTTAAGGTGATTATTGATCAGTTTTTTAACAGTGACTCAGCACGTTATAGCACACCATCCTGGGGGTGCAATGTTAAAGTACAAAGGCATAATGATTGTGGATTATCTTTCAGCTCCATTGCAGAATTGCAGAGTGTAAGAGACCAGTGTTAATTTAACACCCGGGGACTTCTGACCATTAGAAAGATGGATGGAGATCAATAAACCTAATCAACACACCCATTCATGAAAAAAATAACTGGAACATGCCGTCTTAATCTCTTCTGGGGAAACAAAAGCTACATAAAAAAGTGCCTCAGTACAGAGGAAAAGTTAAAGTCCACGTAAAGCAAATTCAGCTATTTTCTTCTAAACACATTAAATAGGTCATAAATGTATTTCCTTAAAACGTGTAAAAGCCGTTCAACCATTTAAGATTTAACTGTGGAGCTCAGCTTCACAAACTGCGTTTCAAAGTTTCTGCGTTCAGGATTTAATGGGTGGGTCAGAAATCATAGCCGCGTTACGTAACGGAGCCATCGTTAGCGTAAACCCGACATCAGAATGGCCACCATTGGCCGCCATTGTGCAGTCAGAGTCTGTGCAGTAGAGACTTACGAGGAACTCTGGGAAGATCCAAGTGGAAGTGGGTGACAAAAATATAAATTTTTTTCTTTCAACAGTCTAATCTCTTCTTAACTGTCCTTCCTGATGTATTTTATTATTCCTGAAAAAACTACAGAAGAACAGCAGCTGTCAATCATTGTTAAACAAGACATAAAACTCTGTTTTTAACGTCTAGTAACTAATGAAAAAGAAACATTTCAGAAAAAGAGGACTTGAACATTACCTCAGTTTTTAGCCGAGCGAGATGACGTCCATTTTTTTTACAGTCTATGGTATTAATACATTCAGCGCATTAGCTTCGATGGTTTTACCACTTGCTCTCCAGTCTTAGATAGCATGTGTAATAAAACATCTGTGTATCGAAAGCTACTGTATTTGGCTTGGCTGTAACGTTACTAGTCTGTAATCCATGTTGCTAATTTGCATAATGGGTGAAATAAATGAGCATTCTGATGGAGACTGTGAAGAACGAGTCAGTTTCTGGCTCTGATGGCTCAAACAGGTAGGGCTGGGTCCATCCCATGATGCTGCTAGCGCTAGCTTCCATTGTTACTGTAGGTAACATCCTTGTACATTAACGGAGGCGGCTCCCCTTCCAGTGTGTAGGCGTGGTTCCAGCGTTCCTCAGCAGAGAGAAGTGCTCACTTTTCCATGATTTTGAGACCTTAACAGTTTTTTTAATCTTTTAAATTTGGCTCAGTGGTCAATGACACATGTTTCTGTGGTGTGACAAACTCATAACACAAATTTGTTGCCGTTTTACACGGACTTTAAACATTTCTTAAAAGTACTGAAGTTGGAACAATGTTGCAAGGAGTTTAAGCTAACACAGGCTAAAACTAGAGCACCCATGCACTCACCTTCACACACATTGATCTTTTTCTGATCTCTCACATCAAGTGGTGCAAAAAAAAAAAAAAAAAAAAGGTCTGCTCCCGTGGGTATCTGGTGGCGCATACCTGCAATACTCCACAACTGAAGCTCTGTATTTATAGATGGCAACAGAGCAGCTCACATATCCTCACATCACAGCTGTTTGCATTGCAGTGTGGGGTGTCACATAGCCGCCCGGTTCTCCTGTGGTTGTCACATTAAAACAGAAGATAAACAAACAGCAACATTTAGAGTTGATTTTGTCCACCCCTGGGACGAGTCATTTCACGTTTTTATCGAGGCGGATGGTTACGATGCTGCAGTGTGAAGGGTTTTTCTTTTTTTTTTCTTTCGAGGCCGGAGGGAGCGATACCAACACCAATAGCTGGCTTTTCTTGGAGAGGGAGTGGAGAGGGTGAGAGATTAGTGGAGGAGAGGATTATAAAAAATAATGTGAAGAAAAAAAAACAAAGAAAAAAGACGGAGATATGGAGCAGAAAGTGAAGAGGGAACGTAACTGAGGACAGAGTGGACTGAAGCAGAGAAAATAAAGGCAATGAGAAAAAACACGAGTTTGCCACTGGAGATGATAGTGTGTGTGTGTGTTTGTGTGTGTATGTGTGTGAGGGAGAGGGCTGGTGGCTTTTTACAGACACACTGAGAGCAGAGATTGTCGGAGGGAGAGAGCAGCTATAGCACAGCTGAGTGGTGTTGATTGGCCTGTTTGAAAACACATGAACTGCAGACAGAGAGAGAGAGAGAGAGAGAGAGAGAGAGAGAGAGAGAGAGGAGCGCCGTGCACCGGGAAAAAAGTGTTTGCTCTGTGCCGTGCCACGCTGCAGCCCAAACCACATTAGAGCAAATGAATCCATTCCACCTCCTGTTATGGCAGCTCCCGCACAGGGCCCCAGGAAGGAGGAGGGAGGGAGGGAGGGAGGAAGAGTGGCAGGAGGGTTGAGATATGAGGGACAGAGAGAGGAAAATGATAGAAACGGAAAATGGAAGGTGGTGGAAAGGAGTCGCATGCTGGGTGGCTCTAATGATGTCTGAGGGCTAGAGAAAAGGGAGCAAAAAGCACATAGTGGAGAGAGAGAGAGAGAAAGAGAGGGGAGAGAAAGGAGCAATGGTCATATAACTGATGAGGAAGAGGATGAGGAAGAGTAATCTTTATGTTCTCTTTTTCCTTCTGTTGTTAAATAATGTAGATGATCCCTGCCCCCATCACCACAGAGTAAGCATTAAAACACAAGCAAATACATCATTTTCTAGGATACTGCATAAAAATCATTGATTATTCAACTAAGACCAATGTCTGTTTGCACCTAATTTTCCTTCAAGGTTCTTTGAAACCCATTAACAACTGTAACATACAAGTTTATAAAACATAATGTATCTTAGCTCAGATGTGCAGAGCTTTAAGTTAACATCAAAAAGCAATAACTTGTTGATACACTCATCGGCCATGTTATCAGGTACACCATGTAAGTACCGGGTTGGACCCCCTTTTGCCTTCAGAACTGCCTTAATCCTTTGTGGCATAGATTCAACAAGGAACTGGAAACATTCCTCAGAGAGTTTGGTCCATATTGACATGGTAGCAACACGCGATTGCTGCAGATTTGTCGGCTGCACATCCATGATGTGACTCTCCTGTTCCACCACATCCCAAAGGTGCTCTATTGGATTGAGATCTGGTGACTGTGGAGGCCATTTGAGTACAGTGAACTCATTGTCATGTTCAACAAACCAGTCTGACATGATTCCAGCTTTATGACATGGTGCGTGATCCTGCTGGAAGAAGCCACCAGAAGATGGGTACACTGTGGTCATAAAGGGATGGACATGGTCAGCAACAATACTCAGGTAGGCTGTGGCGTTGAAACAATGCTCAATCGGTACTAAGGGGCCCAAAGTGTGCCAAGAAAATATCCCCCACACCATTACACCACCACCATCAGCCTGAACCGTTGATACAAGGCAGGATGGATCCATGCTTTCATGTTGTTGACGCCAAATTCTGACCCTACCATCCGAATGTCGCAGCAGAAATCTCATCAGACCAGGCAACGTTTTTCCAGTCTTCTATTGTTTAGTTTTGGTGAGCCTGTGCGAATTGTAGACAGTTTCCTGTTCTTAGCTGACAGGAGTGGCATCTAGTCTGGTCTTCTGCTGCTGTAGCCCATCTGCCTCAAGGTTCGACGTGTTGTGCGTTCAGAGATGCTCTTCTGCATACCTTGGTTGTAACGAGTGGTTATTTGAGTTACTGTTGCCTTTCTATCAGCTTGAACCAGTCTGGCCATTCTCCTCTGACCTCTGGCATCAACAAGGCATTTTCGCCCACAGAACTGCCGCTCACTGAATATGTTCTCTTTTTCAGACCATTCTCTGTAAACCCTAGAGATGGTTGTGTGTGAAAATTCCAGTAGATCAGCAGTTTCTGAAATACTCAGACCAGCCCATCTGGCACCAACAACCATGCCACGTTCAAAGTCGCTTTAATCACCTTTCTTCCCCATTCTGATGCTCGGTTTGTACTGCAGCAGATAGTCTTGACCATGTCTACATGCCTAAATGCATTGAGTTGCTGCCATGTGATTGGCTGACTAGAAATTTGCGTTAATGAGCAGTTGGACAGGTGTGCCGAATAAAGTGGCCGGTGAGTGTATATTATTTAATTTAAAGTTTTACATGATTGAAAATCAGAAATTTTATCTGTTTAATGGGTGAAAATATCCTGCTTTCACGTCTTTATATTGACACCAGCCATTATGCCTGTCCTCATCTACAGTAACCTCCTCCAGGCTGCATTCAACAAAGGTGCTCAACGTTTGTCTGAAACTGGAAATCGCTCATCCCATGACTGATCATACATCACATGTGAGCGTGTGTGTGTGTGCGCCTGCTGATAAAGACGAGATAATTTCAGCACTGTCTCTTTTTCCCCACTGAGCTCAGGCCTTATTGCCCCCTTCCCGACATACTCCTCTGCATTTCATATTACTTTGCTTTTGTTTCTGATCTCTTATTTCTTGCCCTGCTTTCCACAAGTGTGTTTGACTCAGGAAAGCGAGAAGAAGGGAACAATATGACAAAAAACAAGAAAAGTGTTACTTTTAAGACAGTAGAGGGTAAAAAAAACTGGAGATTTTTGATTATTTGTGGTTTGTTACTCGCTCTGATTCACGGCAGCTTCCTCCCACTTCTGTTCTAAAGGAGGTTATGATACGAACATCATAATGAGATGTGTAATCCTTTGCTTCGCAACCTCTGGCGAGGAGCTGATTAAGATGTTTGGAAGACAATAAAGAGACGTCTGCAGCCTGTGCGAAGGGAATAAAGTAAAATAAGGAAAGATGGTAAAATCATGTTTTTTGAGAAACAGAGGAAAGAGTGTTCCCTTTGCTGCGGTGATATGACGGATTATGCTTTTATTTTGACAGAAAACTCAGAGTTATGAGGATATGGGGCTTCTGCCATGTTTCCACTCAAGCATCATGTGTTATGCAACACATTTTCCCTCTATGAACAGGGAGGGGGGCTGTGGTGGTCAGAACGGACAGTCAGTCAGGTGGATTGACATCTTACCTCAGTTAAAAAAAAACCCTGAACAGATTCATCGTGTCCATCCAGTTCACTTTTTTCCCCTCAGAACCCAAGGGCCTGTCTTATCAAGGCTAACAAAAGCGCAACTCATTGGTGTGAGGAGGTGTGTATGTGTGTGTGTGTGTGTGTGTGTATGAAAAGGAAGGGGGAAGAGAGATTATTAGGTAAAAGAAGCATAATTCTCAACCTTCCACTTCTCCTACCAGCTATTTGGTCTCGGCTTCATGAGTTGGGATGAAGAAGGAAAGAAAGGAGCTGGAGGAGAAACGGTTAATCAATAGCCACAAGGTCAGACGGCCAGCGCCGGGCAGGAGCGTGCCCTGTTAGCGGTCCGTGGAGCTGCCTGGCTCGCTGAAGGGGATTTGTAGCACTTGTCAGGGGCTTAAAGGAGCCCTCTCTGGACCACTTGCTCCGGGTGGAGTGTGGTGAAACAGACATGCTGGTTGGCAGCTCGAGAGGAAGAGGGAGACCTCTGCTGGACGCTGGGAGACACCACAGCTCAGGAGAAGTAGGCCACCCAAAGTTCTGGTCAGATTATACGCGGTCAGGGTGGCTGTGTGCCCTGCTGGATGTTAAATTAGCTGTTTGGTGGGGACTTTTTCACAGTTAGTCAGCAACCACTGCAGCAGCATGTCCAAATAACCCCAAATAGAGCATTTTCCTGCCCAGACTGTCCTGAAATGTATCGGCTGTTGTTTAACACTTAGTGCGAGTGCACTCAGAGTAATTCTACTCTGGTAATGCTTAAGCTCAGAGGATTAGTAATACACTCTGATTCTCAAGGTGTTCCTTTGAAGTTTTACCTTTACGCTTAATCAAAGCGAAGAACTCCGGCTTTTGTATTTACATGCTGTAAAGTCTGTGTGTAAGAGAAAGAGGCCGAAAACGAGTGCGAACACTCGCAACGCTGTTTCAAAGATAAACCCATCAGACTGAGCATTACACACACACACACACACACACACAAAAACCCTCCCAAGCCGAGCGCTGTGCTTCTGTGCTTCGTATTCGTTCTGTCGATCTGTTTTGCCTCAGCAGGAGATCTTGGGGGACCCTTTATCAGTACCGAGCAGCTTTCTAGAGCCCCACACCCCCCACCTGTGGTTTGCCTTTTGTGTGTAGGAATGTGAGGCGGACCAACACTGATGGAGATAAACACACAGAGATGTTTAGGGATGAAGGCTTCTCCGGCAAACCAGCACGATGCCTCTTAATCCAGCCACAGCCAGTTTCTCTGGGATGGTGTTGAGAATTAAACACGGGGTGGGAATAATTCCGTTGTGTCTCATTAATGTTGTTTTTCAAACGAGATAAACACAATGAAAGAGATGCTTAGCCTTATCTGTTGCAGGGTGTGGACATAAATTAGCTGTTTATGCCACACCGATAACCTTGTAGAGGGATTTGGAAGCGTACATCGTTTTCTCGCCACTCGTTGACTTTTATTTTCCACACCAATCAAACCAGCTCTCTCTCATACTTCTGAGTCTGTAATGGTGCAGCCATGGATCCTTTGAGTTTCACACATTTGTGAAAAAAAAAAAAAACAAGACACACTTGGGGCGGATCGAGCCCTCCGATGAGTCACTTTCCTTGCCGGAGAATTTGTCAAGATGCTTTAAAGCTGTTTGAACCTCATGGACTGCTTCACATGAATAACCTGTCAAAAAAAAAAAGGTCTCACCGACATTTTTCTTCCTCTTCTTTTACAGAGTAAAGAGCTTTTAATGGCGTCAAGATGAACACGTTACCATCGATGGACCGGCACATCCAGCAGACCAATGACAGGCTGCTGTGCATCAAACAGGTGGGTGTAGAAACGTATGTGTAGCAGCCTGTTAGCCTTTAGCGCCTGTCAGGACAATGCAGATACCTCACTTTCTACAATCCTTCCCTCTTTCAGCACCTTATATGGGCATTAGTTTTTTCTGGCCATTAGCTGCAGTCACACAGATCATGTTGCACAGGGTCAAAGAAAGAGAGAGGGAGGCAAATCTGGCAGTGAAAACAACTTCAAAGCAACATAACTGACTCTCCTCCTCTGTTTCCCTGCGCTCCCTTACATCACGTTCCCGACTCCTGACGTACGCTGGCCCTTGTTGTGGTTTTTGTAGCCTAAATGCTTCCTCGCCTGCCAGCTTTCAGGAGACACAAGAGAGGAAGACACAGCCAGCCAGTCAGACAGACGGAGAGACAGACATAACCCAGGGCTACCGCCTCTGCCTGTGATTAATAGTCTACAAGAACTGGCTGGCTGGCTGTGGGCTCATTTGTTTATACTATGTGGGTGTGATCCTTTATATCTCCCAACATCCATGCGACACAGAGCCTCACAGTGAATCAGGGAGTGATCGGGCTTTGAGCCTGCGATTATGAGGTGACATATCCCTTTTCCCTGTGCCTGCTGTTAAGCCCACCCCCTCTCCATGCTCCTGAGCACCCGCCATAATAACTGTTATCTAAACAGGCTCGCTACTTTGCATGTAGTGCTTTGCCTGACGACTTGTTGCGAAGCTTTTCTCGAAAATTCCTGCAGAATTGACACTACTCACTCCACAAAGCCTCCTCAATTACTCTCTCAGGCGTCACTGATAAGCTCTAAATAGCCTGAGTTAGCACGCCTGGCTTAATAAAGGCACTAATTGAAGTTTGGTTTATATACTCCTTAGCGCAGGCTGTAATAGAAAGCGTAGTAAACTAGACTTCAAAGGCAGAGTAAGTCTGAGCGTGTGGCGGCTTTGCCAGCAGGGTGTTGTTTCTGTTTGGGGAAAGCCGCTGGCGTGGTGCCAGGTGTTGTGCTGCTTTTCATGCATGCAGGTATGCACAGCACAGCCTGATCCTTGACTGGCCCTGAAAAGAGGGCAAGTAAGTCCATCATCCCAGCGAGGACGGTCTGTCGAACGTCTGGCTCTCTGTCTGCTCAAACCCGTCGCTGCTGCTTCTGCTTCATTCTGCTTCCCCCGTCCTCCCCACTCTTGTCCTCACCCAACCCTGAGCAGCAGCAAGACAACATGATCAGCTCAGACCCTATCCAACCTCCTCCTCCCGCTCCTCCTCCCCCCTCACACCAGAGTGGAGGTTGTCAGGCAGAGTCGGTGGTGAGCGCTGCAGCAGGAGGAGCTGTGAGTTCAGATCTAGACAGACAGCCCCTGCTGTGCCAGTTCTGATTCCCCTCGCGCTGGAGGCTGATACGCCTCCCATCAAGCAGCAATAATGCCAGATTATATCACTCATCTAGAACAGGCTCTCCTCCTCCTCCTCCTCTAACCCTCTCGCTCAGCAAATGCATCTCTCCATCGTCAGTCAAACCCCCTGTGAGAGTCCCCGGCTAACTCTATAACGGCTAATCTTCACATCAAAAAAGATGAGTCACTCAAGGCCCCCTCTCTTGAAGCTCATGATATCATTGGAGATTTTCTCTGCGGGGCGGTCTCAGGCCTGACATGGAAGGCCTCGTTCACACCCAAGAACCCCTTTTGTCACACGCCGCCAAAAAGCTGCCCTTTGAGACAACGCTCACCTCTGCTGCCCCCTAAAGACAATAGTGCTACCTTCTCTGCACGAACACACAAAACAAACCGCTTCAGCTCCAGATGAGAATAATAATAAATGCTTTCAAGTGGGCTCAATCTCGCCGACTGAACGAGCTGCAGCTCTGCGCCATTTCAGAGCTATTAACCTCCTGAGCCGTGAAGAAAGGGAGCCCAATTTTAAAACCGCTTATTGTGTCCTGCCAGCCCGAGTAGCCTTCAGACACTGGGAAGAAAAGACTCGACTGTTTCAGGCCTCAGTGAACAAGCGAGAGAGACAGACAGAGACTGAAAGAGATTAGACAACACACCAACGGCGCACATTGAGTCTGCACACATCGCTGCCAGGACCAAGGTTGTTTTTCTTCGTGCACAGCCAAGGCAGCCAGTGGACTTGTGGTGCCGGCCGAGGCTCTGTTACACTCTGAAACCAGGGAGTGAAAGAGGGAGAGAGAGAGGAGGAGGAGGAGTGGAGGGGGAGAAAAAAAGGTTTGGTTGCTGCGTGGGTCATGGGGGTGAAGGCTGGGTGTTGCCAAGAGAGATTAACAGGAAACACTGGCATCATTGTTGGTATGGGTGTGATCTTCTTCCCACAATGCATCACAGGACTGAGTGGGCGTACATTGGAAGGAGTCAAGGTCCTCACAGGGTTGTGCAGAAACACAAGACACTAAACCGAGATAGTTTAGAGGGGAAAAGCGAGGCTGCGAAACTCTTTGGTTTCAGTGTTTTTCCAATTTGTACAAAAAACAAAAAAAACGTTCATTATTTCTTATTGTTTCTAACGGCCGTCTCGTTTCTCTGTGTTTGCACAGCACTTACAGAACCCGGCCAACTTCCACTCAGCGGCCACAGAGCTGCTTGACTGGTGTGGAGATCCCCGGGCCTTCCAGCGACCTTTCGAGCAAAGTCTCATGGGATGTCTGACGGTACGCAAACAATAATTATGGTTTTCATTTTGGTTTTTCAGGTACTTTTTAGGAGACAGGAGCAAAACAATAATTAGATTTTTGGATACCGAAGGGAAAAAAAACAAAGATAGACTGGTTTGTCCAGTTCTGAGGAGTTGAACCACACGTTTGTAATGACTTCTCTTTTCCCACGGCTATTTAAGCCGGACGGTTTGTAACGAGGTTGCAACAAGCACAGGTCCAGACATTATCAAAGGCTGCTTTCCAGGCCGACAGGGAACAGCGACACAGGTTAAAGTCCTTGTCACCCCACTGCTTCCCTCCACTAAGTGCCTCACACATGCACACACAAACAAAAAGAGGCAGGAACAAGGCTGCGGGTCGCCAGTAACCCCCAGCTACAGCCTTTCAGTTCACCAGTTACCATTCATTGATTTGGGCTCAGAGCCAGAGAGCCAGCCTGCACCAGGTGTGCAGAAAACCACACACACAAACACACACTCACACACTCTTATATTACATACACGGTCACATGTGTAGAAAGAGGCTTTGGAGCAGAGACTTGAAAGTTTCATGCGTGTGTCGCTGAGATCAGTCCGTGAAACACTGAAGGAACATTGTTCGCAGACTGAAGTGGTAGCGTGAGCAAACAGATAAATGCTCATTAATGTGCAAATCACAATAAAAGCCTCTTAAAGGCTGATAAAGAGCTATACAATGGAGCCCACCACTGAGATCCCTCTCAGCATGGGGCTGCTTCCATCAGCTAAATTGTTTCATCAGACTCGGAGAGCAAACAGCTTCTTATCTGGAGACTTACCGAGTACAACAAGTCTGTTCATTCGTTTGAGGATTTAAGTAACCTCGCCGGCTTTGTATGAAAGCGCCGGACTGAAATGTAAAGATGACTGTGCATACTTTCAGTCATGAGACTGTGGAGGTTGAGTGAAAGTAAATGTGGCTCATTTCTGTCATTTTGTACAAGTCGAGGCCATCCTCAGGTCCAGGGTGGATCTTCACTCCAGAGTTAATAATAGATGACACAAAAGCTAATATTAGCTTTTATACTTTATCGTCATAATTTCAGCTCCAAACTACTTTCTGTGTCAAGATTTTAACAGGTTATAAAACAGACAAAATAGACACCGATGTCTCTGTAAGATGTAGTTAAGCAAACAAAGACCATCAGCAAGAAAGAGTATGGTTTCTCTATGGGAACATTTAACGCCTGCAACCGCTGCTGCAGGGTGGATATCAGACAAAGTGAGTCACAGCACGCCGCAGGAACTGCCCAACTGCCCATCCTTGTAACATTTATCAGACAAAGTTTCAATATTGGTAATAGGATTGAAACCAGGATGAAATTTTTCATCGGGAAAATGCTACGGGGAAAAAAAAAAAGTCAAGAAAAGATCAGCAAAGTGATATGAGGCACCGCCTCGCTCACAGGTGTAGGGCCAGAATGCAGCATTTATTTGAAATTATGTTAGCAGAGTTTATTTCATACATTTCAATAGGAAAAAAGTAACTCATACATGAGGTATGCAAACATCTTCTTCAAACAACTGAGAGATTTAAATAAATAAATCCCATCTTAAAAATTTAGTAAAATCTGTCTTATAAATTGCACCGATGGGTTTTTTATGAGGGTTTGCTCAGTCCTCTTTTTAAACACTTTCTTAATCAATGTGCTGTTTCTGTGCAGCTGTGTAGCTCTTTCCAGGACCATCTGTTTTCACTATGCAGAGTTTTTAATGCCTCCAGCTCACAGTTTAGCTTTTAGGTCTTTGGTAACTCTAAAAGTTGTGAGCTGAACATGTCGTAATTGAAAGATTCTTTCCAATCAGTGTACCGCTAAGTTCTTTGAGTGCCTGATGATCTGATGAAGTTGAAAAGCTGTGCAAATGTGGTGCTGATTGCCTTTGCGCGTTGCTATGCATCCAGCATGATGTGAGGTAGACCGTAACACAATGAAATACCTCTCTCTGCATTGTATACTTGTTTATGATCCAAATGTACGGTGGCCCTCAGAGCTCACAGCACTGCAGTTTAAGAAAGCACATGCAAAAAAGACAAAACATGAACAAATTAAGAAAACATCTTCATCAGTTTGACAAAACATGTGCAGCATTTAGAAAAACGCGCTGCAAATAGACCGCAACACAAAGGAAGTGTTTCCAGAGGACACTTAAAAGTGATGCACGTCAGGGCACACTTGTTGTTGACGCGGCTTTTGAGTCACAGCCCTATTAAGGTTCCCTCTCTGTCAGTTTCCGACAGAAATAAGATAAAAGAGTAAGTGTTTTTAATAAGGCTGTGATTCAAAATCCATGCCAGCAACAAGCGAGTCTGGACATGTGCATCACTTTGAGGTGTCCTCCGGAAACACTTCCATTGTGTTGCGGTCTATTTGCAGTGCATCATGTTGTGGTCTTTGCAGCGTGTTCTTTTAAATGCTGCACATGTGTTGTCAAATTGATGATAATTTTTACTTAATTTACTTGTGTTTTGTCTTTTTGCATATGTTTCCTTGAGTTGCAGTGCTGTGAGCTCTCAGGGCCACCGTACAAATGTGTGTAGGACCAGATAGTAAACTGGAAATGTATTCTCTCTCTCTGTCAGGATAAGAGAATTAAGAAGTAGCCTACTGAAGATTTCTATCTAATGGCAATTCTTTAAATCACTGCCTCATTTTTACAGGCAGGATCCGCAAAAAAATCCCTTCAATAAAATCTGCTAATAAGACTGTTTTCAAGCTGATTTCATGAGTTCTATATCAAGAGTGTAGGTCATGTCGGCGGAGGCAGACGTGTCTTGTTTCTGCCTCTAGTACTGCAGATTTTCAAAAACACCCACTTAGATCATTAGGAGCTGTCTATCACAGGCACTGGCTTCAACTACAAGCAGAAAAAACACCAAATTGATGCTTTTCCCCCTGTAGCCTGTATACAAACCAGAATCTGTGTGGCCCAGTAACCCTCCAGCCTCCTCTTACAGCACTGTTTTCAGATTGACGGGAGGAACATGCGTCTGGATGTACATCCTCAAAGGGAGATTAAGCTGAAAAAGGCTTATGAGGTGAAACACTGCTAAATCCATGTTGAATCTATGCTAGCCTCTGTAGCTGGCTGCTCGCCCTCTGCAAACTGCAGGGCAGACTCACTCGCGCAGGAAATTAAACGATTGACAACAAACATGATTCGAGTGTTTGTCAGACTCTTCATCTTTTGCGTAATGTGGCCGGGTTGAAAGAGTACGTTGTGAAACATTCATTCCTGGAACGTCCTTCTTGTGACTTCAAATGCGCAAAGCATAATTTACGAATCTCACTCCAGCGCCTTCATTAAAACAATCAAATCCAGCATGTTTATTGACATCACTTAAATCGTTTTTCACCCTGGCACTTTATGACTGCTGCCTACTGAGATCTTGGCACCCCAGCTGACCTTGTTAATGGTAATATGTGCTTCGAGGTCAGGGGGAGCAGAGGAGTTGTCATCTGTTAGCAGATAAAAGCAGGAGAGCTTTCCCTTCTAATAATGATTTACTCCTGTCTCCTGAGCTCTGTTTAACATCACTTAGCATCCCCTTAAACTGCACGAGCATCTGGAATGCTCCTGATTTATGTCCCATAAACGTTCAACCTCTTTTGGAGTCATTAACATCACGAAAGGGTAAATCTACAGTTTTTGGGGGCTGGCTCCTCTTGAAAGCGGAGGGAAAATGTGGATTTTAACCTTTGTTCAACCTTTAAAATGCTGAATGATCTTACTTTCTATACTGTTTTCCTGCACCGCCCAACTCCTTTTGGCTTTACATAATTATTATCCAGTGAGATATATCCTAATACCTATTATTTTCACATTTCTGTGGTCGGTTTGTGTAACTCAACCATCAGTCTTTAGCCCAGAGAAGATCTCTGTTCGCGCTTGTTTTAGGATAACCTCTCAGAGGCTCCCTTCGTTCCACAGAGCGTCAGTGGTTTGGCTCCCCCACCTCTCTTTGGAAGATGATGCAGTCATCGGGCTCGTCCTGTTTGTGCAATCCAGAGACTGCAGACTCCACGTTAATCTCACTGTGTCTGTGTGCAAGAGAGCAAGTGTTTATTTTACATGCGTCTAGAAGCAAATCAAGGGCAATGTCAGGGTATTCGCAGGGTCCCAAAAAGTCTTAAATGTCTAAATTCCAAAAATTTGAATTTAAGGCCTTAAAACGTCTAAAATTCTCTTAATTTCTTGAATATGATTTTGAAATGTCTTTAAAATGTATTAATGTTCCATTTACAACAAATGCATAAACTTCAGTCATTGTAAAATAACGAGTCTTTCAGCTCCAAACCGGCTCTTAATTTAGTAATATTTATAGCCTCAAATTTTAGCCTAACCTGGCAAATATGAATGATTTGTGAATTGACAAACTTTTTTGCATTCAATGTTTTTATGAGAAACCTCATAATTGCTTCATTTTGTGCATTTGTTCTGTAACAAAAGCAGGCATTCTTACTTTAGTTTGATATTTTAGTCAAACCTTTTATGCACAAAAATGAACAAAGGATGCCGAACCAGATGCTGTTTCGTTTGTGAGTGTTGCTCATATTTGCGTGTTTTCACCATGTGACACGCTCTCCTCCTCATCGCTGTCTGCTGTCTCACTCACCAAGTGGAGACAAGGCGCTCTGTCTGACTGAGTGTCCCCCTCTCTGTTATCATAATGGTATGATCCTATATCCTCACGACTGGCTGCATTGCTGCCATGCTGTCAATCAAAACAAAGTGTGAGCAGAGCTGAGCGACTGAGTGAGAGCTGAGCAATGAAAGGAAAGAAAGTTGGGAGCCGGCTCTCTCTCGATGGGAGTCGGCTCTTCGGATTCACTACAAAGCATCGGCTCTGAGAGCCGCAGCTTTTGAGCATGACACATCACAACTACGCTCGCTGTGACGTGTTACAGCCACAGCCTAGAGTCTGGGGTTCCAGCGGAGCTGGAAATAGATTCAAATACTTTGCAAGTACTTTCGTGCCTTCCGATTTCCCTTCATGTTTTTATTTTTTTTTTATTTTTTATTTTAATATGAAATGGGTCTTAAATTGTATTCATTAGACCACTTAAATTTGACTAGTTGAAACCTGCAGGGTCCCCGAACAATAACATGGCCCCAAATGTAAACAAGTAGAAGAAGTATAAAGCGTAGCAGGTTCAAGATTGAACAATGTGCACGAAGTAGATTTTAATACCAGGGAGATGAAGAGCATCCATGTCTTACAAGTTTATTGACTCCTTTCCAGAACTTGTCAAGCCATGTGAAATTATTCAAAAGTCAAAAATACAAGGAAAATATTTGAGGTAAAAGCAAAGGAAGAAAGAAAGTTATTAAATCTATTATTCAGTACATGTTATGGCCTAATACTACAGTTGTCTTTGCAAGTAAAAAAGTAACATTAAACTGCATTTTTCTATACATCAAATAGAGTTTATACTAAACACATACCAGTTACTGCTTTAGATTCCACATTCTGTGACATCGGCCCCGTGAGTGCAGCCACCAGCCAATGCTGATCATTTTAAAATGACATCAATCGCTCGATTAACTGGCCTCCTGATTAATCCGTCTGTCTCTACTAACTGGATCCATGAAGGCATCAAAAGGGATGGTTGGAATTGCTGAACACTGTCTAAAATGCTGTATGTGGTTTCAGGAATAACCCCACTCATACACTGATCCTTTATCACACTGTTCATGGCTCTAAATCATCAGTTATCTAGTATTTCTGGCAGATTGTTGTACAGCTAAGGCTGCACAGTTAGTTAAATTTTGATCATGGTTTCAATTTTGTCTTCTCATAATCACAAAAATTAAAGAAAAAATGTTAAAGACAGTATTTTGCATGGTGCACATTTTACTGGAGTGCATGTAGAATGGATGATTATTTTTATGTATTGTTTTTTATTGCTGTTATTTAATATATTGTTACTGTTTTACTAGTTATTTATTTTTGATTGCTCTTTTAAGTTGTGATTCAATCAATACTCAAGTTTGAAATCATTTAATTATCTTTTTTATTAATCGTGATTTTAATATCAATCAAAATAGTTGTGATTATTATTTTTGGCATAATTGTCCAGCCCTACATGCAGCAGTGTTAAACACTCATATTACTGACAGAGAGTTATGCAATTAGAAGTGAAATGGTTTCGAAATTATCAGTAAAGGCGAACAACCTCATCGTCGCTCATTCTCATGACCCGTGCTTTCCTCCCTTCAGGTGGTGAGTCGTGTCGCTGCTCAGCAGGGCTTTGACTTGGACCTGGGCTACAGGTTGCTGGCTGTGTGTGCTGCAAATAGGGACAAGTTTACCCCCAAGTCTGCAGGTAAGAGCCAACATTTCTATTCAAACACTTGCAAGTGCATGCTCATGCGCCATCCCATTTACTGCTCTTGACATGCAAGACAGTGGAGGACATAGTCCTCATTGTTCTTAGTGCTAAAACTTATTCAGACTTTATGGAAAATTAAACCAAATATTGAATTATGTGCATTAAAGTCAGAAGTGATCCCTGTTTCATTGTTTTGCTGAGGCCATGAGTGCACATGTAGCAGCTTCCTGTTATGCTTTGATCACAACAGATGGATTTAATTTGCTAATGATGCTTTTAACTTTTAAAAGAGAAAGCAAGATCTAAATAAATTATCTGCTAAATTCTTCTATCAAACCAGGCTTTGGGATTATTTTTGATATCTACAAGCAACTGCAACCACAGATATTACACAAGAAGCCCACAGGGCATCATAATGTCAGATATTTTTAGCCCACATTAAAAATTAATGTGCTATTGAGATGAGCTGTCTGGGTGGTAGCCTCACAAAAACAGTCCAGTCAACAGTCTTTTCCACACATGTGCAGTCTGCGTGTGCACACACACACACACACACACACACACACACACACACACACACACACACACACACACAAAACGAGAAAGAAAGACAGAACAGAAACCCTTCCTTTAGACATTTATCTCTTGAAACCATCCCCCACTTCCCTCCCCCTCCGGATCCATTCCTCCCCTCCTCTCCCCTCTTGCTCCCACAGTCCTGCAGGAGCAGCCTGTTCTTGTGCATTTGTCAAAGTGAAATGTGCAGAAGCAGGAGAGAGAGGGAGAGAGAGAAAGAGAGGGAGAGAGAGATGGATGGCCGGGGAGGTGTCGCTGATGTGTGCTGAAGCGCTCACTCTGCCTGACAGAGACCTGACAAAGCTGTATCCATCCAGTCAGAACACAGATAAACCTTACTGCGGCAGTTACATAAATGAGAGCAGCGAGAGTCAAATATTTGGATTAAACTGTCTGATTTTTCTGTTTTTGTGACAAGAAAATATGTCAGGGTTTCATAACGAGCAGGGATATTTTAGGCAGTGTTGTGACTGAATAAGCGGAGAGCAGAAAGGCATCAGTTTCTGCTGCTTTTTTACTCACATCGCTGCTATCATTCTGACGTTTGCTCTGGCTGAAAATATCCTCTTTCAGCCGTGGTGGGAAGCATCTTGTTTGGAGGAACTTAAGTGGTCCGACAGACGTCAGTGTACGATATTGATCGCTGTATTTCTCTCTCTGTCTGTGTTCCTGTGTCGGTGTAATGCGATTGTTGTGCAGGCAGCCTGTCTGCGCCCGCCTGACAATCAGAATCATCCTCAGGCCTGCTGATGGTTCTGGGATCTAATAGAAGACAGAACAGGGTTTCAGGGAAGAGCTGCTTATGCACGGCGGACAAATAAGAAGTGTAGTGTGATTTTTTTTTATTGCAGTGTGGTGGTGGGGGAGGTATGATGCATCCAGTCATGAGAAGAGGCAGCGATGAAGAGGTTGTTGGGGGTGGGAGGCAGATGTGACTCAGGGGCTGATCTTACTCACTGAGCATCCGTTTTACCTCCCTTACAAGGACGTCTGTCTGAGAAAGCAGACTGGAGGGCGACGGGGGAGACGTGCTGCACACTTTAACTCAGACAAACTTGCAGTTGTCTTACAAATGGATCAACAAAGAAGCAGAGGAGCATTTAGCTTTTATTGCTCTGTTAGCTCCGTCTGTATACCTTCATTTAAACTTTCTTTGTGAGTGTATCTGTGAGCCTAATTGTGCTGCTCCAGCACTATCCACATCCACGACAGCCGGCATGGCGACAGAAGGCCACAGATCTGACACCTGAGAGCCCAGACGAGGGCCGATGAGTCTGGGATTCTCTGTGTGGGCTCCTCAGGGGGGAAGAGGAAAGCTCTTTAGACTCATGTGGATCAATCCAACTGATGCTTTCTTCCAGAGCGTCAGTTAAGGAGGAAATTGATGGAGCAATTATTGCTTTCCTAGTTTTTTAAGCAGTTTGTCAAATCGAGTTGCTGCAGATTTGAGTCGTAACAATGAATTCTTAATTGTTGCAAAAGTGAATGCAAAAAATAAAAAATAGGGCAGATGATTTTGCAAAAAAAAAAGAAATCAAAGTAAGATTGAGTAAATCCAGTAATCCCTGTGTTTACTCTACTGAAGGATAATCAGATCTACAGCAAAATGAACAGATTTCACATCCTGTTTTATGTAGCAGGCTTTCTTTCTTTTCTTTTTTCTTTTTTTTTTTAATTGTTTGTCATAAAAAGCGTTCCCTCCAATCCAGAGAACCACTAAACAAACCACGCACGCCTAAAGTCGCACGCCTCCGGATATGAAAGTATGAAAAGTTGCCCTTTGACATCTGTCGAGTAAAGTTGAGAGATTTTCAGCAGCGTTGCGGCGCTGCTGATGAGCTGTCTGCAGATTGCGACCCCGCACTGAGGCCTGAGGGGATTAGCGTGTTGCTCTAATCTGGAATGAGCCACAGAAGAGATTTATCATGTTGTTAGGTGAGCTAGCATTAGCAATGTTAACTCTGCTACACAGCTTTAGCATCGTCAGCAGCAGCCACAGTATAGTTCAATATAGAAACTCGTGAATAAAAACTTCCAGGTTTCTGGATCTGGAGCTCCTTTTTGGGTTTTTATTTATTTATTTATTTATTTATTTAAGTAATAGTCTACAATCCTGTCGTCCATTTGTTGGTGTTTTTAGAGTAATAATCTGCAGCCTGAGCGGCTCATTAGATAATAGTTGTGCTGCTGCCCTACAAACACACACACACACTAATAGACTGAGCTGCTGCTGTGAAGTTCAGCAGACAACAAATCAGATTAGCCACGTAATCTGTCGAGGGTTTTACCGTTTCCTTCCTCAGTGAATCTGCCACCAAGCTCACAGCAGTTTCTTCTCTTTTATTACGAGCAGGGTGTCCATGCATCTGTAAAAACTCTTAAATTCATGTATCTAAAATTAATGCCTTACAATGTCTTTGATTCATTAAAAATGTTATATGCTGATCTTAAACTCATTACTCAAAGGTCTTAAATTTGTCAAGGCAGGACGAATTAATGTTATTTTTTCTTTTTCTTGTGGGACTTTTCGAGAAGGAGATGTAAAGAGGCTACCAATCCTTGGACAGGGCCATCTTGAATATGACGTGGGCTTTGAGCTTCCTTTCTAACAACTATGGGGCGCCTATCAGTCACGTGAGCTGAGCTGAGCCTCTGATTGGACAAACTCGTGATCCTAATGTCTTCTAAACCACTGAGTTAGGAAAAAAAAAATCAGCCCCTGTACAGTTTGTGCCAATAAAGAAATTAGCGATTCAGACCCGAGCTTTATTGAACCAGGCTGTAAATGTGTGTTTTAATGCTGTAAAAGTCTGTTTTTCTGGCTTGATCAAGGGGCAACATCTGGTAGAGAAAAATGAAGCCTATGCAGAAGTTGCTGTCCACCGAGGGCCGGACTGGAAGTCACGTACACATCAAGCCAAAAAAAACAGACTTTTACAGCATTAAAACACATATTTACACACACTGTACGGGGGTGAATATTTTTCTAACTCAGCGGTTTAGAAGACATTAGGATCATGAGTCTTCCAATCAGGGGTTCAGCTCAGCTCACGTGACTGACAGGTGCCCTATAACTGTTAGAAAGGAAGCTCAAAGCCTGCGTCATATCCAAGATGGCCCTGTCCAATGACTGGCTTCATTTGACTGTATGCGGAACAGACGGGTAACATCGTGGAGACTACATCTATTTTTTTTTTTCTATGGGCTTGATGTGTACGTGACTTCCGGTCTCTCTGTAGCCAGCCTCAAGCGGATTCTCGATGAACCCTTTGGAGGCTACTAGCTGCTGATATAAATTGTCATCTGCATGTCGCGGACTGGCCAGCTAGCTCTCTATAGAAGGATGCAGACCTGTTTGCTTAGTAAGCTAAGTGTAAGTTGTGCAGCTTGATGGCTCAGCTCATCACAAAGTCAAACGTCCTCAGGAAGAGGTACAAACCAGATAAATTGAGTGAGCTGCAAAAATTAGAGGCAGAACTGGAGGCTCATCATGACGTGTGTGTTCAGAAGGTCCAGTGTTTTTTTTTTGTTTTTTTTTAAAGATGTTTCCAGTTGCACACTACTGTTTGTATTTTTGTATATTATTTTTGTATACTTGGTCAGAAAATGCAGGTAAACTGCACTTATACATACAGCTATCGAACCAGAGAGCACTGAATATCACTGTATGTTAAATAAACAGACAAAAAGTAAACTTGAATTTGTCTCAATGAGTGACACAGAAGCTACCATTGTTTTAAATTTCATTCAAGGTGGCATTCAAAGGGTCTTATAAAGTCTTAAATTTGACTTGATGAAACCTGCAGATACCCTGATGAAGCACAGGGCTGCCTTCAAATTTCCTTTATGACAAGTTCTGCGCTCTTTGTGACAACTTTTTTGCCTCGTGCGCTCAGTGACGTCTGCTCCTTCAAGGTTTCCATTAAACTAATTCTTCTGACTCACTTCGTGCTTTATGTCTGCATCATGACTCGACTCGTTCTGGATTATAAGTAGCTGCTCCCTGGAATGATCACTATGTTCCTCGAAAACTGCCTTTAATGTTTAAGTCGTAATGCAAGTTGCAGCTTGTTGTCTCTCCGTGGAGATGAAATAATGCTTCAATAATTTATGTTGGCGTTGCACGTTATCAGAATACTCGCAGCAGTTTAAGCTCAAGCTGTTAAAGCAGCAGGGAGTTGTAAAGATCTCTTTCATGTCCATGAATGATAATGGTCTTTGATGTTTTTGTTGTTCGTTTCTCTTCTTCAGCTGATTAAGAGAGTGTTTGAAAGTAGAAAGGGGAAAATACGATAAGAAGAGCGCAGCTTTGTTCCTGATGGTTGGTAAAGTCCCCACCACCCACCCACCCACTCACTCACTCACTCTCATCTGATGTTAAAAAGAAAGACTCCCATCAGCGCCCGGTCAGTCAACAGGGCGATCACATCAGGAAAACAACTTGTGTCAACAGAGTGACAGAAAACTTCCAGGGTGTGGTTGTAACTCACCCTGTGTGCTGTGAAACACACACACACACACACAGCTCAGGAGGAAAACAACACTTCAACAACTCCTTTAATTCAGAGTGAAAAGAAGTGCTCCCATTAGACTTTCATTGCAGAGCGTGTGAGCGCCCCCCCCCCTCACACACACACACACACACACACACACACTCCCTCCCCCTCCTCTCCTACAACACTTCTTCCACTTATCTGTCTCAATTTACGTCTACTTGATTGATTTCCTCACCCCGTCTTTCTTTCCGTCTTTGAGCTGCGTGTGTAGAACTAGAGGAAGGTGTAGCCATCCTTTGTTACTGACCCAATCAACCTTACAGACTTTTATATTTAATTACTGCTGAGTAAGAGCAGCGTGCTGAATTATTAACAGGAAACAGAAGTTATTTTTAGCACGCAGGCCTCTCCTCTGACACTCTCCAGCAGTTCGCTTTGGATGATGAAACCCCTTCGCAACCCCAAAACTACCCTCAGAACTTCACGGTTAAGTTTGCAGAAACAAAGCTCATAGGGGGAACTACTTTATGAGGGTTGCTGCATTTTGCGCCCTGGGCTCATTGGGTCCTCTTTCCCTCTCTGCTTAATTGCTTTGATGCACACAGTTGCAAGTAAATTCATTTTCTTAATATCCCAGCTGAGCCGCACTACAAAGAAGACTTTGTTTTTTTATTCAAATCTGGATGAGCAAATGATTTAAATCCTCTTTTTGTTCTGGGCTGACTGATCTGGCACCCTCACCTCGGAACTCAACCTCCTACCCGTCACCCCCTCAGGGGCTTTTGACACACCCTTTTCAAGTGATATTTCTGTCCAACAATGCCTCCGTTGTGTGCGCGTGAGATTTTTTTTTTTTTTTTTAACTGTCGATGACTGAGCGCGTCTGTCACACACACAGAAAAAAAATAGAAGCCACACAAAAGACAACTTCCCTCCACTGTCACAGGGCCAGTGGGCTTTCCCCGCTCTTCAGCTGCACGACACGTCGCAACTTTTCGGTGAGAAGAGAGAGAGAGAGAGAGAGAGAACTATGACAGTTCAGATCTTTCATGTTCATTCATCCATTTTTTTTCTGGTTATGTTCGGGGGGGGGGGCTGGTGAGGAGAAGATGAACTCTGATTCACCCTCAACCTGCCTCGTCTTTAACTCAGCCGCACTCGACTGCTCTCTGATGTGATGTAAGTTGGATTTACAAAGTTGCCTCTGATGAAGACGAGGGGATGTTGTCAGATTAGATTGTCCTGCAGGCAGGAATCCCTGCTCTGATAAGGCTGATAGCTTACAGCCTTTGTAAAGATTGATCTTTACATCTCATACTTTCTTCTTCTCCCACTTCCTTTTTTTTTCATGCTTTGGCTTCCAGCCAGCCTGCATTGCATATTAAGCTCCGCCCATGTATGCAAGTTTGCAGTCTGAGCTCTCAGGGTTGGTTCTTCTTTTTCTTGCCCTTCCTGACAAATGGCAGCCACATTGACAGATTATGCACGTGTGATTCTGTGTGTGTGATAGCACTTTAGAGAAACAGGGCAATGGAGCGCTAGGCTGACTAGACTGAGCACATCAATAACAGCACCTCACGACAGAGGTGAGAAGCACTGATATCTCACCTTCTCGATCTCTACTCCTGTTTGTCAGCGTCGGCTCTCCGTCGTTATCTCTTCCTCTCATCCTCTCTCCTCCTCCTCTACTGTCTCCTCTTCTCCCTCTGTCTATCCAACACCCCCCCCCTTCCCCTCCTCCTTCCATCCCTCTTTCCCCTCCTGCTGTCTCGAGAGTGTGTTGGAGCCGGTAGCAGGTACAGCAGGAGCCCATTAGTGCACAGCCCTTGCTCTGATTGGATAAGCCGGAGAGAAACCGGGAGACTGCCTCTGAATAATTGATGTGCATTGTGCAGACGCGCTGGACAAGGGAAAAAAGACAGATCAGAGAGCAAGAGGGAGGAGGAAGAGAGTGAGCAAAAAAAAAAAAAAAAAAAGAAAGACAGGAGGAGTAAAGAGAGAGAGGGAGAGAGGAAGTAAGAAAGAAAGAAAGAAAGAGTGAGCAGAGTAAAGGATATGTGCAGAGAGTGAGAGTGATAAGGCGCAGGCAGGAGGCTTTGGGAGCAGCGAAGGCTCTGAGAGTTGCCACCGGCCTCTGCGGGAACAGGAGCATTTGTGACACTTGAGTCTTTTTCTCTGCGCTATGAAGGGAATGAGATGAGATGTGCAGGGACTTTGCTTGGCTTTGGGTAAGTGTGTGTTTGTGTGTATGTGTGTGTGTGTTTCTCTGCTATCCATGCTTGTATCCCTGCTAAGAAGTATTTGTTGCGTTATTTGCGTGCATGCATGGTGCAGGATCAGGGGTTAGCAGGCCAATAGAGCAGTTCTAAGAAGATTAATCAGAGTTGCAAAAACTGAAGCAGAACTAGCTTGATTTAGTTTTTTTATGAACTCAATGCACTTCAGTTTTATTATACACACTGTGCTCTGAGTTTTCTGTTGCAGCTGTGTTGTAGGCCTTGAATAGTATTGGCTTTTATCTTCTATCCAGTGTGAGTGTAGGCTAAACACTGGCTGCTCAGGATCAGGATGGATCAGCTGACCACAGGTTGACCTACATGCTGCTCTGTCGGGGTTTTGTACATCATATTGGTGGCACTCTGGCTTGTTTTCTGGGCTTTGTTGGTCAAGGTGAGAGTGGAGGTTGTGGATGAGCATTATAAGGGTCAAGCTTTGAGTAAATGTGATTTTTTTTTTTTTACAGGATTAAGCCATGCTTAAGGTAGAGATTGTAAGATTTGATTGCACACAAAGGTAAAAGAACACATGGATTGTTTCAGTTATTTTCTTTCTGTTCACCTGGCTCCTGGCTTTTTTTTCTACCTTGAGGAGCTGAATCCTTGTTAGTGTTGAGCCCCAGTGTCTCCATGTGTGTTAGTGTTTCTATGTCAAGAGAAGATGACCCACTTTCCACTGTGGATTCTTTTTTTAAGTTGTTGACCTGTGCTTGGGGCCAGAGCCTGTCTGCCTGTCCACTCATTAGAAGAGAGGAAGGAGCGGAGGGAGGGGGAGAGTAGTCATGGAAGGACAATGCAGTTAGATAAGCGGAGAGAAAGGCCTCTTTTTTGTTTTAAGCCTGTGTGGTGTTTTAAACTACTTCACGGTGAAGCGCTCTTTCTTTCTTTCTTTCTCTCTCATGAACGAGGAAAGGTTAACCGGGCTGTAAAAGCGACATGATGCTGCAGGCTGTTCAATCAGAGCTAACCTTAAGAAGTGACAACTTAATTGTCGGGCAGCTCTTACAAACAATCACACAATCATCTGTTGACCTATGCGGGAAATACAAGAACACAACACGGCTAGCAGCTAGCTGTTATTGAGCTGAAGCACTTCCGGTTAGCCTGAGTGCTCAAACCATCTGTATCCTCAAATAAGCCTCACTCTCAGCCACATGCAGCCACTCTCGCCTTCCTCTTTTCTCTCTCTCTTAGGCTCTACAGCTTTGTTTGTACTCAACACACCTCCTGATTACTTCCCATCAGGCTCTTTAGTGACTCATTCATGACATTTGACTTTGAACTGTAAGCTCACGGTTTGTTTTTGCAGCATGTTTCTGCTTCTGTTTTCTTTCTGTGAATCATTACCATGTCGAGCTATCATCCCCTCCCTCCTGTCACCAAAAGCAAGTCGTGTCACATTTTCTTGCTTCAAATTTGACAAAGGAATTTCAGGTAGGACAAACCGATGGCAGGTATTGATAACGGCGAGGGTGATGCTCCCAGCAACCCCACCTCTAGGCGATACGGAAACACACCTTGCAGGATGTGTGTTTCAGGAAACACTTGTAAAATCCTTCAGCCTTGTTAATTGCCTCCATTTCTATTCCGCGCTACTGCTGAGGTGTTTGACATCTCCTGAAGAAGTTCTTCCTCTTACTAATTCACCTGTAAAAAGGCCCGCAGCTGAAATGTCATCTTTTTTTAATCACCGTCTCATCTTTTATGAAACAGCAGCCCGGAGAAATCTCAGAATTCTTGATTGTGTTTTTCACCCTGATAGTTTCATCGCAGGAGCAACAACAGTGTGAGGTTAAAAGACACATTGTGGAAGTAGAGACGAGGAGTGTGTCTGCTTATAATTAGACGTGTGATATTAGTGAGTTCCCCTCCAGTGGTGAGGATCTGCACGCCACTGATAAGCACGGTTCATTCATAGCCTGCCGTTCTCTGATGCTCGTTCTAGTTGAGTGAGAAGCTTTACTGTATACTTCACAAAACCCAGACACCAACTGGGTTTGTTTACCCACCCACACACACCTCTCTTTTCATATTTACTCTCCTTTTTTTGTCTGTTTTTCTACCTATGCTTGTGTCTACTAACCTGTGTTACCGTGTGTGTTTACATGCCGTCCATGACAGCAACTGTGCATATTTGCTATATGACTCAGATGTGGATATTAGGTGTGTGGAATCGTGCTGTGTGTTGTGACGGTTCCCTGATACAGATGTGGAAGGTTGTGACCCCAGGCTGAGTCCTGTAAGCAGGACACGCTGACTCACAGAACATGTGACGCAGATACACCGACCACCTGTATTTCATATTCCGCTGGCGATGTAGGTCAAATCTGCAGGTCAGAGCTGTAACCTCTGTCACAACAAATGTGCCCAATGCACACCTGCTGTGCTGAGCGAGGGATGTGGTCTGTGATGTCATTCAAAGGAGATTCACAGGGTGCAGAGAACATCCCGTCAGGCAGAGCTGCAAAGGTTAGCTGCAGCAAGGGAGGTGCTCCATCTGAATGTTTACGGTTTGTTTTCTTTAGTGTGGAAATATTTTAGGAATTTTGTTTAAAATGAGAGTATGTATTTAAATGCAGTCCTACATCAACAAAGAGAAACATACTACACTATACTATACTTTTATACTGATTTGAGTATTCATCCTTACATGATATGAGGCTGAGTTTGGTAACATTTGCATAACTTCTCCCGTGAGTAGTTCTTAGCCGGTTATGTCACAGTATAACAGTAATACTGATGCCTGTAAATGAGCTATCGGGGAAAAAAAGAGCAGCAGCAGAAAGATCATCCAGAGTATCCAGAGGGCTTGTATCCAGGTGGCAGCATCCTCCATAGAGTCAGATTTACACCAAAAAACTTGAACTATGATTGGCTATTTGCTCGGGCTGGACAATTAATTGAATTATGATCATGATTTCTTCGTATTTTGTATGTTGCAAATTTTACAGGACTGCATGTACGTCGAGTAATTATTTTTATTTGCCCTTTTATTGCATTTATTTAATATTTTATAATCATTTGACTAGTTAGTAAGTTGTTTTTGATTGTTCTTTTATGTTGGGGTTCAAGTAATACGCAAGTTTTGAACTCAGTGAATAATTGGTTTGTACTAATTGTGATTTCCAAAAATCAAAATAATCATGATTATTAATTTTGCCATAACCATCCAGCCCTACTTTTTATCAGAGTAGTACTCTTATCAGAGGCAGATTTTTGTTAAAATCAAGTTTTTGGAGAGTGCTGCAATGAGCTGCTAAGTTGAGAAATAGTTCTATTTCCAAAGACAAGTCTGTAGGAAAAGAGCCAGTCCCTAAAAAAACACAAGCAGACTTCTGCACACTGGACCATTTTCGTTTTTTTTTTTTTAACGTTGAAAAAGTTGACATTAGAGGATTAGAACATCAACATTTTTTTTGTCTTACTTTCATGACTGTTTGATACTTTCATGTTAACATTTGAAGTAGTTACAATTAGCTCTCACAGAGCAGATAAATAAATTCTATTTATTCCTGTCTATGTGAATACATACTTTTCACCATGCTCGTATAAGTTGGTGTCCCAGTCAGTGTTGCCAGATTGGGTGGGTTGGGGGAAAAATAGCACTGGGCAGGTTGATAAATTTTGGGCTGCTTTTTTACAACATTTGATGGATTTTTAGAAAATATCCTGGAGAAAATATTAACCAAATAGTTGCCATTATATGGCAAAAAAATAAAAACCTTACACATTTTAATAAACTGTTGTAACCTTGAGCTCATATCATTAGTTAATTTATTTTGAAATGGAGAGAATCTGTCGAACTTGTAATCGTCAATCAGTGGTAGTCATTGGTTAATCAAGTGTCACTGTAATATGGTGTTGGTCACTTGTAAGCGCCTTAGAGACAGCATCATGGCGAAGCGGGTGGAAAATTATAAAGAAAGGAATGGGAGATGGATCTGGGGATAAGATATTGGATTTTCCCTGTGCCAGAGGAAAACACTATATTATATATTTAAATTTAAATATTTTATGCCTGATTGGGTTACCCTTTTTGATTATTTATTTAGTGCAGCTGTGTGCTGATGACGTGTTCTCTATTACACATGTAATAGTTTCACGGTTTTAACGTGTTTCTCGAGAGGTTTAGATTTGGGCTGGTTGTTATTGAAGTGGGTGAGTTTTATGTTGGGTTTGGGCTGGAAACTGTCAGATCTGGCAACCCTGGTCCCAGTTGTGCAACCCCATCCGCAAAAGTCTGGACATGCCTCTTTGCTGTTACAGGGAAGGATTCAGATGAAACAATTCGCTGCAGGACTTTGTCCACAGAGGATGCCAAATTGACACAAACTTCAACAACTTTAGCACAAAACACTGAGTTTGAAACATCTTTTTTTTTTTTTTTGCAGCTCCTAAATGCACCCAAAACGAATGTGTATGACAAATGAGACCGATTGTTCAAAGCTGCCATAAATTCTTTGCTGTGTTCAAGCATTTTAAATTCTGAAGCAAGCCTCCACCCAGCCTAGTTTGACTTGATGTTTCACCCACACTATGAATGTTTTGTTCCTGGGGCCACCAGCACATAGAGACCCCTCATTTACACCAGACATACTGTACCTTCAGTCAGATCCAGCCGTCATGCTTTATCATGTTTGGTGTTCATGCTGAATCTAATAACTCTGCCCCTCTTAAAAATGTGTAATTTGAACCCCACAGAAACCAGCACCTGCAGGAGATGTCAGAGTGACTCAGGTAGAGCTTTACCCTCCCTTCTGGGCTGCAGCATCTCTCTCTTGGCTTGTGACCCACACACAAACATTCCCGGGGAGGAGGGGATACGCCCACTCCCTCCATATCCACCTGTCCTCTGTCTAGCATCCTTCCATCCATCCTCCCCCGCTCCTCCCTCTGTCCTCATGTCTGGTGCTCAGCCAGAGGTCGTTGATGAAATTCTGTCAAACTGGCCCAACGAGGAAATGAACAAAACAGAATTTTTGAAGGCAGCCAAACAAGAAAAAAAACTCAGTTAAAGTGAGAGACTGTTTCAGATTTGGGATTTTTTTTTCTGACTATGTGCAAAGAGTTAGTTCCAATAAAGGCCTGGTTTAGGTGGAGTGTGATTTCTGACACAGAGCTGTCTCTCTGCAGGGCATGTTTGAGTTGTTCTGCCTCCAAGCTGTTGAGACTAAAGCCCATTCGACATGCTCTTCCCTCTGAAGAAGTTGGCTGAACAGAAAGGGGGCAGGATGGGGAATATCATTGACTGCTGAAATAGATTCCATTACACTTTTGCAAAACGCATGAATTCATTTATTTATTTTTAATTTTGCAGGATTTTATATCTTCACTATATTTTGTCTTCTGCATAACACTCTGTACCCACACAGACTTACCTGCCAGTGTTGTACAGACTTCTGCCTATGATATCTATTATAAATTGCTTCTTTTTATCATCCCACACATTGTCTCAGAAGGCTTCTGTGTCTAGTGCTGCAGTGTTCATGCTCTGTAAAGTGTACATTTTATGCAGTATTTTCTCCTCTGTCTGTGTTGTTACCGAACGTATATAATAGAGCTGCATGCTCTGTATTACATGTCTCCATTAAAGCCTGACCTGGGCAGTGCCGGTGATGAAATGTGGCTTAACGGACAGATCTTGGGTAAATTTTACTCTCAGCCTTGATGTGAAAGTGTGTAGTAGCTCATGTAGCTACAAGAAAAAGAACTTGTATCTCCACTCTGTGTAGTTTCATCCTGGCAAGTTTAGCTGCCAGTCAAGGAACACTTCTTTAAATCAGGTAAAACACAAAAACATAAAATAAATTGTATGTATTTTCTTTAAGCTTCCTCAGGGATGAAAAATACAGTCAGAGTTTTGTCAGGAATTCAGTCCGTCTACAAGAGTAATTGTAAAATGCCCTTGTTCGAATGATATGCAATCATGGTATCGATTTCCATTGTTATGCTGATGACACCCAGCTGTATGTCCCTCTAAAGCCTGGATCAACAGATGTTTCCAACATAATGTCCTGACGTCAAAAACTGGATGTCCAGAACTTTTTAATGACTTCAAATCTGGAGTACCTTTAATTAACCCATCTGGCTCTAGGATAAGCATTGCACATAACCTCACCTCTGCTCTTGTTGCTCTATCGAGTAATGTCTGAGGCCCACTACCCAGTGGTAATCTTCGATATTCGGCTGTCCTTTGATGCCTGGTAACCTGTAAATTTTAGGATTAGTTTTAAGATTTTACTGCTTGTTTTTAAAGCTATCAATGGTCTGGCTCACGTTTATTTTAGTGATTTACTTGCTCCCTATGAGCCTGATTGTTGCCTGAGATCCTCCAACAGGGCCCTACTAGTGGTTGCTAAATCCAGTCTGGTCACATAAGGTGAGTGAGCCTTTGCTGTTCAGGCCCCCAAGCTTTGGAACTCCCTGCTGGTGGATCTCAAGCAGGCAAAATCAGTGTCTTCTTTTAAATCTCTTCTTTAAACCCACTTTTGTTTTATCGCCTTTTATTGGCTTTTTACTTCTATTACATTGGTTTATTAACTATTTTAATTGTTTTATTTATGTGTTCTTGATTGTTTTTTGTTGTTTTGTCAAGCACTTTGTAACTGTTTTAAAAGGTACTACAGATAACACTGAATTGGATTGGATTGGATTGTTGAAACAGCTTAAAAGTGATGAGCACTTGTGATCACCATCATCTTTATAAATTAACTCAAAGCAGCCTTTTAAACAAAAGGATTACAATTATTATTGCCTATATTTGCAAACAGCCTACACTCAAAAAAATGAAACATTGACATGAATTAAATTTATAATGTCAACTGGTTCCATATAAATGTATTAGGTTAACTTAGCTGACCTTAAAATTATTGTTTTTAACTAACCTGATACATTTACATGAAACTGCATGACATAATAAATTCAATTAGAGTCAGTGTTTCATTTTTTGAGTGTGCTGCTTGATGAACAAGCAAGCAAGAGCATAAAGATCTACCAATTTGGAGTTACTTATTATGCCAGGGTATTGATGTGTCTGTGTAGATTAATATTAGTCAGTGCTTGCAAAATTTGCAACATCAGTTGTAATTCAGACAGTCTGACATTTGTTCAACCAAGGAAAGTCTTCAAGCGTCAGTGCAATGCATGCAGAGAATTTAGTCAGAGCTACAAAGACAATCAAATAATTGTTAGGCGCCAGCAGAGATTGAAACATTTGTAATAACTTGCTAAATTAGCTCAAATCAATTCATTGCTACTAGAAAGTGCTACAATCCAGTGCTACTTAAACAAGGAAATTGTAGAAAGTTTAACATTATTAAAATATAACACTGAACAGACATGAGTGGAGTGCCAGCAGAATGCTTGACATAGCTTGAAGCTCGCAAGATTAGCAAACATTTTTGAAGTCTAGCAGAGAATTTAAGTTTGCCTGAACTATCACAATTAGCATTACATTAATGGGAGAGTAGCAGAGATTTTGATAGTACCCAGTGTTAGCAAAATTAGCAAATGTCAGCAAGATGCCAGCAGAATACTAAATAAAGCCCAAGCTAGCACGATTAGCCAAGATTTGTGGGGTCAACCAGAGATTTTAACATTAGCCTGTGCTTTCAAAATTAGCAAAGATCAGTGAGGTGATAACTGAAAATGTATCATTAGACAGTGCTAGAAAAGGTTCGCAAATGTCAAAAAGGTGCTTGCAGAATTTTTAATACAGCTTGTGCTAACAAGATTAGCCTACACTTGTGGGATCTGTCAGGGAATTCAACATTAGTTTGAGCTTTCAAAATAAACAAACTTCAGTGGGATGCTAGCAGAGACTTAAACAGTGTTCAGAATTGGCGGCATTAGCATCACTTTGGCGATGACTGAAAGTGTAACATTAGACAGCATTAGCAAATGCAGAAAAAGTTAGCATGGTTGTAGCTGAGGCTTAAAGGTAAGCTCAGGGGCTTATATAGCAGTTAAAAATTAACAATGCTAACAATATTTTTTAGGAAGCCTTCATTGTTTTTATGTACTTGGATTTTTTTGTTTTTTATTTTATTTCCTTTTGCTTTATTTTAGGATACCAGCAAGTTACATCCAGCAGTACACCCAGCATAGCACTAGCACATGCTACATGTTTGGCTTTATGTTGAAATTCTTTTGGGTGTTTGTCTGCTAAGGGGGGTTATTCTCACTAAGCTAACTCTATTATGCAATGGATTACACATTTATAGTGTTCAAGCATCAGATAGTCAGCTGTATGTCTTGATTTCACTGGCAAAATGAAAAGTTCAAACACTTAAACCACACACACACACTCACACACACTCACACTCACACACAGCGCTATCAGAGTTCACAGTAATTAGTGTTGGGGTTTGCTTGTAAAAGAGGACTTGTACACCCACTCTGTCATTAGTTAATGGGCCTTGCAGCCTGTTACCAGGGCTTACTCCGGCTCCCTGCAGCTCCCAGAGGGGCTGAGGTAAGGTGAGAACGAGCCTGGGCTTCTGCTATCAGTCAGCCATACAGCATTAAACACAGCCTGCGTGAGGAGGGCCCATATGTCTCGGGGCATTACTCACTTAGAAAGCTGCAGCTTCTAAGAAACGGAGCTATTGGGAGAGGGTTCAGGAGAGTTCCCTGAGAAATAAGCTCATGTTCTGCTCTCTCTGCTGGCCGGGGACTGAACAGACTAGTTGTTAGGAAGAGCTCATTGTGTCAAAGCCCATTATGGGGACTCTAATGAACTCTGGAGACTTTGGTCACCTAGACAGGAGTCATGTATTTAAAGAGGTAGTTTGAAATACCTTTCTTTGCACTCGTGGATCCATTCTGATGTGTCCGGTTGTAGTGTAAAAGTGTGAATGGTTAGATTAGCTTAAATAAACTCAATTACGGGATTTGTTTGGGCACAGCTCCTTCATTTAAAGGTAGGGAAAGACTTTTTTTAACATCTCTGGAGAAGGGAGTCAATTAGAGCGATGATGTTTAAATATAAATAAATTCAGACACAAATTTTGTCAGTTGGATATATAGTCATAAGTCTTAAAACTATTGTTTGGATTTGTTATTGAAGTAGACAAGTTTGATCTTTTTTGATGTATTTAATTGAACTAGTACAATAACAGTCCTTCAAAGTGTGATTAAGTGCTTTCACACAACACTCCAGAGTAGCCTACACTGACAAACAGTAGCTACAATTTCTCCACAACCTGATCCTCCAGATTATCCAGCGTTTAGTCAAAGCCCGACAAGAATCGCCATTAAACATTCAAACTGCATGCAGACAGAGAGATAAGAAGAACATCAGTTCTCCTCTGTCTCTGTCTGTGTTGGGAGAAAAACTAAAACCACCCCCCACCCTCCAACCGGGCTCCATCTTTGATCTCTGTTCTGTAGAATCTGCTCACCGGGAAGGAAAAAGCTACTATTTTCATGACGCTGTAAATCTATCTCGTGATTGTAGATCTGAGGATGGTGATTAAACTTCACATCATGTTTCGTGCTCGTACGTCTTTTGACCATCCTGTGTCATTTTGGTTACTTTTGTGGAGCTTTTCTGTGACTCTGATGCGGCTTCTCCTGAAGCTGTGGACTGAATGAGGCTTTAAAAGTCGGCCTTGGCTCTTCATTAAACAGCACGATTAAAGAGGGCAGGCAGGCTTCACCTGGATCTCTCTGTCTCTGTTAGCAAAGTTAGCAAAACACCTTAATTGCCTTTAATAACAGTTTAGACAGACAGATCACAATAGACCTTTGAGTTGTCAAATGAAAAGTGGGAGGAAGGTGGGTGTGTGCATCATTTTTGATGTGAGACAGACATCCAAAGCAGGCTGAAAGTAGGGAGGCGTGTTGTAGTTGTAGATGTGGGTGTGTGCTGATGTTGGCAGCTGGTTTAACTCGGGGGGACTATGTGGTGAAAACAAGGTCATGTACACTGACTTTACTAAGCTGGCTAAATATGCACATTGCCCCAAGCAAACCTCACTCCATTATGAATGACTTCTGGCCTTGGCCGTGTTAGATTTGGACGCTCGTAGCCACACTGATATGATAAGTCACTGCCTCTCGCTCTCTTTCTCTCCCTCCCTCTCAGAGCTACTCCATCACTTGTGCTCACTCCGCTGATCTTTAGGTCTAAATGGTGGGTTGCCAGTTGAAGAGACGGTCCCTCTGTGTGGAGGTGGTGATTTAGTGGGGAGATAAGCTCTCTGTAATGGCAGGGTGGAATAATTCCTCTTTAACTAGGAGGCTTGGCTCTCTCCACCCCTCCAGAATAAAATGTTACTGCTCCTCTCCTTTGTTCTACATTTTATCTTCTCTCCTTTTCTGTTTCTTCTACATACGGTCCCTTATCAGACACAAGTTTAACTATTTAGAGAATATTATACATTATTCAACCTTAATTCATCAGAATATAAGTTGCAGATGATACAATTCAGTATGGACGGCTAGAATTCTGACAGGGCAACACTTATTTTTTACACGTACAATCATGCTTTGATTTCTCTTGAAATCACAAGACATTCCGATTTACACTTTTTGTTTCCACGTCTTGTAAATCTTTACATTAATGGGTCACATCAGGGTCACATACGGTATAAACCTCCCACATGTATCTTTTTATTTTTAATATCACATCTTAAAACCCCAAACCTGGTAACAGCTCTTCCTAAAAGCTGGTGAATCTGGGTCTACGCGGCTAAAAATAGCGTTTTAAATTATTAAATGAGGCTCTGAACACAGTAATCTTTCCCTTTGTTTGTTTGTTGTGCTGACTTCCTCAGCAGTCAAAAGCAGAGTGTTTAAATGAGCTAAGACAATCTGATTGGTTCAAAATAGGCAAAATGATTGGCATTTGGGGAAAAGATAGAATCAAAATTGGCACGCAGGAGAATATATCTCTACTTTTGGCTTGTGAGGAGGATAAGAAGGCTGTGCGGTGTAATTAGTCCTCGGAGATACGAGAGGACATGGAAGAGATGATGAGTGAAGAAAGTGGAAGTGAGTGGAGATATCATACTTTCTTATTTCCTGCGAGATCCTATCTGTAACCCTCGATCACTCTGCTTCTTTCTGCCTCTCACGCTCCATTTCAGCCTCTTTCTCTCTGTGGAAAAATATCTGGGAGGTCTTTTTTGTGCTGTGGATAGATTTCAGTTTATATTCTACACTGCAGGTAGAGATGGTGTGATGTAACTGTTGTGAAATCCACACAGCCAAACAATCGATCGGGTTCAGTGAGTTAGGCTGCCCCCTGGAGGCTTTAGTAATAACTTCAGGCTGTAAACAGGGATGTGATTCACTGTCAAGAGACCTCACCGGGTAAACCTATTCATTTGATTTGTTCCAAGTGGTGTTTAAAACAAAGAAAACCCTGTGCCATAGTTCAAACATGGAGCTGCAAACATCCACCTCATGTATCTATGTGCTAACCCATCTTCATTCAGGCAGATCTGTGTGTCTGTGTGTGCTGTTTGGAAGCTTAAGCTTATGTTCATGTGTTTGTGTGTTTGTGTGTTTTCATCGCAGCCCTGCTGTCGTCGTGGTGCGAGGAGCTGGGTCGTCTCCTCCTGCTGCGTCACCAGAAGAACCGGCAGAACGAGCCGCAGGGAAAAGTCCCCATGCAGCCCAGCATGAACAGCATGAAGCCTGGCCTCACGCACAGGTCAGTGGGAAGTCCCTGAGACACCTGCTGTCTGATGAAGACAGACTGTGCTCATCTTCCAGTGAAAGGAAAAAAAAAACACCTTTTCTGTCAGATTTTAATGTCACTAATTTAACAGTCCTATTAATTTAATAGAGCTATTTCCTTCGGATCGGAACGTGCTCCCCAAAAATTATTAAAAAGGGGCAGTAGAGGAAATTAAGTTGAGTGCAATTCATGAGAATTTTTTTTATCAAGTATCAGCCCAAACATGCATTTTCTCCATGTGCACAAAAAAGAGAGCTTGCTTCAATTCAAGCAGTTCAGAGGTGTTTTTTTCTGTCAGCATGACTTCAGGCCTTATATATAAATATAAAATCAAAGTCGGTCTCATGGATGCTGTGCAAAAAAGTTGTAAACTTCAAAACCCAGATTTTCTTCATCCGTCTCTTCACTTTTTGAAGTGAACGCCAACAGAATCAAAACTTGCTTCCTTCTAACTGTAAAGTCCTCGCCTTTTTAACCATTTAACTTTCACGTTTTTATATGCAAGGGTAATGACGTCTATTTAATTTTTAACCCTTTAATCTTCCCTTAAATAAATATTAATATATTTTTTTTCTTTATTTTTATTTATTTTTTTATTTATTTTTTTTATTGGAGCACTGAGATCAAAAACTGCAAAGTTCAGAAAAATTATTTCAAGCTGTAGAGATGATCGAGTCGGGTTTTACTCGGTTCAACATATTTTCAGTGAGACTTCAAAAATGCTCTACCAAACCGTTGAGCAAAAAGTTAAAGAATCAGAATCAGAATGGCCTTTATTGTCATTATACAGAATGTACAACGAGATTGGAGAGCTTCTCTTTTCAGTGCAATAGGTAGTTCAGTTAAAAACAAAGTATACAAAAAATAGTATATGTATAAAGAAAAAAAATAAGTGATGGGTTAAGTGATGCTAATTTAAGTGATGCTAATCTAATTTAAGGGTTAAGTGATGCTGATTCTCTGGGTTTTGGCTCTCTTCTAGTTTGTTTATAACTCTTCGGTTTAATACATTTTAATTTTTGAATGCTAATAAAATACTTTGATGAACTACTCCAACTTTCCTCTTTCATCACTGATATCCAGGCTTTAGAAATTAGTGGATACTGCGTAACAATCTGATGCGAGGAGAAGCTGTATGAGACTGGAGTACGTCTTTTGTGCGTGTGTGAGGCGACATCAGGTTTTTTTTTCTCTAAGTCCTTTTTATGGGCTTTTTATGCCTTAAATGAGAGAGGACAGGACAGTGGATAGAGTAGGAAATAGGGTGAGAGTGGGGAGTGACATGCGGAAAGTCACCACAGGCCGGACTTGAACCCGGGCTTCCTGCTCAAGGGCTTCCACCATGTGGAGTACGACCTAAACCACTAGACCATCTGTGATCTGAGAACATCAGACTTAACGTGACTTTCCGTAAAATAAGGTAACAGCTCAGTGGATTGTGCATTAAGCTTTAGCATCAGTTTGTATAACGACTTGTTAACGATACAAGGGGAAGCAATTTCACCCAGTATTTGACATCCAGCATAAACACCGCTATCACAGCATCCATATAAAGATCAATTTTCACAAACTTATCATATGATATCAAGCAAAAAGGTTTCAGTTTCATGATGATTGCATAACTCCACACAACAGGTGGCTAAAAGCAAAACAGATGCAGCTGTCAGGGAGGATTTAATCAAAGAAAGAGAGAAAAGAGAAACACTGTGTCCTCTCCTTTTCTCAAGAACTTAAATTCATTGCACCAAGCTTATTCATCAAAATCAATAATAAAAACCATGAAAGAGAAGCTTTTCACACAGACAAAGGATGTCTATTGTTTGAATAAGAGCCAGAGCAGAGCTGGGGTGATTGAGGCTGCAGAGGAGGAAACAAACTAGCTGTGAGGAGAGCTGTGAAGTAATGTTTTTAGAGAACATCGTGTGCTCATGCCTCTCTCCTATTCAAAAAAAAAAAAAAAGTAGTCAGCCAAGAAGAGTCCTGTTTGCCTCTGCGGAGGATTTCAGGATAATGTTGTGCCTTTATGAGGAAATATTGAACATGTCGTCCATTCCAAGAGCTAACCTCTGAGCGAAAACAAACCGCTCTCCAAAAACAGCAACTCTTCCCATCGCACCGGCCACTTCCCTCCCTCCCCCCGTGAGGATTCAGCTTGTTTATCATATGTAACAGAGCCTCATATTTTCAGTTGATATTTGTTTTAATCTAGATGTTAAACATTCCAACTGCACTCCACTGATTCATATCCAAAAGGCTTTTCAGCAACTCAAAGAGATAATTGAATCCTATTTTGTTTTTATTGGTGTGTGTGTTTGTGTGTTGAGATTAAACTGCTCATCGGCTCATTTGGAGCTTTTTTTTTCACTCGGCTCTCTGTGAAGCCATTAGCAGATAGCCTGGCTGGAAACATGTTTTGAAATCGAACGCCAGACTTTGCAAATTGCCTCACATTTTGGCAGGAAGAATTCCCAAATTGTTCACATTTTTTTGGACCAATGTACAGCTCCGTTGGCTTTCTGTTTGCTCTTTTCCTGGCCGGTTTAATCTTAGGGTGACATCAGGCGCCTGATTATTTTTCATCTCCTTTCCAGTGATGGATCCTTTCCCTATGACTCTGTCCCCTGGCAACAAAACACCAACCAGCCCCCTGGGTCATTGTCTGTGGTTACAACAGTGTGGGGCGTGACCAATACATCCCAGAGCCAGGTATGTCCATGCATGAGCAGCAGCCAGTCAGTATGTTCAAATACATAATCAGTGCTTGACTTTTTTTTTTTAAACAAACCTAATGACTTGAAAAAACTCCAGGTCCTTGGTAACCCAATGGCAAACAGCAATAACCCCATGAATCCTGGAGGTAACCCGATGGGATCAGGTATGTCAGCCAGTGCGGGAGGACTCAACTCACCACAGTTCAACTCTCAGCAGCAACAGTTTCCAAACAAAGGCGGCTCCAACCAGCCGTACATGCAGCAGGGCATGTATGGCAGGCCTGGTTACCCTGGAGGTCCTGGGGGATACAGCGGGAGGTAAGAGACTGCATCCAACTGTCTGTCTGAAAGATAAAATCGAGCCAAGAAAGCACTAAAAATGATTAAAACATGAGTTCTGTGTTTTTTTAACAGTTATTCTGGAGGGCCAAACGCTCCTCCGGGAGGGATGGGAATGACCTCCCACACACGTCCCCCTGGTGACTTCACTCAGCCAGCCGCCGCCGCTGCAGCTGCTGCAGTCGCTGCTGCCGCTGCTACAGCAACGGCCACGGCAACGGCCACAGTGGCAGCGCTGCAGGAAACGCAGAATAAAGATATGAACCAGTACGGACAGGTATGTTGCAAAAAACAGACGCTCACATCTTGATCAAATCTGCACAGAAAGCTCTTGAAACCAAGAATAACCAAACCATTCAATGTTTTTTGTTTTTTTCTCCAGATGTGTTCATCCTTCCAAATGGGCCCCACACAGGCTTACAACAGCCAGTTCATGAACCAGCCAGGTCCCCGAGGCCCCCCAGGAGGCATGAATCCAGCCAGCATGGGATCAGCCATGAACAACCCTAACATGAGTGGCCCTCCCATGGGCATGAGCCAGGCCCGGACCCCGGGCATGGGGCCCTTTGCAGCTCACGGCCAAAGGATGCCTCAGCAGGGGTACCCTGGTGGACCACGACAGGGAATGCCCATGCAGGGGATGAAGCGGCCGTATCCTGGAGAGGTGAGTGGAAATATCCTGTAACTGTAACAATTTGGGCTCTTTTTTCCTCTATTATTTATTTATTTATTTATTTGTTTATTTATTGCATGTTGTCTGGCATTAAATAGCATTCCGGTGGGAGAATGGAGCAGCTAAGGCTGGTTTTGACGCTTTAGTTGGCAGAGATGCGTGTTCACAGATAGCTGCAAAATCACGTAACACCTTGTATATCCTCTTTTTTTTCTCTTTCCATTTGCTGCACTCATCTACTTCAGCTAAAATTGTTCACCAAAACACAACATTTCTTTGATCTGAGTTAAAGACTTACAAACAAGAGCCACACTTCCATAAAATCGGATGTTCTGTGAGATGGATCACTTTCCCTCCGAACATCTGGTAGAATCTCTGATCTTTGTCATGCAGTGTGATGAATTCCTGCAGTACCAACACAGCAGCAGAGATGATGAGTGTTTCATTCATTTCAAAGAAAGGCTGCTCAGAAGCAGAACTGTATATATTACGTTATTTTCTTCGCTGTTTTTATTTCTCGTCAGTTTTGGCCCCCTTCCAAACTCTTCTTGGTTTGTGCATGTTTTCAACCTGTTCAGATCAAATTTGCACAAACATTTCTCTTCTGTGTCTGCAGCTGAAGATTTGATTGCATTTGACCCTGCATCTGGAAAGCAGAGCTCTGTGCATAGCATAACACTAAAACACATGTTTAATGGCTTTTCCTTCCACTGTGTTTCTTCCAGGGAAGTTACGGTGGCCAGCAGTACGGGCCCAACAGCCAGTTCCCACCACAGCAGGGCCAGTACCCAACGTCAAATGCCTCCAGGCCGCTGCCGTCTCCTAACTATCCCGGCCAGAGGATGCCGGGGCAGCAGGGCCAAGGACAATACCCGCCTGGCATGCCTATGGGCCAGTACTACAAGGTCTGCGAAACAGCACTACTTATCATCCATCCACGTGTTTTCTGAACTTACTGGAGCTTATCCAAGAATATTAGCATTGTTAATAGCATGCACTGGAAAATATGCATGGTTATTCCTGTATGTAACTTTATTTATTTAATTTTACTTCTCATTTCCTTTCCAGCAAGAGCCATTCAATGGTCAGAGCACTAACTTTTCTGGAGGTGGATACTCCTACGGTCATGGCAACGGGGTAGGTTTTCAGCAAGATATGACCCTCTTTTTTATAAATGAAATAAATGAATACAGATGTTTTCATTATTGCAATTTCCTACCTTTTAAAGCCCCCCAGGCCTGGGAACTACCCCCACTCCCCAGTCCCTGGAAACCCTACACCGCCTATGACCCCCGGCAGTGGAATTCCCCCCTACCTGTCGCCAAACCAGGATGTTAAGCCTCCGTTTCCACCTGAAATGAAACCAAATATGACAGCACTTCCTCCACCTCCGAGTGAGTACCCCCAACGGTTCTGAGACGAGGGGTTCATGACGCTTTTTGTCACCAACGGTTAACCCCTTAACATCTACATAACTGCTTTTTCCCTCTTTTCTAGGTAATCCCAACGAGGAGCTGCGGCTGACGTTCCCCGTCAGGGATGGGGTGGTGCTAGAGCCTTTCCGCTTGGAGCACAACCTGGCTGTCAGTAACCACGTCTTCCACCTTCGACCATCCGTCCACCAGACACTCATGTGGAGGTAGGACCGTTGATACTGGGGCAAATGGAAACCAATCAAATGGGAGACATGGATTGATTTAGTAGTCCATGATAAGTTTCCAAGAATTCTCTTTCTTTGCCTGATATGTGCTGGCTCACTCACCCCGTCGCTCCCATAGGTCAGACCTTGAGCTGCAGTTTAAATGCTACCACCATGAAGACCGGCAGATGAACACCAACTGGCCTGCCTCCGTCCAGGTCAGCGTCAATGCCACGCCCCTCACCATCGAGCGAGGAGACAACAAAACTTCCCACAAGCCCCTGCACCTGAAGCACGTATGCCAACCTGGAAGAAACACCATTCAGATCACCGTCACCGCCTGCTGCTGCGTAAGTAAACACTAATTCAACATTGTCGAGGTAAATCTGCGATTCAACACAAAACTGGATGGATTATCACACTCGAGATGTGAAACGGAGAGTTCAGTTTGATTTTCACTTTTCCATTTTCTCATGTTGCTTTGCAGTCCCACCTGTTTGTGCTGCAGCTGGTCCATCGGCCATCTGTGCGATCCGTCCTCCAGGGGCTCCTTAAGAAAAGACTCCTTCCTGCAGAACACTGCATCACCAAGAGTACGCCTCATTTTGTCTCTTAGTGATGTTAATATGCAAAAGTACATCTTAATTACACAAGCTGGCATCTGTTTCTCCTTATGGTTCACTTAAAGACAGGTCTTGATGTTCACCTGCAACAAAATAATGCCTTTACTCTAATACACTTTCTTTTTTCTTTTTTTTTTTATAGTTAAGAGGAACTTCAGCAGCGTGGCAGCCTCTGCAGGCAACACCACTCTAAACGGAGAAGACGGTGTGGAGCAGACGGCCATTAAAGTGTCGCTGAAATGTCCCATTACCTTCCGACGCATCCAACTACCTGCACGAGGGCACGACTGCAAACATGTCCAGGTGTGTTTGAATGAAGAAGTGACCAAACTTTGTTTCTCAGCAACTTTGATGGAGTTTTGAAAAGTAAACATGACTCTGTTCTTCTTCGTCTTCTTAGTGCTTCGATCTGGAGTCCTACTTGCAGCTCAACTGTGAGAGGGGGACGTGGAGGTGTCCTGTGTGCAAGTGAGTAAAAAGTGACTTTTCTTTATCGATAGGTTTGCTAAATTCTGGGAATTTTCAAAGTTGGAAAATTTCCTTGAGAATATTAACGGGAATTAAGAGGAATTTTCTGGGAAATTTCAGGAATTTATATTTACTGCATTTACATGGTCATATACATGTATAGATATTAAACATTTTACTTTGTTGAAAGCAGACATGCATGCAAACACGTCTAATGAGACATTTTTAAATCAAGTTGATAACAAGCAAAAAAAATTTCCAAATTTCCCAGACAAAATTTCCCAGGAATTTTTAGAAAAAATCATTTCAGTTGAGAGCAACAAAATATTATTTTGTTGGTATTTTCGGAAAACTGTCATGAATTTAATAGAAATTTTCCACCCCTTAGGGCCACTGAATTAAAAAAAAAAAAATAACGTCCAATATTTTTTTTTTCAGTTATTATTTTGAGAAAAAAGTCAGAATTCTGAGATGAAAGTCAGAATTCTGACAAAATAAAGTCAGAACTCAGAATTCTGACTTTTTTTTCTCAAAATAATAAAATGAAAAAAGTTATTGGAGGTTGTTTTTTTTTCCACTTGTCCTAATCCTCTTTCGTACCTTTGCAACTGTTATCACAAGCAAGACGTTGAATGGCGTTTATCTGATGCCTCTCTCTCTCTCTGCTTTCAGTAAAACAGCGTTACTAGAAGGTCTGGAGGTGGATCAGTACATGTGGGGAATCCTAAATGCAATCCAAAAGTAAGTTTCTCACCTTTTCTCCAACTCTCTGATGAAGTTAAGGTTTAAGTTTTTAACACTTTTTGTTCTCCCCTTCAACAGCTCAGAGTTTGAGGAGGTCACCATTGACCCAACGTGCAGCTGGCGACCGGTCCCCATTAAGTCTGAGCTACACATCAAAGAGGACCCTGACGGGCCGATCGCCAAGCGCTTCAAAACCATGAGTCCCAGCCAGATGACTATGCCCAATGTGATGGAGATGATCGCCCAGCTCGGGCCTGGACCTGGCCCAGGACATGGACCCGGCCCGGGACCTGGTCCTAACCCATACCCTCCACACCCGGGTCAACATCCAAGCGGGAACGGGGGAGATTACCCTGGAGCAGGTAAATAAACAAGAACAAGGTTTGGGTCATGTGAGCTCCTTCTTTGCCATTTTGAAAGGCACTTTTTGCATCTCTTGTGCAAGAAAACAGACATTAAGGGGCGCTAAACTTTGTTGAAGATGTTGAAAGCCTCTTACTTTGAAAGCCTGTCAAATAAAAACATATATTTTTTTATATTATTATTTTTAAAACACTGATTAGATTTTACAGCCATAGTGTGGACTTAAGATATTATAAGTTTTCAGAGCGTCAAGTTGTGAAAGTGGAAACACCTTAAACCTGCAAGTTTGTCCAATGGCAAGTGCAAAAAAGACCTTTTGTACAACTTCTCCAAAACATTTAAACTCAGTTAACATTTTTCTCAACTTTTTTTCATAGCTTCAGTTGCTAGTTTCAACTCTTCTTCTTCTGTCATCTTCAGACATAATCTACTCTGCCATCCAAATGTTGTGACTTCTGTTTGCCAAAAGTGGCGTATGTAAGATAGCACAATCAAATCGAAGCAGCACGAGATGCAATAAAAGAATTAACAGTAAATACACGAGGGACAATAAAAACAATCTGAAGTGTTACACAAAAAGAGGAATAAAAGATAAAAAAAAAATCTATCCTACAATTCAACTCTATAAAAGAAAAAAGGCAAGATTACATCTCTGAGATGACATGACGACAGCTTTAGTTTGAGGTTTCCACACTGGATGAATCGCCGGTAACATCTTGACAAACTTGTTCTCCTGTCGTTCCAGGCAACAGTTACCACAACCAGGGGAGCTTTGACTTCCCTCATGGGAACCCCTCTGCTGGTGGAGTTGGAGGTGGGGGAGGTGGTGGTGGAGGAGGAGGTGGAGGAGGTCCTCCTCTCAATGACTTCATCCACGGCCCGCAGCTCTCCCACCCCCCAGATGGACCTGGTGGACTCCTCTCCCAGGATAAACCTCTCAGCCACGGCATGAACGATGCAGTAAGTAGGGCTGACTTTCTGGGCTGCTTGCTCTGAAAAAAAACACTTAACAACCCAGCTATACGCTACTTTTTTCTTTCCACGTCTCTTTGCTAAGTTATCTTGTTCCCGTAGTTTAATCCACTACCTCAAAATCTGCACACAGTCTGTGCCACAGTGAAATAAAACACTCTGATTTGTTATCAGAACAAGGTGCAGCCTATGCCTCTAGCCAGCATGTGTGCTCAGTCATGCTCACGTGCTCATGTCACCGTGCAGCGTTGCAGCTGTACATGTCTGCTGATCACAGCTTCCATGTATAAAGCCTGTGTCATATTATTCACGCTGGAACTCATTGCGCTTTTCCTCTCCTTCTTCCCACACACCTTCCTCCTCCTTAACACTTCACCTTCTTTCTCTGTCACTCCATTTCCTTCTTTATTTTTCCCCCCCTTTTGCTTTCCCCCTCTCCCTCTCAACACCTGCAGATGTCCCATCCCGATCAGTCCCATAACTCCATGCAGCAGATCTTGCATGCGTCTCCCCACCCCGGCAGCCAATCGGGGCTGCCCTTACATCACACTGGCCAGTCAGGGCAGCCCTTGCATCACAGCGGCCAATCATCGCAGCCGCCTCGCCAGCCGCAGCCTCAGCAGCAGCAGCAGCAGCAGCAGCCGGGGCAGAACAGTCACCCTCACAGCGATCTGAACTTTAACCCCTCCTCGGAACAGATGGGTCCGGGCGCCCAGGATATGCCTGAACCCTCGCTGGATGTAAGTGTGCTCGCTTTCAGGCACCATAAGCTTCCTGTTAATAGCTTATTGTCTGCTGCAGCTGCTCTCATCTCTTTGCTGTGTGCTCTGTTTGTGCTGAAATGCTCAAATTTAGCTGTTTGGTGACGAGTCCAAGAGATAATCCCCTTCTGAATTGTCTTTTCCTGCCGTTTATCCCCAGCTGCTTCCAGAGCTGGCCAACCCGGACGAGCTACTATCATACCTGGATCCCCCGGACCTCCCCGCCAACAGCAACGACGACCTTCTCTCACTGTTTGAGAACAACTAGCCCTTCACCTTCCCCCCTCCAAAAAGAAAAAGCAACCTCCTGCACCTACAGGAGCCGTGATGTGTTTGACTGTCCGTCCACAGACACGTCACCAATCTCCTGATCAAGCTGCTTCCTGTGATGCCCCCTCACTCACACTCACACACACACACACACACACACACACACATAAACTCCCTGAACAGATTTTGTGTGGCATAGGAGTAGACTGAAAAGAAAACGAGGCATCTGTTTGGGAACTCCGAGGGAGACAGCAGGATCGCCGCTCGCTCTCTTTTTTTTTCCTCATGTAAAGATTCCACGCACCAGTTTCCACCGCCTGACTCGAACACAACTTTTGCAGCCGTTGGCGGACACTAAAGTGATATTATATAAATACATATATGATATTTGTGACTTTTCAACTGAAAACTGTGCAGCTATAATAATCATGTGTAAACATCTTGGAGGAGAGTGTTGTAGCTTTGTTTTTTATCCTAAATTTTCCTTTTTGTGAAAAAGAAAATATGTCTTGTTTGAGTGTTTTTAGCCTTTCTGAAATGTGTTCTTCCGAAACTTTGGCACATGCCGACGACCTTCAACCCCACAAGAACTTTTCAGTGTGTGTGCGTGCGTGCGTGTGTGTGCGTGTGTGTGTGACAGCTGAATAACTGGAACTTATCCGAATCAGAGCACTGAAAGGACAAGCTCAAACGTCCTCCGGTGTCAACAGAGGAAATGAGTGCACATTGTGCAATGTAGTGTGTGTGCGTGCGAGTGAGTGTCTATATACCCATGTGTGTGTGTGTTTATGCGTCCTCTTTGTTTGCCTGAAAACATACGTACGAGACAGCAGCTGAGGGTTGGATTGGGTAAAAAAAAAAAAAGAAAAAACAATCCATCCCCCTCAGATCTGTCCGGTTCCTCTCCTCCTTCCAGTCTGTCGTTGTTTTTTCGTGTATTTATTGTAACCTTTTGCTCTTCCTCGTCAAATTCAGCACCGTTTCTTTTTTTTTTTGTTCACAAGTGCATGTGTGCCAATGGCTCCTGTCGTCTTCGTCCAGCCTAAATGTGCTCGATCAAATTTGTTCTCTGTCTTTGTATTTATTATTTTATTTTAAAATTTGTCAGTTTTTATCGTCAGTTTCCTTTTGATGTTTTATCTTTTTTTTCCTCCCGTGTTGATTTAAATCAGATACTCATCACCAAAGGTGTCCCAGGCTTTTGTAAGGATTTTTTTTCTTTTTTTGTCCGCCTGGATGTTATATCGGTGTAAGGGCAGGATTTGAACATCCTACAGACGTCAGCAGAAATTTTTAAATCACTGTATTTTATACAAACGTCTGTGTGATTGTACTGATCTCTCCCTTTGTCGTTTTGTTGCTGTTGACCTGCATCTTTTAGGGCAAAGACATCCTGCATGATCCAACAGTGTTTCCAAAAACTGTTGTATATACCCTTTGTGAATACTTTGTGACTGTACAGTACTGTACCTATCTATTACTGGCAACTACACGGTACTGTATGTCTGTCAAGGACCTCACAAACTCACGCAGAGAATCCCTCGTAAGCAGTCCGATATTGTAAGAAACGGATCTAAATGCACTCTCACTAGCCTTGTACTGAGTTACTGTGTGTTGTGTACAGTTTTCCACGACAAAGACAATGCATCAGTGAAAGGGATTATTTCAAACGGCTCGGCAGAATTTGTCTTTTGATATAAAGATCACTCAGCTTTAACGGGCTGCTTTTATGTCTGAGATTGTTAATGCAGCTTTGAGGTCCAAATTTCGTTGGGAAAGGATTTTGCCTGAAATATTGGAACAAAGTGACCTCGTCCTTTTTATTTAAAGTGAGAATGTGTGGCACATCCTCTGAATTATTTTGAGGCCTGATAATGAGCTTTTGATAACTATACTTTGCATAAAATGGGTGAACATGATTTGTGTATTTTTATTTTGTAAAAATACGCATTTTATATTGTTTTAAGTTATTATTCATCCTGTGTTTTTATAACGGTTAAAATTTGGTTTACACAGTTTTATGCAGTACAGTCAGTGAATTTAAAATATACTGTATATTGTTGATAAAAGTTCCCCCATTAGAGATTTTTTTTTACTTGTTGGACAAACCAAATAAGACTTTACAATTATTCTGAATTGATCAAATCACCTGCATATAACACAGCTGAAGGATCAGATTGTTTGCGTTTGTTCATGTGTTTGTTAGAGACAATGCACTGCCGCATTGGGAGGTTTCATTTCCCTACACAGTGTGTAAGTATAACCTTTCACGAAATCACGTCTATCAATCTGAGCGACACAAATTGTACGGTCTGATCGCAGACTTTGGAAATCGAAGGTTTAAAAGAGAATGCAATTCATGTTGTCAAATGAAATTTTCGGGGGGAAGACGCCCTCCTGTTTGCGTTGCACGGGGAGGTTGTGGCTGAGGGTTTCGGGGTGGGGGTTCGGGGATGTGAGGGAAACGTGTATATACTGTAAATGACAAATAGAGACACGTTAACAGAAATGTATTCATTTTCTCCAGGAGGAGTGTGCATAGTGTATTTAGAATTTGTAAAGCTTCCATCCTCCTGTCAGACATTGAATTGGCAAAGTCTTTGTTTGATTGTCTGTGCAGACCTCTCTAACCACGCCTGTTCATTTATGTAAAATACTTTATGTGCCCCTCCACGTTTGGGGTTTCCAAGAAAAAAAGACTTTTTTTTTTTGTTTTCCTTTGTGTAATATTAAACCTCTGTGTATTTCTCTATTACCTGTGTACTTTATAAAGGTGCTACAAAATTATGGAAGCCTTTTGAGGTATAATTGGGACACGGAGACACTGAGCTTTTAGTGGCTCTATAGAGTTGTTTCCAGATTTACAGTTTGTAAAAAGAATTTTGTCAAATTTACAATTTTTATGCAATTTGGCAAAAAAAAAATGCTATAAAGGTACAATCTGAAGTGATTGGCACAAAAAGTGGCAGTTGTCTCTTTGGTTTTGTACATTCTATGTACAATCATTTCATATTCTAAACTGGTCAGAAAAACATTGTGATTTTTAGTCTTGCAAATCTGTATGTAGTTAGATGACGTGACATCCTAATATTTATCTAATAAATATGTATTCAGATGAAACACAATTAACAGCCTCTTTGTCTCTTGATATAGAAAGTGCACGCAGAGATCGTTGGAACTTTACATTTAGCAGCAGTTTAAGCATAAACAACCTAGTAGAGAGCAAAAGTAGCGGTCGAGGGGAAAAAAAAGAAACCAAAAATTATGAATCAGGGGAAGCTTTCATAGTCATCCAGTAAAAGTTTCAGGTGTCAGTCATTCAGACAGAAATACTGTAAATGATATCCAGTTAAATAGTTCGGTTTACCCTCAGGATCCCAATCCCACCAGCGGGATTAAAATACCACTTATTTTTAAAAGGCTGGCATTTACGAACCGTTTGTCCAATCCAAAAACTGAAAAAACAAACTGTCAGATTCTCAAGTTTCCAAAGGTACCTGAATAAATCACAAATGAAGTAAGCAACAGGTCTAAACAGAGCAGAGAAGACGGCAGAGTTTCATCAACTTTGCTTTGATTATCATGTCTTCTTTGAAAATTTGCAGAAAATAAACCGTTTGCTGTTGCTAAATTCTGTAAAAACAAACAAATAATTCAGAGCTCTTTAATGTTTTCAGCAAGCCCTGAATGATCGTTCAATTCTTTGAATTTTGCTTCCCATGGCTTTGTCTTACAGGCATAAAATTTGTGCTCAGAGCCGCTCAGCACTCTGTCTCATTATTGACAGAAACTTCTTTGCAGCTCAACATGATGCCTCTGCAGTGTAGACTGTAAACTGTGTAAATAGTCGTGACAGAACTGACTGTAAATAGTTTATAAAGAGTAATAATGTTGTAATAATTAATGCATTCTGGTGATGTCATACTGCTCAGGAGACATTGATGAGTTATCCTGAACCCACAGAGGAGCAGGACTTCATACTGCAGTAAAACAAGAGACCACAGTGAAGAAAAAAAATGTCCAAACATCAAAATTTTTAGATTCTTTGAATGTAGTGCCACTACCAATATTTTTCAATGTTGCTTAGGTGTGAGGCTACCTGAAAATGTGTTGTACACACTAATTCATTATTTTTTTAATTTTTAATCAGAGAAATTCAATTTCTGTTTTTTTTCTCTAATGATTTATAGCTTTTAAATTTTGTTACACTGCATGAAGACATAACTGAGTTACATCAGTCCATAGCCATGGTTTTCCTGAATCTATAGAGGTGCAGGACTTCACTTTGCTGAGAAAAATGATACCACAGTGAGTAAAAATGTGACAGAAGCAAAAACAACCAGAAACTGCTGAGGATCTTGAGGGTTAATGTCTATTAATGTGCACACTGACATTGTTAAATTTATTTTAAAAAGGTCAAAAGATTGGTTGTGGAAAAAGGCCCACATCAAAAATTTGTCAAATCAAAGCTCCAAGGTTTCTGTTGATGCTGTGCATAAATTCCATTTCTAACTCAATCAAAACAAGTCATTCAGATTGCAGTTTAAAAGCCGTGTGGACCTCTTGAGAACCAATTCAAGATGCTTTCTAAAGAAACAAACTGACTGACTGAAAAATGACTGTAAATTGTGTTCTCTTGCTCAGTCAGTAGGGTATTTTACCTTTGATCTCGATACTGGCACCACTTGATAGCATATTGAAGTTTAAAAAGTGTTTGTTGGAAATCCAAACAAACTTAATTTGATTCGGTGATGATTATGAACAGTGGTATTTATAATTTCTCTTACTGAGGTAACACAGTGTGCACATAAAAACAGAAATGTGAGACATGCCATTGGCAACCTCATTCCTGCACATGTGTGAACTGGAATGAACTGAAAACAGTTAAACAAAGCCTCAATGGCCTCAAGTTAGTAACTGGTTTAAAGTGAGTGAAGAAAAAGGAAACACAAAAATGACCTGTCAATGAAAAGCTTAGCATTTTATTATTAAGAGGGGTTCATTGTCCAATATTTCTGATGTTATAAGTCTTATCGATACACTGATTTGGTATCTTTCATGAAATCCACTGAAAATGGACTAAAGAAAAAGGCGTTGCACTCAAAATATCGGAAAAAAAAACATTTATAACGTTACCTAAGGCTGAAATATTGTTCATTAATAACTGGTTCAATGTTCTTTCAAATTTTGGTAATAATATCAAAGACATTTGTGGGGAAATAGTCTTAGATGTGACCTTTTTGTTTTTGCTCTCCTACTTGCTCGTTCTCACCACGCGGGGTCGCTGTTCCCAATTTAACGGCTGTCCTGTGTGACGTCACATGTAAACACCAGCAGCAGCAGCAGCAGCACTCATGGCCTGTTTGTCCTCTTCTCTCTGTCAGCTGAGCAGAAATGTTGCAAATAAAAAACCGCATTCGATACAGCTCACCGGGCATCGCCGCTGCGAAGCTGTTTTCCTCCGGGCCCTCCAGAAACCCGGTTGTGTTTCTGGATATCGAGGCTGACGGCGAACCGCTGGGAAGAATAATCATTGAGGTAGCTAGCTGGTTAGCACTAGCCTTCTGGCTAAGGACAGAGAGTTACTCAGTGAAGACTTTCATTCATTAAACTAAATTTGATTTTTTTTTATCTTGCAGTTGAATGCAGACGTAGTGCCAAAGACTGCAGGTTTGTTTGATCTCTGTTTTGTTTTCCAGTGACATTTTCCGTCTCAACTCAAGCTATCCTTGACTTATTTTAAAATGAATTATTTTTTATTAAAAAAGACCACTTTTGTTCACAGAAAACTTCAAAGCTCTGTGCACAGGGGAGCATGGCTTTGGATATAAGGGATCTGTGTTTCACAGAGTCATACCTGAGTTCATGTGTCAGGTAAGATTTACATTAAATCTTGCACACAACGAGAAGTCTCTGTCATTGCTTTGTTTTTTTTTTCTTCCGTGTTTTCAGGGGGGAGATTTTACCAACCATAACGGCACAGGAGGGAAATCTATATTTGGGAAAACATTCAAGGATGAAAACTTCAAATTAAAACACACTGGTCCAGGTACGTGTCATCGCCACGGAATCATTCAATCATTATCCAGCAAAATTGATTGCTAAGGGTAAACAGAACAGAATAGAATAACTTAATTAAATGAAAATAAGGGGGAAAAAAGTATTATGGAAAATGAATCAACGATTTGAATGATTATTTAAAAAGTTGTCAGATAAATTGCCATACATTCTGTGAACGTAGTTTTTCAAATTCAAAACATTTTCTCTACTTCATGAAATCCTGAAGAATAAATGATGGAGCAGTCCGATCCACAGCTTCTCAACGATGCAATCTGCTCTGATTTTTCTCTGGTTTTTATTCGATTTGACTCTCCACTAGGTGGCAGTGCTTTAATCAACAAACCCCAAAACTACCTCCTATATAGATTTAGCAATCCCCAGGTGAACGACCTACTTTTTGCTTTAATCAAAAGAACTCCTTTTCTTGAAGAAACTTCATCCAGATGCTGTTTATTTGGTGCTTCATTTTAAAAAATGCTGCATTATTGAAGTTTGCATCACCTTTAGAACAGAACACAACAGAAAACACACTCAGCTGTTTACTAGTGCTATGATTCTGCAAAACATTATTGGGTCAGAATGATGTTTTTTCCTGATTTACTTTTTCTGCAGGAACGCTTTCGATGGCGAATTCAGGACCAAACACAAATGGCTCACAGTTCTTTATCAGCACAACTAAAACTGAATGGTGAAAACTTTGCTGAGATTTGTTATCTACACATCCAAACACGTCTATATCTATTAATCTACAATTGGCTGACAGCACTTCTGTCTCTCTTTTAACAGGCTTGATGGGAAACATGTAGTGTTTGGGCAGGTGACGGACGGACTGGATGTGGTCACCAAGATGGAATCCTTTGGTTTACATGATGGCGGTGTGATCAAGAAAATTGTCATCACTGACTGCGGGGAGATCAAATAACAGCAAAGGTGACACATGGACTTCAGTCAGATGACTCACTCGCTTTCATTTAGCATATATTTATCTTTCCCACTGGACTGTGGGGGAAGAGCCATCCCTGATTGACTTCTTCTCCTAAATCTGATTTCAGATTCTTCCGAACACTTTAAATCTGCCTGTATTTATCATCAAGAAATTAAATTTGAAAAGTTTTTATAACTTTAAAACAATAGTTTATTCACTGATTTACTCCAATCTTGAATACAGACACCTCCTTTTTCTATTTTTTTTTTTCATCTTAACAAATCCACTTTGTGTACCCATCCAAAGTCTTCCACCATGTAAAATGTTCTTATTGTGCAATTATTCCACATTTACTGCCCATTAAAAGCCAGTTTTCAGATTTTATTGGCTCTGCTCTCGGTACAGGACATTTGCTCTCTTGTGCCACCAACCCCGCTGGTTTTAAAGCTTCCTGGAAATGATCCAGCAGCTTTTTTTAGACTCCGGGTTCTCCAGTGCAGTGACTTCCTGTTCATCAGAGCAGGATGTGACATCATGTGACATCCACCTACAGAGCAGCCTGAATATCAGATGAATCTTTTTGACAGATGATAGACCTTAGGGCTATAAGCACATTGGACGCAGTGAATGCAGATGATTAAATCTGCCGGATCCATAAAGCAACCTGAAAATGTCTTCAGCGTGTAGCGTGTGGGCTGCTCCTCTCTTTCACTGCATCTTTATTTGAAACCCAGAGCGCCCGGAGGAGAGGGCGAGAGAAAAGGAGACCAGGACATGTCTGAAAGCCAGAGACTGGGTGGTGCTGCTTATCGAGCTAATACTTTATGAAAGTAAATAATGAAGCGATGTGAAAACGCAGCCCTTGCTCCTAAATGAAACCATATGCTGGCTGACCTTCCACCGTTTGTTTGAATTCTCAGATTACATTGTTGCTATAGAGACTTTTCAGCTCTCGCTCTGTTTGAGCCCGAGATGTTGTAACAAACTTGATATAATTTGGGTCCCCACCCTCCGGTTTAGTTTTAGTTATTTGGAATGCACGTCCAATATTGTGCATGGAAACTTGGCTGGAAAGGCGGCTGTGCTGCGGCCAACGTTTAATACACACATGCAAAACAATGACATCTTTACAGCTGGCACAAGCTTGCTCCTCTGCTGTTAAATGTCTTCATCTATCAAACAGCACCCATGTCTGCTGGTGTCCTTTTTAATGTTTTGCTATTCCTGTCCGCAGTTTGTCAGAAAGTGTTGAAATCAAGACCCGTCAGCTCGACGTGTCTGTTATCTTTCAGCACTTTCACAGGGAAGAAAAGTTGAACAAGTCGCTCCCCCTCCTGTGTTACACAACCACCATGAATAATCCATTAAAAAGCTCTTTCACATAATCTATATGCTTGGAAGTCTTGTGTAAGACCGCAGGCTCGCACACTGTGACGATGAAAACATACACTCTCTGTAATGAATGTTACACAGGATGGAGCTCTCGGAAAACAATGTGTCGCTTTTGGCTGAAATCAATCTCCAGAAAGGACACCCTCTTAGTTACTGCTGAAAACAACTCAGCAGAAGACTCACAGAAATGAAAGTGCACAATCCACACAGGACTAAATCAGTATGACTTTTATTCATCAAACTTGACAGCACTAAAATGTTTTCCCAACTAACAAATAAGGCACATTTTGGAATGCCATTTCATGGACATGAAAAACAGACCTGTGGTCTACCCTCAAAACCACCACTGTCCTTGATTCCCAAAATCATCATCGTCTTCCCTACCTCACGCCTGTGTTCTGTCCAATTCAAATATTACATTATTGCAATACTGCATAACAAACATCTCGAATGATACAAACAGTAAAGAATACAAACAGGACTTTCCAAATAGACCACATACATGTTAACACATTACATTCAGTAAATATGTATTATTCATCGAGGCTACACTAGCGGTAAATGAAATACTTCAGGGCTAATGACAATCAGAAGTTGCTGATAATGTTAGAAACAATATGTACTGTAGCAAACTACTGTAAAGTATTTAAATAAGTACACATTGCACAAAGTAATATTTCATTCAGATCAAACACATGCACATGCAAACTCTAAAACAGTTCTTTGTCACACACGCTTTCTTAACAAAAGTATACACTCTCTAAACTACTAATTACACTATAACGTCTTATAATAGTTCCTCGTCTTTGCTGCTTTTAAGCAAACTACATCTCACAGTTTAACGTGCTCATACAGTGGTGAGTATCCATCACTTATCGAGAAGAAAAACAAAACAAAAAAAGATTTCTGCATGTTAACACAACTGATCTTCATACTGTTGTTTACAAAATGAATACATAGGACTGTATGGATGTCAAAGGCAGCTCATAATTAGTTACACAAAGCAACTGGATAACATTGCAGTTTAATCAACACTGATAACATCGTAAAACGAAACACAAAAATACAATGGCTTATATTTGAGAAAAGGGTATTAATTATGTACCAGCTTTTTTTAATAATATTCTATGTAGACATCAATATTTCCTTCTTAGTGTAACTTTGTTGCATATTCTATACAAAAAAAAGTGTTGTAAAAAATCTTTCCATAAATATTTCTGCAGGATATCCCCTCAGATTCTTGTAAAACGTAAAGAAAAAAAGAAAACACTCCCAGCTTTGTTTTATTCTCAACAACAGGCCCTTCTTCACGCACGAAAAAAAAGAAGCTTCAATATTGCATAACACTTACAAAAAGCTACTATCCTTGAAAATGATGGCCATCAAATATATACATAAAACAGTCTTTCTTTGTCAGGGAAATAACTCTCGAGTTTTCGCAGATTGCTTTAAAACTTTCAACATCTATTAGTGTTCCAAAATACACATCTCATTCATAGAAAATCACAAATTTGAGCTGAAAAGGTACTAGAAAAGTCAAGTATGTGTAATTCAAGAAATTACGTCCGAAAGCAGAGATTTATCATTCTCTCTCTCTCTCGCTCTCTCTCTCTCTTTTTTTTTTACAATTGTTCTACATCAACTGCTTCCATTGGCTCCTTCATGTCAAATCTGCCTCTGCATGACGGTTCTCACAGAGGACTCTCTAACTGGGTTTCTGTTCTGCCGGAACTCTGAATCAAAACATCATCACTTGTTTATGAGGTTAGTCTGTAAGGCATCATTGGTATCTATTCCTCTCACTACTGCCACGCGGTATGATGTGGACTGTGAGGTTTACATGTGAAGACTTGTTCAGTTAGTGGCGATTTTGTTGTTGTTGTTCCCAACAGTGGCAGACTGATAGGGTAAAGGGTCAGTCGGTTAAGTTCTTACACTTGTAGTAACGAAAGCCCCGTTTCCACCAAGCGGTTCAGTTCAGTTCAGTTCGTCTCCGCACAGCACACATATTGTGGCGTTTCCTTTGACTAAAACAGGGACACGTCCCAGAATTATCGACCTGTACTGTCCGACTTTTTGGTACCCTTCTGTTGTTGGAGCTAGAAACACTGGAGTCCATTGATTGGTCGAAAGAATTGTCACTTCCTGTGCGACAGCAGTACTAAAGAACAACACATAACCCTGCCCTGTTTAACTCTCCAGATGACTTTCTTTTTGGTTTGAAAATGGCCTCATCAAACAGTTTACTGTGTCGTGTTTTTATCTTTGTTGGATTTATTAGTGGGTTACGCTGTTTAGCGCTGCTATGCCGTCACGCTATTATGTAGCTGATTTGGCTATCGGCATCCAGCTTACACACTGCCTACCAAGAAGGGCACGGTTGGCTGTGGAAACACAAACAGGATCAGACTGTACTGATCCATACTGGACCGCTTGGTGGAAACAGTGCTTTAGATGCACAATCCTACTCTTAAAGGAGCACTCCGACAATTTAACTCAAGTTTAGGGAGTAAAACTCAAACTGTGAAAATGATGTTGAAGCACTTCTGTAGCTCAGGTGGAGCTTTGTCAAATCAGTGGTGACATCATAATCATGTAATGTTCATTTCTGCTCAAATTTTCGAATAAGGTGCATTATGGGAAATGTAGGACCAAGTGTTTTCAGAAGCTGAAGCCAAAAATAAGGAACAGAGATGGAATTCTCAGCCCCTGCTACTTTTATTCGGACTGTTTTTTATTGACTCTCGTACGCCTCCCAAGTATTGAACTGAATCATGGGAGTGCCCCTTTAACTTTCCAGATGGAATAAGGCAAATTTTTCCCCAAACCCTAATGTACCATTATCAGCCACTGCAAACTCTCCCCTTATGGAAGGTAACCATGTATATCTTCGTACACACCCACAGATAAACACCGCTACAATAGGTTTATAAAACAAAGGACAAAAAGTGAGGCCCACAGATTCATGTGTGACTCCTTTCTGTTTCAAGGACCGTCTGAGGAATAACATCTTTGTTGATATTCCATGACAACAGACCACAGTAGGATTGTTATTGCCAACTGGAAATGCTGTTTCATTGAGCCTGTGCCTCCAACTCAGCAAACTGCATCAAAGTGGACACCCACCGTGACAGCTCACACTGCTTGTAGAGAAACTGCATCATTTTCTTGACCTTTTTTTAACACCTTGAACCTGCATCAAACTTACTGTACATTACATTTACAACATATACTGCTCCAACTCTGAGCCTCTCCCTACATTTCTTTTTCCAATTTAAAATAACCTCCAAGTCCTGAAAGTTCAGAATGATTTCAATCTTATTTTGTTTTAAGGCACATACATTGTTTAACAGTTTGACATACAGTCAACCAGCTTTTATAAGGCTAGAAGTACAGTACATATAAAACAGTTCACGATTCCTTTAAAATGCTCCTATGTAGGCAGGCTTTTGTATGTGAAAACTATATTTCCTCTATAGTATATGCACATGATTTATGTAAACAGGACATGTACTACAACTTCCTTTAAAGACATTGGTTTACATCTGCAGGCACTTATATTTATAAAAATGCAGATACACTTCAGTATGAACATAATCACTTTCAATATATCCTTGAATTTCCTGCTTCACCTTTAAAATCCACCATTGCTCTGTACATAAAATCCTACTGTTCCTCTCATCCAACCTGAAAATCATTCAGTTCTCATTCACTTCAGCTCCCTCTTCACTCTCTTTCACGGCTGAACGCTAACCAGTTACGAACACTGATTCTGCTACAGTTGCAAGGCATTAATTGGCACTGAATATGAACTCATGCTCTCTAAACTCAACAAGTATAAGGTTTGTCTTTTTGTCATAACATGAATGATTAATATCACTTTTTTAAGTGCTAATCTGTGGTTAGCAAATCATTTTTTTCCCTAAATTATGTGTATTTTTCTCTGCATAGCTGAAACTTCGCATGATTTGAAATGAACACAACTTACCTGTATAACATCTACATCTGTAATTTCTAGCACTAAAGATAGTTGAGAACAAAAATACTACAGGAAGGGTGCATGAAATCTTATCTGTTAGCAACACACTAAATCTAGACTAAGGGCAAACTGAACCTACAGTAGTATCTACAGACACATGGAAGCAGTAACAATAATGTGTTACACTAACATACAAAACAACATTTCTTTATGTCCCAGATAAAAATTCAAATTGCACACTAGACCGCAAGAAAATAAATAGGCCAAATGTAAGCTAGGGATGTATGGCACATTGTCCCTTAGTTAATTCACAGTTAATAAGATGACCCTAATATGGCAAGACATCACAGGCCTCGTATACATGTTACCATCATGAGAGACCCCGGTTAAACGTTCATCACATTACAACATGCTCTCCACACGTGGCAGGGAAATGGAAGGCAGATCTCTGTAAACACAAAGCCAACAAACCCCAAGGTGAGGTAATCTATTGAGACCAATACTATCAGTGACACCACTGAAATGCTAATTCAATGTCGTACGTCGACTTTGATCAGCGGTGTTATGTGATTTTGAATGCACGAGGCATAAAAAGTCACTGATTTTGGCAAGTTTGTTTGTTTTTTTGCGTCTGATAAAGAGCACTTTGAGATCCTAAGGTAAGCTGTTCCTCTCATTCCTGGATTGAAGCTTCAATACTGTCGCAGAAAAAGGAGCGATAATAACAGACGTCGGGACAGAACGAAGGAGGATAAGAGCTACAGTCTACGTTTGAGGTTTCTGGGAGACAGAAGGGGCAGGGACACCGATCAGAGATGTCTGAAACCTTGATGTGAATCCAGCACGGAGGAAGTAAACAGCCTTGATGGAGGATGAGCGCTGGGACGCAGGAGTCGCTCTCTGCCTCTGGATAAAGATGATTATTGCACACGGCGGCAGTAGTAGCCCAGGACTTTACATTTCTCACACAGGTGTTGCGGGTGCTCCTTACTCTGGTCAGAGACATCAAGGCCATCTGGTTTCTCTAATGGGCGCTGAGGATACAAACAGTGGACAAAAAATGAGTCATATTACTCACTCAAGTCGGCAAATCAAGCAGCACCCACACAGCATAAACCTCTTGAGTTTTGTAAGCAGTTTGTTTGGCGCCAGAATCATGTGAGCTATAAGTCTAACTGACGTTAAAGACGTATTCATGTGTACCAAACAATTAGTGTCAGAGAGCGAAGGCAACACATCACCAGCTCTGGAAACTGCAGGACATTTTTATGATCTGGTATTAAAGAAAAAGATCCAGTTTGCATTTGATCGGGTTGACCTATATGGAAATATCAGCTAAGGCAATGGCTTTGTTGGACTCATTATTGAGGACAAAAAGAATCAATCCGGGCCAACATGTTTGGAGGTTATTTTAACAACCTGTCTGGAAACTTCTGTTTCTCATCTATTGTTGTTTTTCTTCTTTAGAGCTGCTTTGAAAAACAGCATTTAGTCCAAGCAGTCTAACTAGAGCAATAGAGGTTACAACGGGTCACCAGTTAGAGATATTTCACTCGCCCACTAATGAGTCTGCCAGGAATTCAGACTTTATAATCGGTGCGTCAAAAACATTATGTTCCCTTAAAAAACTGGAAATTCTGATGTATATTTTATGAGGTCTCCTTCAGGGTTCACGTCTCAGGCATCTTCCCTGCCGATGTGTTCTGAGGAAGAAACTAAGGCTCACGGGAGTCTGTTCTGAAGCTGCTGTCTGAGTATTTTCCCTCTGAAGCAATCAGTAATAACTTACAGTGTGGTATGTGTGTTTGGCGTAAAGGCAGAAATCACATGAAATTTGTTCAATGTTGGAGTGAGTAAAGGAGGAACTGGTCACAGTGTGGTGAAGGATCCCTCAACCAGATGAAATGAAGTATAATAAATTAAATTAAATAAAATAAAATACAACTTGTTCTACTGATAATAAATTGAGTAATGGTGCACCATAGCTGAAAATCAAGAATTAAATTTTTATCTTTTTATTCAGGAATTTAATTCTTTAAACTTTGCAGAATGAGTTGGAAGTTTTTACTCTTGTATTTAAATAAACTTTAGGTTAGGGCAGCAGAGCCAAACCAGGAGTCTGAGGCACCGTCTTTCCAGAGTTGGAAGCTAACTAGCTGGTGTGCTCAAAACATGCTAATGCTAATATGTCACAGAAGCTGCCAGATTTTGTTTGGGTCAATTATGACCTGTTTACAAGTTTAGGTCTGTAAAAAGTGCCTTTTTGCTTTTTCATACTGGAACAAGACTTCATCTAATCCACAAGTATTTTAACATAAATAAAATTTTCACTATTTTAGTAAATTCTGAAGGTCTCAAAAAAATGGTGTTAAAGGTCGAATATGATCTGACAGGGTTGTAGCTGTTGCACGCGTCACTTAAAAGCTGTGAAATGCTCTGTGCACCAGATATACCTCAATTCTTTAGGTAGGTGTGCTCTGATGTTAGACTTGGATAATGTATTTACCCATTATCTTCACTATCCACCTTTTTCCTGACTACCCATAGTTCATCGCAATTGCCAGTTTTGCTTTTCCGTTTGAACGTTTTGTTCACCTCGCCATGGAGACCACAAAGCTGACGATGTTAGCCTAGCTGTCATACTCGCTCTAATAACCGGCTTTTAAAAGCAAGAAAGCGACAAAATGAACAAAAATCGGAGGTGAATTCATAGTGCAGATGTTTTTAAAAAAGTTTACACTAAGCTCTGTCTAGCATTAATGATTTTACGCGAGTTGTTTTGAGCTAGCTTGCTGGCGACAGCAACCGGAAGTTGATAACTGCAGGCGAAGGTCAACACCCATCAGCTTCTGAAGAAAAAGATGGATAGGAAATATAATAAGTGAACTGAAACAGTTTTTTAAATTAAAAACAAGTGTTATATTTTAAGATAAAAGGTCTTTGGAGCCAAAAAATTAACATTTAAAACATTGTTTACATGGAAATGAATACATACTAAATAAGCTATGAGGTGAAAAACAGTTTTGGATTACAAATATTGTTCATTAAATATTTTGAGACTGATTTTAATCACGGGTCAAATTTGACCCGCTAACACTAAAGACGTAGGCACCATTTCTAAGATAATTTAACATTATTTCATTCGATAAAGAGTAATTTAAAAAGAAAGTGCTTGCTTGGTCAGTTGCTAATTCTCATTTTCATGACAGTTAGCTTGAAGGTTAGCTTAACTGCTAAAGGAGCAATAAGATGTTTGTTTCCAGCATTGTAAACATCAGCTCCTTCTAGAAAATCATCTCTGTTTTAGAAGTAGAGTTGATAAAGAGGTCTGAAGTAACTTATGATCCACATTAGCTTCATTATCTTTCGTGCTGCTGACCCTCAGAGCTCAGCGCAGTCAAGATGGTTTCTAGTGGCTAAACTGCACGTGTCCACTGAAATCACGCCCCTGGCATAAAACGAACACTTTGAGCGCTCAGGAAACATATTTCCCGTCTGAGAGGGTCAAATATTTTATGCATGTGGATAGGATTGGAAAATACATATTCAAGTTATTTATGGGAAACCGCAGGGAGGGAGGGAGCCGTGCTGAGAGTCTGAGCTCTTTGATACTGGAGGACACAGAGGTTAGTGGTCCATTTCAAACGCTGACAGGGGGAAATATGTTAAGTGGGTGACATTGCAAATGCAGGGAATTTGCTTGCCTATGTGTTGCTTTGCCGCAGGACACAGAGGCAGAGAAGGGTGAGGTTTTCTTACCAGTGAACTCCACAGTGAGTGATGGTTTAGATTGAAAATGGCTTTAGTAGGCCTGTGGCAGTGTAAATGCAGTCTTTAACCAAAGCCTTCTTAAGGGTAAAGCTAATATCCTGGTTAATACCTCACCCAGATGCAAATGCATGAAAAAGGATTCAGCATAAATTATACATTCAGCTTTCATTGTCGGGGAATGTTACAGCGTCTTGCCAGAAATTTAAAGTGAATTTGCCGAGCAGTGTCCCTTTCCTGCTTCATTTTGTGCAACTGTTAACAGAGTTGAAACATGGTCAGCTGCGAAACTTGGAGAAAGAACAGAGCCTCCAGCAGTACTACTAATTTTATTGCAGGAAGTGGAATTGGAAGAATGTGAAAAAGCATATATATTAAAGATGAAGCGCTGCAGATAAACATATCTCTAGCTGAAGACGACTGTGAGGATTCCTTTTCAGGTGACCCATCTCTTTAGTCAACAGGCTGTGAGGAACACATCGGAGGTTAAGCTGAACAGACAGCTCACCAACACGTTCATTCCTCTGAGCATTAGCTGCTGTGGAAAAACACTCCACGGCATTTTGCTTCATATGACCTCACTTGTTCATATTATTCAATGTGAGAGGAATTCCTGCAGCTGTATGAGCCTTTATTACCCCTGAGTTAGTTTGTGTCGGTGAGCCATTAATAAAGAAATATTTGATTCGTCGACGCTCACCAAATGATCCTCAACTCTTATCAGTTGAGCATTGTTATTAGTTTATCCAACGCTGGACTATTACCAAGGAAGCAAAAGCAGTTCTCGTGTTATGATTTTTATTTTTGTTTTAATGAGGCCATCTGGAAAAACCTCAAGACAATATGCAGCCATGCGAACCAGAGTCTGGACTCCGTTAGCATTAGTTGAGCTGGATGTTATTTTACTTTAAGACATTACCGCACGCTTTCAGAGTGAATTTTCCTCCTTACCTGTTTGTGTGGATAGACGTTTATGTGGCATTTGATACATTCTTGTCCCATGTTGGCCCAGGAGTTGCCGCTCATCCACTTCCTCTTACATTTGGGGCACTTGTACTCTCCGAAGCATCTCTTCTTCCCCTGATAAGGTGTCAGCCCTTCCCCTTTAGGCCTGGCCTGGAAAGAGAGAAATAATTTTCAGAAAAGTTTGCACATTTGGGAAAGTCGTTACTTCTACATTCTTGACCAGATAAATAAAACCTGAAGAGAGCAGCGAGTTTCTTTTCTCTTTGTACTGTGTGCGGTGAATGGCAGCTTTAAGAGCAACTCCTGCATTCAGCTGGGCAACGATGGATGGCGAGATTTGACAGCAGGGTGTGTCACGGCTTGTCTTGCTAATACCATACAGCACACCCCTGCACACAATTATTGCACAATATATGTTCATGCAATTGACATTGAATTCAAATAGAGCTGTTTTAAATTACTCCTCCGATTCTCGTGAGGGAGATGATTACGAAGAGTCAGTCAGCCATGAAAAAGCGCTAGCCTGAGGGCGGGAATGACGTCATGTTGGCAGCTTTATTTAGGCCAGTGTAACAGCACTAAGGGAAAGTCTCAAATTTTCCCCGAAAAGCATGACACAAACAAGTGTCACTAAAAGGGCTAATCACAACATCGCATGACACTCGCCAAAAAAAACAAGTATGCAGCGTTATTAGTAAGTTTGTCAGAGCTTTTCATCACCATTTAGGATCCAATCTTCAAAAAAACAAAGAAAACCCATCCCATGGCTTAGCATCTGCCAAGAAATAGTCTTTACAAGCATGGGAGCGGTTAATTTGATCAACAAAATTTTACCATTTAGAAGATAAACATAAAAAGTTTGGTAGCTTGGAACCGTTTTATTTTGTCAAACTTTGAAAATGCTTTCATGCACAGATAGAAATCTGATATCCCAGAAAGAAGTAATCTTAATGCACAGCATGCAACAGATGGCAGCTCTCCAAAAGGTTAGGAAGGGTTTGCAAAGTGAAATCAGACCTGCCCAGTCTTTTCCTGCTGGACTAGAGACTGTTTTCGTAATCACTTTAACACTGGCTGCAGGTTTCAGGGTGACTGTGCGGGGTACAGGGCGGTGAGATCGAGAGGAGGGGCAACGATCTGTATCCCTGGTATTTTGTCCCAGCCCGTGTGTGAGTAATAGAAACTTTAATAAGCAGCATCTGGTGCTGCCCTGATAGACGTCAGCACTTTGCATCAGCAGCAGAAAGCCGACGTTAAGTATGAGCGGCTGTGCTTCAATCTGGCCCCTCAACAGCATGACCTCAACCTCACTGTCAGCTTCCCATCTCCCACTGTGACAGCAAGACGGCTGGAAAATCTGACTTCTGCTGGCCTGCAGAGCACCAGTTTATACACAGTGACAGAGTTGATCTTATGCAATCAATGTGTGAATTTAAAGACAATGCCTTGGCAGTATTTTGATTAGCTGCTCTCCAGAAGATGGATTTAATGTGATCAAACTGTCACTCTAACTCTTTAAAACTCAAAATAAAAGCACTTTAGCCTTTCTCCCACTCTGACAATCAACATTTTTCCCCTTATATAATAAGTCAAACTATTTCGACCTTAAACGCAACCTACCATAAGAGTTCCAGGAGGTCTACCCTTAACCCTCAGTCTTCAAATGGAAATATTAACATCAAATTTCCGGCTACAGTTGTTTCTTCAATTGTATAAAAGAAAAAAAAACATTAAATCCCTCCCTGATCCTGCAGCCAGGACTCAGCGGGACAGAAACAGCTCTCATCCTCCTCATGACCAGTCCTCTCCTGCTACATGCTGTTTCCAGGCTCTGGCCTTGGCCTTTGGCTGTGCTTCATGCTCTGTCTGCAGCTGAGTGCTTTCAGAAGAGATACAAGCCTGTTTTCAATCATTTTGAAGATGCTCCTCACACACAAACACACACACACACACACACACAAAGTAAATTGATTGTCCACCAAAGTTTCTGATGAGTCTCGATTTCTGCTGCGACATTCGGATGGTAGGGTCAGAATTGGGCGTCAACAACATTAAAGCATGGATCCATCCTGCTTTGTATCAACGGCTCAGGCTGGTGGTGGTGGTGTAATGGTACACTTTGGGCCCCTTAGTACCAATTGAGCATCGTTTCAACACAACAGCCTACCTGAGTATTGTTGCTGACCATGTCCATCCCTTTATGCGCACAGTGTACCCATCTTTTGATGGCTACTTCCAGCAGGATAACGCTCCATGTCATAAAGCTGGAATCATCACAGACTGGTTTCTTGAACACGACAATGAGTTCAGTGTACTCAAATGGTCTCCACAGTCACCAGATCTCAATCCAATAGAGCACCTTTGGGATGTGGTAGAACGGGAGATTCACATCATGGATGTGCAGCTGACAAATCTGCAGCAACTGCGTGATGCTATCATGGCAATATGGACCAAACTCTCTGAGGAATGTTTCCAGTTCCTTGTTGAATCTATGCCACAAAGGATTAAGGCAGTTCTGAAGGCAAAAGGGGGTCCAACCCAGTACTAGCAAGGTGTACCTAATATAGCGGCCGGTGAGTGTATATATATATAAATATATACGGACATAGTTTCAGTGATGGCCTCCTGAGTTTTGAAGCCTGTAGATGGCAGCTGCTGTAGTTAAAATGCTGACTCAACCCAACTTTCACTCAACCTAGCATTAGGTAGGCACTTAGCCTCCTTGCTAACAGCTCATCTGTCGGTCAGGTTAGCTGTGCCACTAATTATGCAAAACTTGTAAGTTTCAAAACTAACCAGTAAAAAAAAAAATCCTGCACATTGTGTGCAGAAAGAGAAATGTGCTTCCAGAACAAAAAGGTTTTGGGTTTTTTTAACGGGCTGTTAACACATTTATTGTCGCTGTAAATGTGGGCTTTTTGAATGGGTGTGTATGTTTTTGGAGCTCTTGTATTTCTGCATCGATTTTATTCATCAGCTCTTGAGGTTGTCATTTGGCGTCTTATCATAATGAGGGTTGTCTTAATTTGATATCATAAGTTAATTTATCATCAGTTGTCATGTAATTAGGTTTTTGACCTGTGATTGACAAAGAGAAAGTTTTTTGAATGCACCACCTAAAAAGTTTTGAAAACAGTTGAGTATTTGAAAAACAATATGCTCTTAGATCTGTACGATGTTACATGAACGATCTGATATAAATAACAAAAGTGAAATTGCACTGAATTAACCAATTTGACATGTAAATATATATCCCCTCTCCATCACATCATGTACACCCACTTAAAGTTTTGCAAATGTTAAGTAATCTAAAACTTATTTGGACATTTCTTCTGATAAATGTGAGCTCTGCACCCACATTGTGGTCAGGCCGTTGCAACACACCACCTCTCATGGAGGTCTCGGATGAAGTCAGAAGCTTGAGTACCACAGTTGGCATTGCACATTCCACTGGACCCCCAATACATGGGAACCAGTGTCACAATAACATCTGGACTGTTGTGCCACCGCTGCCTGTGAAGGTGGGAGGCTGGGAAACACAACTGCAGCTAATGCAGGAAGCTTTGGGTTTCTGCACCTCCACACAAACATACAGGGCTTGTCTTCTCACCGACATTGCCGCTGTGGATTACGAATCAAAACCCTGTGCTGTAAACACGAGAAACACTGAGTAAATGTTTTAGTTAGGCTTGATTTCCGGGAAAATAACCCCACTTTGCTGCCCTTCAAGGAACTTGCACAAACTGTTCACACTGCGCATGGTAGTATGACTAATTTAATGGACCTGCGTCATCCCAGCACAAAACACTGGAGATAATGCAGGGGAGGATGTGTTTTTTTTTCCTTTGCGCTCTACAAATAAAACCATCCAAACCAGAACTAAATGGACTTATCTGAGCCACTTAGGGAATTCTGGGTGTGCGTTGAGTGGAAGCAAAGGTTTAAAACCCAGAGTGGATTGATGGTGTCCGCGTCAGGAGGAGGCAAACTGTGTTTGTCATATCACTTTGACTTTACCGGATTGTGCTGAGTCAATGTTTGTTTACGTTCCCGAGGCTAGAGCCCTGCGTGTTGTTGAGATAAGGGTCAGTGTGGAAGACCATTCAGAAGACAGTGGAGCTCCAAAACCACATATAGTCGACCACATCCTCATTTGGTCCAGATCACAGCAGGGACTCATCATATTGCACACACACCACGGGTCAGTGAACTGCTAAATGAAGCATACACACACACACACACATGTGGTACACACTTTCATTGATGCAATCTCGACGCAAAACACGGCCACACACAATGCCTCTTCTTCCCTCTCTTTCACTCTTCCCTCTGGTCCCCTTTGACGCCAAGTTTCGAATGCAGACACATGTGGACAAATTCCACGTTTTCATACACTCCTGAGACACAACTGGAAAGTCTCAGCACCGTACGCAGCTTCCTGCACGACTCCTACAGCAGATTTTAGCCTCGCTACAAGTACACGGATAATTTTTTGGCTTATAATGCAGGATTAATGAGCTCCTGAAATGCATTAGGTAGAACAAACAGTGCTGAGCAGGAGGCAATAAATAAGGAGACGAGAGAACGAGATGAGCAGGAACATCAGACAGCTGATTAAGAGATGCAACAGAGTTATATGAAACAGCTCCCTGATCTTTAATGGGTCTTTAAACCAAACCTGTGGCTATAGAATCAGACTGAAGAAGGAAAATAAAAGTGAGCTAACACCACGGTCGCATGGGAAGCTGTTTGAGCATAAAATTGCTACCAGTGATATCAACTGTGGTTAATCTCTACTGGTACTCAAATTTGCAGTATATGTACTAAATTTTGTTTTACTAGTGCGCAAGTAGACTTTACGAGTGGAGCAAAAAGTGTCACTCGTACTACTGGTAGACTTACAAACCCCATCTGCGGTGAAGTTGGGACGTTGTTTAAAATGTAAATAAAAACAGAATGCAATGATTTACAAACCATCTGTGACCTCTATTTAATTGAATGCACTACAAAGACAAGATATTTGATGGTCAAACTGAAAACTGTTATTGTGTTAAATTAATATTTAATCATTATTAATGTCATTTTTGCAACACGCTCCAATGAAGTTGGGACAGGGACAAAAAAATGCTCAAAAAGTTGATAAATGCTCAAATAACTCCTGTTTGGAGAATCCCAGGGGTGATCAGGGTAATTAGGAACAGGTGAGTGTCATTAGTAGGTTCAAAAGGAGCATCTCCAAAAGGCTTAGTTGTTCACAAGCCAAAATGGGGCGAGGCACACCACTTTGTGAAGAACTCCGTGAGAAAATTGTCCAAATGTTCAGGAATAATGTTTCTCAGCGTGCAATTGCAAGGAATTTAGGTATTTCGCCCTCTTCAGTGCACAATATTATCAAAAGATTCAGGGAATATGGAGAAATCTCAACAAAGAAGCGGCAAGGCAGCAAACCAAAGTTGGATGCCCGGGACCTTAGAATGCTGAGGAGGCACTGCATTGCCAACCGACATCAGTCTATTCAAAATATTACCATGTGGGCTCAGGATCATTTCAAAAAAACACTGTCAGCTACCACAATTCGTCGCTACATCATCAAGTGCAACCTAAACCTGTACTATGCAAAGAGAAAACCATTCATCAACAACATCCAGAAGCGCAGACGCCTCCTATGGTCCCGGGCTCATTTGAAATGGAGAGTGTCAAAGTGGAATAGTGTGTTGTGGTCTGATGAGTCCACATTTCAAGTTGTAATTGGACAGCAAGGGCGTCGTGTCCTCCGGACAAAAGAGGAGAAGGATCATCCAGACTGCTATCAACGCAAAGCTCAAAAGCCAGCATCTGTGATGGTATGGGGGTGTATTAGTGCTAATGGCATGGGCAACTTGCACATCTGCAAAGGCACCATCAATGCAGAAAGGTACATCGAGGTTTTGGAGCAACACATGCTGCCCTCCAGGCAACGACTTTTTCGGGGACGCCCCTGCATCTTTCAGCAGGACAATGCCAGGCCCCATTCTGCAAAAGTTACGAAAGCGTGGCTTCACAGTAAAGGAGTGCGGGTACTGGATTGGCCTGCCTGCAGTCCAGATCTGTCACCAATTGAAAATGTATGGCGGATTATGAAGCGAAGAATACGTCAAAGGAGACCTTACACTGTAGAGCAACTTAAACTGTACATCAAGGAAGAATGGGAAAGAATTCCACCTGCAAAGCTTAAAGAATTAGTCTCCTCAGTGCCCAGACGCTTATTGAGTGTTGTAAAAAGGAGAGGTGATGTAACACAGTGGTAAACATAGCTCTGTCCCAACTTCATTGGAGCCTGTTGCAGACATTAAAATAAAAATGATTAAATATTAATTTAACACAATAAAAGTTTTCAGTTTGACCATCAAATATCTTGTCTTTGTAGTGCATTCAATTAAACAGAGGTCACAGATGGTTTGTAAATCATTGCATTCTGTTTTTATTTACATTTTAAACAACGTCCCAACTTCACCGCAGATGGGGTTTGTAAAAATGTCCACTCGTGCTAGTAGTTAGCCTTAGATGCTAATAAGGCTTCTCATTGCCTTTCAAAAATAAAACCACCAATCAGGGTGCTGGATTTGGTTATAATCCCTCCTACTTCATTTGCATTGGGTCTACTAGTACCACTAGTGACTCTTTTGTCTTTACTAGTTCTACTAGTAGACTGCAAACGGTAGTCTGAGTTTAATAGTGGTACGAGTAAAACAGAATTTTGTTTTACTCGTGAAGGTTTTTGGTGCACTAGTGCATAAGTAGACATTAGTAGTGAAGCAAAATAGTCTACTAGTAGATAATTTTATGTTACCAGTACTAATACTAGTACTACTAGTCCCGCTTTAAGTTTTTACAAGTCACATTTTCTAAGTCTTGTACTACTGGTAACAAAACTGTCTATAAGGTTTCCTAGGAGTAGAAGTGAACCTTTATAAGTCTATTAGTACTACTAGTGACACTTTTTGCTTCACTAGTTAAGTCTTTTTGTGCAATCGTAAAGCAAAATTGAGTACATGTACTGCAAATTTGAGTACTAGTAGAGCTTAACCACGGTTGATGTCACTGATATCAATTTTATGCTCAAACAGCTTTCCATACAGTCGCCTGACCATACAGCTGAGGGACCCTGCGATCAGCCCCCTCTCAGGAGGGAGGAGAAAGGGAAAGAGAAACTTAGAGAAAGAGAGAGAGAGAGAGAAGGAGGAGGAGGAAATCTAAATCCAAAGCAGATGGCCTCCATAGGGGGAGAACACCAGAAACACTGAGAGCCGTCGTAAAATCTCTGCTCTGCTTTCAATTAGGGCCATACATTTCAGAAACAGAAGAGAGAGAAAGGTGGAGAGGTGGCAGGGGGGGGCGTTAACTAACCGCTGTTACTCTGGCCCCAGCTCCAGTGGATTGGACTCATTATCATGTGCAGGAATGTGATTCTCCAGAGCTCAAATGTAAAGACACATATGCTGAACAAACAGACTGATATTAGGAATTTGAAGCATGTGCACCGTTACAGGTAGATTACTCCATTTGAAGAGGTGTTTAAAGGATCCCGGTCTAGACGACACCCACTGTGATGCCTTTAAATTTCAGGATAATTGAGTTAATACCGTGAAATTGATTGAAAGGAATGTAGCCCAGGCATCTGGCTCCGACTCTGCAGTTTGAGTATGAATTCACCACAAAACCTACTTAAAATTTAGCCTCAGTTTTTTTTCATACAAAGTTGTCTGTTACTGACCACTGGAAAAAGGAAAAAAGTGCAGCCCAGACCACAGACTGTCTGAGGCCTAAAGGTGATCTTGTGTTTGTGTTGATCTCACATTCCAGTCGAAGAGTAATGAGCAGTGGACAGACACCAGACTGAATACGCTCACCCAAAAGCCTGAACCCTTAATCCTCTGTCTTCAGCTACAGGAGAGGTTAGCCTTGGTTTAATATTAGACGTCCACTCCAAGCCAAACCAAAGAGGAATCATTCTAAACTCTCAAGGTTGGGGATTTATATTTGATTCTTTTTTGACATATCAGAGGAGACATGACCCTACTCTGGATGTTGAATCCACATATCCACTCAACATACAACAAACCAGAGGAGACGGAGCAGTAAAGCTCTGGCTTTTATACAAATTTAACATGCCAGTTGGCGGTTTTTCTGCTTCCACTGGGAAAAAAAACAAGGAATTAAGAGGATGTAACAACACTGAGGTTTCAGAAAATGGTCGGTAGTAATTGTATGCAAACACTTTAGTGGAATGGAGTCCTTTTTTTTGACAGAATGCTGCTCAGCTACTTATGAGAAATGCAGAATTTTTGAGTGTTTGAAATTCCTTCAAATGAAGCTAAACATTTAAAATGAGAAATGATGGTTTGTGTGAGAAAAAGAGGAAAAACAAAAGAGTTTTGTGGAAAAACAAGGGAAATAAATGTATTGTTTTGCAAGTTTATTTACGTGAATATGGTGTTCTTTGTAGCTGGCTGCCTGTGGGCGAAATCAGAGCTCATATTCACAAATATTCTCAGAACTTTCACACAGAGTCAGAGCCTGGGACTGTTGAAACCTACTCAGGTCTTCACCAGGCCAACTGTCAGCAGCGTCTTGCACACCTGTGTTGAATTTTCCAATCAGCTGAGTAGGCTGGTCATTCTCTTTGAATGTGCAAGCCTATTGGCTACAATCAAGGAAGTTATACTTTATCAATATGAGGAAAATGGGACAGGTTATACTGAAATTTTGGAAAATTCCATTTACTATAGAAAATTTTAGGGAGCTATTTCTTTTTGTAAGTTTTCATTTAAAGGGACTGTGAGGACTTTCTACGTGATCTTGAAAAAGTCCCACTTCTAGATATCTGCTTGATCGTAATACACAACTTAAAATGAGATTATCAGCACCAATATAGGTTATTACTAAATGTTACTTCTTAGCTTCCCAATCGGGTCGGACAGGACCAGATTGTCTCTATGACAACACTACACTGGCTGGGATTCATTTAGTTGTGATGGTGGACACTGGAGCTGAAGTGTCAGACAGAAAAAGGACAGATGAGCTAAAGAGAGCTAAACGGGAGAGTGATAGAGCACAAGCTAAAGGCTAAAACACAAGCTAAAGGCTAAAACACAAGCTAAACTGTTTGTGATAATGTTCATTCCAACCCACATGCAGCAGTTATTCTGCAGTGATCTGATCAAACTTGAGAGTCTGTCAATAAAATGAAGAGTGAGGTTATGTTAGCTCTGCTTGGCAGATGAGCAGGACATAACAAGGATTTGCTAACTTTACATGTTAGCCTACTGATTTATCTCAGAGCACCAGGTTGCGAATAACACTAAATATAGCCGGCTACTAAACTAAAGTACAAACTTACAAAGTTTGCTTGTTGTCACACTTCAAACAATAGCTCTGCCTAACTATGGATAAGTACCTTACCTCGTGGCGTTGTATCTGGTAAAAATTCGTCTTGAACAAAGAAAAGTAATGTTAAAAAGAAGAGCTGATCTCCATTCATGTCCAAAACAAACACCTTGTTAAGAGTCATGCCATCACAACAGTTTCCAGCCAAAACGTGTCGCTGTGATCCACTTGAGCTTGGGAACTATTTAAGAAACATATCCTTAAAGTCATTTAAACAAAGTTAAGTGTTGGAGTTTGTATAATTCAACATTTTGGCGCCAGTATTTTCACTTTGACTACAAATGAATATCTGCTTCAAATATTGGTTAATGGCCTGCTTGACTACTAATAACTGGCCTTGAAAAAAACATCAGTCTGTCTCTGGTTGGCAGTTTTTTTTTTTTGTTGCACCAAACACAAATGCATATTTTTTATTTCTGGCCTGCTACACAGTAAGTAACTGCAAAATCTGAGCATATTTTTTACAACATCCATTTCCTAAGAAGAAAAATCAAATACTGATATGTTTTTGATAATGAGGAACTCTCCCATTTGATTTGATATTCTCATCATCTTACTGTAGACCGACATGAAACCCAGACAGGTCAGTGAGTCACAACACAAGACTCCCATTGACAGACAAACAGCCTTAGGCTGTTTTGTCAGACCACACCAGAAGGAGCTGAAACGTTTCTCGAGTCATATGGGGCAAATATTTCTTGCGGAATTATTCATAGTGCGCACTTTGGTTTGGATTGACCACATCAAGACATAGAAGACATGAGAAGAAGAAAATATGCAAAGAAAAAAAAGACTTTCACACGTCTTTCGCTAATCGACAGAAAGAAAGAGCAGGAAAATAAACCATGCTTATCTAGCAGTAGTTTTTTTTTATCGGTTAAATCCTTCTACTCTTCATAATCTTGTTTTCTGACATCACAGCGACTAAAGAAGAAGATCTGAGTGAGCTGTGGAGTCGTCAGCCTGTGAGTCAGAACTGAGGGCCAAGTGAGGCCGTGCAGATGGCCACTGCTTCAAGTCTCTCACAAGAATGAGACTGTCACCACCTCAGCTGTGTGTCACTGCACACAGAACAAGCATTTTTTTATTGGCTGTTTCCGCTGCTGGACTAAACAGCTCCAACACTGCGCCAGAACCTCAGCCAGGTGCATTATGGGGGGAACTATTTATCAATCCCACCATGCACTACAAGCTCTAAATACAGCCACTGTTTTCAGTGTCTCTCTCTTTTTTTTTTCCTCTGCCATCTTTCTCACCTCTCTCCTCCCCGCTCTCTTTCTGGACGGCTCCTTTGCGGGTGCAGCTGTCTCCTTCTAATGCCTGTAAAGAAAAGTGGCCCAGGCTGAAAGTGACAAGGGGAACAGGTGGGCTGTTTAAGTGATGAATTTGCCCCCAATCGAGCACAATGCCCTTCTGTTTACGAAAAACATTGTCCCTCCAAGAGGGCTGTGCAGAAAACAAAGCCAAGCTGCCAAAGTATGGAGCCTGTTTAAAGAAATTTAAACCACAAATAACTAAATAAAACAAATGTTGATTAAACTCAGATGCATTCAATCAAAGTCTTTCTTGATTCTCTGTGACTAATACTGACTTCACCTACATGTCATCGTACAAATTAACAAGAAAAATGTTTGTGTCACTCTGATATTTAAGATTAGCACATGCAAAGTAGTTACAAAATACTGCAGAGTTGTTACAAAGTCATGTTTTTTTTTTTAAGTATCCCAGCTAAAGCTGCCTTAATCCTGGCTAGCTGGCTCCAGTCCCAAACTGCTGGGCTTCTACCCAGCGTTCCGAAGCGCTCCGATCACTAGCTAGCATCTGGAAACCATCAGTGTAAACAAAAGGAGCAGCGGAGGAGCTCAGGCCCCGCTCCGCCTCTCTGCATCCCCCAGGACATCACTCAGAAAGCAACACAAGAACACCAAACCAGGCCCCGGAAAACCTGTGTGTGTGTGTGTGTGTGTGTGTGCTATATGTGAGTGCGCACAAGTGTATCCGTGCAGCAGTATCTGTGTCTGCGCTTGCGTTGTCCTCATCTCGAGATCTGCTTGGTTTGGCTGCAGTTCAGATAGAGATAGATTTACAGATAGAGCGGACAGGGTTCAGTCCACAATGTTAGCTTTGAGTCTTATTTGAGTTTTTGTTTGGTTTGCTCATTAACCGTAGCATTTCTGATAAGGCTCCTAATTACTTTAATGTGGTTTCAGTTAGCGTGCTAGCCTTGAACGCTACAAGGAAGGGGTGAGGGAGGCAGGAACCTGGATGTGGTTTCAACCTGAGAACTGGTTCTACTCTGTGAAACATCAAAAAAGATCAAAGCATCAATCTAGCCTGATCCTTCTCTGAGACACGACAAGGAAATATTTCCTGAACTTTTCATAATAGTGTTTCAGTAACTGTATATCTATTAATCATGTGGTTTGGTCTTTTTTTCAGTACAGCTGGAGTCTCAGAAATGTGGTTCTCATAGTGTTTAAGATCTGAGCCTCAAACTTAAGCCAACTTAATGTTGCTTGTAAACACAAACCACAAAAACATCAGGTTTTTGTAGCAAAAGCTTAAACCTGCTACATGGATGTGGTTTTTCCTTTGCACATTCTGACAATATGTGCAGCTTTCGAGTGATACATACTCTCAAACGCTCACATATTTCCAACAGCAGAGCCTCAGTATACATGTATGTTAGACCTAACAGTGGAAATTTCTGTGGCTTTTCACTGCAGCATATTTTTACTTTCTTTGAGATAAGCTTTCTTATCCCGTATGTTCTACTCTGAATATATAACACAGCATTACACAACCACAAGCTGCATATAGCCTCAATCATTCACCCTTTGGCTTGTGCAGAGCTTGCACAAATGCAAAAGATTCCCCAAAAAGCACCTTCGAAATAAAAAGGCAGTCCTCAGTGAGCTGGATAAACCTATCCATGTCATACAACATAATTAAAGCTCCTGCGTGGATTTTTTGAAGTGGTTATGAAGCAGACTGAAATTAGTAGTGATGTGTTTTTCTGACCCACATCAGCAGATAAGGCCTTCAAGGAGAAGGTTGAGTATTTCTTAAGAACCATTTTCATTGTGTGGAACCAGCACTGCAGGGTAGGTGTCACATGAGCCCGCTTTGTAACAATGACCTGAAATGTAATTAAAAAAATATGTAATAAACCCCAAAATGGAATAACTGGCCCAAAATGTAACATCTTGTTAGATTTTGGTTCAGTTATTACATTCAGGTTTTAAAACATCTTCTTAAATTACATTTTGGGTTTTGTTAAAAATCAGGTTCTAACAAGGCTGTTTACTGAAAGCTGCTTGAAAGCCTTTATTAATTTTTCTCCACAAGAAAGATTTAGAGTGAGTAATTATTTTAATTAACAGGATGAAAGTTTTGACAATAAAATGATACTTTTGCTTTTACAGGACAAGAAAAAAACAGCAAACAGAAATGAGTTGCAGCAGTAGCTTTAATATCGTTTAGATACTACAAGCCACAAGTGTTTTATTTTTCTTATCTTCAAGCACTGTTTGCATACCTTTTCTCTGTATATTGGACTTAAATTTTCATACGATCAGTTACCGCCTTCAAAAGTCCCACTGAGAAATGGTTCATTTAGGCCTTTTACTGTTCTTGTGGTGTGTTTTGGCAATAAAAATCTCATCTTGGGGCCAGTGTGGCCCCTTGGTTAAATCATACACCCCAGAGGTGGCGCTGTGGGTGGGCCCAAAGTTCCCATACCCACCCACTTTTCAACAGGCCCACTCTTTAAATGGTAAATGGACCAGTACTTATATAGCACTTTTCTAGTCTTACCGACTACTCAAAGTGCTTTACACTGCTAGCCTCATTCACCCAATCACACCACATTCACACACTGATGGCCGGCTGACACAACACATTCACACGACATTCATACACCACTGAACAACAGTGGGAGCAACTTGGGGTTCAGTGTCTTGCTCAAGGACACTTCGGCATGTGACTGCAGGAGATGGAATCGAACCCACAACCTTCTGACTGTGACAATTCTACCACTGATCCACAGCCGCACTTTAAAAGGAAAATTGTGAAATTTTGTCACTTCAAGTTTGTTTTGTTATTGTTAGATGTACCGTTGGGTCAGTACCATGGAGAGCGACAGCAGGTAGATGGGTTTGATTGCACAAAAACGTTATTAAAATGCAATCAAATATTAAATGAGCTAAACACAACCAAATCCACTTTAAAACTGCACATAGTAACAGTACTATATCAATCAGTCATTTACATTAATTAAAATAGCGATCTACTAACTTTTGTTATTTAAGGCCCACCCAAAATTGGTTTGGTCTACCCAACACTGATGCACCCTTTAAACAAAGGTTGTATGCCCAAAGTGGGCGGCCTATGTTCCCTTCTCTTTCCTCTAAACAGAAGCATAAAAAGATCATTAAAAAAAATCTGTACTTTTTGCTGTACTTAACAGGTAAGTAACAGCCAAACGTATCACCCACTGTTAATCTTGGCTTAGCCAGCCAGAAATCCCTCTGAGGAGCTTTAAAGTGCAGTTCAAAGCTAAAATACTGAACTAATAAGTTTCTCCTTTTCTGAAATATTCACAGTGTGCTTAAACCTCTTTCCTTGATTTACCTAAGGAGTGACAGAAATATTTAATTATATCCAAATGTATGGCAACTAGTAGAGAGCTTGTATCCGTGCTACTTTTAAGGATCTATTTGTAACACTTTCTTGTGAACGAAAAAAAAAATGCACATGCACAAATTAATATGACACATAAGAGCGTACATGTGCAAACTGTCTAAAAGTAGTTTGTAAATGTATTTATGTATGGCTAAAGTAGACTCACAAAGATATGATACATTATTACTTAATAAGACTTGTTTTTCCGTCACAGGTCAGTCGCCCAGTTGTCTGAACCTGCACCCATGTGGGTCAGAGAGCTATTCTTAAAAAGGTCTCATATTAAAGAACCTCTTTATTCAGATGTGCTTGACATTTCATTACTCTATAAAAAGCAGTTTACCAGCACATCCCAGTTGTTTCCAGGTCTAAATATGCTCAGGAGGCATTTGTGCTGTCATGAAGTCTTTTACTGCATTCATCCTCCCTCTCTCTCGAGTGTACTGTGTGGACAAGGACAGAGAGATAAAAATGTGTGATGGGGAGTGGAACCATAACAATTCTAGTCTATAATCAAGCTGGCAAACAGGCAACCATGAAGCATCTGAAACCCAATGAAAACCACCAGTGTGGACTTTTTAAGATGGACAGAAATGCGTTGAAATGACCTGAAGGTTTAAAGGGAGCAGCAGTGATGCATTTTTCCCTTCTGGTTTTTTGGATTCAACTTTGAGGTTAAAAGTCTTTATAAATGGGTTTGTTATCTCACTGTGATACAGAGGGGGAAAATCGCAAGAGGACAACCACTCTAACTGTTTTAAAAAATAACCACAAGTCCATTTCCAGCTCCATGGTGACGCCAAAATAGCTCATTCTAGGAAATGGCCTCTGCTGGCAGGAGAAAGTGCACTGTGTCTGTGTGTCTTTGTACCGTATGTGTGTGTTTCTGCTGGATAAGACTGATACTGTGCTACAGCAAACACACACACACACACACAGAAAAATTCTTCCTGAAATGATCCTTTAGCAGAGAACGAGGTTGAACATTTTCTCTATCAGACTCGTGAAGCAGTCCTGGACATATCACTGATGTTTAGTCTGTTCTTTGACATGCTGAGATATCACACAGGGAAAAGGTAAATCAAGACAGCTGTTCCAAAGATAAAACATCCCACAGCTGTCAGTCAGGTTGATAAGTAGAGAGGCTCTGCCAAAAAGTATCAAAAAAAGGTATTTGGGGCTTTTAAATGTCACGAATGCCCGCTGTGAAACTGTTGAGGAGTACACTGCATCATAAAGCTGTTCATTTCAATTCTGATTCTATTGGTTCACTTCAAATAAAGTTACAAAAAAGGGGGGGAAAACTAAGGCAGGATTGTAAACACAAGGTTTTCAACTTCTCTTTGAAACCACAGATAAGTTTTTCCTTCTCCAAACCAAAAACATCCATTTTCCCTTTTTCTGACCTTTAAAATCAGATCAGTCAGTCTTTCAGTCTGTTTCCTGAACTCGGTACCGGAGGATTAAAACTGCTATAAAAACAATGCAGCAGTCACATACTTCAAAAAATGGAAAAGTTGACATAACTTCATCCTTATCTGTTGATTTAAATTAAAGTTAATCACAGCTAAGTCATCTTTAATGATGTTATTGCTTACAAATTAAATTCTGGTGACCTGCAATTTCTGGTTGTTTTGATAAACTGGGGGGTGAAGGTCTTGTGTTATGAGTTGTTGTAAGCAGCTGATTTCATTGTTATGACTAATAATACTCATGAATGATTTTCCCACCGCAACATGAGAATATATTCATCTCAATATAACGTTTACTATCAAGTTTTACTGTCCTGATTCATTGGAACATGTCACTATTTAAGTCATGCGTGGACGTCAGCTCGTGTGCTGAAGTGTCCGTGGTCATGTGTGTCTGTCAGAGTTTTCTCCTCAGTAACAGCCCTACATCATTCGTGTCCAAGACAGCTGCAGAGGCGTATCACCATGCCAGCGCTCTCCGTGCCAAAACCCAATTCCCAGATTCCTAGATTTCCACAACCCGGCTTCCCTAATCGTTCACGGATCTCGGTGTCATGTTCTGGGATGACTGATGGATACCCCTGAGAGTCAAGCGTGTGGGTGTTTTGCTTCTTACCAATAACAACCGGTTGTTTTAAAAGCTGATGTTTTTGACAGGAAACTTTACTCACTCTTCATGCTTCATTCATAGAAAACATAAGCGCAGGCCAACTGGGCCTTGGAATCTGTCCTGGTTGAACCCAGAACCTCAGATCCATCAACTCACCAGCTTTTCACAGGCATAGGATAAGTTTACCAAAGAGCTGCGCTTACCATATTTACAGGGCGTTAAGGGCTAAAGCTAAGTGGGACCGTGGGTGTGAATTCTCCCCCCTTTGCCCTCCCTAGCCCTGGACTTTTCCACTAAGCCTGAAAAGTTGTGCAGCTGCACGGCCGCGTTGGGTTACCCTGCTTGTGAATGACAAGAGCAGGTTGGATGTCAGACTGGGGCATACAGAGGTGCACAAAACATCTTGTCATCTGCGGCAGGAAGATCGCTCTGCTGCTATCTAAGTTTGATGCCTGTGTGTGTATTTGGGCGGATGTATTTGTGAGTGTCTCTGTATATTTCTGTAAGTCTCCCTGCCAGATATACCGTACACGTGTGTTGCTAATCTCAGTGTTGATGCTATATCCGACCTATGGCCCTATATGGCTACTAAATTCTCGTGCCATAAAGGATCTTTCTTCGTATAACTCCTCAAAATAATATATGTTGACAGGTAGAGGCCACATCTGTTTTTAAACATGCTCGTCTGTCTGCTGTGACACTATAAAAGAAAGAAGCCGTCTCATGCTGCGTGTCTCCAGCATCCCTGATAAGCCTTATCTGTTTACAGCCCCAGCCTCTCTCTCTCTCTCTCTCTCTCTCTCTCACTCTTTGCTAACCTGATTGAGTGAGTGTTAGAGCAGAGACAGACGCAAGGCCTTCAGAGCCTTTCGTTGCGACTGGAAGGAAGATCAGGGGGTCAGCCTGTGAAAACATTCCCATGGCGCACCTCCCCCTCACCCTCATCCCTGCCAGAAACTTCCCGACATACTACAGGGGCAGTGTGTACAGTTAGAGGAGGAACAGAAAAAAAATATATCTGAAGTGAAATGCAGGTTGTTGTTTTTTTTCAGTAAGTAAAGGGTCAGACACCAAAATCTATTTTCAAGTCAACATTTACCAAAGTAACCACACAAGTTTCGTGAAAAGACCTAAAATTAAGCCGGAGTTAGAGGGAACAAATTGCAGCCATAAAAAAGTAAGTAAACACAAAGGCAAAGTATGTTATTTCCTCAACAAACATAGTCTTTATAGCTCATGACTGAGATGGCAAAAATGCCAAAGTACAAAAATGTCAACATGACTGCCTGATTATTACGTCATGTATTTTACTTTCATAATTTAGGAAACAAACCTTGGATTATATCTTTCATAATTCTGATCTTTATTAAACGTTTCTGTGGCCGAGAACATGTGAAGAGAGAGCAAGAGGTTTATTTGTTCATATGATACAAGGCAAGTTTATTTTGTGTGTTCCCTAAAAGGCTTTTATTTCCTGTTATCTCACATCAGGGCATTTCTTGGAACTTGTTTTTAAACAGGATACAGAACGTTTCATGCCTTTTTAGAATAAATTTACGAAATATCTTCAGTCAGACAATTTTTTGGTGATTTTGTCTGTTATTTAATAGGGAAAAGAAGAAGCCCTTTGTGGGCTGTTCTTTCCCTTTTTTATGCGATTTTATGTTTTCACGCTGCTGCAGATAAATCGAGCACACCACTCCTACAGTAAACTGTTGATTGGCCTTTACAAACTGGCCATTACTGCGTCTTAATCTATGCCTTACACAGCACTGATCCCTGAGAGAGCTGGGGATTCTGGGTAGCCTGCCAGATCAAGAATTTAAGTTGCTTCAAAATAAAAGGAGAGAAAAAAACTGCTACAATATCAAAACCACTGAGGAGGCCCCTATAGTCTATATGTTGACATATAGACAAGCCGGCTGTATAGGACCGCCTGTGTGGTTTGTTGTTGTAATTCTTTTTTCCTCTTAAGATCCAAGGCTCTGTCCAAACATACTTGAGTCTGACGCACCACTGTGATGCAGCGAGGGCCCTGCTGGGGGAACAATGCTGGGCCTGCCTTCCTGACCTCTCTGTCCGACAGATCCTACAGGCATACAATGACTGCCTTAATTACCAGCCTCCATTCCCACCACTTGGGCTTTCCCCAATGGTGCCCATTCACAACCGCAATCTCTCCCTAAGGTGCCCATTCAAGCCCGACACAAAGCCAGCAGTGTCGGTCCCTGATCTCTTGACACCGAACCCAGAGCTGTGTGCCAGCGCTCGCAGCTTCACAGTCTGTCCGTCTGTCCGTCTGTCCGTCTGTCCGTCTGTCCGTCTTCTCTGTCAGTCTGTCTCACTGAAGAATCTCCGTCCCTTACATGAGACAGAAATCAGTATTGCTTTGAGGAGCAAATAGTTCAATAACTTGTTCAACACCAGGGTGGAAAAAAAACTGAATTTCCCCACAGGGATAAAAAAAAAATGTATATCTTCTTCTCCTTCTGCATCGTATCCTGTCATATTGAAACATATCACAGTGCATCGTATCTAATTTCCTCATATCATATTGTATCATTTGTATTGTTCACATTGTACCATATCACATTGCATTGTATCGTTTTTGGTATCGCAGTATTTTACTGTATTGTAGCAAACAGCATTGAATCGTATCAAATTACGTCACATCGCATCATGCCATACTGTATCTCATCCTTCCATATGGTGTCATATCGTGTTGCATCATATCGTTTGGTGTTGTATCCTAACGTATCGTGTTGTATTGTATACTTTTGTATGGAAACATGGTGGTTTAGAGGTCTCTGAGTATGGTCTCCATGACATGACATAGAAAATAATTTCAGCTTTTATTGGAAAAAAAAAAAAAGCATGCACTGTTAGAGCCAACTTTGAAACAATGAGCAAAAAAATGTAATAAAAGAAAAAACAAATTGTAATGAAACCCAAAATGTTATAACTGGTTGATAATGTAACAAAAGCCCTGAACTCAAAAAGTATGAAAAAATATAAATTGTTTTTATGTTTGGGTTCAGCATCTTGTTACATTTTAAGTTTTTACATTTGACTAAATAAAAAGGCACATACAGCACATTCTCACCACTCAAGAGGGCAGTTCAGTGTGTTTTGCCAACTAGGAGGGCACTTTAGCGTGCATTTTGGCTCCAAGATGACACTTTAACGCATGTTTTTCAATAATTGGGGGGAGAGAAGGGGGGGGGGGGCTCTAATAATTTCAGTAATGATTTAATGAAATCAAATCCCGTAATCCTAGACCTTGGCCTGAAAGCTAAAAAATTCTTCTAATCTGATAATTAATTGCTCAGTAAATAAGATTGTGTTTGATCTGTTGAACATAAGATAGAAATTAAAGGAGCCTGACACAATTTTTCAGTTACATAATCCCTTTTAATTTCCTTTTTTGGTAACATAACCAATCATCAAAACCCAAATATAGTATTTACCCAAATGACTATGTTGTGAGATCAGAAAAAGTGAAAAAGTTTGAGTAGCTAAAACCCTTGGTAATTTGTCCAGAAAATTACCTAAAGCAACTTTACAACACCAGACAATCGTGTAGTCAAACATACATTATGGCTTATTGTATGAAGGTTACATGACAGCACTAGTATTTAGTAGGAGATACAACACTCTCCGCTGTGGGTGACCTCTGACCCCGTGATCCCTTCCTCCTCCCTCAGTGAAAGGAGAACCATCCTGCTCTAGTTCCCGGGGCCTCAGTGTGTGCCTGCTGACCCCCATAACACCGCGGCTGAGTTAAGAAAACAAACCGCTGTAACTGTAACTGAGGCAATTATTATCATCATTCTTTCAGGTAGTCCTGATGAGCTGTTATCTTTATACTGAAGATGTTTGGCTGCAGAAATCAGAAAGAAATCTTCAGGTTCCAAAAGATACAAAAATACAAAAGGGAAAAGCAAAAGGAGACGAGGTTCTAAAATGAGCTCTGACCTGGTTTCTCTCATCCTGATGAGGACAGCTTACATAAAGCAATGTGACGAGCAACTGCCCCAAACACATTATTGTTTATTTGCTTTGATTAACTCCAGTCTTCATCACAGTGCTGGCTCAGCTGTGTGACAGAAAAAAAGATGTACATAAGAAATTCTCCACGTTAAACGAAAAGATTCTTTAGAGGAAATGAGACAATGTATGCTTAGTTTGACATTTGTAGGAGCTGAATTTTTCTGAAAGGAGACGACTGTTGGAATTAGTGTCAGCTTAGCTTCAGTACAGTAAATTATTTTTTTAAACTGACACTAAGAAGGAAGATTGTATGAAATGTCTTCACACAGCTTGTATAGACATCTCATCATATTGCAGGCAGCGTTAAACAGCTGTAAGTTTACCTGACTAGATCGTACAACACTTCCCTGCCAACCAGAGATGGGGTTAGAGGTGTCATGGTAACCAAAACAGGAAGTGGTGTGATTGTTGTCTCAGCAAAATTCTGAGAGGAAGACAGGGATTTCTATACAGAACACAAACCAGCTGGCAGGAAACCGTGCCTTTATCATTCTTTTAACTTTGATTTCCTTTCAGAGGAAGCACCCTGAGTCCCCTCTCTCCGGCTCGCTGCCTCTCTGCTCGTCTGCCCTTCGAACCGTACCTCTACTGGGTCTGACGTGGACCAACTCAAAAGCCGTGACAACAACACATCTGACGCTTCAAATCACTGCAGCCATGTCAGAATCACGCCCCGGGGTACGGACATCACGGGGGTAAAATGTGGAAGCGTTCTCTCAGGACAAATGTTGGAGTGTGACTGTGGTGTTGAAAGATTGTTTATTGACTGGGTTAACAAACTGCAGGATGCACAAAGACTGAGGGATTATAAGAAAGACAAGAAAAGAGAAAACAGCTGGATGAGGTGGAGGAGAATGTAAATACATAACTTCCCCGCAGATAGCTCGCAGTAAAAGGCAGGAGGTGGTTAAAAAGAGATTGGAAAAGCTAAAGGACAGATGTAGGATCTATGTTCTTTCTCCTCCCAGGAACATTAGCCTCCAGGGGCAGCTAATGTCCGCAGCCATGTTGGCCCATTTAATCTGCTGAACTATTAAATAATAAGCACTGAACAATTGAGGAGATGGTTTCCTGAGGCTTGAAGCTATGCATAGAAATAAAGAAATGGATTTAAGGTTATTCAGGAATGTTCTGTTTGGATGGAAACTCTGGATTTTAAAGAAGTGGGTAAAAAAAAAATAAAAAGAAGAAGAAGAAAGAGCCAGCCGGAGCGTTGGTGAAATCTCAGGAACAGCTAGAGTTACCCACAAGCAAGGCATTTACACTGTTTCTGATTAAGTGTCATAGCTGAAACCCCAACAGCCTAAAACTCAGAGAGCGCTAAGGCTTCCAGATGTGAATGTGGTCGACTACCCCACATTTTCAAATACTCACCTGGGAGAAACACCCCTACCCAAAATTCTTGTACAAAACGAAGAAAAAAAACATCTTTGAGTTACATTCACGCATATTTCTGCCCTAAAGAGGACTGTTTTAAAGATTTTGACCAAAAATAGCAGTTTATTTTTTCACTAAGCCAGTAAATCTCGCTCAGAATAAACTAAGAGGAAAGGTCAAGGATTCTGAAAAGGCTGAACTCATCCAGAGGCCTCTGCTTCATTTAATGAAGGCTGAAATATCAACGATGCGCACAGCAGGAAACTGGATGTGCCCGCACAGATAGCCTTGTTCTGACGGAAAACAGAACTGTGATAGATTCTAAACTCCCACTGTGTATTTGACACGTTATCCCCCGTCTCTGGCCCAATCACTCTCCCCAACAACAAATCGAATCCCAGCACCAACCAATTTGTAAAAAGCACTTCTTCTCCGCCAAACCAAATATCTAAACAACCGCCCGTGATTGTCACGACAGACAAAGTGGGCAGCAGTAATGACAAATCATCAGGTCTATCGCCAGGACCCAAGGAAAAACACACATTTGGGTGAGTCACACATTACTCTAAAGTGTGATGTGCCTCAGGTGTGAAGAGCGCCCCCCCTTCCACACACACACACACACACACACACACACACACACACACACACACACACACACACACACACACACTTTACAGCTTGCCTCAGGTCTCTGTGTTGACACTGTTATGGGAGATTATGGCGACCATTTGTCACAAAGCACAGACTGCTGCTGAAATTACCGCCGCATGAGGTGTGAGGTCCGTCACAGTAATTGGCATATGGTCACGGATGGAGATGTGCTATGTGCCAGAGGAGATACAGGGATGACTAAACGAAGGGCTCCACTGACTGACAGGGACGGGGGAGAGAAGAGATGTCATCACTTTAACTTCTGAAAGTAAAACAGAAGATGATTCAGTGTCAGCATATGTCGCACATGGGACACATTTGGTCCATGTCGACACACTGTAAGGATTGTGTCAAGTCTGATATCACCACAGAGAAACAGAGAAGAGTAGCGGACGATTAAAAACTGTATAAAACTTCTGCTATATATACACAGGCTCAACAGGCACTATAACTTCAAGAACAGAAGGCTCTTTATACTGGCGCCATAAAGACAGCTCTGTGCATGGATCAATGAGCTCCATGTGTTCCTGATGCTTCTTCTCTATCTGCACTTTCATCTCTGCATACAGACGGAAAGATCCGGAACATTCATTTTTAAGCGCTTAATGTGTTTTTAATTCTGTGCGCCTTGCAGCTGGCCAAGGAGACACACTTTTTACATCTGAATTCACGCAGTCGATCCCCTAAAAACATAATATGCTAATAAATATGTCTCATAAATGAGGTTTCATTGTCCCAGTGGTTCTTTGAGCTTTACAATAGAATCATTTGTGTTAGTTGAGAACACAAATGCACTTAATTACTGTCCATTTCCCACCGGGCAACAGGCAGCAGCAGGGTAGCTTAGCTTAGCACAAACACTGAAAACATGTAGAGACAGCGAAGCCTGTTTCTTGTTTAATTAAGCTCACTTATTAACACTTTGTATCTCATTCGTTCTAGGGTCTTAACTTAATTTTCTGCTCTATGGCTCCTAAACTGCTCCTTACAACTCGACTGTTGTTGAGTATGTATTGTTTTAGATACTAGTATGTTTATTTCTATTATTTGTATTGTATATTTTTAACATCTTCCTGCCCAGGGACCACAGATGAAAGTTAGCTTTGTAGCTAACGCTACATAAGTAAATAAATAAATAAATAAATAAATAAATAAAATTTGTTTCTAAAAGAAAAAAAGGAACTCTTCAGCCACAGTTTGTTCAACACTCAAATGAGAGATTTTTGTTGTTGTTGTTGTGGGTTTGCTTTTAACTGTTCAGAGGTGAGAAGGACTAATTTCTCTTCCCACCAATCAGCATTCAGTTACACTTTACTCATTCATAAGGAGATCATGATTGTGAAGTTGTCAGATAGAAAAGTTTCTTTGATTTTTGAACTTTAACAGAATGTGAAAGGGTGAAATCAGGGGTAAACATGAATGTTACACTGTTTATTTTAAGCTTCCGCTCTTGCGAAACCAATGTGGATGTGCTTAAAGGTGCAGTTCCTCAAGCCCCAAAAACCACATACACAGTATGTCTAAAAAGCCAAAATAAACATGTTTACACCCTTGTTCAAAGAATGATTTTGATCTGAATATCTAATTTCTCCATCAGCACATAACATACTTATGGTGTGGTAGTTATGGTAGTTATTAACATAAATAGTTTTGAAGATGATTAAGAAAGTTGGGGTGTGGTTGACTTGATGGAAAGCACATAGCTGTTAGCAAAGAGGCCCACCTTGACGCCACCACCTCTTTGCCTCTTCCTGGGTCAGTCAAAAGGCATCAAAACTTGGCTTCAGAAACCAATGAGTGCGTCTATGATTACCTCTGGATTTTTCTGTTATATAAAAAATGTTCTACTGGTAGCAAAGTGTTAGAAGTCGTCTTAAGGACAAAATAGCATGCTTTGGAAACTATCATCCTGAAGGCCTAAACCTGAATGGTAAATGCATTGAGACCAGGAATGAGGAACAGCAACTCAGGAGTAACTCAGAGAAACATGTAAAACACAGACACACACACACACACACCAGCATACAGATACACACCAGCAGCAGTTGCAACCACCCCCACATACCCACAAACCTGCATTCCTGCAAAGACATTTTCCATGAGTTAATCTTCAGGGAGACATAGCAAGAAGCTGCCGTTCAATGCATCATTTTGATCAGAGGCGGAGCTGATTGTTGTGGGGATTAGTCTGCTGAACAGAACCAAATCATGAGTGCAAGTGGAAGACATCTTGGACGAGGGCCAGAGAGTGGCAGCGAGGGGCATTCTGCTCATAACTAGGGGAGCGACCTCATTTTCCGAATAAAAGCCAGTTTACATAACACCTCTGTCCCCATGACAGGGAGCATTGGGCAGCTGCTGCCAGGCCTGTGGCTCTCACTCAACTGCTGAGAGTTCCCTGAGAAATCATTCCCTCAGCACAGCCACAGGCTTCTGCTGTGTTTACAATACATTCATATTACAAACACAAACAGAAGCTGCATTTGAACTTTGTCAAGCTCCAATATTTAATTTCCTTACAAGTCTTAAATCTTCACAGCAGCTGAACAGTAGTTTACATTCACACCTAAACAATAAGATGAGTGTTAATCTTAAATTCACTGTAAACAAATCTAACTGGTGTATCTCCTTTAGTAGTTTCTGACTTGCTTACCCTGTTTGTGGCATTTTGCCCCTAATCTGTTGGTTTCTGCTGACGTGAATTAGAATTTGGGGTCATGTAGTAAATTATGCCAATAATCAGTAAAGCATAAAAGTTGGGGTGAGTTGTACAACCTCAATTCCAATGAAATTGGACATTGTATAAAATGTAACTAAAAACAGAATACAATTATTTGCAAATCCCTTTTGACCTAGATTTAATTGAATACACTAAAAAGACAAGATTTTTATTGTTCAAACAGATAAACTTTATTATTTGGGTTTTTTTTGCCAATATTCATTCATTTTGAATTGATCTCTGCAGCATGTTCCTAAAAAGCTTGGACAGGGTCATGTTTCCCACTGTGTTCCATCACCTTTCCTTTTAACACTCAATACGTGTGTGTGAACTGAGGGCACTTATTGTTGAAGCTTTGGAGGTGGAATTCTTTACTATTCTTGCTTGATGGACAACTTCAGTTGCTCAACAGTCTGGGGTCTCCATTGTCATATTTTGCGCTTCATAATGAGCCACGCATTTTTGTCAGGAGACAGGTCTGGACTTCAGGCAGGCCAGTCTAGTACCCGCACTCTTTTACTACAGAGCCACGCTGTTGTAACACATGCAGAATGTGTCTTGGCATTGTCTTGCTGAAATAAGCAGGGACGTCCCTGAAAAAGACGTGGCTTGGATGGCAGCATATGTTGCTCCAAAACCTGTATGTACCTTTCAGCATTAATGGAGCCTTCACAGATGGTCAAGTTAGCCATGCCATGGGCACTAACACACCCCCATACCATCACAGATTCTGGCTTTGAGACTTTGACAGATAACAATCTGGATTGTCCTTTTCCTCTTTAACCTGGAGGACACGACGTCCATGATTTCCAAAAGCAATTTGAAATGTGGACTCGACAGACCACAGCACACTTTTCCACTTTGCGTCAGTCCATCTAAGATGAGCTCGGGTCCAGAGAAGTCGGCGGTATTTCTGGGTGTTGTTGATATATGTCTTTGTCTTTGCATGGTAGAGTTTGAACTTGCACTTGTAGATGTAGTGATGAACTGTGTTAACTGACAATGGTTTTCTGAAGTCTTCCTGAGCCCACGTGGTAATATCCTTTACACAATGATGTTGGTTTTTAATGCAGTGCAGCCTGAGGGGTCAAAAGTCACGGATATTCAGTGTTGGTTTTCAGCCTTGCTGCTTATGTGCAGAGATTTCTCCAGATTCTCTGAATCTTTTGATGATGATATGGTCTGTAGATGATGAAATCCATACATTCCTTACAATTGTACATTGTTCTTAAACTGTTGGACAAATTGCTCACACAGTTGTTCACAAAGTGTTGAACCTCGCACCACCCTTGCTTGTGAATGACTAAGCCTTTCGGGGATGCTCCTTTTATACCAGTCATGACTCTCACCTGTTTCCAATGAACCTGTTCACCTGTGGAATGTTTCAAACAGGTGTTTTTTTAAGCATTCCTCAACTTTCCCAGTCTTTTGTTACCCCTTTCCCAGCTATTTTGGAATGTGTTGCGGGCATCAAATTCAAAATGAGTGAATATTTGCAAAAGAACAATAAAGTTTATCAGTTTGAACAAAAAATATCTTGTATTTGGAGTGTATATAATTGAATGCAGCTTAAACAGGATTTGCAAATCAGTGTATTCTGTTTTTATTTAAATTTTACACACTGAAATTGGGGTTGATTCCTTTCATTAGAGCACATGGAACTTGTGTTTATTTGAAGCGTAATTCTTTTTATATTAAAGCCATTCATCATCGTTTGGCTTATTAAACAGGATAAAACTGCGTTTTGTGTCGCTGGAAAGAGTCCTCTTAATAACAGTCACAGCACAACTAACACTAAAACATACTGAGATGTAATAAAGATGGAGATTGAATATGTAATCAGACTGTAGCTCTCCATGCTGGATCAGGATGACACACTTTTAAAGACTGTGAAGCAAGAGCCTTTGTTTTCTTTGGCAAAACACCTGTGGACAGGACAAACAGTCAGTTGAGACACATTTATCCTCCAGTGCATTCCAAAGCAGGCAGACACCATGGGCACACAATGGATCGGTGCGCCTTGAAATGAAGTGACAGTCATGGTGATACTGTTCAGAGAAGTTTTGGCTAATAAGCTCATCGAACACTCTTGTGTCACATCTGCTATTTTGGTCTCCCACTGGTTAGCTTTAGCCAGACCTATCTTTGGCCTGGCAGGCAGAGACAGGTGACTGAGCAGTAGTGTATAAGTGATGCAGCACAAATGGAAGGTAAATTTATGGCGAAATGAAGCCCAGGAGAGACCTAAATAACTGTGCTGGTGTTGGACTGTGTAGGTGTGGAGGCCGTTTGGAGACACTGCTGCTTTTTGAGTTACTGTTGGCAGTTTAACGAACAGCTGAAATATAAACCAGAAGACAGCTGAGTGTGTGATTGAGGTCCACTCCTAAAGGCGTACAACTCAGATTGATTTCAGTGACTACTGCTGACGGGATTTGGTTTAATAAACTTTTTAAGCCAAATTGAAGATAATCAATTTAAATGCACTGTGAACTTTATTTTCAGATTTGGAAGATTAATATACCGCACAATGTACGACTTCATGTTAATCTCCTTCAATGGGGAGTATCAGTGTCATTTGATTAATGGTCAAATCAACAACTACAGCTTTACCCAAGGAAAAATGAAGACAAAAGTTGCATTGCATGATTTTCTAAGGCCTCATATTCCCTTCAGAGTTGTCAATAGATGATCTAATTCCCACAAGTCGCAGTCTGGAGCTGTCCAGGAGATATTTCATCAGTACACAGGTCTTTTAAAGACCTCCAGGGACCAGTCATCATATGTCATAAAGCGAGTCAAAGCATTTTAATCTCACATCTGCTCCTCATTACCATTCCATGCAAGAGAAACTCAGGGCTGGGGTTAGGCTGTTGCACCTCACCCAGGGGAAGGGAGAGAATAAAACAAAGGGAGAGGCGAAACAGTTAGACAGAGCGGAAAGAGAATATGAGGCATCACAAGTCCAAGAAATAATAAAAAAACATCTATTTCATATTTCTAAGGGAGGGTGCCATTGTGTTTTTCTCATGAAATCAGATCACTTCCAGGCTGCAGTCCTAGCGATGGAGTTTGTTTTACAAGGTGCTACATAACACCACAGTGACAGGTCCACCACAGAAATTTCATACTCCATTCCTTTCTGAAAAAAAACCCCGAAACTTCTCAAACTTCACTTTACTTTTAGTCACTACAAGTAATTCCTCATTACCATTTAGTTATCAGCTGACTGCACACCTGCATCAACCTTTAGCAGCAAGCCAGGCAATAAACCAGGTCCTTTTCTTTCAAAAAGACGCTTTTGCCGACACTTAATTATGTAAAGTATCAGGAATCATTTAACATCCATAATTCTCCTCTTTCTTACCCTGATGAGTTTATATTTTGGGAGATGACAGCAGCTGGGACCACATTATTCGCACATTAGTGCTCCTAACCTCCATGCTAGACCTCAAAATGGATTTTTCATGGTACCTCACAAAGAACCTGTATCTGAGCTAAAGCAGAGGAATGCAACTGTGACTTTCTTCATTATTAAGATCCCTTCAGCTGTGTGTCAAAGAGGAAGCCCAGTTCGTAGATACAGACTTTGTTTTGGATTCTTCAAATCAGGCTAAAATGCTAACAAAGCTAGCCTGAAGGTCTTATGGAGTCTCACCTTTGACCCTTAAATTTGACCAATAAAGTTTATTTATAGTGACTTTAACGACACATGGTTTCTTGTACTGTAATGATGTGGTAGTTAAGATGCACACAAGCACATGTACACACACACACACACACACACACACACACACACACACACACACACACACACATGACTGCTGAAGACAGAGGCCAGCCTGTTTAACAAGTAGGTCAGATCAGAGCCAAAGAGGGGGACAGAGAGAGAGGGGGACAGAATGCACCAGCAGCACTGGCTGGAGCAGGCATGGCTTTTGGTGCCATCATTGACTTTAATTTACCAAACAAAAGACACTTTTAACAGTCTAAAGACACACAGTTATTTCAGTGCAAAATGTGAAAATACCAGTCAGTCAGCTGCATGAATTTCTTCCTTGTGTTGAACATCGCTTTGGAAAAAAGCTTCTGCTAAAAGAAATTGTAGAATGATGCATAACTTTTTAATAGCTGACTGGGTTCTGTCACGTGTGTTGAATGTGTCTCACCTGAGGGCAGTCTTTGATGTAATGGCCCTTGTTGAAGCACAGGTGGCACAGGTAGTTCGGTGGGGGCCTTTTGTTGGGTTTTCTGGGCTCTGAAGACAGAGAGAGGTCCGAGAAGTGGTCCGTCAGGGAGTTGAGTCCATCCACAATGTTGTTCAGGGAGCCATAGGGAGACACGTTCTTATACACGTTGTTGTTTAAGGCCTAAGAAATAATAAAATATCAGACGAGGTTTTTAATTATTCAGATTGTTAACACTTAAAAGCCTCACCCATCTAAAAGTGGCCAGAAAATGCTAATTTTTGGAACTGATGTGTTTATTGACCCTTTTAACAAAATCCACAAAAAAATGTTGCGGTATCATTTTGTTTATATTTCATATCACATTTGACAAATTGGGCAGTTTTGGCAACTTTTTTAAGTAAAATTTTTAGTAAAAATGCTTAAAAATACTCAAAAAACAGTGTGGATAATTTCCTGAAAGCAGCAATTTGAAAAGGACCAAAATACAACTTCAGCTGCTTTTAGTGGAATGATAATCCTCAGGGGGTAGGATATACTTCTTTTTTTTAAATGTAACAGGTTTTAAATGAAAATATTTATCATGCTGATGAGATACAGGCCTTTAAACTCATGTATCAAATATGATACATTTGCATTAAAGGGTTAAAATGTGTCAGGACTCCTGTTTGTTACAAAACATCAACTGCATCTTGGACGTCTTTGCTTTTTACGATCCACAAGTAGGACTTGATAAAGACCATGCTGCACTACATTACAAAACACAAGACAGTACCACATAAAATGTTGCATTCCTCGTTTGGAGTGCTAGAACGCTGAGATAAATCACCAATTTCCCCTCCGTGCTCTCTGTCCTATTTTTCTGTTGTGAAAAAAAAAGACCCATCCGAGATCATTTCTCTCATTAAATTCAGAACATCTGGCGAGAGGCCCAGCTGTGCTCATGAGCTGGAAAAGTACTGAGCATGTCCACAGAGAAAAAGACAGGACTTTACAGAGGATGACTCATTGTAAACAAGATGGGAGGCATGTTCCCCATCGCCAGCCTGTGGAACATCAGCAGTGTCACCATGCACCGCTGGTGGTAAACTAACCATGGTCAGTGTTTGCAGCGTGCTCAGAGCCACAGAACGCGCCAGTGCATGCCATGCCACAGGGCCCAGTGAATCCATGGAAGATGCCATCTGAATATTAATAACAGGGAAAGCATAGCCTGCAGTCACTTATTTCCTCCCTCATTCATGCCTTTCTCTGCTCAGAATTCAGTCCGGAAATGACAGAAAAGAATTGACCTCTGGGTGAAATTATGCTGATATCAGAGCAGATGATTTTATTTACAGATGGCAGGTCATAAAAAAAGACTGTTGTCATGATTCCATACAGTCTAACGTATCCTTCTGTCATCACATTTAAGAGTTCAACGGCAAATATAACAAAGTTTTGAGACGGAGCTCTCAGTGAGTATGCAGGTATGATGAAATGCACAGATAAATATTTCATTCCTGATCTCTTTTTGGGGCACATGTTTGTGTCTGGAAAATGATGTTAGCGTCAATGTTTAATGTTGCACAGCACAGAAACTTAAGACTTGGCAACCCAACTGAGAGCAAAAGCCAAATCTTTATCTGCAGCCTGTGAGATTGTCTTGCTAACCAGCTCCAGCTTTAAGACTCATGTTCACTTATTGCATGTAGTCGTCATAAATCAAGCGTCCCGGCTCTGTAGTTTCTCAAGTTTTCCATCTGCAGTGTGTTTTTAAGCTCCGTGTCGAACTGTGTACTATCACGCCTGATGGCAACGAACACGTTTGTTTGATGCTACACAAAAGTCTGAGTGCACACTGTTAGTTTTGAGCAAATATAAAACAGGAGACACAGCTCACTTGATGTTCCTCGCAGTTTTTTTTTCTTGTGTCAGGCCAAAAGAAACCGATTTCACACACATCTGCTAATGGCAGAGTGAGACTGTTTGTTTTGTGTGTCTGTGAGAGTGAAGAAGAGAGTGAGTGAGTGAGGAGGAGAGTTTGCGTTTATGTGCGTGGCGATTGATGTGTATGCATTGGCTTAAACAATGGGGATAAAACTGGTTCTATCATCAATCTGCCCTGTGTTCTTGTTGAGATTGGACAATCACAGGAGATTAATTATCAAAGATCCAGAGTCCAGGGATGAGGTTTCACAATATAATCACACAACATCTTGTTTCAAACAGGTCTGTGGTTTCTGCTGAGATGTTTCAAGGTGATTGATCAGATGTAAGACAAATTCCGTAAGAAAGTGCAATTCATTGGATGAGTCAACTAATGTTTATAATTTACATTAAAGTGTTTTTCCTCTTGCCCTGGAAATGATGGAAGAGGAAAAAGTACAAAACATTCAAAAAAAAAAAAAAGTTGTCAGCATGTTAAACTGTGGTGAGCTTTTTTTTTTACTTGTGCCACCATAAACAACAAATTCATGTATTTATCACAACTCAGCTTCAATTAGTCTGTTGTGTGATCCTTGAGTGCAATGACAACCACATTTTGCATTACTCATCCCATCATCAAATCTCTGCAGTGGTTTATTTTACTTGGCTTTGCCTGCAGAGTAAGTTGCAAAATGCACCCCATCACCCCACCCCAACCCTTAAACCATTTCCAGACTGCTTATGTTCACTCAGTTTGAAACACTTCATACTCATGGGATTGAATGGCATTACACAATTGCGTGTAATGTATAATGTGCACACCCTATTTTTCAGGGGACTGTTTTATGTTAAATTACTTCAAAAGGCCTCTATGGTTACCAGCATAATAATGGACACTGACTCTAGATGGAGAATATACACCATCCCTCCACTAGAGTTTCACACACATCCCGTCATAGTAATATAGATCTAAGAAACCCAACTGCAGTGTAATCAACACACTAGGAAGCTTGCTGTACTTTCCTTACACTGCCACTTTGCCTGCAGTATGTGATTATTCTGTCTCTGTGTGCTGTCCTAGTATGTATGTATGTGTATTTGCGGGTTAGGTTGTGGGTGTGGTGGTGGTGCTGGGGTCCTTTTTGCACCGTATGGTCTGTAGGATCAGGTTTGCAGCCTGCATACATTATCTGCATGTTTGTCCCTAAAATTACACAGAGCTACAGAAATAGACAATATGTAAACAAGGATTGATTTTGTTTGCACAACCAGGTCTATTTGGAGACGGCAGAGCTCAGCAGGAGGCTGCAGTGGCCTGCTGTCTCCAGACAGAGGCGGGCAGGGGATGTCTTTACCTTCCTAAAGGCATATTTTAATTTTGCTCAATACTTTCTGCTTCCGTTTGAGTGAACCTCACCAGTAAACTTCAACATACTAACAACATACAGACACATTGTTTTAATTAAATGACAAACTTGGTAGCTTTGGATGCATCTTAAATCTTTGATGAAATTGTTATGCTTTATAACCAACAGCTTTAGTTTGCTTTATTACTGTTATGTGCTTCTGCAATTATTGACCAGTTCTTCCTTTTCACACATCTTTGGTCTCAATGGGACAAAATTGATTAAGATAAACTGAAATTTCAAATAACTATGAAAGACATGAGATATAATGTCCAACTTTTGGAACATTTATTGTGACATTTAGCTTTCTAACTTTGTCCTGAGACTCTCATTTTATTAATTTCATAAAGTGAGACAAATGAAAATGTCATTGTCAAGTAACTGCTCCCATAATATTCTTGCACTTGACTGAAGATCTGTTAATTTTGTTGTCATTTGCAACTGTTGGTGTCCAGACAACATGCTTTTGAATTGCTTTTATGCTTTCATGCTTTTATTATGAAACTATATTTTTAATCCAATTGTATATTGATATTTATATGAGCTTATATCTTTCCTGTGGCCAATTTAACAGTATTGGGACTAATGATAGTACTTTATCCATAAGAGACTGCTTTACCACAAAATTCAGAGATACACTATGTGTATGTATGTGAACCATTAGAAGTTATATTAGAAACAGCATGACTGTTCTGTTTATCTTACCAGAATAGCCCATGCTGTACACGTTAAGCCATTTGCTGCAAAGGCGTGCAACAGTCAACATATCAATCAGGTCTGTTTCATACTGTAGCAAATTCAACCACACATCCTACTTAGTGAAATGTTTGTCAAATACATGCCATCTTTCACCTCATTCCGCTGCAGCTGAAAGAAGTTGTTGAGATAGTTGGAGTTCAGGGAAGAGCTCAAGTCCGCCGCTGCGGGAGTCTTGCTGAAATTGAGATCCGGGTGGGAAGAGTTGGGCTCGGGTCTGAACGCGTCAAAAGCGCTGGTCTGATGGGGGTCTTGTAGAGAGAGATAGACCCAGTTGAGAAGTTGCGCAGGCTGGTACACCGAGGCACTCGTATCTATGGCAGACAACAAGCTCATCTTTCAATTCAAAAGGCAAAACTGGATTTTCCACCGCTGATTCTTGGACTGTTCTCAACTCTTTTGCCGTCTTGCTTTTCCGTTCATGTACCCCGGCAGATGGCAAGTGCTCCTTTTTCTCTTGCCGTACAGGGCCCTGTCCTCCTCGCACCGGGCGCCTCGTCCCAGTTTGATGTTACTCAAAAGTCATTGCGGTAACATGTCAGTATAAAAAGTTTTTCCCTGCTCCCCATGGTCCGCTATCTGCCTTTATTGCAGGGAGGCAGAGAGAGGTTGTTTGAATATGTGATCAGGACGACACTGCGTCATCGAGGACGCTGGCCAATCAGCGTCCGGCCTGCGTGAATATTCATTCTTAGTTTACTGGAAGACAAACTATTCATCAGCCCTTTCTAACTTTCTTGTCGCACCTTCTACTTCTGCCTTTTTGTCTACTTACTTAATTTGTTGTGTTAACAAAAATATTTTTCTAGTTAGACTTCATAGTGTTACCTATTCTTCTGCCTCATTACATTTCTGTTTTAAGCACAAAGTAGGCTATCTAACATTTGTTTTGTCTGTAGGTGTTAAAAAAACGTGGTGTGTGAATGTGTGTGAGTGTAGGGGCGTGGGTGTTTATTCAGGGGTGGAAGTGTTAACTTGCACTTAGCTGATTTGTCTTTGTGTGATCAGTGCATGTCCTAACTTTTATGAGTTCACTTTCTTTATTTAAAGCTTTCTTGGAATGTGTTTCAATGGAACAAAATAGAGCCTTAAAAGAACCATTAGAAAATACTGATGAAATTAGGTAATCAATAATTAAAATCAGAACATTTTCATCTTTTCCCTCTCTTACTCCTTTTCCCTTTATATGTACTTTATTAGCAGCCTTCAAGCAAGATGGGATGTGTACAAATGGCTCCATCTTGTGACAGAAATCCTTATTACACATCCCACGAATCTATAAGCCAACACAGTCTATGGTGGCGCCATAGACATCAAGATAAGAGCGATAAGACTAGTAACGTGATGGCAAATAAAATTAATTCTTCCGTGTAGGTGGTTTTTATTACTACAACCAAATGTTAGAACAAGAATCATAAATAGTTGTTTTTTTTTAAATCACAATTTCATGCGGCTTAAAATACTGACCTTATCTGACAGTATTGCTGTTTTTCTTTATTCCCCCCACACACAATTTAAGAATTGCCAGCGCTATAGGCTCTAATGATTTCTTTATGAATGGGTTATTATGAGGCTTCATGAAAACAAATTAATGATAGTGTTTTTTAAGGAAAATATAAACATCTGACGGTTTATCTATGTTTGTTACATTGTGAACTTTTAACAATAAAATTAAATTTTATTGCAAAGAAAAGAAAAGTTAAAAACCAAGGACCTGGACAAAATGCGTCTTTCAGGTCTGTTACAGACCGAAGCTATGTGCTGGATACTGGACACAATATCACCTTATGTTATGTATGAAGTTGATGTGTCACATTTTCCATGATGTCACTAATATTTCATGTATGTTTGAGTCTTTTACTGACTGCTGTCACATGGTCAAGAGGACGGCTGGATTGTCACTGACGGACAGATGGGTGGGTTCCATAAATGGAAAGTATGAGTCCCACCCACACCAACAGTTAAACAGTCAATACTGAGACCGCTCAAAGAAGTACTTCTTCCAGGAAGAGAGTACGAACAGATTGAAGTAAGTATTCAAAACTCTCAACTACTCAAACATGTCGAGTTACAATCGTTGTATGCTATGCAAGCTAACGTTACAACTTTCGTGTTAGAAAGTGCCAGGTATTTATGGAGTCATTTTGTACAATTACGTTACCCCTCCTGTTCCCGACGTAGTCGTTAGCAAACCACCGTTTTTATAACTGGTTTATTAATGCTAAAGTACCGATTTAAGGCTAAAAAAAATCCTCATAGCTAGTCCTTGGTGGCTGGATTTTGTTCGTTCGTGTCGCTTTTTGGGTGGTTAGCATGTTGGCTTTAGCTTGGATCAGCGTAAGCAGGGCTTCCTTGACAGGGCTGATCTTGGCGTATTTTCTAAATTGGCTTGGGAGGTAACTTGGCTAGTTGCCCCAGGAGGCTTGTACAGGCCTGAAGCGGAGTTTTCTTAGCCAGTTGCTAAAAACGAGACGAAACCTACAGTTATTAGCTGAGTTTTCCATATATATTCTGAATGGCATTATGTAATGTTATCCAAGTAGTTACAGGCTAGCTATTAGCCACCTTATAAAGTTGTAACGTCTTGTATTTGACAAAACTTGCTTGCAGTCTTCTCAAGTTCCAAATGCAAACTGACACTCCTAAAGAAGTGGACAATATCAGGAAATCGGGGGGGGGAAAGGAGTAAAGGATATACACCGTGTGTTTAAGTGAAGTTACAGTCACTGTCAGTGTGTTGTGACACATTAAGGGTGGTTATTACCCCATACTGGTGACTGAACTTCAGAACATGTAGCTCTGAAGTGATAGCTATCTTTATTAGCACATCTACTCCCAGAGCAAACATGGGTGTTTAGGTTTTTGCAGCTTGGGGGTTTTTGTCAGGTCACAGTTCTCTCAGTGTTAAAGGTGTTAAAGCACATAGATGTAATGTGCCATCACTTAAACAGAGAGTGTGATGTGTTTGAACCAGCGCTATCCTACCCTGAAAAATGCCAGTTTCATTCTATTGATTGAATGTGTTGTAACTGTTGGAAGTTTTTCATATTGGTGCTTTCAGTTGGCATCAGTTTCTCTATGATTGCCAACAGCAGCAGTGACTACAAGGGCAGTAGGTGAGAGGTGAAAAAGGTTGTTTAACCATCACATCCTCAGTCATTTTGACTGTGGTTAACTCTTCCCCACAAAGATTTGTCAGTACCTCATGACTTCTGTCTTCCTTTGTCCTGTGTGCATACTGAAACAAGTTTCTCTCTAACTCTATAAATGCAAAGTAGAAAATACAGTTTTACCATGGAACAGGCAGGCCTAGTTGGACACTGGCTTTAACTTAAAGGTTGAGGAAAAAGGAACACTTACTTAGCATGGGTTTCCTTGTGTGAAATGAATCAAGTATCACAACCAACTCTGTACCGTAACACCTCTTGTCCCTTTTCATTAATGGAGATGTGGAATTCAGAGTTCTTTGTATCTTAGTCAGTAAAAGAAACAGCCCAGTAGAAAATATGAGGAGGGACAGGTTTACAGCTGTGTGTTACCTCACCTTATGTCATGTCATGCTTTCAATATGTGTTCATGTTTTGTTTTGTGCCTTTTTGCCCTTCATCAGCATAAATGACAAAGCACATTTATAATGCATAGAGTCATTTTTACTTTTTGACCAAAAGTTTGTTTCTGTCTTTAATTTAAAAGGCATGAGCTACCCTGGATACCCTCCTCAGGCTGGTGGATACCCCCCTCAAGCAGGGGGCTACCCACCACAGCCTGGCGCTTACCCACCTCAGCCTGGAGCTTACCCCCCTCAAGCAGGGGGCTACCCACCACAGCAAGGCGGGTACCCACCTCAGCCTGGAGCTTACCCCCCTCAAGCAGGGGGCTACCCACCACAGCAAGGCGGGTACCCACCTCAGCCTGGGGCCTATCCTCCACAGGCCGGAGGCTACCCACCACAGCCTGGTGGCTACCCACAGGCACCACCAACGGGTAAGCTATTGTTTTACACTGTTGCGGATGGGAAATGTATAAAACATTGTCCAGTGAATATTAACTAACTTCTATTATCTGCTTAACTAAGAATAAGGACCAATGGTAGTTGGAAACAAGTAGCCTTTATGTGTAGAAAAGTTACAGAATCAACTTATAGCATTGCTAAGATTAGGGATGGGTATTAATAACAGGTTCCTGTTAAGAATCATTCAGAAATGGTCCAATCTATTGACATTATTAGCTTTTGTGCTGTGAGATTCCCTTGTTGGTTCTTTACATTACCCCAGAGCAGCAGGACCTTACATCAACTATTCTGCCCCAGCTATCTTCGCAATTCTGGATTTTTATGAAAGCACCGGAAAACAGAACACACAAAGAAATGTTCATTAGACACTCACAAGAGATTCCTATTCAATACATTCAACATGTTATACATCTCCTAATGTACCATAAACAGTAAAACATAGCACTAGCTTGATGCTAACGTAAATGGGAAGTTGTATTAATATGCTAATGGTTAGCATACATCATTATAACTTTGGTTTTAAAACAGAATTTCAACTTTCATCACAGTAACATATCAGAATCACTCTTTGTATAAGCAATACTGAAAACTCTTAATGCAAAAATACTTAAGGCAAAAGTTTTCCAAACAGGACAATGAAAGAAAAGTTACGTTTAGGCTCATGACTGTAGTGACTTCTCTTGATCTTCCACAAGTGATGTTTCTGTTTACAAAGTTGTAACAAGCTGAGAGTGACTCTGAAGGCCAGAAACAGAAAAAAAAAGTATACAGATTTAACAGACTTCAGAAAATGTGACAACTTTCCCTTCCACTAGAAAATAAAGGAGAACATACAGTGATACGATTAGGGGATTTCAATAAACGTAGACCTACTTTGTGCCTAGTTAAGAGAGAATGACTCAGCATGCTGTGCTTGTTGGTAACAGAAATCATGGGACTTATAGTTAACAAGTGTAGCTTTTTCCCCTCAAAATAAACAAACCTCTGCTGTTGCTAAGAGAAGTGAGTCTCCGGGCCCAATCTCTGACATAAGGCTCCCATTCTCCATCCAGCACTTTTTCACCTACACGTAAACTAGTTGGAACATGAGGGTTTCAGTGAGACAGGTCATTCTCAGCTCGGTCTTATATTCTCCGTTTTCTCAGACATGCAGTAGCACAGTACATCCTTAGCTCTTCCAAACAGCTCTGTCTGTGTTGTCCACTGCAGGCAGCTGGGGAGGTGGCCCTGCTGGTGGATATCCGTCCATTGGTCTTGATAGTATGTCCAACCCTGGATACCCTGCTGGCATGGTAAGTTAAGCCTAAAAAACGTCTTCCCCTGCTACCAGAAAAAAAAAGTTTTAATAAATGTAATCAGACAAATGACTTGAATGTCCCAGTTAGAATGGTTTACACAGCTGTTCAAGGAATATCACATCCTTTCTGTTTACGGTAAGATTTTCTCTAAAGTCAGCTTCTAAAGACCGCAATATCACAATCTTCTTCAACAGCCTCCCTTTAGAGCGCTTTTGCATGAAAATGACAGTCACCGTTTTCACCCTTATCCATGCTTCTATCAATCTTATGCAACTTTTTTTTCAAACCCCTTTTTCTTGTCCTAATTCATCAAAATGTTCATCATCATCATTTTTAATTTCTCTCTTGTCATGTAGCATGGCCACACTTTCTTTGGATGGTGCTTGTACCCAAATTAATTAAAGTATTCAGAAGTGCTAACTTCGGTTTCTCCAGTGGAGTTTGATCAAGGATAAGATTGATTGGCTTTGGAATATAAAAAGCAGTAATTAATTCAAAAAAAGTGTGACCAGTTACCTGCTTTCCTTAAAATATATGTCAAAGATTTCTGCACAAACTATGAGATTCCAATCTTTCCAAATCACAGGCTAACCAGATGTATGCAAGTATGGGGGGGTTTCCCCAAAACCCATCCATGTCCACACAACCCCCTGGGGGGTACCCTGCCACCCCTCAGCCGAGTGGGTATGGTGCCCCCTTCCCTAACCAACAGTCATTTGGCCTGTACCCACAGCCAGGAGGGGGCATGCAACAACCCCAGGGCCCAGGGATGGGCTACCCAGGTCAGCCCGGCCAGCCAATGCCAGGATACCCACAGGCACCATCACCCAACCCACCCATGGCTGGTTATGGAGGAGCACCAGCTCCCACCCCAGGGTACCCTAAGGTCCCCTCACCAAATCCGTCCATGCCCGCTTACGGAGGAGGAGGAGGAGGCATGCCAATAGCTCCTCCTATTAATGTAAGAAGCACTGACAACCCTTTGTTTGCCCTGTAGCTTAAAGACAAAATCATCTGTCTTCATATGCTCTTTGTCTTGTGCTTCTTGTCACAATAATTTTAGCCCTATATTCTTACACATTTAACTTTAGTGGAAATAAGATTTGTTACACTGAAACATGATTTCTTGCCTTCTTAGAGAGGATTCAGGGGAACAATTAAGGACTTTCCTGGAGCTGATCCACTTAAGGATGTGGAGGTTCTGAGGAAGGCCATGAAGGGCTTTGGTGAGTGCTTCCAACAGAGATGGTTATCAGAGTGGACTTCCTGTTATTTAGTTGTTGAGATCCATCTTCTACTCACTATCTACTACGCTGTAGTACTATACAGTGCATCCTGAAAATATTCACAGGACTCCACTTCTTCAACATTTTATGTTATAGCCTTATTCCAAAATGGAATGAATTATTTTTTTTCCCTGAAAATTCTACACTTTCTATATGTTGTTATTCTCCATTAAGATTGTATTTCTTGAAAACCATACAAACAACTATTACCATCCACGCTGGAAGGCCTCTTTGGGTGGGGTCACCTTTTATACCCCTGATGAGTTTTCACCCCTGAATGTAGTTTATAGATGTGTTTTAAAACAACTTTCTGCATCTGTAAAACCTGCCTGGTTTAATACTTTGAGCTTGTTTGTTTAGGGACTGATGAGCAAGCCATCATCGACTTACTGGGGAGTCGCTCCAACAAGCAGCGTGTACCTTTGCCCCGTGCCTACAAAACCTCCTATGGGAAGGTAACAATTCCTCTGCTGTTGTTGATAATGTGAAACTCTGATTATCTGACGTCTGCATTTTTATAATGAGAAGAGAATCTACTGTCAGATTTTGAAATCAAAAACCCTCCCAGATATAGAATCAAACATGGCTGAGTTTACGTTACCAAGTAGCTTATAATGATGACAAGCAGACAACAGGTGATGGTGCTGCCAGTAAAATAGAACAGGGATTAGATGTCTTCAGGCTCAGAGCTCATTATAGCTGTGCCACAGAGCTGAGTTACACAGCAGCACTTCATGATGGTAGAGAGTTATTCCAAGTATGTTTCCATTTTCAGGATCTGCTAAAGGACCTGCATTCAGAGCTGTCTGGTGACTTCAGGAAGCTTGTGATGGCCACACTGAAGACCCCAGCTGAATTTGATGCCTATGAGCTCAACAGTGCCATAAAGGTAGGCATACACATGTGGAATTTAAAAAAATGCTACAAATTTATAAAATTTTTCTCATGAAAAGCAAAGAGGGAGTAATTGGACTTCTGCAAGTCCAGAGGATGAGGTTTTCAGATGACCATTGCTCTGCCTTCTTAACAGGGAGCTGGAACAGATGAAGCCTGTCTGATAGAGATCCTGTCCTCCCGCTCCAATGCTGAAATCAAGGAGATAAACCAAATTTACAAACATGGTGAGATGCCTCTAAGCTGTTAAAAATTAAAAACTGTAGTTTTTAATTTATTTTATTATTTTTTTTAATGTTTTTGTTTGTTCATCTCATTTCTTTTTCAGTTTACAAGAAGACACTGGAGGACGCCATTACTGGAGATACTTCAGGCCACTTCCGCAGACTCCTGGTCTCACTCGCCCAGGTATACATGTGTAAGAAATGAATGAATCGTCTCTTTGCTGTTACTTTCAGACCGAATTACTCACATTTATCTGTATTTTTAGGGTAACCGTGATGAACGAGAAAATGTTGACATCTCGCTGGCTAAACAAGATGCTCAGGTAGAGTCTTTGTGATCGATAATACGGGTTCGATGATTTTTCTTTCTCATTGGTTATTTGAAACGTTAATTGCAAACGCATGATCATTTATACACAGTGCTGTTCTTACAGGCCCTGTATTCTGCTGGAGAGAATAAGCTGGGGACAGATGAGTCCAAATTTAATGCAATTTTGTGTGCCAGGAGCAAATCCCACCTCAGAGCCGGTAATCTTCATGGAGACATTCTCACAATCATAAGCACCAATGTTTGAAACTTATCAGTGGATCACTAAGAACAGGTCAAACTATGTGGTCCAAATGGTTTGTCTGTGTCTGTGTGCGTGTCTTTGTGCAGTTTTCCTTGAGTACCAGCACATGTGTGGCAGAGATATTGAGAAGAGCATCTGCAGAGAGATGTCTGGAGACCTTGAGAGCGGCATGTTGGCAGTCGGTAAGAACACACACGCACACACAAAAACTACAGAGGTCACACCAACATATGTTTTTGAAACAGTTTGCTTCAGTGAGCTTGTCTGCAGTTTGAGTTTGACATAACATTTAAGCATCAAACATCTCTGACTGAATTAAAAAAATGTTGCTGCTTAATACAGACTCTCTGTTTCTCCCTCTTTTTGCCTGACTTTTCTCAGGGTTATGGTACAGTAACCTGTTTGTGGAAGTGATTTGTTTGATTGACTCCATGCATTTTCTACATCAAGTCTACGTTTTCATTGTGATGTGGCGTGCACTGCAGTGTTGGATGTTTGTTTTCAAATGCTGTGTTTCACTTCATTCATCAGAACATTTGTCATTGTTTTAGATTTCACATGGTTTTTGTGATAGTTCTTTATTTTCTCCTTTTCTATATTTTTATTTTTTTAGTTTCTATTTTAATTACTATTCTATTTTTATTTCTGTATTTTTGCACTTTGTACTGATTGTTGTGAGCTGCTGCTGTGACACCGAAATTTCCCCCATGGGGGATCAATACAGGAATATTCTATTCTATTCTATTCTATTCTATTCTATTCTATTCTATCATGTTATTGCTCTTTATTTGACCTGAAGGTGGCAGAAAACTCTAGGTCTGGCTTACATAAAAAGTCTTGGCATTATTTTTTTCATACTTTTCATTAGTATTAGCTGTTTTGGATGATATGGACAAACATATCAGCGAATGAGCCATCTTCATTCATGCTTAAAGCCTAGTAGTGCTGCAGTGGGTTTGTTATTAACTGCAAAGTCATTCAATCAGTTATAAAAATATTGGCAAATGCAGCTTTAATTTTTCTTGTTGTCATTCTGTAACCCTCCTTCAGTGTATTCACATGTGACTTTCCTTTATTCACTTTCCACATCATACAGTATTTATTACTTTCTTTCTTATCCTGGCTTTACAGGGATGCTCAAAGAATATGTGCAGTACAGCAGTTATTTAGTGATCTTGTTTTTTGTAAATGGAATTCATTGTAACAAATTTTGTGCTTGACGTGACTTCTTTCTCTCTTCCAGTGAAGTGTATTAAAAACACTCCTGCCTACTTTGCTGAGAGGCTTTACAACGCCATGAAGGTGAGACGCCCTGAGTTGTGTCTTGTAAATATGTCTCTAGGAGTCATTCTCTGTACGTTGCTAAATAAGTGACAACACAGTATCGAGAGAGTCGATCTCATTGTTTGTTCCTGTTTGCATTTCTGAGTGTATGTGTGCACCATTTCAGGGAGCTGGAACCAAAGACAAAACCCTGATTCGAATCATGGTTTCCCGTTCTGAGGTTGACATGCTGGATATACGCCAGGAGTATATTAAAAACTACGGCAAGTCGCTGTACACACACATCTCTGTAAGTATTTGCATCATTGAAAAAAAAAAAGGTTATTTAAAAGTACATTTAATGAGACAGCTCGTGTTTGAAAAATTTGCTTATAAATCTGTTTTCTTGACAGGGAGACACATCAGGAGACTACAAGAAGCTCCTACTGAAGTTCTGTGGAGGAAGTGACTGAAAGGGAACCATATCTGCTACATCATGGAAATGTTTTTATATCAGTTTCTTGCTTATCTATACGCACCGCTCACAAGCTTCAAACCTGCATGCCTTGCCAGTCCTATCAATGCAATGTTTACTCTGTTTTAAGAACCTCTGTATGGGTACATGTACTTTCTTTTCTATATACATATGCACTAAACATTTTATATTTTCACTTTTTACATCTTTAGTGAATATTTGTGTTGAATATTTGTCCAAAAGCCATCCAATCAATTTACTGCAGATGAATTTAAATTGTAAGAGCTATATATTTTTAGACGTTTCATTTTGAAGTGTGCCAATATAATCAGATATCTAATGATATCTGGCACTTTTGCCAGCTACTTTTTGATGTTCAGCATAGCTGAATAGAGTATGCGACATAGAATATAAACAGCTAAGTACCAAAGTTGTATGTTTGCAGTTGTGTTATATATTTTTGAGATTTTCTTGTTCAAAACAAAAGTTCTCTAAGTGCAACAGTTTCTTTATTCTGTTTATCATAAAGCCTGTAAAACTCAGGTTTTTACATTTCATAAGCTGTCAGTGATTGTATCCTGATGAGCCTGCCTCAGAAAATAAATATTACATATGCACATCCCACCCTTCACCTGTTTAAATGTATTTCCATACAAATGGTTTCCATCAGGTGGTTTATAACCTATCGATACCTTCTAAATGACCTTCTCATGACTGCTTTGAGTAGCTTCACTTAGTATTACATTTGCTTTTCCAGTAGATGGCAGTGATGTCTTCGTTCATTCAGAGCAGCTGCACCAAAGGGGGGAATTTTACAAGCAGAGCCACATAGTCTCAGCTGTAGGGATAAATCACTATAATCCATAAATAAAGGAATTGATAATTCAAGGTAAAAACAAAAAGTGACCTCATTCCCTGACACTATGTATTTTCAATGTCATGGTAAGTGGTTTACAAATCGGTTGTGACTTTTAAATACACACCATTTCACTCAATCAATACAGATACATACTTTTTTTCTCCCTCCAGGGTGTGAGGCCACTGTGCATGGCTGCACACCGAGCTCTCGATACCTTATTACATCCTGTTGGCTTCACTTAAAATACCTCTGAATGCACTTGACTGTAGAGACATGGCTGTGCACTGCTGGCCACATCCCTGTGTGTGTGTGTGTGTGTGTGTGAGTTAACTGCACTGCGATCAATAGCTCTGCGAAGTGAGGAGAGGGGAGCCCCGTGGAATTAATGGCATCCATAAAGCTGCCTTGGCCACATTTAAAAAGTGTAGCATGTCTGCAGTACTGTTGAGGAGGGGGGCACTCTTGGGTGAGAGCCATGCTGGAGGAGCCATGTTGAAACTGACTGGAGATGGCAGGAAAAGCTTGAGGGCTTCAGATGGATGTTTAGATTAGAATAACTAGAATTTTAATGATGCTTAAATGCGATTAGATCCGTTTTGAGGAAGATAATTTCGACATGACTGTACTCGTTATATAAGCACGTCTGCCAACAAAGAGTTTTGATGTCATTATGAGCAGAAACCTCCATCTGTTGCGGGCATCAAGAGTGCGGTTTTATAATTCCCTGTTAATTAAAATACACTAATTTCCTGATTATACGTCTTTCTCAAGGAGTCTAACGATTCCAGAAACCCTTCATGGTAATGATGCCTTTACATTCAAACTCTCATAAAACTGTCAGTGTGATGATAAAAGAAGAAACTTATTCTTCTCTAACATGTCTCCGCTGTCTCCTATCTCAGTTAGTCTGCTTCACCCTAGAAGCACAATCTGTCTCCTATATATTTGCAAGATCTGAAATAAATGCACCATGATGGAGGATGAATTGTGTGTGGATGCAGTAAATAGAAGATAAAGCTGTTGTACAAGTCTGCACAGACAGCTTTCCACTGGCTACATTTATTTCAGACAGGCAAAATAAAAAATAATAATAGTAATAATAAAAAACAACCCCAAAAATCCATAAAATTTTCAGTTTGAGACAATTAGACCGGGATAAATGATGGAAATGCTTTCTGACAGCCTCTTCAATAAAAGATAAAGCTATTATCTGGCTTGATCCAGGCTGTCTGATAAACAAATCTGTATAATAATATTTCAGTAAACAATCAGACAGCAAAACACCAGCGCTGTTGTCTAAATAATAAACTTGTTTATACCCAAAAGATAAAAAGCATCAGCCTGTCTCTTGTATTCTAATGCATTCAGTGCTTAGAAGTAGGGTACAGACACAACCATCAAATCTGTGTCAGCTATGGGGACCTGCATCCCTTTGATATGAATGAATTGTAATTAATTTTTCATCTAGAGGGATAGCACACAGTCGCACAAGCTATGGAGCCAGCATAGCAGACAAACAGAGAGGAGAAGAGAGAGCGAGGGAGAGGCAGTGGGTTGTAGATGTCACAATGAGATTCAGTGCATGCATGAATAAGGTCACGGTTTGAGAGGTATGCCTGCAGACGCCTGCCTCTGTGCCAACAATCTTTATTCGGCTACAGACTGGAAGCGGGAGAGCATCCATCATCATCATATTGTATCTCACAAATTCCACTCAGAAACACATTTCATTTGTCACTTTCACATTTTGCTTATATGTCCACATATGGCCCGCTGCTCTGTCGTATCTAAAGGACAGACAGAGCAGATGCTAAAAATGGTTGCAGTGCAGCTTGCATATAGAAACAAAGAGCATACGCCTGTGGCTGCTGCAACAGTGTTATGCAAGTGCTGAATAGAACCCTTATATTTTTATCACTGCATTAGCATTTTTCTTAAATATCATATTTTATGTGGTTGGTAGGAACTAGTGGTGAATAGGGATTTGGTGATATGATGTGTCATGTTTTGAATTAAAAGGTTTAGCGGCTGAAGAATCAATTATACCTTGTTTTTTAAACAATTAAAGGGATAGTTTGTTTTTTTTAGGTGGAGTTGTATAAGGTAGGCTACTTGTTCATTGTGAATGTGTGCATCCCCCAGGGGATGCCAGTCAGCTCACATGAGCTCACAGTTGACAATCCTGCACCACTTGGTAACTTAGGATCTCACCTGCTCTGCATTCGGCACACAATTTCTCCCCTTTCTTCTCCAGTCCTTTAATTTTCATTTCTGTAAGCTCCACTTGTAACAATGTTCTCTTCATTAATGACATGTCATTATTTAGTTTAATTGTATTTTTGTGCCCTTAAATAAATAAAATAAATAAATAAATAAAAAACACCAGCGTTTGGGTTAGAGTTCATTTTATTGTGCATTCTTATTCGTAATACTTTTACTATTAACAAAAAGTGTTTAATACAACCTGGAAATACTGCAATTTAAAGCCCCTGTAAGAATTTATTACATGATGTCTAGTTTGGCAACCTCTGTAGACACAGCAGTACAAGAAATAGTCAAACATTTTAATTATTTTCTGGGGAAAAAAGCCATTTTTCCTTGCAGCTAATAACTTCTCCTGACACCTACCCTCTGTTAGCAGTCAAAGGTATCAAAAATAACAATATAGAAACTGTCCATCTTTATGCTCATGATCTCATTTGCTTTTGTAGCAAAGGCAACAGTTTAAAATTCAATGTGATTCATAATTAGATTGAAATTTTGAGAGAGGCTGTATTCATTAATTCAATTTCTATACCAGTGTTTCTGAAATTGTGGTCCGCCATTTTTTTATGGAACATTAAAAAACATTTACATTAAAAAACATTAACATTAAACGTGAACATTAAAAAAACAAAAACAAACAAAAAAAAACAAACAAAAAAAAAACAAAGACAAGTTAGCCAGGACTCACAAAAGTTTCCTTGAACTTCCTGCAGCTAGCTAACGTCACTCCATTAATAAGCCTACAGGCAAAATAATTATGTATTGGTGGCTTAAGACTGGGACAGTAAAAAGGAAATCAACTAAGGACGAGAAAACCAACAAAACTGGCCAGGAGAAGGTGCAGCAGCAAGATAATTTAGACATAGTGAGCACTGTGGACACCATGGAAGCTAACATTAGTGTAGCCAGTACATGTATGATGTGAGTTTATATTACATTAGTTGGCTATCCGGGTTGTTGTTCTGGGGCTATTTAGCTTGGTGGTCTATGAGGACTTTATTGAGAGGATCAGTGGTTCTTGGTCTGAAATAATTTGAGAAACCTGTTCAATACCTCTTATCCTGTTCAGACTCACAGGTGGCTGGGGCCTACAGGAGCTTTAAAACTACACAATCATCCCCAAAATTAAAATTCAATATTGGGAAAGGATATTAAAAGTTTTGTTTTTAGTTTTGTTTTTAAATTTCATCCCAGAAATATGTATTTTAAAGTGGTAAAATCAGCTGTTGACAATAAATATTTGCCTTGCTCAAAGACAGGGTTGTTTTTCACAAATATTTACCACTACTGCTATATTTTCAAAACATCTTCAGATTTTCATGCAAATGATCTCCATTCTCATTTTTTCCGCTGAGGATCTTCGACGTACTACGGGCTGATGTTTACGCCCATTGAAGGAATAGGTGTGTTTTGGAGAAGCCCCGCCCCGTTTTACCTTATATGGTCGTTGAACGGCACGTTGATTGACAGCGGGCAGCAGCTGCTGAGTTGCTCAGACATGGCGGAGGATACAGTGTAACTGAGGATCAGCGGCGGAGTTACGTGAGTTTTCGCAGCAGTTGAGTCGTCAAAGGGCGCATTAAATGATACACACGGAGAGGACAATGTGTTCGGCTGAAGCGTACACTGAGGGGAAGCAAAAAACGACCTGAACTGCCTCATACGAGTAAGATGGAAAAATGTATCGCTGTTTAGAGCAGTCAACAGCCTTGGGCAACAAATATGGCTTCTTGTGCCTTTTTCATTATGCTATAAAAATTGATCTCCCGTGCAACCTAATGCCGTGGTGGCTCCGGCTAACTTCTGCAAGCCGCGATAAGTTAAGTTCAATAGTCGCTCGGTACTTTTGATCGCTGAGGATTTTACATCCACTTGGCTGTCTGGGGTTAGCTGGGAAGCTACGGAACTACAGCGGATAGCAATGGAGCCAAAGCACAAAGAGTTGCTAGACCAGTGCCACCAGAACTTACTGGAGTCCATAACAGATGCGGACCGAGTCATTGAGCTTCTCATAGTCTCTGGTACCTTGAGTCAGCTCGATAGGTTCGAGCTGGACCAGAACTGTTCGTCCAGCGCGGAGAAAGTGGACCACCTCTTGAAGATGCTGATGAACAAGGAGAGCGACCATTTCCTCGACCTGTGTGTGGCCCTGGAGAAGGCATACCCTGACCTGTATGCTGCCCTGTTCAGCAACAACGGCGGAGGACCCGTGGACCACTCCACCGGTAAGAACTGAAACCAGAACTACTCACCAACACAATCCACTAAGCTGAAAAAGCGAGTGGATCAGTCGCTACATAGTAACTATCAGCGTGTGTAGCTGCAATCTGGGTGGTCTGTCGCAAGAAAACCATGTGTGCATCGCTCCACAGCAGTCTGGAGTAAAGAAAAGAGAAACGAAATCTGTGCAAATTATCAATAATAACGATTCACATGCAGAGAAAGGCATCAGGATCTCTTACAACATGGTTAAACATGTATTACTACTATTCAGAATGACATGTTGTAGCTACTCTATGTACAATGCACACACGGTTATATCCTTAAACTTCAAATACTCTGCAGACTGAATTCACAGTTTATGGACTATTTCGTGTTCAGGCTCTCAGATGTTCACAGATTATTGTTTTGGCCAAATTATAGTGAGATAACCCAACCAAATTAAAGCAAAAAAAAAAAAACCCACTTGGATTGATGCACTGGTATCCAACGCCAACCCCACTTTGTTCCTACTAGCGTGATACTCTTATGGTACATTAGGTAGCCTGATTTGTTTCCATGACAACGGCTGACATGTTGGTCCTCATCGACCTGTGCATGGGTGTGTGCGTGCAGCTTACTCATCCATGCTTACAAACCTGAAGCCTCAGCTCACCTCCACATGTGGCGAAAAAAAAAAAAAAAACAAATTGAACCACGATCACTCCTCTCTGGCAGCATATTTAATCACACCTCATCCATCATTTGATTTGCTCCTTGTCCTCAAAGCAACTGCCTCTGCTTGAGCTTACATGGTTGTGGTGTGCACAGACAAAGGGCATCCAAGTGTAGAAGCCTTGTCTAGTTTTGCCTGTTTTGCTTTCTTTAAATGACTGAAGCCGATGGCTTACTTGCAACCGCCGTCATGCCCCGAGGGCCTGAACGCAGGATGAGCCTTGAGATTTAAAAAGTAGGGAGGAGATGCAGAGTGATGTCTCGCTGTCACCTCGCTGGAACTTTAATTTGAAAGAGTCCTGTCTTTTTATCTGTCAACACACAACTGTGATCAATAGTTCACACCTGTCGAGTGATGGCGTGTCTCTGCATACTATGAGGAAGCAGACCGGAGCAGGTTATGCTGAGTTTGTGTCTTGCTGCTCCACTGACTGGATCTGCTGCTTTAAGCTTTATTACCTCCTCGTAGTGCTTCTGCAGAATCACACACATCCTGAATTGCACTCACGGTTGTTTACATGCTGCAGACCTGGTCCCTGTGTTTCTCCCCTTTGCGCTTACACTGGACTTGACAACAATGTGGATTTGGATTTTTCCCCCGCACACCTCGTCCACACTGGGCCTCAGAGTTGACCTGCACTGTATGAGTCGAGAGTGAGCACCAGGAGTGAGTCAGCCTTTGGATATTCAACAGAGGATTAGGCCCTGCTCCTTCTCCTCTCTCTGGGACGACACGCTTTATCGTGCCTCCACAGTCCCCACTATTAGCCGCCACGCTCTCAGGCTCCTTCTGTTTCAACTTGAGTGTTGTACATTCCCCTTTTCTTTTTCTTCTTCTTTTTTTTTTTTAAATGTGCTTTTTTATTATCTTTAGCGTTAGTGATCCAGCTGATGCGATTACCACATTTTAACCACACTTGCAAAAGACCGAAGACAAGGCAGCCACAGAGCACCTCCAGGCAAAGCAGCTGGTAGAAAAAGCACATAAGCAGGCAGGCAGGCAGGTAGGGACTGGGAGGGAGGAAGGAAATCTTCACTCAGAGCCCCGGTGTGGCTGCGAACAACAACAGCGTGTGTGAAGAAGGGTGAATATGAGTGTGTGATGAGTCTTGCTGATAGCAACCTGCTCTCAAGTTGTCCTCCTCTCATGCCGCCTTGCCTGCTTTTGTTCTCAGACGTGCCTCTCCTTTGCCAGCTGAGCCTTGCTACACGCACACTTGCTAAATCATCCACACTCCAAAGAGACATCCTCACCCCAGAGGGAAAAACATACACACTTTAAAGCTCGGGCCCTGTAAATTATTTCTGTTTTGCCGACAAACCCGAACACATTTTCTGTGGAGAGCTTACAAACAAATCATCCATTATTTAGCCTGTTTTGTGCATCATGTGCCGAGGGACTGTGGCTGACAAATTCTCTAACTCTGATTCAGAGTTCAACATGCACTCAGACTTTGACAGAAGTTTTGTTACAAAATGGGGGAGCACATTTCTGCAATTCGCAAACAGAATCCAGTTAATTTCGTAGGTTATCGAGCTGAAGCTGATGTCGTGCTGCGGCTTGTGCGCTTTCCCTCTCAACGCTGCGTTAACAATACACCTGACGAAAAGCAGCAGAATAAGAGATGCACCTGCACACCCTGCACACCCCCCTCTCCTGTGCTTTTTCCCCCCGATTCAAGCGCCTGCTACAGTGATTTAAACTCACTCTGAGAGGAGGGCAACACAATTCTCCCTGACAGGATGCAACGTCCACAGTCCTCCCCCTCTGCTGTCTGTTTGACTTCATTTTCTCGTTGTCTTGGGCTCTCGTTCTCATGCTTTATTCTTTGAGTCACTGCATCATTTGTAACTTTCTTTCCCTCTCTTCTCTGACTCATTATGTTTCTGAGTGGCTTCATTTCTGTGCACACTTAAAAAGGGGGACACGGCACAGAGAGAGAGAGAGAGAGTGGAGGGTGATAGGAAGAGGGAGCAAGAGAGAGGGGGAGACAACAGGCCTTTTGTTGAGGAGTTGAGCAGACCCAAAGTGCCCAGTCAGCAGCTTGCTCTGTGTACTAGGACACAGGCCAGTGTGTGTGTGTGTGTTGGAGGGGTGTTCTCCTTTCTGTCAACCAGTTTCTGTCCCAGTCCATAAACCACAGCGGACACAGGGGATGAGTTATGACCCTGACTCTCTTGTCACCACAGCTCTTAAATATCTCCCATGGGCTCAACCTGGACTCGCTCTCTTTTTCTCTCTCGCTCTCTCTCTCTCTCTCTTTCTTTCTGTCAGCATCAGTGTCTGTCACCCAGTGATGCGCACTGTCACTCACCTCAGCACTCTCTGCACCTCTCCCAGAACTCACCCCCTTCTTTTTTCTTCACATGCTCACTGTGCAGCAGAGGAAGCCATCAATTCATCTGCTGTTAGCTGCTGTTTCTGCCTCGCTGTGATTGATGTCATTTGAGTAGATCGCGTTTTGTACAAGTTGCCCGCATGAGTTTTATTACACTGCAGTGTCTCTGAACATGCAGCAGTGTGTGCTCCAGAGGACACGGGCCAAGTTACTGTATCCCTGTGCTTGTGATTAAAGTGAGCCAGTAGTGTGTTGGAATGACAAGTAGATCAAAAGTCAAATTCATCAGCAAAAATGTAGAAACTTTTTTAATGATTTATGGTACAAAGAAGCTGAAAGACTGAAAATAATGGAAGTTAAGTCTTTGTAATGTATGAAATTCTAATTATACAAAGATACAAGTCTGTTGATCACCTTGTTTTGGGTCATATTTAATAATTATTGAAGGATTTAAGTAGAAATCTTAGAGAATAAGTTGTCACCAGTTGCATGCTGGGGCTGCACAATGCATTTCAATTTCATTGATATACTATGAGCATTCATCATTATGACATCACAAAGTCTGAATGGGGACAGTGATAAATAAGGGCTGGTTAAAACAACATGTTAGATGTTTGTTTAAATGCATAATTTGCATTTCTGTGTCGTAGTTATTTATGTCATTTCTGCCAATTTTAATCAGTTAAAGAATCAGTCACTTTCAATTGTCAAATGGTGTAACCACAAAAGTATAAAAAGTGTTAAATAATTCAGCTTCCTAGAAGTTATGACATTGTGCTGATGAGATGAGTTATTTGTTATGAAATATCATCTCAAAGTATATTTAAAATATTTTATTTTTAAACTTGGTATTATGGGTTTTGTTGTGCTGAGAAAGTCAGTATGCCATTGACATCAGTTTTCTCTCTGGTTTTGGGTTTGGTTTCTGGTTTAGAAACATTGGTTACACCAGTTGCCATTTTTCAGTTTTACCAACTGACTGCGTCTTTCACCCAGTTGCAAAATACCAAACTGCTGCAAGGCAGGGATTTTCAGGCCTCAGATGGCAGTTTATTAAAACCAGACACAACTCTGTCGAGGAAATCACTGCATTGGCTCCCTTCCAAGTAGTCTGTGAACATAGTTTAAAGCTGCATCTACAAATGCAGGGTTGGAAATGTTCCATGCAGAAAGGAAACAATATGTAAACATGATCCAGAAACACTGGCTGATTCTGTGGGGCCAGGTCTAAGAGGGACTGAGGTAAACTTAGAAACAATGCTGGGGTCTGATAAATCAAATTTGACATCCTTTTGGAAATCATGGATGCTGCATAATCTGCTTAGAAGAGTGGAAGGTTCAGCTGTTTGTTGGTAACACTCAGTTTAAAATCCAGCATCTGTGATAGTACAGGGATATGTAAGTGCCCGTGGCATGGCAAGCTTACACATCTGTAAAGACTCCACTAATACTGAAAAATATAAACAGGCTATCGAGCCTCAAGACAATGCTCTATTATGTGCAGGGTGTTATATGGCATTGTTTTGCTTAAAAAAGTTAGTCTTCATACCGTTAAGCAGCTGAAGTCATACATCAGGCAGGAATTTTCTCTGAAAACTCCAGAAACTGGTATGTTTACAGTGTGTTGCTAAATAAGAGATGATGCAACACGATGGTAAACACGCCTCTTACTCCAACTCTTTTCTTTTTCAATGTGTTGCTGGCTTCAAATTCAAAATGAGCTCATAGTTTCCTTTAAACAATACAGCTTTCAGTTTCATCATGATTTCTCATCTTTGCTCTTTTTTTTCCCCATGAAACAAATGATTTGTAAACCATCAGAATGTGTTCTTATGCAAATTTTGCTCAGCATCCCAACTTCTACTGGATCCGGTGCTCTAGGAACGTATTTGGAAAACAAAAAACCAGCTGGGTTGATGGTTAAACCATCACCACTTTTGGCTTGGAGTTGAGTTGTAATTAGCAGCGTTAGCAGTATCGAGTTTCTTGTCCGTAATGTTGCTCAATAAATCCATCTAATCAAGGCCTGACTAATGAAAAATTGACCTCGGCTCTAAACCTCAGCTATTGATATTAGTTAATGTTTAATTCAGCTGTTTTCTTTCGAGTGTTAAACGGGTGTATTTGAATTCATATCAGCAGGAAGGTTCATCTTCACCCAGCCAGGAGGCTGTACTGTGAAACGGGACTTCATTACCATTTAACACATGTTCCTCCACTTCCTAATTACCCCATGAGGTAGAGGAAATGCCAGCGACGAAATGTTTACCGGTAATGAAGTCATGGAAATATCCCGCTTCTCTCCCACCTAATTTTTTTTTCTTTTGCAGCTCTATTTTTTTTAATTCTTATCTATCCCCTTTTCCCCCCACCATCATGATGTCCCGGCTTTCTCTTCCTCTCATTTCTCCTGTCATCTCACCATCTGTTTAACTCTCCACTCTCTCAGCTCTCCCACCAGTGTCGTCATTAGCCTTTCAAAATCTGGCACCTCACGCCAAGTCAAATTTGACTTGTGATCACCTGCAAACAGCGACGATGGTGACGCTTACTTCCGTCTGCACTGAACTTGGAACTTTTTTCTTGCACTCAAGTGCCCCGGGGAGCAATTAGTGACGATGTAGTTTTAACGATAATGGACTGAGTTTGAGCCAAATCCCAAATGAGACAAACTGGAATATTTGATGATTATTTTTTGTCTGCTGGGCTGTTTTGGTGCATCAGAATGATTCACTTTGAAAACATGACACACTAAATGAATGCTAGGAGGGCCTTTCAGCGGTGTACGTACGCCATTAAATTTATGTGTAGTAATGTACATGCATAAAGGCACTGGATGTGTCATCAAGCTTTAACATTATCTTGTTTGCACAGTGGGAAATGTTGGACTCCAGGGTTGCAACTCTTCTTCTTCTGCTTATATTACAACGAAAACCTACCTGACGTGTTTACAGTCTAACCAATGCTTTGTGCATTTTCTCTCTCCCTTTTCTCAGCGACCTTTTTGGAAAATTACAGCACTGTTTAATCTCTGAATTATCTCTTTGCAGTATAAAAAAATACCCTGAATCAACATAATCTCCTCTGTGATTAAACGTGAGAAGAATGTCACATAGATTACTCAAATTCCAGCAGTGGGCTTATTCCACACAGACAGGCATTTTGGCTGTGTTTGGGCTCTCGTTTGTACTGGCTGCAGTTTGTAGCAGAGCATTTGGAGGACATGTTGCAGACATCTTTCACCTTTTTGTTTTTGACCCAACCCTTGGCACAGGCAAGCTGTTCAAAATAGAAATGATGTCTCATTTATGCTGAGCAAGGGCTCTTTGCAGGGGAATAAAAACCCATTATGGTTTGCTGATAATCGGCGGGGCTGGAGTGCACTCACTGTTTTTTTTTTATCTGACTTTGGTGCAGAAGGTTTAGGACTTTATAGGTACTGTCCTTAATTTTCGCTTCATATCCCAGCACAGATCCAAAATCTCCATAAGGCTGAATCTCAGGGAGATTTCAATCAAACAGATCTTATTTTGAGACATGCCGCAGGGAAGATTTGGACCTATGAGTGAACAGGGTGGGTGGGTTTGACCAAGCAGTGAGTCAGGCGATGTGCGTGCAGTGGAGTAATCCTGCTTCATGGAGTCATCATGTTAGATGTCTCCATGTTTATGCTTAGTGTGGACTCCTTAAATCGGATGATCAATCCTTTGCCCCAGCAGCGCGGCCTCTCTGGCACGCTGCCCGGAGTCTTTGTCCAAAGTGTCACTGCCTCCTCCAGAAGTTAGACCGTCAATACTGGCTTACTGGAAAAAAGAAGGAGGGAATCAGGGGGGAGGATTTGTGCTGTGTTCGTGTGTGGATTTACAGATTTTGTGATGGGGTGCTTGGAGTTGGGTATATCAGGTAAGAGGGTGTCAAATCTTCCATCCAAATCGTGGTTTCTTGCAAAGTGAGAATAATCCAAAAGGAAAGGTACCTTATCAATCTAAAACCCCTCGTCCTGTCCAACCACCTTGTTCTGGTGTTGACTGGGGTTGACAACTTAAAGTCGACTTAACAACCACATCCCGAGTGGGAGGGATGGGAAACTTCACTATGTGAAGAGGATTCAGAGGTTTGAGGGATGCCACGGTAGTAAAAAAAAAAAAAAACTGCTCTCCGCTCCTCTGGCTTTAACACATCCCTCTGTTTTACTTTAAGCAGAGGGATTTAAATGACAGGGTAGCTTTCAAGCGTATTATTAGTGTTGCTATTATTTGCGGTTCTCCAGTTTAATAGCTGTGCAGCTGAGGACACAAAAGCTGAACGACCACATAGCCCATTACGGCTCTGCTCATTTCTTGGTTTGTGATTTATTTATTTATTTATTTTTAAGCACTTCTGCTCGTTTACAAATGAGAAGAGCTGATGGCGGCTTATGAAGATAAGCCCACAGTATTATTTAAGGAATACCAACCCTGCTCTTCTGTCAAGTGGCTCTGAAATTTGTGTTTGAGTGTGTGCTCAGGAACAGACTCCACAGCTCAGCAACCAGTGTTGTGTGATAAAGAGTTTGAGGACGGCGTTGCAGTCCAAGTGGATCATAATCGAACTCTTCTTATGATTTTGGAGACGCTCTCATTGTCAGATAAGAGAGTTTTCTCAAACTGCTGAATAATTTAGTCTCACCCGACGGTGGAAGCCAGACTTTGCATCTCTCTTTGATAAAGCTCTCCTCAGCCAGCCTCAAAAAAAAAAAAAAAAAGAAAGAAAGAAAAGAAGCTCTCGTGCTCTTCTTCTCCAACATGCCGCAGAATCAACCATTCCTCTCATCCAGCTTCACCATGGCAACGTGTGTCATCCCTCTTCATGTGCTGGAGAACGTAATCCGGTTGTCTGGAGCAACTGTTGGTTGATTGGGAGGGAGAGCAGAGGGGAAGTGGGGGATGTGGAACCCCTCAGGTAAGGCGAGCCCTCCCCTGACCTATTTAGATCACAGCGACAGGCCTTTATTACGGCCGCCTCAGGTCCTCCTCTGGAAAAGCTCTCACCTTTGAGTGTGCTCCTTTTGTGGGAATCAGCTGCAGAAGCTCTCTTCATATTACCATATTTCCTGTAATGGATGCTCTTCAAATTTGTCACAATTAGTGGTGTACTGGTTTTAATACCAGCATCAGAAAGGCTGAAGTACTGCTCAGAATCAGGTTTGAATTAAAAAGCCAGTCTTGCACTGCCCAAGCAATACACAAGACGACTTTTAGGTTGTAACAGTTTTTAAAATTGCAGGAGACCACGTGCTCAAAGATGGTTTACACTGATTTTTTTTAACACAACAATAATTGGATCATGCACTGTACAATTACACAAGACCGCCAAGCCATGTACTTTCAATGTTTCTGTAGACACGAGACCTCACAGAAGCTTGTGTGATAAAACGTGACTAAAAAAAGACGAAGGGCGTTCAACTTCATCAGCCAGCACTTCTGGCTTGTGGGTACAGTTTTGTTTACGTTCAAGCTGCTGTGAGGAACTTTTGGTTTGGCTCGACTTTTGCACACCTTTTGAACAAAGTGATACCTTTTACCTGAAATTAGTGTTTTCAGACAAAAAAAAATCTTCTGGTTGTTTTTTATCACGCATTTGGATTATTTGGGTTGAAAAAAAAACATAAAAATTGTTGTGCGTATTATTCTGCTTGGAGTTGTGGGACTTGTTCATACTTGAGTTGTACAGAGGTGAGTTGTTTTTTTTTGGCGTGGTTACAGCCAACAGTAACCTGTGTTGAGTGTTCCAAATAAACCATTAACATGAAACCTGGATGGTTTGAATGAGAAACTCCAACAAAATAATGGAACACTCGCTCCGCAGCTTTTCTTTTTAAAAATGGCGGTTTTCCAGCACTGATTGTTGGTCACGGTAACCCCGCCCCTGGACCCAAACGTTGTCAGCTCTGGTTTAGTTGGTGCTTGCTAACATCAATATTAAACGCCTCACAATGCCTGTAACTTTAAAAGAAGCACTGCTGCTGAGCAGAAACATTATGTTTTTTGGAAGATGTTGTCTGTAAAAAGTCGTACTCAAACATGAAAATGTTCCCGACTGAATTGCAAAGAAATTTACTGTAAAAAGCCAATCATAGCTCATAATTGAGGGACGCCACCAGTTCACATCGTAATTCAAATGTGGGCCATACCACCACTGGCCCCACCTTTGTACATGCCCCTGGAAATACTTGCACTACACACTTGCCACGGATGTATTGCAGTAATGGATCTTTTAAAGCATCAAAGAAGAGCAGCCGTCCCGTCATTTTTTACAGCCCCAGTAAAACTATCTCAGCATGAGGCTCGCACAGCTTGTAACGATAAATCAGAGCTTCCTTTAAAAAAAAAAAAAAGTTTGTCTCCAATGCTTTTAAGCAGACTCAAAGGAGAAATGTGTCAGACAGATCTCATCCATACAGGATCTTTATTTTGAAGCTTAGTCAAAATGCACACTCTCACTTCTGTCAAACCATCAAATGAAAGAACAGTTTTGTTTTACTCTAAACCAGACAGTACAGTGCAATCATATCAAATCTGCACACTTGAAAGCTCAAAAAAAGAAAACAAAGCAAAACAAAACAAAACAAAACAAAAAAAAAAACGATTTGGAACATTCCTAGTTGTCGAAAATCGATGTTATTGAATTCAGTTTGTTTTTGAAGCTCTGATGTGTCCTGATTGAATGGAGACTTGTAGATTCTGTCACTGTAGACAATCCGATCCATGCTGCTCTAATGGTTCCCTGCTTTATTGATGCTCTGAACCTCTTTACAAATGATCAGCCTCACTAACTGTGGCTTCTGCTAATTGCTATCAATGATTAAAAGCCTGTTGGAAAAAAACAGCTCATACCACTGAGCCATTGACCACTGGATAGCTAGCTCTTATTCGACATGCGATCCATACTATTGCATTTGTCGGTGCTCTTACAAGGTGAACTAATCCTCTTGCGACACTGATTTCAACATTATTTTTTTCGTGCACATATTCGTCATTGCAGCCAAATCAAACACCGAGCGTTGTCCCTGAAGTGCCCTGTTCGTGGGAGTCAAAGCTGTCTGTTGATTTGCGAGCGTCCTTGGTGTTTAGAGATTACTGGGATTTTAATTTATCTGAGTGTTTTTGGTTTGCAAATCACAAACACGACATTTAAGAAGCCACATTTTACAGCTTTTTTGGCACAGAGCTTAACTGAGTGTACGGTATTTTTTTTTTTAAAGACTTAATCCCTCAGCTGAGATGGCATTATACCTCTCAGTGGCTCACGTCTTTTACTAGAGCTCCGCGTCAGTCAGATGCAGGGTTCAAAAGTTGCTTTTAAATGCGGCTTTTTTTTTTTAAGGACTAATGCTCTGCAGACCCTGAGTGGTTCTCATGATGTCTGATGGAACAATATGAAATCAAAGCTGCGTGCTCGGAGCGTTTCGTAGAGTAAAAGTGTTGAGCATCAGGGAACGTCAGAACAGATTAAAAGCCTTTCCACCCTGCCTCTCTCTCTCTTTTTTTCCACTGACTCTCCCCTTCCTTCTTTTCCTCTTTGTCTCTCAAACACACTCCCTCCTTATCTTCTTTTTACGACTTAGTAATGCTATCTCCTTTCATCTGTCCTCCTCTGCTCCATGCCTTCCCCTTGTTTCCCCTCTTGCCCCCCTCTCCTCCTCGCTTTTCTCCTTTCCTCTCCTCCTCTCTGTCTGCGGGGCCTAAGATGGAGTGGCTCCGTCGCACAGAGCTCATAGTTAATTAGGCTTGGCCTTGTCACACATTGAGGGCTGGAGCCAGAGTTGTTGCTAAACCCAGTGGGGAGGCGAGGACAGAGATGGAGATCTGGAACAGTTGGCGTCAATCTATTGCCTGCTGCTGACAAAGCCAGAGACCATTCCCCTGCCCTGCACACAGGGGGAGTGAGTCCACGTGTTTGGATCCCATTTATCACATGATATTAGAATTAAAGGTGCATCACTCCCCTGTTATGCTGGTTCATATTAGGTAGCACTCTTACGGGATTTGAAATTGTTTTTTGATTTTTGTAATTCAAATCATTTGCTATTAAGGCTCCTGTGAGGCTCTTTCAGTTTTAATCATTTTAACCACATCACTCTTTCCTGATCTCTTTTCTGATTTCCTGGTAGTGTACTCAGATGAGAAATCTCATCCTGCTCTTTAATCGTCATCACTCTCTCTGAGTCTCCTCATTAAAATGTCATTAAAGGTAATTTTCTCAGCGTTTCCTGAGGATCAGTTGCTCTTCTTTCCATTCTTGTTGTAAATGTTACACTTTCACGCTCTGAACTTCAGACCAGACAAAAATAGACCTGGGTTGAGACCATGAAGGCTTTATTAAAAAAATCAAATAAAATGACCAGACAAGAGGGAACCTGACTGAAGCCAGAAATTTAAGAACTCCCCCTGGTGGCTAGCTGTAGTATAGCTCATAAAGTCTGTTTTCTTCATTAGCGCAGCTGGAACACGGATCAAACTTCAACAGTTAATGCCCTGTTTATATGACAACATTTCATTCGAAAACGCAAAAAACCCCAAAACAAAGCAATGAAAGAATATCTGCGTTTACACAGAAACACACCAAGGTAAAGGTGACTGATCATCTGATATTGAATGTGTGTTCTCTGAGTGCAGAAGTGGTGCAACAAATACAGATTTTGTTAAAAGGCAGTCAGCAGATTCAGCAGAGCAAGCACAGCATGGTAGTCCACCATTATAACTGTTGTTGTAGCGCATGGCAAATAAAAGTTCCCACAATGAAAGTGTAATGTGCGAACGTAAAGCGGAGCATGACATTAGCAAACTCTGGCTTCCTGTTTACACGGCAACACTGTCTGCAGCGTTTCAGAAAAATTCCACTCTGGACGATGTTTTCTAGTGTTTTTGTTTTCAGTTGGCTTAAACACCGTTTCCGAGTAAATGAGAAGTGGAAATGCAACAATACCTTTGTGTTTCATCCTAAAACTGTTGTGTAAACATGGCCTTGAAAATCAAATAGATGTTTCCCAAGCATGTTTTCTACCATAACAGTTCTCACAATGACGATTAAAAACTCTCAGTTTTCATAAAAGTTTATTTTTACGTTGTTATTTAATGTTCGATGTTATATGAAACATTAGAAGAAGATGTTTTGCAGCAAATCGCCTCAGATTGAAATCAAACCTGCGCTACCTGTTGGACTGTAGCCTCTGCACAGGGAGGTAGGATAAACTGTGAGTGATGTGAGTCTTGCAGCTCGATGGCCAAGCTTGCTTCTGCACATCTCGATCAGCACAATATAACAGATGATCTTTCGGTTTCATATCCCACAGTGGAAAACTTGAGCCACTTTGCCCATTAAATCAAGATTCAGTGATTATGACCTTTAAAACTAAAGATAAAGCAGTTTGTGCTAAAATCAAGGAATTGATCAGCTGATTCATAGATGATAAAATTGACTGAGCTTTGTCATTAAATCTTTTAAAACCTTGCTGAATTATTTCACTTTTCAGCACTAGAACTGTCTCGTTATGTAATTAATTGATTTTACTCACTTACCTTGACTCTACCTTGGGCTGGGCAAAAAAAAAATCCATTTCATCAATCAATTTAACTCTGTGGTTTTGGACGATTTAAAAAAATAAAAATAAAATCTAAATTTTCGCCAACTTCCTTTGCTACTCTCAAGCTTCACACCCTCCTTCCCAAAACAACAACAGAGCAGCCAGCAGCACAGTCCCATCAGCTGTTTGGCACTTGTTTGGTTTTACAGCGTGAGACCTTCAACGCTGCAAAGTTTGTTCAAAGGCTTTTGCACGAGCGGTTCGTTTACACGTCTTTGACAGAGACATGCAGTCGAGACATGTGCAGGAATGTGTCTCACTACAGCACGCGCAGGACTGCTACAGCCAGCATCAGAGGAATCATGTCCTGTTTGAAAAGAAAGGGACATGGTGGTAAAACAAGTGGGCTAAACAGCGTAGCTCTTCACCTCAAGAGTCAGTCTGCACCCATACCTGTCCTTCTTGAAACAATGAGGAACTAATGTTAACAACAAGACATGGAGATGTCTTCAAACATAAATAAAGTCTGTGAATGACTGAAATAAATCAGAGCTGCAACAGTTAATCAAAGAATCAATTATTAATCGATTACTAAATTAACCGTAAACTGTAGTGATGATTGATTAATCAGTTTAAGTAGTTATTTAAGAGAAAAATGTCCAAAATCTCTGATTTCAGCTTCATTAATTTGTGTATTTTTCGCTTTCTTTGCTCCTGAACATCTTTGGTTTGTGGACAAAACAAGACAGTTGATGATGTCATCTTGGACTCAGAGAAACATTGACATTTTTCTCTATTTTCTGACATTTTATTGACCAAAGAATTGCTCGATTAATCAAGAGAATAATTGATAGATTAATCAGTCATAAAATTAATCATTAGTTGCAGCCCTAAAATAAATAACACTTTCATTATAAGCACATTGGTGTCTTCTTTAGTTTTCTTCCTAGTGTGTATCAGTCAAAGTCTTTTTTAAAGGAGACTTTTTTCACTGCGCCATCTTTCGATCATTGTCGTCTTGCAGCAGCAAAAACCTCGGCAGCAAGTGCGAGTCTTGGACGTGTCCTTAAAGAAATTCTATCCCTCTTGTCGGCCATGTTTATGTTGCCCTTTGGAGCAGGGACTCTGCAGTATAATGAGGATCTGCATAGTCTCCCTCTCCTATGGATTGAGTCGCCTGTGTGAAATATCCCCCAGCTTAACTGTGTGTACAGCTATTCAAAAGGAGAATCCTCTCTCTCTCTCTCTCTCTCTCCCTCTCTCTCTCTCTCTCCCCATGTGCTTGAAATAAAAAGAGAAAATCCCATTTCAGCCGTGACATTCTGCCTGTGTAGCAGAAACATACAGAGACTATACATCAAAGCGAGGCAGGGTGCACGGTGAGGGAAAGGAGGTTTAATGACGACTGCAGTCTGGAGTGATAATATAGAGCCGCTTAGAGGGAGTCTTGAAGTTATTATTCCGAGTAGAAACCCTGCACCAAATTTATTTTACACGTGTGCAGGGAATATGAAACCGACTGTGTAATATTCACTTCTCCCCACATCGATCAGGCGGTAAATTCTGACACGTGTAATTGGTTCATCAGTCAAGCCGTGCTTTAATCTGGTTGTATCTCATCTTTTTGTCTTTGTCTCCCGGCAGGTTCCACATACAGCGTTCTCTCCACGATGCCCTCTGACTCAGAAAGCAGCAGCTCCCTCAGCAGTGTTGGTACGTATAATGACCCGAGATGCCTGTTCTGATGTATTTGTGTCAAGCCAGGTCAAACAGGGTCTTTACTGCTTCAAAACAAACCATTACAAAGCATTACAGTACTACGAAACAAACAGTCTAACTGCAATACAACATGTGGGAGGTTTACGCTGACATCAACACAATCATTCAAACAAGGTTTAATAAATAAATACTCTCCTGTGGTCCTGTTCTTTCCTTGAGGAAGCCATGTTTGCCTTTCCTGAGTTTTGAAAAAGGTCCAAATGACTCAGCTGTGTTACATAAACCTCCAAAAGGGCCAAATGTTGAGCCAAAGATGGACATAATCCTCTGATTTCTAGCCATGTCTGTTCTTTTGCAATGAGGAGAACATCCTTAAAAATGATTTTCATTATTTGTCTGTATTTCTTTTTTGGGAAAATGTCTTTTTTTTTTCATACCTTTTGATGACTCACATTGAAACAGGATGACCTTGCTGTTTCAAGATCACCCACCTCTTTTATGACCAATCAAATAAATTCAAATCCAATACAAATAAAACCAGATCTTTAAACAAGAGCTTAAGAAAAGGAGGAAGATACTTACATTTTTTCACAACACATAAATAAAATGTTTCTGTGTGGCTTTCTCTCCTTCTGCAAATACTTCCAAATGTTGTGCTCGAAACATGAATCCTGAAGTGTAATCTTAGTACGTAAGAACACATTTGGTAACCACACATAAAGCAGCAGTTCTATTAAATCTCCAGATCCAAATCCTGTCTGTTCCCCTTGTCTTATAATGTCATGTGAGAGATTTCTGCTGGTGTAATCATGTAAATGAAAGATATATTTTTGCATTATCACACAGAGCAGATTACACTGGGGCCTGTATCAGGCAGGTACTGACTGCACTGATAGTGTTGCAGGATTTAACTTTTTTTTTTAACTTTGGGATGCGGAATTTGATATCTAATATTAGTAAAGCTGGAAAGTTTCATTTTATGTCGTCTGAGAGAGTTTGTGCAAGGATATTTGTGAATGATTATCTGCACTAAGGAGGAGCTTTTCCCATGTGTCCTGAACACCCTTTCTTATTCTCTCTGACGCAGGGTCTCCAGTTAACGGCGAAGCCTCCTCCCCGCCCCCAGCTATCAACGACAACCGGCCATCCGGCGACAACCTGGACACCATCCTGTTCCAGCTCCGCCAGGTGACCAGGGAGAGGGATGAGCTCCGTAAGCGTCTGGCGTTGGCATCGCCTGGGACCACCTTCGACGACTGCAGGTGCAAAAAACTGGCCTGACTGCCAAGTTGTTGTTAATACTGTTGTTTGTCTTTTTTCCATCTGGTGATGCAACCCCAGTTCCAGTGAAGTTGGGATGTTGTGTTAAACGTTAATAAAAACAGAATACAGGGATTTTCAAATCCTGTTTACCCTGTATTCAACTGCATGAACTACAAAGACAAGATATTTATTATTCAAACTGATAAATTTTATTATTTTCCATATTTATTCACTCATTTTGTATTTGATGCCTGCAACATGTTCCAAAAAAGCTGGGATAGGAGCAACAAAAGAATGGGAAAGTTGAGTAATGATTAAAAAACACCTGTTTGGAACATTCCACAGGTGAACAGGTTAACAGGTGAGTGTCATGATTGGGTATAAAAGGAGCATCCCTGAAAGGCTCAGTGGTTCACAAGAAAGGACGGAGTGAGGTTCACCACTTTGTGAACAACTGCTCCAGAAAATAGTCCAAGAGAATGTACAATTGCAAAAAAAATATATTGATTTCATCATCTAGAGTCCATAATATCATCAAAAGATTCAGAGAATCTGGAGAAAACTGCACCTAAGCACCAAGGCTGAAAACCAACATTGAATATCCGTGACCTTTGACCCCTCAGGCTGCATTGCATTAAAAACCAACATCATTGTGTAAAGGATATTACCACGTGAGCTCAGGAAGACTTCAGAAAACCATTGTCAGTTAACACAGTTCATCACTACATCTACAAGTGCAAGTTCAAACTCTACCATGCAAAGACAAAGACATATATCAACAACACCCAGAAACACCGCCGGCTTCCCTGGGCCCTGAGCTCATCTGAGATGGACTGACGCAAAGTGGAAAAGTGTGCTGTGGTCTGACGAGTCCACATTCAAATCCAGATTGTTATCAGGTCAAAGTCTCAAAGCCAGCATCTGTGATGGTATGGGGGTGTGTTAGTGCCCATGGCATGGCTAACTTGACCATCTGTGAAGGCTCCATTAATGCTGAAAGGTACAAACAGGTTTTGGAGCAACATATGCTGCCATCCAAGCCACGTCTTTTTCAGGGACGTCCCTGCTTATTTCAGCAAGACAATGCCAAAACATATTCTGCACGTGTCACAACAGCGTGGCTTCGTAGTAAAAGAGTGCGGGTACTAGACTGGCCTGCCTGCAGTCCAGACCTGTTTCCCATTGAAAATGTATGGAGCATTATGAAGCGCAGAATACGGCAACAGAGACCCCTGACTGTTGAGTAACTGAAGTTGTACATCAATCAAGAATGGTAAAGAATTCCACCTCCAAAGCTTCAACAATTAGTGTCCTCAGTTCACAAACACTTATTGAGAGTTGTTAAAAGGAAAGGTGATGGAACTTGGTGGGAAACATGACCCTGTCCCAGCTTTTTAGGAACTTGCTGCAGGCATCAATTTGAAAATGTCTTTTTTTATTTATGTTTTACACAGTGTCCTTATCTAGATTATTAGAGTCATTGTGGTGTCAGTGCCTTTGGTTGCAATGTTTTCATCCACAGATTCTCTGTTGTTGACTCTTTGTTGCAGAAATGGGGCACTGACACTGGCTGCTTAATCGTCTTAATGTGCTCCACTTACCAGATGTTTATTGTGTAACAGGCTGCTTCGCTGACAATATTGCACAGTCGTTATGTTTTTACATTCATTCAAACATTTCATTACTATCTTGTGAATTCTTGCGCAGAGCTAAGGCCAACTCTGTCCTCCTATCTGAGGCATACTTTGAGTTTTTAATTCCAAAAGCGGCTTGATAAACTGATGGTCTGTGTTTTTGTTTTGTTTTTCTTCTCAAGGCCGAATTCTAAAGCCAGTCATGATTATGAGCGTCTGAAAAGTCAGTGCATGAGGGCAATGGCAGACCTGCAGTCTCTGCAGAACCAGCACACCAAAACACTCAAGAGGTGCGAGGAGGCTGTGAAAGAAGCAGACTTCTACCAGTGAGTACTAAGAGTGTCATGATTCATATTCTCTGAATCTCTTCAGATTGAAATAATGACCTTTATTATATGTTCTGATGTACTGGCTGCAGTGTGTGTGTAGGTCTGAGCTCATTAATGAAGTGCAAAGGTTGGATATTGAAGACGAGCACCTGCTGCTTTTCCAGCCCAGAAACAATTAAGTTTTATTGCATTATTTTACTGGAACCATAGCGAGTACTGGCATGGTGTTGCAATTAACCTAATTGAAAGAACATCCCTCGGAGCTACAGCTGGCTTTTACATCGAAAGCGAATTGGCACTACAGGAAAACAGAAATGCACGGCTTTAAAAAGCTGGAAAAGGAGTCATTTATGTAATTGAACCAGCCAACCTAACAGCTCATTTAAGCTGAGGCTCAAACTCTGCTGTAAAAGCTGATCATATGCTGTATAAGCTGTGTGAAGGTATTACCAGTTATGATATTTTATAACAGAAAGAAGCAGTAAAAGTTGACTTTCGTGGAATTAAATCCTGCATAAGTTCAGGTTTATTACTGGATCCAGGTTACATGTACGCCTCGGTACAAGTTTGGTAATAAAATTGTAAATATAGGCAAATTTAGTTAATTCATATCTGGATACTTAAAGGTCCTATTGGGAATTTTTAGCTGTTTCTGAAACGGCACAAAATGAATTTAAAATGACTTACAAAAGCAAATGAGAACTTCAGCATTCAGTCTGACTGTTTCTGTGTCGTAACTTTTAATGTCTAAAACCACTGGTGCAGGGTAGGTGTCAGACAAAATGATTCATTGAGTGACTTTTTTTGACTGGATGAGATTTTTTTTGTTGGTATTGTTAAAAAGCACCGAGGCTTAGATTACACTGGGCATTAATATCGTATCTGGGTTATTTGGATTGCAAGGAAGTAGCTTTAAGTACCAGTGTTGACCTTTTGTAGGGCCATGGGTCTCACTTTCCCAGTTTCAGCTGTAAATTAACACAGAGATCCACTGACCTTCACAAAACTTAAAATAACAGAATTAGGGATGCACTGAAATGAAAATTCTTGTCTGAAACTGAACACCAAAAATGAAGAAACTGAGGCCAAAAACCAAAACACCCAAAGAAATTATTATTTCAATCATTAGTACCGTGGCATAAATTAATATTAATGCTTCAAAAAATAATTCCATCTTTACACAGATGACCTGGGAGTGCTTTAAAAAAAACAGTTTTTTTTTTCCCTGTGTCTCTTCCTGATGGTTGTGACGTTTTTGTGGACTCCCTGTCTGTTATACGGAGTGTGCATGCTCCTGTCTGTGTGTATCTGGGCGGAACTCTGCTTGCACGATACAGAGAGCAGAGGAGATTTGTGAACGTATGACCATCCCGTCATTTAAATAAGATAAATAACATGAGGCTATTTAGTCTGTTAAAAAAAGGAAAAGGTATAGATCTGATCCAGAGGTACAGGCCCCTCATCTGGTTCAGAGCGATGAGTCCTTTTTTCTGCGCTTTGTTCCCTTCCTGCACTGTGCGCGGCTCCCTCTCACCCCAAGCAGGTTCTCCGCATCACAGCCTGCGTGCATGACACACTCTCAACGGTGAAATCCTTATCCGTCTCTCTCAGATAGATTTATTGAAACACGTCGGCCCTGATCCAGACAAGCGTGTGCTGGCTACGGTTTTTGCATATGTCATCACAACATACTGTTTTGGCCGTGTTGTTTTGGTGGTAAAAGTCTTTCAGCCAAATACCGGAAATGTCTTTTTGGGCCATTTTCAGCCAAATTTTTTTGGCAGCGCAATTTGGTGCATCCACATTATCCACTACAAATCTGCTTGATAAAAGACAATCAGAAATGCAAGCTGACCATCCTCAGGAGAAGAAAAAAAATTAGCTATCTCCTAAGAATCTGCATCATAGTATTATTTTTTCAGCCTACTTAGCTTTAAAGCCTGACCCATCAAAAGAAGCCAGTAGGTTATATTTTTTTGGAACTTGATTTTTTTTTAAAGTTATTAATTTTGCAATTCTACCACTTCAAAATTCTACCTGAAAATGGCCCAAAAGTGCATTTTCGGTTTTCATCTGAAAATTTTCAGTGGCGGAGATTTCAGTGCATCCTTACATAGAATAATTAAAAAATTATTGTGCCATCATAGTATAAAGGCTTTGTCACAAAGCAGAAAGGGTGATGACATGATTTGAAAGTTTTATTCGATTATTTGAAGCGTGGTGTCCCTGGTATTACAGATCAGCTTATCTCTGAATGTAAATGAAGGAAGCAGATGAGACGATGTGATTTTAGTGAAAACAAAAGAAGTACCCTGATAACGGCTTATTGGAAGCACTAATCATGGGTTATATCAAAGGTCAAAGGTCAAAAGTATATTATCTGTCCCAACAGGGAACTTTGTTCACAGTTGGAGACATAAAAACACAAACAGCACTGATAAATTATCCACATCAAGTGCATAAAACATGAAACATGAAGCCCAGCTGAGATTCTCCAGCATCATGATAAAAATGATAAAAATGATAAAGTGCAATGAGCGAGAGAATTCAAGGGCTATTCAGTAAATAAATAAATAGCAGCAGGTGCAAATGAGACCCGATGCCTTTTAAGCTTCATCACAAGCAGTCTGTACCATGTGCCTGAGGGCAGAAGACTAACCTCTGCACAGAGAGGATGATCTGGACTCTGCAGGAGGGATGTCGTCTTTCTGACCAGCTGCCTGCTGCAGAGGTTGCTTAAATAGACTTGACCCCTCCCTGAAATCTTGCTCGCCAATTTAACCAGGTTTGTATTGACTAAAGACAGATTAGCATACCAGGCAATAATACAAAACTTTAAAACCGGTTCGATACAACTTATGAAAGAGGGTCACCATCATCTCAGAGGACTCGCTCTGTTTATGCAGAACAAGACAAACAATGAAGAACAGACAGATCTGCTCGTCTCCTCCCAACATCACGGAGCACTATATAACAAACTACTCACTGATCACATCTCTTAGCCTACTTATGTCTTCTCCTACTCTCTCCTCCTCAGCGTGGGATCATCACGCACTGAAAATGAAATGCAGATTCCCTCACTGAATAAATATGGGCATTATATATCCTGTCTTTCTTTTACCACCAGCCCTGATGTGTTAACATCTTCACGTCAGACTGACTGATGAGAATTTTAAACGATTTTAAACCTTAGCATGACAAACTAAAGTTCCTCACAGGAGCTTTAAGATGTGTCATCAGTGAGGACGGAGGAATCAAACTCTTGTCTAAAGATGGAGATTTACTTCACTCGAGAGTTAAGCCTCTCAAATAATGTTTAATCAATGAAATTACCTTTTCATATTGCTCGAATTTCAGCATTTGCATATCCTGCTAGGTTTCGCAGCGCTGTTTACCTAAAACCATCAGCTCACCGTCTGTTCTGTGTTTGCACGTTTAATCCGTCTCCCCTTATGTACACACGTTCGCTTCCTCTCCCCCAGCATGCTGCACAGCCGCGTCCTGGGAGAACAGACGCAGCTGAAGGAGGAGATGGAGACGCTCAGGAGGGAGAACGCCCAGCTCGTCCGAGAGCACAACCACGTGAAACAGAACTGCGAGGAGCTCAAACGGCTGCACGGTCAAGACCAGAAGGAACTGGCAGACCTACGGCTGCAGCAACAGCAGGTAAACAGTCCACATGTGAACACACACACACATCCACATCAACATGTGGGTGTGTCCTGTAGCTGACCAGATGTTGTAAGGGCATGAGTTGCCTCCAGATATTTACAGATACCACACGGATGTCAGCGCAAATAAAAAAATCTTACAGCATCAACTCTTCATTTTGAGGTCATGCAGTTTGGAAACTCAAACATTACTGCTGGTTGTCTTTTATGCACTGAATACTTTGTTCAGCACAGTACAAAGGTGCTTTGACCCGTATTGGACAACTGTGCAGTAGTCTCACACAGCACCCATGGGAACACTGCAGTGCTTAAGAGCACGGAGCAGCCAAGCAGAGGGAAGTGCATACAGAGCATTTCTGAAAAGGGCAGGCGCAGAAAAGAAAGGGCTTCTGCTTGGGCAAAGGGCACAGTGACCCAAACTGTGGTACTACAAGATCAGTGTGTTGCTGCGTAGACGAGGTCAAAGCAGCCCTCGGGTCACAGCAGCAGGAGGACTACATCAGCTAGACCCGCAGTAATGAGACATCCAGTCCCACAGGGGATGAATAATGCAGTCTGAAGGACACTCCACACATAGAACAGATAATTTTGCAGCCGAGCTATTTAGTTTCTGTGCTTAAAAGCATAAAAGGAGAAACGTCATTGTCTTATCTGGCAGAGGATTTTGCTTTCACTGTAAAAATAGACTCCTGCCATCACTTTGATGCCATCTGCTGCTTTAGGTGGGGCACAGCAGAAACAGGCTTAGCTCAATTTATTCATCAACAAAAATCTGAACAGCATCACTTGTTTATCATTTGACTCTTCTTCTCTCCAGGTAATGAGAGAGAAAGGCTCCTCGGAGGTATTAAACAAACTGTACGACACGGCCATGGACAAGCTGGAGGGTGTGAAGAAGGAGTACGATGCCCTGAGCAAGCGCTACAGCGAGAAGGTGGCGAACCACAACACGGATCTGAGCCGTCTGGAGCAGGCCGAGGAGGAGAATCGGAGGCTGCAGAAGCAGATGGACGGGCTGCTCAAACAACGAGACTCAGCGATGCACTACCAGCAGCAGTGCTCCACCTCGATGAGGAGGTAAACGCATACGCACACATCACACACGAGATGACACTGTGCACATGAGATTTTACACTGGCATCTCATATTTCTCCACCCCAGGTTCGATTCTGTGCAGCAGGAGCTGAACAAGTCCTTGGCTCAGAACAAGGAGCTGCAGAGAGAGATGGAGCGCCTCCAGTCCGAGGTGACGCGCTACAAGAACCTGCAGCTGAAGGCGTCCAAGGACTGCGATAAGTTCAAGGAGGAGAGGGACTCCGTGTTCAACGAGTACCGTCTCATCATGAGCGAGAGGGACCAGGTGATCAAGGAGCTGGACAAGCTGCAGACGGAGCTGGAGGCAGCCGAGGCCCGACTGAAGAACACGTCTTCAGAGAGAGTGGTGGCCAGTGAAGAGCTGGAGGCACTCAGACAGGTAAAGGGTGACCTAGCAAAATTCAGGATGAAATATTTTATGGTTTATTACACAATAAATTTACACAGAAAGAATGAAATTCCAACTCTGGTTGCAACTCTCCGGAGACTTCTCCATTTCTTTTTTCAACATCAATCTCTTGATCCTTCCGGTTTTCAGTCCTGAGATTTTGTTTTTCCCTCCTGAGCCTTTCATGCGATCCAAACTCCCGGTGTTTACAAACTTCTTTCTGTTGAAGTCGAAGTTCCACAGATCCTGTCAGCCATCCAGAAGAAACTTGTATAGATTGCCAGTTTAAACTTTTCAAGTTTAACTTCCATATGACATTTCAGCAATTTCTTACAATCTGTAAAGGGAATTAAAGGAAGAGTTTCCGAATCTGTGGATGCTCCGAGAAGAAAAATTAATCTTGATCCTTTTCCAAAAGCTTAGCTCATAGACTGTATAAAATATGGACGTAGTCCCGGCTCACCCCTATGTTTCTGTTGAGAGGAATGAAGCAGATCATCAGCAGGGGCCATATTGGAAACGTTGGCTCCTAAGATACAGCCTCCCACAATCAGCGCCTCCTCTGATTGGACAAACTCGTTACCTTAATATCTTCTGTACCGCTGGGTTAGAAAAATCTTCATCTCTGTACAATTTGCGCCAATAGAGAAAGCAACTCAGACCCCAAGCTGGATTTTTGGGGGGAGGCTTGATGTGTGTCTGGTTTCTGGTCTTTCTGCAGCCAGCCTCTAGCGGATTCTCGATGAACAGCAACTTTTAGCACTTCTGCATAGGCTTCACTTTTTCTAATCCACGTTTGCCCTTCGTCTTGATCACTACGCTAGTGCTCTGTGGTAAATGTGTAACCTGGCTAGTTGAAAGCTGGTCTAAATTGCTAGCTTGGCTCTATTCCAAAGCATCAAAATCCATCTGCATGCAACTTTAATGAACACAGTGAATCTTTTTATGCTCTATCCTTCTTTCCACCCTAAAGCCTCCACACTGAGCCCTCACAGACTTTATTTCTAAAAATGCTAATTCATGCTAAGCAAAGCTAACTGGCTGCACCTACATATTTTCTGCACAGGCTTGAGTGGTATTTATAATCTCATGAAACCTGCAGCCACAAAGTGGATGAACTTTTTACTTTGTAAAGTTATAATTTATTTTAAAACTTGGATTTCAACATTTTGAATGAAACTTTTCTTGTCATCACTCATCCCCCTTAGCTTCCCCAAGAGACCCGCCGTCTCACTGACAGTTACTGAGTTAACCATTTCCTCTGTAAGAATTTTAGATCAACCTGTCAGGTTTTCAGTGCGTCTGTTCATAACTTGGGCCAGGCATCTACTCTAGTCAGTGGATCAAAGGCCATATTCACCAAGGACGCTGCATGAAAATAGTTCCGCTCCACCGCCTCCTTTTTGAAGAATATTACTGAACACTGTGCTTGACAGACAAAAGAGATTCCTAACTAGTGTTGGATGACTCTGCGTTAGCCCTCAGATCATTTCTTCACATTGCATTAATGACTCACAGATCTGAGATGCCCTCATTCCATTTCAACCTCCTTTGTTCGGTGCTAGGAGTTGAACTCGTCGCTGGTGGACCGCGACCGGGCCATCTGCGAGCGGAACGAGCTGCTGGAGAAGTACTGCCACGAGGTGAAGGACAAAGCCGAGGCCCAGAAGGAGCTGAGCCAGGCCTGCAAGGACATCGAGATGGTCCGGGAGGAGAGGGACGTGGCCCGCAAGGAGAGGACGGAGGCCATCATTCAAAGGGATCAGCTGCTGCGAGAGTACTACCAGGCCAGACAGGTAACAAACACACACTGCAGGAAGTCAGAGGTTACACACACGATGAGAGCTTAGTGCGTCCAGGGAGCTGTCAGCTTGTGGATTACTGTATGTCAGCAGTCTGACAGAAGCGGATTTCAGGTCACACCTCTGACTGGACCTCAGGATGGTCCTCTTAAAAACCTGCAGGTTGTATCTTATAAACCTTGTAACCCTCTGGATCTCACGGTGACCATTTTTTATTTTACTGTATTGCTCAAGAGCACCAATTTTTTTTTTTTTCAAGTTGTATTTTGTCATATATCCGTTTTTAATATTTAGGGAAAAAAGCTGTTTTGACAAAAGCCCAAAATGCAACATTGGAGATAAAAAAATTACTGCTGTGGTCCAGAGGTTTGGACAATGTGTGGAAATGCAGTGAATCGTTTAGTCTCATCCATGTATGCTTTTCACTGTCAGAAACAAGATTCAGCTACCCTCGACATGGAGCGAGCAAATAAGGAGATCGAGATGTTGAGGAAACAGTACGAGGCCATGTCGCAGGAACTGAAGGAGGCCACACAGGAAGCTGAGGTGGCGAAATGTCGGCGGGACTGGGCCTTCCAAGAGAGGGACAAGATTGTGGCGGAGAGGGAGAGCATAAGGTCAGTGTGGAAGTGTTTTTTGGTAAGGTCTTAAGAAATACACCCTGATATCTGACCTCCCCTGACCACCTCTCTCCTCTCCTCTCCTCTCCCTTTTCAGGACACTTTGTGATAATCTACGGCGCGAGAGGGACCGAGCCGTCAGCGATCTGGCCGATGCCCTGCGTAATCTTGACGATATGAGGAAACAGAAGAACGACGGGGTGCGGGAGCTCAAAGAACTGAAGTGAGTCTGAAGCCTTTAGTGGAGTTTAAAGCGCAGAAAACGTTTGGATTTATAATCCAAGGATGATTTGTCCGCATTTGAACAAGCGCAGAACACACTGCCTCTGCTAAGCCAACATCTTGTGCTGCACTGTCTTTGTCCGTTCGAGCCATTGTGCTCTGTGTGTGGCAGTGCGTAAGCTGTGATATTTTGCCTTTGGAGACTTCACAGTTGTTTGCCTGGCACCGTTTCTGCATGTCCGGATTAAAAGTGTAATCCGGAGAAGCAGCAGTGTTTTGTGCTCACACACTCACTCTCTTACCCTCTTTACCTCCATCTGCCTTTTAACATCTTCATATTGTGTGTAAAAGCTCCCCCTGCTGGGTAAAGTGTATACTACACACATTTGTGACTCAGCTTTGAATGAAGTTTAAAGTACGCTGTGACTTTGAGAGTTGCTTCTGCTGAGAACAATGTGCGATTGAGGTTTTAATGTCGCAGCCTCACCCTCAAGGCTTACCTCAGTAGGACACCATATATCTAACTGACAGCGGAGCATTGTTTGTGTTCGACTTTAAGTTATCGTGTGTGTAAATATAACCGAAAGCACAAAAAGTAAAGTCTCTGCATATCTGAAAAAGGCTGTAAGAAAAAGTTTGAACCAGTTAAAGAATTTTGTGATGAATCTCATCATGAAAACAAGATTATACTCTCAAATTTTCTGCAAGTTATTTCATTGTATCTTAGTCATTTTATTCCAATCAGAGTGAGAATCTTTCTGCATGCACAACCCAGACAGAATAACAAAACATATCTTGAAATCCATCCATCCATGTTTATCCGGGTCCTGGTCACAGGGGCAGCAATGTCATCAGCGAAGATCAGTGGCCCGTCTCCAGCCACTTCTGCCAGGCGTTCCCTGGCCAGCCATGAGATATTATCTCTCCATCATGTCATGGGTCTACCCCAGGGTCCCCTCACAGCTGGGCATGCCTGAAACACCTCATCTAGCTCCTCTCGATGTGAAGGAGCAGCGGCTCTACTCCGAGCCTCTCCTGGATGGCTGAGCTCTAAACCCCATCTCTAAGGTTGAACCCAGACCCCCCTGCGGAGAAAGCTCATTTCAGCTGTTTATAATCACGTTCTTGTCCTTTCGGTCACTACCCACATCCCGTGACCATAGTTGAGGGTTGTAATGTAGATTGACCGATAAAATGAGAGCCTTGTCTTCTGGCTCAACTCCCTCCTCACCACAACGGAGATCTTGAAATATCATCATAAAATCATTATTTTCTTTCCTTTTTTTAAAGTTATTTTTTCGGGCTTTTTTATTCCTTTAATGTGAGAGAACAGGACAATGGATAGAGCAGGAAATTGGGTGAGAGTGGGGAGTGACATACAGAAAAGTTACCACAGGCCTGAATTGAACAGAGCCTGCCCACTCAAGGGCTTCCACCATATGGAGTGCGACCTAAACCACTTGGCGATCTCTGCTTCCGTTATTTTCAACATCTGCATCTAATTCCATTCCAAACAAAATGAAATCAAAGCTTGAAATGGATGGAATACAGTTCCACAGACATTATCAAGAGCTATAGGAAGGTGTGTCAGGAATAAGGGATAGTGAACGGGTGGTTATGCAAATTTAGAGTCCTGACAGGGTGAGCAGGAGCTTAACATTTTTACCACAGTGTCAACAGGTAGTGGTGCCATACCCCGTAATGTGGGTTGATTTGATGTTACTTGTTTGATCAGGTCGTCCCTGGTGTACGTTTTATTTTGGGAGTTAATTGCTGTTGTGTTTTGTTTTAACCAATCAGATTCAAGCCTTTCCCCGTAGATGATTTCTTTTGTTTTGCTGGATTTTCCTTGCTTCTGGTGAGAAAATCTAAAGATTCCGGTTCTAACACTGGTTGTGTGTGACTGTTTCTCTCTGTTGTCTCTGCCTATCCATCCCCATCTGACAACCCCCCCCCCCCTTCTTGTGCTGTGTCATGTCTCTCTTTGTTTAGAGAGAAGATGGAGAGCCAGCTGGAAAAGGAGGCCCGGTTCTGTCAGCTAATGGCCCACAGCTCGCACGACTCCGCCATTGACACAGACTCCCTGGAGTGGGAGACGGAGGTGGTGGAGTTTGAGAAAGACCGGGTAAGAGCAGTGCTCAGCTCTCATTACTGAGAGCGTTTTGGTGACACGCCAGTCCACTCAAAGCGAGCAGAGCTGCCAAGACCGCCAAAACTTGATGATATTGAGATGAGGTTGTCAAAATGGATGGACTTACGCTGACATTCATGTTGTCATCCTGTGCAGGAGGACATGGATTTGAAGGCACTTGGGTTTGATATCGCTGAGGGGGTAAATGATCCATATTTACCAGGAGATTGTGGAATATTTGTTACGAGGGTGGACAAAGGAAGTATCGCAGATGGAAGGTTGAGGTATGAGCCACTGAAAGAAGCTTTTTTTGTGTCCTCAGAGAAAATCAGATAAAGCTTCATTGTGCATCCTTTTTTGTCTCCAGAGTTAATGATTGGTTGTTGAAGATTAATGACGTCGACCTGGCCAATAAGGACAGGAAGCAGGTGGTCAAGGTGGTCCTGAATGGCGGAGGTTTGATCAACATGGTGGTACGAAGAAGGAAGTCTCTGGGAGGAAGGCTCGTCACACCGGTTCATATCAACCTGATGGGGCACAAAGGTACATGCTGTTGTGAAGTTATGAAGGAATACGTCTTAATACTTAGTGTTGTTGCCTAAACTTACTTTGCCTTCTGTGTCTCAGACAGCGGGATCAGTCTGGAGAGCGGCGTGTTTGTCACCGCCCTTGTCCAGGGCAGCCCAGCAGCCAGAGAAGGCTCTCTCACAGTCGGAGACCGCCTGATCGCAGTAAGTCTAAAGTTTGCTTCCCACCAGAATCCTCTTTAATTATTATATTTTTGATTCTCCTTTCCTCCACATCCAACTCTCCCCGGCTCACACAGCCTCCTTTGGCTTTCTAATCCAGGCCTTGCTCCTTTTCAAGTATCCACACTCCCAAACCCTCGGCTCAGATAAGGTGGGATTTGGTTGAGTGTGTGAAGTCGAGGAGTAAAGTCTCCTGCTTTGAATAAATCCTCAAAAGAAAAAAAAAAAACTTGTGACTGTAAAAGGCTAGGTGGAGCTGCTGCTTCAGACACACAAGTGACGCACACACACACACACACACACACACACACACACACGAAGGGATGGAGGGAAAGTGTCAGAAATGGAACTGTGCAACTCTTGACTTTAGCAGAAGAGATGAGGTCACATTTTAAACCTAATCTGCCATTAGCTGCAGGATCTTAACTCCTGTTCATTTGAATTAAACACGAAACCTGTGCATAACCTTTAAATCCCAAAGAACTTCAATATCTCCGCTCACCAATTAGTACACTCTGATATATTTAAGATGATAGCTCAGCTGTTACCACAATTAGCAACGGTAAGTACAGACGATGTGTAAAGAGATCTTAATCGTGGAGGAGTGTAGTGTTTTATCATGCCCCTGTGGTTGTTAATCACATTACCGTATCAGTAGTTAAATGCTGATATGCCTTTAAAGAAAAAAGTCCAGAGTGCTGAATCTGCTTTTAAATATGCATGGGATGCAACTGGATGCCGGTAGCTGAACGACACGATTTAGAGACGCTCTGTAAAATGTATCAGACTCGTTCAAGGCGAGAGTAGAAAGTTTTCTCCTGAACCTATTTGGAGATAACTCTCAGCCGTAATATATAACTCACTCTGCACCTTCATATCTCGGACCATTTATACAAAAAAAAAGTCTCTCAAGTGGAGCCCATTGTGATGGAAATGAGAGGATCGCAGTGTTCTTCAGACTAAAATGTGCCGGCCTAGATTCCTTGCGGTTTCGGCACGTCAGCAGAGCGAGGCACATCTCAGGCCCCGGGCGCACTCCCGATCAGGAGATATGTCACCTGTACGTGTTTGTGGATGTGCATCTGACACATCTACAAACACTCAGATGTGACGGGCGTGAGAGCCCCGAGCCTCAGAGAAGAATCAAAAGTTGAACTTGCTTTGTTTTAGTGTTGAAGGGCCTGTCCTTATTTTTCGACGTCTTTCTCCCCAGATAAATGGCATCGCTCTGGATAACAAATCTGTGACAGAGTGCGAGGCTCTGCTGAGGAGCTGCAGGGACTCTCTCAGCCTCTCTCTCATGAAGGTGGGCCGTGCTCTTCTCTCACTCTTGTGCTCCTTTTTTTCGGGCTTCATCTGTGCTTGAAATCTTCAAAAGCTCTCACCTGCTTCAGCGTGCCCTACATAACAGTTTCCTGACTTCATCATTGTGATTTTGGAGAACTAAATTATCGGAGTCATTACCAGCTAATTTTCCAGAGCATCATTTAAAATGGTGTTGATTAAGTGTTACTAATTCCTTCATCCGTCCTCCCCACAGTTCTTTCCTCACAGCACATCAGGCCAGAACATCTTCGAGAGTCTGCGTGATTCATCAGAGAAGTCCAACGGCCGCCTTCACCCGTCAGAGATCCACTCCCGGAACAGTCGCAACCTCAAACATAACAGCTCGACGCAGACTGACATCTTCTGCCCGGATGTTGGGAGCACCAGCACAAGTAGCATCGCAGGGGAAAGGCGGAAGGTCAGAGGGGAATCCGATGAGGCGTACAGCGACATCAGCAAGCAGTTCTCCACGGGTTCCCTCCACGCCACCAGCCTTCGACCGGCCTCTGACTTGGGCACAGGACGCTACAGCGCTTTCCAAGAGTGCTGTCCCTACACGAAGGCGCCCTCATCCCTACCCTTTGACCCTGTGTCTGCCTCAGACTGCATCACCATGGAGACAACCCTGGAGAAGAAGCACAGCGGGGGCACATGGCCAAAAATGATAGTTGGGGGTATGTCGGTCGCACCAGATAACACCAGCCCCATCACAGCAGCCGCCCAGCTCTCCATCTACAAATCGCCAAAACAGAGGAAGTCCATCTTTGACCCGGACACTTTCAAACGCCCTGAAACACCTTCCTCTAAGATGGAGTACATGGCAGCCAATCAGATTGCCGTCGTAGCTGCGGCGGCTGCAGCGTCACACTCCCCTCAGCCTTCAAAAACAGAGTCCCTCTCCTCCTCATCCACCCCTACTCCTACCCCTCCAACCCCACCCACTCGTAGCGACTCCTTTAAGTTCAAACACAAACATCAGAGCAGTTCCGCCTCCGACTGCACCATCACCTCCGATGGGAAAGGAGAGGCCGCCATCTCCATGGCAGCGGGAGAGAGCAGAGAGAGGAACGAGAGGGAGAGAGACAGGAACGGGAACCACTACTTCCTGGACGGCAAGGTTCTGACGTCCAGGAAGTCATGTGACGAGGACATCGGGCGAACCAGAGGGGAGGAGCCTGAGGTGAAGAGGCCCCGCCCTAAATCTGCCCCTGCCCTTCGACGCAGGATGACCCCTCAGACCATCACTCTACCGTCCTTCCAAGTAAGCAGGGGTGAAAAGCGTTGATGGATATTTTCATGATGTTGCTCTGGAGAGCGTTTAGAAATGGATCCTCAGTCTTTATGTGTTTAATTTGCTCTTGTTAAAATGTAACTTTGTTTAATCCCTGCTCTAATTCAAGCAGCTTTATTGGAATCTTTCTAAAGAGAACATGATCCATTTTTAAAGTGTTGGAATTTAAAACGGCACCAACATTTCAAATCTTCTCAGCGGGCCAAAGAATCCATTCTGTAATAGAATTTACAGCCCGGTCAGAGTTATGCCTCTGGGACTTGCCTCTTAGCCAGCGTGTCGGAGTGATTGATGCTCCTGCACTGGTACAGCCACCCAGCCCAGGAGCTGAGTCAGAGCCTGGGGCTCTCACACCCATGCCTGGCTGCCTCTCTGAGCAGAGAGGAGACGCAGTGGGGGGGATAAATGTTCATTTTACTGTAGTGGGACCTTCTTGCTGTCATTTTTCACATATGGTGCTCGTCTCCAGCAAAGAGTAGAGGGTTTCTCCAAAGACGCAATAGTGCTTTGTTACCCTGCAGGGGAGACGGTAACCGTTTCTCTCGTTCATCACAGAGCTACTCTAACGACGAGCATTCGCCCGAGCCCAGAGACATGCTGCGTTCCTCCCCCAGCCGCTCCCACAGGCACAGCGTCGGCTTCGTCCCCACCGTCTACAACGGCTCCCTACCTCCCAGTGAGTTTGTCAACTGTTTACATAAAGACGCACTTCAAGGAACCCACGGTAACCATAAACTCCTAACTAACTCTTTAACATGGCTGTATGTCTGCTTTATCAGACTCAGCCCACCGGGGTCTGGCTCCCTGCCCCGCTGTGACGGCCGTGATGAGGAATCCAGTGTACACCGTACGAAGTCACCGCGTTCACACCAGCAACTGTCCATCTGTCGCCTCCCAGATCTGTCACCAGCACTCCCACACCAGGTTACCTCCTTTAGCACTTACATTAGCCTGTTGTTAAAGCTCATGTTGGTTTTTTTCTTCCCCAAAGGCTAAATCACATAATTAAAACCCTTTACTGCCAAATGTATCATATTTGATGCATGAGCTTCAAATACTCCCATATTTTAATTTAAAACCTGTTTAATTCAAAAGAAAAAAAAATATTTTGGAAGGAAAAACAGTTTCAGTTACTTTATTTTGTCTCATTTACAATAAAAGTTGCCAAAACTGCCCCATATATCAAATGTGATACAAAAATGATCATAAACCAAATAATATAGAAATAGTTTGTGGATTTTGTTAAAAGGGTTAATAAACATTTTGTTTCCAAATATTATAATTTTCCATCTATTTTTAATTGATGGGTCAGGCTTTAAAGGGTTAAATTTTGTACTGCTGTTGTTTTTCTGAATTAACGCTGGACGCTGAAATATCCTGTAAGCTAAAATAATTCTGGGATCCTAATTTTATCAACATTTCTTGAAGCTCTTTTCTCTCTCTCTCTCTCTCTCTCTCTCTCTGCAGCCCACAGCACCAGGGTCGCCTGAGCCTGGACCTGAGCCAGCAGAAGCGCGCGGGCGACTTCTCCGAATCCTCGTCGTCACGCAGCAGCAGAGCTTCACACGGTACAAACTCATTGCCCTCCAGCGCACGACTCGGTCAGTCCTACACGCACGCACACAAGCACACATTTAAAGGTCGCAGACTGGATGTCCATGTCTCATTTTTCCTTTTCGGGCGTTATGTCACAGCGTTTATTTCTCTCTCTTCTCGTCCATCTGCCAGGTTCTTCCAATAATGTCCAGTACCGCACAGAGAGGATCAAAATCCCCTCCACTCCCCGCTACCCCCGCTCCATGCTCGGGTCAGACAGAGGTACTGTGTTAATTTACAACAGTTACATCTGTAGCTGCTTTTTGCATTCAAATCTCTCTTATTAAGTCTGAGTGAGGCCTTGTTTACTTTTACAGGCTTTATTAGTAATAACGACTGTTTTGTATTTTTATATTTAAGATTGAAGTAATAGATTTGTAGAAGCTTGCAGCTAAAAACAGTGACATGCAAACCACAATCACCAAACATCATGCAAAGATTTTATTGCAGATAACTCACTTTGAATTGTTCAAAACTTTCACTGCAGCAGCAAAACACTGCATGTTTTAGGCTTTAGTGCCACAACACCATCACTTCTCACTGATTTATTTCACTCGTGTGAATTTGAAGAAAGATGAGGATACATATCTCACACCCTCTGGTTTGAGCCTGCAGTTGAAAATTGGGCTGAAAGTTTGAGCAGCTTAAACGGAGCGCAAAAAAAAATAAAAGGCCATGTTTGTTAAGTGATTGTGAAAATGCCTCGTGGCCAAAAGGAAATCAGTGCAGCTGAAGTTTCCTGCACGAACAAGCACACAAACCACCAAAATGTGACCCTTTTATCTCCTCTGCAGATGTTTTCATGTGGATTCTTTGTAGACGGAAATGGGAGTAGTCCCCAGATTTACTTTCTCTTTAACTATAAAAAACATGATTTTTCAGTCATCTTGAGTTAAACAAAGCTTCTTTTTGCTTGTTTGTATAAGCTCAGGTAGTGATTTCCTTGTAAAAACTTCCATGTTTACCCTTCCTCTACGAAAACCCCCAGATATACCAGAAAGTGAGTTACAACTGCATTTGAGTTTTTCTGTGAGTTGTGAATGTAATCTTATACAGCACAGACTTAATCTCTCTCTCCTGCTCCTCTTCAGGCTCCCTCTCACACTCGGAGTGTAGCAGTCCCAGTCTCATCACACCGCCACAATCACCACTCAATCTGGAGACCTCCTCGTTCGCCAGCAGCCAATCACAAGGCTCCATTTCCACTTTACCTCGGATCTCTGTCAGCCCCGTGCCGATCGGGGAGCGCAGGAAAGACAGGTACGACCGCAGCGAGTGCTGCGAGATTGAAATTTCAAAAAGCAATAAGGCAGATTACTAACTGACAAATATCCTGGCTGGATGACACGTCTGTGCTGATGTGATGTTGCTCAATGCATCAAATGAAACTCGTACTGTTGCGGATGGTTTTTGGCACGATTATTATTGCCTGTAACCCATGAACCTCCTCAGAATAATAATGAAAACAGCTGCTTTACAGATGCTGATGGAGAGAATGATGATAAGAAATGCTTTAAAGCGGATACAATATGGCCGACATCTGCCCTCAGGGATCTTCCTAGGCTATTTGAAAAGGCGTTGCCAGGCAACAGGTCTATCATGGCCAGAGCTGTGCAATCCCTCATTGAAATTCAGACTGAAATCCTATTAAAACTCCTGAAAAAAAAGTCACAGAAGTCTCTTGCTGTTTTGGGAAAAAAAGAGAAGCAGTGATGTGTCAGTGTGCTGGAGTTTGATTTTCTTCTTCCCTCCAACATTTCTGTCCCATTCTGTACCGCCGACACCTCTGTCTTTGACGCTGTTACTGTCACTGTATGATATCTGTCCCCCCGTTCTCCTCTCTTTATCTTCCTCCCGCTTTCCTTCTCTTCAACCCTTCCGCTTTCAGATCTCTTTACCGTAACAGATCTTTTCTAAGGATTCCTCTGGCTGCAAGGCCGAGGTTCTCCTCTCTCAGGAGCCTCAGGTTCGTTATCTATCAAAGTGCTAAAATCAAGGGAATGCCCCCCCCCCTTTACCCCACCTTTTCCTCCAAGTTCACGTCGTTCCCATGCTTCAGTGAAGGTGGTTTGATTAGGAGCAGAATAGTTCTGTTCACTTTAATGCAACATATTGGTGGTGATGTTTCTTCCTCTGAAGAGTTATTTAACGTTATTTAACGACTTCTTTGCATGCTACTGTCGTAGCTCCTTCAGATAAAGTCGAGATTAGCTTTTCTCGCTGAAACGTAAAGGTTCAGTGTTATGTTTACATCTCTCATCGGTCCTCCTCCATGCCAGAAACCTTCCTGAATCTCAGCTATTGCATGCAGCGTCCATGCTGTGACATGACATGGACAACATGCATGCATTTGTTTTGGCCCCAAGCTGAGTCACCCTTCAGTCTGCAGTATGTATGTTATGCAATGCTACTATTATTATTATAAATGTTATTATTCAGCCCCGAGCATCAGGGTCATGGTCTTGTTTGTACACCGCCACTCTGTTCACCCCCCGTCACTGGCTGCTAATCCATCCCTCTGATCTGCCATCATGGATTCGTAGTCCATCTCTGAAGCCAACTTGTTATGAAGACGTACAAAGTCCCATGCAAATCTCCTTCATGGGAAGGGATTTTGACTTGCTTGTGTATTTTGGATTTTTTGCACATGGTTCCCTGCTCTCTACACTCGTCCCTCTTCTTCTCTAAGACCAGGCATAAGGGGATGTTCTGGTGCGATGATCAGTTTACAGGCCTGGGAGGAAATGTAAGATCAGGGTGAAATGTTCCTGAAAAATCTTTTTGAATGACAGCGTTTAATTTGGTCCGAATGTGATCTTTGTATAACAAGAGAAAAGTCCTGGATAGAAGCGACTCTCCAGAGCTGTAAATAATACATCAGCCTCCTCCTGTGTGGTATCCTCTGTCTTCTTTTCTACCAAGCTACTCATTCATATACATCCATCCTCCCCAACAGGCCATATTTGGAGGAACCCCGCAATGTCATTGTGCACAAAGGTGCAGAGCCACTGGGCATCTCCATCGTCGGCGGAGAGAACGGAGGGATCTTTGTGTCGAAAGTTACAGGAGGTAGCATCGCCCACCAGGCGGGTTTGGAGTATGGAGACCAATTACTGGAGGTATGAACCACCTACTGTATGTCGAAAAGGTTAGAACTTCAAACTGAATAAAAAGAGTGCAGCAGAGTTGTGTGTCAGGGAGCAGAGGAACGCTGGAGGAGTATAACACCGAAAAACTGATTTTATATTTTAGCTTCAAAACCTGCTGCCTGCCATACGTTTATCTGTGTGGCTTTGCTTCCTCAAAAAAAAAAACCCGCATTCATTAGTGTTGTCACAGTTCCCAGTATTTTAAATCTTGCTGAATGTGTTCACTGGAAGTTAAATGGCTGAGCAAACTGCATTGAATTGCAATGTTACAACTAGATGGCACATATTCTTTGTGTAGATATTTTGGATTTCAAACATGCTGGGCGTTATTTTCAATTAAGTGAAATTATACTGTCAAATTTCAAATGTGTTTGTATGTAAAAAATTCTTAGGCAACCAGCTTTCTACTGAAACCCTCTCACTAATCCCACTTCTCCGTCTCTGCTAGTTTAACGGCATCAACCTGCGGAATGCCACGGAGCAGCAAGCTCGTCTCATCATCGGCCAGCAGTGCGACACCATCACCATCATGGCCCAGTACAACCCACACATGTACCAGCTGGGTAACCACTCACGCTCCAGGTAACGTGGTGTGTGTGTGTGTGTTTATTTCTTTAAGAATTATGTTTGGATGTTAAGAGTGGGGACTTTTCCAGGTGCAGCACAGAAGATTCCTGAATCAGCTCCACTGAATGTTACAGTTTAACCATGACATGGAGATTTATACTGCCGTTTAGGGCCAGGTGTTACTTGAAGAGCAAAGAATTTTTTTTTTTAATGTAGTGAATCAGAAAGTGTGTGGAGTCAAAAAATGTCTCTTAAGCCTTGTTTCCACCAAGCAGTCTGGTATGGATCAGTACAGTTTGGCTCGGTAAAGCCTGATCCTGTTTGCATTTCCACAGCCAACCGTGCCCTTCTTGGTAGGCGGTATGTAAGCCGTGCGCCGATAGCTGTACCCCACTAATAAATCCAACCAAGAAGAAAAACGCAACACAGTAAACCAAGAGCAACAATGCTTGATTCAATTTGTGATTCGCCATTTTCCTAACAAAGAGAAAGTTATCTTCACAAAGTCGACCGGAGATTTAAACTTGGCAGGGTTTTGTGTTGTTCTTTATTACCGCTGTCGCACAGTAGGTGACGACTCTTTCAATCAATCAAGGGACTGCAATGTTTCAAGCTCCACCTTCTGGGGTCAGATCAGTGTGCCTGGCACTCCAACAGAAGGGTACCAAAAAGTGGGACGGTACGGGTCAGTAAGTTGGGGACCTGTCCCGGTTTTAGTCAGAGGAAACGCCACAAAATGTGTGCCGTACAGAGACGAACCGAACTGAACCGCTTGGTGAAAACGGGGCTTCCCAGGAAGTGAACACCGCATTTTACTCGGGATAGATATTGATAATGAATTCCTGTGAAGAATGTATTAGAAATGGTTTGATCCATCGACATCATAGGCCTTTATGCTCATCGATTCCCTTGTTGATTCTTTACATTAGGCTGGATCGGCCAGGCCTTAAATTGACGTCACGTCTCGTGCCACATGTCAGTCGCGCTTGTCAGTCAATTTCCAAGACGACGGCGGAGAGATCAAATAGATCGAAAGCGTGGCTTCACTTTACCAAAAATGAGATGACGTGGAACACAAAGTGCAATTCATGCAACACTGTAACATCACGCAAGAGTGGCAACACCACCAACATGTTAAAACATTAGTCGACGCACAGCTGCGACAGATGTACACCTGGATTGTACTTCCTTACTTTTTGCATATCTGTATTTGATTTTTACCTGCATTTTATCCTTTACTTTGTAAAGAGTCTTTGAGTTTTTGAAAAGCGCTCTATAAATAAATTGTATTATTAAAACTTAAAGATGGATAAAACCATCATCAATCATTCCATCTTTAATCAGACTTAAAAAGTCATTTCTGTGATATGTTTTTTTTTTTTTTTTAAAGTAGCTCATTTCCACATTGTGCTCCAACTTAAACCTCAGACCTCACTCGATGTCACTTCACTAATGGAACCCTGACATTACCGTTACTGACGCGTCATATTTCATACAGCTCTCGTCTGGAGCCAGTCAGCACTCAGTCGACTCCCCAGGGGAGCGGAGCCGCCACGCCCGACAATCACTCCAACATCGACACGCTCAGCGAACAGGACGAGGGCACGCTCACCCCCTCCTCCAAGCAGACCACACCCACCACCAGCCCACACAATTTCATCAGGTAACACCAACCTTCACACACAAGGAAAACACAACAAGTCAGTTATGGTTATACGTTGGGTGTGGCTGAAATACTTCCTCCATGACCGTTTAACCTGTTCTGTAGGATGCCGTCTGAGGGCAGCAGGAAGGTGGGTGAGCCTCGGCTTGTGACGGTGCGCAGGCCCGGAGTGGAGGTGGGAGTCATGCTCTGTGGAGGGAACCTGCGAGGCGTCTACATAGAGAGCCTGGATGAGGACAGCCCTGCCAGAGGACCTGATGGGCTGCTGCCTGGAGACCTCATTCTGGAGGTGTGATACGAAACACACGTGCATGGACACACAGCCTGTTGCTGATATTATTCTTTATGCATTTAAGGAGACTTGCAGTGCAGTACATGAGGATTCAAAATCTTACCCGTGAATCCAACAGATTGGCTTTTTCCAAACTTGATTAACAAACATGGGTTACTTTGGTCTTTTTGTGCTGCTCCTACCTGCCAGCATCTCATTATTTACTTATGATTATCAAGATCCCCAGCAGTTTCTAGTGGGCTTTTGCCTCTGTTATGTTTTTACTCTCTGTGGTCTCATTTTACTCTGCAAAGTGAAGTTCTGCACCTCTATAGATTCAAGACAACCATGACTATAGACTGATGTAACTCAATTATGTCTTCATGCAGCATAACAAGATTTAAAACCTGTAAATCATAAGAAAAAAGGAAAAAGGAAAATTGATTTTCTCTGATTTAATTAAAAAATTGAAAAGAATAAGGAATTGGTGTATACAACACATCTTCGGGTACCCTCAACCTAAGGAACATAGGGAAAATATTTGTTGGGCGACTACATTTAAAGAATCTGCAAATTTTAAACTTTCTCTTCTCATTTATCGCTGCAGTATGAAGTCCTACAATGCTTTGAATTCAGGCGGAATTCCAATATGAATACAGAGTGTAAGTCCATCATACAGAGCTCGCTGAATGCAGTGAGGAGCCCAAAATTACGTTTTTTACAGAATTTAAAGTGCAACAGTTTGTTTTTTTTTTTTTTTTTTCAAATTTTCATTGAAGATGAGAATCAAAGCGATGTTGATTAAATTCTCCCATCTTCAACACTCTGTTTACACATGTTGCTGACATCACTTATGATGCATTCAGGCACCCTCAGAAACTTGAGAATCTGATGATTAAGCCAGTTTTCTCTGTTTTTTTTGGATTAGACAAATGGCTCGTAAATGCCAGTCGTTAAATTCTGCCGGTGGGTTTGGGATCCAGAGGTTTTTATTGGTGTCAACGTGAAAAATCGGGAGAAATTACAAACTGGGGGTTCAGCAGGGGAAAGGGTTAAAAAGTGGGAGACTCCTGCAGAAATCTGGAATGTATGAAGTAAGCTTATGTGAATTCTAATATTTAACATAAAAAGGCCCCTTGTGCTTCAAACCCTGAACAAACAGAACAAAAATACTTTTTAAAAAATCCATTTTGTTAAAATTTTTCATCCTTTTATTTAGTCATAGAAAGAGAAAGATTTTGTGAGGTGGGCGTATTAAATGGACTCGCTGTAAGACCGTAAAGACTTGTAGGCGTAATATCAGGTTTGGACTCATCTCAAAGCTGAACTTTACTGTATAAGCAGTTGCAAAGCTTTTTTGTGCTGTTGTTACTTTACAGTCGAGCACTGCCAGAAGGAGCTGGCACTTCTCTCCTGCCTGTCATTATTCTCCATTGATCTCCTCCTCGTCTGCGTTCTCTTTCACTCCGCGCTGGCGATCCATCTCGAGCACCGCAAACTCATAATAGACAATTCCTGGCATGCTCCCACTTAGCTCTCCGCCACGGAGGCTGTGCTCTCTGAATCGCTATGCAGCTTTGTCATCAGGCGGCGCAGCATCAGTGTGTCCTTCAATCTCCCATCTTGTTTGTTTTTCTTCCCCTGTACATGGCACAAATCAATACTGCGACACTTTAATACAGCTGAAAGCTTGGAGGAAATGTAGCTGTTTACTAGTGGAAGATTCACAGGCACGGCAGATGAGTGTAAACACCGACCAGATTTCACTCTGAGTTTGTCTTCTTTCGCACGATGCGTCAAGTTCACTGAATTAATTTTTTCTCTCTTCTTCCAACCTTTCTTTTTTTATCTCTCCAGTACAACTCGGTGAATATGAAGAATAAGACAGCAGAAGAGGTGTACGTGGAGATGCTGAAGCCTGCAGAGTCGGTCACTATCAGGGTGCAGCATCGGCCGGATGACTTCAGCGTGGTCAGAGATGTCCCAGGAGACGGCTTTTACATTAGGTACTTGCACCCAGATCGTTTTGCTGCGTTTATGTGTAACAGCTCTCTAAAAGGGTCACACTAATTTTACCCAGGCTGCCTGCTATATATAGAAGCACCACTGGAGTGCCTCTTGGACAATCTTTCTCATCCGACCAGTTATGTCCCAGATCCAGTGTGTGACTGCAGTGATGCTAATCTCTCCACAAATTTAGGCGATCTAATCTCTCTGCACACTACACACGGCGGCTATTTCAGCGCTCTGTTTTCACGCCATTAGAAGAAGATTTGATATGAATGGAAAATGAAGCTCTAAAATAGTCTGTTTTATTGTTAGGAGTCTGTTGCCGCAGCTGCCGCAGTCACTTGTCATATAGGCGAGTGGGCTTGTGATGTCATCGGCAGTAAATACACTCAGACTGCCTGCCTGTCACAGATAGGCTGCTCTGAAATGACTTATGTGGCTCCAGCCAACAGGAGGCAATAAAGGCCCACGCTGAAAGGATTCTCCACACTTCCTGTCTCACCCTCTCTGTATATCTCTGATTCTTCATCGCCTGTTACTCTCACTTTATCAACTTTTCAGCACCGCTCTTTGTAACCCCGCCATCTCTCTCTCTCTCCCTCCCACCAGAGCACTTTATGACCGGGTGGGGGAGGCCGAGGGGGACCTGAGTTTTAAGAAGGATGACATCCTTTACGTGGACGAGTCTTTACCAAAGGGCAGCTTCGGGACCTGGATGGCCTGGCAGCTAGATGAGAACGCGCAGCAGATCCAGAGGGGGCAGATCCCCAGCAAGTACATGTGGGTGGAGAATGCAATGCACGCTTACACACACTCAGACACACACACACACACACACACACACACACACATACATCTCCGAGTTAGTGGACAGTTTGTAACAGCTGTGACAACAATCTACGCCACTCCGTGATAATGTGGGACGTGTATGTAATGTCACTTCTTCTCAGTAGGTTTCAGACTTCTGTCGTTTCCCTCATGTTGGACTCTCTGCAGTCATCAACGTTTCAACAAGAATCCCTCTTTAATCACGATATTAATCCTTATTAACAACTTAAAACAATTCTAACCAGTGTTTTAAATTGGAACCAAACAAATTTATCAAAGTCATCCAGTGTCGACTAGCCCGCAGTCACTTGCGCCTCTTATAGAGTGTTTGTCACGATTGGATTAGTTACCCGGATGCATGACCATATTGGAGCTACACGAATGTAAACACTGAATAAGACAGAGGTAGATGCACCAACGACTAATGACTGAAATACATCAGCTGCATCTGTGTTGCAGCTCCGCTCCATCACGGCGCCGCGGATAGTTTCCATTTAAGTCAATGTGTGAACTCACACTGGATCCGTTCCTTTGCGGTTCATCTGCGTGGCTGATCCAACAGATCGCAGCTAATCCACAGCCATCCCATTTTTGCCGGATGCTGGAGCTGTGACGCATCAATTCAGATGAGAGAAGATCAAGCGGGACAGGGAGTAGTGCACGGAAACTACCTAAAAAGAGCATGAGACTTTCAAAATAAAACAAATTGTGTCAAAACCAGATTGTATTTAGCTATATCGTTGCAAGAAAACGTCACAATGAGCGAAAACACGCCAGGAGCCAACAGGTTTGAGGTTTAACAACACAACATGAATGAAGAGAGAGAGTTGGAGTTGCAGAATTCCTACGCTTTCCGCTCCATTAATAAACCTGTCAGTCCTGGGGCTTGTCGGATACCCATCAATACCCATTCCTGTCCACAAGTGTGTGGCAAACTTGCATGGTGTCATTATTTCCTATTGTGGTGGCAGCAGATTATGAAAAAAAAAACAAAAACAGGTTTTAGGTTTAGACTTTAGTCACGTAGCGATTGACGTGTTAATGCTGACAGCCTCACAGAATCATGGATGTATTGTTTTTCCAAGTCAGTTTCAAATCTTCGAGCTCCATGTCAAACCTGAGCGTTGTTCCTCCAGTGTATTACTTGCCAAGTGGCAAACTGAGCTTTAAATTGAGCCCTCACAGAAGCTTAGCTCCGGGAGCTTGAAAAAAAAAGAACACAGGGACTTTATTACCCCAGTAACTCTGGCATTTCTCAACAAAGCAGAAAATCAGTAGCTGAAATGTCACTCAGCAAAAAGTCAGTAACACAAAAGGAGAAAGAAAGAAAATCTTGTTGTTTTTTTTAATCTAGACAATTTTTTTAAGTATCAGTGACCAATTTGATCGTTTTTTCTACTGCATTTGTATAAAGTGCTCCTTTATTTTTGTCTCACTGATCAATATGGCTTTTCTGTTACTCCAAAGTCTGTATTTGTGGATTCTGTGCGAGGCTTTGCAGCAGTTATTGATTTTTCATAAACTTTTGTTTGAAAAATAAAGTAAGTATATTGGAAGAGTACATTAAAACCTCCAGTTTTTAGATCTGCAGGAATATTTTATTGCTGGTGCTGTGAAGGCAAATGGAAGGAGGGTAATTAGGATGCGCTCTGGCCTCATCCAATAGATAAAGTCCTGCTTTCATCTGCCCTGATGAAAACATGAGGTTTCTTCTCATTGAAGAGTGTGTGTGTGTGTGTGTGTGTGTGTGTGTGTGTGTGTGTGTGTGTGTGTATGTTGCAGGATGGACCAAGAGTTTTACCGCAGACACAGTGTGACGGATATGAAGGAAGACTCCGGAAAGACTCTCTCTGCAGCCGCCCGCAGGTCCTTCTTCAGGAGGAAACAGAAACACAAGCGCAGCAGCTCCAAAGACAGCAAAGAGATGGTGGCTCTGGACGCCATCAGCACGGACTCCATCCCATTCCTGGATGGTGAGAGGACGGGTGCAGGTTTTAAGAAGTAGCATCAAATAACGGTGTGTGCCAAAAATGACAGCAGATTAATCTTTATGTTCTTTGTGCCAGACTGTGTGAGCCTGGCTTACCAACGGGTCCAGAAGGTGGAGTGCACCTCTCCCCGGCCGGTCCTCATCATCGGGCCGCTCACTGACCCCGTCAAGGAGATGCTGGTCAAAGAGTCTCCGGGGAAGTTCTGCAGATGTGTACTGGGTGAGTTTACGTCCCCAGAGAGATAAATAGTTTATGTACTCTTAAAAGTTGTCCAGTGACTCTTATTTTGAAAAATGAGTTTTTTCCTTATGCCGTGTCTGCAGAGGTGATGAAGGCATCCCAGCAAGCCATTGAGCGTGGTGTCAAGGACTGCCTCTTCATCGACTACAAGCGCAGGAGCGGCCACTTTGATGTGACGACTGTTGCTTCTATAAAGGAAATAACAGAAAAGGTATCAGTCAGTGCGTTTTCTAATCGACAATCTGTGGTGACACACTTTAATCTGCAAAACTGATGACTGAAAAGCAAAATCTCAGGGTGAACCTACTGAAGTAATGCTCTGCTTTCTCTTGGACACAGGGCTGCCACTGTTTGCTGGACATCGCCCCGCACGCCATCGAAAGGCTCCACAGCGTTCACATTTATCCAATAGTTGTCTTTGTGCGCTACAAAAACGCCAAGCAGATAAAGTAAGTAGCAAACTTTTTCTTCATGAAAAATAGTACGAGGAACTGTCCTGCTGTGCCTGCTGTGCTTTTGAAAGATGAATGAACAGCCTGAGCATGATAAGCCTTTACACTCCAACCCACCGCAAACCCACCGATGCATCTAACAGATCAGAAACCTTTGTAAAAATCCTCCACAGCTTCGAAACAAATTATTTATTATTTTCCTGTCCATGCCTTTTTCCCTCACTGAGGTTTTGTTGTGATTTTGAAAAGTTTGTCAGGAATAATCGAAGTGTGTTGGTGCAGTAAAAGAAAAAAAGTGATGGATAAAGTTAGCTCAAGTGGCGACTGAATTTCAGAAACCATTCTCTGTCCCAAAGTCTGTAACAAGTCTTTTGTTGTTGTTGTTTTTGTTGTTGTTGTTGTTGTTTGCAGGGAACAGAAAGATCCGGTTTATCTGCGGGACAAAGTTTCTCAAAAACATTCCAAGGAGCAATTCGAAAGCGCGCAGAAGGTTGAGCAAGAGTACAGCAAATTCTTCACAGGTTTGTTCAGAATGAGACATTAAAAGAAACAAAATAAAAATAAGTCTTTAATGCATCGACGTTTAAAAAAAAAAGAAAAAAAAAAAGATCGAATGTATAACTTGAGGATGAGACCAATATTTGGAAGAGGTCTCTTTTTCTTGCAAACAATGCCCGTCTTGCTTGCTGTTGGATAAAGTGCAGAGGCCTGTACTACGAAGCTCGATTAACTCATCCAGGATCTCTATCCGTTTTCTGGGTTGACTTAGCGAGACATCGGCAGTCCTGATAAACTGTACTACGAAGCTGGATATAAACTCGCTGAGTCAATCCAGAGTCTTCCAGCCTTGATCAGAGCGCGCTCACATTAAAGGGTGGGGTCTGCAGCGTCTGACCAATCACAAACATGAAGAGACAGGAGAAAATCTGCAGAGCAGCCTACTTTACCGTGGAGGAGCAGACAGGTATTCCTTAGAAATACACAGAATTTAAACACAGGCTAAAAGCAACACTGTTACTGCAGCAAAATCTAGGAAGAAATGCGGGCAGCAAACTCTCGACTCTGTTAATGCGTAATTCATGAGATTATCGAAAATTAATTCATAGGACAATATAAACACACAGCACTCTGATCACTCAATTTGACTTTATTACAGCACAGACGTTTGGAGCAGAGCTCTTCCTCAGTGTCCAAACTTTCCATTGAGTTTTGAGGCTCAGCCCGTCTGAGCGCGTTTGTGTTGGAATATTAATAAATAAAATTAATATTAATTCTTAACTCCCACGAAGTTGCGCGTTCGATAAATTCCTGTTTCTGCAGTTCTGTCATGTGTGACCATTATTATTAACATCATTATTTAAGATGCAAACAGTGGAGCTGAACGGACTTGGGGAGCAAAAACCTCCTTCAAAGCGGTCAGTGAGGCTTTATTTCTTCACTCTGTCTCTGATGTTTGGATGAAATCAACTGAATTTATTTATTTATGGATCCATCAGCTGACAAATGAAGTTCAGACCATTTGATGAAAATCTGAATCTCTTGTACAGAATGACCACGTGAACATTAAAAGGATCGCATCTCTCCCTGAAAACTCTCTCTCTCTCTCCTGAGCGCTCTGCGCACCAACATCGGCAGGATCTTCTAAAAATGGGCAGGGTCTTTTACAAGAAAGCTGATTGGTCAGGAGGTGTCGTTTTTCTACTTGTTGATCTCTTATCAAGATCTTAACCTGCTCCGGAGCAGGTTAGTCTTTCAGCATAAGTTGCCACAGCGATTCATCTCGGTAAGAAGTGAACCAGCTTTGTAGTACAGAAAATCCAGGGTTAACCCAGAAGTTATCTCGCTAAGAGAAAATCCAGCTTTGTAGTACAGGCCTCAGGTTTTAGTCACTTCCACAGTGGCTTTTATTTTGAAAACCAGAGATCACATCCACACATCTAAATGCCCCCCCCCTCTCTCTCTCACAGGTATTGTCCAGGGCGGCACCCTCCCGTACATTTGCACTCAGATCATAACTATAGTTGATCAAGAACAAAGTAAAGTCCTGTGGACTCCACTCGGCTGCCCCTAGAGGAGGCCGGCTGCCACTACAGTGAGCTGCGGCTTTCATCTCCATTCCCTGCAAACACTAATTAACCCTTTCACACTATACCAGTAGGTACACTGCAGTGAGCTAGCTCTGTAAATTATTGATATTTTTTTTTTATTTTGTCTTTGTTATGGTTTATAATCAGAGCCTCCTTTTACTTCTGATTACTCCGGAGCAGGTTTCGTAGCACTGGATCTCGATGTTAGAAGTTAATTCAGTCTTCCCTAAGGGTTTCTGGTGGTGTGTTTGTAATGCTGCATTGTAAGCGTCCGTTTACAGTTAAAAGATGAGTCTAAATATTGATGTTCAATATTAGCTTGAATGCGTGTCCCTCCCCATGTGAACACACCTCTCAACACTAATGAAGTTCAGACACCTTGACCCACTTGTGTACCAGATGATGTTTGTGGTTTCTGTAACAATTATGCACCCATGTGTTGACTGACAACTAATTATGTGAGTTTGTGTGTATGAGTGAGTGTGTGTGTGTGAAGCTGATAATTTCAGTCACATTGAATCATGGTTGCTTGATAGCATGAGTATAATGCTATAGAAACGGAGTGCCAGGATCAGACATCACATTTCTCCTCCTGTGGTGTTCATCACAAAAGAAAGCATCAAACCTCTTGAAGTATGTAGCTGTGGTCTTTACTGAACCCCGACTGCCTGCAGTGACGGCCATGAAAAACTCCTAAAACACATCAACGATTGCTCTATGCATTTTGTTTCTATAGTAGCCGGGCGTGTGGACGGTTCATGGGCCTTTCGGAAGTGCCTTCGGAGAAGAAGCCTGATCTCAAACCAGCCTCCGATCACTCGGGACAAAAAGCAACGGTCGAGTTCAGAAAGGCTTCGATCTGAGCCTCCAATGAACCACTTTACCAAACCTGGACGAGATGACTCGGAGGCTGCGTTGAGATCAGTTTCATGTAGAGCGCATGACAATGGCGAGGTTTTGAGGGTAGGTCGAAGCGGCGGCCAACGGGTTAACTCCTCAGAATGCACTCCAGGGCTAGACAGACCACTGTGTAACTACCATTCTATCTCTTTAACATATATTTAACAATATAGAGTATAACATATACAGTATGCAGATACATCTGACAAAAAAATCAAATATATATAAATATATATTTCATGTATTTTCACTAGGTCATACGCCTAGGATTGTCTGGCGGTCGATTCATGTCTTAGCATGTTTTTTTAAATCTTTTTGAAGAATTTTTTTTGTTTTTTTTGTTTTGTTTTTTCGTGGTCGGTTGTCAGTCACTTATCAACGTACTCATAAAAAGAGACACCATGAAGCAAAAATTTGCAGGGTAATATCTTTCAAGGATTTTCCTCTGATCTGTTTAAATGTTAGTGACTTTTCATTGTTATTTAATTGTAATTTTTTTATTCAGGAGGCAAAAAATATTGACAAAAATATTCTGCCCTTCTTCAAAAAACAAAAAAACAAACACAAAAAAAACCATCCTGTATCTTTATTGTGCCAAATCCACTAAGGCGACCTTATCCTTTTTTATTTCTGTTTTGCACTTGTTTATCCGTTGACCTTAAACATGTAAGTGTTCCTAGGTTTCTGGTAGACTTTGAATAGGTACTATAATTTCTACTGAAACTAATTCACCTTTTTATCTCTTGCGTCAGTTCCTTACATTTCATTGATGGCCTTTTATTTTTGATCAGTAAAAAACAAAAAGGATCACTTCTTATTTGAATTTTAAAAAGGGATCTATTCTTGCACAGTTTTTTCAAAGGAAAATTGGTCCAAAAGTTTGACTCTTGGGCTGAAGCAGAAGTAAAGTATAATGTTACTATTTTTCTGAGTAGATAGCGTATGTTAGAGAGAACAGGATACAACATGAGATGGTTGTGTTCATAGAGAGGGTCTAGTTACCAGGTACTGATTGAACTTTTCTTTTATTAAAAAGAATGTGATTTGTATGTTGAGACATTAACATGAGAATAAAACTCATTTTCTGTATCACTACATGGACTCTGACTCCGTTTCTCCTCCTCTTTTCAAAATAAGATGCTTTAATCCCTCATCCTGTTTATTCCCTGAACACGTCACAAGATGCTGTTAACTTTTTTATTTACATCATTTTTTAAATACGATGATGAAAGCAGAGCTGAGATAAAATGTTTCGTTAATGTCCCCCCTGCAAATGTGACAGCGTCCTTCAGAGACGTGTAAGGATGAAAGTGAATCCATTTCGCTGAAAGCAGCAGCTGATGAAATGGCCATCAATTTCTGAGAGGAGATAAGGTGGCGTGACAGCATCAGAGAGATCAAAATGAGGCTTTGCTTCAGGATGACAGAAGCGGATGCACTTTGTTTTACGCACTTCTTAAAGAACACACTGACCTGAACTGTTCCTCAGCAGCACTTAGTCATGTTTGTAGTTTGAAGGTGACTGATTAACGCGTGCTGCCTCCACACCACAGCAGTAAGTCATTGATAATATGCTGTAAAATACGAGTGGGTGTAGCAGTCTTTATGTTACCTAATGTGAACATTCAACAGGATCCAACACTAACTTTTCTGCCCTCTTTGGTGTTTATCTAGGATACAAACAACAACAATTCAGCTTGAATAATTTTTTTGTTTTTAATTCCAGAAGCATTCTGCTTGTCTTCATATTCCATTTAGAATCCGTTTTGATGTTAGATCGAAACAACAGGTGCATCTGCTGAGTCATGTAAGTCATGTTTCCACACCTTAAAAAGTCTTTTCTTGATTCTTTTAACTTCTTGTAAATGTCTCATTCTCTGGGCTCATTAAAAATTACCAGCTTCATGGTTACAGCCTGGCCTTTAACCCTGTAAAGCCTGACTCGTCCAAAAATAATTAAAATACCAGTCCTGTTGCTGAGTTTTTGTCTCTCTGCAAAACTTAACATCCTTTGAAATTTTTAATCAGATATTTTCTGTTTTGTGTATTATTTTATGATCTGCCTGTAGCTATATATATATATATATATATATATATATATATATATATATATATATATATATATGTGTATATGTATATATGTATATATATATATATGTGTATATGTGTATATGTGTGTGTGTATATATATATATAGTGTCTTTTTGACATCTGTAGTTTATTAATTATGATGTAATTTTTTTTCTTTTTGTGTACTCCAATTAAAATACCTTTTTTTTTTTTTTTTTTTTTTTTTAACTCTCCAATGAATATTCCTTGAATAAGGTTATATAAACTCAACAAGATACCATAGGCTGTAATGTGATACACTTTATTGTATGATTGGGAAAAGTTGTCTTGTGCTCAAGTGCTGCAGAAATTCAACTACTGCACTCCGCTTAGGAAAGAAAGAAAGAAATATCTTAAGTATATAAAGTGAAGTATTTTATATATATATATATATATATATATATATATATATATATATATATATATATATATATATATATATATATAATTTCACATATGACACAAGATCTGCACAGATTTGATTAATAATTACAAAATATATAAATAAATAAAATGAAATGATCAATATGGTGTCCCTTTTTTAGATTTAACTCCCAAAATGAAGAACACGTTTTAAAACAAGATGGTAAATAAACTATAACTGAAAAAAAGAGTTTTGTCTGTTTAGTTTTGACCTTCAAGGCTACTTTTCATATAAATACGCATTTCTTTCAAAAGTGATGCAGATATCTTTTTTATTCTAAGTCTTCAGATTCATCATGTGATCACTTGAGAGTAACACATCTCTGTTGGAGGCGGTAAACACGATCTAATCTTCAGAATCTGCAAAATAGTTTATTTTTCTCCGAAGCTGGCACTCCAAGTCTTGAGAGCTTGATAAATATGGGCTCAGTCTTTGGAACATGATTAACACACACACACACACACACTCTGTCTGCACTCCAGGAAAAACTCAGCGCTTCTGTCAAACGTATTTTCCGTGTAATTGGACAGCCTGTAGCTACACACCACATCTTGCTGGTTGATTGGGTGCCTCTGAACCTCCAGGGCTGTTTCCTCTGAGCTCTGCTTTAGAAGTCACGTGTTTCTCTGGCCAGTGATGTCACCGCGAATGACTTCCCTCCAGCTGTCTGTCAGGTTCAGTGGGGCAAGAGAGCACCAACATGTGTGCTGTAGTGAATGCAAACAAGGTCTGATGTGGATCGTTAAAGGGAAGTGTTGTGCTCCTGCTGATGGATCTCCAGAGAATGTTCCTCAAGGTTTCCTCACTTTCACTACTTCAGCTCATAAAGCGTAGGTGAAAGTCTATTATACTGTGGCCCCATTCTTAATGTCCTCCAAGTCCCCTCTCGCCTCTTTTAGATTGGGGTAGGGTCTCCAGCCCTCCTGCTGAGGTGTCTGTTTCAAGACAGCTGCTGACAGCTCAACTGAACTTGAGAAGTCTTAAGTCTGGCAGCGAATCATCTTTGTAGTCCTCGCTGGCAAGCCGCAAGCCGCGAGCCACAAGCCGCGAGCCTTTCCTGTCTCAATGCATGATGGGGCCCGAAACCATCCCAACGGCCTTCTGCTTCTCCTTAGGCGTCTTACCTTCAGCACCTCTAAACATCCTCAGGGATTATCACCTGCCTGCTCCTCATCTGTCAGCTCTGAGACCCTGTGGCTGAAGTTCTGCCGGCCCACAGAAACAGCTCTGCCAACAGCTGGCTTCAAAGAGGATGATCAATTCAAGTCCTGGGCGCTGAGGACGACAACAAACACTAGCAAGGATTTATGCCACACATAATGAGCGGAGCATGTGCTGCTGATGCTCTGGCTTCCTGTGACCTCTGTGGACTCTTATTGTTGCTGTGCTGAATGTGTCTCAGTGGGCCGGAGTATTTATGGCTGTAATAATGATTCCCTACTGTTGTCTTTGCTCGTGCATCCATCAAATGAAAAACTAATATGCAGAATCAATTTTAAGATATTACATTTGTGATGATGTGAATCCACTGCATTAATAAACATAACTGCTTAATGGGAGCCCTTTAATCAGACCTCTAGTGATTTACACCTCACTTGTTTCCTTCAAACACCTCTACATCATCGTAGATCCAGAAAAAAAAAATTCAGGCTTAATTAAAATATCATAACATTTGAAAAGCACATTAGCAGGAGGATCCTCCTATTAAGCTGCTGTGTGTAGCAGTATCATTGGCTTTTAATGTGACAGTTCACCGTTTTTACCAGCAGGAGGACCGCTTCAGACCGAGCTGCATCCTCCTGGAGCCTGAACACTTACTGATCTGATGCTGTGCAGTGAAAACCACACAAAACACTCTGCAGCAAGACAGGCGTGTTTTAGATAGTGAAATATCTTATGTCATTTTTTTTTTCAGGGGAATTTGAAGCAAACTTAACAGAAATAATGAAAAGGAGATGAAATACTGAAACGTTTAATATATTTTCCTCAATATTTTCTTGCACTACATCTTTTATTTTTCAGAGTAATGAGAGCACAGAAGTTCATAGCTCTTGAGCGCATAATTAAGACGTTGCCATGTCTTTAGTGTTTTATAGTTCCCTCCACCCTCCTGCAAAATCCACACCCTTATGTTGAGAGATTCTGTTACAGCAGCTGTTTCTGAAGAAGCCCTGATATTTACTCAGACGTAAATAAAGCACCACACATCACAGCGTACATCATAAATCCTTTTCATGGACATATTCTTCAGAACGATCACATGTCATAATTTCACATTTTATCAGGGTGCCTTATAAAAAATAAATAAATTATAAAAAATAATGAAACAAAATAAAAAAAAGGAGTGGATGAAGTCTCTTTTATTTCATTTTGTCTGACACCAGAAGAGCCTTTAAATTTCACTTTCACTCATCTGAATCACTTCAGGTGACCTCTGAGGTGACAGATTATTGATTATTTATTGCTAACCCTCCCCTCCCCCCTCCCTCCAAGAATCCTGGAGCCTCGTGTCACAGGTGGCTGTGCACACCTGCCTGCTCATGCTGCTCAGGGGTCACTGGTTATTCAGGGCCCGGGCCGGCCAGCTGTTTCCCTATATCCTCTGGTCTGGCTGTGCTCTTTAAGGGGGACACTAATAAACTACTGCTAGCCATGCCTCATCGTCATCACCAATCCACACCTGTTTTTGACCCAAAGTGTGAGTGTATTACAGTGATTGAACATTCATAAAACTCTCCCTCTAAATGTGTGAGAGAGGTTTTTTATTAATCAAGTTCATTACTCAAAATGAAAACAGGGACACCTATATGGATGAAAGCCACAGTCAGTCACTGAAAGAGGGGAGCACTATCCTTAATGAAAATCTAGTACAATAACATCCCTCCAGGGACTGACAGTGCTTTACTCAACGATAAGTAACCTCACTTCACTGTCGTTTTATATCCTCTTGTATCAATACAGCCCTCCTTTGGGGGCTGATCATTTCCTGTGATTTCTATAAACTGAGCTATAATCTTTAAATTCATCAGTGGTCGAGATAGTTCCTCTCCAAAGCCTCCTTGTTTTGCGACGTGCGTCACTGGCGCGCATAAAGACGCAAAGGCGCAATTGTGTAGCCAACCTCTTTTATACACCCAAGCAGCGTAAGAGCGCTCGGCACTTGGAATAAACATCGTCGCGCTATTACTGCCCTCTGTCCATCTTTATTATTAGCGCTTCGCTCCGCCCTCCTACCTGTAAATCTCCCCGCTCTCCTCTGGAGCGGATCTGACAGGCGCTCTCAGCTGGCAGCTCCGTGCCAGGGCTGCAGGGGGGACCGAATGGAGGCAGTGACATCCACCCGAGCGCTTGTCCTTTTTACGCAGAATTGACAGCGAAAACGCCCGCGAGAATATGTAGTCTTCGACACTGCGGTGACGACTAACCGATCGTTGAATTAAATTCCATCTTTCTCAGCGTGTGATTTTTTTTTTTTTCAGTTGTTGTTGTTGCAACCTCGTTCACAGTCGACTGAGGCTTAAAGGAAAGTGAAATCGATTCTCCGCCTGCTCATCGACAGCAGCCCTGAATGGAAGACGGCTAGAGAGGTCGCCTCGCCGAGAACGGGCTGTAACATTTTTCTCTGTGGTTGTGTTCACCACCACCTGAAGTATCATTGGCAGCCTCGACGGCTGCAAACGACGCCGCCTTCACCATGGCTTTTGGCGTGGAAGCGCCAGAAAAGCCCTCAGATTGAGAAGATTCGTCATTTTTTTTTCTTTTTCTTCTTTTTCTCGCGGATTTAAATGCCTCTCTCCAAGGGCCACCGACCCGCTTTTCTGCTCCGGTTCGCGTGTGCTGCGTCGCACGCTGTCACGAACAAACAATTCATTGGCTTTTAGAACACAGAAAGAGACTCCGTCGGGTGGGTGAACATAATCTACAGCGGAGAGGGGGATTTTTTCCTAAGCAATATGGCTGGTGAGTGGGGCTGGGGACGCTGGCACAGGCTCTCCAAGGCTCCTAAATGCTAGCTGAGGCGGATGGCACCGTTCCCCATGGAAGCGACAGCTCTATGAGGACAAGCAATATCAATAATAATATAAATCCGGACTCTTCAATCTTAATATCCAAGATGGTAGACGTTGTCATCCCGTTCTCGTCTGAGGTGCCCTGCGACAATAATGGACAGCGCATGTGGTGGGCATTCCTCGCCTCCTCCATGGTGACGTTTTTTGGGGGTCTCTTCATCATCCTGCTATGGAGGACGCTCAAATATCTGTGGACTGTTTGCTGCCATTGCAACATCAAAAACAAGGTATGTCCACATGGCTTTGAGCACCTCGTCTTGCACATGTACCTGCATGACACTGGCCTGACCTCTTGTTCTGAATTGGCTCTCATGTTTTGCCGATGACAGGCAGATTTCCCCTTCTCATTTGCATCAGAACTGATATCAAGAACCCATTGTCTTTGATACTGAATGCATGCTTTGGATATGATTATTATCCATTGGCTGTGTTTACCCACTCCCACTCATGAGTGAAAGGTGGTGGTGGTGTTGCATGACAGTTATGGCTTAGATAAGAGTTGAGCAGTTCCTTCATTTTATGTCGCTCCATCTAAATATCCTCATGTCACATAAGCTCTAAAATCTTATTATGAAAGTGCAGCGTTTCAGAGGTGCATGCATGAGTTTAATTTAAGCAAACACATGATCCTGCACATTCCACCCGTGAGACCTAATGAAGTCCACTGAGACCCCTCATCACGCAGACCCAAAGACGTCAAGGCCGTCCCTGAACTGTGTGCAACAACAAATCCCTGGAAAGATTTGATTTGTCTTTTTTTTTAAAAAAAAAAAAAAAGGTTTCCTTTAAAATCTTTGTGCCTTGAATGTGTTTGTGCTGCATGTGAGATGTCTTTGTGGACCGATGTGGCAAACTGTCTGCAGGACCAATATAGAAGCAGGATAAAAAGGGCAACTGGCCATTACTTTGCTCGGGGTGGCCTGCAATGAGGATGAATCATGCCTGATTCATGTGTGTATTAAAGCCTGCTTCATACGTGACTCACTCAGTGTAGAGCGAGGGGTCCCCTGGCTGAAGAGAGGGGCGGTGAGGAGGTCATGTGCAGAAAAACATGGGCTAACATTTGGTGTATTGAAGAATATATTCCAACATTTGCTCTGCAAAACTCAAAACTTGGGGAGTGATTTTGTTTCATTTCTATCGAATTAGACATGAAAGATTGTTGTAAGTTATTAGTAGCGAAAAGCATGAAGATAATCAGCCAATGGAGTAAAAAAAATCTACTGGAGTCCAGATAAACTCAGATAAAATTTCTTTAACTCCATATCCAGATTATTGATCTCTGGACTCGTCGGGTGAATGTGGCTCATATGAAGTCTAAAATCTTTTTTTCTGCATTTAAAAAGAAGACAGAAACACTCTCTTAGTTTTGATTTTTTTGCTCTGTAATGCCCTAAATGGTCCTGACTGCGTGTGCAAAGAAACTGGTTCAATTGTGTCAACAACATTAACAGACCGAAGGAAGAGACAGCGACCGCAAACTTCTTTCTTCTTGATTTGTTTTGACTCCGTCTGATTCAAATGGGTGAGCTGCTCCTTGTCATATCCTCTCAGTGGCCTCTGTCCTTTATTTATTTATTTATTTGTTTGTTTGCTTATTTTTTACCCATTCCTGTTTGGTTTTATGACAGGTGGGAGACAGGGCAGAGAGTCAGCATCCTTTCCTGCATTAATGGCAGAAAACAGACGTCATAGATGTCCGGCAGACTAAGATGCAACACTCAGCACCAAATATTTACTGTTTGGTCAATTTTTTTTTTTTTAAACCTTTTTTTATTCTCTTCTTTTGTCTCCAAGCTGCTCGTTAGATTTAGATAAATGAAATAATCCATGTTTATTTCTGGGCAATCAGTCGGACCATGTTGAGACGGCCACTATCAAACTTCAACTATGATCTTTACGTCTAATTTCACAAGGAGAGTGGATAAAGATTTTCTTTTAAATTTGAGTAGACTTGCACAACAGGAAGAGTCTTATTCTATTAGAGATCATTCAAGAAATATCAAATCCAATTTCGAACACCTTAATGGAATATAACAGAGTTTTTAGCACCAGATACTGTCGTGATGTTGGTTTCAGTCACAGATCTGTCAGAACAAATATGCACATTGAAGCTTTTTCATATTTAGATTTTGGACAGAACAAAGCTTAAAAAACGTTTCTTTCAGTTGAAACATTTTAACATTAAGCAAAGTTGAAATTAGATTTTTTTTTCCAGTCTGCTTGTAAAACCTTGTCCTGTTTGTACCACCTTTGCTTCCACTCAGTGAGAATTCTTCCATGTGTTTTTTTTTGAGGCGATGACTTGGCTGTCAGCATCCTGTCATTTTGTTCAGCCCGCTGGATCCATGTATCAGAAATGGCACCAAACCATATGCCAACCCTCATATTTCTCACCGTCTTGCTTGGAAAGCGATGAGAATAAATCATGCAAACATAATGAGGGATCCATCTTGTGGCTGCTGGTGGGAATCTGGTTGCATCTCATCTCTTGTGAATGAAGAAAATGAAAGCATGTTTTTGTCCTCTGCCTCGTCGTGTTGCCGTGTTTGAGCGGCAGAGCCATCCCGTTGGGTGACTTTGCTCGGGGTTGACACTTGGCTGCAGAGGGAAAAGGCTTGTTAGGAGTATTAAGAAGGGGGGGAAACTGGATCTGTGTTCAGCTGACTTGGGCCGGCCGGCCACGTTGGCATGTGTCAGAAACAGGATGCATAGTTGGCTCGGGAGGCCGGGGAGGCTTTCGCTGGCAGTATACTGAGAACCCGGAGTCAGAGGCAGAGAAATAGAGGTGGAAACTCTGAGGGAGACACAGGAGGAAGTGGAAACAGGGGGTGTGAGGGTGACGAAGGGTTTGAGGGGGGGTGTTGCATTGCATGGTGTCAACCTGCGCTCTGCCGTTGACACACAGCTGTGTCCTAATTCTTTTAAACGGCCCTCTTGTCTGTTGGGATTATTAGCTAGAGGTCATGGGTCATGGAGAGCGAAGTGGATGAAGGGAGCGAAGAAAAATCTGATGGGGAAACATTTTGAATCTTTGAGGTATGAGCTTGTTTGATGGATCTCACCGGAGAAGTGCAAATCCAGCCGCTTGGAAATTTTGCCGCTAGGCTTCAGCTTCACAGAGCTTCCTTTCATCTGTGTATTCAGATGTTTTCAAAGCTAAAATGTGGCATAGTTTTTAAAAAAAAAAGTACTGAAGCTTAACCGCCGGCATCATAGGTTGAAGAAAACGGCAGGTCTGTGATACGTCATTAGAGAAGAGTGATATTTATCGCTTAACACATTCAGCTTTCACAAGGTAATGTTAGTAACCTAAACTAGCCGGCCAAACAGTCAGTTAGAGCTCCAACCCCCTTTACGTCAAAAACTGAATCAGACAATAGCCTCGACTTGAGGAACTGAATGCCATTGGAAGATTCTGTCATTGTTTTATTCTGTGCATCTCTCAGACTGTCAACCTGCAATCTTTGACCTCAGCCATATCAGAAAGCTTTGTGTATCTTTAAATGCCAGATCAACTTTCTGTGCTGTTAAGTGACCTGAAGTCTTGTTCAGCACGGCACGGTGGCACAACGGTTAGCGCTGCAGCCTCACAGCAAGATGGTCACAAGATGGACTCCCGGGTCTTTCTGTGTGGAGTTTGCATGTTCTCTCCGGGTACTCCAGCTTCAGCTTGAGCGTGAAAGGTTGTCTGTCTCTGTGTGTCGACCCTGTGATTGGCTGGAGACCAGTCCAGGGTGTACCCCGCCTCTCGCCCTAAGACAGCTAGGATAGGCTCCAGCCACCTGTGACCCTGAACAGGATAAGACAGATAGAAGATGGATGAATGAATGAATGTTCAGCAGTGAAAGCCCCTCCAACATGCTAACAGACATCATCACCTGATTTGCAAAATAAACCAATTGCATTTAACTGTCATCGATGCTGTATGAGAGGAACAACATTGTGGAAGAGACAGAAAGTGTGATAAAAACACGATAAATATGTTTAGAACTACAAATGAACTTTCATCCATCATAATAACAATGCTCCTCCTTCATCCAGGCTTGAGATCAGCAATTGTGACCCAGAAGGGACAAGCACATGCCTGTTTCATTCATTCATTCATTGCATGCAGTCGTCTGTTCTAGCTGCATCTGAGAGGTGCTGCAGCGCAGGCGAACAACGAAGACTTGTACACTCGTAAGATCAACACATGCTTAAATGAAAAAGTTGCTAGATTTGTTGCTAGTTGCTAGTTTTGTTTTTTTGAAAAAGAGTCACCTGAGGGGTCTGAAAAGTCACTAAGTTAGCAACACTGCTCTGTCGCCTCTTTGCCGCTTTGGAGCTGGACAGGAAGTTGAGACTCCAGTGTCCGTTTTTTCAAAGTTCAGGTATTTGCAGAGCAGTGTGTATGAGTATGATTCCACACTCTTATTATGGTCTGTAAACAAAGACTAATATGGATCCATTTATACAATACAATTTACATATGAAACAAAACCAAACAACAAAAAACATAACTCTGATGGCATGGCAGCTTTCATTATGGCGTGGAGAAGCACCACGATTATTTACATGTAGCAGAAACCCTGTTCAGTATACTGTAATTATGAAGTTCAAAGCCTCCATTTTTTATTTTAATTTTTTTTCTATCGCTTGATTTCTCTTTCTGTCTGCTGCCATAACAAGTAGATTTTCCCTGTGTGGAGCCATTAGAGTTTGTGTTATATTAGCCTATTTAACAAAATTAAGGATCCTGTTTTTAATAACGTTGCACTTTGACGTTCTTTCTTTTATGCGCACCAACCTGTGACAAAAACGCAGGGCTTGAGTCCTTTTCGGCTCAAGTGGTCATGATGTTGTTGCCTCGAGGAGAGCGCCATTAGATAAAAATATATCGAGTTATGATTTTTTTGTAAGACCTCATGGTGATCACCAAGTTGTCGCAGTAGCCAATCAGGAGCGGTTTCTCTTTTTTGGCTCAGTTTGTTCTGTTTTGTGCCAAGCACCCAAGGTTGAATTTAATTTTTATTTGTAAGGGGTGATGTATAGTGAGCGGGTGGTTATGTGATAAAGAATCACTACAGGGTGAAGCAACATTGGGACTTTAAGTCAACATGAGGAGGAGGAGGAGTCATAACGTTTATGAATGTGTGGAATGATGTGTGATGTGGACGTCCCCTGTGTTAGTCCTGCTGTTCTGAGCTGACCAATGATTTAATGGAGTTTTGACCAATTGGCATCAAGTATTTAACACAGCTGAGTGATTATCAAGAAAGATTATCAGACTAGAAATACAATACAACTGTCAGAGCTGCAATGTCCCTTATTTTATGTGTAACTTTTTAGCTTGATGAAAAAAAAAGTCTTTTGTTTTTTTTTTTTTATCACAGCATATCATACAGATATTTTATCACTGCAGGAATTTATGGAAAGGCCCCACCATACTCCAGGTTCCTGTCAAAAGATACTCTCCCCCGCCTGGCTGAACAGCTTTTTAAGAGGACACCCTGCTTGTAACATACTCTCGCTGTTACAGCAGAGCCACTAAGCCTTAGGAACCGAGTATAATCACCTTTTTGCTCCTATCTCTCCCAAACAAGACAGGACGGTCGTATTGCAGACAACATAATAATGTTTTACAGCTCTTGTGGCGTCTCCAGGGTGAACTAAAAAGGCAGGAAAAATAAGCGAAACAACATGAAATAAGAAAGCAAACCTATATTGATTTTTTCCAACACTGTGCTGGTAATGGAAACATTTATAGCATCATTTATCTGCTGAGTTTTCAGACCATTTTTAAACCACAAATCAACCACATTTGTTATGAGATTATCCTCCTTAAGTCCCACAGCAAACACCTCGTCTCCAGCTGTCTGGATGAGCCTCATTATTTCATTCTGTTTTCACAGCCTGTTCAAGGCTTCACTTATTCCAAGTAAAGGGGGCTTCCTACATCACTCAAGACAAAGTTAATGCATATGCATGACTGAAATATAAGCACAAGCACTCAGCGATGCTGAAGTGGAGGGAAACCACTGCCATGCTGTGAGACTTATTAGCATAGCGCCTGCTTTATTTTCCCTTCCCTTTGCTCGTGTCTTGCTGATATATTTTTGAGCGTGGCTGCAGGTTTCTGCGCTCTCACTGCTGTATTGTTATCTAATGGTGTAGTTATCCACTCTGCGTCATGCCACCTCCAGGAGTTCTGATATGACGCCCTCTGTTATTCAGGCTGCGTGGGGAGGAGGAGTATTGAAGCTTTGAGTTTGTGGCACCGACTTCTGTTCAAACATGAATGGCAGCATCATACCCTGGAGGAAACAAGTGTTCTAATAAAGCTGAACTAAGTAATTGGAAATACCTGACAGAGTCTGCTGTAAGGCTGCAAAATAAACAAAATGGGTCTCAGTAGAGCTTTCATCTGGAATCTGAAGTAACTCATATTGAGGTGTTGATATATAAGAAAGTGGCGAGGACAGGCATTGAGTTTATCTTTTTAAAAATGGTTTATTGCATATTTCCTTGTGCTAGTTTGTAGTTTTAATTGTTATATGAACATTAAAAAACTAGCTAAATAGAAATTAGGTGTTTGTCCACCAGAGCAGCAGAGTTTAAGAAATTCGTCCATACCATTGACTCTATACTGATGGATGACACGTGTCCATCTTTTCACTCAGTCCAAAAGTGAAGCCAGAATACGCCCCATAAAGGGGCCCTGATATATTGTTTTTATACTGATAACCCAACAAAGATCCCACATGTCAGCACAGTCTACAGCAGAGTTTTTGCTTGGTGACTCTTGTTAGTGTGACCTAAATTCATTATTTTCTCTACTATGCTAATCCTGCATAAACAGCACTTTAGGAGGAGCATCTGTTGACAGAGCTGTCAGTCACCAGAAAACAAAAATTTAGATGTAAGGTAGAATTATAAAATCTGACTCAAATGACAAAAAGTGAAATTTGACTTGTTATTTATTCATTTATTTTTAACTTAAAGTCATCAAATGTCCCATCTGGTAAGTTGTAGGGGATGGGCTCTAAAACCTATTCTGCAGCCAGGCTGTAGGGGGAGCTCCAAATGTTTTGGCTTCACTTTCAAAAGCTGCCGTGCGATCCATCCATCCATCTCCTGAGAGATATCTGTTTTAAAGCAACGAGAGCAGAGTGTTAAAACGTTTTCTCATTCTGAAGTGAATCATCTTTTTTATCATTTCATCAGTCCACCAAAAACAAATCAAAACAAAAAACACAAAAAGAAAAAAAAAAAGAAAAAACAGCTGACAATTCAGATGTTTTTTTTATTAAGAAATGTTAATGCTCAATTTAAAATTTTGATCACAGGACTGAAGTATGAAATCCAAATGTTCCGAATTTTCACCATCATGATCAGCTTTTTGTAATTTTGTAAATATAACACAAAGCCATAAATATGTCTGCTTGGGCAGCTGGGAAAGCCATAACGATAACTCATATGCATTTTATGCTAACATGCTCATTTATATGACCGAACAGTTAATGTGGTTCATTGCTGACTAAGTGATGCTGTCACATCGAAATGATTTATGAAGAATTATTTCTTTTACGCAACAGAAAACAACATTAAAAAGCCTCCACTACAGTTGTTAGAGTCTTTGTTATTTCACACAGCAGATCCCCCACAGGTGCTCATAAAAATATCTTCATCTCGACGTGTGAAGAAGAACATTCTGCAGCTCTGCATCAGCAAGAGGAGGCGAGCTGATATTAAACCTGTGATGTGCGATACAGTAAAGCCACTTCCACCTGTCACAAATAAGAGCGGGGCGAGATGGTTTGCTATTAAAAGTACCTGCAGTGTTTACACATCAGCTGAACTGACAAACAAGTCAGAGTTCATTGTCAATCCAAACTGCACGCTGTAACACTCCTGGTGAGATAAATAAGGACTACAAAAACACACCTCCCACCTCACCTCAGCACAACAGCCTCCCCCTCATCCCCCTGAGGTGCAACATTTGAGTGTTTTATGTGCATTTTAGAGCCAACAGCCGTCAGGATGGTGCAGTGGTTTCTGTCCAAACAGCTAAAAGAGAGAAATGATAGAGGAGTATACGTGCTCCACCTGCACAATCTGCAACTGATGTTTAGCTCTCCTTCTAATCCCGATGGTTTCAATTGGATTAAATCTGTTTTGTGCCATCATCTGAGTGTTTTCTGCATGTGAGCCTGCACATCGCACTGATATCTTTCGTGTGCTGGAATGGAACTCCCTCATCTACACATATTTTCTTTGCTAGACTCGGTGACAGAAAATTGAATAAAAAATATTGTTTTGCTTGTTTAAATCCAATGTAAATATTTGAAACCTGTACTTAAAAACTGATTTAGGAAAAGAACACTTTCAGTTTACATTTGCACTCTCTGCTTTGATGCTATCGCTACATGCTTATCTCTTTATCTCCTACACCATGTCTTGAATTGATTCAGCGTTGTTTTGCTTTTGGATCCATAATTCTATTCCCATGTGTAAATATTTAACATATTTATAGTCTTGCTTCTTGTCTTCACATCTCATGTTTTCCCCGTCTGGAAGTGCATATCGTCTCATTTTCGACTCATTTATTTTTTCATTTTAAGTGTAAATAATGGAGATGCCATCTCCCTCTCTTTCATCCGAGATAATTTATATTGAGCTCCTTCTTTTTCCTCATGTTTGTCTGCTCCTGCCCCAGCCCAGTGTCCCCGTGGCAATCATCGGATCATTAAAGTTTCATCTTATTTAATGAGAGTTTGATGCCCTGTGTGTTTGGTTCTTCTCGCTGAAGGCAGGGCCGACCCTGCTTCCGTGATGTGACTAATAAAGAAAAGGTGAAGCGAGGACACATGTAGTGCCTGAGCTCCATTTATCCTGACCTTTATCAGTCTGCAGTCAGAGGCTTCCTGATAAAGCAAACGTTTTATCTATTAAAGACTTAACAGCTTGAAGTTTAAAGTGGAAAGGTGGCACTGTTGCCTTTAAATTTGATTTTTAAACCACTTGGAGCAATCCATCTTATGATCAGACTTAAAATGAGACATGGCAGCTTGGTGGATTTAAATCATTACAGCGCATTTCCATAATTGAAGATTGTTATTGATTTTTATGCTCTAAAGCAAAGCCTTCGCTGCAGAGTAATTCATCAAAGCAGACTTTGAAACCACCTCGCTGTTGCATGTTTGGAAGTCTGTATCCACATCCATGTCGGCCTATGCGACAGGGAAATCCAAATCCACGGCAGAGCGAGCGTGTAATGCTGGGACACTCTTACCTTAAAGAGGAATGGATTGCGGAGGTGCCTGCAGAGAGGAACTGTTGTGAGCCTGTGTATTCCTTTGTGCTTGGCAACGGACCAGCTGCATTTCGCCAAAGCAGCACAGAGCACACACCCCGAGATCAGCTGTCGCTCTCACTGGCTCTAACTTGCTTGCCTTCCCACACTATCTCATTGAAATTCAGAGCTAATTGAAGAAACAGAATGTGCTAAGCGAAATCCTGATTAAACTGGATAACCCCAAACACCTAACATCCAACATCCCTCTGCGCACATACGGCTGCACTTTTTAAAAATTCTGATGGCACCATTAGGACTGTGTGTTTACATGGAGCGCTATGTTCCTGCAGCCAGTGGTTGGCTTGCATGTGCCTTGTCATTTGCTGTTGGCACTTGCTTCAAGTGATCATGCCCCACAGCTGTCCCAGGGCAAAGTGTGATCAGTTTCCGATGTGGCTCACATGCCTGCTTCCAGACATTTATTTTAATCGGAGGCAGGCCTGCTGGTAATGATTATTTCATTATAATTGAATCTGTCAATCAATCAGGGAGTTATTTATTCTTTAAAATGTTTGAATGTTAAATATGATCAGAAATATCTCCTGGAAAATTAAATCTGTGTAAAAGTAGATGATTTCATGATCTAACAAAAAAACAAATTAATATCTGGGAAGTCATCTCTCAGACACTGATTTTTTTTTTTCTTGAAAGATTGTTTTCTCAGGGCCGTTCAGGGCGTTATGGAGAAGGTATGACAGTGGATAGAATCAAAGAGGACTGAGAGAGTGAGATATGAAATGAGACTGATAGTTGGAAAACTTTATACAGGGCGGCTGTTTTAAAGCTCCTGTGAGGAGCTTTTGGTTTGTGATGCTTGAATTTTTTTTAATCTCACTGTGCTTTATTTTGACAGTCAAACGTATGAGTCAGTGCAGAGGAAATATTTTTCATAGTTGGTCACAGTTGGTCACAGGCGTTAAAAACAACTATATGAAAATAATCAAGGTGTATGTTCATCTCCAGGTTTATTCTTGTTGCTCATTTAAAGACAAACATATAAACTTCAGTCTTTTATGTGAAAAGCTGAAAATTTGTCATGGAATTTTAACAATTCAATTTAATTCCATTCCTTTAATTTGTTACTTTTACAGGTGTTTAACCCAAAGTAGCAGGAAGCAACATGAAGAACCAAATTGAAAATAACAACAACAACAACAACAACAACAACAACAACAACAACAACAACAACAACAACAAAACACATTATCTGACCCTCCCTCTTGACTATTTTCTCGCTGAGCTCCTTCTCCCAAATGATGCACCAGACATGAATCCAGCTAATTCAAACCTCGAGAACAGAATTAATAACAGCCATCTGGAAAGTTAAAGTGTATCAGTTGGGGCCTCAACAGCCGCTGAGCTTTCAGCAACTAAACACCAAATTGGATGATGCAGATTCACTCTGATTGGCTGGTTCTTTTTAAGCTAACCCTGATTGGTCATTTGATTCAGACTGGACCAGTTGTGCAAAGATTTAATGCATAAAAAATCAGCACTCACAGATTGGATGAGATTCACATTTTAATTTATTGCTTTTGATAAGCAGAGTTCAGAATTTATCGCAACCAAAACTCTTGGATTTGTGTTGCCTGCTGCGGCTTTAAGATTAAACTAATTTGTTTTGTCAGCGGGCTTTTAAATATTAAGATGATGCATTACGTGTGAAATTGGTGCAGTTAAAATTGAGGGAAACTAAAATTGTTTTTGACTGAGAACTGCTCTTAAAAAACAAACAGAAAAAAAATCAGTTGGTTTGCAATTGTTTACTGTTCTAAATCAGATTAATGAGACCCTTTTGTTGGTTGCTTGATTGTTGCAATTAATTATGGATTTAAAAACCAAGTAAACCTTGGCCACAACATGATTATTGATTTTTTTTTTCAAAAAGTTTTTTTAATAAATGTTGATTAAAATTTAAGATATTTTGTTATTTTTTTTATTTTATTTCCAAAGAGGTAACTGAAGTTTTTAAGAACTTGATTAATCCGGGCCCACTGCTGAACTTTTTTCTCTCACACTCCTCTGAGGTGGAATGTGTGACTCACAAGTTATGTTTCAGTGCAGATCCTCCCTTTTCTCGCCCCTAATCCCTAATTCTCCGAGCCTGATTCGATGGCCATCTAGGGACAACTGTAGTGTGCCATGCTGATGTATGGTAATCCACAGACAAGGAGAGGCTGTATATCAGGCAGCACTATGTATATCATGAGGCAGACACAGAGGTCAACCCCCCTGTACCCAAACTGCTCTCCCCTGCTGTCATGCTGTTATGTCTTCTTCGGCCAGTCACCGGACTATTAAAAGGACTTCCACGCCCCAGGAACTATTCTGAGGTCAAAGGTCAGAGGGGAAGAGTATACCTGGCTCCACATGAGGGGAGAGTGAGAGACTGGCTTCCTATCATTGGAAATATGTGAAAGGGTCTAAGCCACCTGATCCTCGCCTAGCCAGGCAGGCAGTTGGAAACCATTCGCACACAGATCTGCTGGTTGAGAGCAGCTAGGCTAAGCTGAGGCCTGCAGGACGGAGATAGCTAGCTAACGCCAGGCTAACCAGCAGGGTCATGGCTTATGGTTTCTACTCCACCAGCTTTCTTTCTCATCTGTTGTTGTCCTTAGATTGCTTAACATCAGAGGAAGTTTGCATATGTGTGTGCGTGTGTGTGTGTGTGTTTGATTGTGTGGGTTGAGTTCTCTCACCATAGCCGGGCCATGGAAATTTCAGCCACTGCAGCAGTTTTAGGAAGAGAAGGTTTACGCTGATGTTTTGAAAAAGGGCTGACAATCACTTGGATTTGTCTTGTTTCAGCAGGTATTAAAGCTGAGGTTTTAAAGAAAAGCAACATGTGGTTTCTTTTACACTTCAGCTTTAATATCTGTTCTGTGCTCTGTGGTGCATAATGGCTGAAAGACTTTTTTTTTTACTTCAGCCTCTAAATATTTATGTTTTTGTACGTGAAAGTTTTATAAAACAGAAAATAAAAGCCAGCTTGTTCTGTTCATCCTGAGTTAATGTTTAGAGCCTACATGCACTGGCTTTCAGTAGTCTTACACTGCTAACGTCCTCTCACAATATAACACATTAATCCTTGTGTTCTTGGAAAGAATGACCCATCTGGAGTGTTGTTACCATAAACTGTTTACAACATGGATTTAGTCTCACCGTGATGTCATATATTAGATCCGGACAGCGTTTTGAAACCAAACGATAACAGTCGCCATGTTGGAAATGCTGACTCAACCCAACTTTAGATCAACAAAGACTTTTGCAAAGAGCTGACGCAGGATTTTAGCCTATGAAATTAGCTGCTACATACCTAGAGTTTCTTTATTAACCAAACCATAAAACAGGTTTATATTTGCTCTCAAAGTTGACATTTTAACATGCGATTCCTAATTTGGGATTCCTGGGTTTTTGCAGCCACACTGTAAAACTGTAAAAAAGTGACTTTTTGTTGTCTTAATGTTTGATAATTCACTATAGATGCAACATTTATAGTATTTTAAGGGTTGTATTTAAGCCAGTTAGCTATGTAAGGTTGTGTGTTATACCAGTGTGCGCGGTGTACCGTCTATAATGTCCAGTATGCTTCTAAAGTTCTATATGCCATCATACCAGTGTGTTTTTTATCCATGAAAGGCACTGACTCTTTGCCACCCATGGAAAGTTACAATTCACAAAAGCTTCACCTCACAGGCTTTACCCAGAATACCTTTGTTAATGCAATGTAACAGTTATTGCAACCATGAGTGAAGAGGGAACGTGGCGCAGCCACATGACGGTGATCCTCAGCTATAAACTATAAATTACTGTAATTGCAAGTATTTGACCGTTAGACCCACAGGTAAGTGTTTATACTCCCCGAATGCATTGTTCGTAACAGTCTTAAACTGTCATACCAAAATACAGTACTTTACTGTTGGGACTCTGCTTTAAATTTAAATCGAACTTTTACAGCATCAAGTGTGCTTTTTGCTTCCACATTTGCTTCAAGCTGCAGCTTTGTCTTTACATGAAAGGCAGACCAGTCTAGACGGAGCTTTTTGTTGAGTGTCTGGGGATAACTTTAGATTTGGGATCATACAAATAAAAACTGATTGAACCAGAGGTGCTGGTTTAGCTTACAGGCTTTGTTGCAGCTGGTGTTTGTTTGACTCCTGGTTTCAGCCCTTTGCTAAATCTCCCACTTTCTCTTTGCCACATTTCTTGCCTGTCTTTGACTTCCCTGCTCTGATGAGGTCGAAAAGGCTGAATAAAACCCAAAAGGAATTGGTTAAAATGATTGCTTAATGATCTTATGAACAGTTTATCTTTCACTGAGTCGATTATTTTATGTGTAGAAATCATGGAAGAAAGATAGTGGAAATTGGCAGCTGTATTCTTATGGCACCCCCCCCCCCCCCCCCCCCAAAAAAAAAAAAAAAAAAAAAAAAAAAGCATGAGCATAATTTATAAAATCCCCCTGTAGGTAGGGCAGATATTAACAATGTGAATAATTGGAAGTTATTGCAAGAAACTGCATCATATCAAACATCATCATTGTTGATGATCAATGAAGATGATTTCTGTTGGAGATAAAAAATATCAAAGGGTCTACTTTTAAAAATATGCATTTTGCAAGAAAAAATTTTCCATTTTCAGAATATTTTTAATCAATATCCACAATTTTTAATCCCACAAAGTCCTTTGCACATGATGCACAGTACCACTGTTTTCAGAGTCGGACTCATTTCTGCCGCAGAGGTTAAACCAGTAAAGTTAGATTCTTTTTTAAGTCAGTCATTCAAATGCTCCAATACCATAATTTTCCCATCATTCTTTGCCATTGCATGTAATAAAAACCTGTCAAGACTAGTCTTTTCTGTGGCTGATTATCAGGCAGTCTGAGCCATCTCTTATAATTTCCTCTTCATTTTCCCTCCACTCCCCTCAGCCCATCACTGCGCCTCAGAAATCAGGGAAGCCAGCGGAGCACTGCCTTGTGCCCATCAAAACATGGTTAACGTTATAATTGGTGCTTTGAGCTGCGTGCTCTCATGCAGGCAGAGTGAGAGAGAGGGAGAGAGAGGTGGAGACAGTGTGTGTATGTGTGTGTGTGTAGAGGACATGGTGATGACCTTCAAAGATCTCAGCAGGCGCTGTTTCTGCTTCCTATTTACAGAGCAGCTCTCTCTCTCTTAGCAACAAGCATGGCGCTGCTCACATACACACATGTATATGCTCAAGAACTTTAAAACAGGATAGGAAAGTGTTAGGATCACTCATCACCACTAACCCAGCCACCACCCTCAGCAACCTGTCTCAATTAACCTCCAAAGGGGCTAAGCTAATATGCTAATTGTCATTCTAGCAGGCTAACAGCAGGCTCAGGTTTCTGCCTGTGTGCATGCAATGTGCATTTATAGCTGCCATGCTACAATGCTAAGATTGCATCCCATTTGGCAGCATCCCAGTCTGCACCTATTAGTGAACAGAGAGCTATGCATGGATGAAAGAGTGAATTCTTTTATGGGGAAGCACAAGTTGGACACAGTGTAGAAGCTGAACCTTGTTAGGACAAAGTTGTTGCACACTGATGATCGTACCTCTTGACTTCTCCTGACATTTCCAACGTGGTGCAGCGGAACGAGTAGCCCAGCTGTCAATTACAGCCTTTCTTTCGAAGCTCGCTTAAGTGGTCTCCCAGAAGGGGCCGTTTTTCACTCGGGATCCCTCTGCTGCCCGCTGTTGCTCTGAAAAGACGTGAAATGTATCTCGACGTGAAGCAAGCGAAGCCCCTTTCGGAGTGACATGAGCTTTGTAAGACGATGCGCCTGGTGTTGAGCTCCAAATGACAGCATGTGTAGACATCATGTACAGATGATGCACAGAGTGTATGGGTTCATCGCTGAATGCTTCATTAAAGATGGATGATAATGTAGAGCTGCCTTCCTGCTTACTGACAGCCGCATACCATTGAGATTAAGCAACGCTATAATTGGTCAGCAGTTGTGAGACTATTAAATTGCCTCGCTGGCCTCTGGGGCATCATTTAGACAGAAGATACTTTTAATCTGTATTGATAAGTGTCTTTCTCCTGAGTGGAGGCAGTTTACGACACCATGGATGAATCTATAGCTCAACAACAAACAAGATGGATACATTTCACTACCTATTCTGTGAAGATCTTTGTCATAAGCCTTCATAGGGGTCACTGGGTTGTGTATTACTCAATACACACGAAAGTGTTTGTGTGAAAAGCTAATTTCTCAACCTGTTCGCTTTGTACAGGTATTAAGATTTTTATAACCTTATATCTTTTGTCCAGGTGGACCAAAAGCAAGGTTTAGACAGCATTTCCAATATGGTGACCATCTTTGTTGAGCTTCAAACAGCCTCTTTAGAAACCAGTACGTGATGTCACCAAAGAGTATGTCCATGTGTTATAAAGTCTATGATTATATCTAGAGCTGCAACAATTAATTAATCGATTTCTTAATTAATCGTCAACTCATTTGATAATCGATTAATCGGTTGAAGTAATTATTTTAGAAAAAGAGGTCAAATTCTCAAATTTTAGCTTCATAAATGTGAATATTTTCTGGTTTATTTTGCGTCTTTATGACAGTCCTAAATATCTTTGGTTTGCAAACAAGACATTCGATGATGTCATCTTGGACTCCAAGAAACACTGACATTTTTCACAGTTTTCTGACACTTTATGGACCAAACAACTACTCCATTAATCGAGAGAATAATTAGAGATTAATCGATCATGAAAACAATTGTTATTGCAGCCCCAATTCTATCCAATCCAATCCTCTGTATTTATATGGCACATTGAAAAAAAAAAACGGTCAAGTTTACCAAAGTACTTCACAGTAAAATTGAAGAAACATCAATACAACAATTAAAATAAAATAAAAACATGAAAACAAATAAGAGCCATACGAACACAGGGGTTTGGACCATAAAAACATAAAAAGACAGAGATCAGAAAACTCTCATGCTGAATTAAAAACTAAAGAATATAAATGACTTTTAAGACAGGATTTAAAGTTTGTTCCACAAATTGGGAGCCACTGCAGAGAAAGCTTGATCACCTCGGGTTTTTAGTCAGGTTTCTGGGACGATGAGTTGAAGGGGATCAGCAGACTTTTTGGACTGTGAGGGAGGGTAGACATAAAAGGTCAGCGATATAATGGAGTGCTGATCCATTTAAAGATTTAAAAACAAACTATACAATTTTGACATGGATTCTAAAATGAACAGGAAGCCAGTGGAGGGACGCCAGGATCGGGGTGATGTGGTCATATTTTTGCGTGCCTGTTAAAAGATGAACAGCAGCATTTTGTATGAACTGTAAGTGTGTGAGGTAAGCCTGATTAACACCAATGTAGAGATTATTGCAGTAGTCCAACTATGTAAGAATAAAAGCATGAATAACTCGCTCAAAGCCTGGATTTCTTGATCCAATTTAAAATCACTGTCCACTTTTACACCAAGATTTAAAACTGTGGGTTTAAAACAAGGTAAAAGAGGGTCCAGGTCCCTGAGAGGTGCCTCTTGGGCTCCACTAGGGCCAAAACAGATCAGCTCTGTTTTGTTTGCATTAAAATTTAAAAAGCTCAGGGCCATCCAGTCTTTAATGTCATTAAAACAGGCTAGCAGACGTATATATCATACCATATATCATATAAATATGTCATACTGGTTTTCCACATAAGGTGCTGCCTGTTTGTGTGGTGTTTAGTGATGGGCACGATTAATCGATGATCGATTAATTGATCGTTTAGAATTGCGTCGATTACGTAAAATTTTAATCGATTAAAAACAGGCAGTGTAGTCCAGTCAGTGTGTGTTGAACTTGAAACAATGCAGTGACGATCACTGCGCGGAAGGATTATGACATTTTACAGGCGGAGTAATACAGCGTCAGCGGGTTTCCGTAGAAATAAAAAAAACACGAGGATGAAGGTTGAAGGTTTTAGAGACCTGATCAACTTTATTGAACCAGCATATCACATTCCATCATGACGAGACATCACCCGGCTCGTTGAAAGTCACTACATGGAAGAAAAGCGGGAGCTGTTAAAAAAAGTTATCCATAGCTGACAGGATTGCCCTAACCACAGACTGGTGGACCGCTTTAACAGCCGAGAGTTACATGACCATCACCTGCCACTACATCGGTGATGACTGGTAAGTCAACTTAGCGGTCCTGCTCACCGAAAGCCTACCTGGCTGCCATACAGCCGACACACTGGCTGAGAAGCTGAATAAAGCTGTGCAGCAGTGGTGACTTGATGGCCGAGTTGTCGCATGCGTCCACAATAACGCGGCCAATATTGTGGATGCAAACAATCCGACCAGAGTCCGCTGGGTTTCTGTTGCCTGCTTTGCACACACTCTGCAGCTCGCAATAAATGACAGATTTGCACTACATCTCCGCCGTGTTATCTCTGCGGTTGGCAAACCCGTTAGCCATAATGTGTTCCGTTTTTTTTCTCATTCTCGCCTGGGTTACAATTTGTGGAGAAAAAAACTCACTCCTAAATAATATAGTTTCTTTTATCATGTCTTCATTCCATACTGATGTCTATTGGAGTTTTTTTTCCTAGAAGATGCTCATTTGTGTTAAATGGTGCAGCGCTTTGGCACATTAATTTGTGCAGCGTTTGATCCAAAAGCCGCTGGCCGCGGCGCGGCCTTTACGCGCGCGTTGCACTTATTTTTTTGTTAAACAGTTAAATTTTGTCATGTTTAAGATGACTGTTGTTGAGCTGTAAATTCTGCATTGAATCAATATTTCAATGAGGAAATTTTTTGTGTGTATTTTCTACCATTCGCATAGCAATTTAATCGATGATTGATCGTTAGTTTATAAGATTAATCGATCAAGGAACTTTCTTAAAATGCCCATCACTAGTGGTGTTATTTCCATTCTGGCAGCTATTCTTACTATCCTTTACGAGTATTTATTAGACAAAGTATAGTTTTAATATCCATGGATGGATATGAGAATCCAATAACAAGTTGGTCCCAATTGGTTAGCATAGGATCCATGCGGCATGTAAAAGCAGCAGGTGTCTGTTATGAAGCCGCTTGTTATTGCATCAGAGCCAGATGTGATGCCTCATTCATGGGTCCTGTCTTGTCAGATGGACTTGCATAATACTTGGAAGCGTACACATTTCCAGTTAACACATTCCTCCCTTTCTCTTTCATAGCGGTGTAGAATATGCATACAGAGTCGTGGATCAGTGCAGGCTTTTCTGTGCTATAACGGGAGCTATGTGCTCTATATCCAGTCAGAGGAGGTCAAACTGCAGTAATGTGGCCGTGATTAATTTTTCAAGCCTCAGAATCCAAAATAGATTGCAGCATTATTGTCTCCCAGATTAGGAATGTGCAAATTTGAGAAGACAATTGATTCTGAATGGCGAACAGATGCACATGGATATGATAAGAAACTAATTTCTGATATTGCTTCAGCTCTCATGGTCATCTCAACTCATTGTGTTGTTTTCTTTCCCGCTCTTAACGCGGTTTCACGCTTTAAATGCTTCTGGATGGTTTGTGGTTTGTGTTGAAATTTGTGGTTCAATTATGCGAGTTGACCAGGGGAGCAGCGGGGATTAGTTCTAATATTCAGACAATGCAGGGCTGCTTCTGCAACATGGAATCCATTGGCTATAGTGACACACAGCAGTCATGCCGCATCTCTGTTTTGGCAGGATGCGTTAAACATAACGGCCATATGCCTCTGCTATTCTGCACAAGTGAAGCTTTTCAGCACCATGGAGAGCGCAGCAAAGGCACCGAGGAGAGCTTCTCATTTACTTGTGTGGATTTTTTTTTTAAAAGATATTTTGAGTGCTTATAAAGTGGTTGTTTAATATTCATACCTGTAATTTAGCAGTGTCGCTTCTCATGCAAGACATAATGATCACATAGTAATTAAGCTTGAAAATAATTGCCGTCTCTGAAAGTTAGAACAGGTTTTTCTTTTAATCTGTAATTTGGATATCTGGTTTCAGCATCCAGTGAAAAGGCTTTAAGATAAAAGCTGTTTTCATCGAGGTTGTTTGATTTGAATGAAACGAGTTTGAAAGCAAAAGTCACCCCATTGTGTGCACTACTGAAAATGTTGTCCTCGTGTTTTTTGGATGTTAATCGTTTTATGGAAGCAGCAGATTCTGATGGAGTAATTGACTTGACACAACTCTTTTCACAGTGCAGCACCCAGCTCTTAAACTAATGCTCAGAAAATGAACAATTAGTTGGAGTCATTGCATGTTAAAAGCGGGGTTCAGTTGGTTGAATTGAAGCTGTGTGAACAGGTTGTTGAAATGGCAGCAGGGGAGTGGTGCTGCATAGCAGGATGGTGTGAATATTACTGAGATTTGCACTGACTGTGATAAAGAGTGCAGAATTCGCTGGTTAAAAGATCAAAGTAAGGGTTTTCATCATTCCTTGCACCCTCGGTACCTTCAGGGCTTGAAAACACGGTATAGTCCTTTGTACTTTTCCTGGAATCCAGTGTGCAAGGGTGGAGTAAATTATACTGAGTTCAAATGTGTATGATTTTCAAAAGCCTCTTTCAACATCAATTGAAGGAAGTGGAAAGTCCTGAAAAGAGTTGTGTGTAACAATCACACTGACAGTAGTGCTCGTCTTAGATGCTCAAGAAATCAAACTCTATAGTTTGTAATTTAGGGCTCGGAAAGGGCTCTGCTCATCGAACTCCATGGAAAACTGTTTTATCAGAGCATGCATATTAAACTGCATAATGTGCAAAGTTGACATTTTGGCCTCCGGGGCGCCACTGGGAAGAAGCTCATGAGTGTTCAGAATTGACAGGGCTCATTCTTCTGGGAGGGTAAATGCACTCTGTAAATGTCATGGATCTAAAAATGTCACGTCAAATTAAGCTGCCAAAACATTTGGCCGTGAAGCAATCGCAAAACATTGTGGTCCTGAGATCAGCATTCTGAGAAAATATTTCCGCTCTGCGTGGCTGAGGGACAGAATAAAAGTTTTAACTTTTTTGAAACATTTTTGGACACACAAAGATGAGACCTGCAACTGTGCAAGAACTGTGTTTTCAATCAGGCTGTAAATGTGTTTGATTTTGCTGTTGAAAGGAATTTAAAACAGGCTTAATGGGGAACCAGGCTTCCCTGGTTTTCAAGTGGACACTCAAGGAACTGCAGCCGTATTTTTTCTGCTAATGCTTAATGGTATATATATATATTAAAGAAATTACTTCTCAGTCCTGACTGCCAGAGTATGTCCTCCGAAGGCTTTTTGAACGGATAATTAAGATTCAAAAACACTGCTTTTAAAAGACCTCACGAGGGCTTCCTGCGTGTGTCTTTTATTTTTCCTGTGTGACCCGCCTGAGAGATTTTGAATGAAATACACTGAAGCCATCAGAAGTGGTCATAATCTCAGGCAGGAGGAGTGGGCTGGCACGTCTGCAGGAAAAAGGCAGTAATGGTCTGAAATCCTCAGAGAGGGGGCGGATTTGAGAGTGAAAGTAGAATCCCACACAGACCTTTAATTGGGACTTTTAAGGAGCATTTAGACTTCGACATGCTGCAGAGTGCATAAATGTGTTTTGTTTTGACAAAAGTGAGAAAAAAAAAATGGCGGTGAGAACCATTACTCTCAGAATCGTGACTTGTTTGGATTTTGGGATAAGCTCTGTTAGAAAGCTGCATGGGGAGAAGGTTGAGCTCCTCTAATGCCAAATGTCAACAAGTTAAATAAGGATTGCAGGTTTTTTAGGTTCGTATAATAAGTCTGAGTCGAGGCAATTACTTCAGACACCTCGTAGTGACCTTACACTTTAAATTCTAATCCGGAAGAATTTACCGGAAGGTGATTTTTCCTGCTCTATCTGAACCTGCTTTACTACTCCACTGCTTACCACCTCACATCACAGAATTCTGGTTCCATCAAACACGTCTTAAGCAGCTTATTTGTCTAAATATACAGAGACTGTGCTGAATCGATGGTGTTAAGATAACCCGCTGTCGCTGATGATACATGGATGAATCATATAAAAAAGAAACAGTCACATGGTTTTGTAGGTGAATTCAGATTAACTCTGAAGGAACATGCTGTGTTTTATGACAGTGGGAAGTGTTCACAGCTTTTTCGACGTTTCATGACGAGATGGCATGATGGTTGCTATTCTGCTTGTCATATCTCGGTAACCATGGACGGGTTTTATGGAAATTGTTCTGGAAGCTTTTCTAATCTGTGCTCTGATCTTGAAAAAATGCTGGAATTGGAGACTGCTGAGCGGAGCAGCTGCTCTGCTGCACATAGTCTCAAGTAAACACAATCAACAGGGGTATGCTGGCAAGTTTTAGAAAGCCACAGGAACTCTCTTCCTGTAGCTGTCTAACTTCCCTCGTTCCTCCCTATGTTGAATTTATAGTTAATTTCTGCATAATTTTCTTCACATCTTTTTTTATCCCTTTGTAAATAACTTGTCCTCCTTTCTTGTCTTGTCTTGCTTATCTTTTTAATCTGTCATCGTCCTTCACGTCTCCCTTGTGTCCTCCAAAAAACAGCCTTGCTCTGAGAATTGTGGCGGCTGGACAAAACTGGTGTCTGCTAGGAAGCCCCTTTGTTGTTCATTTGGCCGTCCACCCTCAGGGGTAGAACCACAGGGGGGGGGCAGATCATAAGAGATATCACAGATGACAAGTGGAAACAAAGGGATTGTTATAACACTGGTAAAGACTCGCCCTCAGCAGTCAATCAGAATTAGAGAGCATGACAAGAAAGAGCTGCAGTGGGAAATGACAGACAGCAGGAAGGGAGTAAACAAATGCAACCCTCAGCTGTCACTTTTTGGTGATTTACGAGAGCATTAATAGTGCGTTCTCTCTTTATTACATGGTTATTTACCCTTCCCCTTTCAGGATATTGACCCCTGCTTATGGGGATCAGAAATGGAAAAGTGTGACCTCAGCCTACCCGGAGAAAAAGCCTTTCACCTGTCTCAGGGTCAAAGTTGACGAGGGTCGTGGGGGAAACGAGCCGTCTGCGTGTTCTCACATGACAGAACAAAGGCAGAGTGGGTTGTCTTTTGAGGTGAAACCCTACCTTTGCAAGCCGAACCGCTGCTGTTTCCTCTTCCTGTGGGACTAGCCCTGGCCTGCTAACATGGCTGCTCTGTAATTACTCTGACACACAGCCTCTGACCATTGCCGCCACGCTTCTGTCGATCAAAGCGAGCCGGATCTTAGCAGAGGCGTGTGTGTGGGTGTGAGAAATGCAGGGTTTATGCGATTTAAAAATGCATGCTTAGCAGATAAGAACAAAGACACACAAGTCGGGAAACACATCTGCCTTGTTATAAATAGATAAAGAGGATCTTTTCTTAGCCTTGTTTGGTCCTCTGAAGTCTAGTCATTACGTCCATTTCCACACTCTGGTCCAATAAAAGAAACACGGCCTCCTTCATGTTCTGCAGCTTTAGTTCTTCTGCTTTTTTTAACACATAAAAGAATTTACTCAACGCAAACATTGTGAATTCATGAGTTTTATTCTGTGATGTGTGTAGTTTTCATCTGTCTTTTTAGTAAACTGAGATACGGAGTGGAGACTTGGAACAGCAGTGGGTAGCTTGCAGCAGGATGGCAGCGCCTGTGATATATAGAGATTGCAATGCATAATGTGATTTAGTGCTGTCTCCAGGCCAGCCTTGGCCTTGCTGTTTTTATTCACACATACATAACACACACACACACACGCACACACAGATACACCTCAGCTCCCTACGCACAAACACCATTAAAAGCATTAGCAGTCTGACATTTAGGCTGTGCATGACACACAGGTGGGGGTTTGCTTCTCTGTGCAGCCTCTGCAGCAGAGTGTGCATTCATGGAGGAGAGGTAAGGCGGATTTAAAGGAACTGGTGGGAACTTGGGATTGAGATAGAAGACAAAATATGCTCTCTTTCTGTCTCGCCAAGAGTTAGATGAGAAGATGAATACCAGTCTCAGTTCTGTGAAGTAAATACTGAAGCTAACACCATCAGATGAATAAAGTGGACACAGGGTTCTCCTCAGCTGCTACTGTGATTAAAGAAATATTTGTTCTTTATAACAGATAATTTACCTGAAACCAGCTGATTTTGGGTTGTTAAAGAATTTATTTGGTGCATTGAGTCTTGTACTTACGGTAGCCCTGATTGACTTAAGAAAACAGATGCAAAAAGAAAATAACACAAGAAAATTTAGAAAGTGTCTATAAAACTTGTGCAGTATTTAGAAAATGCGTTGCAAAGACCGCAACACAACAGAAGTGTTTCCAGAGGACACTTGAAAGTGATGCACGTCTGGACGAGCTTGATGTTGATGCAGATTTTGAATCCTAGCTCTATTAAGGTTGTCTTTCCATCGGTGGTGTTGGAAAATGAGTTGAAAAGTGTTTTTTATTTATTTTAACATTTTGAAAGAGAACCTTAATAGCACTGTGGCTCAAAATCTGCATCAACAACAAGTGGGTCTGGGCGTGTGCATCACTTTTAAGTGTCCTCTGGAAACACTTCTGTTGTTTGCGGTCTATTTGCAGCGTGTTTTTCTCATGTGTTGTGGTCTTTGCAGCGTGTTTTCTAAATGCTGCGCATGTGTCGTCAGACTGATAAAGATGTTTTCTTAATTTGCTTGTGTTTTGTCTTTTTGCATGTGTTTTCTTAAGATGCAGTGCTGTGAGCTCTCAGGGCCAGCCGAATTTTTTTTTTAAAGCTACTGTGAGATGAAGCGACCGTTAGATGAAGCACGGATGGGGTTTTTCTAACATATAATGAACTAATCTGGCAGTGTTTCCAATATAACTTACAATCACCGAAAGATTTTTATCTATTTCTGCTGTTTTTCTGTGGTTTCATGTTTCTCGCCCTAACTGACACCTACCCTGCTACAGAGTGTACAGACCTGTGAGGTAACAGCACAGAAAGAATATTTTTTTCCACAGTAGTGGTTTTGTTTGCTTTTGTTGGTAAAATAAAGACACTTGTTAATTTGATGATGTTTCAATATAAGATAAAAAATTACTCCTTGGAGCTTTAAGGTTGTGTTGGGGGCCATGGCTGACGAAAGTTTCCAATGGCAGCCCTCTAAAACCCAAAACATACACTTTTACCTCTTACATTGGATGTTTGATCAGTTCTTTACAAAAGGAGCAGTACCACTTCAAAAATATTAAACACACTTGATGTAACTGGTTGTGATACCCTGAGTTTATGGCACTAATAGAATGAATCCTTGCACCTACACGCTGCATGTGCTACTTTTATATATAGCCTGTATGAAGCACCAGTATAAATCATAGCATTCTGCTTCCACCAGTTTGTGGCTCTCTTTCTGTCATTAAGCAGCCTTGACCTCCTGGCTGCCAGCTCATACAGGATAACAGGGTTATTTATTGGGACTCAGTGAAAGTCATGCTGAAGGGATTATAGAAGACTGATTGTTTTATTGATTTGATAGATTTTGACTGTTTGTAGTCAAACACTTTGTCCCCTACCAGAATAGAATACTCAATTTTCACACACAAAGCTTCACTCTTCGATAGCGTCAAGCTTTCGGTTTTAATTTGAAGGAGACAAAGCAGTAATTTTTTTTCTCACCTAGGCTTTGGGGCTCAGAGGATGTCCCTGTCTCCCTCAACAGTGTTCAGAGGGAAATAACATTTCTTGTTTTGTTATTTCACTTACTGCTGGGGAAAGATGCTTTTTATAAATCCTAAAAACAAAAACAGCTGGGAGCTCTTTTTTTCAGAGTAACTCGTCTGGTAAGAAAAAACTTTTTAAATCATCTTTTTACAGCTCAAGTTTTCTTTTTCTTTTTTCAAATTTCATTGTTATACAAGTGTTTTTTATAATAATTACGTATCTATTACATAATTAATGTGCATCATTATGCTGATGAAGTGTGTCATTAAATCCATGCACATACATTTCACATTAGTCCTGGAATGTTAATGGAATGCGTTAATATTCTCCTCCCTGCTGGACTGAGGAAATGTCTTAACATCACAGCAGCACTTTGAGTCTCACACCTTAAATTACTGCATTTTATGGCTTTTATTGCACAGCAGAGCTCCTTCAGATCGCCCTATAGGAAACATATAATACAGTGGAGGTGCTACAGGTGGAATCCCTCATGAATAATGGAGCAGCAGTGTGTTGTACGTTTGTTGTATGGACACAGATACTCGTGCTGCATTATTGATGGGACCAAGACTTAGCTGGGAGGTGGCATTCTGTACCCTGATATTCATAAATCAATAACGAAACATCCCTCTGGCTATTTTTCACAATATACAAAGCATTATACATTCCCAGGGCCACAGGTTTTACTGTTGGTTATTTTCAAGCTCGGTTATTTCTGTGTTACTTATAAAAACTGTGTTTTGCCAGAAGGGAAGTAGAAGGAAGATTTTCTCAAATAAACTGTTCAAAAAAAGTTAAGGCCCACTGATTGAAACAGACATTTTTAGTGGTTTATTGAATAGTGATTTCATTTGCATTTTCGGAAACTTCACTTTTTTTTTTTTACGTTTTAAAGTTTCTAAACTGATTTTCAGACAAGAACTGACTGTCTCACCACTGAATTTGTTTTGAAACACATTGTTTTGTTTTTGAAAAATTATGAGGGAAAAAAAACCCCTGAGTGAATGAGGGAAGCTGCTAAGAGTTTCTGGCTTCAAAATAACCAATGAGGCTCAAATTAACAGACTTCATGTAGCTCAGTGGTTCTCACTGTCATCCAGGCCTGTGCAAATATAACACCAAATTTTAAATTTGTTTTACTTTGAATACATTTGACATCCCAAAATATCACAACAAAAGTAATGTGGGCCTTTAGATGTATGAAAAAAACCCTTTGTTTAAAAATGTTCAGAGCAAAACCCAAAATGGACTTAGTATACCATAAACTGAAAGCACATCCTCTAGAATAAGCATTCAGTATACATCTAAAAATGAACACAGTGACCTCACCCGTGGTTCCTGGAGAGACACTATGGAGCTCAAAGATGGTGGTCACCATATTGGAAATGTTGTCCCGAACTACTCAAGGAGTTTAAGTATCTTGGGGTCTCGTTAACGAGTGAGGGGATTGAGTGAGAAATTAACAGATGGATCAGGGCGGCGTCAGCAATGATGCGGATGCTATACTGGTCTGTCTGTTGTATGAGAGGGAGTTGAGCCACAAGGCAAGGTTCTCAAAACCATCCCCTATGGTCACGAGCTGTAGGTAGAGACAAAAAGAACAAGATCGCAAATACAAGCAGCTAAAATAAGCTTACTTTGCATGGTGTCCGGGCTCAGCCTCAGAGATAGAGTTCGAAGCCTGGACATCCATCTGAGGTTTGGAGTAGAGCATCTGTTAAGGATGCCTCCACGACACCTTCCTGGGGAGGTGTTCTCATATCTGGGAGGAGACCCCGGGTTAGACCCAGGACACGATGGAGAGATTATATCTCTTGGCTGGCCTGGAAATGGCAGCCAGAGGAACTGGCAAAAGTGGTCAGGGACAGGGGCCAGTGGTCTTTCCCAGTGACATTGCTGCCCCTGTGACCCAGACTCGGATAAGTGGCAGAAGACGGATGGATGGCATTTTATAAAACGGTCTGTAAAGAGAAATCTCAAAACTACAAATGTCACTATTCCTATTTTTCTATCTCTGACATCTTCCAATGCCTCTGTCACTTGTTCTTATGTATTCATGTAAACAACCTTTTTGTTTTGGTTTTCAGAATTCTTGTGAGACTAATTATTTTATATCAAGACAAGAGCAAAACAGTGATTACACAATAGACAGAAATTCAAATACCTTTCCTCCCCATGTGTCTTGTTGACTTCCTATTCCTTTGACTAGTGAGAGGAGGAAAAGTCGATGGTCCCCATCGCTAGACAATTGTAGGAAATGACCACAGGGTCCTGGGTATTCTTGGAAAAACGATGCGATCATTGGAGTCTCCTGGAACTACCCGGCAAAATGTGACTGTAATCCTGCTTTAATAGTAAACAACAGCTGTAGGGCTGCAGCGTTCTCTGATTAAGAGGGTGATAACACAACCTCAGTGCAACTTCCAAACAGTGTTTTGCTTTTCATCAAATATGTCGTCTTTCTTGTATGTTTACCAAGTAGGAAAAGATAAGAATGTATGGTGAAATATTACTTCTTCCTTGTGGTGATTGAATAAGGTAAAAAATGGCTACAACTTTTCAATTTCTGATCTGCTGCTCCAAGATAACTAACCATGTCTGTTATAGATGTGTTTTATGAACAATCTCTGTATGGCATCACATTCGGGTGACCCTATTACTCTTTCAGATCGACCAGCTATGCTGCGTGTAATAGGACAGGCAGAGAAATGGTCTTTATGGCACACAGAGGCTATACAGAAATATGTTCTGGTCACATGACGAACATGCACACACAAATACACATTCACACACGCTCAACAGAGACAGCCTGGGGTGTTTGGTTTCTCCCCTTTTGCGTAATGTTTTTTCAGGCACACTGGAGTCTTCTTGGTCTGTCATTGTTGAACAGCATTTAAAATAGACTGGGGGGTATTTGCAGGCAGCTTAGCCACAACTGCAACACACGTGATTGAATTAGAGTGCTGTCAGTTGGGTCCATTATAGAGATCCTTTGGATATTTTCCATCAGCAAGTTGGTCAAGAGGGCATCTCCTCCTGTTACACTACTTTTCTGGGGAGTGTTTATCTATGCTTTGTTGATTGATTAGCAGGTAGTGGCCCACAATTTAATAAAGCCTGCCATTAAAAGCTAAAATCAACAATATTTGGTTTAACACATCACAAGTTGAAGCTGTGTTTTTTTTTGTAAATTGAGGGTACAGTTCATGCAGTGTTATTTGGAGACTTCCCAAACAGGTCATCCTTTGGGAAAAGCCAGGACTAGATTTTGACTGACAGCAAGTTTAAAGGATCAACAACGGAAAGACCCCAAGCATGAATGACACAGCATGTGAAGCATGTGCGGGGTCTATATCGGCTCAAGAGGTATAGCACACGCTGGCCACTCACCGCGGTATGTGATCACATTAAAGCTCGGTGTGAATGGTGGCATTCTTAAGTTACCGCCATGCTGCTCTGTCCTTGTCATTGAGGTTTCCTTGAGACTTGGCTGCTGTTGGTGACATTAGACCATTGTGGGAGAATATATGTCTTGCAAAGCCCAGGCCACAAGGATTGAGTGTGTACCAAGGTTGCACTTGGACTACTTTTCACCCTCTACTGAGCTAAAAATAACGTGATGGTATTTTGGTATTTTGCCACCTGTGTTGTAAGAATGCCCTTCCTTTGCCTACTGCTCCACCTTAAATGTAAAATAAAAGATTATCAGTGTTTCACCTTGATGTGTTCATTTTGTTGAAATTTGGGACTTGACTCATGAATCTATTCCTAAAACTGTATATACGTGTATATGAATATGTATATATGCATTTGAAAAGCTGTGATTAGCCTAGTGTCCTTGTTTTCTTTGCTCCAGTTACCTTTCTTTTAATGGGTGTCCAGCTTTTTGTCTCTGTTTGGTACAAATTATATATTGTGGAGATGTGTAGCCAAACTGTGTTTACTGTCTGTAAAATTTTTTGGAGGGTGAAGTTGCTTTTAATTTTCAGCTCTTGATCAGCTTTTTCTAAGTCACCGTTGCTGAAAGTTAATTCAGAAAAATTACAATTTCGGTCAGGAAAGTGCAGATAGTGATCAAGTTCCAATTAGTAACCAAACAGAGGAGGATGGACATGGTTAAGGACATAGTGGTAGAAAGATTTAAGGAAGAACTAAGGAGAACCAAACTGTCGACCCCTGCAATATACTCCTTTTTTGGCACTAAATGTTTAGCAAAACAAAGATTCTCACTAAAATGAATATTTGGATATAAACAAGCATAATAAGAACTGCATATAATGACAGAAACTGTGTGTGAAAAAAAAAAAACATCCTGTGAGTTTATTTTGATTTTGAAGTTTGGCCAATGTCCTGTCTGCTGGACGGAGTGGTGGACTTCATGACCTTCGAGTCCATCTAAAAAAACAAAACAAAACAAAAACAACAACAAAAAAAGGGTTTATTATGAAAAAGCTGTATTTTTAAAATGAATTACATTACACAAAATAAATACTCCCCTATTTTAAAATTGGACTTTTTGGGGCATGTTGCCTATGTTGATAAGGCAGCCAAAGAGAGACATGAAACACGGGGGGCAAAGAGCCAAACGAGCGACTGCTTCAATGAGGACCAGGCTAACAGCACCCTAATACTCTAATATTTTCAGATATGTTTGTCTTTATTCTATTTTGAGCTGAAGTCCATAATCACCCAAATAAACAGCAAAACACTTGAAACATTTCAGTTTAGTTTATGTGTAATGACTATAGAAAATATCCAGTGTTTACTTTCTCTAAAATATGATAGAGAATATTGAACATTTCAAGATTGTGTAATGTTTTCAGATATGCCATTATACTCCAGTCTTTAAGCAGAATGAGCTTCACTGTTTTGCTTCACTTATAGGGAGCTGTCATGATGTCCATCTTTAAATGCAGTTTCCATGAGTTTTTTTTCTGTTGCTGCAAAAGCAGAATATCTTCCAGTTCATGCAGGGCTGGAACGACAGCTCAGTGAGTCAGTTAACACTCATGAATTGGCTCATCAGGAGGAAGAAGTCTTGCTGTGTAAAAGGACACTTGCAAATGTGAATAAAATGTTAGCACTGGGCTATTACATCGAATTCACTGCCCTGAAGATGGGGAGTGAGTTATCGAGTCGTTGGTGGTGAAACTGTGGTCAGCGCTGATATTGACAAGGTTACTGTTGCAGCTGTCGTGTCACTTCTATGACCAGATTATTTGGTGGTTGACATTAGAGCAGACATGATCTGACAGATAAACCTACGGTGCATGATTTCTCAGTCTTTTGGATTACAGGACTGTGGTGTTATGTCTCACTTCCATCGCTCTCAGGGTTTTGATTCTCGCACACAGCAGGATATTTACAGTGTAAGCTGAGTATCCATAAACAGCATCTCGTCCAGGGGTGGAAATTAATTTATATTTTGAGGCATTAACAGAAAAGGTTTCATGTATCTATTAACACTGGAGGTGAAGGAATTTGTTTAAAGGTTTTCTGCTGTTGCAGTCATGGGGAATGAATCACGCAGAAGTATTCTTTATATGAGAAACTATGAAAATGTGCTCCGTGCAAACTCTCACTTTTCTGATCACTCTTTTCTTTCCTAGTCTGTGTCTCTTTCCTACTTGTTTCACTGCTTCTGTCCCTCTCTCTACCCCCGTCCTCCAAACCTTCCCTCCCACACACTCTGTCTCACACACCTACTGTCTGCCCGCCAGGTCTCTGTTGCTAGGCGACAAGCAATGAGCGATGGACTGCTCTTATGAGAGCGACGTTTGTCCATCATAATCTTATGCTTGCCTGTGCACTATGTGTGCGCGCACACACACACACACACACACACACACACACACACACACACACACACACACACACACACACACACACACACACACACACAATTTTCCTTGATAGAGCTGTTGCTGATTTCTATGAAGAGAGATTAGTGCGGTTTGAACGTTTGACTTCCATCTGTGTGTCGTATAAATATTATTTTAACTGGTTTAACTTGAAATTTCACATATTAAATTTGTAAGCCCTGATTTAAAAATGAGCACAGTGGCAATCAGAGTAATTTTCAACCAATATTAAGTCAAATCGTAATGGGACAGTGTTTTATCATGCCCTACAGATTCAATCTCCTATTTTGGTTTTCAAAGTTTGTTTTCACTGATATGAAGCATTTAGTATAAAACATCATAGAATTGAACCAAGCAAATACTTTGCACAAATTTCACACATCAGATATTTATTTTAAGTTCTTGACTTGACTGCAAATTTTTAGTGATATAAATTATATACTTGGTGATCGTCCATGTGGACATGTCCATATGCTGTAATCTGAAACTACAGCTGAACATGCATCAACAACCCCCACCCTCCCTTCCTCCCTAACTCCTTCTCATGTTACCAAGCTGCAAATTTCCCTGTTGCTTCATCCCTTTTGATTAGTCCCATGGGATCTGACGGCTTTTATTTTGACAAATGAGCTCAGTGTTGAGCGCTAAAAAGCACTTACCGCTGTATTGATTAACAGTGGCTTTTAGCTAGTGAAGGGGAGAGGAAGACGTCCTTACAGTAAACCTTCACTGGCCGTCCACAGCCTGTTAAATAGATGCACTAAGGCTGGGGGATTAGTGATGTGGCTTGCCTCACTGCTGCTGTTTGAAGAGAAGCTCATGAGCTGGAGGTTGCTCTGCTGCACCAGGCGTAATGCATCGAGATGAGTGGATTACCAAGGCTCACTCTTAGCTTCTTAAAACCACAGATGAAGTGGTAATGTAAACCGGTGTCATTATGACGTAATGTGCATTGAGTCAGTCACATTAATCTTTAGTGATGTTCATTTGACAAATAAAGAAAGAACACTGGATTAATGTATCTAACTAGTATGAAGAGCACAAGCTCTGTTTGAAGAAATCAGACCTTTTTTGTCTTTACTTAAAACAGAGAGATCATCATCATCATCATCATCATCATCATCATCATCATCATATTTTACCTTTTAGATTCTCAAGTGGAAAGCTATACTTGATTATTAACTGGGGATTTTCAAAAGCTAATTTCTGAGTCATTTAAATGTAAATTTGGATTCCTACTAATCTTCCCGTGTAGAGAGGAGAAAACACTTGAACACAATTTATTTTAAACAGCTTAGAACGAGATCACAGAATCTGGATGGATGTCCACTTGGTTTGCTGAGTGTGGCTAACATTAGCAGAGCTAGCACCGTCAGCCTTCAGCTCTCTGGTTGTGTGGTTATATGTCAGTTTTATCAGACAAAACACCGAATGCAATCGGTCTTTTCACTTGTTTACATCAGAGTAGATTATAGCAGAATTTGTGGTTATCAATAGGAGATGAAGTCCTTGCTAACGGCAAGTGGCTGTGCTACAGCTTAGACTAGAGCTCAACCAATATGAAATTTTAGGGCCAATGTCGGTTCCGATATTGGGGGCTAAAAAACCCCAACAATATCCAATATATTGACTGATAAGTGATATATCCGCTGATATATAAAAAAAGAAATTGATATACACAGGATATTTACTGTACATGAACACAAATTCTTATAATACCCAAAATATGACTCAAACAACCTCATACTTTTAAATGACTGATGAGGAAGTGACAGAATCTCCACGCAACGAAAAAAGTTAATAGGTTGGTTACATGTTGACTGATGGAGATTAATTGGTGATACGCAATAATCGGCCCGATTAATCGGTCAGGCTCTAGATTAGACACAATGTACCAAAAAAAAAAAAAAAAAAAAGAGCCAAAAAAGAGTGACAGTGTTTTAACATGTCGCTGACTTAACACAAACATCCTTAGTTCTGACCAATATATAGTCCCCACCTGCAGGGTGGTAAATAATATATCAAATACCAAAGGAAAATACCAATTGTTGTGATTTTGCTAACTTTGTTTAATACTACACTTCTACGATAGCAGTGCACTGTTGTTTTTTGTTATTGTTCACTATCATTTTAAGAAATCTAGCTCAGGTTAATTGGGTATTGTGTGAAATCGGTTTATTTACTGGTTTACACTCAGATTTGGGGTTGTATTGAGGGCCAATATTAGCGCTATACACATCATCACATTTTAGTTAATATCAGAGGTCTGTACTGATATTGCTTCTGCCTGTTTAGTTTTTTACATTAGAGTCTTGAAGTTTTCTTTTGCGAGGACAGTAAGTGATCGTCTGAAGTGCTTGGAGCTGCATGATTGATCCCAAAGACACTCTCCTCCCTGCCTTTATGTTTTCTATATATTTTCATAAAGTAAATCCCTCCAATGCAAATGCAGCTATGACACATTCTATGTGTCACCTCTACTGACTTGTCCTTGGGTTTTCTACCACGCTGCAGTGATCGAGTACACAGTGTGTTGACACCAGAGAAGAGCTGATTCAGTCTTCATATCAGCTCAAGTGAAAGCTCTTGCCAACTCTTTCTCTCTAACCCACCCTGACAACACTTTTTATTTTTGTGCTGAATTTTCCGTGTTGTTTATCTGAGCTCTTCAGCGCAGCCTGTAGGGTCGAATTGCTGACTCTGGGGAGGTGGTTTTCCCTCCCGTCATCCTACCCGCGTAAGCCACCCCCACACCGCAGCGCCATCACAGGGAATGCCTCTTGCGACCTCAGGCGAAAGGCAATCCCGCAATGCTTTCTGTCAGCTCCTCAAATCCCCAAACCTGTTCCGAACACAACAACATCGCCACTAACAGGAACAGGCAGATCGTGGCGGAAACTAGAGCTGACGGGCGTCTTACACCGAAGACAAACAAACAGTGTGACTCGCAGAATGCTTCCTCAGAGCTTTGTTCTGTGGCCGTTTCATTTTACAGGAAGAACCCTTTGAATTGGTTGAGCAGCACAGTCAAAGAAAGACTGCGCCTGTATGCCTCAGTCCTGCCCAGCAGCCTACTTTACACTCCAGATCACATAGAGGCTTAATGCTGCGCTATACGGTCCAGTGTTCCTCCGAAGGCGCTGACCTTTCATGTAAACACACAGATTGGTTCGCCGAGCTGCCGTCTTGCATAATTACACTGATTCTCTGTAGGCTCAAAAGCGTGTATCCACACTTGCTGCAATGTTTCATCAAGACTCCAGTCCCTCCTAATGGATCTTGTTAGCATGGGTCAAAGTCCTATCTGTCTGGGGTCACGGTAAAAGAAACACAACCTTCCCTGTGGAGGAAACTGCAGGGCCTTGGTGTTGGATGATAGGAGAGCACAAGCCATAACAATCCTCTTTGTGTTCTCTCCTGCTTTCTGCTTCCTTACTCCAGGGTTAAAACATGCAAATTCTGTATGAAGGAAGCTGATTTATTTTACCCGGTGGGAGGCGAGAGATCTAAATTTAAACTGATTAAATTAGCCTGGAGTTAGAAAATCATTTGCACTTCCATTTGTTAGCCTCTGAGCTGTTCTCAAATCAAGGGCAAGACTCTGAATCATTAGGCCCAGCTGACTGCCTGTCTGCGCAGTCTATAACAAGAATATTTCCCAAATAACGTTGTTGACCTCTATATCGTGCAAAAAAAATAATCACCTAATCAATGCAATTTAAAAAAAATAGGAAGAATTCGAGTCAAACTTCACTTACAGCTCTCTATTTTGCGTTTTCAGAATCACAACAATTAAGCAGAGGAACCGAAGATGAAAATATCACACCTGTACCACTTGTCTTATTGTCGGCCATCATATCAAGACTTATGCTTATCTCAATAAATTCACATACCCCTGCACACAGGCTGTCATCAGTGAGAGTTTTGAGAGTATTACTGCATCAGGAGATGATAAAGGTAATGAGACCTGTCTCTCAAGCAGAGAGAGCCTAATCTCCTTGGTCTCTTCAGGCTTCTCTTATAAGCCGCTGAAGTGGAGTGGAGTGGAAAAGAGAGGAAAGGGTGAAAAGAAATGGGGAGAAACTGATCTGGAAAGAGAAATAACAATGAAGGTAGAGGGATAAAAAAGCAGAATGGGAAGATAAAGGGATATGTGGTGATAACGGTTTACCTCAAAGTCTACCTCAGGGCTTGATTCATGGTTGGTCAACTGTGACTGTGGAGAATAGTGGTTTGATTGGATGGCTGATATGAAGGAGTGGACAAATAAAAGAGAACTTAAAGACGGGTTAAGCAGTACAAGAGCTCTGACTTTAGAGAAAGAAGGCCCACTATAATTGTCAGAAAGCATCACATCTCATGAGAGAGAGAGAGAGAGAGAGAGAGGGAGAGAGAGAGAGAGAGAGAGAGAGAGAGAGAGAGAGAGAGAGTAATCCTCATCCACATTTCTTTGTGAGTCAAAGCTGCTCAAAAACATTATTTGGACGTGTTATTTTATACATGCACACCTGCTAGCTTGGCATGTCGAAAGGATTTGCTCATATTTAGTCATTCATATCTTATGCATGGATTGCTATGCTCAGAAAATGTGTCCCATCATGCAACAGCTCCCACTCATCTGTTGTTTTGTTGTTACACATTTTCTGGCGGGGGTGAATCATTGAATAACAGAATTGTTTTCTTGTGGCTGAATCCAGATTTAAAGGGGCCATCCTGTAGAGCTTGAAAGTGGTGTTGAAAGGCATTGTCACGCATGCATGAATAAAGATGGATGGCCATCGCCTGCAGAGGTGAATTATTTTTTATCTCAAAGTGATGAATGTGAGTATTATATTGGGTAATCACACAAACATGTGATTAGTCATCACACAAAACAGCCTTGTTTGTGGCCTAAAAATCATTTCAGATACCCACAACCTAATTTTTGAACACTGTCTTTTGGCATTTTGGTGTTAAACTCATGGTGACATAACAAAGAGTGCGAAAGTCTGAGTTGCAGTCAGAAGTGAGGAATGGGTCGAATAATCTGGAAACTTTAAATTAGAGGACAGAGGTTCTGTAGCAAATAATGGGATTAGCAGTTACTTACCCCCTTGTGGACAAGTGGTTTACTCTTATCTCACCTGGTGGGAAAAAAAAACATTAAATGAGAAACCTTGGTTAGAAACTTTCAGTTAAAATGTTCTGTGAGGACTATCTGTTTGAAGTGGATTGCAGCGACACCTTTTGGCTGGAATCGTGCGAGCACTGTCATGATGACATGACTCTTAACAAGGCGTGTTTTTGTTTTGGAAATGAATGGAGATCAGTTCGTCTTTTTCACACTACTTTTCTTCGTTCAAGACAACTTTTTTACAGAATACAACGCAACGAGGTAAGGTATGTGTATCAACAGTTACACAGCGCTGTTGTTTTAAAGTGACAACAAACCTTGTCAGTTTGTACTGTAGTTAAGTAGCCGGCTAGTTTAGTGCTACTTGCAGCCCGGTGCTCTGACACATATCCGTAGGCTAACGTGTAACGTTAGCGAATCCTTATGTCCTGCCAGGTTCCATCAACCAGTCAGAGCTAACATAACCTCACTCTTCATTTTATTGATAGACTCTCAATTTTGATCAGATCACTGCAGCATAACTGCTGCATTGGAATGAACATTATCACAAACAGCTTAGCCTGTGTTTTAGCATTTAGCTTGTGCTCTCTCTCTCTCCTGTTTAGCTTTCTTGACCTTTTCTGTCCGTTTTCTAAAAGTCAGGCTCCAGTGTGCACCATCACTACAAAATTAATCCCAACAGAGGAAAAACAAAAATCTCTCTTCTCACTGCTAAACTTTGTCAGCTGGTGTTGTGTTGCCACAGAGGCGTCAATGTGTAGTTAATTAATCCAGTACTGTCCGACCCGATTGGGAAGCTAAGAAATAGCATTTAGAGACAACCTATATTGGTGCTGATAATCTCATTTGAAATTGTGGATTACGATCAGGCAGATATCTAGAAGTGAGACTTTTTCAAGATCACTTAGAAAGTCTTCACAGGGACTTTAAAACCTAAAATGAAGTTTGCATTTCATTGAAGCCAATGCACACGTGCTGGAATGATGCTTTTCTCTTTAAAACTGCAAGTTACATTTTTAATAACTCTTGTTGAAAAGATGAATAAAAGGCAAATATTTGATGACGCTTATTTAGAGAATGTATCTTCACAATTCAACTTTTTCTTGTTTTTTTCTTGTATGGATATGTATGAATAATAAAAGAAAATGTTCAACCTGTTGTTACAGAATACCAATAACTTTTTATGCCTTACTATACTCATATTGCACCAAGAAGAGCAAACATGAACTCTTTCTTCCATTTGAGTATAGAAAAATTGTTTGTTTGTTGTTAGCTTTCAGAACTGTGTTTTAGAACCTGTTGGCTGCTGAAAAATTTATTTGCTAGTCATGTCTTTGAGTTGCTCTTTACAGAGTGGGGCTCATTGATCAATGCAGGTTAGACAGCAGGGAGCCAATTAGGGCAATTGCTACCATCTTGGTCGTTTTCCTCTCTTACCTTCTTCAGAAAGTAATGGGCCCCGTGTTTCATCCGTCTGTTGTGGGCTGAGTCGCTTATTGACAGAGAAGTCTGTCTGTATTTAGGTGGAAAGCTCATTAAGGCGTTCTGAGGGCAACGGGGAATCAGAGCTCCGACAGGTGACTGCTTGATAAGACTGCTGTGGGCTCACTGTTGTTGTTGTCTGCTGTTGCTGCTTTTTAATTTTACTGGGGAGATGGAAGAAACAAGAGAGGAAAGGCTTGTAGTCTTAAGCCTCTCAGTAGGGTTCAGAGAAATGTATTTATAGAACTCAAAAGCAACCTGTTTAAAAAGCGCAACAAAATCTTCTCACCAGCCTTTAAATTAAAATATTTTGAAGATATTAAAAAGTGAATTGCTACAGAAGTCGTTACTAATGATTATCACTTAAATCAGATGCATCAATAATGCAGGGGTTTTTTTTTAGCAATAAGCACATCTCTTATTATTAATTTCATGACAAGTATGTTATTAATTATTTCAATTTTATGAAGTTTATTAAAATAAAGCTTTCAAAAGGAATACACAGTTTGGATGAAAAGGTTGACTAGCTAATGGGTTGTTGCCCTCAATTAAAGTCTACAGAAACCCTGTAAGGCAGGTCTTGGGGGACACACTCTTTCTAGCAGTCCATTATAACCAAAATGACAGAAAATATGTTGTTCCAAAGCATTTTTTTCTAGCCTAAAAAGATAACTATAATCTTTACAGAAACACTGGTGTTTGAACAATTAGAAGAACAGCATTCAAGTGGACATTCAAGAATACTAGTTAGAACTAAGCAACTAGTAAGAGTCAGTGAACAACCAAAAAAACTCATTCAAAAAGCCAAAACCTAGCCGATGTTGTTCAGTTTTCAAGATGCAGTCACAGCTAGCTAGCACTGGTGGCTAGCTAGCTAGATTTTTATCCTCTTGTTTAAAAAAATAATAAAGAAAAAGACAGCCAACATTTTGGTTCTTGATGCTTACTAGTCAGCTAGTTTACTGCAGGTTATCGACACAAAATACATAAATATGTAATGTGCTAAATAAGTAAAATAATGTGCCAGCTAACAAGCTACTTCACTGAAGGCTTTTAAAATAAAAAAGATGTCTAATGATGCAGTGATGTTCAGCCACTTTTTTCCCTTTTTAATTTAATTTTTAAAGTCCTATTTGTATTTGTTTTTATAATTACAGTCAATTAGCTCACATGTTGCTCAAGGAGTTGGAATTTTAAGCTAATGTATATAGCTTAATAGGCTAACTCGGGAATCTCACAGTCTCATGGTTTTCCTGCGAGTGAAAGAGCTCCAGTTGTGGACATATAAGTCCGTTTACAGGTTCCTCTGTAAGGAGGTCCAGGCAGGCTGCAAGCTTGGAGGCACACTATTACCTCCTGATTCATAGGTGTGGTAAGCAGTACGGACACAAACCAAGACCCAGATGAAACAGAAATCAATCATTGCCCCTAACACACATATATAGTGCTTACAAGCACAAACACACACACATACTCTAGCGTCCCTGAAAGTGCAGTTTGCTGGAGCAATAATATAGAATAGAGTCAACCTTCAGGGTATGGCTGAACAGATAGAGGTTGGTGGTTCTAAACGAAAAGAACATCACAGGGTCAATGACATTGTGTAGGAATGTCACAGTAGCATGTACCTGCAGCGTGAGGGACAATTTTCAAAGAAGTTGTTCAGTGAGCCGCTTTCTATAAGCTTTCTGGAATTTTTTTTTTTCCAATGTAAGTACGTATTATTATAAACATTCCGCAGCTTGTTTGGCTATCTTCATGTTATTTCCCTTAAATGCTCCATATATTTTTTCTGCCACTTACAATATTTCCTGTGCATATGCTGGGCAGTTGTGCGGAATGGTGCACTTCAGCCTCAGGTTATTTAGCCACTGACGTCTATAGGAGGATAAAAGCGGATGTCATTTAAGCATGTTTTCCTTTTCTTTTTCATTCCGCCTTCTTTCTGATTGGATAACATGGTATGCAAAGCCCCCTGCGGGGAACATAAATAAATAAATAAATAAAAAACATTGTAGGTCACGGTCTGGGTCAGAAAACATCTTGGCAATTTTCAGTACCACATGCATAATGTTCTCCTCTTAGACAGAATCAAAGCTTTCAGAAAATAATGTATGTAAAACTGTGATTTCCGTCCTTGGCTTGATGTAACACCGCTTCTGAATTCGTCTCATGTCAGCAATCACATTGAAAAGCGGTGGTCTGGTTCATTAAATGGAAGAATTTGAAGCATTGCCTTTCAAGTCCTCGTGAATTTGCATAGAAAACAAGAATGTCAGCATGTGTGTATCACCATAGAAACAAGCAATCTCCGGACCAGTTATTGCACATGCACACAGATGACAATGTGATTTGTGTGGTATGTAATGACTAGGCTTTAATGGTACCTTTTTTTCCCCCACGTTGCCATTTGTTTAATTTGCTATCCTTTATCGGCATTAGTGTAATTATGTTCTCTCTTATTTGTTTTCATTGTGTGTCTTTGCAAGGGTGATAACTCTTCTTAATGTTCGATTTCCGTTGTGATTACAGGGGCAATTATGTGTGCTAGCAAGTCAAACACATTAGAGGCAAAGACCAGCAGAAGAGGCGACAAGCTTTGTTTCACAGTGTGATCGACAGCTGCTTACCTTGTTTAGTATGAATTATAAAAGATCACAGCCAGGAGAAGGGAAGACTGTAAGGTGCAAATTCCAATCATGTGGTCTCTCTCTCTCTCTCTCTCTCTCTCTCTCTCTCTCTCTCTCTCTCTCTCTCTCTCTCTCTCTCTCTCTCTGAGTTTCTCAGGGTGATGGAGAGTGCCAAGAAAAATCTGATATTGATTTTATGGTCTAAAACTGCTGAGGTGCCATTTATTGCACAGCCACATTGTGGATTAAGTGAACCTCCAGCTTGGTTTGTTTTCCTGGTTGTTAAAATTCCTTAAGCTGCAGAGAAGTTATTGCATCTGGAGGAAATGGAGATACAGTTTGCCCTTCATTCATTTTACATGACTTTTCAACAGAAAGGTTTGCAACAAAGACTTCAATTCTGCCTCTTTTATTATGGCTAACATCTTAAGTTTTGCCTCATTTAGGCCACCAGCCGTCTATTATCTACTGACATTAAGATGATAAAACTCACAGCCTTTACACATGACAAGTGCTGACCTTTCAATCTCCCACAATTCACTGCAGCACGTCAGCTATTTATATCCTGGACCGCTGGGGCTTGAAATGTTGTATCAATGGAAGAGGTGCAGTACAGCATTATGAATCAACAAGACGGTACATTGAAGTTTCTTTTTTCTTTCATCCCCCCCTCCACTGGAAGGGAAGAAATGACTGTAGCGGAAGTGTTTTTATTCTGTCCTCTTTTGTTTGACGAGGACGACATGAAAGAGCGTACATCTTAGACAGCGTGCGCTGCCAGGCTTACATTACGTTCTTTCATATCACTGTCTTATTGTTTCTCGTGGCGAGCAGAGGAGACGTCACAGCTGTGAGAGAAAAAAAAAAAAAAAAAAAAAGCTTACTTGGAGTGAAGCCATTTTGAGGAATCACTTCGTTCGTTGTGTGGATGAGTGTGCTGTCCAGTGGCGATGCAGAGGGATGTAAACCTTTTGGCTTGTTCTCCTGTTTGCCCACATCGGTAATGTCATCCGTTTAGTGCAGTGTCCACAAATCGTCTAATCCTACCCTGGCCTGCAGTGTTTCAAAGGCCTGGCACAGAGGGACAGAGGAGGGCTAATGTGATTCTGGAGATGGACAACCTTTAATAGGGAGACTGATGTTTTGGTATCCTTTGTTAGACCCATGACAACACTGTAATTTCACATTTGACAGGCTTTTTGATATTTCAGACATGTGCTTCACTTATCTCAGTCATGGTGCATGTTGCTGAAATTTGAGGTATTGGAAATTCATCAGAAAAATAAACCCACAAAAACTTTAACTGTGTGATTTAGAATCAAATATATATAATTTTTAAAATCGTGAAATTAGTTTTATCCAAATTCAAAGTATTTCTAGTCAAAGCTCTGCAAATTGGGCATGCTTTAGCACAAGTATTTAGAATAAAGTATTATTGTCACGGATACATTTCCAGGATTTCCAGAAAATTAATCTTAGTGAAAAATGGTTTCTCTCAACCTCCTGATCAAAAATCACAGTGCTTTAGAAGTGTTTTAGCTTACTCGACAACTCAAAGTTTCCTCTCGGTCCCCCTTAAAAAATGTGGATCTCATCAATATGGTAAATGCGTTCCTTTTATCTGCTCCACCACATGTGCAGTGCCGCTCTGCAGCTACTCAGCCTCTGTAAATCACAGTGGGGTTGAGATGGGAAAAATTTACTGATAGCATTTACAATTAGTGGTGAGCAGACTATATTCAGGGGTACCTGTGTAATCCCTTTAGGCAGGGGATCAACAGGCTTTAGCTCATTTGGGTATCAGATCGCTGCTCTGTATTGTTGTTTAGTAGTAACAGCTGAGAGTTGTTCTGATAATGGTAACGATGTTGCTACCAGCCTTTGATACTATTGTTCCTCATCCAAGCTGCAACCTTAAGTCTTGACAAATAAAGACGATGTGGAAGTTCTAAAAACTTCAATTTCTCGAGTGCCCACTTGAAGCTGGCTGCGGTAGCAACGCAACCCAAATACAAATTAAAAAAAAAAAGGCCATCTTAAAAAGAAAAAAAAAATAGAAACATAACACTCCCAAAAACTAATTTTCTTGTATTGCTACCAATATTTTTTTCACATTGTGTCGGTATTGGACAATTTAAACCCTCAGGATCCCATCTCGCAGGTGTGGCATTTACAAACTGTTTGTCCAATCCAAAAACTGAAAACTGGGGTAACTGTCAGATTCTCAAGTTTCTGAAGGTTTCTGAATGTATCAAAAATGAAGTTAGCAACACGTCTAAACAGAGCAGAGAAGACGGCAGAGTTTCATCAACATTGCTTTGATTCTCATGTCTTCTTTGAAAATTTGCAGAAAATAAATCGTTTGCTGTTGCTAAATTCTGTAAAAAAAACAAATAATTCAGTGCTCTTTAATGCTTTCAGCAAGCCCTGAATGATCAACATACACCTTGGATTTGTGATTAAAAAATTCTTTGAATTTTGCTTCCCATGGCGTTGTCTTGTAGTTTCTTAGGTGTGAGGCTACCTAAAAATGTATTGTATATTCTAACTCCTTATTTTTTCAGTTTTTAAAAAGGATAAAATCAGAGAAATTCATTTACAATGAATTTTAAATTGTGTTACACTGCATGAAGACAGAATTGAGTTACATCAGTCTATAGCCATGGTTGTCCTGCATCTCTATAGAGGTGCAGGACTTCACTTTACAGAGAAAAAATGAGACCACAGTGGGTAAAAATGTAACAGAAGCAAAAACAACCAAAAAGTTAAGTAATAAAAGTAAGGAAAGTTGCTGGCAGAAACAGTCTGTTAACTATGCTGTGATTAAAAAAAATACAAAACAAAAAACAAAGGCACTGAGGATGTTTTTGTAACAGAAATACCTAAGTCACATGTCCCTTCCTGTGGCCTGACAGTAATTTGCCTATCACATTTGGTGCCTTGGTTTTATATGGTTCAGCAAGCAGGGCCGCAGCAGGAAAAAACAGCTTTTCTCCACTCAGGGATGTCAGATTCAGCCTGCATATGTGTCCCCCTCATTAGCATGTATAGAAGCTTCGTACTCGGCCTCCCTCTTCTCTTCTGCTGTGACCCAGTGTAGGTCTATAACCCAGGGACACAGGGTAACTGTACCGGCATTAAAATAGCAAACAGGGGGAACAGAGCATGTTATGAGATTCACTAGTTTTGCGTCTCCCTGGGTGAGGCTATAAATAGCAGCTCACTCTGGAATAGAGTTTTCCCCAGTGATGCAGACGAAAGCCAGAGGAACAGCTGCGCTTAAGCCAAGTCCTGTTAGATCAGCGGAGTCACATGTACACGTTTCTGTCCCTCCGTCTCTGGTTCCTCACTCTTACTTCCTGTTCCTCTTGCCCCTGATCTGTCTCACTGTCTGTCTTTTATCCAGTTGTTATCTTTGTCGCTGTCATTCCTCTTTCTTCCGGTTTGTCCGTCCCGAAGCTGCTCAGTTTCCTGACTCTCTTGATGTCCTATAATTTGTGTCATTCTGTCATTATCTCTGCCCTTCTCGCTTTGTTGTCTGTCAGTCCAACCCCCTCCTTCGATTCCTGCTGTGAGTGGGTGTCCTTCTTTTGTCTCTCCTACCCTCTGTCTCTTTGTCCCTGTCCTGTTTTATCTCCATCAGTCCCTCTCTTTATCTTTTCCTGTGTCATCTTTTCTTGCTCATTATTACCAGGCCTCCCCTGTGTACTCAGTTAATTGGTACATCCCTAATATTAACAGTGTTCATCTGCCTCGTGACAGAAAGGTTTTTTGAAGCAGGGAGGTGAACTAAATACCTTTTGAAAATAGAAATTTCAACAGGTGCTACAACACTTCATAGCAATGACCAAAGAATAAAATGAGAACTGATGTTTGGCCAATGCTGTTATGCATTTCCCAGACGGCAGTAGTAGTATTATTTACAGAGAGTGAGTTTCTGCTCACTGTGAGTGTTGGTTTACCACTTGAAAAGACAACAATCACAGGAAGGATACAAAACACATGAAACCTGACGACAGACAGTAGCAGTCCACACAAAGTGTGCCATTACTGGATTAATGAAAAATTGGTATGTTCCGAAACTTCTGTTTTAACAGTTGTTTGAACAAAAATTTTGCAGAGTACCTTAAAGTCAAAGTAAACACATAGAAAACTGTTAAGATTGAACCCAAATCCAAATACAGGATCACGGAGTCAGGGGGTAAATCACGAGAGGCTAACATTAGCAGAGCTAGCACCACCAGCCTTTAAATGGGATAATGTCGACATGTGCTGGTGAGACAGCCTTCGTACGACTTCTCTCCATTTTTATATTCTAGATTACATACTGAGAAACCAAGCTATGAGATGCTATGTTATCTGGGTTGTAGAACAGTATAGAATTATGTTAGTTGCCGTTAACCTGACCTACAGCACTTGTGCGGCTGTGTTACAGCTTAGACCCAACAGGTGAGGATGATATGGGGTCTACAATGCTGAAAATAGTAACAGTTTGCTTATCCAACTAGTAATTCTTGTCTGGACTAGCTAGGGTGATGAACTTTTAGTCAAATAAACCCAACATCTCTTATCGAAGCTAGTATCAACAGTAACAATTGATTTCTTTATTATATTTCAGTTCAGCAGCAGAGCTTTTATTGATCTGCTATGTCATTGGATATACTGGAGATGAGCTTTCTTTACACTGAGTTGGATCAAACTGAAAATAGTTACATTAAATCGCACGCAGGCATCATCTATCCTGAATCTGTCATGTGTAAAGAAGAAAAACAAACCCAGCACAGTCATGCCGGAGCAACTTACATTAAACACATTCTCTAGAAAGGCACTGTCTGAGCATCCAAACATGGCATACAGCAAAATGTTTTGTGACAAACCTATTGCTGCGTAAGTTTACTGTCTTCTTCTCTTGTATTATTAGCGCAACATTCACTGACATTTTATGAAACACTTTTTGAAAATTCTTTCCCCTTTTGAGCCAGCTTACACTCTGCTCCCTTTCTCCTCGTCTCCCCTCTCCCTGTCCGTCTCTCAGTTTGACATCACAGGTGTGTTATATTTAGCCAGCAGATGGATTCTCCCATGGCAGCCTGCTTTGCTGCTCCTCTCTCCCTCGGCTCAGGCCTACCCCTGGCCTCTCAAATGAACTAGAAGCAATTCCTTGTTTACACTGTCTCTTCAGATCTGCCCAACCATCAGTTTATGACTGCATCCATTATTCATGTGTTCCTCTCCGCCACACACATGCTCACACGGACACACTGTCCACTATTACAGCTTCTAAATGTCATCTTATAGCCTTTATGTACATGTGTGAGTCAGCGCTTTAGCACTATGTATAAAAATAAACAACTTAAAGACATGGAATCCATTTTTTTCTGTCATTTCTTGTTAAACACGGACTATTTGTTTTGCAGTGTTCTCAAACCTGAACCCGTATGAAGGCAGTTATAGGATACCTAAGCATATATAAGACATATATAGGACAAAATCACAAGCTAGAAGTAAGCACCTGTATTTTAAATGTTTTGCCTTTAGCTAAAATTAGTCAAGGAATACAAACAGAAGTATCCTCAAGATGAAAATGTTAAAGTGGGAATATATTTTATATAAAATCTGCATGAAAACATTTTTCTGTTGGTCTTATTTAAGAAAACAACCATTTGAAGTGATTGTCTTATGCATTTCTTGCTAGCAAAACCAACCAGCTAGTTGCTAGCAGTAGCTATGGCTCATATTAAAAAAATGCTGTGACCTAAATCATGTCTATTTACAGCCTTTTTGAATAAATATTGAGGAAACAGCTTTGGTAACACAGACACTCCTTATGTGAGAGCTAACTCTCAAACTTAGGATATACTAAAAATAATAAAAATACTAGCAGCTAAACAAAAGATCTTCCCCATGCAGTTCACCTCTTGATATGCTGTAGTTTGTCTTCTTTTCAGTTAATAAATGTCATGACATCCTCGGTTTGTGTTTTACATGACATGATGCTGCGTTAGCTAACCTGCCACTCAGCTAGCAGTACTTGCCACAAAAATGCTATGACAGGATTGATGACTGGAGGCATTTCTGGCATGTTTGAAAACAAATCTACAGCAAACAGCAGCCAGAAACAGGTAGCCTACCGCTACTGTGAGACGTGACTTGCGTCTTGCAGGAGTTCTTCTGTGATGCGGCATGTTCAAACTGTGATATATGTGGGGTGTGAGGCTAGTGGGGCCCTGTAGCATCCAGCGCTGGGCATGGACTCGCTCATACTATGCCACCACAACATGCCTGGAGTGCAATCGAGCAGGCACACGGCCAGTCAGAGTGAAACCTTAGACATCCTTGTGCACGGTGACCCCCAATGCACACGCACACACTTTGCTGAGTATTTGGAGCATGTGACAGGTGAGACGCATGTTAGCTACGTAGTCGAATGAGTACTGAAAAAGTAAAGAGGGGTTGGTGGGTCACTGGGAGTTTAAGGGAAGATTTAATCATTCAGGAAGCATTTTCAGTCATATTTGCATATTGAACTATTTAGAGCTAGAATATCCCTCAGCTTACAGGAAACAGAACCACACAAACAGCTCTGTGAAACAAGTTTGAACTTGTAGATATTTGTTTACATCAGGGTTTTAGGATCTAATCCCTTAATATCTAAAGATAAGTCTGCTTTCAATAATGCTTACTAAATGCTTGAAATTGCCCTCGTGATAGGTGCTCTAAAAGTTTGTGAGTCTCCTAACACTAAGCCGTTTAATGAGTAAATAAAACATGAGTAACTGTGTTATCCACCGTGATTCTCAGAGCCCCAGCAGCAGGAGCTGATAATGATCTTATGACTAAGTCAGGCTTTTTTTGGCCAGTTTATTGGCATTGTTATAGAGTCAGAATCAAATTAGGAAAATGGCAGCTGTGTCCATGCCGTATCATTATGAAATGTAATCCAATTTTGACGAGACAATCCTCTTCAAATGGACAGAGCACTCTCTTGGGCTCATCAGAAATGGCAGTGCTGCTCTTTAGCCATGCAGGAGTTGCATGTGGTTTGTTTTTGTGTTACAGAGTAAGTGACCCCGGCCTTTGGGTAGCCGCTTGTTATTGCTCAACACTCTTTGCTTGGAATGGAATGTGTCGGCTGCAACAGCAAAAACAAACTCACTGTAAACACAACTCTTTTTTTATCCACATCATCATTTTTGAATGTGGAGAGGTCATTCAAACATACCGTCGCAATGTGACGGTTCGAGTGATGGGAAGCAAATTTTACTTTGTTGACATAGCACATAATCTGTTTTGATGGCTACTTGTCAGGTGTCATGGTGAGGAGGGACACTAAAATGCTGCATGTGTACCCTGCAGTAACGTGAGCATGCCTTCTTGGAAAGAGCAATTGGCTGCCATCAAGAGGTTTATAGTTATTGCAATTCCAGGGATTCCCTGTGTACGCCATTTGCTTGGCCTCACCCCATGATTTTACGAGCACGCAAATTTTCATCCGAGTCTTTGAACATGTTTCTGTGATGCACGGTTGGAGTTTGCTGCCTTGAAGGCTGGAGAAAACAGGAAAATCTACTCATCCCATTTTCTGCCAGCAGGACAGGGAAGCTGAGTGCCTGCTTGTGACAAATCAGGAGTAAGAGAGTGAATGGCTGGAGAGAAACAGCTGCATGCGGCGACTGTGCCAAGCAAAGCATGTCAATGAACTGCCATGCAACCCTGCTCACTCAGTCAGACAAAACAAAGAACTTTAAAAAGGCCTGCATGAGAACAACAGCCTTACAGGCTCCACCCGCAGGAGCAATTAACCCACAGAGCCGTATGTGCACAATGGAAAGAGGGACTGCACAACATTCAAACACACACATGCAACATATGTCAGATGGATGCTCTCATGGCGTGATTTCTGTAAATGCAGCTTTTTTCTGCCCTCAGAGGCTGCAGCGTGAAACCAATGTGGATGTGCAGATTCAGAAATACAGAAGCCTCTAAGCTAAAAACAGAACTGTTGTTATTATTATTATTTTTTTTAAGGAAGAACTTTCAGTGTGTTTCGATTTTTTTGCTCGCTCTGGACAAGATGGTACCTTATGCACCTTTGCTAATTTTGTCCTGTGCATGTATAAGTACAAACAAGTCACATCCTGCTGTTTTGTAACAATAAAATATGATTATTTATCGAGGACAAAGTTCAAAAAGAAAAATTTTAAGATAAATATTTTTGATCTTATTGTTGTTGGTTTTGTTTGTTTTTGTACTTATTTTACTGAAGCAGTGAATAAATAAAATGTACAAAATCATCCAAAATATCAACTACAGATTCGGCTCCGTTGTTTTTAAAAAAGGTTTCTTTGGGAGCCCAAATGAGTTTGTATTCTTACTGCATCTGATAAAAGTCCCAGCGATGCTCTGACACCATCTACAGTAACTCTCCTCTTGGATAGGCTGATCCCTCCGGCACCAGGGAGGTTAGAAAAACACAAGTTTTGAATAGAAAAAAAGATGATTACTGACATTTTCTTGGCTTTGACTAACAATACACCCCCTGCCAACACCACACTGCTGTTGCCTGCAATCATCACATCATAATTTACCTGAAACCAGCTGATTATATGAGGTGCTTTTAAATTATGGCATTGCGTAGACTGTTGCATTGATAGGCATACTTGTCGATAGTCATTAACACACCTTAGGCTCTACCACAGGCAAGCACAAGATCTGTGTGTATATATTCCAGGAGTGGAAGGGAGTTTCTTGTTTATATTCTAAACCAGGATTTTCTCTGAATATTGTTTCCAGGATGTTGATTCTTGTTGTAAGCGAATTAGATCTGCACACTGCTCATAGCGTCCTCTATCCTCTTTGTGAAGTCACACATTAAGTTAAGCAGGCCGTGTCCTTGTTTCTGTTCAGTATGCTCCACTTCCTTACACAGATTATTATTTTTTTCTTGCAGGAGGCTCAGAAGGTGAACAACCCGGCCAACAATGCGGCAGCAGACAGGCCGAAGGGTCCTGATGAGAAGGAGGAGGCCCCGGCCAGCGAGGTGGGATGGATGACTTCCGTCAAAGACTGGGCCGGTGTCATGATCTCCGCTCAGACGCTCACTGGCAGAGTACTGGTAGGTTTCTGCTCTTTAATAGGATATAAACATCTCAAACCTCAAATCCCGGCTCCAATCCATTAGTGCTTTTTTGACACTAATCATGCTCCCAACCCATTCGCTCACAATTAGATAAGTGCAGCAGTTTCCTCAAGCAAACAGTCTGCTACTTGCCTTCACACCCAAGTTGGCTTTAGCATTAATCCACTGTTTAATCCACTTCCATGTCCGCATTACCTCACCTGTTTTACACAGGTCCCACTGGAGACATACTGTGGGGCAATTAATTTGATCCCCACAGATGCTAGCGGATGCTCAGTCCTCCCTGAATCTCAGCTGGGTATTTGGCTGGCGCTGAACGGTCTTCTTTCTGCTGCGATGACCTATGTGCGGCACGCTGTAACTCACTCCGCTGAGCCTCTGCCAGCTGAACCGATGAGTGTGCGTGTGTGTATTAGTTTGGCGCGCATGCTCGTATGTTTGGGAGATTTATCTGCCAAGTACTGGGGTAGCATATGTGGTGTTTGTGCAGTAGGTAAGAGGCTGTCACTGTGGCTTTTCTTTCAGTATAAATGACAGTCCCTCTTCCCCTGCTGACCCTCTCTTCTTTAGCCTCATCCCTCAGTCTGGCTTCAAAATCTTTCCTGCACTCTGAGCTCAACAATGATCTGGCTTTTAGATAAAAAGCTTTAAGGCTTTTCAGCCTCTCTCTACTTGGATTGAGATTTCAGATTTAAGAAGAATTATTCAAACACTAGAGAAATCTGATGAACCCTCTTTTATAAACCATCAAAATGACTTTTGACAGTATGTTGTGATGACCCAACCAAAAACTGTAGCCGGCATGCTCTTATCTGAATAAAAGCCAACATATTTCAAAGATCTGAGAAAGACCCACAGATTTGTAAACCATGAAATGCATGCACGTGTTAAATATATCAAGTATACATCAAACCTGCTGTCTCTTCCAGAAAAATCAGACTCAAGCACAGGTGCTAAAATTCTGCATAAAGAAATAGTCAGTCTTATCGCTGATAATCTGATTTTATTACAAAGGTCAAGAAGAGAAGATAGTGTGCGAGTGGGAGTATTTCCTGTAGTTTTACTTAAAAGGACCTGAAAGAAAAAAAAATTAAAAGCCAGAGAGTTCTCCTATGTTTTCATTTTTACATCAGCATAGGTTAACTTTCTTAACTGGTGATGCCAAGGAAATTTTTCTTATCTCAAGTATTTATTGCTTGGAGAAAAAGATCTTGTTTTAGGTTACATGAAAAATATTTGTTTTGAGTTTGTGTCTCCTCTGCCCTGTGCTACTTCATCAGTGAAATTAATAACAGCCTTGTCATGAGCTTTTTTAATGTGCTCCTTTTCTTCACTTAGCAAGATTTCAGCCACTTAGCTCCTCTGAGCAGCAGACGGTTAGTTAACAGCAGCATGCTGCCTCTAACTTCGAGTCTCCACCTGTGATGAAAAGGTCTTTTGGATAACTCTAGATTGCATTTCGTATTGTTGTTGTGATTAAATGCACAACACATAACCAGGAAGCTAATCAGCATGTGAACGCAGCTCGTTTCTGCATCAGCAGCTCCTCGACAGCAGCTTTAAGTCGAAACAGTCTGAGAAATAGAGCGTACAGATTGTGCCTGAAGATGCACTAACAGAGTTTACAGGGTTATGCATTGTGTAAGTGAATCCATCACCCTAAGAGATATGAAATTGAAATGAAAACAATCTTTCTGTTCTATTCTGAGCCCTGCCTTGTCTAGCCTTTGCTTTAGTGTCTTAACTTGCATCAGAATTTTATCAGAAGTGTTTGTGCCTCGCGCAGACGTCCTCTGTGCATCTGCGCTCTGAATGAAGCTGCAGTGGGAGTTAGGAGCTAGATGGAGCCAAACTAAAATACTAACACTGTCATTGTTAATGTTTGCAGGAATGTGACAGTTTCTTCATGGCCTGGTGAGAATAGCTGGGAGTTAAGACAGAATCAGGGCCTTTCATGGTGAAGGAGAGGAGGGATCCTGAAGAGAACTGTCAATTTACGAAATGAGTCCTCTTTCATCAGTTCCCCACTCACACAGCTCAGCTGGCACGGACACAGCTCCCTCTCGCTTTCATCTTCTGCTCTGACTGAGCACTGCTCCTAATCTGCCCTGTATGTATTCATATACATGTGTATGTATAAAGAAGAGAGATAGACACACTAGAGAGAGACAGACAGGCAGATGGAGAGGTAAACAGTCAGTGAGAAATGATGCACTGGTTGCTTTAAAAAGAGTTTCGAGGCGGAGAGATATCCCGGTGTATCACCTACTGTGATTTGTGCTACTTCTGGTGGGGTTGATAATTGTGCCCAGCAGGCTGTGTTTGCTTATGTGCTCGGCCTAATGATATGCAGCACAATATGTACTGATGAGCGCTCGGTGGAGGTGAATGAGCATCTCTTTATGTGGGTGGAATGTGTACATTTGTGGATGCTTGTTTGCTAGTGTATCTGTCTCTGCATAAACAGAAAGCATGTTAGCTTGTTTCTCCAGGTATGATTTTAAGTATGTGTAAAAAAGATACATGTATGCATGCATATGTGTGTGTTTTTGTGTGTGTGTGTGTGTGTGTGGGTGATTATTTTAGGACTCTTGCTCACCCATCGCTGCAGATCAAAATTGCAGCGAGTATCCGTGTACACAGAACCTGGCCGGTAACCATAGCAACTGCTGTGTAGTGGCGCTCAGTCATCTGACATTAGGGGGGTGTCTGCCTGGGCAGAGCAGAGCAGAAATAACGCGCACGTACACACACACACACACACACACACACACACACACACACACACACACACACACACACACACACACACACACACACACACACACACTACAGGTGGGATTAAAGCTGGATGCGGGCTCTTTTCTATTCAGGTGGAAAAGCCGAAGCCAAAGCAGATTGAGACAGATAGCCTCTGATAGGCAGGGAGGCAGAGCCCTCCATCCCCGTTCATTTGTCTATCTTGATGACTTCACTGCCAGGGAAAGATCAAGTGCACCCCCAGGCTTATTGAATAGCTACACAAATCTAAATCCACCCAGAGCAGCAGCCTGGCCCAGGAGTCCCCCATAATTTTTGCCCACCATGAGTTAAATTACCGACTGCTTTGTTAGCAGTGCCTGATGTCAGCTTGCCAAACAACTGACTGTATGAAAAAATGGACGATATGTCATTATCTCTCTTAGCGTACAAAAGGGATGCCAAAATACCCCCAGCAATAGCCAATGACATACTGCACTGGTGATGTAATTTGGAAGCAGAGTCTATGGCCTGTGATGGGATTAGCTGTCTAGATGCCCTCTATGAAACACCTTAATCTACAGATTAAACAAACCAAAGTTGGGTGGCAGTATGATTTCAGATTTTGCAGTCCACACCAAACACCAAACCTTTGATTGCTTGTGGTTGCAAAGCCACTGGGCTTGGATACCAAGAACAGGTTCCATTTTAGAAGAACCACAGGGTTTGCGACGCACTGACACACTAAAATAAGAGCTGCTATGCCTTCGGAATTACGATCTCATGGAAGGATCTTATCATGGTCTAAACCAATAGAGACACAGCTCAGGGAGGTCTTTGCTGTTTACAATTCTCAGCTCTCTGAATCACACACGGCGATTTTCCGTCCTGATGTGCGCACATGAGACACACAGTTTGTGAAGAAAAATGATTCTGTGCTTACAGTGATCATTTACCAATGTTTACAGATTTGTGTTATTATCTAACTCTATGTCTTATATGCTGACGCACGTCAGAACTTTAATATCCCAGAGAGCAAAGTTTCTTTTTAATCACTGTTTACAGGTTTGTATTTATATGTAAAGTTGACACAAGCGGAAGTGCCCCCTGTCACTCTGTTTGGTTTATATTTGCTTTAAGAGACTATAATGCATATTGGTGCTGTGCTTATACTGTGGAGTCACTCAAGCAGAGAATCCTTGTTAATCCTTCTCGCGCTCCTACAGGAGACACCTTTGTGCTCTCTTCTGGACAGGAGTTGTAGTTTGATCATCTTTCCTCTCTTTCTTTAAAAATCAACAGTGAGAAAACAGAGTTTTCCTTCTCCTTTTGTTAGACAAACCTGAAAGTCTGTTAGCTTTCATACCACACTGTTACTATGTGCCTTTGTGCAGGGGCGTAGCCATACTTTCAGACTGGGGTGGCTCAATCAGGGCAGTGACATAGAGCATCCTAGCTATTCAGCTATAGTCAATTTACCATCAAACTACACTGCATTTTATAGCATTAAGTACAATAAATACATTTTTCAGAACATTTAACTCCAAGACATAAACCAGCATTATCAGTACAGACTTTAATGACAGTAATAATACTGGACTTAAGTTGATGTATTGTTTAGTTATAAATCCCACCCACGTCCCATCTGTTTGCATGGAAGAGGTGGGATTTATGATGTATGTTGCAGCCAGTCAGATGAAAGGGCTCAAAATATTTTAGATTCATGTTAATGGAGCTCATCCATCTTTTTCTGCCGTCTATGGTATGGCTCACTGGATGGAATTACTATCTTTCAAAGAACAAAGCCTGTTACGTTGACTGATGCCACTTTGCCAAACAGCTTTACTCCGATGGGAAAGGAATTAAATGAACCTGCATAACCATTAAGACCATACATGTGCTGCATCTGGCCATTAAAGGAGTCCCATCACAGAGCCAAAGGCTATCAGAGCAGAAAGCTATTATGGCTCGCGTCATTGCTCAGACCACGTAATGACAGTAAACAAAGAGCAGCAGGTGCACACAGCCACATGTTTGCGTGTGTACGTGAGAATTGATGAGTATATCTCCCTGCTTTCCAGAGACAAAGGTGCTGATAATATGTTCTTCCTTCAGACTGGTCGTATGTCAAACTCTTCCATCTTTGTGTGATCATGGCCTCTGTAACCGACATGCATGAGCCACCATCACAAACACACATTGCACACACACACAGGGCTATATATCCAATTTCGATTAGGCCTTGTGTCACCTTGTGTGCCTTATAAAATACCACGGGGAAATGATTGATGCTGGTATGAGCCAGCATTGCTCCTCTGTGTGGGTCTTTAGCTTTTTGTTTCACCCATCACCTTTACAATATCAGATTATCAAATATTTATCACTTCATTCTCACATAATCAGCACCCAGTGTGCTTTTCAGTTGACACAGTTCAGGGTCAGAGAGAAAGACATGAAGGGTTATGAACTTATAATCGAACACAATCCTCTGTTGGTGATGTAGTCATGAAAATGTGGCAGAAGTGGTTTCAGTACAAAAGGAAGTTATTCCAAAGGAATATTAATACAGTGCAAAAAAGGATCTTGTTAAGTAAAGGTACTGAAGGACATTTCTACCAGTGTTTTAGAGAAAACTTGTCTTCACATCATTTTATGTTTACACGCTTATTTTAAGCTGAGTTAAAGCGCAATATGCCAAAATAACACTTTGAACTTGTGTCAATTAAAAACAAAATAATAAAAAAAATATTTAGATAGGGGATGTTTTATCCCGTAGAAGAAACTTAAAACATCACTTTTCTGTCCTCTCATCAGGAACACTCCCCTCTCTTGTCATGTTAAGTGTATTAGGTAGATATGTAGGGATGGATACAAATATGATCCCCTTCCCAAGGATATTTTTTGGTTATTTTGTGTAAGTTTAAGGGGTAAAAATTGCAGGAAATGTGTGTACATGTCTCATGAAATATTGGCAGTTACTGAGAGTATTTTCTCTTGTTATCCTTAATTCCAAATCATCAAATAAAAAAATCGGAAGAAAAAATGTTTTCATACGTGCTTCTTGAGCCTAGCTTAAATATGTGGAGTCTGCCTCTCCTTCAGGTTTTCATAAACTACACTTTAAAATTAAAAATGGAAGAAAAATATTGATCATTGATTTAGTTTTGGCCAACAGGTGCATCTCTAGATTAAGTAAAAGAATTTCAATAAAGAAATCCTTAAGTAAAGAACAGAGACCTGCAAAATCTGATTAAGTACGATAACAGGATATTTTTGTTTGTTACTTCCTTCCTCAAAGAAAAGATAAATGAAAGCATACATTTTCCATCTGAATTTGAATATTTATTTATTAAATATTTATTTAAGTATTTAAAAATGGCTTTTTAAAGATCTGTTTTACAGTTGAATCAAAGGTGAAGAAGTCAGTGGAGACTCATGCAGAGCAAGCAGCATAAAGCCAAGAAGTGCCAGCCACAGCTCATGAAGGAAGTATCCCAGTGAGCCCGCGAGACAGCTGTCCACACAGAGATACTGCTTGTGGAGTGTAGGTGAAAGGCAAAGCACCTCTGGTCCTGCAGTGGACGGCTCATCAGTCTCTTGACAAGCGTATCACCTCAGTTGCTCTGTAGAAAGACCTCATTAAGCACTCAAGGGCACGCCGTCCAGGGAAATGACTAGCTGGACAGCTGGAAATGGGAGCAGGCGGGATCCTTGCACTGCATCATAATTGATTCCTGCGTTCATGCTGCGGCAACAAACGTACGCAATCCCATAATGTCCGACAAAAAACAGCAAGGATTATAACCTCTGAATGTAGATATCTGCCCTATCTCTATGTGCAGTAGATTTGCACGGCATGGTGGGTCCAGAAATAGGTCAGCCCTGCCATCTTTCTTAATGGGATCTTGGGTGGCAACCAGGGACCATCTGTTCACATGGCCCGTTCCCTAAACCCTATGGTCATCCCTCTGCCTTCCCATCCACCCACACACTGCATGGCACTCTGCATGTTGACCCCTGACATCTGCGAATACAACACATCTGTCCCTCCCTGCAGCAGCACGTGCACTCTAACGATGATGGTAACAAATCTGGCACATTTCGTCACCCAAGAACACATTTTGCAGCAGAGCCCTCAGACCGGAAGCACATTTCTGTATGCTTTACCTTCACTTATCTCATTCTCTCGTCATATATCCAGTTTGCTAACAGTGTGCGTGTCTTGGCAGGACACAAGGTGAGAATGTACAAAGTGTGTACAGACACTGTGGGTATGCTCCACTGTGTTTCCATGTGTCCTCAAACTTCCTGTTGGGGAGAAAATAAGTGTGAATGTGTTCTCGCACACCCTCTGTGATGGCCTTCCTGCTCACGACAAGAACAGCTGCCATTCAGAGTTCTACTTTTCAATACTTTTCATATCACCGCAGTGTGTGTCAGAGCTCATATAGAGCACATTTCTGCACAGGCAGTCCTTGAAGGTTGGGTCATGCCAGTGTCTGTTTGCATCCCTGAGTTTACCCACGAACTAATGTGTGCGCGTCTGAAGCGCAAGTGTGAATACAGTATGTTCCTCCATGCTGTGTGTGTGTGTGTGCGTGTTGTGGGCATGCATAATGCTCTAATACACGTCTGTGTCTGTTTAGGCTTGATAATTACGCTTCCCAGTCGAGTGTGTGGAACTAATTTATTTCCGTCAGTAAACTCTGCAGTATGGATACAGCTGTCAAAACTCCTTCATCAAACTCCTGCACAACAATAGCCTCATCCCTCTACATGAGAGCATATGTCTCTGTATAGACATTCAGTCAGGTAGAGTTTCCAGCTCTTAATATCCCATGGAGGCTTCTACTACATTTTGTTTTATCCATCCATGGGGAGCAGGGAGCAATATGGATAAAGAGGCTCAATAAGAAGTCTCTACCATGCGCTGACAGCCTTATAAAAGGAAACAACCTGAACCAAGACTAGGTGAAACCGCATATAGATAAAATAAGATTTAAACCGGAGAGATCATCTGTTATCTTTCCTTGACAGGAGCAACAGCTTTTATTTTACCACAAATTATCCCCACAGGCCTCCATGTCTCCAACAAATACAGATCTAAAAATTAAAGCTAATCAAAAACCCTCCTTTTAAAACCTTTCATGTTTGAAAAAGTAATATTTCTCCATCTTCTCCTGTGAGCATTCTAAGTGGTTTCAAGGTTTATTTTAACCCCTAAAAGCCTGACCCATCAAAAAGTAGCCAGAAATTTTTATTTTTATTTTATTGTTATTATTTTTTTGGAACTGAGATGTTTACGAACCCCTTTAACAAAATCCACAAAGATATTTCTATATCATTTGATTATGTTATAATTTTTGTGTCATAATTGATAAACTGGGTGGTTTTGGCAACCTTTTCACTTAAGTTTTTTGCAAATATGAATTCATGCAGAAAATTGTTATTTTTAAAAATGAGAAACAATTTAGACGTTACTCTTAACACAACTTCTTGAAAATTAGAAAAGATTTTCCTTAAAAAAAAGTGTGGACAATTTCCTGAGAGCAACTATTCGGAATCGGAAAATCCTCAGGGGGATAGATACAGTTTCAAAAAAGATTTTTAATGAAAATATTTATCATGTTGATGAGATAGAGGTCTTTGAAACTCATGTATCAAATATGATACGTTCGGCAATAAAGGGTTAAGATTAGGGTCCCTTCAGAGGCTGTTTTTAGCTGCCTGCCTGTATCATTCAGAGGTCTCCTGAACTTCAAACAAACAAACAAAAAGAAAAAATCAAAACCGGTAAAAACGCTCCATATTGCAGCATCCTGTCTTGGTCTTCAGAGTAATTTTAAGTGGGGTTTTGATAGATTTTCATTACAAGAGTTGTCAGCTGGAAACAATATAATGAGCGTATTATGGCAGACCGTGTGTTTGATGTGCATCTTACAGATAAAGTATGAAATCAGCTCATTTTGATGCTGGACTGAAAAACAAAATGATAGATTCGCTTCGGCTTTGAATTTGACATCTAAGTCTGTTCCAACTGAAACTAAACCTGTCTGGGATGCACAAACAGATAAACACACATGCATGCACGCACACAGACATCCTCGCACATAGCGTGAGTGTAAAGTACCCGAGAAAGTGAGAGATAAACAATCCGTAACTGTTGAGACCATGGCTCCAGGAGTCCTTAAACACATTTCACAGAGCACTTTCTTTGTAAATTAATAGCATTGGAAACAGTATCAGTTCTCCATCTCTGTTCAGCATTTGATAACCCAACACTTTCCTCCAGCTGTGTGTTCCTCAGTAATGAAACTCTACGCTCTCTTTCCTTAACTCAAACTCATTGGACTCTGGAAGCTCCACACATCCTCCACTTTACCCTGCTGTTGATTTCAGCAAGCTTCGTCTCTTATTTGTTTTTACATTTGCTGTAATTTATCAGCTGAGTCGATGGCAATCGAATTGGCATCGACTTAAGTTCCGTGAACGGTGATAAATTATTATTGTTTGTGCTGGAAGGACCGCGGGGGACCAGCACTGCAGCAGAGAGAGTGAGATGGAGGGAGCAGACGGAGAGAGATGGGTGTGGTGCCAGCGAGCGTCTCTCATAGACATGGATGTACATGTAGGAAAACAATAAACAACTACAACTTAGGGCACTGTGAAGATAATACACAGGAGAAAAAGCTTTTTAGATAATAAATTACAACTTTCAAATCATGTACTTGAGTGAACAAAGTAGCACTTAAAATAAATATTTCCACACAACAATTTAGTTCATGATTTTAGATTGATGCTACAGAGGTTTGCAATAATGAACAACAGTCAGGTTTATAGTCAAATAAATATTTGCATGCAAGGAATTTGTGCAAAATAAAGAACACAGAAATTGGCTTTCATGGTTTTATGGTTGCAGTGGATTAAAATGACATCCCCTCCAGCTTTTATGTGGCTGAATAGCACATACCTCTGTTCCATAGTTTTAAACATGTGGATAAACCTCCGCTTTTCCACTGTTTATGTGAGCACCGTATTTTAAGCCATATGCAGCGCAACAACATCAGTAATAGCTTTCCACTGTGGTCCTTTCCTGTCATACCCGATGCTTATTCCGCTTACATTGCCTGCTGTTCGGCGGGTGTTTGTGCAACCTGAAGTGAGACACATTTCTCCCACTTGGCTGCGTATTTAAGATGCTGAAATAGATCGCTTGTGCTGCCGCCTTAAGCTGCAACAGCCTTTGAACAAACTTTGCAGCAGACTGTGGCTTGTTTGAGGTCTGACACCACAAAACCAAACCAGTTGCAAACAACCGACGAGCCTGCCTGTTTTGGGGAAGAACTCTTCATTAACACTGGCAGCCATGCTGTTGTTGTTGTTGTGTGTCTCTGTAGGAAGTAAACAAGGGAGGAGGGTGATAAGTTTTGGAGCTACTGGAGAGCAGTGGAGGAAGTTAAAGGGAAACTCTGTTTTGCTGTTTTATTTAAATTATCACACCAATAACACATGTACCCCCATATGTTTTATATATCAGTGAATTGATAGTTTATTGCCTAGGCCTCAGTACAACAAGAAACAGCAATAATAATAATCAACACAACAAAATTCAATAATAATATCTAAAGGGATTGAAATGGTTTTATCCCTTGACTGTGGGTCTTCAACAATGATTTAAAAACATTCAAGAGTGGAGTCAGCTCTTATTTGTAGTGAGATGCTGTGCTAACAGGTTACTGCAAAGGCTCTGTCACCTCTGGGTCAAGCATAGCTTTAGGCACATCCAATTGCTGATTGGTTGACCTCAGGGCTCAAGTAGGAGTATGGACATGGAAGTAAATTAAGGTGGCACCAATCCATTTGGACTTTCAATCTTAATATTAATCCTTTCACAGCAAAGGTCTGATGTGGTCTTTTTTATATCTCGCTGGGAGGGAAGCAGCAGTATTTGATACAAGCTTTAAGCAATGAATGACTGGTCTAAGCCCACTTGCATCAAATTACAATAGTAACAATATGATTTTATATATGCATGGATCACTCTCTCTGAATTTGAAAAAGTGCATGCATCCACCTGTTCAGGGTTTCTAAACCCTATGACCTCAGTCTTGTTTTCACTTAGGTTGAGTACAAACATGTTTAGTTTTCTTTAAGACAGTCAACTATGGGCTGCAATGAACTTGCTTTTCAGTTATTAGAGGCAAACTTATGTGAAAGTAGACCCTAGAGGCAGCTTATAAAGAAAAATACACAAAATAGGAGGGGACCCGAAACTGAACCTTGAGGGACACCAAAAGTCAGTGGGGCTGACTCAGAGGAATAATCAAGAAGACACTAGTAACACTGATGACTTTCTCATCAGCTGTAGATGGTTTAAGAGTGCTAAAAGCAGAGAGATGCTAATGTAAAAACTGAAAGGTAAACATGGCAAAAAGAACAACTCTTTGGTAGCATACTGAAAATGGTATTTCATCTGAAGCAATGTTATAGCTTCCAGGTTGACTACGATGAATTTTTGTTATAAGATGTACTCTTCATTTGTATATATGTATCTATAATTTAGCTTTATTTTTACTGCTGGTGTTAACCAGAAGTGGGCATGTTTTAAACATGTTTAAATGGTTACTTTGAAGTGATCTTGTTGATTTGACAAATGTTTGCTTGTATATTTTTATGCTTTGCTTTTAGTATGTGATTTAGTGCTACCTGTCACATAAATTGCATGCGGTTTAGATTTCTCACATATCATAGCAACAGGTCAGCTGTGCAAAGGCAGTCATGCTGGCAGGGTTTATCTGGGCAGCCGCCACGTAAGAAACACAAGTCGTGCACCGAGCGTTGGGTGAGTTTAATGGAAGGAGGGGGGTTGTGGGGGAAGGAAGGGAAACTGGGGATGTCATCTGAGGAAAGACGAGCAACAGGGAGCCCAGCCATCACACTGCATCGCTTTAGCTGGTAGAAATTCACACGCTGCTTCCACCAACATAGTGTTGCATATCTGAGCATGTTAATATAAATACAGACACATTGCCCTGTATTATATTCTACTGAAAACATCTCATTTCAAATGCTGTCAAGTAAAAATAGAAGAGTGTGAGTTCGTGAAACGAATTGAGCCACAGTTAGAGTTCCTCAACAGTAAGCTAAACATAAATAGAAAGATTAAATAGAATTCAAACAATGCACCAGGGTAGACAAACTCTAATTTTTATCATCTATATAGTAAAAGTAATATATATTTCTTCCTTGTTACATTTAATTGATCAGCATTAACGTGCTTTTAAAATTTGCAGCACACAGAGGACAGACTTTTACAGCCCTGGAATGGCTCGTCTCACTTTGTCCCCATGAATGATTCTCCCCACAGCTCCCCTTAAGGCCTGTCATAACTCTGAACCGGTCTGCGGGATGACTCATCATTACTTGTTCTTTTTCTCCACTATCTATTAACCCATCCATTTGCCACCTGGGCCCTTATTGCTCTCCCTTCAGCCTCTCTCTTTCCCTCCCTAACTCAACCCTCGTCTCCTCTAAAGGTCAAGAGAGCAGACGCAGGAGTGATGTTTCACTTAGCTGGCTGCCCAGCCTTCTCCTTATTAGATCAAAGTCACCTGTGACTTAGCAGGCAATGTGTCTGAGACAGTGTGGCGACAGTGCTTGTTCATTTGTTTCCTTTAGTCTGTGCCTGAAGGAAAAGAGTCAGCACATTCATCCTAAAACTGCTCTCAAATCAAATCAGACTTCTGTAACTGAAATATATGAGGTAAAAAGTTTTAGTCTTGTAGTTCATAATTTGTTCTGCCTAGACAGACTTTGTTGGAACGATTGGTGGCATCAACCTTGGATTGTGTTGTGAGGAAATCCAAAAACACTTAGCTAATTGCAACAAGCCCACTGTGGCTTTTAAACAACTACCCCATGCTATTAGATGATTAAAATATCGCCTTCCTTAAGAGTCAGCATATTCCTTTTAGTTTTTATTATATGATTATTCATGCTCTGCTGAAACCTAAGGCTGAGGAGCTACAGGGTTGTTGGAAACGAGATTACAGTTAACGTCACTCCTGCTTTGAGCCACGTGCTGAAGACAGACAGATTTGCAGACAGATAGAGGCACAAAATCACAAAGCAAACAGTCAGAAGACAAATACGCAAACAGACGGGCAGAAAACTGCATGCAGACAGTCAGAGACAAAGTACACCGTCACAGAGGATGCAGACATCCTCTTATTTGTCATTTGGAGCCCCCTGTCACCTCCCAGACAGCACTCTCCCTGTCTCGTTTTTGTCATGGCCGCCTGGTATGGTCTAAGGGAGGAGGGCTGAGTGACTCAGTGTCTCTCAGATGACGCACACCTAATGGATCAGAACCTGCAGCATCACATTGATTTAGCTGCATCTTAAAATGGAAGTTGCTGCCAGGTATTTTTCATAAAGCTTTCCAAAATCAGGATTAGACACAGGGGGCACCATCATGATTAGAAAAAATAGAAGGAAAGCTCCTTCAGTTGAAATACTGCTGATGAAATATATTTCTCTCTTTTTTTCCCTTCTTTTTTTGCTGATGCATAACTCTTTCATCACAAAGGCAAACAAAAGAGAAAAGAAAAAAAAAGAAATCCTGTCTTAGTCCTCGCTGTTTGATTGTTGGATAACCACCAATTCTGGTTTCCTGTCTGTTAACTACTTATCAGTGCAAGTTTGTTCACATATTGTCAGTGCTCTTTTTTTTTACTCGAAGGAAGATTTTTATCACGTATCCCCAGCCATCTTGGTTACTCCAAATGACTTTGACTGCACAAATAGAAGAATAAATAAGGGTTGGTATCAAAAATATGCCATAAACTTGTTAAAACAACCTTTTAGATGTTTGCTTAAATGTGTAGTTTGCATTTCTGTTGGTGTCATAGTATTTTATATATTACATTTCAATATTACATTTCTCCAGGACATCAGTGTTTTCTCTCTGTTTTGGGTCAGCAGGTTTAAAATAATTTTAAATCTCATTATCACAGTGTAGTAGACTGATAAAATAATATTCATAGTAACTGTTAAGCGCAATATCAGGTTTTTTAATGAGGAACATTGGTTACACCAATTCACATTTTTCAGTTTTACCAACTGACCACATTTTTCACCCGAGAAAAAGATGACTCAATCTCGACAACTGAATAATTTTAAAGTAAGAAAAGGTTCTGGGAGGAAGAAACTTTGTAAATTCTAACATGTGCAAGAACACTATGTTCACTCTTTACATGACAATATGGTATGCAGACAGTTTACCAAACAAGTACTCTGTAATATAGGTGTTAGCATGTTAGCTAATACCTTCAGTTTCTTAATCTTGCTTGGATGAGCTCTACCTATGTTTGTACCGTATAGTTTCTTAAGCATCTTTCTAATTATAAATAGCCAAAATGCTTCTTTCTTGTTTTCCTTGGTACTCTATATTTAGCTGCTCTGTTGGCTAACATTAAAGCTGCCATCAGTCTGGCTAGCTAAACTGAGGGTGGCTGATCGGGAATGTAAAAAAGCGACTGATGTCTCAGTTTCTCTAATTCTTGCTAACTACCTAGGCTACAGAGAAAAACACCCAAATTTAGCATGGCTAAACAGAGTCTCAGAGTCTGCAGGTAAACAATATCATATTGGTTAGAGTGGCTAACTGTAGCAGAACTAGCACCACCAACCTTTCATGTACCTTGCAGGTTACTGCTAATGTCTTTGCTGCTTACACGTTGCTCCAATCAGGCAGTATAACCAGACAAAATGTACACACAACTATAAAAAACAGTACTGCCATCTTCTATCTGTGTTTGTTTACATCTGGGTAGTAGAGCGTTAAAGCACAGTGGATAGAGTAGGAAACGGGGTGAGAGAGTGACGGGGGAAAGAGGTTGCAGGTTGAATTGGAAACCCAGGCCACCAGCTCAAGGGCAAACCTCATGAGGCGCGAACTAGACCACTAGGCCATCTGCGACCTGAGCAATAAAGCATTGTGACAGCCAACATCTAACACAGCCAAAACCCTGGCAGGTGGCTAGCTTGGACACAAGATATGACTGGCGTATGGGGTCTACAGTAATTAACACATAAAAAATCATTTCACTGACTTGTAGTTTGTATGTCGATAAAGCAACAAAACACGTAAATCCCAGGGCAGTCAGTTTGATAGGTCATAGGTTCAAATGGTTTATGTACATAAATGTCACATGCACATTACTATTGCTTTTCAGGCAGTCTTAAACCATGTGTTTATTGCCCATATTCCTTGATATGATGATGATAGTGTGTTTTATTGCTCAGAGGTAATTGTAGGCATTGCTCTCTGAATCTTTTTCTGTCCCATATTCCCAGAATAATATTCCAGATTTCTCTTTTGGGAAAGATAAACTATCAAATTGTTAATATTCAACATCTTGGTGCAGGTTTTTAATGCCGCATGCCAGTTGCTCTGTGAAGCAGAAACTGCCTCCACTTCTCAGTCTGTTTCACCATCTATACATCAGCAAGTCTGAGTCACACAGTGAGAAAGAGATGGTGTGGGAGTGAAAGGATCATTGGCGATGGGACTGACCGCATCCCTACCTCTGCTTTATAGGGTGGACAGGTTATTATTGCAGTAACATCAGTGCTGGAAGATGGATAGTGTGGCTCTACTGCCTCTAAAACTGAGCTAAGAGGCAACAAAAAGCAACTGTCACATCATGTTTTATATGGATGGGAAACACCTCCCTACTGTGCTGTGCAGAGGCTCCGAAGGTGAAGGTGATTGAGTGCCAGCTTTCTGTGTGCAGGCATTGCTGTGTTATATGCTTCGTATTTCAGTCTGTTTATGACCGCTCTATGGCTCCCGTGACAGTGTCATACCCGGTCGTAGATATGGTCTCAGGTTCTTTCTGAATATGCTGTTGTCACTAGTGTCATGTTTGTGCCTCTAATTGCTTATCAGAGGAGTCAGCACAGAGGGGACCATCTGCTAAGCCAGGTTTCAGATCCGTTTACCCCCACTGGGATTCTGTTTCCTGGGATGGGACGGCCAAACAGTGTCCCTAAAAAACATCACCTTAACCAGCCGGCCGCTCACTGCTCACAGTTTCCATGAGATCATTAGGGGACTATCACAGGTGATGTAAGAGGCACAGGAAGGAAGGGAGGGAGAGGGAGAGATTATCACATGAGAGGGTGAGTGAGAGTGAGGTATGAAGAGAAAGGGACGCAAAAGGAATGAAAGAAAGAAAGAGTAAAATGTATATTAGAATTGATCTGGGCATTGATTTTTTTTACTTTTCCGAGAGGCCAGAGGGCATATTGTTATTCAATTTCCATATAGTTGATTTGGTTTCATCCAAAGACTATTAAATGAGAGAACCAATGAGTTATCGACCATTCGTTCGGTGACTGCAGATTTGAAGCTGGGACTTTTGGATTTTGGTTGCAGCAAATTTGGTTATCTGGGGCCAGCAGTGCAGTGTTTGGGGGTTGGTGAACACCAGGTTGTCAAAGCCCAACAGCCCATTTCTGGGGTTGTTTCATTATTTGTCTAATGAGTTGGTGAACCAACTTGTTCCAAGCAGAATGAGATTCAGTTTCTTGTGGTTGTAGTAATGAAGGAGCCTGCGAACTGGTTCTGTTCCTACTGCTTGTTAAGCCAGATAACTCTGACACATGCACTGGACAAAGTAAATCAATGTTAACTACTTGCCCTTTCTTGCCCAGCAATGTCTTACAACTGATTTTGATCAAAGGGGGTCAAAAGACTTCACAACAGTCGACACATGACATTATTTGGCTATAATGATAACCTTTTCAAAAGCTAACAACCAGACGGAAGGTAGCATCCATGTCACTCAAAGAGATCACACCTCTGTTTATTAAAATGCTAACTCATTGTGTTTTTTTAATACTGAAATAATACATTTAGAAAACGAATCAACACCAAATAAGATGTGCTGGAAAAAAAAGCTTTAATTCACCTCTACATTTGGATATTTGGAAACCGTAATAGATACTGGCTCTATTTTGGAGCTCACCTCCAAACTTTGAACCTCATATACTGACTGATGCATTGCCTCTAATCTTCAGCCCCAAAGGTTGTCACTTTGTAAAATCACGATGTGATTTATTTATTTTATCCCAGTTGCCAAATATTTTCGGATATGTCTCTCCAGCTCTGCGGGGTAAAATTTTAAACAAAGTCTTGCTTTTGAGTAAATCAGAGGAATGGAGACATTTTTTGGCCTTGTTACCGAGGCTGTCTCGTATAAAAGCCAAAGGAAGGTGCTAATGAAATGGTTTGTAGCTTTCTCTCCGCCTCTGGCTCTAAATTGCATCAGTATTGACTTCAAAGCCTCAATGCATCAAAGACAGACCAGAAGCAGTTTGACTTTCCTCTCTTTCCTTTTCCCACTTCTCTCTTCAGCTCTTTTTCGGACGCAAGGGAAACATTTTGAAGTCCTTCTCTCTGTGTGCAAGGACACAGCTGATCGTGACTGCAGCGACTGAGCAATATGGCTGCTGATTTTTCTCTCTATTATGTATATATGATATGCACATGGCTGCTCTTAAAGTAGCTGTTGGATGCAGTTATGGTTGAGGTCACAGGTTAAATCAACACTGATGAATCAATACTTTGTGTGATGATACTACAAAGCTTAACTTCTTGAACCTGCTTGCATGCATCTGTGCAGACGTGTTCTAAAACAATGTTACCGTCACTATTCACATACTTCAATGCATCTATTATTGTTGCAGTGGTAAAGCTAAATTTCATCTGGTTTTGACACGGTTTGTTGTATTCTGAAAGTCTCAGGCTCTCTTTAGGTAGTTACTGTGCACTACTTCCTGTTCTCTATGGCGAACTGACACATCACAGCTCTCGCATCCAGCAAAAATAGGATGGTTGCATATTTGCTGTGGCCTGCCAGACCAGGAATGCAGCTGGACCTCATGCAAAGCTACCTGATCCGGTGCCGTGACGGAGTGGAGCCAGACTGGAGATGCATCTGGGGTATTTCAGCTGTAAAACCAGAGTATAGTCTGTGAAGTTTTCTGGTTTCTGTTTGTTGTACAATTTGCAGTTCAAGCGTTATTGACCAATCACATGTCAAAGCAGGTTTTTGTAAAGCAAAACAAAAAAAAACCAAGACCAAGACGAATTCCTCATAATTTAAAAACTACTTGGCAATAAATCTGATTCTTATTCTGAAGACAGTTTACTCATCTCTATCCACCTTTCTCTTCAGAAGCCGATGGGTGTTGACTTCCGCCTTTGGTTATCAACTTCCGGTTGCTGCTGCTGGCAAGCTAGCTCAAAACAACTCACATGAAATCATTAATGCTAGACAGGGCTCAGTGTAAACTTTTTTTAAAACATCCCCACTATGATTCCACCCTCTATTTCTGTTCATCTTGTCACTTTCTTGCTTTTAAAAGCCGGTTATTATCACATGAAAACCAGTTTCCTTATCAGGTTATGCCAGAGTGAAGCCTCTGTGCAAAGTAGTGTCTATAGTCAGTTTGCAACTCGCCAGAAATGGATGAGTGGAAGCAAAGCTAGAGGATGTGATGAACCAAGAAAGGACGTTTAGTGTAGTTTGCAAACAAATCTGATGGGATGAATGTTGCCTCACTTCTTTTCTGACCACATGGTCACTTTGCAAGTCTGACTTTAAACATGCAGTACACAGAAAATTATTTTTACTGGTAGCACTAGCATGCCCAAGAAGTTTGCCAAATTGCTGTCAGACAGCAGCCAAGGCTGCATCTGCACTGCAGGGTTTCGATTTCCATACTTAGAAAGACATGACCAGTGTCCTCCCTTGACATGAGTGTGACTCCATTTCTTTCTTGTGTATGTTAGCAGAAACAAAGGAAAGCTCAGTCATGGGGCTGCTCAGAGGCAGTTAGGAAAGTGTAAAAACTCCCTCTGACAGAGGGGCTAAAAGGCTGCACACCTTATCCTCTGAAGACAGAACGTGTCTTGCTTTTCTGATCCTCTTTTATAACTTAACTGCCGCTGTACCTCACTCTCTGACACACCGCATTCATACTTATTCCCACAAGTGGTCCATCACCGTGGCAACATCACATCTCTTATTCACAGGAATCAGCTTTGTGCCCTCTCTCTGTGTCTGGTTTTGTTTTTCTTCTCGCTCCACCGTCCTTGGGTGCTTTCATTCATTATATCTCATCTTGTAATGAGTTTGAAGGCGCAGTTCACCTAATGTATTAATAAATACAATTTTGTTCCTTGCTTCAGTGTTCGGCGGCAGATATCATATATCATCTCAATTTTGAAGTAAAACTAATTCTCTTTGCATAATAAATATGCTTTAGGTTATCTGAGACTGCACCCCTGAGAGAAAAACAAGTGACTGGGTCATTTCATCAGAGTCTTATACTCTGACTTTGCTATGAAGAAACAAGTTTGATACTGTTCAAGAACTACACAGTCTGCAGAGAATGCAGAGTAAGTTTTGAGATCTCTCTGGGCTGGAGGGCCGGAGACCTCTTTGGATTTCATCAAAACTCAGAACTGGTAAAAGTTGTGAATGTGAAAATGTGAATTCAGTAGATTTAGATTTTACAGTTCTAAAATTTCATTTAATAGATTCTTTAGTCCAAAGGGATGTACAACACAAGCAAGAATTTAGACCGGAGGGAAAAACCTTGGTTGGTGCCAGAAGAAGCATTTTTTGTTTTTAATATTCCATCTTAAATAATGATCTGATCCTCCTGATGTTGGTCATCAATCATGACACCCAGATTTCTGGCAGAGTTTGTGGGCTCAGGCTGATTGGATTCAAGCAGGACACTGACATGTGGTTGAACAGAGGGACACGCTGGAAAGACAATGAGCTCAGTATTGGACAGATTTTTAACTGAAGGTGGCATTCCTTCATACAGGTGGCAATATCAGCCAGACACTCTGAGATCAGAGCTGAGACAGTTGTGGCTTCAGGTGGAAAAGACATGAAAAGCTGAGTGTCATCAGCATAGCAGTGGATATCTACCGTTTTCCTGACTACCCATGGTTCATCGCAATTGCGTTTTGTTAATGTCGCCATGGAGACCACAAAGCTGATGATGTTAGCCTAGCTGTCAAACTCGCTCAAATAACAGGCTTTTAAAAGCAAGAAAGTGACAAAATGAACAAAAATCGGAGGTGAAGTCATAGTGCAGATGTTTTAAAAAAAAGTTTACACAAAACCCTGTCTAGCATTAATGATTTCATGCGAGTTGTTTTGAGCTAGCTTGCTGGCTAAGTCAACACCCATAGGCTTCTGAAGAAACAGGTATGCATGTTAGCTTGTTTCACACAAGAATACAAAATTAACAATAAAAAAAGTTTCTTTAACAACTGGAAATGAGAGAATGACAACGATTTATTGTGATCTTTACAATACTGGATTTTGAAGTTTTTGAGGATTTGTTTAACTTTTTGTACAAACACAACAACAACAGTGCAAGATTGTTTTTTTTTTTTATTTACATTTTTATCTTTTTATCAGAAAACAACAAAGACAATGACAGCACACCCTTCATAAAATAAAAATACACAGACAAGAACATAAACACAGGACAAAGAGAACATCATATCTCCATGTGCTATACAACACAAGTACTGGCTGAAAGCACATATAGGCACAAAAGGGGTGTGTGTGTGTGTGTGTGTGTGTGTGTGTGTGTGTGTGTGTGTGTGTGTGTGTGTGTGTGTGTGTGTGTGTGTGTGTGTGTGTGTGTGCGTGTGTGTGTGTGTGTGTGTGTGTGAGGGAGGAGGGGGTACAGAAGCCTTCATTAATACAATTCATACTTCTATTTCATTTACATGCACAGAAATGTCCACATAGGATCTTAAACAGTTCATCGTATCATAAACAAAAGTCCGAGATTGATTTAACAAACTCTTTTATTTCCCTCGCTCTGATTTTCTCAATTTTTTTTTTACATATTTGATTATCAGACTCACCTTATTGTTTACTACCCACAAAGATGACACCTGAATGTGCTGCTGAAGTATATTTCCAGGTCACTTTTTCAAATAAAACTGCCATCTGCTATCAGTGATGATCTGTCCTCCCTCTAACATTGTGTATGTATCGTGTTGCGCCTGACACACACTCTGCAGCAGACGATTAGAACGAACAAGAAGTGTCTTCTGGCAAATCCCTGATTAAAATGTGAGGTCTTGTGTTTAATATGAAACTTCTCATCCTGTTAGTCCAAAGATACATGAATCTGTCATTCTGCACTTTCTTTAGTTGTTACTGTTGCAAATTGGGTCATTGAAATGCCATGCATGGATCACCTGCTGGGAAAAAAAACCTGAATTGTGCTATACGGGCGTTTTTATCTTGATCAAACGTGGCGCTGATGTTTATCGTATCCAAAGATCAGACACAAGCAGACTCAGAGGAACAGCAGGAGGTTGGCGTGACATGTCAACTTTTTTCAACTTCAGTTTCATCTTTGTTGTCCTCTGAGGGAAATCTGCTTTGCAGGTGGGTAAAAAAAGCAAAAACAGAAAACACAATCACATCCAGTTTCCACACTAAAAAGGAGAAGAAGTACGTAACTTTGAAAGACAAGCAGAGGTAACATTGTCGTTACATTGCAGAGAAAACAGATACATAATAATTGTCGTCTACTGAAATTCAGATTTAGTTGTGCAGTGGCTTGTGTTATAAACAAGTTTTTCATCTTGTTGGATTTAGCCTTTGGCAATCTGAATGTCTTGCCAGAGGGTAGGAGCTTAAACTCAGTGTAGAGGGGCTGATCAGGGCACTGAATGATGTCCTGAGCCTTGGAGTTTACCCTCCTGCAAAAGGTTGAGGGCAGATCAGGTAGACTGACACCAATGAGGCTGCTAGACCAGGAGACGATGGCAAAGGTCAGGTCAGATTCAACCATGGACTGATAAAACACTGACATTAATTTGCTGCACACCCCAAACCGATTGAGCCTGAGGAGGAAATGAAATCGCTGCCGTGATTTTTTTTTTTTGTAAACATGTTTTCATTAAAAGGCATCTTATTGGCAACAACCACCCCAAGGTACCGAAAGGTGGTGACATGCTCCACAGTCTCCCCTTAAATTGAAGTTAAAGTGGTGGGTTTGAGTTCCTTAAAATCTGTACACATCCTTAGTTTTTTTTTTTGTCATATTGGGGTTTAAAAAGGAATCATCACACCGATGGTCCAGGACATGTGTGGTGGATGATTTTATTCACTGGTTTGATGATTCCTATCACTGTGTTATTTGCGTGCATTCGTGTTCAATGGTTGCTCTCAATTCAGCAACTGTTGCAGGTCTCATTGCGTAGACTTTGTCTTTTCGGTATCCCCATAAAAAGAAGTCTAGTGGTGTGAGATCTGGTGAACGTGGAGGGGATTCAACAAAACCCCTCTGTCCAATCCACCTGTTTGGCAAGATCTCATCAATGAAGGATCTAACATCGCGATGGTAGTGTGGGGGTGCCCCATCTTGCTGGAAATGAAACTCCTCTTCTTCAAAGTGTCCACTAATGCTTGGCATGACAGACTGTTGCAACTGCTTAAAGGTGTATACTTTTTTTAGGACACCCTGTAGATTCTTACCCCAGTCTCATTTCTGAACTGAGTCTATGTGCTGTTGTTTGACATATTAGTATTTACAGCGGCTTTATGTTGCACTTTCACTCACTCTTCAGAATTGGGCTCGGGTCAGGGGAGCTGACTTGTGAAAGGCCTCCATTGAGTAGCAAACCTATAAATCCACCATCTCAGGGGAGCTGAATGCCTTGCCGACTGCTGAACTTTTCACTGACAAGCATGTTGGATATTGAGTGTCGATACCGTGAGTCAACAATCAATAGGAGCAGACAGACGATCTGAGGAAAGGTGAAGGCTGATGGACACTGACATGGAGCTTGGTTCAGTGTCTGCTTGACAATAAGAATCAAGGCTTCAACAACAGCAGTAGTAAGCTGCAACTTTATTATTGTGTTGAGTTGTGATTCTGGGAAAAATTTGCAAAGCACCACAGGAATAAAAAACTAAAATGACAAATTGAATATAAAATGGACTTTCTTTAACCGAGAGGGTAATATCCTTTACCTCTTTCTCTCTGCTAAGGTTGGATTAGCCGTCTTCTTATGAGGGGAAACTATTAATTATCCAATGAATGACTAACTATAGGAATAAGTGGAGTTAATAATTTAAAACCCAAAAGGCAGCAGAACAGAAAGCTTGAGCAAATTACCCGTCTTTCCCTCTCCCCTGTCATATCTCTAAGCATACTGAGGGCTCTGTAAGTATTAATGAAATTAAATATAAAGTATTTTGGTTTTATTTAAAATGTAATGAGAGACTTTAACTCCTGGCTGTAAATTATAGCTGTGTTTGGTGAAAAAGAAGCCACTCTCTGCGTGTTCTGTGACACCTCCATCCCTCCTGCTGACGGGTGAAGGTATTAAAGAAGTGTTAAGGTCATTCATGGCAGGTTCCAGGCATCCACCCACATTATTGACCGAGCCGGACAGCAGCCCTGTGTACGGTTTGATCTACTGTAGCAGGGAGGACGGCTGCTGCTTCTTTACACGCAGCCTGCCAACGAAAACACAACACAGCTTTTCCTTCTCTGCGGATTCTTGTCTCATCTCTCACCGTCCTGCGAGCGAGCAAGCTTTCCCACCTTATCAGGAGCCGCCGCATTGTTAGCCAGCGAAAAGTGGGCTCTGGTGCGGATGATAAACTTCTCATTAACCTTCAGGAAATTAAACGAAACCTTGATTTAATTAGATAAAGATCATGTCACCACCGCGTCTCCTCTGAGATGAAACCCACCAGCCTGTGGGGGGGCAGGTCTCTTGGCGTTTGGTAGGTGAAAACAGGATTGGAAGCCGTGTTGTTTAACCATTCAGACGGTGTTGGATCCATTTGCCTTATTGGGAGGGAAGCTGAAGTTTTTAATTCCATATTTGGCAGAGCTGGGCCGTTTCTCGGGCGGCCAAATGCAGTATGACACTTTTTGGAGATGGATGAAAGGCTCTGCTGATTTCTGCAATATTCATCAGACAAAGTAATTGCTCTGCGTGCATTGTAACAGAATTGGCATTGGTGTGATATAGTTTTGATAGTATTAACAAAGGCAGGGATGGTTTTATGCTATGATTAAAGGGACATAATGGAAGTGTGTTGCATGGAGGACAGTTTGTGACCTGAATACATTATGACCTGCAGACCAGATGGCGAGTAAACCACTTTAAGAGCACCTTTTAGTATTCACACAGCACACTTTCTTCTCCTTTATTGTCTTACTGTGAAACAAAGTGGTCATTTTTCATTGATATCATGGGAAAATGTACCAGTTATGTAAATGTCAAGCCCACTGTGGGATGATGCATGGAACAATACTGAATTAAAAAAAAAAAATCAAAGAGCAAAAATATTTTTCTCAAAGGTGTCAAAAAATCCAAGTATACTGAAACACTGACATAAATAAAGGCATATAAATCACCATATTTACCCTGATTATAATAATGACTCACATGATGATGCATTTAGTGCATAAGAGTTTGAAATTATACATTTGACCTTTCATTCTTTCAGAACACCCACTCCTTCCTCTACAAACTTTTCTTTCTCGTCCCATCCATCAGACACATTTTCTTCCAGTGACTTACATTCATGCTGCCACTCTGTGGTGGAATAAAACATCTCTGAAGGCATAGCTTTATCCTCGGAAAACTGGGACAGTTCTCAGCAGGTTGATGTTTCATTCATGGATGTGTTTGTGAACAAATACCTGAATGGAGCGTTCTCACTCAGCGTTATGTTGTCAGGCTGACAGGATTCCCTGCACGGCGGCAGTCAGAGGAGAAAGTCAGGTGGGAGATCAAGTATTTTCTTTGACTCATGCTTAATTAAATACAGGGAGGAAGAATAGAAGAGATTGGATTCTGCAAGGGGCCAGCAGGGGGGCATGAATTATTAGCTGATGGGCCATATTTAGCTTTGACGCAAGACCATATTTTACTGAACTGTGCCTCCAAATGTTAGCAATCAGCCTTAATGTCGAACCACCAGCGCCTCATTTGGATTTAATCATGAAATGAGTTTTGGGAGGATTTATCAAGACTGAATTCTCTCTGTGCATTGCTCTTGTTTCAGATTTCCAGCTCTAAAGGGTCAGGTCTTGATCATTGCACCTTTATGGTTGAAAAACCTGAAAGTGGTTCGGATGACCTGTTTTCCCCTCAAAACTGACTTAAGCCTGCATTGGAATCTTTGACTTTCTCTTCTGCTTGTGGCCAATTCAGCTTTTTGATGGTGCTTTAATGTGTCAGGTTTACAAACTCAAAGACATGGACACTACAGTCTTAAGTCAATCAATCAATCAGTCTTTATTTATATAGCGCCAATTCATAACAAACGTTATCTCAAGACGCTTTCCAAGCGTTAACAGGTCTAGACCTGTAAATGATAATAAATTTCATTAACAGAGACCCAACATCAAGACAAGATAAGAAGTCTGATCTCATCTTAACCCACTATGAGTACAGCACTTTGCAACAATTAGCAAGTTACAGTGAGGAGGAGGAACTTCCCTTTAACGGGCAGAAACCTCGGACAGACCCAGACTCATGTTAGACAGACATCTGAAGAGGCTGTGATGGGATTAGAGAAAGAGTGAGGGAGAGGGGGCAAAGAGAGAGGGGGAAAAAGAGGGGGAGGGAGAGAGAGAGAGACACACACACACACACAGAGACAGACACAAAGTCCATATTTCTGTGTTGTAGTGATGATGATGGAGAAACTGTAAGGAGCTGTAGCAGCTGGAGTATGGCAGGTCCATGGCAGCAGGCCGTCCACAGCAACAACCCAAAGAAACCTAACAGACAAACTCAGAGACTCCCAGAGAGATCTGTGGAGAGCTAAGCATGAAGTGAGCGCAGAAATGAAGGTAGCCTGTTTATAGCCTGTGACAAACTTGATTTGTTGATAGTTTTGGTGCCCCCTGCAGACAAAGCAGTACAGTTCAGCTTCGATAATCTTCAAAATGTGTAACAGATGAGTTTTTTTAAACATTTTATTGAATTTATTACATTTTTTGGGGAATGACATGCAGAGAAGGATTGGAATTGAACCAGACCGCTTCGCTTGTAGCTAATGAACATTGTGCGCACAATTTAATCCTTGAGTTAAATTTGTACCCCTATCTTGTATTTCCCAAACAAATAAATCATATACTGCTGTCTTTTGATAGTCACATCCATCTCTTTGTTATTATTGGCTGTGGAGCCTGTAATCAAAGGGCTCTTCCTTCAGCAGCAGCCGTTTCAGTCAGTAAAACTGACCAGAGTTGCAAACGATTGGAAAATTTCTGTGAGAATTTTAGCTCTGGAATGTTGGACATTTTTTTTAGGTTTTTGTTGCCATCAACTTAAATTATTATTTTTTTAATTCCCAGGAAATTTTGTCTTGGTAATTTTTGGAATTTTTTTTTCTTATCAACTTGATTTGAAAATATTGCATTAGACATTAGACATGTCTGCATGCATGTCTGCTTATAACAAAACCAGATGTTGTATATTTATACATGTATATGACCAGGTAAATGCAGTTAAATAAATTCCCAGAAAATTTCTGGTAATACCTGTTATTTTCAGAAAATTCCCAAAGAAAGTTTTCAACTTTGAAAATTACCAGAATTTTGCAACCCTAGAATAAAAAAAGTATTCAGTCTATTTGCTGATGATCTCTTTCGTTTTTGTTCCTCAAAAAGAACCATTAGAATGAATTTCAGTCCATTTCATAACAAGTTAAAGTCAGAAAATACTGCTGTGACACTGCCTGCATTTTGTAGCAGACACATTTTTTTCTTTTATTTATAGTCTACCTCGATAGCACAGCACGTAATCCTAAATTCTCCCTTTATACAAGAGTTGGAAAAACATCCCTTTGAATGTAGCTAAAAAAAAATGAGTCTTGCTTTCTTTTTAATTCTCAGGTCTTTTATTTCATGTTCTTCCTCGCCTTACACCACTCTGGCTGGGTTGTGGGCGGTGGCACACATACTGACACTCCAGATGACCCTGAGGTTTAGGTACACGTTTGTCAACCTGCGATATCCAGCAGCGAGAAAGCACACTTTTACCCATAGATCATCTGTGTGTGTGTGGTGTTATGTCACACAGAGAGCTTCCACTGAACTCCCACATTGACTCTTTTAAACATGGTTTACTTACCACTGCTTTAGCCTTGCTGAAGCAGCTGAACAGACACATTTGGTGAAAATGACTGCTATTCCTCTCGCCTTTGAATAGATGTGCATTATATAGAGACATGTAGGGTCTGCAGCAGCTTGATATTCTTCAGACTGGAAAAAGAAGCATTGAGAGGCTCATGTGGAGGATTTAAGGTGTTTGAGTTGCAAAATTCTCCCTCTCTCAACGCCTTCAAAAGCTATTTGCAGGCGGGTCACATGCATCCTCTCATCTTCTCCACTCTGGCATAATCCCAGTATGGGTCCTCCCTTCTGTCTCATGGACAGATTCACACACACACACACACACATATGTAAAGGACATATTTAAAGGGTTGAAGACATACTCACATGATATATGCACACACTTACGCACTACGAGGTGAGGACAAGACGTGCATGGACGCGTGCACACTGTGGCATTTAAGCTCTCGCTGTGCCTTGAGGACGTGCTCTAATATTCTCCATCCCTCCTCTTCCTCTTCAGCTGCTCTCTCTCTCTCTCTCTCTCTCTCTCTCTCTCTCTCTCTAGCTCGTTCTCATTCTGTCTCTGCCACGAGCCATTTTCTGCCACCTCTTGATGCTGCTCATGTCCCACAGGGGGTGGGGAGATGGGCTATCTCTAATATTCTCTCCTCCCTCCCATCTCCTGTCACCACCACCACCTCCATCTTTTTCATCTCCTCCTCCTTGTGTCCTTTTCTCCTCTTTTTTGTCCTCTTGAAATCCTCTCTGGACATTCAAGGGCAAGGTCGCACAGTCGCTCTCATGGGAAGGCTGCCATTAGATGCAGGATGCAGCAAAAGAAAGGGGGGTGCTGCGTGCGTTTGTGGTATCTAGAGCGTTACGAACACCTCACAAGGAGAACGAGTTCACGTCTTTGTGATGTTCTGATTCAAAAGTGACGAGAGGTGCACGATCTTAAACAATCAGCTTCACACAAACATGCAAGTAGGAGTCAAATTTTGTTGGTATGCATATTTTTTTGTTCACCGTTAAAGGTCAAACTGTTGTGTTCAAATCAATGATTGTACACAGAATCGACAGGGTCACACTATTTCTGTCCTTTCTGTGCAATGAAGCCAAAAGATCGCCTCCAATATGTGCTGACATCTGTGCTGTTGGAGCCAGCGCATGTGCACAAGCAACCACAACATGCATAAAACTCACTGATAGAACACAGATGATCCCTGATGGGTGGGAAAATCCACAGAAGAACAGATTCACGTGCTGATCTAAAGAGGACACTCACGGCTTTGAAAATTTTAGTGACTTCTGTGGTAAAGATAGCCATGTTTTCTCTCACTGCTCCTCCTCGGCTCTTAAAATCTGTTTCAGAATTCTGAAGGTGCCCACATTCGCAAAGAGAGCTGTCAGTCATGGTTTCACATCTGCTCTTTTAAGGATTTAGTCACTAAAATTCTGAGACAAATGAGCAGTTGGGCATAAATCAGCTTGATAAGAACCAACTATCATGACCAAATGTTACAGTTTGATCGATGTTCCCTCAGGATTAATGGCCGAGCTGGGTTTATGACCTACGCAGCCTGTCAGCAGGGGCTGCTGTAAATCTCTTGGCTTCACCCTGATCCTAAAAGTCAACTTTTATATGCAGTGTATGGTTAAAGTTTCTTTTCACATTGAAGAAACTTTGACCTTGTTTGTTTTGCTCTTATTCGGTCTGTCTGACGGTAAGTCACAACTTTACCCAAACTCCCTGTTATAGAGGTTCCACACAGGGACTTCCACCTTTAAGGAAGGGAGTTATTGGTCTTCTCAACTGGGTGTATGTTTAAGAACTGGGTTAAAACTGGGTTTGCACTGGTTCTTTTTGTTTTCACCCACAGAGCCCTGACTCCAGGTGCTAAAAACTGGTGCTTAGCAAGTAGGGCTGAACAATGTGGACAAAATTACATATCTCGATATTAACACCAGATATCTCAAAATTGATAGGATACAATATTACAATGGGCTCAATGAGCTAAGTTTTTTTCAGAAAAATAAAAGCATCATGATACAAAGGATGTGGAAAGTGCATTTTTATTGGTGAGAACTCACTGTCAGTCATCAATGTTAACATGAAGTCATGGGGGCGGCTGTGGCTCAGTAGGTAGAGTTGTCGCCAGTCACATGCCGAAGTGTCCTTGAGCAAGACACTGAACTCCAAGTTGCTCCCACTGTTGTTCAGTGATGTATGAATGTCGTGTGAATGTTAGATAGATAATGTTAGATATAGCTGATGGTTTGATTAGCTTAAAAACCGGCCATCAGTGTGTGAATGTGGTGTGATTGGGTGAATGAGGCTAGCGCTTTGAGTAGTCGGTAAGACTAGAAAAGCACTATAAAAGTACTGGTCCATTCTATATAAGTACTGGTCCAATAATCAAGCGACTCTCGAAGCAGTACATGCAGGGTGAGTGAGGGAAATCTATTTTGTTGATATCGTTGATTTTGTAATATCAATATCTTGAAATCTTGAATGTTCATATCTAGATAAAGATCTTTTTGGAAGCTGGCGCCCTCTGTTGTTGCAGTCGTGTAGCGACCCCAGACAACTGTCAGCATGTGACAGTGTTTAGACTCTGGTCAAGACATGACTCCATTTTTTCACATCACATCCTATATCCCAGTCAATACAGCACTGATGCTTTTAAGACAAATTCTGTGCTATCAGCTATTTCTTTATCTTTTTACCCCTTTACCTGTTTTTATTACTTTTGAAGTGACTTTTAGCAGGAGGTCTCTTCTCTTGAAAGTCGGCAGCAATAAGCCGAGGTGACCTGTAGCTTCAGCAGCATCGTGTGCTTCTTTGTAGTCATATGACACACAGACTGCGGGTATATTTAATAGATGCTGCTGACTTCTTAATGTGGCTTTTGCACACGCACCTAAAATGATAAATCAGGAAGCCTCGGTACTAACACATCACTTCTAGTGGAGGAGAAACGCTCTTCTCTTTGTGAATTAATGACATCACAAAGAAAGTTTTAAAGGAGAATTTTTCAGACAGGTTGTCCCATCCTTCCGTTACAGATCCCCACAGGCGTCCTCTTCATCTCTCGCTGACAGATGCTCATTTTAGGAGCTGTCATCCTGTCAGACCTGAGAGGCTTTCCTTCATACTGCCCCACAACACACACACACATACACCCGCTCACCTGTCAGTCACTGTTTTTCTGTTGCCTAGGTACGACGATTTGTGGGCATCCGTCTCATGAAGGCCATCAGGGTTAAATGGAACCAATCTCAGGGGTGCAGAGCCGGTGGTTGTTGTGTGATTTATGAGTCTGTGCTTATTTTCAGACATAAAGAAAATTGTGGGGGGCTGCTGAGTTGATTTACAGCTTTTCTTGAGGTTATGTAATATTGCAATTTATTGAAGACCAAGTATAATTACTGCTTCCCTTTTTGAAAGGAGTTGTTTATTCCCAGACTTTGCAATTAACATGTGAATGGGTTTGTGCATTTGTCTTTATTAAGCACTTCCTCTGGCTTCAGTTGTTTTTTTTTTTTTTTTTCATTTAATCTGACGAATGTTTTACAGGCAAATTGGTTAATTCTTTTTTTTTTTTAAGTTATTTTTTGGGGCTTTTTATGCCTTAATTTTGAGAGGACAGGACAGTGGATGGATGAGAGCGGGGAGCGACATGCAGGAAAGTTGCCACAGGTTGGACTTGAACCCGGGCTGCCCATATGGAGTGGGACCTTAACCACTAGTCTATCTGCGCTCCAATTGGTTAATTCTTTTGTTTATTTAATGCCAGAAGAGAAGAGAATGCTTATTAAACTTTTCTAAAGCTCTACTTTAGTTCTTTAAATGTTTTCTTTTGTATAAGCCCACAGTATATGAAGTGCACAATTAAGACCGAGACATGCAGAGAATATGAGGAGAGCAACGGTTAAAAATTCGACCAATGCATGACGTTTCAGTTGGGCTTGAAATTTGCAGCACTGCAGCTCCACTGTTATTTTAATGGAGTACATCTGTTAGGTGTGGTATATCAAACACGCATGCCAGCACATTAACTACAGCTGTTCATGCATGCTCCGCTGTACAGCAGTCTTTGTCTGCCTGTTGTAGCTTGTACGTTGCACCTGTCCTGCTGATGATGCCAAAGTTCATTTAAGACTGAGTCAGCGCTCTGAAAGTGTTACATTTCACACCATGATTGTATTTTCACACATCAAAATCATGCCTGCTCTCAGTAGTATCGCCTTTCAATTTTGTACAGTGTGTGATTTCCAGTAGATGAGAAGCTTCCAGACGGACGTTTCAGTGGACAAACAAAATGAACAAAATCAATCTTTTTAACTTTTCAGGCCTGTTGGGAGGATCCTGACTGGCTTCATGCAGCCTGTATCTGTACACATATTTCATAATTTACAGGCGTTCCAGCAAACACAGGACAGAACTGTATCCCTTCCTCTGCGACATCCAGCAGCTTCACAGTTAGAGAGTGTGACATGAGGAGGAGGACCATGCCTGCTGGGATGATGAGAACAAGAAAACCCTCCTTCTTCTTTTACTTGTACATTTTCTTCTTCTCATGCAGCTACTTCATCTCCTTCTTTATTTTTTTTCTTCTTCCAATAATTTTCTATTTAATCATCTTTTCATCTCCATCTATTTCTTCTTCCTCCTTCCTCTTCTTAGTCTTCTACTTTTCTTTCTTCTTCTACCATCCTTTCTTTCTTTCTTTCTTTCTTTCTTTCTTTCTTTCTTTCTTTCTTTCTTTCTTTCTTTCTTTCTTTCTTCATTCCCTGCTCCACTGGTGTTTTCTGCCTTTTTCTTTCCTCTTCCTTCTTCCCCCCCTTCTTTTCTTTTCCTCTTTTTCCACCTTCTTTCTCATCTTCATTATTTTCTTCCTGATGTCTTCAATTCTCTCTTCTTCCTCCCCTTTCATTTCTTCGCATACATTTTTTTATTTTCTCTTTCTTTTTCTTCCTTCCACTGCTGATGTCTTTTACACTGTATTACAGTAATATCAGTATTTATTTTATTTTATTTTATTTCATTTTATTTTATTTTATTTTATCTGTGGCCTGTGAAAAAATAAAAACCTTCTTTCACATGTGGAGGTGCAGGTCATAAAGGCTCACATCTTTATGGAGCAGTGCGTTCTCTCTCTCTCTCTCTTTCTCTTTCTTCCTCTCAGTCATGTGCTGAATACTGTCAGATATGAAAGACACATTTGTGTCCTTCTTCTGATCCTCTATCCGCCTGCTCCATACTCCAGAGACCATCACCACATAACCTTGATGAAAGGAGCTGGCAGTCTGAGTGTCAGGCAGGAGAAAATAAGAGCAGAAGAGAAAAGCAACAGGACTGTGTTGACGCCTATTCTCCAAACATAAAAACGAGACATTAAAGCTGCTTCTTGATCTGCTTCTTTATGTATAAGTACACTTAGAATGAAGGTGTTACATTTATTCAGAAGGTTTCTTTTTTCATGTATAAAAGAGAGCTGGTTTAAACTTAAGGGTACGGATATATACAGAAAAACAAAGGCAAGGTCGAACAGAACGCACAGATGTGCTTCTGTCAGCAGGGGTGTCTGTCAGTGATGATGACTAACAGAGGGTGAAAGACATGGTCAGACGGTCAAACCGAGAAACGTCTATTGGTGTAGCCAGTGTTTCTCATAAAAAAATCTAATATTGTTCAGAAAAGGTTCCTTTTAATATGATTTTATCAGTCTACTACACTGTAAAAAATAACATTTAAAATGATTTTAAACCAACTGACACAAAAAGAGAAAGAAAACATTGATGTCTACGACATACTGACTCACTCAATACAACAAAACCCATATAACTAACTCAAATTACAACTTATTTTGTCAGTACACTTGCATACTTGTAATGTTTTATGGTTAAACCATTTAAAAATTTAATGGGACTGTTTCTTTAATTGGTTAAATTGGTAGAAATGTCATATAAAAATACTATGACACCAACAGAAATGCAAATTACACATTTAAAAAAATCCAAGTCCCAGATGTGTGTTTGTTCATCCTCTCAAAGTTGAGATTTGCCACACTTTCTAGATGTGTGACGGACATTTTTTTTTTTAACAAATATAGGATTATACATTTTTTCCTAATTTAGTTTTTGACTCCTGTATGACCTGCAGTGGGTTTAATGATTAAAAACAGCTCATACAAATACAGATGCACTACTTTCTCAGGCTTCAAATGGCTATTTATATCCTCCCCGCTGCCCATAATCTTTTATTAATTGTACATTTCAGGTCTTGTTTTGATCAATCCTCAGCTTTTGAAAGTCTAACGTTTAATTGATGCTGCTTGGCCTTTTAGTTTCTAAAGATAGGAACTTTTTGATGGTTTAAATGAAATAATAATGAAGGCAAGTAAATATATTTTTTCTCTCATGAGTGAGTCTGTTTGGGGGCAGGAAATTGAAGCTCAGAGGCTTGAAAGTCAAATTCTCAATACTATGATGGCTCGAGATTACAGGTTGTTTTCAAACACCTCAGAATCACAGCTGTAAATGTCTCAACACCAAATACAAATAAAATCATAGATTCTGTGTTGGTTTATCTTGTAAGGCTTTGAATGACTGTGACTGCATTCATTTTTTTTTATCAGCCTCCACTTTCCAAAGCTCTGATCCTTGTCCAACCTGTGCGAATGCTCAGGTCTGAATCAGTATGCCTGTGTTGATCCGTTCAGCCACACAGTGGGATCAGTAGTCCAGGTTGGGTCCTGCAGAGTGTGACCTGAATACAGATTGTATTGTTTTTTTTTTTTCTGACAGAATGTCAGATCATGACTACACCAGCAGAGCTATCTCCAGACCCTCTGCCATTTGAAGAAGAGTGAAAGAGGAGAGCACGACGTGCGCTGGTGTATGGATGTATGTCATGAAAGTTTAATGGAGGTTTCATTTGTTGTCATTTCCCCTGTGGGTCGCTCGTTCTCCCACTCTCATGCAGTGACGAGTGACTCCTTTTTTTCTTCGGTGTTGAAACCTGCATTGACACAAGACACTTTTTTCTGTTTACATTGGAGAATCTGTTATAGATGCAAGCATCCATAATGGATGCAGATGTTTGCTCTGAGGTGTAAACATTGTCACAATTTGATCAAGGCAGGAAAACTATGGATTTGCATATGCTTTCTGTTTCTGTGATGAGTATGAATGAATATGCTCTGACTGCAGCTCCTTTGGTGTGTTTGAAACCTGCTCCAAAAGGCAGATGTGTACATTATGGGATTTAAGCCAAAGGAAAGCAGAAACAGTACACTGGTTTTGGCAGCTCTGCTTGTTCATGGATGTCTGAAATCCTCTCTGGCTGCGGCATCAATCAGACATTTTGGAGCTCCTCTTTCTGGCTAACCCAGCGAGCCAGGCCGGATTAATGACCAAGCTTATCCTGATACCACGCAGGACTGACGGGCATTCTCAACGCCCCAGCGAGGATTCCCGCTCGTCTAATCTTGGAGAAACCATTAAGGTTCTTAGAAAGTGTTTACTTCAGTGTTTGACAGGAGGAAAATAGCATTTTTCTAGATGAGATTGCCTCTCATTTCTCACCTCACTACACGAAGCCTGAGGGGTATTTATTTTCCAGCCTTTGATGTCGACCTCTTGAAGCTCTCTTGTAATAGCATGCAAATCAGCCTACAAATCAAACTGCTTCATTAGCCTCAGGCTCAGGATATTTATAATATTTTCCACAAGTAGGTTTCTTATTTTGAGTTAAAAAGCTGTGATTAAAAGTTCAACTTAAACTTATTTTATTATTGGCCAGGGTTTTATTTAGAAGATAAATGAACAGGAGGGGGTCCACGAGGCTTTAAGCTAATACGCTCTTTTATAGCAGGAGACACCTTGTTTACACACAGAGTATCCTTTAGCTTTAAAAGACTGTTTACATTCTATAACAGTGGGTAGATGGACGGTCAGACCCTAAAAAGACAGTCGGGTCAAGATGTGGTCATTTGGTAAAACTGAAAAATATCAATTGGTGTAACCAATGTTTCAACATGAACCAGCCCATTTAAGCCATCACAGTATAACGCTGCAGCCAGAGGCAACTATTTTGCATGAGAACGTAGTGGCCTAGAGCAGTGTTTCAGTGAGTAATTAGGGAACAATTTTTTGGAACATTAAAAGAAAAAAAAAGAAAAAAAAAAAAAAAAAGAAAATGACAAGTTTACCGGGACTCACAAAAGTTTCCTTGAACTCCTTGAATTTTCCTTGAATGAATTATGAATGAATTATACATCAGTTGGCAATCCAGGCTGTTGTTCTGGGGCGATTTAGCTTGGTGGTCTGTGAGGGTTTTTAAGGGGGGATAAGTGGTCCTTGGTCTGAAACAATTTGAAAAACACGGCCCTAGAGAAATAAAGAGCTCGCAAATGTGTTTAAGTATAATTGGCTAGATTTGTTAGTTTTTAAACAAGGCCTGTCAATGAGAATCTATTTGACAAGGAAAATGGAATCTTTTGTTTTTTTTTTCCCTTGTTGAATTTTACTCTAATTCTAGTCACTGATTCGCAGTGTGTCATGGTTAAAGTTGGGGAGCATGTAAACATTAAAACAAATGTGACTCAAAACCACAATCAAGCATGTTGCTCTCAGAAACAGATTTTCACTCTTTTTATGGTGCAAAAAGCCATTTCTTTTACCCATTTTTTAACATTTCTTCTGTCTGCGCTGCTGATGCAAATCTTCATGTTTTGTCTCATGTTGATCAGATGTTGGATGAATAAAGTCCATTTGCAAGAAAAAAAAAGATTCCATTTGATGTGGTCACTGTTGGGTAGCTTAATTATCAGGCTAAAAGAAGTTAACAGAGCTCATGTTCCTCTGTAAGGAAAAGAAAAAGTGGTAGCCTGGAATAAATAAACGATGTACAGCAGCTACTGAGAATGTTTACAAGCCAGGTGTGTTTCCCTGCTAAGAAGTAAATAGTTCTGGAATTTCAAGCTTTTTAGAAGTAAATGGAGCACAGTTGAGCGCAGTTATGAAAAAAGAAAAAAAATAGCTGTATAATTAAAAAAAAACCAACATTTTGTATTCTGCTGTAATAAGGGCCTTGTACAGATTTACTCACTTTAGAAGCGAGCCTCAAGTGGACACTTAAGGAACTGCAGTGTCTTGCACTTAACAGCTCGCCTGATTTGTCGCCATAGTAATAATAATACATTTTATTTGTATACCACTTTTCAAGGTACTCAAAGGCACTTTACTGATTATAGAACATATAAAAGACACATTAAAACAAGAAACAATAAAACAATGATCAGGCTGTCAAGAGTTAAAAGCAGGTCTAAAAAGATGGGTTTTGAGTTTGGATTTAAATGTGGTAATGTTTGGGTTGGGAGTTCCAGAGGGAAGGAGCTGCGATGGAGAACGCCCTGTCACCCCAGGTTCGGTGCTTGGTCCTATGCGGTGGGGAAGGGAGGTTACTGTCAGAGGAGCGCAGATTACAGGGCGGGATATGAGGGTGAAGCAGGTCAGTAAGATAGTGAGAGCCCAGGTTATATAGAGGGCTTTGAATGTCAGCAGAAGGACTTTAAACTGTATGCGATAGGGAACAGGGAGCCAGTGGAGGTTATGATCATGAGAGCGGGACATGGTGAGTAGATGGGCAGCTGAATTCTGAATATACTGGAATTAATTGAGGACTTTTGATGATGAACCATACAAGATGCTATTGCAGTAGTTGATTCTGGATGAAATGAAGGCATGTATGAGGGTCTCAGCTGCAGAGAAGGAGAGTGGTGGGCGGATACGGGCTGTGTTCTTGAGATGAAAGAAGGCAGTTTTGGGGATGTGGGTAACAGCGTAATTGGAAGGCACACCATCTCCAGCTCAGACGGAGAGGAGAATTGATGACAGATAAATCTGACTTGGACTCTTAATTAGATCACAGATAAAGCAAAGTACAAAGTACAGATGTGTCTTAAACCCTCTTATAATTTCTGTTATTTCATTCAGTGAGTTCAAAAATCGAACCACTCCTCAGGAACAGGTCTTGGTGTTTTTAAAACATTTTTTATACGCTCTGTACCGTGTGTGTACACATGATGTGACCACCCCTGCAGAGGAAAGAGGGAGACTTCAAGTCAGCGCTCTCCTGAACTGGGTTGTCATCTTTTAATGTGAGGCGATTATACCTTGTCAGCCCACATCACCTGTCTGTTTGGCTCTAACTGTGTCTCTGGGTGCACTTGGGGGACGGAGGAAGTCAAGTCATTACGCAGGAGCTGTGTTGGAAGAGGAAGTGTGTGAAATTTCGGCCTCAGGGCACTTTTTGTTGCTTCCACTGCTGTGATGAGCTCACAGAATCCTCCAGACTGCCAAACAACCTGAGAAAGTCAGACGTACATGTGTGTTTATGCATGTGCGTTAGCGTCAGGATGATGATGTGTTAACAGTTCTGATGGTGTCATGTGAGAGCTGCCATCCCAGTGCTGGAACCTGAGACCCACATGTACATAAGCGCACATATACAGTATATATATATATAAACACATGGTTTCTTGCTGCCCTCTTTTGCTCTCTCTGTCTCCCGGTCTGGCTGTTAAAGTGCACGTCGGAAAACATCTGACAGACTTGGCTTTGCACTTTAAATTTAGAAAGGGATACAGCAATGAAAACCTACACGGCTATTAAAGAGAAATCATAGACATCACGTCCGGATCGTGCTCCTGCTCTGACTGACACGACTGTGGTGTCTCACCACGTGTAAATGATGAAATGAGCACATTAACAACCTCATTAGATGCTTTATTGCTTTTACAGATGCAGCAGCAGCAGCAGCAGCAGCCATGCTGGGCATTCCTTCTGCTGCCGAGTTTCTTCATTTAATTTCTCACTTTGTTGTGGAGGCGGAGGGGATGCCCCTCTCTTATTATTACCATTCTTGTAGGTTTCCCCTGAGTGTTATTACATTGCTCCTGATTTGCTGTGGCGGTTGCTCGGTTGGTTATTTGGTAGATGGTGGGTTTGAGGTCGACAACTTGCCCTCGTAGACATTTGTGTGTGTGTGTGAAGATAAAGTGTGTATGAGAGAGAGGGGGAGACAGGATGGGGGGATGTAGTGGAAGGGGTGGACAGGCTTTCACAGCTGAATAACTGGGTCAGTTTAAGAAGATGACGCTTCTGATCTCCTCAGCTCATCGTGGGGTATTCACTGTTTACTGCTCGGCTTTTCAGCAAGTGAACACTGCTCAGCAATGTTTTTTTTTTTTCCCCAGTCCTCCTTTCCTCTGTTTCCCTTCTTGTCAATCTCTCTGAGCCTGTTAAAAAAATGGAAGAGGCAAGAACTAGTTTGAACAATTTCTCTAAATACATTGCAGCACACACTGAAGGCTTGTTGTGGTGTTTCTGCATGTTAAAGATGAAAATCTTATTTTACGTGCATTCATTATTCCTTACATTTTCTGTCGTCCACTTAGCTTGTACAGTCTGGTTGTATTTATTATTTTTTACTCTCTACACATTTTTTATTTAAAGTGTAACCCAGTGAATCAAACACTGCCACACCTGCAGAGACCTTATTAAAATCACTGCAGCAGAACCTGCTCTTTTTTTATTCCATATATTTTCCCATCTTACATCCACCGCCATAAGAGGCAAAGATGTCATGCATGTTATGCTATGTTATATATATTTGTGAATTTCGATAATGGCCCCTCCTGATGGCTCCGAGAGACTCGGCACAGACTTTGATGTGTAAAGTCTGGGCTCTGTTTGCCTTTGGTGTCACCTTGCATGTGCAAACACCTCGTCATGAGCACACAGTGACGTGCTCAAACTGCATGTTGTTTATCTTTCTAAAAAGATTTCTTTGAAAAGTTTCACTTTAACCACTATTTTTCCCTCGCATCAGCATTATAAATATTGTAAGTTCACGTTGCTTCTGTTCTTTTTTTTCCTGTAAAGCTCCTCGTAAACATATTGTAGGAAATTACACATCATAGTTCCAGTGTTTGAATCAGATAATCCCCTCCAGTCAACTGCTTCCTTCCCCATTAAGACCAGCGGAGTGCCTCCCATTCAGAAAGCCTGATGTTATCTCAGAGTTTCAGCTTGAGCCTCCTCCTCGTCTCTTTTGTTTGGAGCATCATTGATGCTTTCAGCTCTTCCGTTATTCCGGCCCCGGACAACCCTGCAGCCAGGATCGCCATCGTCCTCCATTCAAGCGGCAAACCATAAAAGATGCAAGTAGAAGGGGGTGTTTACCTAATACCTCGGCCACAATGCTTTGGATCAATCTAAAGAACCATCACATGAAAGTAATCAGGCTCCCACCATCAATAATGAATGGCACAATCATCAGAGATAGTGGGCTCCCTTTGTGAGGGAGGTGAATGAGAGAAAAGATCGCAGGGGAGGCGCTATTGTGCATCGCTACGTCGGTCAGCTGTTACAGAGATGATTATTATGATGAGAGCGGTGAGAATAGCTGTGATGTTTGCCGGTGGGGTTGCAGGGTCTGTTTTTTTTTTTTTTTTTTTTAAAGGTGTAGAGCAAGAGGAAGCTGATTTTTTGGGGGCTTTTTATGCTTTTATTTCTGAGAGGAAAGGACAGTGGAAAGAGGAGGAAACAGGGTGAGAGTGGGGAGTGAGATCAAGGAAAATCACCACAGGTCAGACTTGAACCCGGGCTCTCATATGGAGCGGGACCTTAACCACTAAGCCATCTGCACTCCAGAAGAAGCTGACTTTAAATTTGAGGTGCAGTATGCTCTTAGGTTCAGCATATTGTAGTCCAACTTGTAACTAAATTCCCTTCATTGTTTCTTTGTCATTCTAACCTCAAACCTGATCTTCTCCAAAGACTGTTTCAAGACTCTCTAAAAGAACCAAACACTTGTTGACATGCTGTGCTCAGGTGAACGCTGCCTTACTTTACTGTACCTTATCAGACGTACAGAGTGGATGAAAAATTAAACAGACCGCAGTCCAGTGGGTCTCAGCACAATGAGTCAGCATGGAAGTTGAGGAGTGTATGTCAACACTTGATAACTGTTGTCCTCTTTAAGCTCTTCCTTTCAACACTCCATACACACACACACACACATGCGTTGCTGCCTTTGTGTACAGCTTACAAATCAGTGTCCTTGTCTTTGCTTCCTGTGATAGTGCTGGCGTGACTTCTCTGCCTGTATTTAATGGCTTGTGTTTGCTGACGTGAGGGGGTGCATACATAATTAAGCTCATGCTTTTTAAAATTATCTGTTGCCTCAATGCTGTAAGCTAGTTGTTGTTTAATTAGCTGATAGATTCTGCAGTCAGTAAGGGGCGTGTCCAGACTTTTTTTGACTGGCATGTCCTAACCAGAGCAGAGAAAGCGTAGAGAATTGATGCACAAACATTCAAACGGCAGTGATTTATTTATTCGTCCTGAAAAATTAACTTATCCCCGAGGTGTCATGAACAATTCATGTGCATCAATCCAAGGACGTAAATATTGACTGAGCCCCTAAGCTATATTTTTTAAGACTTTCTGCCACATGAACTCATGTTTTTTGCAAGTACTACAACAAAACCAACTGCTTCTTTAACTTCAGCAACCTGATGCATTAGCATACGTATTTCAGCAGCGTTGCACTCTGCTGCAACATTTTCACAGTTTAGTTTGGTGTTTTGGATGTTGTGTTACCTTTGTCTTTTATGTCTACTCATTTAAGATGTTCTGAAAAACTTTCACACATGTGGACAAATAAATTCTACCTCTTCTTTATTTACTAGTGATGTGTCATACTCAAAAGATTGTAGTGTTTGTAGTGAATCAGAAGAGCTAGCTCCCATCCCAAGTGAGAGCCGGCTCCCAACTTTTTTCTTTTCCTTTTGTAGCGCAGGTCTGCTGAGACTCTCAGCTCCTTTAAATCCAGGTTGAAGAATCAACTTTTTTACAGCAGCTTTTTTTTAGAATATTTAAACAAAACATTTTAATATCAATTTTTTTGCACAATTCTGCACTGTGACTAATATACTTATGTTTTAAAAACTGTTTTAAAATATTTGAACCTTCTTTTTGCCATTTATTTTATTTTATTTTGTTTTATTTTTTTATTTTTTGCTCTTTTAATTCATTTTGAAATTGTTTCTTTAAATATGTTTCGCCGATCTTTTCTATGTGAAGCAATTTGAATTTCCTTGCCGCCGAAATGTGCTATATAAATAAACTTGCCTTGCCTTGCTCAGCTCGGCTCACACAGAATTTTGTTAATGATTGGCAGCATGGCGGCCATGCAGCCAATCACATGAAGAGGATATAGGATCATACCATAAGGTGATGGCAGAGAGGGGGATACTCAGTCAGGAAGAGCGTTTTGTCCCCACTTAATGAGTTTGACAGCAGACAGCGGTGAAGAGAGGAGTGTGTTTTGTCGCAAAAATCCATAAATATAAGTGATGCTGCAAACGATGAAGAATCTGGATCAGCATCTTTTCTTTGTTTAGTGTGCAAAAAAAGCTTGATTAAAATATAAAACAAAAGTAAGAATGCCTGTTTTTGTAACAAAACAAATGGAAAAAACAAGGAAATTATGAATGTTCTCATAAAAACACTGGGTGGGAAAGGGTTTTTTGATACACAAATCATTCATATTTGGCAGGTTGGGTTAAAATATGAGGCTACAAATTATAATACTTAATTAGGAGCCATTTGGGAGCCGAAAGAGACAGCTCGGTGTCCGTCTGCACTGCTCATATCTGCTTTAACTGTTTACATTCTGTCATCACTTTTTCCTGTGTACGTTTTCTTTCACTAAAAATAAAACACAAAAGAAAGATGTCTTGAAATGTTTTGTGCTCAATCTTTTAAAGCTCCTGTGAAGATCTTTTGAGTTTTATATTGATTTTGGTGCCCCGTGTGGACAAAGCAGTATCTTTCATCTCTATTTTGTTTGCAACAAAGGCTGCTTGAGTGATGTACTATTTATTACCTTCTCTGACACCTACCACCTCACAGAAGTTTCAGAAACTGGATATAACAACACAGGAGAAGTCAGTCTTTTCTTTAATGGCTTTGTTTGCTTTTGCACGGTCAGTGTTACTGTTAGTGTGTTTCAAAACCAGTAAAAAATACTCCTCACAGGAGCTTTAAGGTCTCCCAAAGATGGCAGAGAAACAACTTGAATTGACTATTTTTGAACCCCCAAACTGAATAAGTCTTGTTTGCTATGTGGCATTGTAATGAGCAGAGTGGGAAGACTTTTTATTCCCAGCTCTGTTCCTGAGACTAATTCCTCCTTCCCTCTGTGTCATTCTCTCCCCAGGTGGTGTTAGTCTTTGCGCTCAGCATCGGGGCCCTTGGAATATACTTTATAGACTCCTCAGAGTAAGTATTCATCTCATGACCTATTTTCTGAAATGAGTAAAAACTTTACACGTGGCCCAGCAGCTATACTGCTGATGCAATATAGATAAAATGAACTTTGTATTTATTTAGTGCATGCAATTACATTGTCCTACATACTGCATCTGAATAAAAGGTGCACATGCATCCTTACTCATCTCCATGCACGCTGCAATCTCTGAAATGCAAATTCACACCCCCACAAGAACGCACACGCGCACACATTCACACTCACACACATGTGCATCTGCATCTTAGGATTTTTCAATGGGAGGCCTGACAGTTTCCATGGTAACAGAGACAGGCTGATACAGTACAGTATGTGTTGGGGAGCTTGTTCTGTGTGTGAGTGAGTGAGTGAGTGTGTGTATTGTCAGTTTATGCGTATCCCTGCCTGGCAGTCACCCAGAGACAGATTGCAGGCCTGGCATCTCTCCGATAACCACTGCAGCTACTTTTCACACAGCCCAGACCCAAAAGTGCACCTTTTTAAAGGGAGAGCTTGATGTTTTTGGAAGTCTTGTTAGTTTTTCTGTGGTAGAAACATTGATTCATTAGTTTTGGCGGCGATCCATCGCGGTGAGATGCTGCATTATCCGGTTGAAATGACCACCAGCTTTCAAATGCTCTAAAAATAAGTTTTCCTGCGTGGTTTACCAGGAGCTACGGTGTTATGTGGCAGTAAATCACTCCTTTCTCCTTTCTGGTCTGATGTTACAGGTAGTTTGCTTCTTGATAGGCAAATCCCATCAGCTTAATTATTTTCATATTTCTTTGCACTGCTTTCCACAAAATTGAAAAGGAGAAGAAAACAGTCCAATGTGTTCTCTTTAAAACAAATTTAATTGAAGTTGTAAAAAAAAGTGTGTTTTTCAAACTTTTCACTCCTTCGCTTTAGCCGCTCATTTTTTTTTTTTTTTGTAATACTGTTGCCCAGAGTGCACTAATTTTAAATGGATATAAAAAGAGACAATGTATTGTTTCCAATTATGTAAAAGTTGATGAACGTGCCTCTGGCAATGAAAAACGAAAATGTGTTGCCCTCCCCTGGTTTGACTGTGTGTGACTTTGACTGCACCATATTTCATGCACCATTGATTCTCCAAAATAAAGCCTCAAATATTTACTCTGGTGCCCGCGGTTATGGGATGTTTATTGCAACGGGACCACGACATATTAGAGATAAAACTTTATGATAGTTTTTCATCATGTATCTTCACATGGTAGCTGCAGTGCAGCGTGTTATCTTTAAGTTATGTCTTACTGTAGTCTCTTCTCACTGTTATACACCATCTGTGAACTTATGTGCCTGAGGCAACTTTGTGTCCATGAGAGAAATATAGAGGCAATCTAAAGTGCAATCTGACTTCTACAGTTTAATCTCTACAGCAGAGGAAAATTATGTCAGGCGTGAATCCTATCTTCTATTTGTACAGGATTAAAACCTCTATGTCTTTCCCTACATCTTAATCTCTTGTATACTTTTATTGCCTTCCTTTTTTATGAGAGTCCTCTTTAATATTCAGCTCCACCAAAGTAGATTTACACTAAAATAATAAAAGCATGAAGATTAATCCTACACAGCAGTTATAATTAAAAGTTCAACAAAAAATAAATCAGAGCATGTTTAAAAAAAACGAGGGTAAAGCGCACTGTTTCTCAGTCATCCAGGTCAAAAATGTCTGAGCTTGATCTAAAAAAGGTTAACTGGACTTGTTGCATTCTTGAGGATGTTTCACCTCTCTTCTCTTAAAGGCTTTTTTTTATCTTTAAATCTATACTTTCTTCACAAAGTATAAGCCTTAAGGGTTGTCCTTAACCATTGCTTATTCTCATTGACTGGAGATTATTTGATCCGGGAATGATCTTCAGTCAATATTTTTTCAAATTATATGAAAATAAAAGCAACATCTGTCTCCTGGAACATAGAAACAGCCACTTTAAGGGACTGTGAGGACTTTCTACGCGATCTTGAAAAAGTGCCACTTCTACATACCTGCCTGATCCTAATCTACATTTTACAATGAGATTATCAGCGCCAATATAGGTTATTTCTAAATGCTATTTCTTAGCTTGCTGATCAGGTCAGACAGGACTGGATTGATTTACAGCACGTTGAAGTCTCTATGACAACACCACGCCGACCAATGAAGTTTTGTAGTGAGAAGAAAGATCTGTGTTTTTCTCTGCTGAAAACGATTTCTATGATTTATTTAGTTCAATCAAGGAGAGACTTATACACCAGTTCAGATTTGTGAAAAGATTTAATGCAGCAAATTTTTATTACAGATTTGGCGGTTAGACCCCATCAAGCATAAAATGATAATAGGGGGTACAGTGACATGAAAAATATAAATATCCCTGATGGAGTCTAGACACTGGTGGTGGTAGATGGTCTTGAATAGGCTGGATCTGGATGACTTGAAGAGGACTGTGAAGCTGAAGAACTGTGACTGAAGCAATGAAGACTGGAGGTGCCTGGGGAGGAGGAGGGTAGTGACCTGAGCCTGAAAGACAGCTGACAAGCAGAAGAGATAGTATTTAAATTTTGACAGCTATGTGATGATTGGTTTATGAGTGATGCTGAGAAGATGTGATTGGATGGATGGATGGAAAAGTGACACACCCCTTGATCAGCTGATGAGAGAGAAGCGGGAAAGAGAAAGAGAAGGAACCATAAGAGTGAGAGCATTAAGACAGTCTTCCTGATTGAACTTACGCTAAGCTTCATTTGCGATGGTGGACACGAGCTGAACTGTCAGACAGGAAAAGGACATCAGAGCAGAGGAAAGCTAAACAGGAGAGTGATAGAGCACGGGCGAGAGGCTAAAACACAAGCTAAAGGCTAAACCTGAGCTAAACTCTTTGTGAACATGTTCATTTCAACCCACATGCAGCAGTTATGCTGCAGTGATCTGATCAAACCTGAGAGTCTGTCAATAAAATGAAGAGTGGGGTTATGTTAGCTCTGCTTGGTTGATGAGTAGGACATCAGTATTCACTAAGGTTACACGTTAGCCTACAGATACATCAGACACCGGGCTGTGCATGACAGTTAAATAGCCGGCTACTAAACTGCAGTACGAACTGACAAAGTTTGCTTGTTGTCATGTTTCAAACAACAGCGCTGTGTAACCATTGATAAATACCTTACCTTGTCGCGTTGTATCCAATAAAAAGTTGTCTTGAACAAAGAAAAGTAGTGTTAAAAAGACGATCAGAAAAACCTTGTTAAGAGTCATGTTAACATGACAGTGTGCCCGATTCGAGCCAAAAGGTTTCGCTGCATCCACTTCAGACGGATAAACCTTACAGTCCCTTTACTGTAATTAAATCCAAACCCTTCCATGGTACAAGCTGTTAAAGAAAATGATGGTTATGTATGTGTATGTTATATAAAGTTACTTTAAATAATGCTAATCATGTTCAGAAGTCACCAGAACAATGAGCCTGATCTATACTGTGTGTTGGATCTCATTGTGTACTTAACCTTTAGAAATGTTTTAATAATCTGCTCATATAAATAAGGACCACAATGACTTAAACATGATCCCAGCACTAAAGCTGACACCTGAGCCAGCTTCCTTGACGATTACTGATAAGCTGTTCATCAGAAAATAAAGGATGAAGGTTGAAATCTTGAGGTTGACACTAAACGTGAGGCAAAAAAAGAGAGAGAAGCTGAAGTGCTTCTTTGGTTTCGTTGCAGAGCTGCACTTTCTCTCATATTTCCTCTTCTTCTATCTTACTCTGCACTTTGAGTGGATTTCGATGTGAGCTGGCTTCCCTGAGGCATCGCCCTGATCTCTCTGTGCTCCCATTAAGCTGAGGCCCACTCCACCCTCATCATCGTGATTAGCTCAAGCTCGTCACTTGAGTGTGCACGGCCTCTCAGGGGGAACTACTGATCAACCCAGAGCAGGTTCAGCAGAGAACCTTAAAAAAGTGCCAGTCTTGTGTTATTGTATAGCCACACTTTCAGCACTATAACTCATATTGGCCACTGTTACATCTCAGCGAGGGGCCTGCAGCTAAATATAACTCAGATGTCTCTAGAAAATATCCTTTTCACCCTAAGGTGATGTCTACTTTTGTTAAATTAAATCAGAAATCAGATTCATCAAACAGGCTTTCATAATGGCCTGGAAATTCATCAGCTCAGGAGTGATGTGCTGATGCTGTAGTTAAACTTTCAGCTGTAGTGATCACAAGCAGGCTCAAAAGTCTTAAAAAACTGAGAGAATGTCAACATGAGTATGCTAATAAAAATGAGTGTGGTAAACAAAACACAGATGAGCTGTGTAGGCCAAGGAGGAAATGGGAGTGGCTCTGACTTCAAAAATCTCATCGCTTGCTTTCCCATTCTGCATTCATATGAAGATAACTGTAGATATAGATTTACAATAGTCAAACAAGATAAATGGTTGTTTCACAAGAGCCAAGGGCTAGTAGTAGCTCAGTGATAGTCACTGTTTCTTTTTCTAGGAAGGTTGGCGGTTTAATCCCAGCTTCAGCAGTCCACATGTCTGCGTGTCCTTGAGCACAACTCTGAACCCCCGGATGGCTCCATAGTCAGCCATGTGTGAATGCACATGAATGGTTTCTATTTTTTCCTTTGTGAATGCCATTCACTCAAAGAACATCCTGCTAAAAGACACATTTTGACACATGCTCCTCCTCTAAACACCACCCAGTGTGTGGGATTACTGTTATGAAAACGCTGGACAAAACGGTACATGCATAAATGATCTGACTCACATTCACACCCCATACTGTATGCAAACACTAGAATTATCTTTAGAAGGACCTCACCACCATAGCTTCCTTGTCAGAGTTAATGGCTGAGGAAACTGATGAGCGTAGAGTTAAAGGTCATAGTTACTGTCATAGTTATTACTCTATCAGTACGTTCACATCATAGACTGTATAATTAACGGACATAGTCTCCAAGACGTCACCCTTCTGTTTCTGAAACGGAAGCAAAACGGCTGGGGCGGCCATATTGGATGCATGATCTGAGCTGTGCCTCTGATTGGATGAACTGGCGATCTTAATATTGTTGAATCTGCCGAGTTAGAAAAAAATCCACCCCCCGCACAGTGTGTCGTTAGCAAAATTAGCGATTCAGACATGCCATCGTCATTAGAATGTCGATTCCTCTTCGGGTGAAGAGGAAGGACACAGCGCCGCCCATCGAAGCAGAGTGGGATGTTCTCGGCCAGAAGTCAGATTCTCTTTTCTGCATGTATATGCCATAGACTGTAAAAAAATAAAGGATGCACCAAAATTTCCACCACTGAAAATGGCCCAAAAGTGCGTTTTTGGTTTTTCGGCTGAAAGACTTTTATCACCAAAACAACAGGACTGACTGACAGGACATGCACAGGCCTACACACTCTTGTCTGGTCTGGATAAGGGCCAATGTATTTCAAAATATCTGAGAAAGACCAATGGATAATGATTTGTAAAGCGTTTGATGCACACATGAGTGATCAGACTGTGGAGAATCCGCTTGGAGAGGGAGACGCGCAAAGCGCAGAAAAAAGGACTCGTTGCTCTGAACCAGATGAGGGGCATTCCTCTCAAAATGTCACAACCATCACAAGAGATGCAGAAAAAAAGTCTGCCTTTTTAAAGCGCCCCCAGGTCAACTCTATGAAGAAGGCAGTATTTGAAGCATTAATATGAATTTATTCTATGGTACTAATGATTGGAACAACAATTTCTTTCAGTGTCTCAGTTTCAGTTTTTTGGCCTCAGTTTCTTCATTTTCAGTTTCAGCCAAGAATTTTCATTTGGGTGCATCCCTAAAAAAAATGGACGCCATTGCTCAGCTCGAGCTGGTGACTGGCTGCAGTATAGCCCAAAAACTCTCCCCATTCATTCTAAATGGACTGTGGTCAAACTTTAAAAAATTAATACACCTCGTAGAAAAAGTTTCTAAAGTTTCTTCTTCATTAGTTGTTAGACATTAAAAACGGGGTATTAAATTTCACGATGATTGCTGCCATTCTTGTGTAGTTTTTTCAGGAATAATAATATACTTAGACTGTTGTCACATAGCTCCTCTCACAAAACTAGAGCCCCCGCCATGACTTCACGATCAAGCCATGACCTTAGTCGGACTGCTACGGGTGTTTAAATGTACTACATGAATAACTGAGGGTCTTAAATTACTTGGTCATTAGCGATTAAGAGCTCAATGCTTTGCTTTACCCCTTTTCTTCTTGATTATGAATGTGTTCCTATTTCTACGAGCAGAAGAGACGTGGTAGAGTAAGTGTGTGTGACTTGGATCTGGACAGGCTGGAGCTGCTCAATGGGCTTTTATGCCTACTTCAGTGAAGCGAGGAAGCCCCTTGGGGAAAGGACACGCGCTGGGTAAAATGCTGAAGTCTACGCGAAATGCATGTTTCTGGTGGCCGGCCATGAGTCTCTAGGGAGCTGTTTTGTTTCTGTCTTTCAGCAGGTGGGGGGCTTTCCCAGCAGGAGCTGTGTTAACTAATATCCCGCAGCCAAAAGAGCCACAGAAAAGTACTTTAAAGCCTTTCGATAGATGAAGTTAGAAAGGAGGGAATTGTTAATTGGCTGCCCTCCCAGTTGAGAACAGAGATAACTAGTCATTTGCTTGGCAAGTGTGTTGTTGCTTAGAGGACTTTTTAAATTTATGAATGGGAATGTTGCTGAGAATGACCGTCCATCTGTTCTTTCAAAAAAACAAAAAGGTTGTTTATCACAGATTCTCTGTGCAACATAATAACTCTGGATAAGACGCTGCCTCTTCTGGTCCTCTGCAGCTGGCTTTTTTCTTGAAACTGATGCTATTTTGGGGATATTTTCAACGGGAGGATATACTGCGTCCTCTCCGACTCACCTCTGAACCTGCTTTAATACCTCTGCTCATCCGTTATCCTTCATCCCTTCTATTCCCTCCTCTCTCCTCTCAGGGAAACAAATTGAGTGGGATGTAGGACAGAGTCTCTGCAGGCCTCTCTTAAGGGGATGCCCTTGTTCCTGCTCCACTTCTGTGTCTATTTCCTCCCTTTCTCTCGGCCCCTCCCTGTCACACATACAGATAGCTACATGCACACACTTGCAGAGTCACGTTAACAAGCAGAAGCACCCACATGTCCAGACAACAGGGTTTTGTCTTTGCCCAAGAGGCCTCATAAACAGCAGCCTGTAACCCGATCCCGAGTATGTGATCAATGTCAGCACTGAAAAAAGAAACAGTGCCTGATGACTAATTAATAGGGTAAGGTGAGAAATATGGCTGAGATGTGTGGCCAGCTTGGCAGACATTGGGGCGGTGAAGGATAACCTATATCAGGAACTCTGCTTCTTGGGTTGTTGACAGTCGTTGGCAGTCAGGTCTGGTTGGTGGACATACATTTTTTTTATGTGAGTCATAAAGGACCATGTTACTGACTCTATTTCTGAATGGCTTCAAATTAGAGTGAAATCATCCAAAACACAGCAATTTCCAGCATTCATACTTTAAAGTTAGTTTTGGAAGTTATCAAAATATAAAACAATCCAAATGTATTTTGAATGTCCAATATCTCCCAAATATCATCAACCACTAGCTCTGTTTGAAGTAATTCTCAGATGATACACTAATAAGTCACAAATTTGACATAGTATGACTCGAAGTTTGATGTAAGAAATATGAGCTTTTCTGCAAGATGTTTTGGTGGGAAGTCTCATGCTATCGCTGTGAAAACAATTATGTTCTTAAGAAAAATAAAAGTCACTTCTATGCAGTTTTGTAATATCGACCCTATGTTATGTTATAATTTGTTTTTTGTTTCAGCCTTTAATTTTTTTCCCCTTGAGCTTTGTAATTTTTGAATGAACCTTTGCTGTCAGTGCAACATGTTGCATTTATGATAAACTCCACCTTCATGCAATTTTAAAGTGATTCACTTCAATTTGGTAGTCCAGTATTCTACGGTCCAGTCATCACAGGCAGTGATGCACTCTGCTGCAACATCTTTCTCAGACTTTAACGAAAAAATACTGTCACATGGCTCACATCACTTCTACTTCTTGCTACTTTGTTAGCACCTTAGCACACGCTGTTGTCGTGATAACATGGGCTCCAGGGCTGGGTACTGAACTTTGGTTCTTATATAGCGCTGACCGAAATGCTTTGTTATATGCTTTGTCTTCTGGTGCTAAGTTTCGGTAACCAGTGGGTTAATCATGTGATCAAGATCTGATAATGCCACCAGTGATTAGCTTTACCATTAGGTGTGGTTGCGGCATGCAAGACAATGTTGCCAACTTAGCAACTCTGTCGCTATACTTATAGACTTTTCAGACCCCATCAGCGACTTTTTTTTTTAACATAAAAAAACAAATCAAGCAACTTTTCTGGAGACTCCTCCACATGCAGCAGTCCCTTTAAGCTGCTGCCAGAGAGCAAATTAGTCATGCTAATGTTTGTCTCTTTTGGGTCACTATTGCCAGTCAAAGGCCTGGATAAAGGAGGACGGTTGATATTTTGACATTAAAAACAATTTGACAGAAGAAAGTTCATTTATAGTTATAAACACATTTACAGTGTACTCAGTATACACTCACTTGTCACTTGTTAGCAACTGTTTTTTGTTTTTTTTTTCACTGGCGGTTATTTGTTGTTCATTATTTTTTACATAAGAAAACTGCTCAGAGCAGAAAAATACTAAAGCTGGAAATTAAAACTTTGTAGATTTGTACCGTAATGTGTAATTTGTACCATCCAATATCAATATCGGATCAAGACACCCCTAATCACAGGGTTTGGCTCTGTTGGAGCAGAAAACTAGAATTAAAAAGTCAGTCTTCAAAGCAGAGCTTTTCAGTTGTTTGTGTGGTTTTTGGTCGGTAAGTGTGAAATTAATTCCTGTCAGAGAATCAGGACCAGAGAGGATTGAAAGCTCTGAGGTTTGTTTGTGAATCAGAATTAGAGACACAATAAAGAGTATCAACAAATTATTTTAGTGGTTTACAAATTAAAAAGAAAAAAATAACACTATTAAACATTATTATTACAGTATTATCATACAAGGAAAATATCCGTCCAGTGAATTAAGCTCAACAGGCAGTGATGATAGTTCATTAGAAACAAGTATTCCAGTAATCCTGATGCCAGCATGCCACAGTTTTCTGCTCCGCTGCGTGTAGGCAGCTCCCTTGATGATGTCAGTGACGTCAGAGCTGTTTAACTCTTCAGGCTTTCTCACAGTCTGTGACATACAGAGTTTTGTATGACTCAAAATACCAATAGGAGCTTGAAGCACTTAATCCAAAATCTATCAGGGAGCAATTCTCTAAAAATAACTTCTGAATTTTATAACCTCCCCCATATTTTTCCCCCACAGGTTATTTTCTCTTCATGTTATTTTCAACAACTCAAGTGGAAAAAGAGAGAACATGAAATGTCAACATCACACTTTTTTTTATACAAGCTTTGTGACTCTTTGGGTCATCCATTGCTGATGTATGATTATGGTGCCTCTCCCTTAGGCTGCAGTCTTTATCTAACTTTTTGACTAACACCTCAATTATTGAACACTGGAGTTTAAAGTTAAATTGTAGTTCCTGTTAGTCTTGGAGATTCACCCACCACCCATTAAGGCATTTATAATTGAAGAAAAAAAATCAGTTTAGATATATTTTTTTTTTCATTTTGATTTTACAACGTTAAAAAAGCTTGATGTTGTGAAAAACAAAAGTCTCAGTCTCATCCTCATATTACAGGGAATGTTAGGACTTTCTAAATGATCTTATAAAAGTCTGACTTCTAGATATCTGCTTGATCATAATCCACAACTTCAAATGAGATTATCAGCACCAATATAGGTTATTTATAAATACTAGTTCTTAGCTTCCTGATTGGGTCAGACTGGACTGATTTACAGCACGTTAATGTCTCACCTTGCCAACTGACAAACTTTAGTAGTGAGAAGAGAGATCTGTGTTTTTCTCTGCAAAAAAATATTTCTGTAGTAGTTGTATTATTTATATAGTAGTAATGGTGAACTGTCAGAAAGAAAAAAAGATGCCAAAGCAGAAAAAAACTAAATGGGAGAGTGAGAGCATGGGCTAAAGGCTAAAACATGAGCTAAAGGCTAAAATACAAGCTAAAGGCTAAGATACGGCTAAACTGTTTGGGATAATGTTCAACCCACATGCAGCAGTTATTCTGCAGTGATCTAATCAAACTTGAGTCTATCAATAAAATGAAGAGTGAGGTTACGTTAGCTCTGATTGAATTTGCTGGCATTACATGTTAGCCTACTGATATGTCTCACAACAGCGCTGTGTAACTGTTGATAAATACCTACCTCGTTGCGTTGTATCCAATAAAAATTTGTCTTGGACAAAGAAAAGTAGTGTTGAAAGAAGATCTGATCTCCGTTCATTTCCAAAACAAACCCACGCCTTGTTAAGGGTCATGTCATCATGACAGTGTGCGCACGATTCCAGCCACAAGGTGTAGCTGCAGTCCACTTCAAACAGATAGTCCTCACAGACCCTTTAAGGAATAGAGAATTTTAAATTGTTGCCGGTATTAGATTAGATGGGTATCTGTATCGGTCGATACCAAAGCCCAGGTATCGGTATTATTGAGACTTAGAATGTCGTATTGGTGCATCCCTACCCTGAACACGTTAAACTGTTTGACTGCTAAATGACTGATTTGGGAATTATCTTGATATGACTCTTCAGGGAAAGGGCTGAGAAAAAGGAGGGTTGTCGTATACCGTAGTTCTTTTTTCCTTGTTCTGAAAAGGAGCAATTTCTCTAAATTAGAACAAATAAAAGCTACCACTCATGATTTCATTTGCTGAACAACATTAATCAATGTGTTGATAAGCTCTTCCTCATTTGGCATGAAGCAAATAACCACAGCTTTTTTTCTTATCTGTAAATTAGATTGCATCCAAAGGTGCTAATGTGATGAGTGCAAATTAGCTATTGTAATCCAACACTTGCTTTGGATAAATTAGAATCAGGGTTCAGCGTTTCCCTTGCTAAACTGAAGATCCCTTTGCACACTTTTTCAAGCTTTTACATTTGAATTCCAGTATTCATGTCCTGCAGTTTCACTCACGGAGCTTTCTTTTAGACTCTAAAATAAACATCGTCCTGACAGAAGAAATGCTTGAAGTGGACAACAAGTCATTTGTACGCATGGGGCAAAAAAATGAGTGCACTATTTCCAGCCTCCCTGGGGAATATTTCTGCCCGTTGCCCTTGTTGATGCTAGAGTATTTCTTATTTTAGTATTGGTGTCTTGACCTAAATCAATCCTTTAAGTAATAACCTGGCCTCCTTTCAGCCTCACAGACCCCTCCCTGCTTTGTCCCTTAAATGTACTTGCCCTCTTCTCAGGAGAAAGCTGCTTGTTATTCAGTTGTTGTGCTGGAATCACAAATTGAATGCACTCAGTTTTTTCTTTTAGGTTCCTTATTGATTGAAAAGGGCTGACTTGAATACTATCAATTAAGACTGTGACTATTTGACTACATTCTGAGATGCTTAAGAGCCGACTGGAGTGGCGGAGCATTCATGAAATATGAAGAATGACTCAGACTTCTTGTTGTGAGGATCAGTCAAGCCAACAGCACTGTGTTGTTATTGTTTTCTCAGGGGGCAACCTTGCAGTTGCTCCTACAGCAAGCCAAGGTTATATGCAGGCCAACAAAGGGCTGGCTCCTGCTGACTGACTAAAGGTGTTGAAGACTATTTTTAGAATATCATCATCGATGTACTCTTCTGCCCTTGGGATCGAATGAGTTCTACCTCTGGTTGCGTTTCCTGAGAAACGTGGAGTTATAAAGCAAGGAAACATTTTGCATTCTGAATCTGAAAAGACGGCAAACACAGCAGCACGTTGACGATGAGTGGAAAAACTTCAAACAGTGACTCAATATTTTGTCTTTTCAGAGGGTCAGTTACAGCATTTGAGAGTTTGAGGATGAAATTACGGCAACTTTTAGGCAGGATTTCACTAAATCAACAACAAGACGACAAGAGTTTATAACAGAAGCTCAGTTTCCATGTGGCCTAAAACTAGCATTGAGTGCTATATTTATATATGAGACAAATTGTCTTGGTACCACTGGGAGCTCGGTCCCCCTCCCTTTTCCTTCTGTCACTTTCACATCTCCTCCTCTTCCTCTCCCTCTTACTGTCACGCCTCTCTTCCCTGCCTGTCTCTTTTATCTCCTTGTGTCTTGCTGCTGTCTGTCTTTCTTTCTCTCTCCCCTTTTTTTCCTCTCTCTGTCCTCTCTCCTCCTCCTGTCAGGCAGGATGGTGTAACCCCCGGCTATGCTGGGGCTTTAGGACTTATAAGAACTTTGGTGGGTGGATCTATTTTCTGCATGCAGGAAAACTGGCAGTGTGTGGTCAGGAATCCCTTGTGATTGTGAAGTGTAACGTGACATTGAATGGAGGAATCACAGTTTTTTTTTTCTTACATGCTGTTAGTGTAGGAAAAAGCCAGAGATAGTGGAAGACAATAAATAGAGCCACTCGAATACCCTCTCATATGCTCCCAGAGGTCATTCAGAATCAAGCAGGTGGCTTGAACGTTTGAAGCCCATCATTTTTACTCAACACATTGTGCTGCAAACTGTTGTTTATATTCTACAGAATCATAAAGTATAACTCTAACTCCCAGGGACAATACACTTAATTCTACTAAGATATTTAAAGGGAAAACTAACTCCAACTGATAAAGTTTAGAAGTGAGAAGAGAGATCTGTGTTGTTCTCTGCTGAAAAGGATGTCTTGGATTAATTTTGTAGTGATGGTGGACACTGGAGCTGAACTGTCGGACAGAAAAAGAACAGAACGGAGCAGAAGAAAGCTAAACCGGAGAGTGACAGAGCACAGGCTAAAGGCTTAAATGTAAGCTAAAGGCTAAACCACAAGCCAAAGGTTAAAAAATGAACTAAAGGCTAAACCACGAGCCAAAGGCTAAAACATGAGCTAAAAGCTAAAACACAAGCTGAAGGCTAAAATACAAACTAAAGGCTAAAACAGAGGCTAAGCTGTTTGTGATAACGTTCATTCCAAACTTTACTTTGCAGCAGTTATTCTGCAGTGATCTGATCAAACTAGAGAGTCTGTCAATAAAATGAAGAGCGAGGTTACGTTAGCTCTGCTTTGTTGATGAGTACTGGCAGGACATAATGAGGATTTGCTAATGTTACAAATTAGCTTATGGATACATCTTATGTCTACAACGCTAAAACTGTTGATAAATAACTAACCTCGTCACGTTGTATCCGGTAAAAACTTGTCTTGAACAAAGAAAAGTAGTGTTAAAAAGACGTGTAATTCCAGCCATTCAAACAGATAGCATTACAGTTCCCTTCATCATACATAATTACAAAAAAACAACAGTATGATTGAGTACATTTTTATACATAAACTTTCACTTCATGAGCTCTTTGGGCAGTAAAAAAGAAGACATTTGTTGCTTATAAACACATTTTAGCACTGTGGAGCAATAATATACTACCTAGTAGTCGTGTTTCTGATCAAGTAATAAATAAAGCTTAGTATTCCCTGTTTGAAGCTAAAGAAAAGCGTTGCATCAAGTGGTGTTTCTTTTTCTTTTTTGCTATAAATAGTTTTTTTTTTTTTAAGTTTTTTAGGGCACGGCTTGATTAAAGCTCTTAATAAGTGCAGCTCTTGGTTCAGTGTAAGAACTACATTATCAGGAAACACTGTTTTGATTTGAGCTGTGTAGCTCGCTACATTAAAGCTGTCTGTTTATTGGTAGTGACTCACAGCCCTACTCGTACAGTTGATCTAGTTCCATCTGTTTGCTTTTGATTCTGCTTCATCTGTTTCTTCTCTGAGAGCCAAGTTGTGTTTTTAGAAGTATTTACCTCAGAAGATGAACCATTTAAACATTTTAAGATCACAGGAGTTTATTTTCATTGTTCCTATTAGTCTGGGCCCCAGTTTGTATGTGTATCCCTTTTGTTCTTTGAGCTTGATATAGAGCACATAGTTCTGCCTGATGTGTCCTCCTACTATTTAAGCCAATAATTTGCTCCATTATATCAATAATTATTCTAATAAATGACTAGATTAAAACTCTCAGAGTGGAGCCATTGTGTGCCTAATAATTCAAAGTGAAGACAAATTCGATGTTCCACTGAGCCCCTGCTGTGTGCTGCTCTGCTCTCTCCATGCTTTAAGAATACTTTGGGTCATGTGACTGTAGACGAGCGGATATTCAAAATTAGGCCAAAGCTGAGCCTAAGGGAAAGTGCCACAGTGACCACTCCAAATGGTGTCTTCTCCTTCAGTATGCACCATCTGTCTGTGTTTGGGCTCATATGTGCTGCTCACAAGTGTATTTTTATTTGCATGTGCGTGCCTTCCCTGGCACAGTGGTCTGCGGAGGGTCAGCTAAGGTTGTGGTTTCATAACAGATTTTGGAGCGAGGTCACGTTAGCTCCAGCGTAGATGCGTGTGAGGCACAGGGCTGTCCCCGAAAAGTCAAGGATTCCTTCTCTCATTTAAGAAGACCCCAAGTCAGCACGCATCTTGTCAGAGGAGTCTCTGCGCTGTTACGTAATTGTACACAGAGCAACACAGAGAGGTCTCCTCTTTTCCAAAACAGTTTCAAGCCAGTGATTGAATCAGGCAAAACCAGTGAATGCAACCTTTTATTATAGCTGTCAGAGAGATGTCAGGCATGTTAGAAAGATGAGCTGCTATAAGTGGTTCCAAGTGGTCTGTGTGCTGGTTTTAAGATTCTTTCAATGCTCATTTGAAGACTTGACAGCAAGCGGAGTTACACACATCATGGGTCTGATTTGTGAGAGAAATCATGCAGGTATTTATAGTGAAAGCACTCATGTACAGCCAATTCAATATGATGTGTCATGATAGTTTAAGATATGTCACAAAAGGTTGTGATACAATATTATATGTTGCAAGCAACCTACAACCTCTGGCTCAAGGGGTAACATCTGGTTTCTAAAAAATTAAGCTGATGTGGAAGTGCTAAAAGTGTCAGTTCTTCAAGATTCTGCTCGAGGCTGGCAGCAAAAGACCGGTAACCACATACATACCAAGCCAAAATGATCGCCTGAATTTATTACTAAAAATCATGTTAATAATGTACAAAACAAATTACTAACATAAAAACATACGTTACAATACATTACATTAAATGTTTATTGTTTTTCTGGCTTTATTTATAGCCTCAGCATTCTTTACATGGGGCAGAGTGCTACAAAATAAATAAATTTGTAATGTATATAAGTTATAATAATTTACAGAGTAACGACAAAGACAAAGAATCACTCAACAAAATATAAATTAACATGTACAACCAAAAAACTGTGCACGACACTAAAATGCATCCAAATTTTTCTGTTTCCTGCTATGACTAATTTTCTCTCCTCTTCCTTATGTTTTTTTTTTTTTGTCTGTGGCACAAATTCTCTCTTTCTCTCTCATCTCCATCCTTCCTGTTTATGTGCTTACAGAACAAACAAACAAATAAACAAACAAACAAACAAAAAAAACATCTCCCATTCAGGAGCTGGCCCAGTTCACTTTTGTGCACTTCAAAGAGCCGGCTCAAAGAGCCTGATTGTTCGTGACCGACACATCACTATTCAAAACTCTGTATCAGAAATAAATGGGTGACATCACAGACACTACATCCATATCTTATAAAGTCTATGGCTACAATACACTGTGATATAATATAGTCTTTACAATGTGATGGGCTGCATTGCTTCGAAGGGTAAGGATACCATTTGATTAAAAAAACGATACCATTTGATTCCAAACAATACAACATGATACAACATTACAGTAGAATACAATAGATTTTATTGTCCTGGGACCAAAGTGCTGCACACATTTCGAGGCATCAGTAGTCTGTCTATAAATCAGGCTTCTTTTGTCCATCTGGTCAAATGATACGGTTCAAATTGACCTTAATTGTATGTTGCGTAATAGACAAGATGTTAGTTTGCAGGAAATATTTCAAAATCCAGATAACTGCTGGCACTATTGCATAACTTTTACATATTTCGTTCCTACAGATGAAACACAAAACTCACTGAAGCTGACTGAGTCATGGGTAGTTAGAAGAAGCTGCTGTTTAATCTGATAAAAGAAGTCTGAGTCTTGTACTGGCCTTGGGAGGCCTGTCTTCGCCTGCAGACTAAACTGATAGAAAATGAGAGTGATTCAAAAATAAATTGCAGATTCTCTGGCTGAACGTAAGATTCGTACCAGATTTCTTTTAACACCCTTGTTTGTTTTAACGCCTGAAGAAAGGAGGCGCTGGTGGAGAGTAAATAATTGAGTGTTGAGGGCAAATCAATGTTAACACTTTCAAGAGGTCAGAGAGCGAATTAACCTTTTGTCTGAAATCCAATGACACTCTATGAGAAAATGCCTTTTAACCAGATAAAGTCACTTTTTCTTAAACAATTGCTCCATAAACCAGACTCATGTTAATCATTTTGGACAGGAGTCTTGAGTTCGGCGTCTTCTTAAAGATCACATCAGTCCCGAGGACATGCTGGAGACACACTGCTGATGAATTAGAAGTTGGATCATCCTCTTGAAGCAATACGTCTTTTGTGGCATGTCTGTATTCAGTCAAGCATTATAACAGACTGTCATCTGAAGAGATGTTTGATGCTAACAGGAGGATGATGAAGCCTCAGTGGACATCTTCATTATGCACTACACTATAGATTGAGGATCTCACAGTGTGGCTCCATAGACTCCATGCATACAAATATCTACTTAAGCGCTTAATTGGAACATATGGGAGTTAATGTGTACTCTTGTAATGGCTTCCCGTGTGTTCCCTTGCCTGTCTATACGTTCCCAAAGGTTGCATATAGCCAGTTAAACCATGGGCATATTCATGTTTTTCCCACAGTGGGATTTCCTCATTCATTACTCAGGAGCACAGAGCTAAAAATAGACTCATGACTGAGTGAAGAATAGGCTGTGCACACTGCCTATTATTGCTTTTGTTGAGAGCACCCACTAGATAATGGTTAATCATCACAAGGTAAATATTAAGATTGATTACATGACGGACCAGACGGATCACGACTCATTTATCATCATCTGCCATTTTTCTATGCGACACCGAGGCAGTGACGGTGCTCGGCTCAAAGGAGAGACTCTTCTCTCTGTGTGGGGTTTCTGTCGTTTGAGGAAGATCTGTTGGAATTTTTGTGTCTGACAGACGCTGAATAATTTGTGCTCACTGAATGCGCTGTCACATCAAAGCAACAGCTCAGAAATACCAATTTCGGTTTATTTTCAGCCATTTCATCTCAAAAGCAATGTCTTTTATCTCGGTATATGACCTCCCCCCCGGGGCTCAGAGGAGGAATCGAAGGGTGTCAGGGAATTTCAAAGGCTGAACATTAAATTTGTATCAAAAATGGTCTTTTAATGCAATCAGGGAAATTTGATTTTAACCCTGTATTTTTGATCAAATGAATTCCCATTTATAGATTTCTGAAGTTACTGTAGAAACATTAAGTGGAGGTTACCTGAGCATCATTAAGCTTTGAGAGCTTCAAGCTTTGTCACCACAGAACCTCTCTATATGAGCCCTGTGTGCTGAATCAAAACATGATTTTCATGGAATCTATTTTCTTATCTTGTTATTGTTTTGGAAAAAATCTGCAGGGAAATTTAAAAACTTGGGACAAACACTGATTAAAAAAAAAGGAAAATGAGAAATTGAGTAGTTTTCTCTCAGCAACACTTCACTCAAGTACACAGCTGGTTATGTGCAACATCACATACTCGGGTTTAAGAAATTTCTTATAAAAAAAAATGCGCAAAAAAAGTTGCAATGAAAATGATTTTATCAGTCTGCTACACTGTAAAAAATGATATTTAAAATGAATTTAAACCAACTGATGCAAAAACAGAGAAAAACATTGATGTCTACGATGTACTAACTTTCTCAGTACAACAAAACCTATATTATCAAGTTTAGAAATTAAATATTTTAAACGTACTTCGAGATGATATTTTATTAGAAATAACTTCTTTCATCAGTAAACTGTCATAACTTTTATTATTTAATACTTGTCATGCTTTTGTGGTTACACCATTTGATGGAACTGTGTTTCTTTAACTGGTTAAAAATGGTAGCAATGTCATATAAAATACTTTGACACGTTCAGAAATGGAAACTACACATTTAAACAAACATCTAACATGTTGTTTTACCAAGTTTAACCCTTAAGAGCCTGACTCATGAAAAAGTAATTAGAAATTTTTTTTTTTTTTTTTTTTTTTTTTTTTTTTACAATTTTCTGACTAAAGACGGTCAGAAAATTTAAGATTTTTTTTTTTATTTTGAGGTCCCATAAAATGAAAAAAAAAATCTAAATGATTTTATTAATGATACATTTTTAGTGTCATATGACGCATTAGGCAGTTTTGATAACTTTTTTAGTATTTTTTTAGTAAACATGCATTCATTGAAAGCAGAAAATACTTATTTTAAAACTGAGTAACAATGAAAAGTTACTCTTACTGAAACTTCTTGAAAATTAGAATTGGTTTTCATGGAAAATAATAATGTGTGTGGATGATTTCCTGAGAGCAGATGCTTTGAAAAGGGACAAAATACAGCTTCAGCTGCCTGTAGTGGAATGATAATCCTCAAGGGGATAAAATACTTTTTTTAAATACATTTTTTAAACAGGATTTTAAAAGAATATTTATCATGGTGATGAAATAGAGGTCTTTGAAACTCTTGTATCAAATGTCATACATTTAGCAATACAGGGTTAAAGCATATTTTTGTTACCAACCCTTATTAGTCACTGTCTCTCTCGCATTGTTTGTATTTTTAGCATGTTGTATCTCTTCTTTTCCTAGAATGATGATTTTAATGTCGTCTGTATGCGTTTCTATCCTTGTGTGCGAATAATATCATAACAACAATCTGTGAAGAAAACATAGAAGTCTAGAAAATAACATGCAGAAGTCCCAACAGACGTGGAGCATCTTTGTAAACTATATCAGCTCTGGTGTTTAACCTTGTAATAACATTTTTTTTCTCTCTCTTTTCTCCTTCTTTCCTCTAGTCCTATAGAATCCTGCCAAAACTTCTACAAAGATTTCACGTTACAGATCGATATGGCCTTCAATGTCTTCTTCCTTCTGTACTTTGGCCTGCGGGTAAGTCGTCTCTCTCTCTCTCACACACACACATACACACACACTCACACACACAAGTATGCGTTCAGTCATACATACATAAACTGACACAGATTCACACTCACACACACACACAAAAGCACGCACTTAGTCATACATGCATAAACTGACATAGATTCACAGACAGGCTGTTATACAAACTGGCACAAACAAACCACACTGCCGTGTGGGGCAGACTGTTTTAGGTACGAAATGTTCTTTCGTTCTGCTTATTTCACCCTGACACGTGTACCTAACCCCACCTAACCTTACCCCGTTTGAGTCTGACATTTGAGATTGTTATTTTCGATTTAGACGTTCAAAATGACTGAAACAATTGCACGTTCTTAAACATTTTTACCATAGACGTCACATAAGTCGCTCCCCACACAGCCTGCCTTCAGTCATATCTGACACTCTTGTAATAATGTTGCTAACATGACAGTCGTGCCAGAGCGGCATTCCAGTGCTGCAGAACGCAGGCCTGACATCCTGAATGAATGAATAAATAAACTCATAAGCAGCTTAACCCCACCAACCACTCGCATGACTCAGCACGTGGGGTGAAGCTCTCTGTCGTTCTATACAGCATCTCTGTGATGCCAGGAAGAAAAACATGGCATGCTGTTTAAATGGTGGGCTGTGGTGCAGTGCTGGTGTTGTGAATTAAAGGAAAATGCAACCATCATTTTGTGTGCAAACCCTGTTTTTCCTCTCTTTTTCTCCCACAGTTCATAGCAGCTAATGATAAGCTGTGGTTCTGGCTGGAGGTCAACTCAGTGGTCGACTTCTTCACTGTCCCTCCCGTGTTTGTGTCTGTCTACTTAAACAGAAGCTGGCTTGGTAAGTCTGCACATCTCGTTCTTCCTCCGTCTTCTCTCTCTGTTGCAGAAAATCTAATATTTCTTTCCCACTTTTGCTTCTTTTTACCATTTTTTCTCTCAGCTCCCTCATCCCACCAGTCCTTTTTTTTCCATTATTTTTTTCGCCCTCTATCTTCACATGTCACCCCACTTTTTATCAATCCCCAGTCCCACTTGCCCCCGCCTCGTAGTCCCCCTTCTGTCTTCCCATTACTGAGAGTGTGTCTGTGAGGCGCTGTTGCTCAGAGCTGCAGTCATCTTTCCCTCATCATTGAAAGTGACAGGGCTGGGTTCCTCTGATGTTTCAGGGAGCACAAACACAGCAGAGTGGATGGGCTAATGGGAGTGAGAGTGACTCAGAATTGGGCTGTTATTCTGTGTGTGTGTGTATGTATGTGTGTATGTGTGCGCATGTCAGGCTCATTGGTAATTGCCGTATTTAGGCCTTGCACCTGGAATACCCTCACAGCGGTCTGTAACTGCCATTTAATGGGTTCATTCACTCTCAGCCCAAAAACTGCAAACGCAAAACCATGTGTTTTCCCCATAGACACACATAAACACACACACACACACACAAACACACTCTTGCATGAGGAGACTGGAAAACACCCTAACCTGCATTATGCAACGACCTAGATTTCTCGGAGTATTGTTCTCGAAATCACATTGCAGTGAGATAAATTTCTTCTTCTTTGGTTTCACTGCACTTTGGTTTTTTCTTAACATGCAGTACTTTATTAAAAATAAGCTGAATGCTAATCCAAAATTTTAAAACCTTTCCTTCAAATTGACATATGTTTGTGTTTTTATCCCTTTTTTTCCTTGCCCTGCTGTAGTTCTTGCCCACCACTCTTACCCGTCGTAGAACAAATTAACTGAGGACATTTTGACAAGTATGAATATAAAATATTGCCAATTAGAAACATTTATGATGGTTCAAGTCTAATTAGCTGCTTCGAAAACAAGAAACTGTTATTTAAGAAGTTGGTTCTTTTTCACCTTGTCATGTTTTCAATTTATAACTAATTTTGAGGAATTTGTGCCTGAGAAATAAGACAAATGCCTCTTTTTTTCTGCTTTGTATCAATCTGAATAGCTTTGGTTGAGAGTTGGTCAAATTAAGCAGGACAGCAATAACCCAGTTATTTTATGTTTATAAGATTATCCTATCAGATTATCCTTTGGTCTGAGGTGTGTTAATAGTGAATTCGTCCCGATAATTGGTTTCGAAACGGGTCAGGGCTGACAATAGTAAATATTTAAAAAGTTTAATATTTACGACCAGAAATCTTTATGTGTGTGGGGAATGCTGATGACTCCCGAGTCATGACTCTGTGAGTTGTGACGTACAATGGAATTTAGCCAATCAGGAGGTGAGAAACGAGGAAGCAGACGTAAACACAAACAAGTATGGCTGACCTGACAGTTTGTTTGGAAGTTTGTCAGGGAAGTCTGTTCTCCAGGATTTTTTTCCACAGTCTTTTCTATTTTTTTGGTTCAGGAATTTTCTGTTAAGAGCAGTCCCAAGACCAACATCATTTTTTCTTCTATGTCATCTTCCATGTTGTGTTTTGTGTTTACCGGTTGTTGTTTTGTGTCGCTATGTTTCTTCTTCTATGTTTTTTCTAAATCACGTTTGGTCTCGTAAGATTTCTGTCTTGGAGGATTAGATTCTAGATTGGTGGTGAGAGAATCGTTATGTGTGTGGTGAGCTGTGTTGAGAGTATTGGAGCACACTCCAATAGACTCCTCGATCGAGAGGCAAAGAACATGACTGGAAGATGTGTTTAGCAGCGCAGCTCGAGTTGTCTTCCTGAACTAGCTTGCAGGCGTCAAGCCTTTAACATTGCATCAACTTCAGTCTCACTTTTAAATGTTCCCATTTTTGAAGATGCTTTAATGTAACTACAGAACGGAACAACAGTATCCGAGCAACCCACTCAGAATATATCGAGCACGACCAGCTAAGTGTGCTGCGCGGGTCACGTTGTGTTACAGTGTACAGTCAATGGTTACAGCAGAGCTGTGAATAAATTTGAATACTTTGCAAGTAAATCTGTGCTGCTCTGATTGTCCTTCATGTCTTTTGTACTTAAATTTGACTTGTAGAAACCTGCAGAGACCCTGTAAATACAAAGAGGTGGGTGCTGACGAATCAGAAACATTAATATTAGAACACATTTCATCCTGGGTATTATTAGTGACATGCATTGATCTAAATGTAGTATTTAAACCAGATTCTTGTGAAATACAGTAGCTTTGAATGTATAGACTTCCATGTTTTTGTAAAGAATTTGTAGATGTCAGCAGTGAATTGTTTATTTAGCCCTTAGGTACAACATGTATAAACCAAAAGTGTAATCATGAACCTTGGTATGTTCTATGGTCAAATATGGCACCTTCTGCTCCGTAGCGCACGTACCTGAACAGCAGGATCACTAAATCTGTGGAGTAATTTAAACCCCAAAGTCTTATCTCAGAGGTGATGACGTTTTCTTAAGCTTGATAATGAATCAGACACGGCCAAGTCGAGTAATCTGGTCTCATGATTTCATGATGTGAGGTGTCCTCGTCTCATCCCCAGAAACCCGTTGGTGTTAGGGCCTTGATGAGGATGATGAAAGCCTGTGAAACGGTGGTCTGGCTGCTGCCTGACATTATGCAGTGAATAATTACCTGCGATAATTCAATACCCTGCAACTGGGGAGAAAGCAGAGCCGTTTTATGTGCGTTGCAGCTGCAGTGTGAGTTGTCGAATTTCAACATTAGTCGAGAGATGCCCCAGATTCCAGAGCTAATAATACACAATTATATATGTTACTTTCATTCTGGAAAAAAAAAGAAAGAAAAGGAGTCTTGAGGACTCATGTTTTTGTTTGCATGAAATATCAGGTGGCATCTCCTTCAAATTAGGAGCGTGTTTATTTCTGCAGCGATGAACATACAGAAGCACAAGGCGTTATAGTAGGAGAACACCCACTGGCGTGACTCAAGTCTGTGCTGCAAAGCCTCAGTTATAAAATTAACTGTGTGTAGATGTGCTGAAGGATACGGTGTACCATAACAGGCTGGTGATAGCTGGAGAATATTAATGTGGTGCTAAAAGCGCCTGTTAATATTCAGGCTCTTAAGAGTTGGAGCAAAGGCTGTGATTGGCTGAGTGTATCCTGTACTAGACGAAGGATAAACAGTACAGTTTGCTGAAAAGAAATTGGACTTTTAACCAATATAGTCTTCTAAAACTGCAAAATATATGTACTCTCAGATAGTAACCTTTAACATTTACTGATATATAAATAGAAGTCATTTCCCTGAGGGCCTTTCCCCCTTTAATAACTCTCCACAGCTTGACAGAGCCTTAATGGCTTTCCTAATAAGCAACAGGCTGATCCATAATTGGTGCTACCTTCATTTAGTTAAGTATACAGTCTATGCTGCTCTTTAACAAGCTTTGTTAGAGGAAGCCACGCTGTGTTGTTAAGTCGGTGTGTTGCACACCTCATTCCCAGTGGATTAGTTCATCTTTTCTTCCCTTTCATTGCCGAGGAATACACACCACAGCCAGTGTAATACATCATAATTACAGCACCTCTCATTTCACTCTTTCAGCTCAGGTCCTGCATGAGAAGACCGTTTGAGATCCAGTGGAGGTGTACTTGGATTTATAAAAAGACCACTAATAGGGGTTCTGCCCTGCGCTGTGCCGTGCTGTGTTCGCCCACTCTGCGCCCGAGAAAGTATATGCCGTATGCATTTCAAGTTATGCTCTCTCTCTGCCTCTGCAAATTGGACATTGATTAAGAGGAGGAGAACGATGTACGGCTAATGCAAGAGGGCACGCAGAGTTCTTCCTCGGAAAAAGGAATTAATCTCCTTTAACTACTTGAGCTGAGAATTGCTCCCAGGAGAGTCCTAGAGCTGCGTGGGATTAGACTATGGCTGCTTAAAAGATGTTAGAGGCTCTTGTGGCTACCAGGGACCCAATTCTCACTCTGTTGTTTCTCCTTTAACATTATAAACCACATGGGACTGCATTACAGTTTTGCTGTTTTTAAAATAGTGGCATCATGAGCTCATTCAAAGAAATCCTACAATCCAAAGTGATGGTTTTGTTGATTCTGTTTTTACGAACGCCTCTTTAAACTGATGTAAAGCGACACAGGCCTGGAAGATGCACTGTACTGCTGTAGCCTCTGGGACGGCTCTAATTCTAACCTGACACTGCCTCCTAGTGGTGCTTTAGTATATCGACTCTTGATCCCGTGTGTTGCTGCTGAAAGAGACTTCTGGTACCTAACATGAGCAAAAATGCATCCTGGGTCATTTACAGAAAGCCCCGTGTACATTTATTAAAGAGGAGCATTAGTGGAGTTTTGATCTGTCAGCAAAAAATATGTTATCTCAGTATGATAAATGCCTTTCCTGTTCCACAAGTGAGAACAAGGGCTCTGTAAACAAGCAGAGAACAAGTGTGGGAGTGTGTATGTGTGTGTATGTGTGTGTTTAGTAATGCATTGCATCCTATAATCTAATCCTGGCGGGGGTTGACTGTCAGTTTTATCCCACATGAAGCTTCCCCAGCGTGCTGATTGATAAAAGGTCTTCTGAGCCCGCTCTGCCAGGACATGTGACACAGAGGCCGTGCCCCAGCTCACAAATCCTGAATGAACCAAGAGTGGGCACAGAGCAGGAAAAACCTTTCTGAATGAGCATCTGGCCGGCTGACACTTGTGTGTGTGTGTGTGTGTGTGTGTGTGTGTGTGTGTGTGTGTGTGTGTGTGTGTGTGTGTGTGTGTGTGTGTGTGTGTGTGTGTGTGTTAGTGTGTGTGTTAGTGTGTTTGTGCAAGAGGCTTTAGCATGTGTGGGAAAGAGATTTTCTCGTACGTGGACACGTGTCCATGGGAGCAGAATTTCATTGAGAGATTTTCAGCACATGCACAAGCAAACACACACACACACACATGTGCTCACTCTTGTTTTACTCTACTGGTGAGGACACTGGATTAACTTGCAGTGCGGTCATTCTCTTTTTGGAAATCAACCCATCACTTTTAGAGGCCAGATTCGGGGAAAATCAAATGAATGTACACCACCTATTTTGAAAAATATTTACCACCACAATCCCATACTAAGTATCAGATTGATGGAATAGTCCTTTAGTGTAAAATTAAATAAAAAAAATATATATATATATTTTCTTTATTTGGTTTTGTATAACCACCCTCTCACTGCACATTATCCATCTTATTACCCGACAGACAAGTGTTCTTGACAATAAGTGTTGATTTAAAAAAAAAAATAAACCAATAACTAATTAAAAAAATCAACAGATCCCCAGGCAAGATTATTCTACTCAGCTAACTTCTGAGTTGAATAATCAGAATCAGAATTTAAAAATACTTAATTGATCCCATGGGGAATTTTTTATTTATTTTTTATTTATTTAAAATAAGTGTTAAAAATAGTAAAAAAAATACATGATATAAGCAGAAGTGTCATATAAAAAAGTGATAAGTGTTAAAGCACAAACACTGACTCAAGTTATGGGTAATGCACAGAGGTAATTATTGCATATTATTTGCTTGAACCAAAATCAGTCCGGAGTAAAACCTAGTAGGATTATACCTAACGTTTTCATTATGTTAAAATGCTGAGCACGGCACAGCATCCCTACTTCTCCAGTTAATCATCACAGATCTTCACGGTTCAAACTGTGAAATATTCAGCATGTTCAGGAGAAGTGTGAGTGTATGATTCACATTTCTAAAAACTTGTACTTTTAAAAATATTCAGCATTGTCCAACTTTTTTCTTTTGTCCTGCAAAAAGACTGAAAATGATCCATCGCCATGGAAACCACACTGCTGATGATGTCATAAGGAGTTAGGGTTTTGAACAGAGGTTATAAATAGAACTGGTGTGCATCACTAGAGTTTAGCCCTGCTCCCTGGAAACAACACAGTTGATGATGTCATAAGGGGTTAGGGTTAGGTGCAGAGGTTATTAATAGGACTGGTGCGGTTAGGGTTAGGGCTCAGCATTTTAACATCCAGCATTTACTGTGGGAAATGCCCTCCTTTAGTTTACATTTGAATTTTAACATTATCTGTCTTCATGGTTATAAATCACTGTAAGTTTTTCCTCATTCATAGTTCCCGCGTCGGGTTAATTCTGCTACTATACTTAACAGTTTTGCAATAAACAGTAGCACCTGTACATGATCTTTTCCCTTTACTCTTTTGATGCTGATTTCTCAATCCTCAGTCAACCAAAGCCAAAACTGTGTTATGGTTGACCTCCCTTTCACCCAGCCCTACCAGACTACGGGTTTAACATCCCGCGTGACTTCTCCTTCTGTTGCCACATTTTTATAAATGTGCTGGACTCTTTTCCACAAATACATCCTTCAACATGATGGCGGTGTGTTAGATTTTGTTGTAAAAAGTTACGATAATTGATCAGTGGCCTTCACCAGATGCAAGAAAGCTCCTTAAAAAGAGAATCAGATAATTCAAGGAACTCTTCTTTTGCAAACGTTTATTTCAGCTCTGCTTGCGAAGTCTTCACAGAGAAAACAATATTTTAAAAATTTGGTAACTTTACAAACAACCAGGTGTTACTGCTTCAAAAACATTTGGGGTTATGTTATGCCACCATGACCTTTAAATTCTTCTCTTTTTTATATTAGGATGTGATCCCTAATCTGATCGGGGGGTTTTCCATGTCAGACAAAATCAAATTTTTCTGTGGCTTAAATGACCCCAGCTGTTGCCTGCAGCTCAATGTCAAAGAAATGTTTGTATTGCCATTTAAATACAGGAAACTAGCGCTGAAGTCAGGAGTATAGGTTGTTTTTCTGTATCCTGCTGATCTTCAGAAAGGTCCAGACCTTTTTTTAAATTATTTTATTTTTTTAGAAAAAATGTTTTAACACGTTTACACTGTAGCAGAGAAGCAGAGGTTAATTGTTAAGCCCTCAAAGGTGAATGAGAGAGGTAAATCTGTTTGGGCTCTGGGGATTAAAGGCACTGTTAAAAAATGAAAAAAAAAATCCACCTGTATTAGAGCTGACATTTTTCTCACAGCGACAGTCCCTGGCAAGACTGACAGGATTATACAGACAAATACAATTCCAGCTGTCTGATTTTTTTAACAGGTTTTTCTGCATCACTGACTGTCCTGTCAACAGTATTTGCTGGTTTTTACTCAAAATGGATCTTTTAATATTGCCGTTGCTGTTCTGAGGAAGTCCTTCTCTTTTTTTCTGCTTTTACAACGGCTTATCTCGTCACTTTCCGGAGGTGCTTTTGAAATACTGGTCCATAAATATTTTTTGGCTCTGGGATTTTTATTTCTCATCTTGACAAAAAAAAGGGAAAGGCTTTTCTTGGAGCGGGATTTATTCCAAAACAATGATTCCTACTAAGCTACTTGTGTACCGGCATACACATGCTGATGCTAATTTGGATCCCTCTACGGAGACGAGGAGGCGAAAGAAATCTGGCGGCGATCTCTTTCAGAATGGGTACAGAGTGAGACAGGGTCATCAAACAGGAGCGTATCATTCATTGTGGTCCTGTTTGCGCGTACTCTTCAACTGGGGTAAGAGCAGCAGTTCAGTGCGTGTTATCTGGAGATTTGCTTAGAATTTGTTTCATAAAATCTAGAACTTGAAGTTAAATGTAGATTAAAATGCTTTTTCTGGAAACATGTTTGGTGACTGCTATCTTCTCAACCTGACAGTACAGAGGTATTCGTGTCCCTTTCTATCAAACACACGTAGGCTGACATGCGTTCACACATGCTCCACGGGATCAATCATGTTACGTAAAGGGACAATGAGGCAGGTGTCTCTTTGTTCTATAATCCCTGAGCGAGCTGCTCTTGAATGCAGCCTGAGGTTTGTTTAAAGTAGGCCACATGACGTTCCTCCTAACTTGTTTGGATGCATAAATAATTCCAACACGTCATCTGAAATAAAGAGCCTTCCTTTTTGTATCCTCATATTGTGTCTCACACACTAAATTTTGCATCATGTGGTGCTGGAGTGTTGAGCAAAAGCATTTGGACCATGAAATCTGCCTGAACTGCTCATTCATTTTGACAACGTTTCGTTTTCTTTTCGTACAGCTGCATCTCAGACTCCTGTACTCTCATGATGAAGATATTTTGAAAACACATCATTGATAGATAAATGTGCAGATAAAAATCTAACAGGAGATTAATGTCAGTTGTTTTGTTTGCATTTGTCCTAATAGCCTATTCTCTGTTTCTCTTTTCTTGTTTTTCACAGGTTTGAGATTCCTGAGAGCGCTCAGATTGATACAGTTCTCGGAAATCTTACAGTTTTTGAATATCTTAAAAACAAGGTACGATTATTACCACATCAACACTCTATCTACCCCTGCATCTTCAATAATAACAGTTTGAATAGTTAAATTTAAGATTTTGTGTTTCTTTGAACCTATGTACTGCACATTTCTTGGATCTTTAACTGATATGCCATCACTCTCTTGAAATATTTTCTCTGTTATCACTTTGATTCAGGCTGAAGTTCTTGATAACCTTAATGCGGCTCTTGTTTATGAGCTCTGTTTCTTTGGTTCGAACTATTTGAGAGTTCATGGTTCTTCCTCTCCTGAACAGCAATTCTATCAAGCTGGTGAACCTGTGTTCCATCTTCATAAGCACATGGCTCACAGCTGCTGGATTCATACATTTGGTAAGTGGACAGATGTGAGGACCTGTGAGGTCTAATGATTTATGAGCTGATGGCTTGTTGCATAACGTGGCGCATAATGTCCAAAGTAACCAGAATATTCTCGCAGAAATGATGTTTTCACTCTATTTGGCCAATCTGTGAAAAGCTTTGGTGATGGGGTGCTGGTTGTAGAGCTGACTCTCATGCCTGATTGCCTCTAAACAGGCAAACAACTGAAAATAACTGCTCGACAAACAGATGTGTTATTGTGATAAAGCATTGGTTGATGCAACCCCAAAAATGTAAAGAGAGTGAACTCTGTTTTGAATAAGACATTACATTTCAAGTAGCTTATAGTGAACTTGTACATGTACTGAAAGTCAGGATGCATCAAACTAACTCATGGTATCAGGGAAACTATGACACTGCTTGGATGATAATACCCTAAAATCAGCATAAGCAACTGTGTGGAACTCATTGGAATCATCTGTCACAAAACTCCACCTTTGATTGCTTGATCATTATCACTAAGAGTTACTTAACTATAATATTACTTATCTTTTATGTGTAAAATGAGTAACTTTCATTTATAACACTGAAAAAATGTAGATTTATATTTATATCTTGTATGAAAAGGAAATCATGCAGCAACCTACAGTGAAAAAAAACAAACCAAAAAGCCTTTGTGCAAGTGTTAAAAATGGCAGATCTTTTAGATTCAACAAGAGGTTTGCTTTAGTAGCCCCAGAAACAATGTACACACCAATCAGAAGAAACAACAACAACAACAGCAAAATAATAATAAAATAATAATAAAAAAACACATTTACAGCCTGGTTAAAACAGACTTGGGTAAAATTGTTTTTGGGTTACTTATTGTTTATTTTTGGGTAAAAATATTTTTGAAGTTATGAAACTTAAAAGTTTTTCCTATCTAAGGGTATAAGTGACTTGACTTGACACCCAGAAGTTGTCTGCAAAGAGGCAAAAGGCCCGCTTCTTTACCTCATCTAAACTCAGGAGAAGCTAGGTTGAATTTAGTGTTTCAAATATACCCCCCCAACGACAATATGCTTCAAAAGTCTAGATCACAAACAAACGGCTGATATCACTGACACTATGTCCTCATAGTATACAATCTGTGGAATAAATACATCACCGTTGCTTTGTCCAAAATCATGTAGTTCTGCACTTACACTCACTGTTTTGAGTGCATAAGAGTGTTCACACTGACAGTATGGAAAAACGCAGTGTACTTTGATTTCTCAGCTGGTGCACTCAAAATGGGCAAAAATGTTGAGTGTGGAACGGTGCAAACTTCTCACACTCAATGGTTTCCACCTTGGCTACGTAGAGGAATGGTCGGGAAAGGATCAAACGATGGTTGATGGATTTAATCAATAAATAGCACAGCACGTGTCCTGTTAAAGAGGCGCTATTATGCTCTTTTCATTATTTACAAAGAACTGTTAAGTTTAAGTGTTTGACATAAGTGCTAAATTTGGGGGAAAGGGTAACTCTTTATTTGAAGGGGTATGCATAAGACTGACATAACATTGTCATAAACATGATATTAAATCTGTCATTAAGATGAAAGAAGCTTTATGCATGCTTGTGAATGTTGTCATTAAGTGTCATTCGGTCAATTATGTCACTTTAAATGCAAAGTTGAGATTGTTTGGGATGGCTTTGTTATGACAACTTGACATTAACCCAGACACCATAATCGGTCAGTGTTTTTATAATAACAGTGTAATAACATTTATTGACACCCTAATGACTAGTCCAAAGTATCACACTTTACTTGAGGTCATGGAAATTATTTATTACACTGTTATAAAAGTGTAATGACAGCCAATGTCAACACCAATCACATTTGACAGATTAATGTAACATCAACAGCTGATGTTAAATAGTTTCTGTAAGTTTGATAATAATATAAGACACTGATAAGACACTGGCAGGTTATGGTGTCTGGGTTAATGTTAAGATGTCACGACAAAGACACCCCAAAAAATCCCAACTTTGCATTTAAGGTGACATAATTCACTGAATGACACTTGATGACAACATTCATGAGCATGCATAAAGCATCCTTCATCTTAATGACAGATTTAATGTCATGTTTTTGACAGTGTTATGCATACCCCTTGTAATAAAGTGTTACAGGGGAAAGTTTTAAATATGCTGCAAATGAGTGTTGGAGTTATCGAGGTATAAGACAGCAGGCTGCTCTTAACAGTTAGTTCAAAAAATAATACAGAAACTAAGTGAGAGTAATACAAGATTTACTGAAATCCTGACCTAATGTTGAATCTGAATAGTCCATCCACTTGTTTGTTAATTTTTGTGATTTTCTGATTAATTTCCAGATTTTCAGAGTCAGACTTGGGATACGATATGGCCCTATTACATTTTAACCTCATATATAGAAAAACCAGCTCACACACTGACAGCAACTTTATAGCTATGCCCTTAATCAATAAATAAATAAAAATCAGTATTAAAACTGAAAATACGTTGCTCTGACAACATCCTTGTGTTACTAATAAAACTGTGATTGACGCACACTGGTATGGCCTAGCATTTAAGGTTGTGTAGTACCCCATGTTGCACACCTCTATGGGCAACCTGAGTTCTCTCCCCATTACACACCCCACTCTCGCTCTGTTTCCTGTCCTCTCCTCTCTGAAATTGATAAACTATTTGAAATAATACAAACACAAACTGATTGAAAAACTTAAGGCTTCATTTAAACAAGCTCACTCCGATCTTGTGCAGCTACCATCTCTTTAGTTTGTGTCCGTCAAGAGACTTTTATTGAATATCATCTTGCTCCTTATGTTTCTTGTCACCAGCATCTCCTGTCTCACAGTCAGTTAAATAAGAAGTCAAAAGACTGGTTTAAAGATTGGCCACTACTTTTGGATTTTTCAAAGGCTGTACAATACATCATCCATCTGTTGCTCTTTTAAACCACCCAACTGTTTGACCACTAGATGGTAGCCTCGGCTTGGAACATAAAAAAATTGTGTGCTTTCACTCAGCAGAGGCAGACACAGGATCACTTGTAGCTGGATTTAATCAGACTTAATGAGTTCAGTTGCTTTATTTAAACCCCTGTTTACAAATTGGTGGTTAGGTTTATGTCCGACTGTCTTTCCCTCCTTCCTGCGTCTCTATTTCAGGTGGAAAACTCAGGGGATCCATGGGAAAACTTCCAGAATTCCCAGTCACTTTCCTACTGGGAATGTGTCTACCTGCTGATGGTGACGATGTCTACAGTGGGCTATGGGGATGTCTATGCAAAAACCACCTTGGGGCGCCTGTTTATGGTCTTCTTCATCCTTGGTGGTTTGGTAAAATCAGACTTTTCTTTCACCCTTGTTCCCTTCATTGTTTCCTAAATCCTGCCTGTCCCCATCAGTAGACTGTAAAACACTGTGGACACTGAAATGCGATGATAGATTAATGAATAAGTTATACGCTTTGATTATTATGTGTACTTTATGATATTGTAGCAAATGTCTGATATGTTTTTAAACGTTAACCTGACATTGCCTGAACGAGTTAACCGTATATTTTTTGTGATAGTGTAGTTGTATCCTTTCATTTAGCCTACTGTATCTTGTCTACCGTAATTACAGTAATATGTGCTCCTCTGTTCCCTCCCCTTATGTGTCACTCCTCTGTTTGATTAGAGTATAAGCTTTTTGTCTGATAATGTTGTTACTATTCTCTTAAAAGCAGTTGCGGTTTCAGGACACCCCTCCTCCCGTGTCTCCTCCCACAATTCCAACAAACACAGGGGCAGGGAGATGAGGCTTAGGCCAGCCTGACTGTTACCATAGCAACAGCAGCCTCCCGTTTCCACCCTCCCTCTCTTTCTTTCTCTCTCTCTCTCTCTCTCTCTCTCTCTCTTTCCTTCTCATCGTCCTATGATCTAGCGTCCTGTTGGGCTTCCACTAGTTTAGTTTTTTGCACACACACGTTTAGGAGCTCTCTCTCACACACACATACCTCCTCCATCTTCTTTTACCAAAAAAAAAAAATGGAGGATCCAGCCAAAAAAGCAGTTGCTGTCTTCTTTATTTGGACACATATCACTATGCTGTAATGTGCTGCAGCTGTGTGGATGTGCTCTGTGTTGTGGCCATGGTGATAGGCTGTGTTTTTCACAGTGCTGAGAGCCCTGGAAGTCTTTAGGCCAGTAACTCTGCCTGCATCCTATCAGCAGCAGTGGCTAAGTAATGACTTCAGGCTGGAGACATTTTAAAGCCAGAGATCATATTAAACTCACATCACTTCACATTAATCTTTGTAATGTATAGGTACACTTTCCAAGCATGATTTCACTTTATACTTTACAAGAGCTAGACCCCGTCTTTCTTTCTTATTCTTGATGTAAGCCCGGATGTGCAGTGTCAGTGAGAACCCCTCTGTTGTCGGTTGACTAACACCCTCTGTTAGGAAATCAGGCTGTGAAACTTTGCAAAATGCATCCAGCTCATTTTCCAGCCAAACAAATGAGTCTTAATGTATTTTGCAGCTGTGGACCATCAGGTTGGCCTATTCAAATCAACCTGCCCGATCATCTGTGTTTGTTGGACAAAACATGGCACATAGGTTTAAGTCTCCTTCAGCTTTCAAAAATTCAGCCCTCCAGAGAAGTTTTGGGTGCTAACACAGGCTGAATATGACTCAGCTGTGACGAAATTCTCGCCCACTCATCAATTCTGTTCCTTTAGCCAAAAAAAAAAAGAAAAAGAAAAGAAAAAAATATTTCTGAAGAGCAAGAATTTTAGTTTTTTTTTCCCTGTGTAAGAAGATCTCTCTCATATCAGTGAAGTTTAGAAAGTCTCAACATCCAATGAGAGAGTTTTTCCACTTGATTTGAAGTAATATTTTTCCCCCCTCAGAAATCTGGATTCAGACACCAGTTTCCCCACCACCCACTCTGCGGCGTAGTAGTCTCTTTTTTAGTCTCTTCTTCTGTCTTCTATCTTCTCCTTAGGCCATGTTTGCCAGCTACGTCCCTGAAATCATAGAGTTAATAGGAAACCGCAAGAAATATGGTGGTTCCTATAGTGCGGTTAATGGGAGAAAGTAAGTATTCCAGATGGTTCTGCTGTTTTTCTGTGTGCGGTAGAACCCTCTCTGCATGCCTTTTTCTTTTTTCTGTTCCATGCATGTAGGCCATGTTTGCTCGCTACGTGCCAGAAATTGCTGCTCTCATCCTTAATCGGAAGAAATACGGAGGGAGTTATAACTCGACACGAGGCAGAAAGTAAGTTGAAATCCAGACAAGGTGTGGTTGTGTGACTCAAGTGCACCCCCCTGGAGTTTAGAGTTACTGGGGGTTAGTTAACTTGACCTTTTCTAGAAGCGTAAAGTTACTTTATAGTGTAAAGTCACACTGCGTGACTGGAGACCTTGGCCATTAGGACACTTGTCCATGCCCCTTTACTCTTTCTTTTACTTTCTCTCTCTCTTTCTCTCTCTGTCCTCGTCTTCTTCTTCTTTCTCTGTCCATCTTTTTTGCCTTATCTGCTTCTATCTGTCCTCTGCTCAGAGCTTTCCTGAAAACTCATTTGTGTGCTGTTCATTTACTTTCTTTGTCCACATCCTGTGTTGCGCTTTAAGTTGGAAGATAGAGCTTTCATGACTACTACACTCAAAGACTTGCAGTTTACTAACCTGTGGTGCTTCTGTGCAGAATATCTGTGCATTATGTGTTGTTGTTCCTTTTCTTATTATATTCAGTTCTAGTCTCCCATTGATACAGTCTTACCTATAGAAATGAATTAGTGCAAATAAAAAAATAGTCATGAAACCCCTACTACCCGCTTCTAAAGGATTTAATCCACGAGAAAATAGAAAGAATAAAACATCTGCAAGTGCATTATTATTGGTGGTCTTTCTAAGCATCATCAATCTCAATGACCATTGCAGGATACTAATTCTTTTCTTGCTTCACTTTGCTTGAGTTTTTCTTCTTTTTCTTTTTTTGCATGACCTATTGTATTATTTTTTATTTTACTGCTTAATTTCTGGCATGTTCTTTATGACCTGCAGTCTTGTGGCTTTTTTCATTGATTGCCAACTCCATGAAAAAGCCCATCTTCCTCTTGTCCGTCACCGCTAGCCCATCGCATCATCAATGCTTGATATAACTCTGGCCCTGATCTTCAGTCAGCTCCCACACCCTGAATGCTGGATGCCTCGCTCCCATTGGAGGCTCTCAATTGCTTTTGGCTTGCTTTTGCCTGCTTGGTGCTCGCCTGGTTCTTGTGTTATGGAGTGTGGTGCTGGAGTTTGTCTCCAGATGCTCTTTTTTTTATTTATGTTCATGTGTCATTGGCCTCTTGCAGCAGAGGTTCCAGTGAACTGTGAAGTCTGTGTGACACTGTGGTCATTTCTTTTGGCTCTGTACTGGATTACCACAGTCCTTTCTGTGCAGTTCTGTCCTCCTCTCCTTTGTAGCTCAAACCTTACTGATATTCAGCACACAGATTTATTGGAATACAAATGCAGTGTGTCCAGAACAGTCGGGGTAGATTTTCTTTGTTTCTCTTCTTCTTCTCATTTTTCTCTGTAACACTCAACATTTACTGCTTGGCTGTCTTCTCTTTCTCGCTCAGTTTCTCCTTTTCAATCTTACTCTCATCTGTTTTAGTCACTCAATTCAGCAGGAAGGATTCTAGGGAGTCAGCACAAGAGCGAGGCATTCAAAAAAGAAAAAAGGAAAAGCCTTTGTTCGATAATGTTTGCCTGTCATTGAGATAAGATTGATGAAATGTTATGTTTGGCCAGTGACCTCAGCTTGGACTCGCAGACGGGTGTTGAGAGAAGCCCCTGTCAAAACTGAGGATAGTTTCTCCCACACACTTTATTTTCTCCCTCCACACCACGTCTCTCTCTCTCTCTCTCTCTCCTTCTTTCTGGTCAGACATTCAGTGCAAACATGTGGGAACAATCAGAGGATGCCCACCAAACACACAAGCATAGAAAGGCACCAAGCTCTTTGCATAATCATTTAGATTTATACGCGTTTGGTGTTTACATGTATGGGAGCTGACACATGGACAAACGTGGTTTGTCATGTGGGTTTAGGGTTTACATCAGAGTCCATTCATTTAGCAGCTGTCAACATAAAGTCTATCATGGAAATGAGATTAGGAGATTACAAGTATTCGACTGATTATATAGCTCCCAAACAATGAGGTCATGATACATTATGAAGTATTTTAAATGTAACCCTTTGATCTAGCCCGAGTTCTGTCATTTCAAACAGCCCTTGAAGGTTACTTGGAAGTGAGAGGTAGCCGCCGACCGAATATCTGTTTCATGCTTGTGTTGCTTATAGTTCTCTGTGCAGTGTAGCATACACCCATGAGTGCAGTGACAGCCCTCAGCCTCTGTACGCTGATATAATAATGACAAGTGTTGCGTTCTGTTGGCGCCCACTGCACTCGGAGGCTTTGTGGTTTCCATTATGGCTCCATGGTTTCCATTAGCCCTGACTTCAACGAAGGGAAACTGGCTTCCACCCTGGCTGAACTCTGACATGCACCTTTCAAAGTCAACTGTAGGAGCTAGCGACCTGAGCCGCGCGGCCTCAGAGACTCCTTTAACACTATTTTTACGTAACTGTAACCAGCTTCGGAAAAACACACAGACTGTTGTAGTTTAAAATAATAAGAAGTGCACTTTATTTACCTGCATGGTGCCTTCAAATGGGATTGTTGGAAGAAACCATATGAATGGTCTGTTAGCTCTTCTGGTCTTCACAACATTGTCAGCCAAATTTTTGACCTGCCTGATAAAGTTTGAGAAATGTTGATGCTTTTCTTTACTTTTAATCATTTTTCATCCAAATTTAGAAGTATTTTGTAAAAAAAAAAAAGAATTGGCTACACTGCAACATGTACAAATTATACTACAATAATATTCCTTTGATGCAAGCTTAGTGCTAATGTTATATAACTAGCAGTCTCATCTTGTCAAAATGTTAGCTTGAATTGGCTCTGTTATCTGTGTTCTTATCCATCTTCTTCCTGACTACCCATAGTTCGTCGCGATTGCCGGTTTTCCTCTTCTGGTTGAACTTTTTTTTTTTTATGTCGCCATGGAGACCACAAAGCTGACGATGTTAGCCTGGCTGTTATACTCGCTCGAATAACCAGCTTTTTAAAGATAGAAAGTGACAACATGAACAAAAATCAGAGGTGAAGTCATAGTGCGGATGTTTTAAAAATAGTTTACACTGTGCCCTGTCTAGCATTAATGATTTCACGTGAATTGTTTTAAGCTAGCCTGCTGGCGGCAGCAACCAGAAGTCAATAACTGCAGGTGGGAGTCAACACCCATAGGTTTGCTATGAACATGGATTTTAAGGGATCTCATTTTGCCTTTCATTTGAGATAATATGGACAATTAAAGGAGGTAAATAGGTGGTTCAAACTACAACATTTGGTGGTGGTTCTTGCAGCAGGCTGATCTAAGGATTAGAGCAGTACCAAATGGGTGACCTCTGTTGCTGATGTTTGAGCTCTGTTTGTTCATTTGTGTATTCCTGGGATGTTCCCTGACTGCATGATTTGTGTGCACGCTCTATTATACCCTTTTGCATTTGATGTGATTTGTTTAGTTTCCTAGGTGATGTGTATGGTTTTTCTTGTTTTTTTTTCTGTTTTATTTTATTTTTTTTTTTTTAAGAATTTTATTTAAGCATTTTTATTTGAATTTTGTTGGATGTTTTAGAGGTGTGGATTACTTAGGCTGTGCTGAACAACCAGGTTAGCCAACTGAAAGTTATTTTTTTTCTTTTATATGACTGAATTATCTTTTATATTTGCTTCTTTTATCGAATTTGATGCCACTGTTGCACCATACACAGAGGGAAAACTTAGTTTATGACTATTATTGTAGCACTAAACAGAACTAAAAAACAAAATAATTTCCTTCTTAAATCAGAAAAGTCAAACTGAATTAATTACATTATTTACTAGGGGGAAGACAGTTTTAAATGGAGGAAATTAAGTTTTACCTTATTACCAGTAAAAGACAACACTACATGTGCTTTTTTGAGTGCAAGTGTGTGTGTGTGTGTAGATGTGTTTTCTGTTTTAATAATAGTTTACAGCTCCAGGTTCCCTAAGTGAGTGTACGTCTGAGATTTATAACCTAATGTTGAACCCGTGCTCATGATACACCATTTAGATTTGTATACTCTGTCTACACTTGGAAAAGGGCATCTGGATACTGGGAATAGGAAAACATGAGTGATGCTTTTTTGTCTCTTGCAATGAGAGACACCATGTGCCAAATACTGCTGGCTGCCCACAGACATCTCAGCTCATCAGCTTGTAAGACCACACGGCCTTTTTTTTTTTTGCTTGACTCTGGCCAACCATGCAATCACGGCTGCTCGTTAGATTCTCTTAAAGGACAGAGGAGACATCTGTGAAGACCATTATGTCCTGCAACATCCACAAACTGCCATTCTCTCAAAATATCTGTCATATAACCTTGCCAAGTCCTCTTCAGTTCAGCTCTACCCGGTCCATCTGGTACTGGATAGTGATCTGGACTATGGTTCTCATTTAACATCAATAAATATGGCTGTTTCCTTTAAAACTGCCAAACTCAGTCAGAGTTCAGTCATGTTCTATACGATTTAAGACGTCAACTTTAACAGTTAATGCTTTAGCCAGAGCCTCCTCAGTGTGTTTAAGTGAATTCTAATGGACTGAAGGAAACAGATGTAGTATGATGACAAGAACTTGAACAGTGAACAGATATGACCACAGTACTTTTTTACTTACTTTAGGGAAGCGTAACCTTATACTCACTGTGTTAAACGCAAAGCTGTCCAGGACCCAGGCCCTCCAAACTTAAGTGGTTCATTTGTCTCCTGGCACACCCTGCTAAGTAGTGGATAAAGCCATTGTCATTACACAGATTGCCTTACAGGTCTCTATAGGGTAATTAGGGTGTCTGCTGAGTGTCCAGACTAATCCATGTCAATATTAAGGCTGGATTCAACTAAACATGTTTGGGTTTCTCATTTAGGGGTTTGGCAGTATGACTTGGTGACATTTTACTTTAACTCCGGAAGGGTAGCTCAGCTTACCAGAGAGCAAATGAAGCATACAGAGTGTCTGAATCCACTAGATTAGTGGTGAGTGATTAAATTACCTGTCATTAGTGATTGAGTTGTCTATTAAATCATAGTTAAACACACATTTGAAGTGTGATATCAATATATTTGCTTTTAAACTTAGTGGTCTACTATAAATATAAATGTAAACGGCTGAATGTAAATGATCCTTCCATGTTAGCCATTCTCTTGTGGTGGCACACATGGGGTAGAGAGCTTGAGTATTACTTAAACAACTTACTATAATGAAGCTGTATGAACAAAATCATTTTCTAAATGTGGTCATTTCACTGCTCCATGACTGATAAGTGGCTACAAATACAATAGAGAATGAAAATCCAGAGAGACACTGGGCCAAAATATCTGACAACCCATTAGCTAGCATCACAACATGGCTAATGTTAGCATTTAGCCACTTCCACGTGAATAGAGGTGTTAAAAAATCACAGATATGATGGAACAAGTGAAATACCTGTAAAGAATAATAAATGCATTTTACATACTGTACGAAGGACTTCCCTCAAAATCAGGAGTATGTGCACAAGTTTAGTGACTATGTCCCCATTCGATCCTTTTTTTCTGAATCTTGGCTAATTTATTTGCCCATTTATTGATTTGTATAAAGGTAAATGCAGGTGCGTATACAGGATTTCACATTCTAACACAATATTACATTTTGTATCCCTAATCATGGAAGTAAGCTCAATATGCAGATGAAACTGTCAAATAATCAATGGCTGAATGCTAGTGTTAGCTGTGCTCTGATGTTAGCAAGTGGGTTGTGAACATGTTTTTTGACTCGGTATGGTCTGACATCGCTCCAGATTTCAACTGCCTGCTGTTTTTGGAACTGCTTATCAATTGTTGAGCAGTAAAATGACAATAACTGATTAGTCTGTTGAGCTTTGTGTGCCTTGTGACTTGAAACACTGTCGTACGACATGATACCAGTGTTTGAGTTCCCCGCCCTGAACAAGACGTCAGAAGAAACTGTTCGGAGGTCTTTTAGGAGAAGGAATGTGGGGGAAGTAACCAAAATTTAATTACCCCAAACCAAGCAGTTGAGTTTAGAGTTCTGGGCCAATAAGAAACATTTACAGAAGCACCACAAGTTTCACATTGTTAAAACACAAAAGAAAAAAAAAAACTTTAATATAAACTTGGACATTTATTACCCAAATAACCCAAATGATTGTCATCACATAGTTAGAAAACCCAGAGTTGACCTTTGATGGTAAAACTTAATGTCTCAAGTGCAGTCAGAGGACAAACAGGGACACAACCTCGACTCCACAATGGTTCCAATCTTTCAATTGTGCTTCTGTAATCAGCCCTGTGCACCCTCTGACAGATCCCGCTGCTCTAATGCACCTCATGTTTTTGCCAGGGGACTCGTCAAATTCTGAGGCCCTGTTTAGAATTTGTGTCAACCACAGGCCTCCAAATCACTTTGAAAGTTTTCAGTAATGTTCTGTATAAAAAGCACCAGCATATTGATGTACATGTCTTTGTCAACATCCATTCGGCTCACAAAGGGGCGGTTTGGCTGAAGGGACAGTTTTATTATTGAGAACGGATGACAATCCAACCACTGTGGGCTGTATGATTATATCTAGATTTTCTAAAGTGGTTCAGAGTTGAGTGTTTGATTGCACTTGTCGTGCAGAATTTAACCACTTTCATTATGAGGGGGAAAATATTCACTTTTATGGCAAAAAAGATATAATTCAGTTACTTGTTTGCTTTGAAAAGACGTTTCTTGACATGTGTATACTTTTTTTCAGTCTATATTTGAGTTAGATGTTAGAGTGCTTTGGTTTGACTGATTATCTTTGGGAGACATGCCAGTGTTTGCAATGATTTATGTCGACCACTCAAGATGATTTCTTCCCCCCTTCCAGGCATATTGTGGTCTGTGGTCATATTACCCTCGAAAGTGTCTCCAACTTCCTCAAAGACTTCCTACACAAGGACAGGGATGATGTCAATGTAGAAATTGTTTTTCTCCATAAGTAAGTTCAGTTTTTCCTCCTCGCTGTGTGTAGGATTGCCAAGTACAATGCACGAGTCAGCTTGTGAACATATGCAGCACAAAAACTTGCACTTACTATTCTCCTCTTTTCTCTGTGTGTGCTAGTATTTCCCCTAATCTTGAGCTGGAAGCCTTGTTCAAACGGCATTTTACCCAAGTAGAGTTCTACCAGGGATCTGTTCTCAACCCTCACGATCTCGCCAGAGTGAAGGTACAGTCGGCGATGGGACCTTTGGAGAGATGAAATCCACAACAATTAGAGACATGGCTAGTGACAGAGAGAGAAATCGACAAACTCTTGCATGTTGATCGTTAGCGTAACAGATTTTTTCTGGTCAAAGTTAAACCCAATAATTTGGTTAATTTTTGTGAGACAATTTACCCAAAACACTAAAACACATGAATTTGCATATATACTTACATGTCTGTTGTGTGATGCTTCAAATATAGATCGAGTCAGCAGATGCCTGTTTAATCCTGGCCAACAAATATTGTGCAGATCCTGATGCTGAAGATGCCTCCAACATCATGAGGTATTAAATATACATGGAAGACGTAGTCTTCATTTTTCCATATCTCTGCCTTTTTGATTTTTGTTTATCTTTGTTTGTTACACTTTAGGGTTATTTCGATCAAGAACTACAGTCCTAAGATCAGAATAATCACACAAATGCTACAATATCACAACAAGGTAAGATGTTTTGATGACTTATAATATGTCCTTTATCTGAGGCTGTGTTCATACTGCAGTTAAAAGTGACCCGCTCAAATATGACCCATACCTGTTTTGTTTCGTACAGTCTGAACAGCACTAATTACACTGAATCTGACATTTTCCAGTCAGGTTCAGGTCACTTTCAAATGTGGTTCTGAATCAGATAAATGTCAGATTTTTTGAAGGCGACTGCGGTCTGTGACAGCCAGGTTGCATACAATGAGACTTTGACGCCATTCTGGAGCAACACACGTCACAGTTCTGCGCCGCAGACAAAAACAGAGCTCAGTTAAAACAACACCATTCTGTGTGTGACGCCAATAATGGTTAAATGAGTGTCACTTCAGGAGCGCAAGCTGTTCACGTCGTGATCTGCAGGCAGATCACATTGAAAAATGTAATTTTAACAGCCAAACAAAAAAGTTGGTTGTCAGATTTAGATAAACTTTTTGTTATTCTTGTTAAAATGATCTTTATGTCCTGATGTCAATCAGTGCATGATGTGTTCTTAAAATAGAGTGAAAAATATCCACTGTCTACAGCAGGAGTAAACCTGGGAAAACACCAACCAATCCTAGCATTTGGCTTTCAATTTATTAAAACAATCAAATCCTGTCCCGCCGTTCTGCCCGCATCCTGTGCGTACATTTCCCTGGCGTGCACTAGCCCTGATTCAATGCTCATAACCAACCATCCAAGTACGCTAGAGAGTGGCAGAAAAACTGCCTATACCCTGGTTCTTGGTAAAGTAGCGCAAACAAAAAGGATGTACTGAGGACAAGTTTGAGTCTGTGGTTCTAAATCAGGCACGGTTATATGATCGCGAATCAGTGGTGCTCGTGCATGTGAGCGGGGGTGTCATTTGGAGGAGCTCTGAGTGGGAGGACAGGGGCTGAAAGGAGTCCTGAGGAGATGCTACATTCAAATTCATGCTAGTTTTCCGTGACCAACCCTGCCTTTAATTCCTGCAGTGTGAATGTAGCTGAAGAGTTACAATGTTGTGTGTGGTGCATTTTAAAGAGCTTCACAGCAACTGTTTGTTATGGAACTGACGAAACAGTTTGCTCACTCCATTGGTGATGTGCTCCTTTTCAACCAATTATATGGAATTGTGAAAAAAAACGCAGATATATTAGGTCTACCATTAATACTATTAAGTGTTTCTTCCCAAATTATAGTGTTTTTACACTGTCAGAGCTAACCTCACTGCTTATGTTTTTTTGGTTTTATTTTCATCAGTGGTATCTATTTATATAAGGGCATGCACAGGTCCACATCTTTGGAGCTGGTTACCACACTTATAAACCAAAACAATATAGTTGTATGTTGTTATTCATTTACTTCCATAGCACACTGTAACCTATCAAGATAAAGATATTTGCAGGCGCCCATTAACTGATATATGAAACTGTACGCATACTATTGTTGTATTGGTTTACCAAGGACAAAACCAAGGTTTTTATCTTGGTCTAAGTCTCTGCTGGTTGTCTGACAGCTGAATACTGTGTGGAATTGTGCCTGACAAATAATGCACAACTGCTTATTTGCACTGTCAGGCACAACTCCCACTTTAATCTCATTTTCTCTTGGTGTATATATTGTATATAATCTATTTTAATTTTTACTTTTGCTTGCAAAGACTTTTTTAGATATTGCACCAACAGACCAAGACAAATTCCTTGTAATGTAAAAACTACTTGGCAATAAATCTGATTCATAGATGTTTGCCAGTAATTTGCATATTTGATTTTTTTTTTAATGTAATGCTGACTTTCCCCAGAAAGAGAATAATCACATTTCCTTAAAAAATCCACTTTACGGTAAAAATTATCGGATATTTGCCAACTTTTCTGTGTCTTTTGACCTTTGCCATTATTGTGATGAAGGCCCATCTGCTGAACATTCCAAGTTGGAACTGGAAGGAGGGTGACGATGCTATCTGCCTGGCGGAGCTGAAGGCAGGCTTCATTGCCCAGAGCTGTCTGGCCCAGGGCCTGTCCACAATGCTTGCCAACCTCTTCTCCATGAGGTCTTTCATTGAGGTAATGCAGAGGGCAAGATTAACTTGCCCTGTCTTAGTCTCTTCCCTCTGTAACAAGTCATAGTATGGATGAATGAATTCTCACGTTGCATATTTCTAAATGAAATGATTTATTCGGGGAATTGTAGATGAGGTTACCATAAGTGGACACCGTATGTTCTCTGCTGACAGATGGAGTAGATCTTTCAAACACAGAACATTTCCCAGGAAATTTTGACATCTTTGTCCAGAGAAGGACTTCCATCAGAGTGTTTCCAGTCATCCTGGCACGTCATCTTTTAATGTGACATTTCATATGGAATCTGTTCAATGTTTCTGTGGCTCACAATTGAAGAGGTGCTTGTCTCTATCAAAGAGCTGTTCTCATGTCAGAAGGATGATGGATCAGCATATAATGACCAGGCTGAAGTTGTGCGGAAGAACATCTGCCGGCCACATTGAGTCTTTATTGGAAGACAGAAAGTGTTGCTTTTTTCATCCTTTTTTTTTTTTTGCCTCTCATGTGACATTTCCGTGCTTTTGTTTTGCCAGATTGAGGAGGACACATGGCAGAAGTATTACCTTGAAGGAGTGGCTAATGAGATGTACACAGAGTATTTGTCCAGTGCCTTTGTGGGCCTCTCCTTTCCCACTGTCTGTGAGTAAGTATCCCTCTTTCCCCAGCAAGCTTACACTCACTGCACTGGCAGGTATGTAACAAGACTGAAGTGAAAAACAAGAAAAAAGACACTTAACAGGATTTCAAAGATGTTTGAAAGAAAAAATCAATTATTTTCTCTGACCAGTTTTCTCTAATGACTGTGAATGCTTTACAGGCTGTGTTACGTGAAGCTGAAGCTGCTCCTCATTGCTATTGAATACAAGTCCGAGCAGAGAGAAAGCAGGTTTGTATTCTGGCTCTTTCCTACGGTGAAAAAAAATCTAAATGTGGAACAAGTCAACTTTTGAATAACTTTCAGCTGACCCTCTATTTATTTATTTATTTATTTATTTATTTATTTATTTATTATTTATTTATCTATCTATCTATCTATCTATCTATCTCCCACATTTTCACTCAAGACATCATTGCTTTTCGAATCACAGCTGACCTCCATATTTCATTTAATGATTTCCTGTTGTTGGAAAATGAATGAAAACTAGGGAGATATTTTTACTGTTTTTTTTTTCTTTTTGTCTTGTGTTTTTTTTCAAGTGAATCCCATTTTTCTGTAATTTTAAGAAAATTTGTTTTTAGACTCGCCGGCATTCAATATGGCAAACAAATTTATTTGGTTAATAATATTTATTGTAATTCCTTGGTATAAGAATTTTGTCTAATGCTGCATTAGACAAATTCTGGGGGAAAATAAACTTACACTTAACAAGTTATGGTATTTTTCTGAATTCCAAAATGCCAAATCTCACCTGCCTGTCCCCTGTGACTCATTTCAAATGTTTTTGTGTAGTTGTTTTGGTTGCATAGCTAATAATAGTTGTTTTGACAAAGAAGCTAAAGAAATAAAAGTTTTATATAAATCAGTTGGTGGGCTTTATAGTATTTCACTGTTCTATAAACATAATCCTGTGTTTATGTACCTTAAAGTGCCAATTAATGATGAAGCTCTTGAGTGTCTTTAGTTTTGCAAAGTTCTTTTTTTTTTTTTTTATTCATGTTTTTATAATAATTGTAATACTGAAAAAAAGTTTCTTTTAGAAGTAACAGCTTTTTTCAAGACAATGAACTGCCATAATTTTCAGTGCCATCTGTTTTTGTCAGTTTTGTCATGCTATTATTTAACTATAACCACTATTTTAATTGGTCTATTTTTTTTTTTTTTTGGTAACAAACGGTCATTTTTAGGTGCAAGGACCTCACCATCGGACAAGCATGTAATAACTGATGTGCATTTGTTCATAGTTGTGTCACCTGCTGGCACAAAAAGTGTACCGTCTTAATATGCAGGGCAGCCTTAGTAACATTTTCCTCTTCCTTTATGCTCTTGATAACTGTTTGATTTGAGATTTTTTTCTTGTTGTTTGCAGAAGCCGAAAGCGGTATGCCCTCTACCTTATCTTACTTCCAAAGTTCCACCAAATCTCCACCACTTTAAAGCCTCTGACTTTGGGAGTTTCCCCCAAGGATATTTTTCCAAACTCTATCTCACAGGCCTCCTTTTCTAACTCTTTTTTTTATGGTGTCCCTTGTGCTTAATGCACTAACTTCTTTGCAGGCAGAAACGGATAGATAATTTGGACTGTTTGTAGAAGTGCTGTATCTTTGTCTTTGCTGTTGTCGGTGTACCAAGGCCAAATGCTCACCCTCTCCATATCTACCTCTTATTTGATCTTTTCAGTTTTGTCTCCTTTACCAGTCCTTTGCTTAGTTGATTTCTCTCACTTTCAGTTTTTTTCAGTGTTGCTCAGTCGTTGCCTTCAGTATGTGAGCTTTGCCAAGCTGATTATTCCACTCATGGTGTCTCGTAATCATTACCAGAACAGTTCTTCATGGTTCTTCGTCTCAGTATTCCTGAGAAGTTTGTCTGCACATAACTTAAACTTCAGATGTGTCTTTGATAAAAACTGATTATCTGTTGTTCAACATCTCTGATTTAATCTTGGAGTAATTTGAGCGACTATTTGCCGTCGCTTAAGGCAGTGGCTGCTAAAGTAGCATGTATTTCTCTTCATGGTTTTATTATAGCAGCACCTCACACATCTTTGTCATCATTTGGCACACTAGAAAAAGCATGGAGCTGTTGATTTTGGATAGTATTAAGTTTATCCAAACTGAAATTTAACAACCACAGGCTATGATATTCACAAGCGATCCATATTTCACTTTTGCATTCCATCACCCCATCCTGTTCTCAGAGTTCAATGTATATCATATGTGCATGTCGTACGTCTGCGTCACCTCAGGAGCGAGAGTCTGTGTGTGAGTGCTAGCGTGTGTGTGTGTGTGTGCGAATTCACGTGGGTCTCAGCCACCGTGTACAGTCATGCTCGTGCGTCTTTCGAGTAGATGTCCTTAAGTGGGGTCACTTCCTGTCAGTTTGGTGTTTGAGAAACAATCCAACTGCACAGAAGTTACTGCAACCGTCTGCATCTACGTACCTGTCCTTATACCTGTACTGCAGTGGCTATGCTCTTCTGTTTGATTAATGTCCTCCTCATGCCGTTTGGTAACTGCATGCTATGACAATATCACAAAAGGTGTTATTGCTTGCCTTGTTGCTCACAATATGAGGTTTTGATGCATCCTAAGCTTCTATTCACCAGTTTGCGCGCGACAGAAGAAAAATGTCTTGGACTGAATCACCTGTAAAATCTCAGATTTGGGCAGCAATGTTTGTGAAAATGTCTTGATTTGATCTGTACCTTTCTTTTGTTTTCACTAAAAAAAAAGCATGCCGGGCATTTTGCCTGTTTACTCTCCTGGGGGCCATTCAATCTGAGTGAATGTTCGATGCTAATTTACCTCTTGCACAGAAAAAATGTGGAATGAAGAATAGAAACTGCATGACTGATGCAATTTGACCAAAGCACTATATGTGTATCGATTTAATTGCTCCCTTAATATTCTTGTTTGTTTTCTTCTAATGTAACCTTTACTACAGCCCAGAGGAAAGATGGAGGGAGACAGAAACTTTGTTAGATGCACTTTGAACTCAATGCCGGCCAAAAAAACCCCAAAAAAGTAACACAGACGTTTCAGTCCAGTTGCTAAGAAAGATCGTGCTCAGATGTTTCTCTAAAAACTGGCTGAGATACTGTGAGTTCTAAGTTTTGTGGTCACAAATTGAAGGGTTTTTTCTTTAAACTGAAGGATCAAAAGTACATCTTTCATCTGGGCTCGTATTTTGAAGGAGCGTGACACTTAAAGGTTTGTGGGTTCAGTGTTTAATCTCTTAGTTCACACTCACATCATTGATGATTGTTGCCCACAGGTAACCATTAATGACCAGGGTGTGTGTGTGTGTGTGTGTGCGTGTGTGTTTGAGCAAACAGTATGTGTGTGAGTGTGTGTGGTGTCTACTCTTTGTCTCAGTCTAATTAATGGGGAATGATACAGCCAGTCACAGATTAAAGGAAAGATATTGACTCATGAATTATTTCCCTTTACGTTTTTTTTATTGGTTTTTTTTTTAGAGCAGCAACGACACTTTTATACACCATGTGTTTAATATAATGCACAGCTTAAATGTAAGTTAATATTAAGCCTATATGCATTTGAATATCTTCAAAGCTTTGACTAAATAGCTGCTTCTAAGAGTTTCTAAATCCAACCTTATACTTTCTTCTATTTCTAAATCAAACTTTTAGACTCTTGTAGAGAAAAATCAGCTGAATACTGACCAGAAAATAAGCTGTTCATTCCCTAGTTGTCCCACTGTCAAATACTAACCAGATATTGCAGTAACTATACATTCTCTGTACTACAGCCATGTCTCAGTGGCCGTCATAACATTTGTTTTGACTAGATAACTGTATGGAGTGTGGATGGTAAAAACCACCCTGTGGCCATAATTTTAATTCTTTCAGCCCTTTTCACTTCTTGCACTCTACCTCCCTGTCCCATTTCTTCAATATCATTCTGTGAAGAATTAAAATTCAACCTGTGATCATACTGTTGTATATTCTGTCCTTCCATGTGAGTATCACATCAGCTGATTGCTCAAAGTCAGAGGAGCAGGTGTGATTGTGATAACACAGAGGATACAACAGAGCATTCAAAACTTAAGTGTGTTGAGAATGATACAAAAAACATTCTAGATAAGAGCAGCGCAGGTCTGATTTACGGCTTCAACGAGTGTGTGTACCATTCCTCTTGATTAGCGTGTTGTGAACATGAGCGCAGTGTTGTCCAGAAATTAATGAGCATGATATGTCTATTTCTCTGATTACCCAGCATCCTCATCAACCCAGGAAACCATGTCAAGATGCAGGAGGGAACACTGGGATTCTTTATTGCCAGTGATGCCAAAGAAGTAAAGAGGTAATTTGAAAAAGCATTTTCTTTCTTTCTTTCTTTCTTTCTTTCTTTCTTTCTTTCTTTCTTTCTTTCTTTCTTTATTGTAAAAATGCATCGCAGCAAAACATCTCATACTGTTGGAAAGCCTGTTTATTTCACTTTTAAATAGAGACACTTTTGTGAAGAACACACATGCATGTATAATAATAATAATAATAATAATAATAATAATAATAATAATAATAATAATAATAATAATAATAATAATAATAAATTTTATTTGTGGGCACCTTTCATGTCACTTAAGGTCACCCTACATAGCAAAGTGTTGGGTAAAAAAACAAGCCGAGTATGTGGGTTCTGCCACAAATCTTCTCCAACAATACCAAACAGCTTATTCTGCCACCAATAACCAATCATTAATTTGGTAACATGTACATTTTGATGGTTTAACCCCTTAATTGCTGAATGTATCATATTTGATACATGAGTTTCAAAGACCTCTTTTTCATCAACATGATAGTTTCATGAAAACCTGTTAAAAAATTTGGAAAAATAAATAAAATGTATTCTACCTTCTCGAGGATTATCATTCCACTAGAGGCAGCTGAAGTTGGATTTCGACCCTTTTCAAAATAGCTGTTCTCAGGAAATCATCCAAACACTTTAAAAACAAAAAATTCTTATTAAAAATTTAAAAAGAAAACAATCAAGAGTGTCAGATATGATACAGAAAACATATCATAAGCAAAATTCATTCATCATTTTATTCATCTTCTATACAGCTTATCCTTTTCAGGATCATAGGTGGCTGTAGCCTATCCCAGCTGTAAGCTTGTAGTTCAAGAGGCAGGGTACACCCTGGACTGGTCTCCAGTCAATCACTGAAAAATGAAATACAAAAAAATTTTGTGTTAAAAGTTTGTTAAAAGGGTCAATAAACTTCTTAATTTCAAAATATTACAGTTTCCTTGCTGTTTTTTGATGGGCCAGGCTTCCATTGTTTTTTTTTGTTTTTTTTTTTATCACATTTTAGGGCATTTTTCTACTGCAAAGCTTGTCACGATGACATCACAGACCCCAAGCGGATTAAGAAGTGTGGCTGCAAACGACGTGAGTAACTTTCTTTTAACTTGCCCCACCGATCCCCCTCCTTCCCTTCCTCTTTCTCAAAACTTCCTGTGGATCTGTGTCTCATTATACTTCAAGTTTGACTACAGTGATTTCTAATATTATACCTCTCGTTGTGTCATTGTTTTCCCCTATTGTGGCACTGTGTTTTTAAAAGGTAATATACTGTCACACTGTACCCCTAGGAAAGTGTTTATTACAGGTCCCATTTGAGCTTCCATAACATCCATTATGGTATGAACATCACCCAATATCCAGTTTGTTTGTTTTTCTATTCAAAATGAGGGTATTCTCATCTTTGGGTGTTTTTTCTTTTGGTTAAACCATTTATTCAGTCCGAACTGGGAATACTGGGAGTATACTGAAGTGAACAGATAAGTGAAAAAGTACACAAGACAGAATTATTGATGCGAGAACAGAAGCAAGATGAGTCAGCTCATGTTGAAACACAAACTGTTATGTACAGTATCTTCACATTTGTCACTCCTCTGATAGCTTTTAACTCTTAAGCTACCTCTCCTTTCAAATCTTTAACTTCCACTTTTCAGATGCAAGAGATATGAACTCAATTTAATTTTTAACCATTTGTAAAATAATAAAATAAAGATGTTTTTTGTATTTTTTAAAATGCTGTTATAGAACTAAGATCAGAAACCACAAAAATCAGAAAATATAAAAAAATATTTCAAGCCATAGAGGTTTTACTCAGGTTAGCATATTTTCAGAGACATATAGCGACTTAAAAAAGGCTCTACCAAATGGTTGAGCAGCAACGTAAAGGGTTAAGGTCACACATGATTGCAGCTCAATATTTTTTCCCTCTTTTTTAATGAAACGGAACTTTTTCATGAAGACAGGCACCACAGATGAATTCAACCTGACCTATGTAGAGCAGTCACTTGTCAGGACATGTTAGCCGCTTGGTAAATAATTCAGATGAATACCTCATCTTCTCACGTGAGGTCAAAGACAGTTACAGTACTCAGCCTGATTCAGACCATTACTTTTTTTTGTCTGTGCCATTTTAATTATTCAGAAAATTGTCTCCCAGCTCAAAAACTCAAAAACCTTTTTGCATTTCAGTTTTATTCAAATGAACTGTTTTTCCTCCTTTGTTTATTTTTTGATATCTTCATGCCCCAGACTCCGATGATGGACATGGCATTATGTTTTGTCTTATTGCAGTTGTTGCAAACAAGAGAGTTGCATTTAAAGAGATGACAGTTCCATTACTGCAATGGAAGTGTGTCCTACAGTATGTTTTGTTCTATCATGTTTTGTTCTCTTCTGTTGTTTTTCTCATGTTTCTTTATGACCAGTGACACACTTTTGATGTATTTCCTTCCCTGCTGCCATTGGAAAACAACACTTTATTTTAACTACTCACTGGTAGTGATTTATTGTGAGTAAAAGGAAATGGGTGTACAGTTACCCAGAGTGCGGTGCAAGTGTTTTATTCCTCTTCAGCGAATAGTACACTGTATCTATGTTGCATGTACCAGTGTAGCTTCTGCATCCCTCTCCTCGCCTCTCATTTCTACACTGTTCTCCGACCAGACCAAAACCAAAACAGCAGAAATCAAACTCCCTCCAGCGCCAGGCCTTCCATCAGCTAATTCTCCTACTAGTTGGAAATGACGATAAGTTAGACTGTGACTTAATCGGATGCGGCTGATGAGGTCTGCAGTTTTTCCTCTCCATTTGATCATCAAACCAAACTCATATTTGGCATTTGGAAGGCAATCTGCTGCAAGTCTTATGTCATTGCCCTTGATTAACCTCCTCATAGTGTCATGCTCCATGAAAGTACAGAAGAGACATAATAAAAATCTGAGAAGTCATACAGCAATCATTGATTTAGAGCAGCTAACACAAGGAGAAGTAAATCAGCAAGAACCACAGAGATTTAAATGGATCTGCTCTCTGTCAAAGAACGTTTTGTGAGCGGCTGTACTTTCAGAGAGCAGAAAAAGTCTTTTTGGGAACTTTTCCAAATCCTAACAAGCTAGGTTGCCAAAACACAATCAAACCAATCTGGTCCCCCTTTTCCCCTTCTCCTTTGTGATTTCAGCCCCCTTTTAACCTCCTTATCCTGCCTGGGCTGATGTTACAGAGACACTTAGTTCCTCTAAGGGTTGAAATGTCACCACAACAGGCTTGTTCATTTCAAATCTGGACAGTTGTTGGGCCCTTTTTTTGCACTTTTTTTTATAAGTGGATAAAAAGTCCATTAGCACTCTGCAGTTAAATTGTTACAGCATTAGATTGCCACTAGATGGCGACGTCATGCCAGAGTCATGTCCAATAAAACAACATTAAGTGTTGATGTCTGTAGAGGACACCCAAATCCCCTGAAACCTGCTCAGCAAAAATGCAAGGACCAAAACTGTTCATTCAGTGAATTTTGAAGAAAGATAGATCTAACTTTATTTTTGTTTTTTATTTGTTTAAGTTTAAATGATCTAAAGCCATTTAGGGGTGTGTGTTTCTGCATAGACTTTGCCTTTTCCTTGTGAAACAAGCTGCTGTGCACCATGTTCGATATCAAAGTTTAGCTCTTGAGCTCCTGTATCAGTACCGTTTCTCCTTGCACTCTTGCTGAATACGGAAGCTTTAGGGGAATCTATCAGAACGGTGCTTTCTTTGGGACATCCCTCGTATTCAACATAGTGCCCTGATAACTTCTGTTTGAGTATGTTGTGTCTCGGTGGATTCATAAGAGATGGTCACTGATAAAACCCATGCAGACAGTTTATCAGGGCAGCAGTCATGTTGAATCAACAATCAGGAATGCCCTGAAATGGACACCTTATAACTCGAGGCCAGAATCTGGGTATTTGTGAAGTCAGAAGTCAAAGACATTGTCAGTGTGTGTGTGAGTGTGTGTGCGCGTTTGTCTTGTGTTAACCATTACCCCCTCCTTCCATTGTGTCAATAACCAACGACGTAACATACGTAACATGTGGTCCCAATGCCCAAGCAAAATAACTCTGAAGTAAGAATTTTCAGCATGAAGTGAGAGCTTTGCTGCACTTGTCTGCCATGCCCTCAGAACTGTTTCAATACTGAACAGTTATCTCTGTACCTCTCCCTGTTGCTGAGACCAAAAACACATTGACTGCATGTCCACAAAGCACATGTGCATGCTGCAGGATGTAACGCTCCCTGATGCCTTTACCCCACGGGTTATGATCATCATTCCTTCCTCGGCCAAAAGCCGGAACATATTTCTTCATTCAAGATCTTATTTTCCAATGTGACTTGGAGTCAGAGTTGCTGAAAGTGACTCTGTGAAGGTGCCAGACAGTATTAGTCTGCTGTCTGTTTGCACCTTGGCAATGAGGAAATGGGTACCAGGGACTGTTTTCTGCCCAGAGTCACAGCAATCTAAATGTGCTACTCTTGGGACTTTCACTCCTGCTTCCCCGGGGGTTCAGAGCTTCACACAAACACATATACACCCTACCCACAAGACAGATTGGCTGCTTACTTTATTTTGGCAGCATATTGACTTTTTTTTATATATGCCATCCGACCGAAATACAAGCACTCGAGACATTTAATTTAATCTTTTTTAAATCTATTTAAAGTAGATAATTAAAATGCATAAATATACAGTCTTAAGAAAGATGTGATACTGTTTACTATTAAGTTAAAATAGCTGTCATCATGACCAGCAGTCAATGAGTTTTCAAGCAAAACTTTGGTTAAAACAAAACAACAAAAAAAAAATTCTCCACTTAATGAAAAAAATAGAAATTTCCAAAACCAACTATCAATTACCCTGCTTATTAAAAAAATCCATTTATTTTACTGAGTTAAGACCATATAAAGGTATATTTAATGATCATGCATGCCAGAATAATTCAAATTACATTTTAATTAACAGCAAAGTGTGTGCTTCATAAAACTTTCTGAAACTATTTTACGGTCTGGAAACACACAGATGTAAACAGAAGTACAAGTTTAAAGTAATTTAGAACAACATTTGTCAGGAATTTAGAAAAAGGCAGAATGTTTGTTTCTAGGTAGTTATCAGTTAGAAGTTGTAAAACAACTTGAACATTGTTAGCCCAATAGCATAATTGCTATTGTCGTTTTTAATACATATTTAAATTGTTGTTTTGTGAGCCTCATGGTGTAATTGCTCAGGTCAAAAAAATTATATTAAATGAATAAGTTAACAAAAATATTGTAGAAAATATTATGTTATGAACAGTAATGAAAAAAATAAAGATACTTGTTTTTTTTCTTCTTTCCTGAAAACTTTGAATATATGCTTTTAGGCTAAAGTTATGTTGGAAAGATAAAATATGCAATGCAACTTGATTAACTTCCAAGTTAAAATTACCATCCGTCTGACTTTAAATGGATTACGTATCTGACACAAAAAAACAAATAAACCAAACAAATATATATATATTTATTTCCAAATACATTCACAGTGGAGTGAAGCTTCCCCTGGGGAGTGGAGCAGTGAAACAGCAGGTCTGAATACACAGTAGCATGAATTGACTGGTTTAGCCAGTAGAGTAGTGTGATGCCTTGGACAGAGCCGCTACAGCTGCATGATGGGATACAGGTACGTGATCCACACCTTTAGCCATCTGGATAGAGGGTGTATAAATGTACGAAAACATTGTATGAAGTTTGCTGCTGAAGACATTGCTCATGCCTCTCTCCCCCCTGAATGCCTGCCTCTCTTCTCCCTTTCCTCCTCACCCCTCTCTCCCCTTGGTACATTTTTGCCTTTTGACTTATTACAGCCTTAGCACACAGCTTGACCTCTTGACCTCTACAATATATGCAGCCAATAACTCATTGTATATACTTATTATAAAATGTACAAATCATGTTGAATTGTTTGATGTTCAAATTTTAGTATCATCAAATATGATATATGAAAGAAAATTGAAGTCGAGCTTAAAATCAGTGGATTTCTTAAAGGAATCTTTGCTCTTTGGGAGTGTTTGTGAGATTTGGGGCTCAAGTCTGTGGAATCAGGTGTCTAAGGCTTGCACTGTCTGATGAAGTTACCTTCCGACTTCCCCTGGATGAATATTTCTCCTTTTGCCATTAACCTGCTGCTTTTCCTCTCCTCTCATCCCAAAACATGACTGTAGCCAAGATGTCCGTCTACAAACGAATGAAACTGGCATGTTGTTTTGATTGCGGCCGTTCAGAGCAAGACTGCTCTTGCATGTCAGGCAGTGTACATAGTAACATGGACACCCTTCAGAGGGCCTACCCACTTTCCTCTGTCTCTGTTCATGATTGCGCAACCACTTTACGTGCCTGTAAGTTACACCGCCCAACACATGCTGTTACATGTCTGTGGTGTGTGCTCCGTGTGTTGTACCATGCAGAGGTACCGTCCTTACGTGTACGTGTGTGTGTGTGTGTCTGTGATGTTGTCGATGGTGTGATCTGTTTGTTGTAACTCCATTGATTGTGTATCGGTGGCTGACGTGAATTTATTGTTGAAATTTGGTATTTTTTTATGATCAAGTTTTTCTCAGTGACTTATTTGGTTTTTTTTCTATCAATCTATGGTTCCGGCAATGTATCGATTTCTCTATTTTTCTACCTTTTCTACCTTTTCTATTGATGTATGTCTCTCTCTCTCTCTCGTGTTATTAGGTTTATTTTAATTCTCTATCTTCTTTTTTTTCCTTGATTTAGTTTTTATTACTTACCATTTTCACTTCCGCTGTTGATTTCATGCGTATTTGTAATATGTGTGGTGGGTAAGTGGTGATGTGGCTCTGTGGTGCTGCTGTACTGTACAGTAATGTAGGTGTTAGATATGTGGCTACCGCATGCTGCGTAAGTCATGCAGTTGAGTGTTTAAAGCTGTTGAAGGTAAGATGTTTATATGTATTTACACACAACTGCAAAGTGATATTTAATTTCTGAGACACTTAAATGCTATTTAATTGCATATATTTTCAAAATGCTGAGAATAATCTTTACTTTGAAGGCTCTAACTGTTCATAGTCCTATGAGTTGAATCTGTTTTTAGTTTGTCTATGTTTTGGTTGCTTTTGTTTGTCTTTTTCTTTTACTTTTGACCTAACTTTACCGAGAAGAAGAGTACGATTGTTTGAAATCGTGTGTGTCGTAGTCTTTTAACGCAGGGGTCCCCAAACTTTTTCCTGTGAGGGCAACATAGCTTTTCCCTTTTCTGATGGGGGGCCGCGGTCAGTTTGTAACAGAAAAAGTGTGATGATCATAGGGGTACCTAAACGTAAACATTTATTGTTTTCCAGAAAGCCACACATAACCAAATATTAATAATCCTTTCTGGGATTTTCACAGAAAAAAAAGTCAGGAAATAAATAAAAACACTATTAATGAAAAAATAACACTATTTATGAAATAGAATGTGAAGTTCTATGCATGTATTAGTCTCGATCTCGTGCCGTGGCCAAACTGAAAAAAAAAAATATCATAATGCGTCTGTGGTATTGTTCAGGGGGTTGGGCCAAATGTGGAGGCGGGCCTTATATGGCCCGCGGGCCGTAGTTTGGGGACCACTGTTTTAAAGTCTTCAACAAATTAAATGGGGAGAATCTAGAGAGGAGAGGAAAAGAAAAAAAAGATGGTGGGAGGGAGAACACATTTTTTTTGTAAGACAGGAAACTGGATGAAGACAAAAAGTGAAGGAAAAAATAACGAGACCCACATAACGGGGATGTGAGCTTGTTAAAGACAGGTAGGAAAAAAAAATCTGGGAGATCCTTTTCCTTTCTCATTTCCTTTTGAGGGGATAGGAGTACTAAATTGTGTGTCAATTAGATATGGCAGCAGTAGGACTCTATCAAAGCGTTGGGTTCAGACATACAGATCTGATTTCCTTCTCAGCATTCTCCCACCGTCTGCCGACTCAGCCTAGATTAGTGTCAAACATGCCATGATGAGTTTGGCTTGGCCTCTTGTAGTTCGGCCTGCGCTGATATCCCTTGGTACCAATTACTCGCCATTACATGGTTACTGATCTCACTTCTCCCTCAACCCCCTGTAGGATTTCAGGAAAAGCCTCCACGTCTTAGATTTCTTCCCTTTTTTTTAAAACTCTGACTTTGTCTGAACAAAGTGAGTTTAGTGAAGGAGTGCGTTGGGCTTTGTCAGTCGGGGATTGTTGGATTTCCTCTCCCTGTTTCCCGTCTTTTTATCCACCAGACTGAGAGGATAAGACATCTTTGTCCAGGATGACTTCATGCTCTTGTACATCTGAACCAGATTTGTCTAGGCCGGGTACTTGGATAATTGATTCCTTGGATAGCGCTCAGTCGTTTGAAGCGTCCCGTGGTCTGATGCAGGACCACACACACACACACTCACACACTGTGGGACACGGACACCTCTTCAACAGTGATGCATACATAAACCTCTTTGTTGTTTTTTGGACTTCACAACACAAAATTAAATTAATATACATGTGGACATTCTGCTGCTTAGTTTGTGTGTATTTAGAGTGGAAATAATGGGAGATGTGAGCTTGATATGAAGGGTAAAGCTTCTGCATCTTGAAATTGAAATCATTATAAGAAAAGGTGCGAAGTTGCTCAAGTTTATCATGATATGGGAAAAGTAGTTCCTTCTCTTCTTTTTTGATTGTGTGTTGAGATTTTTGTCTTCTTCTCTTAAAACCTTGACGTACAACCCCATGTATTATTCTGGGTAGTTCAGTTGAATCAGCTTTGTTTTAGGTCTGTACTTTAGTGTCATATTGTCTCTTTAAGTGACCCAAGCTTGAGCAAAGAAGGCCGAGTTCTCTTAGTGAGAAAAGCCGGAGACTTGACAGTTTTTAATAGAACACAGGCTGAAGCTTCCGTGAAGCTGTGCTACAGACAAAGGTTAGATACCCTGAGCTCGGAGGATGCTTTTGGCTAGGCTATGGCCTTTGGGCGGTGTGTGAGTGTGTGTGTGTGTGTGTGTGTGCGCATGTCTGTATCCCGTGTGTGTGAAAACATGCACTTCTATCTCTGTGTCTGTGCATGTGTGTGCATCTGCATCTCATTGCCAGGGACCTTATCTATGGTGACACGGAAATTATGTTTGCATTTTCATTTTCCCAGCCCTGCTGGTCCGTCACCAAACTTGCCCTGACAGCTCCTGTCCACCAGGCAGGCTTGGTTCCAACCCCCTCCACCCCCCAACTACCCCCTACCCTCTGTCCTACGCCGCCTCGCTACGCCCCAAATGCTAGCCAGTTAGTCCGTTGCCTCTGCGATGCAGGCAGATTGCTGGAGACAGATGCCAGGGCAACTGAGGGTTCCTGTTGGAGGATCTGTGTCATAGGCCAGCCCTGGGCCCTCACTGTGACCTTTACTGCTGGAAGAGACTCTGGAACAGAGCTGGAGTGTCAGCAGCTCAGAGCTTAGTTCAAGTGCCCACTGTACCAGTGCTTCTGCAGTGCACCAGTCTTTAGTGTCTCCTGTGAAGGTCAGGAACAGAAAATCCCAGATGATTAATTTTGCAAAGCATAGACGGACTCATTGATCAACCCTTCCTAGAGAGCAGCTCAAGACGGTCGCGGTCGCATTGACCGTGTGTGAAAAGTTCCCATTTTTTACAGTTTACAGCGTTTGTGCAACAGATCTGGACTGCATGCAAAGAGAAAGTCTTGATACACTTCCGCTCTGTGAGTGCTCCTGTTTTGCGTAGCAACCGTCTGCTGTCTGTGTTTTGGACGCCTACATGCGCTCCAGTATGTAGCTGTTGTTGGTGGCTTTATTTGTTCTGTCTGTAGAATTCACAATATTCATCACATTTGAGTCAAAATCTCAGAAGTTAAAGCAGAAAAAAAAAACATTTTTATAACACCACTGAAACTGTATGACCTCAAGAAAGAAACAAAGATTATTTATTATTTATTTTAAGATTTGAATCAAATCAGCCGAAAGACTTTCATTTCATCTGATCAGTACACTTTCCTGACAGCATGGCTCACTCTGTGAACAGACATTTCATTTCATTCACCTGTTTGCTTTGATTTATTTATTTTAATTGTACCTTCAAATTTCTATCAACCATCAACCAGTTTTTCCTCTCACTGATTTAACTATTTATGAGTTTTATTTTTGCTCTGTGCCATCATGTCAGCACCTCATCGTTCATAGTTTCATTTGATTTCATTTCCATCCACCGCTCTTATGTCAATGTCTCTAATGTGCCTGTTTCATTACACCCTTTCTCCCTCTGTGTGACCTGCCACTTGTCTTTGCATTCTCCTCAGCCAAATATAAGTATAATGGATGTGTCAGATCACGTAAGTGTGTTTCTCCGTCCTTCTCCCATTCTCCCTCAGCTCTGTGTTTAGACCACAGACCCCTTGCTGTGTCTCTGTGTTAGTTTTGCTTTGTTGTCCCGTATTCTTTAAGCACATACTGATGTTGTCTTGTTGTCTTACTCTGAGACAAAGTCTTACAGACTGTTTATGCATACTAACCTGTCATAAAGTCATTTAAGGAAACTAAATAAGTTCCTGGTTTGAATAGCAGTTAACAATATATAAGTTTGTGTTTGATAATCCCTTGTAGTTCCATGAAATATTCTTTTTGTATTGTGCTGCATGTAGCAGCAGATGGCGCTACAACACCAGGGAACAGTGGAAGTCAAAAAGAGGCTGGCGTTCGATTCAAAGCTGATTGCAATTTAGGTAAATCTTTAACATATAATTGTTAAATGCTTTACTACTTAAAAGTTAAGACTATATTCTTTTACATATTACATGCATTATTGTATTTAATGTATTTTCCTCATCAAGCATAATGGGATTGAAGACCAATCTTTTTTTTTCCTCTTTGAAAAAGAGAAAACTACTTGGACTTGCTGCAGTAGTAAAATGAGATTTATCCTTTCATCAAAATGTAACAAAACAACAATGCATGGCATAAGAAAGCTTTTTCATGCAGTTGCATCTCACACGAAGAACAAAGCTTGCTCATGCAGCAAACAACTTAAAGGAAAGCCAGCTTAGCTCACATACAGAAGTAAACATTTTTAGTTGTTGTTCCACTGCCTCATCATCCAGTTTACGTTGGGTCACCGCGATCCGATAAGGCTTGCATGCAGGACAGAACCATCATGTGATTAGCATTTCAGGAAGGGACAGTTGCCGTCTGGGTTGTTCAGGATGCACAGTGGACCTGCCAGAGCGGGTGAGCGCTCTCTAACGCTGCACGTGTTTGACAAGGGCCAGATGAATCCAGGAGCTATCGGTGGCGCCCCGTAAATCAAGGAGGCAGCTGACGGCCGGGATAAACGTCTGTTTATCGCCCGGGGCCACCCAGCCATGCTCTCTTCTCCAAACAACCAACCAACCACTCTTCTACCAAAGAGAGAGGGATAGAGCTCCTCCTCCCCTGTTCAAGTTCACAAACCTTCAATACATACAAACAAACGGGTTGAATTTGATGTTTGTTTGTGAATATCTGGGTGTGTTTGGTGATATGACAGAGTGTACATCTGGTACATGTACTGTTGCTGTTAAAGGAACAGTACAAAAAAAAAAAAAACAATGTTAAACTTCCAGTTAAAAACAGAAGAAGTCCATTTAAAGGTTTATAAAACTACATTTTAAGAACAAAATCCAGATTATATTTCATCTTATGAATTATTGGTGATTATATATAATTTTAAATGAAAGTAGCGCCACACATTATTGGATTGGATCTGACTGGCTTCAGAGAAGCTGAGTCTCCGCTTTGTTCTACCAGAAAATGTGCTGCAGCTGAAAAATACAACTGAGATACATATTTTTAATTCATGCACGTCACGAATGCAAAGTAAATATTGCTCCGAATCTTGTGCAGAGTGTGTCAGAATATAAAAAGAGATGTTTGAGCACCATTTTTGAAACAATGATAAATGATTCCTGGCTTTTAGAAATTACTGATATTAGAGTAGCATTTTTTTTTTCTTTCAAAGAACGAGTGTATAATCCCTCAGCTGTTGTATGTTAAATTATCAAATAATTGTTCTAATTTGGTTATAATCTTTCATTTTTTAAAAAATATCCCCATCAACAATATTTAAATTACTCCTGAAGTCTCTGATAAAGCAATAAAGGCATTTCAAATGAATGCTCAAAATAAAAAAAACACACTTTTTTTTGCATTTTTTTGTCCTTCTAATATTTTATAACTAACTAAATAATCACCATCACTTCAGGCTTTCTTACGCTTTGTATTCTCCATTGTTTGACAGTAATGGATGAAGTTAGACCGTCTTTTCAAAACCGATCAGTTAAACCCGCCGGCTGCACCTCCACCTCCATCACCACAAATGCATTCCTTCCCAACACTCTGCACCCCAACCAGGAGCCCCTGGTCAACCCAGGCACAGTCAACATCCCCCTTGTTAATAACCGTAAAGGAAGCCTGCTCCCAGTGGGGCCGGGGCCTGGGGCCAACCCCTCGAAAGTGCGCCTCAGTATCTCAGGTCCAGGAGACGTGACGGCCAGATCCCTGGCTGAAAGTCGGCTGAACCGGGCCCGCAGTCTGCCGGTGAAATACCGCTACCACCCCAGTAATGCCATGCTGCTCAGTCACAGTAGGCACCGTAGGTTGCCCCCTTAGCGGGATGCATCAGCCAGTAACCCCGCCTGTCCCGTCCCTTCATTTTGTCTTGTTTGCTGCATGACGGTTCACTCTGCTGGAGCTGCTGTTGTTGCTCCTGCTGCTTTGCACGGACTTGCCTGCTTTTGGAGTGGCTGCTTCTGTCTACAGGAAGAGACTTCAAAACAGAGAGTGCTAAAACATGGGAACTTAGAAACAACAGAGATGATCATTGATATTTATTTCCAAGAGTGTTGCAGGAGTTGTGAGCTCTAAGGATATTGATTTTTTGAGTGGCAATTCAAGTTTTAACAGTTCACTGTAAAAGCTGTTATTACTCAGCGGCTGGAAAGCATTCCTTTTTAATGTTATACTCATGAAATGTGTAATATTACTGTTCATAAATTAGGTTCAAGCCAGGAAGAGTCTGTCAAACAGTATGGAAACAGTAACACATGTTCTCTGATGTTGTTTTTCAAGGTATGTAATGGAGAGATTTATTTGTAAAGTGGAAAGTGCTTGTGATATTAGATATTTCAGAAGCCGAGTTTCGTAAAGGAAATGTCAGGGAGTGACATTTTATCAGAAGGCAAAGCCATATTTTGTATCTTTTATTAGCAGAATTAGGTGACAGCCAAGGATGGGATGGGTGCTCAGACAATAATGAATTTCCACATGCTTGGAGTAGTCACGGCTTGCAGCGTGCACATTGATTTGCACTAATATCATGCTGTGTTATTGATTCCTAACCAAAGGACTAATACAGGTTTGAAGTGACAGTGCACTTGGCGTTCAAGTAGAGAGGGTGCAGGGTGGATAAAATATCCGGGTGCCTGTCTGAAACTCATAGACAGCAGTGAAGATGAGACTACTGTTAGCTTCACAGAACTCTCCAGATGACTGGGCCTGGCCTCGCTGTGGCTGTTTTCTCTCATACGTGGCTGGGACTTGAGCAAAGTTGAGCTATGTTTTCTCCAATTCTCAGTTATGGAGTAAGACCAAACAAAAAAAAAAAAGACATAATTTCAACTTAGAGTTATAAAAAACAGTCTTGACTTCCTTTACTTTCTGCTTTCATAGTCATAGTTTACTAATTCATTAGTGTGCCCGGCCTTTATGATGTGTGTTGAATGTTAGACGTCGACCTGTAGAGGAGGCATGATGCGCTTAGCACTGCAGTGATTGGGTGGGCTAGAGATAGATTTATTAAAAAAATATATATTAAGATTCATTTCCATAACCTTAATTTATCTCATTGTCATTGCTTTTGCCCGTGCTCACTGACAATGACAATCACATGGCGATTAATGGTGTAGGCAAGCATGGTCGCTCTGACGCAAACTGCTCGAGGTCCAGTCTCCTGCACAACTCCGAGTGTGCAGCGAACAAATGGATTAGTGGATCAAGGCCCTGAAAAGTGCACCTTATAAGAACTGAAAAATGGGTTTTAGTTCCTGAGCCTTCTGTAACATTTTCAGGTCGTAACCTTTTCTTTTTTTTTCTCTGTTATCTGTGGTTTTCTGCCTCTCTCAGATTTACCATTGTCTGTTACTAATGCTTTTCTATATTTTTCTCAATTTGACACTGAATTATTAATTTTCCTTTTCCTCCGTTCAGTTTTTTTGTTTGCAAATGATTGATTGTTTGCATTTTTTATTATTATTATTACTATTATTTTTTATCCATGTCAGGTCCAGCACGCATTCTCAAGCACCTGTCTCTATTCTGACATTCTGTGCATGTTTTTGCAGTCGAAGACGAGCACCCGTCAACTCTGTCGCCCAAAAAAAAGCAGCGCAACGGAGGGATGCGAAACTCACCCAACTGCTCGCCCAAAATGATGAGGTAAGAGACGCTGATTTCGTTCTCCTTCACGCCTTCAAACGGGGGAGTGAGAGGAAGTCAGACACAGGGAAGGAGTGCTGGGAAGAAAGGGATGGAGGGACGTGTGTGTGAGAGAGATGCTTCAGAGGCTGATGGTGAGAGGAGAGGGTGGGAGTTGTGGATGGATGGGAGAGGGGGGCAAATTAGGGTTGGCAGAAGAAGGAGGTAAGGAAGTCTGTGAGAGAAAAGGAGAGGAGAAGTGCCCCGTTAGACTCTGGCTGTTTAGGATGGCATGCTGTCAGCTGTTAATGACAGAGCTGAAATAATATTTCTGTCATGAAAAGTGGCTGTGAGGAGCCGTTTGAAAACTCCTCTGGCTTTAAAGTCCCAGCTGTCACCTCCCCCGGTCTGGTCCACATGTGCTCCTTAAACAATGCTGGCACTAATGACACCAGCAACCAATCAGAGGGACCTGCATGGTTACTTTGCCCTCAGGCTACTCCTCTATTGTGGGAACCCCTGTGAGTACTGTTTCTGGTACTTAAGGCCATATGTGAGATGTATCATCACAATCAAATATGAATTCAAATATTACCTTCCTTTTATCCTGTCCCGTGGAATTAAACTGCTGTTAATTGATTTTGAAAGATAAAAGGGGTAGGCTTTTGTGCTTCCCTGGATGCAAGGCGGGGTTAGCAACACGATAGCGTGGATAACGGAGAGGGGCCGGGCTTTGCGGATTGGGACGGCAGGATGAAGGCATGGTGGGGAAGATTTAACAGGACAGGAACACTCATAGCTACGCTGCCCTTTTCTTGATGAGAGTAAGTGTTACGGTTGTCATTTTTATGACTTCACAGTTGGTTAAAAAGGAGCACCGTGTCTTGTTTTTTTTTGTCACACGCACTCGTCACTTTCTGTTAAAGAAGCTGTAGTCTGAAATTTAAAATCTTGGCAAAAAAACTTCATATTTTCAGTTTTTAATTTCTGCAAACAAGGATTATATTCAGCTATAATAAAATCAAAGGAGCTAAAATGTCTTTTTTTTTCTTTTTTACTTTTATTTCTTTTTTTTTTTTTTTAACTCTGTAGTGTATTGTCTTACATTTTCGTGGAGTTCTTTGTATGTTGGTCTTGCTTGCTTCCCTTAGGCAGCGCTCCTCTCGCTGCACTGGCGTGCCTGTGCGATTTGGTCCACTGTACTCGTCGGCCTCCCCCTCACTTCTCCACAAAACAAGAACTTAATAAGCCTTCACACTTGCTGAACCATTAGCCCAACACAGAGTCATACCCTTCAGTCTAGTTTGCGAACAGAGCATCATTTTAGATGCCCTCGCTCAGAGGGAGAGAGCTGCTACAAAAACAACCAGACGCTGGCACATTTCCAGCTAACTGCTTGTTTAAAAGGCTGTTTAGTTTGCCTAACTTAAAGCGTAGAATCTTTTCTTCTCTTCCTTTTTTGCTTAGGAGATGGTCCCTGTTTGCGATGTAATATATGAATCTTTGCTTTGATCTCCCGGTGATAATAATTCTCGCAAGTTATTTACTCGGTTTTGAAAACGCTTCAAAGCAGTGTCAAAGTTTTCTCTGCTTTAGGGGTGCTTCTGTATTCTGCTGGCTCTTGGGTACTGGGATGACAGGTCCTCTGTTATAGGTGTAGTGTGTTTTTTTTTGTTTGGTTTATTTTTTTTCCCCAGTCTTGGCCCTCAGCAAAAAATCAAATTACCCATCACGTTCTTCAGCCTCCCCTCCACAGCTGCCCTGTCAACATATAACACCATATATATTAAGCAGTTGTTCTTTACAAGGCGGATTTTATGCACAATGAAAAGTGATTGTTTGAGGTAGCCTTAGGGATGCTTTATTCTACAAGCAGGGAGGGGGAGAACACAGTAGAGAGCTAGCAAGAGAGCAAGCATACGTATCAAGTATGGTTTTTACAGGACCTGCAGCCTGAAGGCCTTTGTAAATAAATAATGATCAACAGATTGGCTGTGGGCTTTTGAAAAGCATGCCTTTGTCAGTTTGCATGATGGGGAAAATTTTCAAAGCAAGAGGCTGCCTTCGTAGTCTGGCAGAGGGGGATTGGGGGAGCACGCCCATCCCTTGCTTGTGACTGCAGAGTGATACACTGGAATAACTCAACTCTGTTTGAAATACAGAGGAAGGGAGGGAGGGAGGAAAGAGAGGGGGTGAGACAGTGGAGCGAGATATGCTGTAAGGGAAATATTTGTCCTATATAAGAATACATCTGTTCAGATACAGTGTCTCGCCCAGAGACGGTGTTTGCTTTGCAAACCGATGCACTGTAAGTTTATTAAATTTAGAACTAAAACGATGTGGTTTTTATTCGCGGAAATCTGTAATAAAAGTTAAATAATCTTGTTAACAATCAAAATGAAGAAAAATACACTTGATTTTTCTTTTTGTTTCAGAATTTAAAATCAGTGTATTTTAATAAAAGATCAAGAGTTAAATTTAATCAGCCTTTGCTGACCTTCCCTGCTCCCACGAACCTTTTTTCACGGGTCATGACTGACGACATGCATCCTATCACTGGAGATGTCACGGTATCATCCACAGCTGATATCCCTTGGGCGTGGCACCACGGCTCAGACGTCATGTCTGCTCTCCCCGAGACTAGTGGCAGGTTCAACCCGAGGCAGAGAGAAGGCAGAGGGAGAAGGAGGTGTGTGGAGCCTGTGACAGGCTGCCAGTCACGCAGCTGACAGCTCTGTGAAAGATAGCTGTCTTGGCAGAGAGAGCTGGAGCGGCAGCCTGCCTGCATGCGCCAGTCAGCCCCTGTGTGGAGGCGAGCAGAGCTGAGCAGATTGAAGTGACGGGGGCTCTGTGGAGTTGATTGGCGCAACACGCGCCTCTGGATGAAAGATTCAGGCTGAGTGTAAAAACACTAAATGCTGTCAGTGTTATTATCACCTGCACCAACTGATAGAGGAGAGAGGGGGAAGAGAGCTGGAGAGAGAGGGTGGCTAATTGACAGCTCCCTTTTTTTTTTCAACTTTTACTTTTCCTGCCGTGGTATGCAACCCAAATGCAGACTGAAGGAAGAGGAAACATCAAAGCCTTGTCAGCGATGACAGTGTTGATAGACGATAGAGAGAGTGATACTGAGAGAGATGTACGTCAGATTCTTGAGATGTTTTCTCCCATAATACTCAAATGTGCGTCTCTCTGCACTTTCCTGTTTTTGGAGTCTGCATAGTTCTGTTTTAACCAAGAAAATCATTATTTGGGTTGAACTGTAAATAAATTTCTTTGTACTGCTGCGAAAGAAGAACTACTAAAGCATTTTGGAAAACAGCACTGAATGTTTGCACTTAGTCCTGACCTCGTGTTTTCAGGGTAGAGTTTTCTGGATTAGTTTTAGGGGAACTGTAGAAACACGTCTTGTAGGATAAGTGCAAGAAAAGGAGAGGCGGTGTAGCAGGACTGACAGGAGCTGTTTCATGGTCAGTGTTACACCGGATAAAACTCAGCAGCCCACTGCTGTGGATTAGCCTGTTTGGTTGTGACATGCTGTTGAAACATTAATGGCCATCAGTTGGGAAAGCAAAATGTGATTGGGCAAATTCCTGAAATATTTAAAGTGCGAGCCTGTTGGAGCTTTTACTGTTTGCGCTGCATGGCGTCAGGAACTGGAAGGAGAGGGTAAAAGCTGGTAATTGGCCTTGCGTTGTCATGCCATTCAGTCGGTAGCACTCAAGTCTCGCTGTTCTCTGCACCCACTGTGAGCACAGGACTCTATGACTTATCGGGTGACTTGACAACAAGCGCAAGAAAGAATATAAAACCTACAGTTTTTTTCATACAGATGTAAACAAATGTGTTTTTCTCCTTCTGTCATTTTACCAATTACAGAATAATCTGATAAAACACATTTTTCTGTTTCATCAGTCGACACGACCCCCTTCTAATTCCTGGAAATGAAAATATCGAGAACATGGACATGAACGTGAAGAGGTATGACTCGACAGGGATGTTTCACTGGTGCCCATCAAAGGACATCGAAAAGGTCATCCTGGTGAGTGGGGCGAGACATCTGAAGCTGCAGTCCCATGATGTATGTAGAAAATGCGCACACAAAAAAGGCAAAGTATGCTCGGGAGCATTCCCCTAAGTTTTCTAGTGACACGATCACGTACTAATATTTATTGAATTTCTCTCAATGCCTCTCTGTTCTTTCAAGGTGAGTTTGTTGTTTATTTCATATATCCACTAAGGATTTATGAACGGCATTTCGACATTCCACGCATGGGTTTTCTTGGTTGTTTGAACAAGAAAGCAGTTTGTAAGCATTTAGGTTTGGGTAAGGTTATTTCTCTAGATAAATTACTTAAAATAAGGCACACCCAAGCTGCCATCTCTGGTCTGAAAATATGAGACAATGCTGAAGTGCTAAAATCTGCTGTTCCTTGAGTGTCCGCTTAAGGCTGGCTCAGGAAGTACTGGAAGTCACAAACACACCAAGTCAAAAAAAAAAAAAAAATCAGTTTCCACAACATAAATAAACACGTTACAGCCTGTTACAAAAAGTGTCTCTCGTCTGAATTGCTAATTTCGCTAACGGCACGCACTGTGTGTGGGTGGGAGGTGAATTTTTTTCTAACTCAGCAGTTTAGAAGATATTAAGATCACCTGATCGTCCAATCAGAGGCACAGCTCAACTCACGTGACTGACGTGCGTTCAATGGCTGTTAGAATGGAGACTCACTGTCGCGCCAGCCGTTTTGCATCAAAAATCCGCCTCAGACACAGCCAGGTGACATCGCAGAGACTTCGTCCATTAATTATACAGTTTATGGGCACACCCAGCTGTAGCTGCTGTAAAGTAAATCCGTGGCTTTTGTTTGATCGGTAACTGGCGGCAGAAAGACAGGAAGTCACATACATCAAGCCAAAAAAACAGATTTTTACGGCACTAAAACACATCTTTACAACCTGGTTCAAAAAAACGGCTTGGGTGTGAAATGCTAATTTCGCTATCAGCACAAGCTGTACGGGGGGTGAATTGTTTTCTAACTCAGTGGTTTAGAAGATGTTTGGATCACACATTTATCCAATCAGAGGCTCAGTTCAGCTCACAGGCCCTGTATAGCTGTTAGAAAGGAAGCTCAAAGCCCGTGTCATATCCAAGATAGCCCTGTCCAATGATTGGCTTATAACTTTTAGCCCAAAATGTAACAACAGGTCAGTAATTACATTTTTTATTATTATTATATTTTGAGTCGTTTTTACAAATCGGGACTCTAAAAGGCCGACATCATAAAGACATCTAGTTTATTTAACATGTACATGCAAACTTGCAATCAAAGCGCATCACGCTGCCATGACAGGCGACAGATCTTCAGAGCCTTCTTTTTTTTTTTTTTTTTTTTTTTTTTTTGCCATGAACTTCATAAAGCAGAGGAGCTTTGTTTATTTATACCTCTTGTGATTTATGACAGGGCCCCCTTCATACGTTCTCTATGTGCCTAAAGTCTTACAAACTGCATTTTCCAGTCTGATTGAATCAGCTGTCCTTTCTAAAAAGAAAAAAGAGAGTGAGAGAGAGAGAGACTCCATTTTTTGTTCTTGTTTTTGCTTTGGTAAAGTGCTCTTTTTTTCCACAAAGTTTTCCGTAAACTGCTTATAAACAGAATAGTGGTTAACCAAAGTTGTTTATGTATAAACACTAAGGATGCATTTTAATCTTATACTTATAAATAAATCATCTAGATTATTGGTTAACAAACTATTTAATACAGGTTTATAACAGTTTATTACTGACACTTGAACTAAATTTGAGCCACCGTTTTAACCTCGTGGACATAAACAGCTTCCTGTAGCATTCATTTCTATTCTGAATATCTGTGTTTGCCACTGCAGGTGCATCTCTTCCTCCTCTTGCTGTTGACACCCTTTCTCATCCCAGTCTCTCTCTCCCTCTCTCTGCTCTTCCTCCTCTCTTCTCTCCTGTGTCCCTTTTCTTCTCTGCAGACTCGGAGTGAAGCCTCCATGACAGTCCTGAGCGGTCATGTAGTGGTCTGTATATTTGGGGATGTCACGTCCGCTTTAGTGGGGCTGCGAAACCTGGTGATGCCTTTAAGAGCCAGTAACTTCCATTACCATGAGCTAAAGCCTATAGTGTTTGTGGGCTCGCTGGATTATCTGCGGAGAGAGTGGGAAACGTTGCACAACTTCCCCAAGGTGTCCATATTACCTGTAAGTGCACCGACAGACGCGTTTCAACTGGGAGATCTGCTCAAATAACTTTTTAAGTAGTTTTAAGTCACATGCCTACTGAAGTCACTTTGATTCGACTGCACATTACTCAATTGAATGATCACTCCATAACAGCGCAGTCAACACTCCCTCACACAGAGCAGGGACACATCCTGCATATCTAAAATGGAGTTTATGTTACAGCTGCAGTGCCCGTCACAGATGGCGTGCCTTGCTGCCTTAGAGCTTGTTAGGCCTGGCTTGACTGATGATCAGAGGAGAATCCCAAACACAGCCCTCAGCACAGGCTAGCCTTTAGATTAGCCCATGCCTGTGATTCTCCAGTGCCCGCTTAGATCAGTGGAATGTCATAGCCTAGAAACAAGAATACTTGTTAACTAATTTCCCAAAGCTCCACTCCGCTCACTTCATGAATTTGTTTTTCTCTCTCCTACGTCTGTCTCTTGTCTGCATTTTGTGTTCTCTCTCTCTCTCTCTCTCTCTCCCTCTCTCTCTCACTGTCTTGCTCTTTCTCTCTGTTCTCCTCACCCTGAAGGGTACACCATTAAGTCGCGCAGATTTAAGGGCTGTCAACATCAACCTCTGCGACATGTGCGTAATACTGTCAGCCAATCAGAACAATATCGAAGACGCCTCACTGCAGGATAAGGAATGCATCTTGGCATCACTCAACATCAAATCTATGCAGTTTGATGACAGCATTGGGGTCTTACAGGCTAATTCCCAAGGTAAGGAGCCTACTATTAGACTTCATGTGCACTGCTGCCCAAAGGGGACAGGTTGTGGCAGGGAGGAAAGACAGCAGTCAAAGATGGAAGAAGAAGAAGAAGAAGAGGGAGGGGAAGATAGAGGAGGGAGAGTGAGTGGATGCAGTCTGTCAAGCACAGAGCCTGCTAAGTGCTCTTAATTGAAATACTCTACAAGTTTCTTGCAAGTGACATCTTTAAACTGACTTTTACTGTAACTCCTGAAGAAGTTCACTCAAAACATTGCGTTGATTGCCTCATCAAGCCTTTGAAGGGTGTTTACTCCACATCATTTCTGATGATTCCAGTCTTGTCCCTGGTAATTAAATGCTGCTAAACCTCCTTGATAATATTTTTTAATGATGTAATCAACATGACTGTGTCATTTGATGTTGTTCCCCCTGATCCGGTGTCTGGCGGATCGTCTGGAACAGATTGTTGATGTTTGCAGACAAACGCACGAACCTGGCATCCCATCAGGCCTCATCATCATTAAGCAGCGAGTACAAATCACCAGGCAGGCCAATTCAGCTGCTCCTCATTAGTCACAACAAAACAGTGACACACACACACACATGCACCTTTCTGTTTGAATGCATGTGTGGATGTTTGTGCACTCTGCTCACACACACACATACACACAGGCATTCTTGCCACTTCTTCTCCGCAGGTATTCCTCAGTTTATGATTAGCCCTGAAGGCGTGACATGCCTTGAGCTCAGCGCTATTTAGTGCCACCACAGAGACTGTTGTAAATACAAATCAAAGTTGAAGGTCCAAGAGGCCATTTATTTTTTAGAGCCCGGCACTTCCACATGTTTTAGTCGAATGCCAATGTTGTTATTTCACCCGCCTTGAGTGAGTGATGCGCTGTCGATAGCGCCGCCACTGAGGAACAATACGCAGGGTAAATCTTACAACACGTTGCTCTTGGGAGCAGTACTAGCAGAAAGCCACCTCAGTGAGGAAGCCCACTAGTCTACATCCTCTCTCAGGGTCGATGGATGAAGCCCATTGTCATCAATAATTGGGTCTTACATCAGCCGCCCATTTCAGAGATAAATACTTCACTTTAGAAAACACACACACACACACACACACACATCACAGGGACAAGCAATCATGCATACACGAGGAAACACACGCACATATCCACACACAGCTGCTGTATCATCGGTATTGCTTTGGGGATTCCTTCCTCCTAGCAATGCTCCTGTACAGACAGTCTGTGGAATTTAAAACAAGAAGGTGCAAATGAATAAGTAAACATGTGCTTTCCTTGGGGGAGAGCATCTCACGGCTGCTGTAGCATGTAGTCAACCGCAGAGCATAGCTGTGCCCGGGGGGCTACAGCGATAAGGGGGTATGTAACCCAGATCTCACATGTCTATTGTACACTGTTGATGAATAAACAAGGTTGAAGCCTCACAGGGACGACAAACAGCAAGAAAGGTAGACGCTGTTTGAGTAGACAAGCTCTGGATTACAGTTTTGGATGAAAACAAAATTAGTTTGTTGATTGTTGGCATGTAACAGTAGAAGTGTAAGGAAATTTTGGATTTAATCTGCAATAAAAAAGCCATTTTGCTCGCTCTTCCACCAAAGAAAAATAGTCCAGAGCCGCAAACAAAACACAGTTTTTAAAGCTTAATAAGTTTTACTCTTTTTCTTTATATCCACATTAATAACTTTTGTAATGTAAATAGATGTTACACACACTCACACATATAAACACAGCTGATAAACAGAAGTGACTTTAGTAACAGCGTTAACCCGCCATCGTTTTAAGACCACGGAAAACAACATTTTCTGCTTCACTATGAATCTTTTAAAACATTTAAAATCTAATGAGTCAATTAATCCAACTCATTAACTCTGTCAACTCTATTATTAGTTGACAAATACAGTGTTGACAGTAACAGAGTTGATGTTTTTCAGAGTTGATGCCCCCCCCCCTCCTATCACCAGTGGTATGGCTTTTGGTTTTGGTGGTTTTGGTGCCACCCCAAAATTTTTAGTGGTCCAGTCTGGCTTCCCCTATGAAAAGATTCTGGAGGCGCCACTGTTCTGAAAACGTTTTTCAACACTGCATGTTTTGTTGATTGCTAACTTCTCACCATATATCATGTACATATTTCAGTTGACAAATTATTGTTAAATAAATGTTTTTGTTTTTTTGAATTCAGTGTTAAAAAATATCATCTTGAGCAACAAGATAACTGTAAAACAAAATAAACAAAGAAAAAATGAATAAGAATTAAATAACTGTTATTCCTTTTTATGATTGTTTTTTTTCTTTCTCAAGGCCAGAGAAAGCCACTACAAGGAGGCTGAAGAGCGTAGGTTGCAGACTCCTGAATTAGATAAACTGAAAAAATAATGAAGGCTGTGGTGTTAGGCAGGATATTAGTTTTTGAAGTTTATTTAATGTCTGTAAAACAAAAAAAACCAACAACTTAATTTCAGCATTATTTAAATGATCACATGATATATTGAGCAATTTTTTTATTCATGAAATTAGCTTCCTATACTTTTTGGTGAGAAACGCTAATGTTACAACCAACTCTCATCACAGAACATCTTGAGTTTACGGCTCAAAAAAAAGTGTGGACTAAAGAAGACTCACTGAGTGTAAATGTATTCATTCTTTTTGCTTAATTTTTCAAGTTTTACATTTATTTTAACAAATACTTTGCTATGTTAGGTGACCTTAAGTGACAGGAAAGGCGCTCACAAATAAAATGTATTATTATTATTATTATTATTTTTTATTATTATTTAATGTTTTATAGTTGAATTAACAGTTTGCCTCTCTTTAAAGATGACAGTCATCAGAGAGTTAATGCAGTGTATTTTTTTGCAGTCCTCTGGCTCTAAATACAGAAAGAAATACCACTCTCTGTCTGGAGTTCAAGAGCTCATGTTGCACTTTCAGAGCCGCTTGTAACCGAACAGGTTCTGATAGCAGCAGCAAGCTTCGTGTATCCCCGTTCTCACCAACAACCACTTTTTTCGCTGTACATCCTGCGCCAAACAGCAGCTCTTCTTCTGCAGCTCTGTACTGTCTTCATGTTCACTGTCGTACAATAAGAGCAATGTTTTAGAGGCGGTATCCAAAAACCTGCTGTCACTCTCCAGCAGAGCACACGTCACCCTTTATGGACATCGACAAAATGATGTTTGCACTGTCTGAGCTCATGCTCCGCGGTTGACTCGAAGTGTCAAACCTCAGCTTTTTCCAAGTTCAGTAATTGGAATAACAAGAGTAATGATTACCCATGCTTCAGTTCAGTGTGTGCTTCCTGCTGTGCACTAAACTATTTGGTGTATTTTCTGTTGCAAAGAGCTGGGAGATCTCTTTTGTAATGTAAGCAGCTCATTGAGTGTCTTGACGGGGAAGGGGCACACACACACACACACACACACACACACACACACACACACACACACACACACACACACACACACATACACATACATGGAGAATTTGCAATCCTTTTAAAACTTTGTGACCTGAATATATTCCCTGCATTATGTTTCCTTGGTGGTGGCACTATAAGCTGGCATTTTGCTGTAGTCAGCACTAAATGATGGATGTCAAAACACAGTTGATGCATTATGCATATAGCATTACAGATTTAAGGTGTTTACTTGTCACTTTGAGGAAATGCAAAAAATGTGAAGTCATGTGAATTCTCACTCCTGTCACTTGCGCTTGTATTTCATGCTTCTCAGCCACGCCACTTCCGATAAAAGGTTTTCAGGATTCACTTCACCAATTTTATTGTAACAAAATGAACAACATTTAAAATTTATGTCTGCCCGCTGATGGAGGGATGCGAATGCTAAATATGTCTTAGCTGACCTCTAAAAGCACCGTATCCATACCGCAGTTTTTAGACAGGTGCCTGTCCACTTAGCTTGCTTCTGCGTCTTCCTTTTTTTTCTGTCAATCCACACATTTGAATGACACGGGGAGCAACATCAACAACTTCATGCTGAGTGGGCTGACATACACTTTGTGTAATGGTAGTGATAGAGAGTTCCAGGTCACTTCCTCGTGTTTGTGATGCGACTCTGATAAAACACATTGATGAGAAATGAACCGTTTGCTTGGACTGCATTTTTCTCTATCTTGAAAAAAAAAAAAAAGAAGGTTTTTACACTTCTATACAAACTGAAACTCTGCCACTAATGGCAGATGCTCTGCTCTCTATTTTTTGTTTCTGAAAATTAACAAAATTTTATGGAAAATATTTACTTGGATCAGTGTCTGTTTCAAAAATATGCTTTAAACTATGTTATAAATAATATTCACAAACTTTCTCTGTTTTTTTTTTTTTTTTTAGGCTTTTTATTTCTTTAATCAAAGAGGATAGGGCAGCAGATAAAGTAGGGAACAGGGTGAGAGTGGGGAATTCATGCAGGAAACAGGCTACAAGCTGGATTTGAACCCTGGCCACCTGCTCAAGGGCAAACCTCATGGGGCACAACCTAGACCGCTTGGCCATCTGCGCCCCACCACTTGTTGTTTTAAAACCTATTTTGATGTTATTTTGCTGTTGCTCTTGGATGTTTGAGGATGGAGGTGAACCCCTTATGCCACCCACTTCTGTTTTTTAGTAATTTTCTTCAATATGTGTGTCACCATCAGGTTTCACGCCTCCTGGAATGGACAGGTCATCTCCAGACAGCAGCCCAGTACATGGCTTTGTGCGTCAGGCTTCCGTCACCACCGGATCCAACATCCCCATCATCACAGAACTAGGTAAAACTGTCTCCACCCACACCTTTACACCATGTTGCATGCCATAACCAAATAACATCAGAACAACTCATTATTTTTGGCTGCACAAGGGTGCAGTGTTAGCGATGCTGCCTCACAGCAAGAAGGTTCCCGGCTTGAATCCCCCTGCTGGGGCCTTTCTGTGTGGAGTTTGCATGTTCTCCCAGCGCAAGCATGGGTTCCCTCTGGGTACTCCGGCGTCCTCCCACAGTCCAAAGACATGCTCTTTAGGTAATTGGTCACTCCAAAGTGTAGGTGTGAGTGTGTCTAGCAGTCCATCTCTGTGTTAGTCCTGTGACAGCCTGGCAACCTGTCCAAGGTGTGATCTGCCTCTCGACTAATGATGGCTGGGAGAGGACGGATCATCTCAGTATGCATTTGCAGAAACACAGAACCAGTAATATTCAATCATCATGCTGCAACTTAAAGTTCCAACTTGGATTTTAGGCTGTGGAGATTTTGTTCACTTTCATGATAGCTTTGCCTGTCCCAGGTTCCTCTCTCTCTCTCTCTCTCTGTAGACTATTATTCCATCTGGCTAGCTTTATGAAGTGGTAATAACATTAGCTGCTAGGACTGGGAAATATCTTTGCTCTGAGGACAATGTTGACTATTGTACCTTGAGCATGTCAGACAGGCATTTTTAGCTCCACAGCTACATGTCCTGCAATTTGTCCATTAATGCACAAGAGAAACTCGGCCTGATGGAACAGGCAGAAAAAGAAAGAGAGTGAAAAGGTAGAGGGGAGAAAAACTGCCTTGGTTGCAAAATGGGTCCATTTATTAATAACAATGGCAGTGGCTGTATTCCCACTGGTGGTGGGGACTCATGAAACTTTCAGATCTCTGAGGGGGCTTCTAAAGCAGCAAAGACCAGCTACTCTGTCTCCCCTGACCCAATTAGGGAGCACTGGAGCATGAGGCCAGCTAAGAACAAGCCAGAAAGAGAAAGGAGTTACCTAATGTTACATGTAACCGCGCCGGCCATTACCTGCAGAGATGCTCCTCACATTAGACCGCTGGCTGCATACGTAATGATCAAACTAGATCCTACCTACTGTACGCTGAAGCCGTCGGTTGTTGTCTTTGTCTCAGTGCTAGAAGCTCTCGTGTTTTCCCAGCTCGTTCATTGCTAACGAATTTCACAGCAGCGCAAGATGTGATATCATTGTTGGTCAGGAAATGAAGAATATTCAGTAATTGTGCCTTCATATCTTCAGCCTGCAGAGCCAGATTCAGATTAAAGACAAGCTGAGGTGTAAACATGCTTAATCTGAGCTGCATGATCAATTTTGTTAGCCTCAGTGTTTTAGAGTAAGTGTGTGTATGGAAAAAAGCCTTGTTAATCCCATTCACTGTTTCACACTGAAGGAATTCATTGTTGTTGTTGTTGTGGTTGTGGTCCAGGGCCATGACAGCTCTGGCTTCGTATCTACCATGAAATGTCTTGGAATAACTCTGGAGTTGACACAAGTACTCTGAAACAGAGAAATGCCTTTGTTGCAGTCTTTGAAACTGTTTCAATAACGACACCATTTCTCCCCCCCTCCTTCCCTGCATTGTCTCATCACCATTAGCTAAACCTGGCAAACTACTGCCATTGGTTTCACTTAGTCAGGAAAAAAAAAGTGGAACCAACATACAAATGATAACAGAGCTGGGTAAGCCGAGCCTTTGTCCTCTGCTGCCATTTGTTCCTTCGCTCCGCCGCTCTGCTCCTCATCAGCTTGTCTTGATTTATCTGGCTGCAGTCAAGGCCCTCGCTGCTCCCATGGCTTCACTTTGAACACATTTTTATTCTTCGTTCTGGTTGAAATTGACTGTCTTGTTTCTGCCCCTTTTTTTAATGATTTTTTTTTTCTTTTTGGGGCAGTTTTTTTTTTTCACTTGCGTTTCCCGAGCATCACTTGGCTTTTGATCATGCTCAGTCTGTCCTTGTGGCTGTTTTCATAGCAACACCCCCTACTTCACCCCCCCCCCCCAACCTCCTTCTTCAAGCACACAAACACACACAGTTCACTTCTTTGGCCCAGGCCTGTTTGCATCAGCCTCTTGTCTCTTTGACTGACATTTCTGTTCCACAGAGCACAGGATGCCTGGGAAGAAATCAGATATAAAAAAAAAAAAAAAAAAAACCTCAAGATCAAACCATCTTTTAAGCTGTTTATTTATTTTTAAAATTTATTTTCCAGTTTCTTTTTTATCTCCTCCAGACCATGTCTCTGAGGCTCAGATATCGAAGGAGTCAAACAAAAACTTGTATGATGCTTCTTTTTCAAGTAATTCTGGTTCATAGACCCTCCGCTGCCCACTGCTGCTCGGGATATAATCCAAGGAAAATATACACACAATACAGCTTGAGCCATGCATGGGAGAGAAAACAAGATTCCTGATATTTTAGGGGTTATTTTCCATCACACTGTATCACTCAGCTAAGAGCTAAGAGGAGGACTCATCGTTAATCAAGAGTTAAGAAAGCTTGTTATTATCACCTGGCTTTAATTTGACTTTCAGACCACAGGTAAATATTTCTCTAAAGGTGATAATGTGACAAACACATTCATCCAGGAAAGCCCTGAAAAACGAAGCATGATATTATAAGTGCATGTTTTTTTTTTTATTTAATGTGACATAGAAGCCATTGTTGAAGTCTCATTATTTACTCTCTAAACTCTACGCATCAAAATAGGATCAAAATGCTGTTCCCTGATTATAAAGTGGAATTTTGTTGTTCTTCTTTTGTATTTAACACTATTATGTACAGTATTTATCTATATTAATATTGCATTATTTCGAAAAGTAAATTATTTGACAGTTTTTCCTCATTTATTCAAGCAGAATATTTTGATGTATGATTGAAAATTTGGGGACTTCTACAAAGGTTATCACTGTGTGTGCATAATGTTCTTTAATATTATTCACCTCAAAGTTTGATTGATTTGAATGTTTGAGATGCACCCTGCATGAAAAAAAAAATTGTACAATATATATATATATATATATATATATATATATATATATATATATATATATATATATATATATATATATATATATATATATATATATAGTTATAGTTATAGTTATAAAATGCCAAATAACTTCTTAAAAAGTCAATATAACTCTTTTCACCATCCATACAATTATACTGTACATGAAAAGAAAACCTCAAAAAACAGGAAGTGCGTTATATTTTCAAATTAAAAGAAACATTTTCTGTTGGTAGCATTTTATAGAATTTTTTGAAACATGTTGGAGAAGGAAAGTTTCTGTATAAGTTCCTGTTTCAACATTACAGGGACTGTACATTTAGAGATTGTATGGGGAAATATAATGTACAACTTCTGTTACATTATATTGAAAAAACAAGTCCTGGATCAGTACCTTTAGACCTGAGACTGTTTTACTCAATTTTCTATTTTGGTGTCAGTTTGTATATGTGTGTTTGTTTGATTGTTTGGGTGTGTGTTTTTGTGTGTGTGTGTGTGTGTGTGTGTGTGTCTTTGGTTATTGCTTCTTCACAGAGCCAGTCCCTAACTTCCTCTCTTTCCCTCTCCCAGTGAACGACTCAAACGTTCAGTTCCTGGACCAAGATGATGATGACGACCCAGACACAGAGCTGTACCTCACTCAGCCCTTCGCCTGCGGCACCGCCTTCGCTGTCAGCGTGCTCGACTCTCTGATGAGTGCGGTGAGTTCCCAAATGCCCTGCATGCTGGCTGAACTGTACTGCTTTTCCAAATAGCTTTCCAAAATCCTCTTTTTTGAACAGATTCTTTTATTTTGATTTACTTATTTTATTTACTTAATGTTCAAAAACACAGCAGTACTCAGACGTTGAAAGGAGAAAGTTTCACGCTGAATATCTGGAGATATTACGCCCCCGGGTAACAATTGAACCTTGTTGCACCAGCAGAATCCTCAGGATGAGGGAAAGCAACCTTTGAGTGAGTCTGCATTGAAAGAGTGACCTGAGGAAATTTGCCGATTTGTTTTTGCGTCTCTGATGTTCACAGATTCGGTCAAGATATTTTTTTTTTAACTGTAACTAAATAAATATATACAGTAGTATTTTCATACAAATATAACAGACAAACTGAAAATGAAAAGAAAAACATAATTCTTTAATATTCAGATGGAAAACAGCATCCAATTAATATTAACGTTAAGTTCAAATGAAAAAAATAAATTAAAGGAAAGCATTTAAATTCACTCCCTGTATTGTACAATAAAAAATACTAATTTTTCTGTGGCAGAAGTTATCAACCTTTAAAAGTCAAATCTCAGACTGAGAGATTGTTGGTGAAAACCAAATATATCGCACTCAAAGAAAAACAGACAATTTTGTTGTTATCAAGAGGCAGAAGTTTGTAAATGGAACACTACATTACGTCATTACAGTACATCATACATAGCTGCCAGCTCTTCTAACGTTAAAAGGGAATTTGTTGGCATGCATGTTGGGTTCGATGTTTTGAACTTAAAAGAGCCGTATGAGATTAACAAAGTAAATGTAAAGGGTGGTTTTAATGGCAGTGTCACAGGCATGGCTGTTAAAGGCCAAAGAAACACTCTTTCATCTTTTGACAGTGTCATTGCTGCACTAGAGATAAGCTAAAGGAGGAGGGTTGAAAAAGAAACCCCCCTCTACACTTCATTTTTCCTCTCCCCTCCTCTCATGACCGACTGCGGTTTTCCCCTTTGGTGCTGTGACGGCTTAATTCCAGCAGCCCTCTCGGTGAGTGAGAGGTTAGAGGGGCGTGCAGAGCCGAGCTGAGCAGGGAGTAGAGCAGGCGTCAGCGGTAGTCTGGCACTGGTCAGAGGTGAAGCCGGCTAATGGACAGTGCTCATCCATCATGAGGCTCCGCAGGCCTGTCAGGGGCCCGGGGAGAGGAGCTGCCACTCTGGCCCGGCTGCCGAGTGACATCGGCTGTCTTCACGCGCAGCAAAAGCAGGTCCTGATCGGCTTGAAGGACAAGAGAACCTGACACCCGCAGAGAGCAGTCAAACCGTTGTTTCAGAACAGAGGCGGACGTCATACAGTGTGTGTGGAGCTATTTCCACAGCCGCAGGAAGTGGACCGTAGTGTGTTGATGCTGGATTTAATTTAACATAATCCCATGTTAACTCTGTTCATAGAAACGTATATCTGAATATCTTAAACTCAATTTTTATTTTGCATAAAAGAAAAAAATGATCAATAAAACACAGTCAGTGGCTGTGATCACATGCAGGAAATGTTAGCATTCATGACCTTACTCCACACCAGCAGTCAGCTCCGTGTAAGGAGACCTGTGGAGGGTTTCTTCCCACATCTGACGCCTCCCTGATGGCGGCTCTGACGGCATCTACTTACACCTCTCCCCTGTTTCCTCTCCTTAGACGTACTTCAACGATAACATCTTGACACTGATTCGGACGCTGGTCACAGGGGGAGCCACACCAGAGCTGGAGGCCCTATTGGCTGAGGAGAACGCTCTCCGAGGTGGCTACAGCACACCGCAGACACTGGCTAACAGAGACAGGTGTCGCGTGGCTCAGCTAGCCCTCTACGACGGGCCGTTCGCTGACTTGGGGGTAAGTGGATGTTTAAGCGAAGATGACACATTTTGGCACTACCCAGCAGCACACATCTGGCTGCCTCCACTCCTAGCGGTTCTTAATCCGATGTGAAGAACAGTGATCACGCGAAGCAGGCCTCAGTGGGCGTAGATGGAGGAGGGTTTTTAGAGGACATCGAGAACTACAAAGAAAATTCCAAGTTTGATCAGTTCCAACCTTGTTTTTACAGCTTGTTGTTATTCCCATCCAGAACTGAAGCTTTTTCTTAGAGGAACTGTAGCATCTTTTTAACATTACTGATTGTGTGAATCTAAATTGCAAACATCTTATTTTCAAGCTATATAGTCTCAGCAATGCAGAACACTCACCACAGCTTTGGTGGAGAATTAGATTTGTTCCGGCTGCTCCGAAGTCCAACTCTGACTTGTGTGTTTGCTCTTCTGTTCAACAGGACGGTGGCTGCTACGGGGACTTATTCTGTAAAGCACTGAAGACATACAATATGTTGTGTTTCGGAATCTACAGATTAAGAGACGCTCATCTCAGTACACCAAGCCCGTGTACAAAACGGTAAAATACCTGTCATGATATAGAGATTTAAATAAATGGGACATTAACCAATAAGGGTTGGTTTCAACAACATGCTTTATACTTGTTAAAACAACATATTACATTTTTTTTTAAATGTGTAATTGTCATTTCTATTGGTAGTATTTTATATAACATTTCTACCATATTTAACCAATTACTGAATCATAGTCCCATTAAACTGTCAAATGCTATTACCACAAAAACATGACAAGTATTAAATAATTCACTCTCCTAGAACTTATGTAAGTGTACTGATGAAATAAGTTATTTTTTGTGAAATATAATCTCAAAATATATTTAAAATATTTCATTTATAAACTTTACAATATGGGTTTTGTCATGCTGCCATTGACATCAATGGTTTCTCTCTGATTTTTGTCAGTTGGTTTAAAACCATTTGAAATTTCATTTTTTTACAGTGTAGTAGACTGATAACATCATATTCATATTAACATTTTTGAGCACTGTCTTTTTTTTTTTTTTTTTTTTGAGAAACAATGGTTACACTAATTAATATTTTTCAGTTTGGCCAACTGACCATGTCTTTCACCCAAATACAAAACCAAAGACTGGGACTAAACCAAGGATTATAAAAGTTAACTCACAGCTGAAATATTTCCACCAATGAAAGAGATTTTATCCAAGGATTGATCTGTATCCAAATCAGAATTGGATGCACTGTAAATCAGTGTGCCTTTTGTACATGTTAAGAGGATGCTTAAAAACAATTTTAAATATCCCTCTCTATCCGACACTAATCCAGTTTAAACATTTTTTCTGGATTAACAGAAGCTCCTGTAAATAAGTTGGACAGGTGGCTGCCCACACAGTATTACAGTACACAAGATATGGATAAATAAAAGGTTAAAATACAACAGTGATTTATGAGTGATTGAATAGGAAAGTCATAATGGGATGTTTTTGTCATTTTTGTTGCACAAGGTTTATAAAAGATTAATATTTGTCTACTCTTTTTTTTTTTTTTTCCCTGGACAGATACGTAATCACGAACCCTCCGTATGAGTTTGAACTCGTGCCCACAGACCTGATCTTCTGCCTCATGCAGTTCGATCACAATGCAGGCCAGTCCCGGACAAGCTTGTCCCACTCTTCCCACTCCTCCCATTCCTCCAGCAAAAAGAGCTCCTCTGTCCACTCCGTCCCGCCCTCCAACCGGCAGAACCGCAGCAGTAAGACCCGGGAGGCCCGCGACAAACAGAAGTAAGTGCGCTCGCTCGTCCTGTAGCGCTGTAGCCTGCATGCTGATTGTGTTATACTTAACATGTAGTTTAAATCTGTGTGTGTGTGTGTGTATGTGTGTTTGTGTGCAGACTGTGGTGACATACACTGTTACACACTGTGTACTGTGTGTTAGTGATTTGTTTGTGTGGTGTGTGTTTTGCATCCATGCCCGTCGTCTGTGCGTTTCCTTTATAGTCATCTGCATGTGGTCTTCACTCTCACATCACAGCAATCATAACATGACATTTAGACATTGGATAACTCCCTCTGAGGAAACCTGGGCTTCTTTTTCGTAGTCAAAGCCTTTCCTCACATTTTCTTCTTTTTTTACACAACGTGTGCGGCATTATAAACAGTAGAACCACTTGTTTGGGTGGCACAGCCTCTGTAGTGTGGAAAAACTGGCTTTAAAGGCCTCAATAAGGACATATTACAACACAGCACACACACACAGAGTTTGTCATTCAGTCTATCTGTTGTTTCTGTCGTGGTTTTTAACCGTTTTTTGGTGTCTAACTAATATAAATGTGTAGTAAATAACTGTTGTGTGGTGGATATTTGTGCATAATTAGAGCACATGATCAGTACGATCATGGATGTAATGTATTGTGATCGATTTTCTTGTAGCTGATATGGATTTAAGAGCGCTTTTGGCTAACACTACTTATATGCTGTTACTCATTAGATCATCCCCCATAAGCAGTGTAAATATTTTGTTATTCATGGTGCATCTGTACTGCTTTATTGCATGTCCATGTTGGTAGCCTCTTTAGTAGGTTCTTATTTCCAGTTTTGTTTGTTGAAATATATAAAAAAATATTTTAGATTAAGTGAAAACCTTTGAAATAATACCCCTCAAAATATACACCTGAGTATAATTTTACATCAGTGAGAGTAAGGATATATTTTTTTAACTGTAACTACTCCGAAAGCATGCAGATTTGTTCCTTTTCTTTAGACAGGGCAAAAAAAAATGATCAAGTGGTAGATAAGCCCTCGGTACATCTTACATTAAAGATGTATGATATACTGTTAAAACTATAGTAGTAAATATGGTTAGATTAATAGTCATTTGTCAGTTGTGTATTGACTGTAAATACTACTCACTTACAGTAGATTACTTACCTCTCTTTCTGAAGTGCAACAAGGATGAATAGAATGGGCCAAGGTATGCAAGTTAACGATTCTGCATGACTTAGCCACCTTTACTGGGGTTCTGATCATAACTATGTCCCCTGTGGGTATCGTTATGACGAGGGGAGTTTTGTTTTTATTTCTTATGTTCTTCAGACGTTAAGTAAACCATGCCTCAGTTTAAGTTTTGCTTTCATCTGGAAAGCAAACTGTCTGCTGCTGCTCTTGCCTCCTCCCTGCCATGATCAGGAACCATCTCCACATTGCATGAGGTTGAGACGAAATACCCCCCCTCACCACCCCACCCCCTCCCTCTCTCTTCTTTTTTTTTTCGTGCCTTTACTTCAGTTACTCACTCGATGATATGACTTTTCCTTTCCTCCAGACAAACCTTTCTGCACATTGTTCTCCTCCATCATCTCTCATCATGCCTTTTTTGATTTGATCCAACTTGAGATGGTTTGCACTGTGTGAGAGGTCTGTGTGTTTGCGCATCTTCCCTCTAATTGAATGCTTTTACATGACTGTAGCAGACTTTTAGGGGTCTATTTTGTCCCCTCTTAAAATACAGTTGGTTGTTATTGTACTGGCATCAGCATAAAGCAAAGTGTGACAACATGTCGCCAAACCTAGATCACAGCTCGCATGTAGGTCAAACTGATTCAAAACCCCCTGATGCAGCCAATTGCATACTTCTTCACAGAACTTTAGCAAAGTATGTCCATCCCTGTGCCATTGGTCACACTAAAAAAGTGGGAGGCGTGACCAATTTAGAGTCTAAATTGAAGGGGGATATGAGTCTGTAAGTCCCCTTCTTGTAACGCTGTGCACCTGATATGGTGGTTTGAGGCGACATCACTGAGTTCACCGTATCAGCTGCAGACTCTGGAGAGAGATGGCAGACATCTTGCTTTACCTCGGGCACAGTTCTGCACATCAAATACCTGCGCTGTAACACGTGGCCCGGCAGCTTTATGCTCGCTGATACACATGCACACTCACGCACACGTGCACGCAAACACACAAACTCAAATCTCCACACTTACAAGTCTGGATGTATCTGCACACTCACACACATATATACACTATTTGTGGAGTTAAAATTTGATATTACAACTTTACCCAAAAGGAAGTGACATCTTGAATGGCATTGCAGATGTCTGAAGTGCCAGAAGAGAGTTTAGAAAAGTTCCGACAACTCGTGCACTTCTTTCTCATATCCTGCTCTGAAACAGCCTTCTCTTGACCTAGTAAAGATTAATTGATGAATAAAACTGTTTAAGACAAAATAAACTTAAATAATTTAAAACACAGAGGCTGTAGCCTCACCACAGCGGTCACTGCTTGAAATTCTGACCACGACTCTTTGCTACATGTCATCTAACACTCTTTACTCGCCACATTTCTTGTCGCTCTTCAGCTAAGAAAAAAGAGAATTTTGAAACGATAAATTTAAAGATTATTTCAAAGCTTAAATGGTCAGGTCATCCCAATTACAAAAACATACTTAACCCATATTGATTTTACAATATTTGTTTCCATAGTTTCTGCTTCTGCACTAATACAAGTGACCTAAAGCTAAGTCCCGCCCCCTCCGCTCACTCGGACAAACAATGAACATTCAGTGTCAGGCGCTATGGCAGGTGCCACAACAGGAGACATTTGGCAGGAGGCCATTGATGATTTTTGGAGACAGAAAGATCACATATCATCTAGAAGGCACCAAAATTACACATTTGAGTGATATATGAATCATTTCATTGTTGAGAAGGTCGATAAACAGCTTCAGTTACGAGCCAAATTTACAAATCCCAGTGTAAACCACATCTCGTTGCCATCAGCACCTCAGACAACAAGACAGAGGATCAGCATTGGTCATGAGAAAAATATAACAACCTTTTTACCATCTTTACCAAGAGTGTCTCCGTTAGTTTGGTGCTAATATTTACATTAAATCAATTAGCACAACATTTGCCAGCCTTTGTTATCTGGGTTATTACAGCTAAGCTAATGAAGCTAAGCTCCAGAAGCTAACGTTAGTTTAACTAGAGCCCTTTGGACAACAGCTAACAATGATGGACGATCACCACAGAACAAAAACTAGAACAAAACAAGCCAATGAACTCCAAGAAACAAAGAGACATGATGAACAACACAGCTAGGAGCTAACATTAGGCTAATATTAGGCTAACTTTAGCTACAAAAGGGAAAATCCCAAACTATCCGTCAGACTGCTGTGGAATTCTGAATGTTTGATTTTGGTTATCTTATTGCAGTTATAACACAAAAGAAAAGAAAAACAGAACAAAACACATTTTATTTCAGGCCTATTAAGGGCCCCCCTCCCCACTTAGGCCCTAGGTAGTCAGTCCCACTTTTCCCCCACTACAATGTCCCTGAACAACACAGCTAGCAGCTAACGTTAGGCTAACTTTGGTTAACGTTAAAGATGTTTCTCTCAAACAAAGTGCCAATGATTTGCCTCAAATACGATGTTGACTTACTTTAGAGCAGACGTAAACATCCTTGTTAATTCCGTTCACGTTCAGTCAATATGGTCTACGGCACAACTTTATCCAAAGAAGACACTTTACTTGGTTGAGATGTGGCTTAGAAAAGAGTAAAAAAATACACCTTGTCATCTAGCCTCTTAAGATACATTATGTTGGAGTTGCATGTACCCTGAACATTGTTTTACCAGTTTAATTCTTAAAATCTCGGAAATACTTCCTATAACTGAACAAAAACTGACTCTCTGCAGTGCATTTCAATGGATGTCCAGGCAGAGAATGTCAGTGTACAGGAATGGCTGTACACACTGTGATTGGCTTATTGAGTTTGAGGGCGGGACATAGCCGTAGGTTAATTGGAGTTAATGGACTTTTTTTCGAGGTGCTTGCAGAATAGAATTAACGTGATCAAAACTTAAACATACTTAACATCTCTCTGGTGGAATTTAAACAGACAGAAATAAGGATTGCATATATTTTCTGATGGATCACAGTTATTTAACACATGAATCTGCACAAAGCCCAGATTAAGTTAAATCTATATAAATAGTTTTTCCTCCAGTCATTTCAGAACTCAACTAAGAATGTAGGATTCAGGATAAGTTTACATTTTTTAACTTGTTCTCTTGTGTCCTAGCCCATGGACACACTGGAGTCAAACCATGCGTACATTCCATTGGAGACTTTGCTCTTAATTTATCAGGAACAGTATTAATTTCAGAATTTCCAGTGCTTTGAATAAAAAAAAGTCTGATTAGGATAAACAAAAAAGATTTTAAAAAATGGTTAATGAGTTTGAAAACTGGAGAACCGGATGACATAAGCACCACAAACTAAACTCCATCATTTTTTTTTATTAAGAGAATCTTGTGCTTCAAAGAAAACTGTCATTATGATTTAACAGCAAGAAGAAATTAGTATTTCTTTTGTAATCTGGGAGACCTGAACCACTTCAAAACTAAAACAGTAACCCTTAGGATCATTCCTTTGTACTCATGTTGTATTAATGAAAAGAAATCAATCAGTTCAATTATATTCTGACAGTTCAGAATTGTATCCATCTTCCCACACAGCTGTACTTGATTGAACAATAACACACACAAAAAAATGACATTTTAAATTGGCTCAGTTTGCCAGAACTCAAAGTTTACCCGGACCTCACTGTTTGATGCTAATCAGAAAGAATGCCATGCAAATCTATCACTTAAACTGAGGCAGTATGGTTGTAAGTAATCCCATGTTTCATCCTTCTCCAAACTGACTCCACCTTCTTTTCTTCCTCTCTCGCCTTCTCCTCTTCAGAAAAGAAATGGTTTACAGATGAACCAGAAAATGCCTACCCACGGAACATTCAGATCAAGCCCATGAGCACTCACATGGCCAACCAAGTCAACCAATACAAATCCACTAGTAGTCTGATTCCACCAATCAGAGAAGTTGAAGATGAATGCTGAACACAGGGTTTTCTTGCTGACTCACCAGACATCTGTACGCTCTCTCAGAAGAGACGGGAAGAGACCGCCTGTGAAGGAGTGATGAAGATGATGATGATGATTACAGGGATACTGAAGACTGAAACATTTCTCTTCACTCATTCTTCTAATCAAGAGTCGGACAGGAACCCGAACTGGAAGGGACCTCCTATGTGTATACCTTTAATGTTACTTCCATGCTCTTGGACATTGTTTTATTTATTAATGTATCCATAGTGATGTACATAATGACAATCAAATAAGGATTGTACAGCCCCTTCCCCCTAGCACTTTTTGGAATTATTTTAAGAGTTGACAAAAAAAAAAAAGAGTACTTCCTGTAATTCTTTGCAATAGTTCACCTCTTCGTGTGACCAGACTCAACGCTTGAGACCTCTGGTTCCCTGAGGATGAGGGTTGCAGCGATGAACTGATCATATCATCTCCCAAAGAAACCGCCCAGATGCTTCACGTCGAGCCAGCTGGGCTCATCGACTTCATATCTCCTGTCTGCTTCTGTTCTATTTGCACTAAAACTGAACAAGTTTCTTTTGGCGTAATGACTGGAACCATCTGATTCCTCTCCAAAATATAAGGAAGTAGGTGATAAAGGGAAGGGAGGGCGACTTGGCTTCAGATTTCTTAGGTTGATGTACATCATGTCGTTTGCTTAAGGTTTGCTACTTCACTGTTGACTTGTCATGTTGAGTGAGAGCATTCCAGTCCTGCAGAGCAAAATCATCCTGCAAAACAGTAGACTTACAAAACTCAGAGAATGGCGCGGTGTCTGTGTTTGCTGGCTGAAAGAGAAAACCCTGTTCCTACACGTCTTCTGCTGATACGTCAGATCATAATGCCTGTGACTCTGTTTTCAGCTCCTACCGCATGATTCGTGCCTGAGCCCTTTCTGTAACAGATACAGCGTGGTCAAGCCAAGCTGCGAGGGATGAAAAACAACCCACTCTGTCCTTCATGCGTTCAGGAGCGTTCATGTTTTGTACAAGCTGTGTGTGCGTGCGTGTGTGTGTGTGTGTGTGTTCAGCTGTTTGTCCTTCAGGTGTTGCGCTGGTCAGTGCTGTCATCTCCTCCATCGGCTTGTATGTAACGGTGCACCTTTGAAGGAGCAGCATGTTCGATTTTACTCTAAAAGTGAAAGTCAAAGTAGAATTAAAAGTGTAAAAGATTCTAGAGGGTTTGGATCTACTAACAAAAAGAAAAAAAAAATGTTGCATCAAAACCGAAATCCCCAACTATGTTTGAGCTGAGCTAACACGAACAGCAGCCGCGTGCCCACCGTTGACACATGCCGTGATATCTGCGGCAGAATTGGGATCACAAAGACGAGTGGTGTATTTTCTGAATGTTTTTTTTTTTCCCTGTTAGAGAAATAAATGTCTGAGGAAAGAAATGCCACATATTGCATAAAAGTGGGCATCAATGGGTCCTCCTTTGATCGGAGCTACTGCCTGGCACAGGGTTGGCACAGAGGCGGTAAAGAGCTTGGATGTTCTCTGTCGCCAATCCAGATGTCACACGCCTGAAAAACTCTCAGGAGTTAAAGCTGCTGTGTTCGATCCCTTTTTCGAGGAGCTCAAACATAGTTGGGTGAAAATGCAACATGTGCCACAGACTACAAAAAAGGACGCTGGAGAGGAACCGGCGTTCTTTGTGCTTAGCCTGTGAGCAACAGGGAGATTGTGCTTCACACATTTAAGCTCTGATAGATCCAAATCCAGCTGGGGTTTGTGATGGAGGTTTGAGGTGGTTGCCTTGGACTTCTAAAACAGAAACTTACTCACAAAACTGGAGCTGTATTTATACATTCAAACATATTAATTTTATATCCATGAACATGATCGATTTGTACTTATTTTTCTAGTCAAGAATCAAGTAAAAACCAAGTATAAGATTTAAAAGACTTAAATTATATCTTTAGTTTCTACATATTGAAGGATTTTGTCTTTGACTATATCATGTTTATTTAACATCATACAGGAAAAAAAAAAAGAAAACAAAAAGGTTATTTTTTTATCGCCTCGCCCCCCCTCTGGAACAAACTGCATCACTCTGGAGCCAGTGAAGCTCAGACTAGCTTGCATTGTGAAGCCACCATCTTCAGCCTGGCAGCTCAGCTCTGTTGAGTGCTTGTAGAAATAATGAAATGCTCATCTCTTTTAGTTGCACCGATGAGCAATTACCACTGAATAATATGTCTACTACTACTAAGCATTGCTAGCTGGCAACACGCAGACAGAGGATAGGTGCAGGAGTTTGGGGGTGGGGGGGGTTAGATGTGTTTGGATGGAGAGCAGATCAGAGAGGTAAAGTAACAAAGATCACATTGCGTGCAGGTCAGAAGTGGAGACCTTCATTAGATGTATTTGACCTAAATTAGGTCCATGCTGAGGAGGAGACAGTGTAAACACGCTACAGCACAGTGTGCTGGTGTTTCCCACTCAATGCGACAGGAGGAGGCTGTCTGGTTTCCTCCTTCGGCTGTAAAAGAAAAGAAATTCTGACAAAAAGAAACAATTCAGGAACATGGAAAGAAGAAAATATTGTGCTAAATATGTTTGTGTAAATTCAATCCATGATATAGGCCACATTTCTTTTTCAAACCAAAATGATCTGAGGTTCTTTGTCTGTCTATTGGGTGTGGTGCAACTATACTGAAGCCTCATACACATTGTCCTGAAGTGAACTTTTGAACTGTGATTACATCGTTGTCACACTTTGTAGCAAAATAGCTTTCTGTTCAGAAAAATATGTGAGTAAAATGTATGTATAATTGGGTTGTTAACGGCTTACTCGCTAGCCTGCAAAATAAGGAACTACTAATTTTTTTGAGAATGGCGATGACTCATTATACATAGAATCGACAAACTGATTGTTAAGCTAAAAAAAAAAAAAAAAAAGAAGACAGACAGACGTGTATCTTGAAAATGAAAGATTTTGGAATCTCGTAGGGATGTAGAGATGATTCAGGTAGGAAAAGTTGGGCAGGATTTGATCTGGTTTATCAGCCATCATGAAGATGGACGGTAGCACCAATTCAGCAAAGGTTAACAAAACGAGAGAACATCCTTAATTTTTCCTGTTTTTATTACTTTGTGTGATTACGGGGTTTACATTCCATTTTGTCGGCTTGTCATCTGTCGCAGTCTGCCACAACATGCTTCTAATTTGTTTACACGGTATTTTTGAGGTACTTAAACACAGCAGAAACAAAACGGTACATGCTGCAAACTGGCATTAACATGAAGTCACAAAGTAATGCACCATTTGTTTTCATTACACTTGATTACTTTTCTTTTTCTACCTGGACCCTTATTGTGCGACTCATTAAGGCATTATTTACAACACTGGACTGAGACGTCTCTCCTTCCTACACCTTTGTCATATGTCTCTTTAGATATGTTTTTGTTTGTTTGTTTATTTGTGTTGCATTGTATACCTCTAAAGATTTTTAGAGTGTTTTTGAAGTGCCATGAAGAGTTTATTTTAGCAAGCATCCTTCAGTCATTCAGGGACACACGCTCGCTTGTAGAGAGCTGCGTCCGAGTGTTTTTTCCACTGTGAGAGCAGTGTCTTGTACTGGCATGGAGAACATCCAAGCCATCAATGCCTCCATGCCAGTACAGTGCCAGGCAGTGCACGAGGTCGAGAGGAGGGCCCACATTAAGTCCCACTATTGCGAAAAGTGGCATTCAGGAGTTGTTGGGGCGGAGAGATGGATGTGTGACACACATATTTTCTCTGCTGTTATTAACTTGTGTCATGTAATGTAGTTACATAATGGATGACTGAAAGATGCAAATAGTGGCCCAATGCCTCTAACATCACGTGTTGTCCGCTGAACAAATCAAAGACTATGATGCGTCATACATTACTGTCATGGTATGTTGCATTGTTCTTGTTGATCTATTTTTAGCTGTAAAGGATGGACATAATAACTTATTTGCTGGGAATTGTAATAGATATTATAGAAGATAAAATACTTATGGGGACGGGAGGTGGGTCACAAGTCTTAATAATACATTGAGATTGCATTCAGCAATTTTGATGTTTCTTTCTTTTTTTTTTAAAGAAAAGTTGCAAATTTTCTTTGTTAATTTCTTTGGTTGCCTATCAGTTCAGGAAGCATTCAGGACATTGCTCTTGCGTATCACAGATAGGATTTGTTGGCACATCGTCATCGCAGCGAACAGGACTTTGACATAGCAGTCTAATTAGTTTGGATGTGTTCTAGATATGACAGATAAAATGGATTATTTGATGGTGCTGAGTTGATCTACCTGACTCTGTCAAATATAATCTGCTGATAAATATACTGTCTTGTACAAAAAGTTTGTACATAGATTGTACATGGTTTCTTTTTGTATTTTCTCAAATTAAAATGGATGTATTTGTGTTCTAAACGATGAAACTCTCCTTTCATTTTTTATTATTTTACTCCCTCATTCTCAGAGAGTGATGGAAAACTTACTTTTGCAGACTGAGATTTGTTTTCAGTTCTTGAATCAGTGTTACTGGTTTGTCATGACAGATAATTGTGGTCACTTTGTAGATGAAGAATTTTTAACAAAAATGTTTCCTATGACTCTATGAAATGCCCTATGACAACTTTGTGATGCACTGTATGTTTTCACAACTTTCCAACTGTTCCAGCGTTAACTTCTTCAGCAGTTTGAGCTTCAGTAGCTCCTAAATTGGGTCACACAGGTCAGCTTTTACCCCCAACTTATATCAGATCGGGAAGAAGGGGGTAAGTTGTCACACTTTTTACTCTAGTGTGAATTGCTCGTTTTCAAAACATCTTTCAATAGTTGTTCCTACATTACATTGAAGCTTAAGGTGTTGGCTTGAAATGTGTATCCCTCACATGTTCCAACTTGCACCGTAACAGCCATGAGCAGCCGTTGGTGGCAGGCAGCGCTGACAGATCGCAGCGTTCATGCTATATATGAGAACTGGGGGTTACACATTGTGACAACCAACCCCATCACGTGGATGGTTGTCACACACTGTGGAGTTGTTTTTGTCACAATGTATTTTAATGGGAAACTACATAACTTAATGTATCTTAACACAAAATGAGCAAAAAACATAAACAGGAAACACATCTTTAGGCCAGCCTACTGTATATAACATAAACTATATATGTGACAACTAACCCCAACTGGAATTGCTTGCTAGCATCAAGGCTAATAACCATGTAACAACTAACTAGCTGGCAAGCTAATAACATCTAAACTATAGCTTTCCCTTCAGACTTTTAATGTTAACAGTTTTTTTGTTGTAGATTCATTGAGTAAAAATACTGAGGGGGTGAATGTTTACAATTTGACATGAAAAATACAAAAATTCCTCTCACTTCAAGTTGTCTGATCCCAGTTCTGTAAATTTCCACACCACAATTTTAGAGACAGCGCCTTCTGGTGATGAGATATAATGAATGTGACAACCAACCCGTGTGATGGTTAACCCCATTCTCCCCTACATTTCTGGTAAGTACTGACCACTGCTGACAGGAACACCTGGGTTCACTCTTGGAGATGCTCTGACTCAGGGGGTCAAGCCATCACAGTTCAGGCCTATGCACACTGTTATTTTTGGATGCGTTTTTTTGAAACCATAATCCAGAAAAAAAAAAAGTCAAAGACATTTTACACGTTGAATCCGATGCATTTATCTTCTGATAACTGAGAATTCACAGTACGAGAAAAATAGAATCATCAAGCAGTGACGATAAGTTTGTGGTTCTTTCACTACTTGAGAAAAAAAAAAAAGAAAACACTGGGTTCATCCACTGCTGAAAACAAGAGCAGGGAGAGTTTCACCTGCTAATAAAGGTCCTGAGCAGCAGCTGGCAGCATGTTTAAGGTAACACACACACACACACACACACACACACACACACACACACACACACACACACACACACACACACACAGGTCAGTATGCAAAAATGATTGACAGGGCATGGGATCGAATCTCTTTTTTGTACGTGCGTCAGTTTTGGACGAAAATGAAAAAAAAAAAAATTCTGTAAGACGCGATCCTGGCCAGTTTTACGCCCTGGGTGAACCATCCCTAAGCCCCAAACCCCACAATCATCACCTTTCTTCCACTGTCCATCAAGCAGCCAGTTTGTTTGTTTTTTACAACAAAAAAAGTATGAAATGTTAAATACTTTGTGTGCCTACACAAAAGCCTTTGTAAACAAATGAGTTTATTTTTTATATAGTGTAATTTTTCCGTCTCATATTTCAGGTTTGTCTAAGTCCAGAGCTTCAGAAAAGAAGCAGGAGTCAGCAAGCGGAGTCCACGGCTTTATTGAGCTTTGATAGTGCACCATCAAAAACTGAAAAATACAATCTGTGCATCAACTTTTATACTTTTTAAAGTTGGCCTCTTTTGTCATGTAAATCAGTTTTTGGGCAGCCCTTATATTTTTTTTTAACGAAATTTCTGATTGGTGGATTTTGTTATGGTGTGATTTTGATTTCTTCAGATGTAAGATGTTTGTTACTGTTCAACACGTTTATCACTCACGCACAGTGTTACAGCTCTGTGTTAAGGATCCCTGATTGTCTCTGCTGTCTTTTCAAGGACAGAGGCAGAGACAGCTGCACAATTTAGCAGGGTCAAACATGGACCACTATCTGAGGTCTTTTTTACTTAGAATACAGTGGCTGTAAGAGTTTCTGTGTTCTACTGTTAGATTTTTATTAGTAAAGTATGTATGTAAATATATCTTGCAATGAGTGTGTGAAAATTATAATGTCACTATATGTTTATGTAATAGGTTCATGAAAATGTGTGGAAAGCCGAAATGTCCATAACCAAAATTTTTTTAATCACTATGACGACCAATTACACTCTGAACCAGGTTGTCGCCCATATTGTCCATAGCAAAAACCATCCCTGTACTTTGTGTGCAAATGTTTAACTCACGCCAATTTTTTTCTTGCTTCAACCTCCGGGACACCCACTGACAGGTACCACTGGAGAGAGAACATACATTTATATTCACTTCACCTGTATTCATTGTGTTGCAGCTGATCACATATGAAGGCTCAAGGAAACACGATAATAAGTTAGGAACAAAAGAAAATAACGTGGAGTATAAAAATCGATGCTTCACTGAACACTGAAAACTATGGAGGCGATAAAGCTCCTGTGAGGATCTTAGATTTGGCTGATTTTGGATGAAGCAGTTCCCATTTCATCTTTGATGATTTTGTTTTTTCAGGCATTGTTTTTCTGATTAAATGTCCCAACTTAACAGTTGCTGTGGGAAAGCAAAGTCATGCTGTAAGTAAAACCCCTACTAAATAACACACTGCTTTGAAACAAACTGAATACATGTTTACGAGTGTGTTTTCACATCACTTTAGCATTTTACTGTGATTATAAACACAAAGGTATCTGTAAAGTTGCAACAGAGCCAGTGTCTGACCTTGACTATCACCAGGGGAGCTTCCGCTAAATGTATATTGTATTTATCAATCCCCACCCTGCCTAAGGGTCGGTGACCCCACGATCCAAGTCGCACCGCCAATCCGCTTATCCATTGAGCCCGGCATTAGTCTTGATTTACGTTAACTGACACGCTATTAGCTGCTCCATCACTTTCACCTGTCAGCCTGTCAATCAACGGGGATCCACAGTGATGGGTGGGAATAGCATTCGAATCACATTCTGTCCACACCAGCTCGTATATCTCGGTGGAGGTGGTGACAGCGGATGAGCAAAGGACATCATACCAGGTATCTCCGCGGTGCTGTCATGTCAGCGCTGCAATGTTTGTGCATCAGATCAGGGTGTGCAGCATCTAAATGTGGACTGGGTTTAAAGATACATATTACAGGAAGGGATGATATGCGGAGAAAGTAATCCTCTTTCCACCCGTTAGAGCTTTAACATGTCTGGGCAGACGCAAGGTTGATGATAAGCACGTCATTAAACAGACAAAGTTAGAGGATTTTTTTTAACCTTTGTATGTGAGGCAGTAATATTCCAGCTGAAATCATCTGTGTTAGATACTTAACACTGAGCAGAGTGTCGACTGTGTCAAGGGTACCGAGATATCTCCTGAGAATCCTTCAAACATCATAAGCAGCACCAATCTTTAGGTGTAATGATGAGGTGCCCTTCTCTCTCTTGCTGCTAGAAATCAGTGGACATCTCATACATCTCGGCCCTGCCTCCTCCTCCTCCTCCTCCTCCTCCTCCTCCTCCTCCTCGCTCCTCAGCTGAAGTGTGCAATTTCACACTCCACCGTCAAACGGCCGGACAGAAGGAGAATGTATGACCCACCCTGGCATTTGTCCTCATTTCTCTCTCAAATGTGCAAACACTATTACCCTTGGGTTATCTTAAGTGGTGTGGTGAAGATTCGCAGCCTCTCCTCCTCTCTCCTCCTCGCCAGACACGCCATCAAAAACACGACGAGCGACGGGGGTGAAAAAGACAGAGCGAGGCGGAGGGGGGAAAAGCGATGGAAATGGAGCAGATGTTTGTGTGGCTGTTGATTTGTGGCCTGATAAGGGGGCTACACAGGCAGCTGGAATTGATGGCTTGTTAGTGAGGACGGGCCCCTCTGTGAGTTGTTTTCAAAATGATTGATTTACAATAAAGTGGCTCCGGGTGTGTGCATGCAGGCAGAACTGATGCAGATCGATCCCACTGAAATTGATTGATCAGCCATTTAGCTTGGCAGTGTGTTTACCGAACGAAACCAAGCAGGACTCTCCCCTCCCAAGCCCTCCCTCCCCTATAAAGCAGAGGAGAAATGCCACCTCTGGGCCTGTCTCATTGCTTTAGCGGTGGCAGCAAAAACAAGCCGTATCAGAATATGAACCATAAAAACGTAATCATACAGTGAGAAACACTGGCATAAACGTTTACGAGTGTGTACTTTATTCTGCTATCAACGTGTCCTTCTGCGGCTTGGAGATACTGCGCCTTTAAAAGTAATGACTCAGGTGCACTATGCAAGGAGAGGAAAACTGCTCGCCTTATCGCGGTGTCACATTGAGACTTTCAGGGGAGGCATAGAAATAACTAATAACTGTGAATTTCTGTAAACAAGCCGCTCCTTCTCAGTCGTACTTAAAGCTGACACAACAACAACCTTTTCCTGTTTTAGTATTGTCTAGATGACTATCATACATAATATAGACAAGCCTTCAAGTGGTAAAGGGTCTCATCGATGGAGAGCGTCTTTGGCGATTTTCCCAAACAGTGCATACGAGGGTCTCCATGCGTGTTTTATAAGAAGTGGAATTGATGGCTACAGCACAAGGACATTATTTACAATATGACCCCTGTGACTTTTCCTCACTTCCTCCCCGCCAAAACAAACCTCTCCACCACTCCGCCGAGGACTTAAATCACCTGTCCTCACACGCCTCATCCTGTTATTTGGATAATTGCCAACAAGAGCAAGCTTTTCCATTCTCACGACAGCATGCAGTGGCACCATCATGTTCCTTATTAACAATTTTACACACTTGGTCGCAGCAAGAGGGTGTCAGAATGCCAATAATATTTACCGTCTGCTGTGCGGGCTATTCAGGGGAGGCTGAGTGTTGCTGATTGCCCTGACAGAAGCTGACAGCGTGCCGAACCTGAGATCCCTGCAAATCGACTCAGCAGAGTGTCTTCTTCCAGAGGCGGCAGGGTGTGCCTGTGGCCATGAACCAGGTGATGGAGCACAACGCCGTTTAAGTGTTAGTGCCTGAAAACAAACAAAGGGAATCTGTCTCTTTATCTTTAAGCATACGCTGACTGATAGAGGCTCATCATTTATATTAAGAAATCAACATCACACAGCCTCCAGGATTAGGCCTGACATCGTAAAGAGGAGGAGAGTCACAGGGAAACAGCTGAGACTGAAAACACATCTTGTGGATTTTTGACTCGCAGGAGTAAAAGTGCATTTATGAGGCTCTACATGTTTTTATTGAAGGGAATGGTTTGAAGTCATCCCAAAGAAAAGGATACAGGTGTTTAGTGTTTAAGATCATATCCAAAGACTGGATGCTAGCAGATGCTGCAGTTTGACTGACATATCCTTTGTTTCACTGACAACTGTGGCAGTTACACTGTGAAAGTCTAATTATGCCAACAAAATGGCACAGAATTAATTATTTTTAACCCTTTATGGGGCACTCATTGACATACTTTTAAATTCAAATGTTCAAACTTAGATTGTTTTTGTAGTATGATTAGGGCCATGTTAAAAAAAAAGTAAATTTACGTGAATAAAGTCAAAAATTTACAAGAATAATCTCCTAAATTAAGTAAAATAAACTGGTTATTTTAATCTATAGCTTGGCTATCAGAAGAGCAGCAGCCGCCTGAACATAAATGAGAAACACGGAACATCTTCGGAAGTTATACTTTAGTTTAGGTTTTAACTCGGCCCTGATCCTCAGTCGTAGTGTGGTAGCCTACGGTATGTGTTTCAACTGCCTTCGTCAGAAAGCTCCAGGTTCTCTAACAAACTATTGGCAGAGATATTAAGAAGGCTGTTTGTAAAACCTGTAACTAAACACAACTTCATCAAGAAGACGCTCTCATTTCATTCTCTTTGAGTAGGCAGATGGACGCTTGTATAAAGCAACCTTTCAGAATAAAGTTTGTTTTTTAACATAATTTATATTGATCCATGAATTTGATCTTGGAAATTTCAGATTTTATTCTTGTTAATCTATGACTTTATTCTTGTAAATTTGTGATGTTATTCTCATAAATTTAGAACTTTTATTCTTGTAAATCAACAACTTTGTTCTCATAAATGTATGATTTATTTTTTCTTTTTAATTTATGACTTTAGTCTCGTAAATTTACCTCTTTTAAAAAAACAAAAAACAACAAAAAAAAAAAACAAAACATGGCCCTTATCCTCCGTCAGACTTTATAACTTCAGTGACATCTTTCAATTTATTTATTTTTATCATATAGAAAACATGGCTGTTGCATTTTCGTGCTGTAATGTTGCTGGACATGTATGTCATTGTCACAATGCACTTTTTATGACGAATTCACAGTCATGACTGAGCACAGCTACTCAACTGCAAAATGTGTGAGTATCATCACCTTAATATGGTTGGTTTTGGTGTTATGGTAGTAAATATAACGTGAGAAGAGCTGCACTTCAGACTTTTTCTGCCTTCAAATAAAAGGAAAAGAAAAGAAAAAAAGGGGACGTTGGATGTGTTCCAGGTCTCTGCTAATTGGTCAATGACCAAACCTCACCTGGCTCTTAATCTTCTCTGATAGGCTGGGTGACGACCACATGACTCTGATCTCACTCAGGGGGAGCACAGGGTGAGAACATGTGGGGAAGTTACCATAAACAGTCCCTTGCCTTGTAAAGGGTTCATCTTTTTATTCTGTTTTCTGTTTTTTTCCCTCAATATTCCAGTTTGTCACTAAACAATGAAATGCAAAAAGCTTTCCTGTCCATATCAAAAGTAGCCCAAACTTGTTCTCAGAACTATGGATCAGGATAATTCATGCATTAAAATTTAGCAGTTAATTATTAGAGAAGTAAGTCTTTACTTACTTTGTGTAGTTACACAACAAGTTAGATTACTTTTGCAGTATCCCCTGATATGTCTCTTGATGTTTTCTCTCCGCTTTTGACGATACCTGTCATTGAAAATCGAGCCTGGGCTGTTAGGTTGGTGTTGTCATTTCTTAAACCTCTCTCGATCCAGCAGAAAAGTCCTCTAGTTTCATGTTTGCATGCTGCCTTTGCAGGTGCTGGGAAAGATTTCAAGATTTCAAGATTCTAGATTCGAGAAGCTTTATTGTCACACTAACACACGTTTACACATGGATAGCATGATATTGTACATTGGAGGCTGTTTAAAGCCTGATAAATATCAAAAGAACAATATATTGAAATAAAATAAGGAGAGAAATATGTAAAATATAAACAATTTGACTAGGATAAAAAATATAGACAATATAAAAAGTATCAACAAAGTAAACTGAAGAAGCCAAATTTAGCACTGCTAATTTGATTTTTTTTTTATTTATTTATTGAGGTCAGGTCAGATTAGCATAAAGCTAAAATGTACAGCTTTATACATCCAGGACATCAGAGGCTACATAAACCAGAAGTTCCTCATAGGAGCTTTAACAGTGTCAAAGTCACACCCAATATCACATCAATGGATTTGTTTCCCATCAGCTTTCAAAATGATCCATGAATATAGATTTTCTTTCTTTTTATTTTTCTGCCGTCGAGAATAAACGCTTCATTTTAAGTGTCATTATGGGTCGTTTGGTAAATCAATGAATGACAACATTTGAAATAATTCCCCAAAAGAGCTGCAGGTCAGATAAGTGAATCAGTTGTCTTCAGATTACTGAACCTTCTCAGTCAATCCATCCAGTCTGGAACGATTTCCATACCATTGATGTGAAAGATGTTGACACCAATTATAGTATTTCCCTTTGACCCCTACGACTGCAACTGGAAGTGTTAAACATCTAAAACACACACACATAAATACAGTTCACACATATGTGGTTACAATATATCATGTCAAACATCAATATGTGTGTGTAAAGACAGTGTGTTGGTGTGTGTATGTGACAGAGACAGAGAGTGACACACACAAAAACAGAGACCCCAAGAGCGGGGCCCAGCCCAATTCAGCCGTGATAATAGTTTCCATGACAATGAGGCATGCTTGGCGCATCAGTTGTGGCCCAGATAAACAGTGATCCTTTACGAAAACAAGAAGGTCATTACAGCAGCTTGTCAAATCAATGCCCAGTGTGTCCAAGTTGATTAAGACATCTCCCCTCAGCTCTGACACTCCGTCAATAGCGGCAGGCGTACAATGCAGTGGAGGGAGGGGGAGCTGGTGTTGGAGGATTCCTGTGTGTGTGTGTGTGTGTGTGTGTGTGTGTGTGTGTGTGTGTGTGTGTGTGTGTGTAGAATGGAGTGGGGGGGTAGGTTGGGGGGTGTTGGGGGAATCGTTCCCCTGCTTTTTCTCTCGCTCCGCACACACACACACACACACCTACGCAAACACACGCACAGTACTCAGATGATTGGAGTGAAATACCCATCAGTCAGGGAGCCGAGGTGGACTAATGATTCCCTGTGCTGCCTATTAGAACTACATGACAACTCAATCCTGCTCACGGAAAGAGAAATGGAGGAGAGAGGGAGATGGGATAGGAGGGAGGGAGCAGGGGGGTGAAGTAAAGGAGGGGTGGTTGAATGAAGAGACAGGAAGAGAGGAAGACAAGAAAAAGTGACCTTGTAGCAGCATCATTCGAGGCTGAATTAAATTGGCGAGAGCAGCTAATCTTTACCTGAGGGCGATTAACAGAATTAAAGGAGAACAACAAAGGCACAGGGGGTTGACTTTTTCGCTTCTTTTCTGCCTGACACTGCCATTTGAAATTTTGTAGAATGTCCTCACTTGGAGAAGTTGGTAAATCTTTCTCTCTGAGCCCGTCATTAAGTGGAAGGGTTTTCCATCCAACACACAAAAGATAGAAGAGTCCTCCGTTTTTGGAGAGTTGATGTTGTAACGTGAAGTTTATCATGCAGCTTCCTGTCATTCGTATGTTACGGAAAATATTAATATTACCGTCTTTGAACACATAAACGATAATTTCTTCAAAAACTTTTCTCCTCATCGTGAAATAATTGGATACCATTAGTGAAAAGTCTAATACCACAAGTTTAGCCTCTGCTTTCACTCTCCTAGCCTCTCTCTTCTCACAGGCTAATCAATATGTTTGGAAAGGCAGACAAGGTTAGGCCTGTCAGCCTGTCTGAGAGAGAGAGAGAGAGAAAAAAAAATAGCTAATACCCAAATGCGAAGCTTCACGGCTGAAGTTTACCCACACATAGAGGAGAGGAAGAAAAACAGCCAATAAAACCTTAAGTTCAGGGACTTTCTGACTAACTCTGGTGTGGTTCAATATTTTCTGCTATTGGCATTAAATCACCATATGCATATTTGAAATGCTGAGCGATTTGTATAGGATGTTGTGAGAAGAGCTCAGATTTAACCCTTTGCATGACATGTGCACAACTGTTTCAATACAACACATGGATTAAAAATGACCCAAATTCATTTTCCATGTGATTTTATGCAACAGAGGATTAGGACCAATTTAAACAAAAATAAAAAGTAATTTTACGAGAGTAAAGTCATAAAAATTAGGAGAACAAAGTGTCCCTCATTTTTCTACAAGCAGCTGCTGCTCTTCTGATAGCCAAGCTATGGTCTTAAAAAAACATTTTTCCTCCTATATTTAGGAGGTTATATTTGTAAATTTATGACCTTATTCTGGAAAATGTATGACTTTATTCTGGTACATTTGTGACCTTATTCTCTTAAATGTATGACTTTGTATTCGTACATTTATGGTCTTATTCTTGAAAATGTATGACTTTTTTTCTTGTTAATCTATGATTTTATTACTGTAAATCTATAACTTTATTCTCATAAATCTATGGCTTTATTCTCTAGAATTTACTTTAAAAAACAAAAACAAACGTGGCTAATCCTCCATTGTAATTTTATGCTTGGTGAGTGTTTTTTTTAACTTTTGAAATAATTTTTTTTTTATAGCGATTGAATATTTAATTGAATATGAATATTCTATGGTTACCCTTCTATATCTTGATTTTGATTGGTACAGCTCATTACTCCCTGAATTGAACTAATTCTTAAAACAGATCCTCAAGTTGGTACAGTTTATAGCAGAACAGGTTTTAGTGTTCATTTTAGGTGGACACTAACAGTTCACAGTTGTGTTAGCATTTGCCACATGTTCTCTCACTGTTCTGTTGTCCACTGTGCTAATCTGGGCCTGCATGCACATCCAGCCAATTAGCAATTTGAATTTGTTGGTAATAAATCTTGGTTATGTTCTACCAGAGCTCATCTACCAACTCCAACCTCACCAAGCAGAGCTAACGTTATGTTCATTTTACTGATAGACTCTGAAGTTTGATCAGATCACTGCAGTATAACTGCTGCATGTGTGTTTAGCATGTTTCAGCGTTTAGCCCGTGCTCTGTCACTCTCCTGTTTAGCTTCTTTTTTTTCTCTTTTGTTCTGTTTCTTTTTGCCAGCTCCAGTGTCCATCACTACTAAATTAATCCCTGAAATAATTTTCAGTGGAGAAAAACACTGATGCGACTCACTGAGAAACTTTGTCAGCTGGCATGGTGTTGTCATAGAGACTTCAACTTGCCGTAAACCGATCTGGTCCTGTCCGACCCACTCAGGAAGCTAAGAAATAGCATTTAGAAATGACCAGTGTTGGTGCTGATAATCTCATTTTAAATTGTGGATTAGGATCAGGCAGATATCTAGAAGTGAGACTATTTCAAGATCACTTAGAAAGTCCTGACAGGGACTTTAACATCAAGAACTGGAACTTGAATTTTCTGCTTAATGAACTTTGAATAAAATGTTCCCAAAACATGCTTTTTTTCACTTTAACCCATGATACATATGTTTACATGGAGGAGGTGGGCTTTAGGACCTAAAGTCATTAAAAGCAACTTTAAAGTGTTTGGCTTCACTTGGTGTAGCTGCTGTGCTTTGCTTGTTTTTAGAAGGTCCACCTGTCTGTCTTCATCACTTGGATACTGCTGCTAATAATGAGCATGGAAAATGCTAACCTTGTGAGCTTTGTTGTCACATGACTTCATTTGAAACCAGTTTGTGTTTTTGAGAATCCATTCACATCCTCATGTAACAGAAATTTATTGATAAATGATGTTTGAGGATTAACTTCATATGACAATAAGCTGGCTCTAAATTCTACCCTCCGGGGCTCACATACTTAAAACATGAGCCTCTTTCCACTGACCACCAGTATTACAACCATAAAAAAACAAGACTGGCTGCATTAAATAGCTGCTCACCTTCAGAGAATTCATGATTCAAGGATTTCATTTGTGCTACTCTACCCAGAGGGAGGTGAGCTGGATCTCCATGTCTTTAAGAATGGCCCTAAAACAAATCCACCTCACCTTTACCTCACAATCAGTCACTGCTGTGTGTCAAAAACCAACCGCTTCTGTGTCTCACTGACATCGTCCAAGGCCAAGCAGAGCAGTTTGAGACTCTGCCCTCCAGAGGACCCCAGAGATATGATCTGAGCGCCGCAGGAAATGCCACAAAGCCTGACACGCAACACAACACATTCCTGCCTCAGGTCACACACTGTGGGGCTCATAATGTGCGTATTCATATGAAATGTATGAAGATTGTTTACAGTTCAAAGACGTTCATGGGAAACAATTTCTTCCGAGTATAATTCCTGCATCCTAAAGCCGTCTTTGGTTGATCAGCAGTGACAGTCACATACAGTAAACTGCAGCAGCCGGTCCACAGCTGAGTGTGATATCATTGGTACAGTGGGTACACATCACTTGGCTTTATGTACAGTACATTGTTTGTCCAAGTATTCTCTTGTGCCTCAGTGGAGTCATAGAGAACTGCCCATGTGAGAAAATCCGCCGTGTCTCCTGAGGGCTTTTATCTGGTTCTTGTTCATGTCCTGTTTGTGGATAAACACACGCACATACACACAATCAGCCACCCTGAGGACCAAGCAAAGAAAAAAATAAAGGGTAAATGCCAATATTTCCAGGCCTCTCCTTTGATAGGTTTGATTGTTCAAGTCAAGCTTGTAAAATCAATGGCTGATTATTTGTGTCATGTTAAGGACTCGCCTCAGGGCCTCAGGATGTGAACATTAAAATGCAGACATGACATGTCTTCTTCTATAACCTCTTGTATGAATACTTTATGCTTTCTGCCAAATTAATGTAGCTGTTGTATTAATGAGCAATAATACAGAAACTGTCTCTTTTAATCCAAACAGATGCAGCCATTGGATCATGTTGTGTTTAATGTGTGACTGTTGAAAGGAGACGATAATAAACCACGATCAAAGACCCAAAATCCCACTCAAAAACTGCATCAAACAGCGTTTGGCTTCAAAAACAAAAAAAAAAAACCCAAACAAAAACATGTTGCATTGTTGTACAATATTTAGCGGTGACACTGACAGTGATTAATATTCATGAGGCTGTGACTTTGCAGCCCCTCAAGGATGCTTAAATTAATTATGCTAACAGGGTCATTTAACTGCTTTATTCAAAGCAAGCAATTCTCGTGCAATAAATGACACAATAATTACGCACACACTCTAACAAGATGACAGTGACAAGTGGAGGAGTGACACACTCATCTCCATAAAGTACAAAGGACACATTTACACACGCACAACAAACAAAAAACTGAAGTAAAAATCCATACAGGCGAGATGAAGGAATAAAAAATGGGAGCGGTTTTATATCCGCTGCAGTGTTCCTCTGTTTGAGTAGTATATATGATTTATTACCACGTGTTATTATTTAGCGTTATTCATCTTCTCTGTCAGTGCACACAGAGGGGTAATAGAAATGCCAGCAAGGTGGCTGATTTACTTAGTAAAATTTTCATATCAAGGCTTGCGAGGCATGATTGGAGTCTGTAAGAGTAACGAGAAATCATGCATTATGTAGGCGACGTGACACGACCTTGAGACTTCTCAGCAGAGACCGTACATTACCATCAGAGCGACCTTCCCGTCCCCGAGATACATCTGATGTGTTTAAGGCTGTTTTACAATGCATTAGGAGGCCTTTACATGTGCTGAGCTCACTTTATTTGCTCATACATTTCACAGGAAGAGTTTAGTGTCAGGCTGATGGCGACCATTCACACTGACTGAGTCACTTGTCGAGACGAATGAGCTCGAGGAAAAAAAGGCCTCGGTGGTGGATAATAAGCATCTCAAAGCAAATTCTCTCTTTTCCCCTCTTTTATTTTAACTTCCCTCCAATATAAAGCACATTTACTATTCAGTGAACCCTGGCTGATTCCGGCTCATCATGTATTCTCACTCGCTGCGATTGATTGACCCGCATCTAGAAGACAAGAGAATGGATATAATTTTTCCCACCAAGTGGTGGGGCGTCGGGATCAATATTCTCACTGTTGGTTAAGCTTTCGCAACCTTTACAGCATCGGCTCTGATCGATCTCTCTCACATAATTGTCTTCATTTTCAAATCAAGTTATGCTTTTTTTCCCCCCTCTTTGGTTCACGCTGATGACATTTGGAATGCTCACACGTGACCCCAAGAAATACCCGAGGTAAAGGGCATAAAAACAGATTCATTAACAGCATACACTTATTGTCCATGTCTGCCTCTTTCCACTTTTCACCCCTCTGCTATAAACATGTGGAGAAAGCCAGGCCGTGTTGTATTTCCATATAAAAAGCCCCGTAATTACAGGGGGGGATGAAGATGGTTGTTCCTCTTATCAGAGGAAATGATAAGGGAGGACCAGGCCCTGTGAAAGAACAGAGTCCATTTTGATATAATTGGCAGTGGAATTATTTATGACATTAATTGCCACATTATCGACTGGCTGTCAGCTCCTGTGTCAGTCTGTCCATCTTTCTTAGCAGAAAGAGCCAGCTCAGCCCGGTGCCCACTGACAAGCTAATTACTACAGCACAACCCTGAATGACAAATGTTACTCATCTAAGACCGGGGCCCGGATACAAGGGCTGACCACCTCCTCCTCACCTCCCCCAGCACTCTTCTGGGTGAAACCGTAGTGTGCTGCCAAATGTCTTCAGGTGCAGATGAGGAAGAGTTTTTGTACAGACAGGGGAAGGGTGGAGGGAGGATGTGAAATCTAAATCTCTTCCTGGTTCCTGGTTGCTGCTCTGCTATCAGTGGCCAGTTGTCACTCATAAAGACAAGGTCCCTTTTTTTCTGCCTCTGCCTCCTTGTAAATTTGCATTAGCTCATGCCAGTCAGTCATCAGGCCATAAGCTGATATGAGGTGACGTTTTGATTGGTCCATAGGTTTTTTTTTTTTTGTGACAGTAAGTCAGACAGTATTGTGCCTTTTGGGGAGGTGAATTGTGCTTGTGTTATACGAAGCTCCGTATTGTGGTGGTGAGATTTTGAGACTTTAACTAAGACAAAAAAAAAAAAAAAAAAAGGAAAATAACCATTGGATATGTGAGAGACTTTAGAGAAATTAAGCCTATGTTCATTGAGCTTCATTCAGCTTCAGGCTGGCTGCAGAAAGTCCAGAAACCACATACACACCAAGCCAAAAAAAAAACAGACTTTTACAACACTGAAAAACATATTAACAGCCTGGTTCAACGTTTAAGTCTGAATCTCTAATTCAGCTATCAGCTCACAAACCAGTGATATTAAGATGACAGAAAAACAGCCTTCTTAATATCTCTGCCAATAGTTTGTCTGAGAACCTGGAGCTTTCTGAAGACGGCAGTTGAAACACGTAGCACCGTAGGCTACCAAACTACGGCGGAGGATTAGGGCCAAATCAAAACCTAAAGTTTTACTTAGCAAGACGCTCCGTGTTCCTCATTTTTGGTAAGCTAAGCTATAGATTAAAATAACCAGTTTATTTTACTTAGACTATTCCCATAATTTTATGACTTTATTCTCATAAATGTAATTTTTTTTTAAAGCATGGCCCTAATCCTCCAACATAGCAGAGTATGTTGGTTGCGCCCATGAAAAAAATTGCCAAATTTTCTCTGACGATGCCAAACAGCTTATTCTTCTGTAGCGATTGACTCCTTTGGAGCTTTTGACATCACAACCTGTGAGCATTAGCAAACAAATTTAGTTACTTTTTGTGCTTTATTATGTTTAATATAAGCTGAAAAACAAGAGGTTGTTTTTCTTTAAATTGCTTTCTTACATCATTAGTGAGAACTCGTGAAGAAAAGCTTCTTCTTTTCTGCTTTGAAATGTGATATTAGAACATCAGCTGTTCATATTTGCCCGGGTAATTTTACATGATTTACTTTGACATTCACAAACCTGATTATAATTAAAATACAGTACTGAATCAATTTTGGACCTCAATTAATGCAAGTCACTTTTTTTAATTTTGTCTGTTTTCACCAACAGGATGGCGTTTAATTCATTATTCAAGAATTAGAGGCAGCAGCAAAATCTCACTGCAGAAACCGTGTTCAGGCATCCAGCTGGGGCTCACAGAGTTGTATCTCATATGTTGGGAGCACACAGAGACGGTGGCTTGTGGAGAAGCCTGCAGGGCTACTAAAGCAGAATGTCACTGATCTGCTCTGATGAAGTGGCGTGCCATTTGTTCATCCAGGAAGTTCTCGAGGAGCAACAGCGACGACAGAGCTGAGGGTCACAGAGGGCATCGCCTGCAGGTAGATCTGTGGCTCACACCTTAATTAATCTGCTGTGCATGATGCCAGGTATCCCATTCATCCCCTCGCACACACACAGGCGCATGTCAGGCATATGTCAACCCGCCCTGGCACTCCCCGCCCATCCCATAATGCAGTTTGTGTTGGTGTGGCAGCTCGGGATGCGTCCCTGACGAGGATAGGAAGTGACACACACCAAACTCGGTGTGTCCCCCAGCCAGCTCCGGTGGCTCGGGGCCTGTCAATTCCAGCTCCATCAGTGGCACTGGCTCAATGGCAGTGCCTGTGACACATGTCACAAAGTTTTAAATGTCTGCTCTTTTCAGCAGGATGGCTGGGCGCGCGCTGCAGTCAGGGGAAGGATGACATTTTGTGTCGTGCGGGGGGAACTTGTTGTGGCTCTCCTCTTCCTGCCTCCTCCGGCTGTCAGTCCCACTTTCCTCTGAGCATATCAAAACACAGACAAATAAACCTTGTCATTTTGAAACGCCGGCACTAGTGACCAGGCTCCTGAACGGCATGTCAGCTGGAATATGGTCACACAGTCCTGTAGGAAGTGGTGTATAAACACGAGCAAGCACGCATGCTCTAACACGCACACAGGCTTGTGGACTAGCACAAATGTTTAAGCTAAGAGAAATAAGAGAGAAACCGATTCAGACATTGTGGACAAACATTGCATGAGGCTATCTCTGACCTTTCCTTCATCTGTCTGTGGATGATTGACGCGCTGGACTGAAGCTCAACAGTGTTTTTTTTTTTTTCCAACTCCTAAACGCTGCAAGTCTCTCCTCTTTTTCTCATCCCCCTGGTTTATTCATCTACTTCACCTCGAAAGAAATTCATGATGTGTTTTCAGATGTAACCAGAGGTAATAAAGGGGCTTTTAAAACGCTCTAAGAGTCCAGGAAAAATAAACAACTACGAACATTCAAAATTTAACAAGAACAGACTGAGTCATATATTTATTTAACGAGAAACACATTTTATTTCAACCCTTTTAATCACCTGAAGGCATTCAGCGATTACAGTTTTGCATCAGATTCATGACATCATGTAAAGGTGTTATAATTTCAGACTGGTATGTTTCCTGGAAAGCTGGAAATACAGTAAAACGATGGCGGCACATCACAAATCCATGGCTATTTTCAGGTAGAGCGTTTAAAATAATAATTCAAAACCCTTAAAGAAACGATGCTTACAAAAGCGTGCCAAAATATAAGCAGTTGAAAACAACACGCTGAGAAACTGCTGAGTCGTTTTCACTTTGAAAGATTCATTTGGTGCATTTGAGTCGGACGCTGAAGGCTGAAAGGTAAAAACATGATAAAAAAAAATCTCTCTATCAAACATTAATTGACCTGGAACACACACTTCAACTGTGTTCTTACTTAAAGCTTGCATACTGGAATGGATAAAAACTGCATTCAATATATCTCTTTCAGGCATGCTAAGATATTTACATACATACTCATTCAATAAAACTCATTCAGACAAAAGAAGAAGCGTTCAGCACTCGCCACAAAATGAAAAACACACACTGAGGATGTCTCAAGTTTGGACCACAGATCTTAGGAATGTCTTACTGGGCTGTTTAAAGCTCCTGTCTCTGCAATGTCTTAATATCCTCAACAGCAGTCATGTGAGGGAGAGTGTGTGTGAGTGTGTGTGTGTATAAAAAAAGGGAGAGAGAATAAGAGAGATGAGTCCATGTCAGGCCCCAGGTGTGTGACCGTCACCCCTTTCACCCTTGATTAGTGGCGGTAGTGGACGGGTGATCCATCATGGCTGTCAGAGAAAAGGATGCAATTGGCCCAGGTCTGTTTTTCACTGACCACGTGTCAGGAAAAGAGAGAGAGAGAGAGAGAGAGAGAGAGAGAGAGAGAGAGAGAGAGAGAGAGAGAGAGAGAGAGACCCTGTGTGCGTGTCTGTTTGTGTGTTTAGTGTATGTCTGGAGTTGTGCGGCTGCTGTTGCTTGGAGGCAGTCATGTCAGTGAGAGTGTCATCTCTGACTATGACTCGGAGCTCGGAGCAGTGAGGCAGAGACAGACCCAGCACGGCAGAGGAGGCCTTTAACTACGAGGCCGGAATAAAACTTTAAAAACTTGTTAAAAAAAAAAAAAACTTGGATAACTCTGAAGTAAATTCTTCATCTCAAATCAAACGACTCATATATCAGCAGTGGTTATAATAAATAAGACATAGGTTTGATCCTTTTCCTTCTGTTTACATCCATTAGAATTCATGTCCCTCTTTATGCCTGAGCAGCTGTCCATCAGAGCTGGTCATTCCGGATGAATCTGTTGCCTTCTGAGTGCTTGCCGTAGTAGACGTAGCGGCATTTGGAGAATACCCCTGAAAAGCACAATGGGAGTCAGTCAAAACAAGCGCAAAATGTTTGTTTATAATTGGCTAAAAAGGTTAGTTCACCTCCTGAAAGACTTTCCTAGACTATAAATAAGAATTCTAGTCAGAATGTAGTAATACGCAGATTCTATGATACGATACAGAACAATATGCAATGCTGGGTTCACATTTTTTCAAGGGTGTGGACAACTCATTTTATTTTCAAGGTCTTTTCCTTTTTAAGACTTTCTCTTTAAAAAAGCCATAAGTGCTGCTTTTGGTTAGCTGCTATTATTGCCTTATGCATAGGTCGATTTCTTATTTAGACTAAAAGATGCGCATGCCTTTATTTTGGAAGGACACAGTACAGGAAATACTGATAAGTTCACCTAATTCATAAAAGTAAATTTAAATAGCTTATAAAAAACCAAACTGTTAAATATTCATTGTGTTAGCAACTCCCAAATGTTGTTAAAACAGCTGTTGTTTTGTCGTAACACTGTTATGCTGTTGTTCAGTGTTGTCATGTTGTTGCACTGTAGTAACCTTGCCCAGGTTGTTGTAATCTTGTCTGTTATGCTGTTTGTAACCCTGGCTGATCATTGAGTGTTACGATAGTCTGATACAACTGTTGTAACGCTGGTATATCCTCTTGTGCAGTGGTTGTCAAACTTTTTTCAGTGATGTACCCCTTGTTAGATGTTTTTTTTCGGCCAAGTGCCCCTTAACAAGCGCAATGCAGTTTTGGTAGGAAATAAAGACGTAAAACACAGTGCTGTACTAATAGTGTCTGATTTATGAAATATTCTTTATTAACATGATAAATAATTATTATAATAATTAATGTTTCACTTTTTTGTAAATAAATGTGAATTTAAAAAGGTAGTAAAGTTTGCCTCTTTTAAGCACACAACAACAAACAAACAAACAAAAAAAGAGAACAGCTTTTTTTTTGTTTGTTTTTTAGCCACACCTGAACTTATTTGTGCAGGACAAAATTAGCAAAGTCTAAAACTGACACAACCAAAAAGTTACTAAAAACTTTCACACACACACTCAAAAATAAAAAAGTTAAGTTCAACCTAGTTGACCCTTAAATTATTATTTTTTTAACTAACCTAATACGTTCACATTGAACTGGTTGACACAATAAGTTTAATTAAACTCAGTATTTCTTTTTTTTTGAGTGCAGTTTAAACTAAAAAGGAAAACTGAAAAGCGTTTTCTACATGTGAGACAACAGGTGAGTAAAAAATCACAAGCAGACAATTTCCCTAAGTTGGGTCAATGGCAAAATTTGTTCAGTTATCTTTATGAAAATGTCATAAAGTGCTTAAATATCCTGAATCACTAATCAAATATAAATATTGTTAAGTCATCAAGATGCTACAAGTGTGACGTATAAAAATCATAAAACCAGAATCAGAGATAAGCAAACGTTCCCTGATCAGACCGGAAAAATTCAACCCAAAATGACCAACAGAGCTTGCTTGTTGTAGTAAGAAGTGTGTCCCTGTCCAGATCGAGGGCTGCCCATTGCTCTGTGACTGCTCTGCTCTGTCTCTGATGTCACAGCTCTAACGCCGCCACTTGACGATTGTGGCGAGCTGCTGCTAGGTGTCACCTCTCGCCAAATGAGGCAAGGACAAGTGGCATTAGCACTGTCAATGATCCTCCGACAGGAGAACAGATACAGCTTTCGCCAGGCTTCTTAAATAGACATCAAGTGCATTATACAAGGAAAGAGGAAGGGGGGGGGGGCGGCTGGAGACGGAACAGGAAAGAAGAGACTTATGGGAGCGGCGGTGTCGCAGAGGGATGAGGGCTGCTTCGAGCACGAAGTCCAATCACATAATCCAAAGAGACATTGTCAAGGGCGGGAAGAGAATGGCAACTAAGTGACAGAAAGCAGAGACGGGGACAGAGATACTGGTGCCATATTAGTGCCAAGCATATTCTGATGCCACCCTCAATTCTAACCAAACTTGACACATCGCTCTCTTCCCCCCCCACTCGCTCTGACTCTTCAAAGTAGGCTCCACCAAGTCACACACACATGCACACACGCAAATATAAAGTACCCAGACGTACACACAAAGATGCACACACACACACACACACACACACACACACACACATACCAGTCCCTTGCAGCAGTAGTGGGTGTTCTGTCAGGCGGAGGAGCAGCAGCAGCAGCAGCAGCCCACAGGCCCGGGGACAAGCTCAGTCAATCTAAATCTGGACTTTGTAGTGGAGCAGTGCTCATTTCCCCTCATAGCCCAGCTACTTGAGGTGATCCAAACACTGAAGTGTGAGGAGCTGTCACCTCCGATAAAATCCAGGACCAGCTCCATGCCTGCCTGCTCCCCTGGTGTGTGAGGGAAACATATACATGTGTGTGATTTCTTGTGTGTGTGAGTCTCTGACAGTGAGTATGGGTGAGGCGGGGGGAAGGAGAATTCCAGCTGCCGCGATTCGCCTGAGGATATAGGTGCCACGGCTGGAGACCGGGCTTGACACCACAGGACTCGGGGTGTCTCATGGCGCTCTGATCACATGGGCGCCGGGCTCTTTCACATATTCACAGCCTACCCGGCGAGAAAACTCACTCTCTCCAGGAGTGGGGTTCTTAAAGAGATTACCCAGCGAGGTACCAGAACCAAGGCTCCTTAAAGACATCACCTTGAGGGGATATATTTGTAGGTTGCAACCAAAGCCTTTCAGAGATAACCTTCACAGATGAAGGGACTAAAGCTAAAGATCCCTTGAGCCTTCACACTCTGCCGAGCTCGTCACGAGCCCACAGGGACCGAGAAGGATCGGAGGGAGAACACTTTCTGAGATTCTCCAGCACCGATCAGAAAGCTTTAGAGATGTGTGATCAGTAAATCAGTAACGGGGTTTAAAGAAGAATATAATCCGACACATGGCCGGACTTTGATGCAGGAGTTTAAAAGTTTTCAAAACAGTTATTGTATTTTCTACACGATGAGTAACTTAACCCTTTAAACCCTAAGGTCTACCAGTTGGGGGACTTTAAGGTCGCTCTGCAACAAAAGGTATAAAACAAAGCAATTATGACATAAATAAAGTCATGTACATCAAATTAAACAGAAAAAACTCAGTGTAGTGGCTAAATGTATCCATGTAGATTTACTTGATTCTCATCCTTATTATGCATCTTACAAACCACTTCTGGATGGAAAAACAAGACTCTGTGTGTATATGGTTTAATGACACCAGAATGAGCCAAACAGACCTTGTAGATGCAGAGACATACTTTTATTTGGATGTCATTCATCTAGCAAAGACCGTCTTGTATCACTACAAACAGCCACTGTAAGCTATAAATCAGCTAAATGCTAACATTAGCTGTTGACCACTTGATTTGAAATCCTTGAACACAGCAGCACAACATTTTATCAGTGTATAAACATGACACCAAAGGAAAATGGTGGCCAAAACTACTGCAGTCTGAGCCCCGGCTAAGGAGAAAAGGAGTTTGGGAGTAAATTAAGGTTAAAAGAGTAAAACAAATGACAAAGAATGCTTTGCTTTTTCCCAGTGGGTGAAAAAAATGCATGAATGTGTCTTCATTTTCTGTGAAACCCGACCCCAGCTCAACATATCCATTCCCAGCACTACATTAAGCAGTGTGTTTTGTACATAAACACACTCCAGTTCACTGCGCCCCCCTTCACAGCGAGAGCCCGCTCTTATTATGGGAAAAACCATGAGAAAGATGGTGAGTTTGGAGATAGAGAAGGGGGTAACTGAGCCGCACTCACTCTTACATAACACCTTGTGAGGCCGGGCTCATGCCTGTGGGGTTCCGCCTGACGAGAGCTGGTACTTAATAACAAGTGGTACAGTGCCAGCGCCAGTGGTCTACAATATCCTCTGTGTATCCTGAGCCATGGCTGAGCACACTTGAATCAACACCCACAATCTCTACCATACGCACATTATCACAACTCATGCACGCTTTCATCTCCTGCACACAAACACGGCACACTGTGGGAACAGTGGGGGCAGCCATTAAAGTGACAGATGAACAAAGTGATGTGGAGGCTAATGTTTCCATCATGCCCTGGTGGAGGAACAATCAGGCCTTTGTTGTGCATGTGTCTCACAGCACCTTGTTGTTTTTAAGAGGAGTTGCTCTCTCTCTTGTCTTTATTAAAGGCTGTACAGTGTGTTTTCTTGCAGCCTCCTCTTGGTGTAGTATAGGTTCATAGTCACACAGTCTGTTTTTTTCACAGCTGATTACCCAAAGCATGTGTCCGCTCTAAAGGGGCATGATGGGCCACTCTGCCACAGTGTGAGTAAACCAGCTGGACAAAGCCTCCCTATGTACAGCGCTCTATTTTCAGATCCACAAATATGTTTACAAAAGTTGTTTTAGCTTTCTTGTCAATGTAACATTTTTCTCTTCAAGCAACAAATGAATAATTTAGGGGACATTTTTAGCGAAACAAATGCGACTTTCTAATGCTTTAAAAGTATTAAACCACTGCAGACAAGATCATACATTTTGGTACTAGCCATAGAATGTTAAAATAAATGAAAAAAAAAATGGACGCAATGTTGCTCAGCTTGAAGTGAGGTCACCATAAAAACTGCTCCCCCTGGTGACTGGCTGCGGTATAGGTCAAAAACTTCATCTCCCTGTTCATTCCAGATGGGCTGTGGTCAAACTTCAATTTTGTTTTTCTTTTTTCCCCTCTGTGATGTCACATTCAAATGCTAGTTTTTGATGTGGAAGTAAACACAAGTAGTGGAATGATAATCTTCAGGGGGGTAGAAAATGTTTTCTTTTTTTTTAACAGGTTTTCAGTGAAAACATTTATCATGTTGATGAGATAGAGGTCTGTAAACTCATGTATCAAATATAAAATGGCAATAAAGGCTTAAGATATTTATTTGATTATGCTAACATGACACCGTTCTCTAAACTGAGTGACTTTTGTGTAGAAAACTCTTAGTGAGGAACTTTTAGTGTCATTTAGGAGTCCTCCTAGAGGGAAGATAAAATGCTTTGTGAATACAGGCCTTGGTGTCTAAGCAGGTTTTTAAAGCCTCAAAAACCTCCTCTGGATATTGTTAACATCAAATTTTTGAGGGCACTTAAGAGAAAACACTAATAAGAAAGACTAATTTCAAGAGATAAAAATAAAGTCTCATCTTAAACAAAGCTAGCCTCAGATCCACTATCTACATCAGATAGTGGATCTATCTTCGACAGTAGTTGAAAAGGTAGTCATTCAACTGTTGGGTTTTTGAAATGTCCTCTCTCTCTCTCTCTCTCTCTCTCTCTCTCTCTCTCTCTCTCTCTCTCTCTCTCTTTTTAGCTGATTTAATCTTGCAGGGCTTCTGCTCATTGGACTGAACCTGCAGCAGGGATATCCACTGCATTAAAACAGAACTCACACACAATTCTGCATGCATGCACACACACTTACAAGAGATAGAAAGAGAGAAGTCAGAGAGAGGAGGCAGATGGAGTGGGTTTAATGATTGTTCCCTGCATACAATCAGCTTGACTCTTTTCAAGGGCCATCAATATGTCACAGAGAGACACATCCAACGGATGTAGCTTTTAACATCAAGGTTATCTATTCTCGGCATGGATAGCCCCCTCCACTCCTGTTTCTTATCCCATCTCCTTTGCAAATCTCCCTCCCCTCTCGTTTCAACTGCTCCCACTCTTCTTTTTACCCTTCTGCATACTCTTCTCTTTCTTATTTCCTCTCTTTGATTCCTTCGCTTATTGAATTCTCCTGTTTTCTTTCTTCCGGCTTCATCTCTTTTTCTGTCCTGCCCTCTCGTTCGGCCACTTAACCAACAATTCCATCAGCGCTGCGATCCGTCAGAGCAAAAACGCAATAAGAAAAAAGCCAATTAACAAGGCAATTACACTTTCAGTATTATCTCCAAGGACTGAAATAACACTACTGGGCAGGTGGGGGTGGGTGGGTGGGGGTCAGTCGGTGCTAGGGGCAGGCATCCATAAGAGTTGGTGCAAGAGTGACTTATGGGCTTGGGGCGTAGGCTGCTGTGAGCCAGGGCTATTATTGTGGACACGATTCATCTCCGGCTGTCCTTTTATCAGTTCAGCCCAACGTCATGAGATGGAGTCGCCACCTCCTCTCTGCAGGGAGGCCCGCAGATAGATAACCCCCCTGTGTCCCATAAACCAACAGCCAGTGGACTGATTCAGCCTACTGAGAGACGGGCTGGCACACAGCATGCTGCCATGCATCAGAATGGGATTGTTTCACTTCGTAAAGGATTGTTGGATATGTGTATTGGTTTTTGTGCATTAGCTAATTAAGAAAAATAATCATTTTAGAAAAATATTGTCATTAAATTGTGGATTTCCCCCCCAATATTGTATATCCATGTGCCATTTCATTACCTATCTATTGAGAAGAAGTACCAAAAAAAATTGGAATTACTGGATTATGGCACTGCTCATTGATGGGGAGGTGCTGTTTTAATGTTTCTGTTTTGGTGCCATTGTACGCGGGATGAATATAAAATCACAAGGCTGCAGCACTACATAGCTCTGTTGTAGACAAATGGGCATTGCTATTTTGAACCAAACCAGCAACATAACCCTGGACATAAGGAGCCATGACAAAGATATGCTCTTACTTCTTCTCCAGCAAGCACATCAATTAAATCCAATCCTCGTTAAACAATACTGGTTTCCAAATTAGCAAAATAAGTTCCAAAATAACCCATAAAGCCATTGTTTTCTGTAATGCTATTTTTATTTTTGTTTTTTCATTTTTTGCATTATGAAGAGTACAAGCAATTCACTGAAGAAAGAAAGTCCTGGAATGATTTCTCACAGATTTATACAATCAAATATGTCCTAACAGTGTGCGTTTACTATAGATAGACACAAATTTTGTCTGGTGGAGTTTAAAAAAAGAGAGAGAGAGAGAGAGAGAGAGAGAGAGAGAGAGAGTAAGAGGAGTAAGGAACTTCACCTGAGTAAAATTTATTGATGGCACCTTCATGAGGACTATCTTATTGTCATTTTTATGATGCACATTTCTCACAAAAGCAGTGATATTTTATTATGACACGTTGACACTAAATCCATTCTCACTCCGTCCTTATTCTACTGATAGACTTGTCCGTCAATAAATTAACCATGTAAACAGCTGAGGTGTCACCCTTCTCTCTTGGGTCTCAAGCAAACTCCTACACGTAACTTTGAAAATTGAAGTGACATTTGTCCTCTCCCAATAAGAAATATTTAGTCCATTAAACATAAATAGCTGTCATTATGATGCATGCCCTGGGCTCAGGCCTTCCCTGTTCCCCTCCTGGCTGTTTACTGCGGCCAAGCAACTGCAGCGCCTGCATGTTTTCAACTTCAGCTTATTGATTAAACTTTTAAATAGCTGCCATATAACCCTGGGACATCAGGAAGATTAATTTGCGTCAATGTTCATCTGTAATTCATTAGCCATTTATACTCGCCACATCCACACAGGCTATCAGGGAAATGCGCCCCATTTTTCACCCAGGCAGAGGCTGGGGAGATGGCAGAGGAAAAGAGGAATGGAGGGAGGGCAGGAGAGACAGGAAGGAGGGGATTATACCGTGTGCAGCAGTAAAACATCCATAGATTGAGTTTAATACTGGAAAAAAAATGCTAACTTATACACAGTAATGATGCTGTTTTGTAGAAAAAGATGATAAATGAACTTAAAACCAGCTCTAAGGCGTTGAATTGATTATAATTTGCAGTAACAGTCTCGACTAAGCAAGCCTCCTCAATGACACACCTGTCCATCACAGAGAAGGAACACAGTGTACCTGTTGCTCTCTCTGTTATTATCGAGTCCTGGGCGTCAGAGTTTGCAAATACTTCTCACCAGGCTGCCTGGCATGTTGTATACTCCCCGTCAGTCAATCAGCTTCAGCCTGTGAGCCATTCAAGCATCATGTTTCTCCACAAGAGAAAATATTCTCATACACAATGTGCAAAGTAGTCCAGGAAAAAGAGTTTTAGTCACCCGTTCAGTCATTTCTGTAGGTCAAACAGTCGCAAAACAACAACAGAAGAAAAGAATCAAAGAAAATCACAAAGAAATCTTTCAAAACTTTCACTAATTCCTTTAAACCTTCTTCTCTGAGCACCAACCATACTGACTGGGATATAAGACTGACCCCGTATTTTCAAGACCAATCTTCAGAAAAAGATTCTGGTAGCCAAAATTTACTTTGTTTAAAGAAACTCTTTTTTCATAGAAATTCTTTGAAAATCAATGAAATAAAAATAACATGCTGCTTTCATTTCTGGCTAAAAATAAAATCACCAAGATCAGTATTTCACTGTAATATATAAACAAACCACTCACTTAACAATTTAAACATTTTAATACTAGTGATTCATTAACCATAACAGTAAAATCAATTTTTCAACTAGTTTGATTGAAAAAAAGGACAGAGACTTCTTTTTGGGCAATACACTCCGTAACACTATCTTTTTTCCACCATTATCTCAAAATTAGCATCATAACTTCGCATCAGTTGTCAGTAAACTTGCCTGAATTTTCATTCATTGCTCTGGAAGATCACCACGCCTCTCCATTTTTCATCTTCTCTCACCTCTGATGTGATTGACAGATCATCGCAGCCACAGTGAGGTCACTGGCTTTACAAAAAGCTGGCGCCCTCCGCTGTTGCGGTCGTGTAGCAACCCTTGACTACTATCACTATGTGTCAGGGTTAGAACCTGATTATATGATGATCCCACTTTTTCACATTAGGTATAACAACCCCCCCCCCCCCCCCCAAAAAAAAAAACTTTGTCTTATATTTGGGTCAATATAGTGATTATGAGAGGCTATGGTTGAGAAAACCTGGTGATGTAAACAAGAAGTCCCTAAAAGACTGCTACTCATTCAGTTAGACTTAAGTAGAACACACAGCCTACGAAGGCCAGGTCCCTTTAAGGATGCTGCACCAGAATTGGGGCACAATTCAGTTTTGGTGGACTAATCTTTTTTAAAGCTATACTGTATTTTGTGGGGTATTTTTTCCTTTACTTGATTGGACAGCTGATGAGAGACAGAAAAAGGGGAAGAAGGGAGAGAGGATGAAGACATGCAGCAAATTGTTGAAGCTTTGATGGAGAGTTTGTCTAAACCGAGCGGCAACCTCCTCCACTTAAGGCCGGCTCCAGAAGTACCGGAAGTCACACACACCCAGCCAAAAGAAGCCATTTTTTTACAGCAGAAATAAATATGTTTACAGCCTGGTACAAAAAAATGTCTCCTAATTTCACTAAAGGCCCAGTTATCCTCTCTACATATGAAAATGTATAATGCCCACATACTTCCATGTGTCCTTCATATTAGCATTGCTGTTAAACAACACATCCACTGAGTAGAGGTTTCGCTAATGTACACTTGCATAAAAAACAAAAATGGAGCAGCAAGCTCCTCACCAACTCGCAATATTTTTCTTCAAAAAGTTCCGCCATTATTATTTCTTCTTAGTGAATGGACGTTGAGCATAAACGGGCTTTAACAGCACACACTCTACTGGGGGGTAAATTTTTTTCTAACTCTGCATCTTAGAAGTTGTTAAGATTGCAAGTTTGCCCAATCAGAGGCACAGCTCAGCTCATGTGAGTAACAGGCGCCCTATAGCTGTTAGTGTGGAGACTCAAAGCCCACCCAATTTCCAATATGGCCGCTCCAGCCATTTTGCTTCAAAACTCTGTATCAGAAACAGACATGAGACGTTACAGAGACTACGTCCATTCATTATACAGTCTATGGTCTAAACTCTAAATGATAGTAAACAACATTAAACATGCTGGTTGAAACCACACAGTTGTTCCACCTTTTTTCATTTTACTAACCGATTAACAGCTATGATCGAGGCTAAAGCTAAATCACTCAGTCTAAAGAAACCAGCAGTGATTACAGCATTGCTTCCAAAGTTTATAGTGAAAAAATAAGAAAATGGTATTACCATCGTAAGGCTGAAATGTGTTTAATATGGCTTCAACTAACAACTCCTCCTTAAGCCTTAATGTAAACAGCCTCTCGGGTCTTAATTTGTTGTGATTTCTTGTATTTTCCCTCCTGTTGTTGCAGCACAATCTTTCAGTAGGTGTTTGTTTGTTTGTTTGTGACTCCATAGGCAGGTGGGGGGTTTTAAACTATTGCTGTGGCAGTGTCCAAAAGTGAAACAGAAAGATATAGAGGAGAGATTTAGGAACTGTGTGCATGACTCAGAGAAAAACAACCCAAACACAGGTGAAAACAAAGGATGGAAAAAGTGGAAGTGTGTGTGTGTTTGTGTGTGTGGGTGAGTTGAAAGATTTGCTATTGCCACAGGCTGATAGGCTGTCAGGGGAAGGTTGCTGGGTCATGGCTCAACCGGCTCTGATCAATACCAGGTTGATTTTGCCACATGATTCTCCTTAAAGTGCAACAATAACACACTCTGTATGTTTTATTTGCTGCAGGAACTGAAAGCTTCTGTTCTAGGAGTGGCCAGGTCAAAAGGGATGAAAATAAACTGAAAAATGCAATTAATAGGTGGAATAAAACGTGTAAATCAGTAATTAGATGCGGAACAGTGCTCACACTGTGTTGCTTCTGTTTTTGGGCTTATCAGCAAATAAAAAATGAAACTTAATCACTGTCAGTTCGCTAAATGGCTATAATCTAACACTTTAAATTGGGGATGGCATTATTCATTGATGGGTGAATTACTGTTATAACCAGATGAATGCCTATCAGTCTTTGTATTTTAAACTTATGAGGATGGGAAGGAAATTGAATTCTGGGGCACATAAATTTTGACTGAAGAGAGAGATTACTGTTGTGGGGGGTCTGAGGGAAAAAAAATGGTGAAATTAATTTCAGTGACATTTATTCCACAGACAGCCAGAGGAGAACACTGGTTACAGTAGCTCTGGAGGCTGCAGATAAGAGGGGGGAGGTTTAAGGCGGGGAGGGAACAGACAGTTTACAAAGTCCCCTTGTGGTGTCTTTCTCAAGGCGTCCGACATCATGTCGACAACACACACTTTGCATATGAACACACACAAACTCTCCTGTAAGCAAAATAATGACAAGTATTTACTGCTGGAGTCATTGAAAAGGGTTCGTCTACCCTTAAGGGCGCATGAAACCACTAATGACGCCAGTAATCATACCAGCTCATTTATTCTGTCAACACGTGGATCCCAAATCACCACACAAGCACACCACGCCTCCTGACACTGATCGATTGTGTTCTTCATTACACCCAGGAATTCTAATTAAAAGAAAAGCACAGATAAGTGGTTCGAACCTCTGCCTGAAATAAGAAAAAGGAAAAAAAAAAAAAGTGAAAACCGCAATTAGGGGTTTGGCTGTGTTCGGTAATGGTGCCGTTAATAAGGGCGGCTGGCGAGTCACTCAATGAAGGTTTAATCACTGGGACAGGATTCAATAACAAAAGAGCGTAATATTAATCACCAGAGAGTGATAACTTCACTGTTCATCTCTTTGACATTGGAGGAAGGGATGAATTAATGATGCTCTCCATCTGAACGCATTAAATAATAATTATCAGGCAAAACAGCATGAAAGGGACTGCATAATGAACCCCATTGTCAGGTCAATTACAACCACATAAAACTGTTCAAAGGGAAGTAGCTTGTTACTAGATAGCCGGGCGAGAAAGGACAGCAGTGGCTTTATCAAGGGAAGGTGTGTTCAACCTGTGCTGTCAAAGCTTTAAATGTGTCGAAAGAGGTTGAAGCGAAGTTTAAACTTAGAGGGCACCCAGACTGTCTAGCCTACTGTAAAAAAAAAAAAAAAGAAAAAAAAAAAAAAAAGCTTGGCGAAACGTTCAGCGAGGCGTTCACTGTCGAAATTGGGTAGCGAAAAAGATAAATGACGTGACAATGACAGTGTTTTTCTGGCTCGAAAGCAATGTCAGTCGCTAAGTGCCATGTTAACTAAACTCAACCACACAGACAATGATGGACTTCACGCGTCACTGGACAAAATGGCACCTCGCTACCTGTCAGTGGCAATTTCCATCAAACCAAAGATGGCCGGCAAATTTCGCCACGAGAAGAACCGCTGCTGGAGTTTTACACATGCATAAAAAAACACGCTGATAATAAAGGCGTGCATCGTGGAGTAGTTTCTTCCTTCATCGCACCATGAAATCGACAATAGCTGTTCCTTCAGTCAGCACAAGGTACGTCAAGTTGTCCTCTAGCCTCTCTTTTCTGAACTCCACATCAATTACCGCATGGCTGCTACCACTCTGAGACACTCTCTTAAACAAACAGCCTGGCAACCTCCAGTGTGACACATATCAATACTAATCTGACGTCTTGTTCCACAGTTGTTCCCCTCAGACCTCTGGCTGGCTGCACCTGCCTGACCGGAGTGCCCAGGGTTGGCTGTACTCCTTCACACTTCCTTCCCCTGCAGACATCAAACACTTATTACTCCCCATCCAGGCCCTGCTAACTGACTGGCCTGTCTGGGCCACACAGGGACCCCATTATTAGAGTCATTTCAGTGCCCATCCTGACGCCTGTTAGGCAGTTCTCTACCTGGGGCTCCTGCTCCCTGCCTGCCCGACTGAGTGCCTGGCCAGCCAAACAGTGATTGGACATGACATGGTGACAGAAAACAGGGGAGAAGGGCAACAGAAATAAAAGAACAGAGATGGCAGAGTGAGGCGGACAGAGTTGGGGAGAGAGGAAGGTGGGTATGTTAGCAAGGGGGCCCTCGTGGCGCAGGGCGTGCCCATCAACACGGATGAGCGTTAGCCGTGAGCCGCATGTCACAATGATGGAGGGGCCGGATCACTCACATCAGAGCTTCATCTGACTGGAAGATATCAATCTCAGGGCCTAATCTGAAAGGACACGGTAAAATATCCTTTAACATTGCTCTCCCATCCTGCCTTTGTGTGCCCCCTGTTTCTGTCTCTCTCTCTCTCTCACAGCTGAAAACGTGCGTAACCTTCATTGTTGGACTTCAATCGACCACACTTATTTTCACATCCCATTTCCTCTGTCTCCAGCACTGACAGTCAAATTATGACGGACAAAACAGCACCTTGACACGCAGTGGTTTGCACACTTTGTGACAATGTGGTGAGAACAAGAAAGAGAAACAAAAAGTACAGATCACTTCACAGGTGGGTCAGGCTTTGTGTTTTTGATGGGGTGAAAATTCAAGTTGCATTAATACTTGTGTCAAAATCAAATATGAAAGAAGTACATGTTACTAATTTAATTATTATCGTGTTCATTTTTACAGACTTTATAATACTCCACAGAACCAAAATTTTATGATTATTCATGTATGTTTATGGTTCTATATTTTTCGTATTCATACCACATAAGGGCCTGTGTCCACTTACAGCATTCATTGCTTTGGTGACACTCCAAATTTTTATTTCCACTTTGCTGCACTTCTGTTTCCCTCAGAGGTGATTACTAAATCTGTAATAAATTGTTCTCATGCTAATATTTGTTTTAATTAAGTAGATTTTGCAAATGGAGAGCAATATTTTCCTGGTATTAGCGAGAAACTCTTGTTTCGAAAAGAGCAACCTAGAAATAAGTCTGATTAGTTTCTCCTTTGCTGTTTTTTGTTGACACATATAATATTAGAAGTCCCGCCCTCTCTTGATTTTGATTGGTTGGTAAATGAGAAGTGACCCACAAGTTAAACGTGATTTTTTTTTAGTCGAAAGGGCTACGAGTGCACAAACCAAAAACAAAATTGACACTGAGTGTGCACTAAGCTGCATTATTTCTGTGATGAACAAACAAACAAACAAACATACAAATAAATAAATACAATTGTAAAAATAACTGGGCTCAGAGAATAAAAATGATGGTGGACACAGGCCCTTATGAACAGGATATTTTCTAGATATATACTTGTTAAATTTTAGCATGTACTAAAAAAGTAGTTAATGTTGATTATTTTCTTTATTATAAATGCAAATAGTTTTGATTCATTCATCACTTTCATTTATATAGAATAAAATACATATAATAAAATATATAATAAAATTATTTGAAGTTAACCTTTATTTGCTAGCTGCCATAGCATGGAGGAAATACAATGATTCTATTGTAAGACCATGAAAGCTAAGACGTTACCTTAAACTCTTACAGAAACCATCATATAATAACAATGAGAGGTCTAAATACAAAATATGAATTTATTAAATAAGTATAAAACTTAAAAATAACATATTTTCTTAAATAGGAGTTTTCACAGTGGGAGTGTCTTGTGTAGATGTATTTACGGTGTAATCTATGGCCTTCTGTGTGCCACATGCAAAACAAATTCTAATCGTGACAAAATACTCCTGGTGACATCATAAGCTGCTTCAAATTATGGCATTGCCAAAGTGCATGCCGTCATTTCCAGCCAGATTTTAAACAAATGAACCTCCTGTAGCCAATCGGGTGTGAGGCAGAGGTGATGATAGGTTTGTGTTGTGAGGAATATTTCATGCCCCTCTGGCCTCCCTGTGCCCCGCTCAGACGGATGGCTCCACTGTAACTCTACTTCTCTTAATTAATATGACATATCCCCAGTTCATATGCAGAGAGTGAGGGAGGGGGACACAGAGATAAAGGTATGAGGGGATGATTAACTGTGCATCTGTCCCCTGCTTGTGAGAAATGATCTCGCCTCTTCTGCTCTCTCCAGTCCTCCCTCCCTTTGCTCTCCTCTCTTCATTTCCATCGCTCTCACCTTCTCTTCTCTCTTTCTGCACTCCCTTTTCTTTCTCTCTGGCTTCATCTCCCTCTCTCTTACTCTCCACTGCCCCTCTTCTCTCCTCTCTTCTACTTCTCCCCCCTGACACTCTCGGACAGTCCCCAGCCCCCTGCACATCTCCTGACAGGTAGAATAATAACGCTCGTACATCACTGCCCTGAAAAGTCCAATAACCTAAATCTTCACTTGCCACACACCCCGGGACTCAATTACTTTATTGACATGTAATCTTCATAAGGAGAGAAATATTGAGCATGTAAGGTCAGCCGGTTATGAAGACATATTATCATATTATCTGCATGAGGGTTGTAGGGGCTAGGACCTGACAAAGCTAATTATAATGGTACATGTTTCAGAGCTCAGAGCGTATTATCTGCTTGGCTGCTTGGTTGAGCCACAGCTGAGGTATAGAGGAGAAGGGGATGAGATTTCAAACCTAATAGGGAGGTGGGTGTCATCTCAGGGCATGGGAATTAATGAAGCCAAATATTATCGACTGCACATCACAGCGCTAATATCCTTGATTTGTTCGTTGTATTTGTCAGGATTACCTCGCCATAGTCTAACGGCTAAGAGCAAATCGCAACTCCAGCTGACTGGGGGGACGATACAAGAAGAAAAAAAAGATACCCCCTTCAAGTGTTGTGTGAAAAGTCTAAATTAGCTGTTAGCGCTGAGGCAGGAGTCGTTCTTCAGCCGAAATGTCACATGGGGTTAGTGATGGCAGGAGGGACGGATGCTCGTGGCTGTTATCGCTTCTCTCCCAAGGTTATCTTACTATCATCCTTTCAGCTGCCTGCAATACAAACAATAACCAAAGCAATCATACGGCGTATTCTAAACTAGGTGCAAAACAAAAGATATGTCTTTAGCGTGAGGGTTAAGGGAGGGGAAAAACCAAACCAAGCTTGTTATTCTAATCATGAACACAGCGGATCAGAGTGCACCAAAGAGAGAGTGGGCTAGCCCTGAGACATTGCATCTCAGGGTCACAGTGTGCACGCTGAGACTCGCACCGCAAGACATGTGCACATGTTCATTTCACTTTATTGAATATCATGCCCTCCTCCCCTATTTCTATCCACTTTCTTAGCTTAGATCTGCAGCTGGAGAAGATGCCTAAAACTGTGCTGAGCTGTCGGCCAGCGCTGCCAAAGGTTACGTGTTAACACTTGCTAATGGTGTCAAATGGAGAGACATATTTTTGCTTTCTTTTAAAGGTCTTCAGGCACTCAACACTCCAAACACTGAAAATTTCTACTCTTGCACTTTAAAAAAAATTACTTTTCAAAGTTTATAACATTTTGATTCAATTTTCCTGCACCGAGCCTCGAAACACAAGAAAAGAATAACATCTTTCTGAGCATGTACACAACGGAGTTTGATGGCGACCAATTCTGAAGGCTGAGTTTTGAATGCATGTTTGTCATGGAGGATGAAGAATGAAGCAAACAGACTTTTAAATCACAACAATCTGGGATAAATCCACGTTTGACCAAAATGACTCAGTCAATCCAATCATCTTGCACTGCAGCGACATAACATGCCAGAAACTATCTACAACTCAAATTATGACGGTGAAATAACTTGTCCGCTCGTATTATCATGACAGGGAAACCTGCTCCGTCTGTTTAAAGCGACTTAATCAGCAAATCAAAGTGACAGATTAAAAGGTTGCAATGGACTTGGAATCATTTCTGTGACCCCCCCTGGTCTTTTCATTCTGGTTGAGCTGGAAAGTTGGTGCTAAAATATACATGGAAGAGCGGTGACTGCCTCTTACTAAAGCTTTTCTTTATCCTTTAAGAGAGATATAATGGTTGTCAGTCTGAGTATACTGCTCAAACATTCATATACAGATGTCTTTACAGAATTTAAGAAAGCAAGGACAAGCTGACCCATTTGGTTCAGCTCAGATGTCTCAGAATCAGAATCTGGAGTAAATGAAGGCTCAGATCTATATTTGGATTAACGTTCTTCTACCAGCCTGATGCAATGAATAATCTACATGGCACTTAATGTGTGCTATGCTGACACTCCAACAATTGTTGGTGTTCAGATATCACAGCTTATCGTCTCCCAATTGTATACTGATGCCAAGGCAGTTGACAATAAATCACTGGATTCACCGGTGAGTGAGAAAAACAGTTTAGACAACGGCCCAGTGGAGCTTAACGTAATTGACAGATGAGTTCAGCTCCTTCCACTACGATGGCTTTGGAGCGTTGAGGGTACCTGGGTATCAGTGTGTGTCGGTTTGATTTTGTTTGTGGTTGAACCAACAATACTCCAAGTCAACAGCATCCACAGTTACACTCAATTGACATGATTGCTTTGTAAACTGAATGTGCGTATGCATCAGGAAGTATCCATCCTTTAATAATTTTAAGATGTCTGTTTTTTTTTCTTGAAAGAAAACCAACTTATGACTCAAGACTAAGAATATATTCACTTATTTATACATTGCCTGGAGTTTATTTAGAGCCTCAAGAAGTTTGCACAGTACTATATTACTGAATTTTCGATCAGTTGAATAAATGTAATTTTTTTTGGGGGGGGGGAAACACAAACTCTGTTTTTAAAGTTAAGGTTTTCAATGTATTTTTCTGTATCATATCAATATGAAATTTTGTGTTGCTATCTTCATGTAGCATTTCGATATAGCTGAAAGTTAGCAGCGGTCATGCCTGACACAAATGTTTATCAAATGAAGTTTATTATTCCTCCAAGTCTGGGTTTCTTTTAAGGAAAGGGTTTTAGCAAAGTAATTTTTGTTGTGATGGGGTTTTGTTGCCATGAGTGAGGAGGAAACGCAGTGGATATGAGACTCTGCTATACATTGAGATGTTGCATAAGGGGGCACAGGCTGTCTGTGCTCCAGAGACGAAATTATTTTGCTAAAACCATCTCCTTAAAAATGTAAAGCAGCAGTTTTGTAAAGTTTGGTTGCAGAGAATATTTTATTGAAAAGTATGGAAATTTTAGGCTAGCTTGTCTAAATTTAATAAAATTGGATTTAAACAAAATGAAGATTTGAAAATCATCAAATTACTGAGCACATTTGACTTAAACCAAATATGTTGGTACAGCATGAAAGTCATTTGACAAACTTGATATAGGAGCAGCAGCGGCTTCACTGAATTTAAACACAAGATTAAATCATGGCTAAAATCAACACAATTATGTTCTCATCAGGTTTAAACACATGAACTTGCATATTTTGTTTTATAAAGTTGTATTTTTTATTTTTGTATCATAGTGTGATAATGTATTACTATAGGAAAGTTTTATCTTGGGTTTTGTTGTTGTCTTTTCTTAAAATTTAGTGCTCTTAGCTTGACAATGTTTTAATGTTTTTAATCTTAACAGGTGGTTGTGGTATTGTGGTGTAGCTTTTCTATTTAATATAATGCTTTTTTAGCTTTTTATGTTTAGTGCTTTTGCCGTGTTATGTATTGTTGTGCAGTAATTTTGTAGGGAACTGTTTGCTTTAACAGAGACTCTGTCTCTGTCTCCTGCCCAGGGACTACGGATGTAAATTAGCTAATAGCTGACTCTGGTACAGCTAAGTAGCTGTACATTGTCCCTGGCAAAAAAAATAAAAATAAATAAATAAATACATAAATACATAAATACATACATAGATACATACATACATACATAGATACATACATACATACATAAATAAATAAATAAATAAATAAATAAATAAATAAATAATAAATAAAATAAAATAAAATAAAATAAAATAATAAAATGAAATGAAATGAAATTTAAATAAAAATAGAAAATAGAAAAAAAATATAAAATTAAATAGAATAAAAATAAAGTTAAATAAAATAAAACAAAAAAAAAAACAGTGTGTTACTAATTGAAACAGTATAATTAAGTTGGACCAACAGTTTTTTTTAGAGTGCAGCAGTATGAGAGCAGTCTTTATTCAGTTCTCTAAAAAAAGGTACAACTTTTTGAGAAACTTTTAAATACATGGTGTGTTATGATTAAATTTTACACTGTATTATTAAAATATTATATTAACCCTTTAAACCTCAAGATACCCTAATTGGGGGGCTTTGAAGTTGCTTCGGAATGACACCACAATGATTCAAATAGATCTTGTAGATGCAGAGACAGTCCTTCCAATTTGGGTATCTCATTTTTCCAACAGAGACCCAAAATAGAGGCCAGAGCTTAAAGGGTCAAATATTTTTGAATTTGGGTTCCAATCCAACAATTTTACCATAGACCTACCATTTTACCATACTAAAACTTTTCAGAACCTGTATCATCCCGTTGGCTTGGTGTCACAATATGCTATTTCCTTTTTCTTATGAAAGCACATAACTTTATGCTGCTGTGTATTTTAACACTGGTACCCCTTTACTTACTGCATATTAGTGAATCCATGGCATGTACAGCTCCATTACGATCATGGCTGACAGAAAGGTTTAGTAATATAGCACAGCTGTTAAACCATGCAGGATGTGTTGTCACACAGCATGACAAACTGGGCTGAGAGTGAATTGGAATCTAATTTGTTGGAGCCATTAACCAGACTAGCATTAAGGCATGTTTTCATCTTGAATGATTACTGGGTGAGATCAGTTTACCCTTGAATTATGATCTACAGTCTACTCCGAATATAATTCATTAAAAATGCTGTGATGAAAACAAATGATTCCACATAAACCAACAAGACAAAATATTTAAAAAATGCTGGATCTAATTTTGCTAACTGGCTATAATTTACAATCTAGAATGTGAGCATAAACATCTAAAGTAATGCACACTGATTACAAATCTACAAGGACTCACTGAGGTCTGACCCTGTCGCCTTTAGCATGACAAGTTGTCCAGCATCTGCCAGCATGTAAGCAGCCATTCATCAGAATGAAGGGTAGCGAGCCCTCTCACACCGACAGACTCCGCCTGCTCTCCAAGCAATTTGTTTCAAGGGCTACTGACACAGAAGAAAAGTGGTGGACCCAACATCCATCCTGCTGTAAAAATATCCAAATCCATCTGGCAGCTAACCCCTATCCTAAATTACCGTGATGGACTCCCACCTTTGGAAGAAGACTACGCAAACCTGCTCCAACTCCTGACTGTAAGTAGGACTGGAAAGCACAGGCTGAACTTCAGATATCCCAAACCAGCACAACAAATCACAAAGGGAAATGAATAATGCCTCAGCTGCATTAGCAATAACTGAACTCAGAACTAATTCTAGCAGTCAGACCTATTCGCTTTGGATGATTTATGTACTGCTACTTTCCTTGAAAATGACCAGTGCAACTGGGATGTAGACCAAGGTCTAGGAGAGCCAGTGGTTTGTTTTTCCAAGAGGGCTGGGCCTTCTTGGAAGAACTCATGGCCTTGTCTATCATTCTGAAATATTTGGAGTACAAGTCAAACTTTTGTCTGTTTGGGCAAGTCCATTTGAGGTGGTTGAATCATAAATTTGGGAAATTCCAACCCCATTTTCTATTCTGAGACATGAGAATTGGCTGATACAGACTATCCTATGGAGAACTCAATAAGCATTACAGAGAGGGAAATTCACTAAGAATGGATTGTGGCCTAGAATAACTGCAAGGATTTTGCATCATTTGAGGTAGTCTTTGATTGTAAGTTTGTTGGTACACTGGTTTATGTAAATTAATGATGAAAAGGTAGAAAATATTTAATTTGTTCAGTTAACTCTCGTGGCATCTTAAAGCAGTGCTGATCAGCTCAGTAACAACAGCACACTTCTACCTTTGGAATGAAACACTCCTTATTAAGGCAGATTATCACAGTTAGACATATTTAGTTTTGTACCTCTGCAAAAGAAGAACTTACGAACAAATGTCTCGGAAAAACCCAGAAGCCGACAGTCCCATCTTTCAAGTTTAAGTTTTTGCTGTATACATCCAACATCAGTTGAAGAACTCAAAACACTCAGGAGACTCCTTCAGCGACATCAAAAGGCACGGTAAAAAACAATAGTGTCACTGACATTTCCCCAAACCCAGCACAAACAGAATTATTCACACACTGTGAGAGGAGTGCCATCCGATAACGGAGAGATAATGACACTTGGTTGAAGGCAGCTTTCTCAAAACAGTTTGGAGCTGGCACGTCACAGTTCAGCAGTTAAGCCTGTCATGGAAGTAGAGGAGGTTATCCTGGCATTTTAATCTAACCTCCGTCTGAGGAGGGGGAGGCAGAAAAGGTGATTTTCAGGGTTAGCAATAACAAGGACAGGCCTGCCTCCAAAAATGAGCTCTCATCACTCTGGATGCGGGCAGTGCAGTGTTTTGTGAAGCTGCAGTGAAGGATTGCAGGCCTAGTTTGCCTCTTCCCCCTCTCGCCTCATCCATCTCCATAGACCTGCTTTAATGGATATTCATGTAGCTGAGCCAATCCACTCCTGGGAGGAATAATACCACATCATCTGACTCACAAAAAGGAAATAGAGCCTGTCCTCGTGTGCAGGGACTGTATACCACTGTGATGTGCTGGGATATGCAGCAGGAGCTACCTCCCCAAAGAACAGACTGATGTGACTGTGACTGAATTTTCTGGTTCCTATTCATTCATTACAATTCAAGGTTAGAGACGTGTGTTAGGGGACTGGATGAGGAAGGAGAGTCCAGTGAGTCTGTTTGATTTGCATCCCATGCACCAAAAGAGCTAAAAGAGCTAGCTTAACTTGAGTATAATACTTTATATAACAACATAGTACTCTGTATTGTATTAGGGCTGGACAATTATGGCATTGACATCACGATTAATAAATATGATTATTCATTGATTTCAAAACCTGAGCATTTATTGAAACACAACTTCAACCAATCAATCAGTCAATCAATCTATCAATTTCAAATCAAATCAATAAATCTTTACTTACATTTAAAAGAACAACCAGAAACAAATTAGTAACTAGGAAAATACAACAACTACTACTACTACTACTACTAACACTACTACTACTACTAATAATAATAATGATAATTATTATTATAGTAAAATATTGTGAATGAATAATAACAACAACAACAACAACAACAATAATAATAATAATAATAATAATAATAATAATAATAATAATAATAAGTTGAAAAATAGCAATAAAAAGCAATAAATATTAAGCAATAATTGAAATCACAATCAAAATTCAATTAACTGTCCAGCCATATATTGTATGTACATTTAGGGCAACTAAGTCTATGAGTGCAAAATCCGGGAACTAAATATAATCCGATTTTTTTGAGTAGTTTTGTTTTATCTCTTGTTCTTTTCCATTTCCCTTTAAAAAACATGATGTTTTATCTTTATAATTTTTCATCAACCCGGGCTTTGTTATAGGCTACTGAAATAACCCCACAAACAACACTTGCTCCATACATCAAAGTCAAGATAAATGTTGAAAAAGTTTTGTGGATTTTCGCAGCTTTTTTTTAAAAAAACAAAAACCAAACCTGAGGATAACCTGATCGCACGCTATGTATCAAATCAGTTGACTAAAAAGAGTCCAGCCTGTTTTGCCTCTGCCTGTTGACACTATGGCAAAAAAATGTTACTTTCTGCTTCAGACAGGCCTTGAAAGTTTGGAAAAGATGTCAGTTACCCGAAAGATGTGAGGGCAGTCTGAAGACTTATTGGGCCCCAACTACCCCATCAAAACAGAAGCAGAGCTGGAAACTTAAATCACAGGCGGTGGTGATAATAACAAAATGTTGTAACGTTGTTACATTTGTGTGATTAGTAGGTAGGCTGAATGGATCAAGAGATGTCAGGGTTAACATTGCAGCACTTTCACTTGTTCGCTTTGTTTACCATTAACTTCATTTCAACTGTAACAAATAATCAAGCTAATATTTCACTTGCAAATATCACTTCGATAATAAATATCTATTTTTTTACATATACATTTTATGGTGTTATTTTATGAAATTTTTATACTAATTTGTCACTCAAAACATCTGATTTTGTTTCATAAAAGACAAATGATTCAGCACACTAAAGCTGTTATAATGGAGGTATGATAATTATTCGAAGTATGAAAGTAAAAGAAAGAGTCCTGCCTGTAAAATGTGTATAAGTAACCAGTAGGGGTGGGGAGTTTGCATGTTTACATGTGAAAGAAAAACTAACACCAGGTCTTTTGAAACTTGTCTCAGTCACTTCATCAGCTGCAGAATGGAAAGAGCAAAAAACTGAAAGCTTGAAGCAGTGACGAGTACAGGAGAAACAGTTTTATGAACCCAGGACCCGGGAAGGCGGCCATGTCTTCACTTTGTCAACTCACCTCGTACAGTTTGGTGCACAGACTCACTCAACACGAGCTGATGGTGTATATGTGTATATCTGGCAGTGAGCTCTGTATATGGCTCATTCTCTTTGACGATATTTCATCATCCGTCATTTTTTGATGTTAGAAGTTTACAGAAAGCAGATCCACAAAGGCTACTCTGGATCAGTGAGGAGGAAAAGCTTACTCTTTGTTCTTTCCATATGCTTCTTTTTCAGTTTTGCGGGCCAGTGCAAGTCTTTGTTTTCAAGAGTGATGTTTATCAGGGGACAGATCCTGCTGGTAGAATCATTACGAGGCTGAGTGAAATTTAGAGAGAGCACGCTCGTGCTTGTGTGTCCAAATGGGAAACGTCAAAGGTGCTCTGTCTTTCCTCAGCGCCTTCCAAAGGGGACATTTTCATGCTCATGCAACTAACCGAGGCAGTCCAAGCCAGTGCGGGAAGATGATCAGCAGAAGGATGAGAGCTTTATTTCTAACTGCAGAGTGACATCAGACAGAAAAGGACGGAATCACTCAAGATAAGCACAGAAACAACACAGGAGTGAAGAAACAGATGTCTGAGCTAATATTTCAGTTGATTTACTGATGACTCTGTAATCAGTAGTGGATGTGTGCACTTGAAATAACATGATCTTCGGAAAGCTAGTTTTTGCATTCACATCAGCATCCAATCCGCCCCGTAATAAATAATACAATCAGCTCTGGTTGTTATACAAACGACAGACACTCGGGAATTATATTTCTGTTTTGGTGCATTCACTTTTTCAAGCCGTCAAACTCACTAAGGACTTGCGCAGAGAACATTAAGTCATCAGTCAAAGCAACAACCTTTCCCTTCATATTGACAACAGCTAAGTTTCAACACTAGCAGTTTTGTCATCCATTAGTCATGTATCCCATCCAGATGTCGGGCGGAGGGAAGGAGGGGAGGAGTGAGATAGCAGCAGGTGTAGATCTCTCTGAGCCCAGCTGAGCTCTAAAAGGCAGTGCTTAGCACCCACAGCTCCGTCATCTGGCCTCTCCCCTGTCTCCGCCAGCCTTTCGACAGCCCATTCCTCATCATTTACCCCTTTTTGGCAAAGCACAGAGCCTTTCTAATGGGCTGCTCTGAATGCTTCCAGATGTTTGTTTATTTGTTGTTCAGCAACTATAAAACAGTTTACTCTTAGTTTGGATCTGTTCCCAATTCTTGCTTTTTTTGTAGGGAGTTGTGGCACAGATCACCCCGACATGTAATGAAAGCAAACCACCAAACAAATGTGAGGCACCCCATGGGCGTCATCAGGAAGGAGGCTTTTTTTTTTTTTTACCCCCCCTTTGCTTTGAAGGCTGCTTTCCTCTAGGGATTATAATAACAGTTGTGCACCATTTAAGATACATACATACAAAGTAGCTGGAAGCAGGCCCAGAACAACAAGATTAAACGGGCCCAGGGCTCACACTGGAAGGCAGATTTCAGGCATTTTTCCTCGTTTGTTTACTGCGCTTAAACAAAGATATCCCTTTCATTTACCGTTGTCACTGCTGAGGGATGGCCTTCTCAAATTTTATCTGATGCCTGAAAAGCTCACTACTAATGTCTGGCCTATTTATTGAAAAAAAAAAAAAAAACAACAGCAGAAATGAAAGATATATTTTGATTCAAATCTCCTCCTCCTTGCACATGAATGTATCAATCATGTCTGAGGCATCTCTTTTACATACCTGTGAACTACAGTTATAATTAGATCATGAAATAAACCCGTGAATCTCACTTCTAACTCTGTGATCATAAGAAAATGACAAGCTGGCAATGAATAAACTGGTGTGTTTGCATATTGGAGTGATAAAACTGTATATTATGGTAGATGAAGGCAGTGCAATAATATCAACAGCAGGCACTGAAGTCTGGGCTGGCTAAAGGTTGTTGACAAGATGACTGCTACGTAGCTACTGCTAACATGGAAACTTTTCAACTGTTTGTCAATACAGGGAACAAAAATTGAATTTAGAATCGTAAATATAAAGTAGACGAATGGACAATGGACTTTATGATGAAATGGACTAAATTAATAAAAAAATTGTTTCAAAAAAACACCTTTGCACATCATATAGGACACTAGGCACATCGTGGTTGCAGTTTTCTTCTCTTGACCAGTCCCTCCAGGGAGTTGTGATGTTGCGATCGCACCAACTAACGCAAATTCAATCAATCCCTGTGAATTCTGGGCGACACTGCAATTTTATGGAATCACTGCAACTAATTTGCAAATTTGACCAATCATAATAGTCTCACCGTCCCCTTCAAGTTTCTCCAATCATAGCAGTCCGTGATGATTTTAATTCTCTTTCCAATATGTGATGGTTCGCACAGACTGTGTTGTTTTCGTGTATATTTAACCCTTTGAACCCCCCCATTTGGGGGATTCAGATGTCACTCTGCAAGCACAGTGTGAAATAATGGAATAATCATAAAAAAATTTAATGATCTTGCACATCAAATTAAGCAGCAGAACCCAGACAACACGAATATATAAAACTTTTTTACATGCCTCAAACACAACTCAAATAACATCAAGATAAATCAGAACATTTCAAACTCTGTACAGCTCCACTGTGTAAACTCACTTGCCACATTTCCAGCTCTACCCCTGAGCTGCCAAATGCTGTACAAATTATTAATACAGATGAAAGCAGAGACTCCACAAATTCCAATAATATAAGCCAAAGGACTGTACAGCTAAGTTTCAGAGAGATGGAGGGCAAAGAATCAGAAATACAAAAAATACTTCACCAAATGAAAGTTGTAAAATATGAGACAATGCAGCAGTGCTAAAATCTGCAGTTCATCGAGTGTCCGCTGACTCCGGTAGTACTGTAAGTCTTAAACACACCAAGCCAAAAAAAAGCGTTTTCAAGGCCGAAATACGCATATTTACAGCCTGGTACAAAGAATGTCTCTCGTCTGAATCACTAATTTCACTAACGGAACGCACTGTATGGAGGGTGAATTTTTTTTAACTCTGCGGTTTAGACAATATCAAGATCGCTAGTTCGTCTAATCAGAGACACAGCTCAGCTCATGTGATTGTCAAGCGCCCAATGGCTGTTACTGAGGAGACTCAAAGTCTGCCTCATTTCCAATATGGCCACGCCGGTCGTTTTGCTTAAAAAGTCCGTTTCAGAAACAGACGGGTGACGTCACAGAGGCTGTGTCCATTTATTATACATTCTATGATAAGAATTTATGAATTTTCGAAAAAAATGTCACTGTAGTATCTGGATGTATTGATCATCATCAGTGATGGACAAATGAAATGTATATTTCTGAACATGAGAAAATTCAAACATTACTGATAGAGCCAAACTGTGCCAATAGAGAGCTCGCCTGAACTCTCTGTACTAAAACCTCTCTAGTTTTGTTCTCCTTCATTTTATCAGTCAATCTTTACAGAGATAATGTCCATATGTTGTACTATGGTCTGATAAAAGTTTAGAGCTGGAGCTGCATCATTTTTAAAGAGATATTGAAGTCTGAAATGTATTTTCTGTTTTTTTAGGCGAAGCTAGGTTTTTGCTGGGTGCCATCTTCATTTACTCTTTACCAGAATGACATACACTCATATTAACACACCTCAACAAATCTTAAAACTTTTCCCTTTACTATGACACACACATTTTTCAAATAGACCTTGTGGTTGCAGAGAAAAACTCATTTTATTATGAGTATGCCCTTTTCGAGCAGAGAGCTGAAAAATCATTTCAGGGTTCAAAGGGTTAAATGTAAACACAATATGCTGGTAAATATGTCTGTTTTTCAGCCCGGCCCCCCGGGAGACGAGCTGTGCTCCAGGGTGTAGCTAATGGGGATACAAAAAAACAAAAAAACAAAAAACAAAAAAAACAAACAAATACAATATGTGGTTTACACGATGGCTTAAAGCAGTGCTCATGAAGACGTGAACAACTTTAGGCTGAGACTCCATTTTGGACTGTTTTGGATTTAAAGTTGAGCTGACAGTCGGACCAGCACTGAGACTTAGAGTCAAGGTGACAGTAGTGGAGGATCCTCAGGCCCCTCTGCCAGACCATATACTCCACTCCACTCTGTGTCACGCCTCCACCAAGACACACTAAAGCCCCCACCATGCTCCCTCACTTTGTCTGGCTGATTCTCATTTTTGAGTCCCGCTCTCTTTTTTTTTTAATGCCTACACTCATACGGTTCCTCCCTTGCTTCTGTCGACCTCTGAAGTCTTGATTGAGATTCTTCCACTCCTTCCCTTTCCTGTCCTTGTTTTGCTCCGTCTCCTCCAGCCCGACTCCTCCGCTTACAAATACGAGAGCTTATCCTGGAGTTGTGTCCTTGCTCTCCACCCTTCTCTCCCTGGGCAGCAACCTGCCAGCGCTGCCCTCCTCTGGGAGCTCCTAGCTGCTGTAATTACCTCTGGCACCCAGGCTCTGGGGCTTCCACACAGGTGACACGTTGGAGGGAGGGGGTAGTAGGTGCAGGGAGGTTGAAAGGAGAAGGAGGTGCTTTCTGTGCAGCCGACAGGGCGATGTCAGATGTGCTGCTGAACTGGAGTTAGGATAAAACTATACGCCTCCATGTTTCCCCATGAAAAGGACTATTTATGAACGAGAGTCTTCTGTAAATAACAAAACATACAATGTTTACTTCGGGTATTTTTCCACAAATTTTGGATTATTTGAGCTGATTTTCTTTGCAGAATAATTCCTCTTTCCTGCACTGGAGAGGTTTCTCTGTATATACTGAAACTCGGCACAAAAGGAGTACTTTGCATGTTTGCAGAAACAAAAAGCAGACCAGGATATCAAGTGACAACAAAGAACCTGTATTTTCTGTAACCGTGTGGGATCTCTTTAATTTACCATGCATACAGGAAAGGGAGTGTTGCATTTAAGTGCATAAATTCCTGCAGGATATTCTCTTAACCCTATTGTCTATTTGCTGATCTTAATTCAGTAAACGCACAGTTGTTTGGAATTACTGTCTGGAAGAATTTGTTTGTTGCTGCATTGCTTTGCTGCGGCTTTGTTCTCCATGAAAGAGGAGTTACTGTGACCGTCTCCAACACATAAAGAAAACTGGAGTATGTCTAAGATGTGTAAATAAAAGAAAACAAATAACAAAGAGCCGGGGAAGAGGCTGGAGGCAGGGACATGAAGAGGAGGTGAAGGGCGAAGATGAGGGCTGTGTTATCTAAGACTGCAGCGCTGCATCATAAAAATAACAAATGGAAGCTGTCAGTGCTGTTCAGATCTTAGACGGAGGGGGAAATATTTCATGTGTCAGATCCTCTCACCTTTAAATGGACTGTTCTTAGCCAGGTCTGATTGTGACAAAGCGCGGGGCTCTTCCTGTCCTTACAAGCAGGGAGAGCTGCCACTGTTCACGCTTTCATGACATAGATCTGTCCTTGGCACTGTACGTGCGGGTGGGAGGGGGGTGGGGGGTAAGGATCCTCACTGCTGACCTGTTATGCTGCTATAGAGGTGGTCAACCCATGAGGAGTTTTGCATTGTGGGAACAGTGATGAATGTCTCAGTGACTCCAGACTGTGGATGCCTGATGTTAGTCTGCTTAACAGTTAAAACGTAATCAAGTCTGCCAGTCGGCACCGCCAGAGTAACTTAGTCAGTCACATTATTTATAGAATGGCCTGGAATGCCGGTTACATGTTGTATATAAGCTAGCTGAGGCAAATCGCTCCACTTAATGGCTATTGTAATGATGCTATGATAGCTACTACCTGGATGTAATGAGGCACAGATGACAGCATTTTGATTCAGGAAACTGTAAATGGCCTGTCTGGTTGAACTGGCATTTAACCACTTAAGTATGTAACCAGCACAGGCATGAGAACCCCAATCTGTACGGAAGACAAGAGACTGGTTGCTGAAGTGGCTGACACAGTTGTGAGCATTATGTATTTCTGCCTCTATGTGTACGCATACCCCTGCAATACTCTACCAGTTTGTATGAGGGAGGGCAGTGTCGTCAGTTACTGATCCTGCGACTTTTCTGCTTGCTTTTTCACAGTGATATTGAGCGTACAATGTCACACCGCAACTCTTCCGTTAAATGTTGTAAATACGGGGAACACAATACCACTCAGTGGACCAATCAGAGGATGGCAGTGTTTCTGGGTTTTGATATATGTCTTTGTCTTTGCATGGTAGAGTTTGAACTTGAACTTGTAGATGTAGTGATGAACTGTGTTAACTGACAATGGTTTTCTGAAGTATTCCTGTAATATCCTTTACACAATGATATTGGTTTTTAACGCAGAGCCGCCTGAGGTATCGAAGGTCACGGACATTCAATGTTGGTTTTCTCCAGATTCTCTGAATCTTTTGATGATCTTATGGACTGTATGTTGAGAAACATTGTTCTTAAAATATCAGACTATTTGCTCATGCAGTTGTTTACAAAGTGGTGAACCTTGCCCCATCTTTGCTTGTGCAGACTGAGGCTTTCAGAAATGCTTCTTTTATACCAAATAATGACACTCACCTGTTTTCAATTAATCTGTTAACCTGTGAAATGTTCCAAACAGGGTTTTTTTGAGCAACTTCCTCAGTCTTTTGTTGGCCCTGTACCAGTTTTTTGGAATGTGTTGCCGGCATCAAATTCAAAATGAGTGAAAATTTGCAAACAAAACAATAAAGTTTATCAGTTTGAACAATAAATATCTTGTCTCTGTAGTGTATTGAAATTGAATATAGGATAAAACGAGTTGCAAATCATTGTATTCTGTTTTTATTTACGTTTTGAACAACATCCCAGCTTCATTGGAGTTGGGGTTGTACTTGGCCCTGGGTACAAAGCTCTTGTGTGGAAACTGATTTAACGCCAATTTTTGGAAAAAGTATTATCATTTATCCTTTTGCTTATCTTGCCTCTCATTTTGCTTTTTGTTAACTGTCAAAGTATTGCTCATGAACAATTTTTGCCAGGGAAAATGTAAACAAATCCTGTTGCAGCAGTGCACAGTTATTCACTTCATCTGACGCCTTACCCGAGGCAGTGGTTTCAGGCCTTGAGATTAACAATATAAAAAATACTCCATCTTTATGCTGATGATCTCGTTTTGCTTTCATGTATCATGTAGGAGCATCAGTATTAATTTCAGTCTGTTTCATAAGCAGCTGAAAAGTCTTCACAGGAGGGAGCTGTAAGCAGTCAGTCAAGACTGATATGAAATTTTATGTTAGCATGGTGCGATGAATGGAATTTAAGAGCTTTACACAAAATCCTCACAACTCAATTCAACACTGAGTCTTTTAATGAATGTGATTTCTCAGTCAGAACTAGAGTGCAGTGTTTGATGTTAAAAAAAAGTTGCCGCACAATTACATCAACTGACAACGCCGGGTCAATATGAGGCCTAATCAATGTCTTGTATCCACAGATCAAGGATGCTTCATCTTGTTTATATACTGTGTCCTCCCACGCATGCATCCAGATCAGAGTTAACCCAGATTACTCTGATTTACTAGTACTATGAACGCATCACACGGCCAGGATGAGATCAATAAGAATAGAGAACATCTTCAAACTGGTCTCGAGGTCAATAGATTCCCACTCTCTGTAGCTGTTTAGGGTTATGACTGACATTTACATAATCCTCAGGCTTTGTTCCGTGTTGAATGTATGTATGATTATAAATTGTGTCTGTGTGATTTTGAAGAATAATTTTGCAGATGTGTGTATAATTCACTTGACTAAAAAGGTTACAAAGCCCAAAGGTCTCTTTTCTCCTCCTTACCTTTGTGGTTTCTTGCATCTCTTGATCCTCGGGGTAGAGGAGTGTAGGTCAGCTGCTGACCCTCGGTACCAGGCTCGATAGGTGGCTGGAAGGAAGGAGACAAACAAATAGGATGAGTATTTAAAGAAGAGAAAGGTTTCTCTGCAGCTGACTGTTGTAAACCCTTTGAGACTGGTTCAGGAAATATTGGAAACACTGCTCTTGTTTTATGACACACAGCATCGAGACATGTTTTATGACTTCTTGTGTGTTATAAGAGCCACAGTCCAGGCTTTGATGATCTGATATATGACATGGTGAGGGACGAGAGGTCCTAACCTTCACTCAGCCGTGACCTCCTGCAGTGGTCAACCAAAGGGTAGATGTCACTCACTCTAAGCAGCCAGTTGCAGCCCAATGATGCAATGGTAGCAACAAATGGCAACAAATGACCTTTTAACACTGGTGGATGGAGGAGTAATGCTATTTACATCTGCTTGACTGGCTGTGTGGAAGAGTAGTCACTTCTTTTGGACTTTCCAGCTAAAATTATAACAAGGATTAAAAGGAGCCACTTCATTTATCCTCATTTGGACTACTTCTTCTGGGAATCAGTTTATGGATTAATTCACCTGCAGACCTTTGTTTCCTTCCAATAGTCCAGGTCCTCACGATCACTGGTAGTGGAAAATTAGCCCTAAATTGAACTTAAAATCATCTTAGCCCAGCCTTCCTTTGACATCCTGGTTGCTGAATGAAGATTTAACCATAAAAAAATCATGCATGTAGAAGAGTGCTCCACTTCCCAGTGAAAAAACAATAAATAAATAAACAGAAGAGTCAGAACTGTTATTTTATTATTTATTTTTGTGATAGTAATAGTGATTTCAGTATTTATAATTTGGTAGGTTTACATCCTGATTTTGTAGTCTCTTAAAGGCAGGGTTGGTAGTCACGGAAAACTAGCATGAATTTGAATGTAGCGTCTCTTCAGGACTCCGTTTAGCCCCCACCCCGATACTTGGAGCTCCTCCAAAATGACAACCCCGCTCACATGCACGACTTGCAAAATGTATGGTATGGTATGTATGTATAGACCATAGACTATAATTAATGGACATATTCTTCACGATGTCATCCATCTGTTTCTGAAATGGATTTTTGAAGCAAAACAGCCGGCACGGCCATATTGGAAATGTAGCGGGCTTTGAGTCTCCACAGTAACAGCCATAGGGCGCGCGGCAGCTTAGCTGTGCCTCTGATTGGATGAACTGGCGATCTTAATATTGTCTAAACTAATGAGTTAGAAAAAATTCACCCCCGCACAGTGCGTGCAGTTAGTGAAATTAGCGATTCAGACGGGAGACACTTTTTCTACCAGGCTGTAAATATGCTTATTTTGGCTGTGAAAACCGTTTTTTTTTGGGGGGAACTTTCTAGAATTTATATTATCTGCACTTACCTGGTCATATACATGTATAAATAATATTTTGTGTTGTTATAAGCAAATATGCTGCAAACATGTCTAATGCAATATTTTAAAACCAAGTTGATCACAAGAAAAAAACCCTGAAAATTTCCAAAATGTCAGAGACCAAATTTTCCAGGATTTTTTTTTTTTTTTAGAAAAAAATAATTGAAATTGATGGCAATAAAGACCCTAAAAGTTCCAATATTCCTGAGCTAATATTCCCATGAAAAATTTCAGAAAACTTTCCTGAATTTTACCAGAAATGTTCCACCCCTTCGCAACCCTAGTAATCAAAAAAAGTGAATGGAAATTGCAAGCAGTGTGAGTATAAATGCAAGCCAAAGTGCTTAACACCACATTGTTCAAAAGTTGGGTAAATGTGCAATAGATTTCCGGCACTGCAACCAGAACAAGCTATTGATTGTCAGTGCTGCAGAGGTTTAAACTGAAGCAGTGTGAAAAATGCTGCTTTGGGAGACAGAGAAAACAGAGGCTTGGATCTCAAAGCATGCTCCCAAACAGGTCAAGATTTTCTTGTGTTGTTCCTCTTTTTTTGTCGACTTTCAAGGTCCAAAACATCCTCTTCCTTCCTTTAGCCTTTTAGCTAGCAGGGCAGGCAGTTTATCATGACACAGCGATATCTGATGCCTTTGCAGAAATACTTTCCTCTCCTGCAGGAAGGAATTCAGCCAGCCTTTAATCATAAAGAGAGACTCGACTGACAAATACATATTAGAGATGGTTTGGAGCTGCATTTTTCCCACTTTTATTGTTGTTCCTCTGCATGCCCATGCATAACCTTGAGAAATGGAACGGCCTGCGCTCTTAAATGGAACCATATTCTTCATGGGCTAAGAGAGAGCACCGTGAATTGAAAACGATCACATAATGTGCTTTTTAGATAGCATCTCTGAAAGGCATTAAGGTCTGGCCAGCATGTGTCTCATATTACAGCCGAGGGAAAAATGGCAAAATAAGCCTGTCTTGGGACCTCACTGCATATATTCTGCTGGACCCAAGAAAGTGTTTGGAATAGAAATACTGTTTTGACAGCAGAACCTGCTGCTCTTGACCTCGGGAGTGACTGAAATCTGTTCAGAAATATCACAGACCAGCGTATGTTTGTGTGCTGGACTTGCGTGGAATGTGAAATACAAGAAGGGGAAACAACTCAAAATAAGAACGGATTGTGCTCGCGAAGAAATTTGACGGCCCAAATTTGAGAACGAGAAACAATCAGGTTTTCATACTCTGCTGTTTTTCTGTCTGAAGCGCTGGCTCCATGCATGCTTGAGCGAGCTATTTATCACCACCCATCCTATCCACAAAAAGTCTCTTAATTGTAGTGATTATTATGAGCTAACAGAGCAATTCAGGCATAAAGGCAGAGGTTAGCCCTCTCTATTTGATCTACCTCTATGCTCTTCTTAGCTACTGAGTTGGACCCCTGCTTGCTTCATTTCCTGGCCTGCTTGAAAGATCACAAGCGTGGGCCTCTTCTGGCCTGTATGCCCCCCAAAAAAGCCTTGTCTAATCCTGCGGCTTGCCCACAATTAATCTTCCTTGTTGCCATGTCATTAACAGCACCACCCACAGACTGTTTAAGGGGGGGGGGGGGTGTTACTGGAGGAGGAGAAGGAGTGGGAGGACATTGGATAGAGCCTTTGGCTGCCTCCACACCATGGTTCTACTCCTATGGGAGGTTTGCTGACTTGCTTTAAGTATCACCACCCACCCAGTCCCCCCATGCTATGCTAAGCTACGCATGACACCACCGCTTCACCTCCTCCGTATCACGCCTGCTGATCAAACAACCAGCTCCATTCCACATCTGTGGTTGTCACTTCCCGTCCCATCCAGCAGAACCATTTCACCCCTTCCCACGGAGCATCAATCAGCCAGCTTTCCCAACATCCCTGATCCTCCCTTTTCTCCACTTGGACGTCCCATCGTAGCGCTCCACATCTGCGCTCTTTCAGTTTAGCCAATGACCTTGTCCAGGGGATGAGAAGCGGCGGTGATTATGATGAGAAAGCATGTGGAGGAAAAAAGGGAGGAAGAAATTTCTCACTTTTCTTTGGGGGAAAACTATCTTAATGCTTTCTACAGGTGACAAAACAGGATTCATAGCAGCTCCAGTAGTACAAAAACGTCCTCACTTCTTGAAATTAGCGCAAGAAATAAAGCCTCTTAACGATCACGCAAAGCTCTGCTCACAGAGATCCGAAAAGACAAAACAATTACGCTGAGTAATGATCTTTTCATGATGTTCGACTTCGCACAGTTTTGAAAACAGTTCTTTTTTTTGTGCCTCTTCCTCTTTCTGTGTCCCCCTCTCCTCTGCTCTCATGGTTGTTCCTACACTGAACAGAGGGAGGTGCTGCTGTGTCGTCTATTCAAGATGCTCCTGGACCCCCTTCTCCCTTTCTCCTCTCTCTCTCTCTCTCTCTCTCTCTCTCTCTCTCTCTCTGCTGTCCAGATTAGTCTGCTCATCAAGCTGAGCATTGTTTTAATTTGCCGGGCCCGGGGCATATGCTGAGTGTTCACATCATTATTGTCTCTGTGCAATGTGAGTTATCGCCGCAGCTTATGATAATGCAGCACAAATTTACAGGCTGGGGGAGCAACCGTGGATTCTGTGATAATAAAGGGTGGACAGAGGGGAGTGTAAAGAGAAATGGAGGAAGTGTGTGTCTGTGTGTGTGAGGGTGGGGGGGTTGAATGGGTGGCGGCAGTGAGAGGAAGCTCTGTTGGATGTCATTATGAAAGATGATTCCTGTACAGGATAATACATCACACCAGCGCTGTCTGTCTTCTCCCTTTTTCTGTGTCGTTATGCGAATAAATGCTGATAAACCCAGAGGCAATAGTGATTATTACTTCCAACATATCACCACGAGAGAGGCAAGAGAGGGACGGAACGAGGAGGGAAACACAAAGAGAGCCACAAAAACCACCTCCACAGTGCGGTTCCTGAAAATATGAGACACCAAAAATGTTGGCTCGTTTCTCGGGGATTCTTTAAATGCAACAAAGTTTGAAAAGTTTTGCAAGATTGGTTGTGGTTTTAAATCTTGATGCGCGTTCTATTACGCTGATATCAGTAGATCTAAGGGAGAGTTCCCAAGAATTTGATTATGACTTTGGCTGCAGCCTGTGGAGAAACTACTCCGGAAAAACTGTTTCCCTCTCGCAGGCCTGGCTCTGAGGCTTCACCCCGACTGGTGTCATCCTCGACACAGGTGGCGCTTCCTGCATCGCCTCATCTCACCTCCCTCCTCGAGACTGACCGGCAATACAATCTAATTACAGCCGCGCTACAGAGGGAGACCAGTGTAAACACCAGGCCTTTTTATCTCCTTATACATCTGGACAAGTAGACAAAGTGCTAAAAGGAAATAAATGTGGCCTGACAGCCACATCAAAGAGTTCAGCCAGAGGCTTACTGCTACTTAGGGCACAGGAATGTTGTTGCTAAGCATCAGCCCGCAACCTATCAGGGTGCAAAGAGGGCCCTGTCCTGCCTTGGAGAGGGAGAAGAGGAAAGAGAGAGAAGATGAAGAAGAAGAAGAGGAAGAGAGAAAGAGGCAGGGTAGAGGGAGGAGGAGGAGGAAGAGGAGGAAGGGGGGGCGCTGACATTGAGGGGAGGCTAGGGACTCAAGGAGATTTTTGTAGCTTAAAGCAATTGTTGGAAGAAACAAGCCTTCTGTTTTGTTTTCTCTTGACACCACTTCTGCTTTTTGTGCTTGCAAAAGACATGTATAAAAATGTCTTTTGATATGTTTTCTCTTTGGGTCTATATCAAAATATTTCTTTTGTGTCTGCGCATGGAACTTTTTTTTTTTCTTCTTTGCCCGTCTTGTCTCTGTAAACTGGTGCTGCTTTCTGATCATGTTAGAGATCAGAGGAGACACAACTTGTGAACTTATTTGAGTCAACATTTAATGCTGGCATGACACGTTTATTTCTTCACTGGATGGATTTTTTTTTTCTTTTCTTTTCTTTTCTTTTCTTTCACGTCTCATCCTTGTGAAGTGAGGGGTTACGAAGACCGAAACACTTTCAGAAATAAAGAATGAAAAAGGAAGAAAGTAGCTTGCAGTGTGTTACAGCATTTAATGGCTGTGATGAAAGAAGAAACGCTCTAATCCTCCACCAGAGATTCAATTTAGCCCAATATTTGCAACATGGAGGGCGAGGAGAGATTAAAATACACGGCTTGAAGCTCAAAGATTGAAAAGTAGCAGCTGATAATTCCTTCTCTTTCTATAAATCTCCGCCTCATTATGTGGCTTTAGGGATTAGAGGAGATATTATGATGTGTTTTAAATTGCTGTTGTGTGCAACAGACACATTCATTCTGTTTTCTTAGGTAATGGCAGGGGGAAACACATTCCATGTAACGCTGCCTGCACTTGTGGGTACTTCAGCAGTCTTTTGCTCAGCAGGAACACCGCTGAGCGTGTGTTTAATGATTTACCAGTTCTACTCCAATGAACCCCACTCTGAGTAAATGTATCATATGATCACTGATCACAAGAGCAACTGTTTCAGATGTTCTGCTCGGGGGCACGAGGCACAAGGAGCCAACTGACAACAGTGAAGATGGCCGTCTTGTGTACGGCTACGCGTCGGGCAGGCAAAGGTTGAGTGCAGCTGGACGTTAATCATCCGTAGCCATGACTCATACATGGTAATAAGGCTCTATTTGTTTTGAGGTTGAGATTCAGAAAGTCACTCGACCTTTTCTGCGAGCGTCTTGCAGGATAAGAGGAGGTGATTTAAGGCGGAAATGTACGCCTGCATTACAGGTACACAGCACAATTAGCTCAGGGCTGTTTCTCATTACAGTTTATGACCTTTCCATTGGGACGGATTCTGGAGCTACAGAGTTATGAAGACCAAGAAAACCCTTAATGTCGTATGAATTAGTTAAACTATGATAAGACATCAAACTTTTTAAGAGAAATGAAAACGATTGTTTCACGTTTCAAGTTTCTTTTGACTCCACAACAGAAGGGAAAAAAAAAAAGAATCAGTGTTCTGATCTACCTGTGACAAAAATCTTTTTTGTCAGAGTTTTGCCTCATTTAATCGGGGAAAAAAAGAAATATTTTCTGCTCCAAGTATGAACTACACAAACACACACATGCATACGCAAAACCACCGCAAGTAAGCAGTGTGACATATCATGAGGCTTTCTGTTCTGATTAGGGGCTGTAGCAAACGTCAGGGCTGTTTTCTGGAGTGTAGGATGTTTAATAATTGAAGACTCCGGGAGCGGGCCTGTCACACCGGCTTGTCTAGAATGTTTCCTATGCAATTAGACGCCGAGAGACATTTGAAGAGGACCCACAAAAAGAGGCACAAAAAGTGACATGTGAACTTAAAGGAAATTAGCTCTTCACACGAGTGAAATGTGAAGGTTACTTAGCAATGCTTAACTCAGACTGCGGCTGTGTGAAGTGTGTGTTTGACTCAGCCGCGCCACGAAAGATACGAAGACTGCGATTTTTTCCTTTACTTTGAGGCGGCTTCAGTCAGTGAGATCACAGAGAGAATGAAAACTAATTTTGACTCAAGGCATACGGGAAGAAAAAAGAAGAGGAGGAAAAAAAAAAAACCTGAGATGTGTCGAAATAATGAGATCTCTTGATGTTTTGTGGGGAAGATATGAGATGATGCAGACACATGCACAACTCACATCTTCACCCAAGGACACACACACACACACATGCACTGCTGAGGAACATTTAACCACAACTTCAAAACACACAAATAAGCATGTGTGCAACATTAAAAAAACTCAACCACACACACAATCGTGTTATTTTAGTGCACGGAGGAGTAATACACATGTGCTCACATGCTCACTCCTAATCATGCTCAAACCTAATATGATTAGTTGGTTTGTACAGATGCAGACTTGTAGGGTGTAAACAAAGCACAACCACAGCTATCTTGATGTAAAAACTCTGACCCCAGCTCAGTGAAAGAGTTTTGTGGTACCAAGTACAAAGAATTATTCATTTTGATATTTTTTAACGTATTAAAGTCAGGGTTGGTAATCAGATTTAGATTTTATTATGTTGGTTAAAATGATCTTTATGTCCCGATAGCAATCAATGCATGATGTGTTCTTACAAGAGAGCGAGAAATATCCACTGTCTACAGCAGGAGTAAACCTGGGGAAACACCAACCAATCCTAGCGATTAGGAGCCAATTTAGTAAACCAATCAAATCCTGTCCTGCCGTTTTATCTGCCTCCTGCTCGGGATCCAAGTACGCTGGAGAATGGCAGAAAACTACCCTGATTACTGGTAACGTAGTGCAAACAAAAACAATGTGCGGAGGACCAGTTTGAGTCTGTGGTTTTGAATCAGTCATGATCATATGATCGCGAATCAGTGGTGCTCCTGGTGCATGGGAGCGGGGACGCCATTTTGGAGGAGCTCCGAATGTGGGAGGGCGGGGGCTAAACGGAGTCCAGAGGAGATGCTACATTCAAATTCATGCTAGCTTTCCGTGACTAACAACCATGCCTTTAAGATTACTTTGAAATGTGTTTGTTTTTTATGTCATTATTTTGAAAAATTGACAGGAATCATCTCAGAACCAATCAACATGAAAAACAAAACTAAAAAAAATGTCAATATTTTATCTTTTTATTTACTTGAAAGTATTACATTTCAACATAGAAACAGAAAATGAATCCTCTCCACATCCGTCCCTCCTCACCTCCAATCTTTGACAACCTTCTTCAAGAACCCACCCTTCCACCCCCCCCCCCCCCCCCCCCACCCAACCATCCACATCTCTGACTTCCATGATAACACTGTCATCCTCCACACCGATCATAAGTCACAAGCAAACGACCCAGATCCTCCGTCGCGAGACAGAAGCCTCTGCGGGCCTGTAAGCTGTATCATTACACCATGTCATCTTTATGGCACGGAGCAAAGCCCGGCTCTCTAATTACACTCTGCCTACTCCATTTACCCAGACAGGGTGAGAGCAGCAGGCAAACAATGCATTAAAAATGGAGTGCTTCCCCTCGCTCCATGGACGCCTGTGTTGTTCCACCGGTGGCCGTCGTTGTCCCTCAGTTGTTGTTGTTGATGTTGTTGTTTTTTTCTCTAAAAGCTGTGGAGGAGAGATAGCCGAGGTGCCTTCCTCTCTCTTCCCCTCTCCAACCTTTCCCCCAGAAGGACTTATGAAGGTGAGTGGCTGTGTGGCAGGCCACGAATAAAAGAGACAAACCAGGGATAAAAATTAAATAAAAAGTAGCTGTCTTAAACAGTAATTGCACTCCTTTGCTGAGCATGCTTTCAGATATATAAACCTGATTTACTGTCGGCGTCGCTGCCACAAATCAGAGGGCCCTCTGAGAAACACTCGTGCTATGAAATTGTTTAATCTCATCAAGTTCTGCTTTCACAGCAGGCCATAAATCACATAGTCTTTGTTATCATAGACCTCCATGAGCGCCTCTGAGGCAGGCAATGGATCGTGGGTATATATAATCTTGACTGCGCAAACAGCAGGGTCTGAGCAGCCTGAAATACTTTCATATTAGCCGCGGCGCAGCTGGCGGAACACAAGCGTCCTGATGGATATCTCATTTCCTGTGCTCTGCGTCTATTTGGAGCAAATTATTACTGCGTAAATTTCTCGTCAACACAAACAGCCGATTAATTAAGTTAAAAATGCGCTAGTGATCACATCAGCGAGCGAACGAGGAGGAGCCGGGCGGGTTTTCCAGGAAGTGAATTTACAGCAGGGGTCACCGTGCTGAAAGATTTGAAACTGTCATAAAGTGGCAGACAGGCCTGTGTCTACACAGGAGCTGCAGAGCGCTCGAACACATGACATATTTGCATAAAGTTTATTTATGTGAAGATGCTGGAGGACGACGGCCAGGGTTGGGGGAATAAAGTTTACAACCAGGAAGCAAAATGTGGCCAACTTCTGCATCTTTAGTGTTTCATCAAAGAAATGTACAGAGGATTGGTTCGGGATCATGGATGTGCCTTTTTTTTTTCAGCATTTAAGATACAAAATATAAACATTTAACAGAAGTCACAATCTGAATGAATTATTCATTATGTATGAGGGGCTGGGTGTTTGTGGGGGTGGTGGTTGTTTATTCAGCTTGGGCCGTTTATCAGACAGTGAGGATCCCACGGCGGGGATGAGCTCCGAGATTTATCTGTGTTTGGGCTCCGAAGCAGATAAATCAAGGGGTGTAATCATGCTCTGAGTGGCCCAGCTGTGACCCCGGAGTGAACTAATGACACAGGGATATCTAAGCCCCTTTTCCTGTTCCTGGGTTAGGCCCTTAGGTTAGTCCTCCTGTCAGACATGAAGCTAAAGAAAGACGCAGAAAAAAACCAAAGAGGGGAAACTTGCGGCCCTTCACGTCCCTTTTGTCCTGTTTACACAACACGGCAGAGCAGGATTGTTCATGCACTGCTAAAAATAACCGTGTCAGAACAAAGTACAAGCAGAAAGCTACTGTATAACAATGTTTGCACAAACAATAGCAATGAGTATCGATTGCGAGTACACACACAGCGAGTTTGCGAGCAGCTCCTCACGACAGTGCATGTAAAAGATACTGCTGTTTGGCTGAGGATGTCTCCCGTTCCCTCCCAGAGCTAAAGGCTTTCTCCTGGACCGAACCCGCTCTGATTTATCATGTCTTCTGCTAGCAGGCTGTCCGCTGATTAAGCCAGTGGAACTTTGTTTCACTCTCCTCTCTCTTTAATCTGTCTCTCAGCGAGATAAATTAGCCAGTGCCGTGCCAGCTCCTGCTCCCTTTACTTCCCTCCCTCCGTCTCTTCCTCTCTCTCTCTCCACTCTGCTTTTCTCTCTGTTTATCTTTTCTGTCTGTCACACATTGAGGAGAGAGCAGACACATCTGCTCCTACGCCGCTGCAGGAGATAGGGCTGGGCTACATCCCTTGGTCAGATTTAGTTTGGAGTGTCTGTGAGTGAGAACGAGAGAATGAGTGTGTTTTTCCTCTCTTCTTCTCTCCTTGACAGCGTTCTGTCAAACAATCTCTCGCTCCTTGGCTGAGCTTTCGCTCTTTGTTGTTAGCTAATAAATCAGGGAGTATTTATGATCTGCAATCCCTATTCTTAGTCCTTTAACGGCGACACGTTTGTGGGTGAATTAAAGCCGGGTTTTATTCACTAGGCTTTGGGCCAAAGTGAGGCCTGGGTGCCTCTGCCTCTGAATGTTTTCCCTTCTCCACTCTTGCCCGGGTGGTAAATCACACTCATTGTCAGGCAGTGCTAAGTTAGTGTGCGTCATTGGGGAGTGCAGGAAGCACTGGGCATAATTCTGTCCATCAGTTTAATTTATTGTATCGGTAGCTTTATAATCTCTGCTCCATGAATTACAGGAGCTGACAGACAGGAATTTGGTTTAAAGGCAGCGTTCATCAGCGTTTTGTCTGGCTCCTTTTCCTTATTTCCCTCCCAGCTTTCTGCTCTTATATTCATCTGTGGAAGGCACTGAAATCTCAGAGCAGGAGTGGGGATATGTACTGCATCTTGTGCGATCTTCTCCAGTTATTATCCAGATATACATTCATGTCAAGTTATCACTTATGTGGTGATTCAATAACAGTGAGTTGTGCAAAAAAACGTCAAAAAAAAGGAAGGAAAATCAACAACTGGCTCCTGGATGTGACCTTGTTTTCTGTTTTTTTTTTTTTTTTTTTTTTTTTTTTTTTCCAGGTGAGATATAAAGCCGAGTACAAGGGCACTGCTGAAGCATCCGCTTTGCAGATAGTGCACTTGGCTCCCCCCTTTCATGCCAGTGAATATAAATCAGGCCAGGCATCTCAATGCTATGGCCTGACTTCCAGAGACCAACAAATCTTTAACACGAGATTAAGGCCTCAGAGGAATCATCTATCTCTGGGTGAGATAGGGCACTCCATTGGCAATATGGTTTCCCTGAGTGGGGACTGATGTGCGTTTGAATGTACAGAGTGTCATAGGTAATGGTTGAACAATTCATTATTCTTATGAACTGTGGGTTGATACAGAAAGCGAGGGCGGTGGGACGACACCAGAGCTGCAAAATCAAGAGCTAATTATTTAACATCCAACTTAAAGCTACTGTGATGAGATTTTCCACGGGGTATGAAACAGACTCAGATTAATATGAATACCTCTTAATGACTGAATGAATAAAACAAGCTAATCAGCAAAACTGTGGAACTTCCGTATGGTTATATTAAAAGCCTTAAAATCACTAACACAGGGTAGGAGTCAGGTATACATGGCCATTTCACTGAATCAGTGCCATTTGCTTCGTATAACTCTAAAAAAAATAAAGTTCAGTTTCTTTTTTTTCCAGCTCTAAATCTGATAATAAACATGTTGAACTACTCATAATGTGTACTGGTCGGTCTCAGGTAACTTTATTTCTTGTTTTAAAGCTTCCTAAGCCGAAGATGGTTTCATTTTTCTCAGTCCTGTTACCAAAACTTATGTGACGTCTAACTACAAGTTTTTTCAACTTATTTCCCGCTGCTTTTCTGCAGCACTTTGTGGTACCTTGGTTGCCTGTAAGTATTAAATTCACATTGTAAAAACTGATCTCAAATCTCAACAACTGAAGTCATTAAAACTCTTAAATGTAAAAATCAGCATGAGGTTATCTAATATTCAGACTAATACATCAAATGACTAGAGGACTAGAGGACTCTACTGGGTCCTGGTCCTGAGTCCTGTTACTCCTCATTTGAGTAACAGGACTGAAAGTAACAGGAAAGAGCTTTAAGCAAAGAATTATTAAATACATGAAATATAGCCACATGACATTCATGCCAACAACATGTCAACACTTTGCACATCACAGGGATTCAACAAAACAATGTAGTTTTAAAAAAACCCAAATAATTAAAATATATATATATATAATTTCAGTAACAGGACTGAGCAGAGATTTGAACCCTCTCAGTCAGAGTTTAAATATCATAGAATATACAGAAAAGTAGATGAGTGAAACTACTTTTAGCCTTCCCATGGCCTGCAGAGGATCTGATTGATGCTATTTCCTGTTGACCATGTGACTTGTGGAATATTCCAAATTTTTCAGAGGGGGTGATGTGTTAGGGTAACAGGACTGAGTCAAAACCCAGGGACATAACGTTTGAATTTTAACTAAATTGTTTTTTTTTGTTTTGAACTGAAAGTAAAGTTGGGATAAGGAGTAATACAAACATCAGTCATTTCTAATTCTATGAAGTGGGACAGGCAACAAATGCAATTTTTCCAGTGTTCAAGGTATTTTAAATGACACTTTTGAAATTCTTTTGATTAAATATGAAATCACATCAATGTGCAGAACACTTGGCTTAATACAAAAATGTATTTTACAGCTTATTTTATCATGCATTCATACATTTTATTTCCTGGGGATGCAAATGGCACTGGAATGGCCCCTATAAACTCCAAGAAAAGCCTTTATCTTCAGGATTTTTTTTTTTTTTTTTTGACCGAAGATTAACAAAAACATTCACACTTGGATGTTAGAAAACAGCAGGGTGAGATTTTTTAATTGTAAATTACTCTTAACACAGATACAGGGGAAAAGAATCTGCAAAGAAATAAGAGATTCCGCATTTTAAATGAGGCTGAAGTTTCCTCGCAGGAAGTGTAACATGACAGAAATCTGATTTTAAGTGTTTTTCATCCCTTAAGTGAGAAAAAGTCTCCGAAGTATGTAATGACCCTCTTTTATGTTTAAAGTAAAGAAAAGCTTAACTATGAAACCTGCAATGAATGTTTTGATTTGATTGCAGTAAATTTAAAGGATGTCAGCTGCTATGTGTCGACTATAAGAAAAGCAGACCAAAGCTGCCAATTATCCACTAAAACATGCATTTTTTTTTCTAAAGCATGGGTCTCCTTTGTGGATTCAACCCACCAAAAGAATCGGGCGTTCATACAAGATGCTCGGTCAGTGGATTTAATTGTGCTTAACATAAAAGAGAACACAGACTGTGAAGACCTGACAATGAACCATATTTCCCTGTGGCCTTTTCAGCGCGCTGCATTTACATATCAAGCCACCAGCTCGATATGTAAACACATTCCATCAGATGTCCCCATCGCAGCCAATGAGAGCTGTTTTAATCCACCTATAGCTCGCATTGGCTGCGTCGCATTAGACAAAGTGAAGGAGGCCCGACAGAGACATCTCATGTCACCACCCAAGAGAGATAATGGAATTGTTATACATCCTTGATCACAGACACTCTCACGGCATCTTGCTCTCTTTTTCACTCATCCTTTGTCTCAGTGCTCTTAAAGTCTCTCTCTCTCTCTCTCGCTCTCTCTCTCTCTCTCTCTCTCTTTCTCATACACACACATGCGAATAAAAAATTCCAGCACACTTCAGTGCGATAGCTCCTCTTCTCTTTCAGGGTTTCATCTCAATAGCTTTTTTATCTGAGGACTTCAATTTGCAAGCCTAGCTGGAAGGCAGCTCCTCCTGATATGTTAATTGCAGGGTACTTAAGCGCTAAAAGATTAACATAAAACCCTTTGGAAACAAGCTAATAGTTTATGATAATTCGTGCATGGCCTTTGTCTGTCTATCATTACATTGCCTCTAGCGGTAATTTTATCAAGGGGCTGTAAAATATCATTTAAACAAGTTCACTTGCAGATAATTAATAGTGGAAACTGTACGTTTATTCGAGCCGCACTGGCACGATTAACAATACCGCAACAAAGCTATAATTAAAGTATTTTATTGTATTAACCTATTCATAACGCTGTGTAAATGATGACACAGGCAGAGGAAGGTTTTTTTTTTTTTTTCTTTCTCTTGCAGAAGCACTGTCACCAGGGCAATTACAGCGACCCGGGGTTGTCTCCTCAGTTAGCAGAGCTGATTGAAGCTTTTAAATTAGCAGGTGGGTGCACGGCTAGCTCACCTCCCACACACAGAGAGACGGCACACATGAAGGAGTGTTGCACACCAGCACCAGGAATCTGCTGAGCTGACAGATTGGAATTTGTGCTGTTTGCCAGGGAAGAGAGATTTAGATTGAGACAAAGGTTTAACCTGGATTTGAACCTGTGCGGGCCGAGATGAAAAGATCCCGAGTGAAAAGCAGGAAAAGATCACAGCAGAATAATCTTACTGAAAAACACCTCGCAGCTCAGGGAATGAACTGACGCCATGATGTGGGCATCAACCGGGGTGTGCAGTGGCAGTAGGTCTACATATTAAAGTTTAACAACATATCTCAAACTTTGGCTCGGAGACTCTTTCAGAATCTCAGTTTTTACTTGTTTATACACCTCCTGGTGGATTTCCAGATACGGACTGTCATATAAGACAAGCTGCAGCTCAGCTCTTATCACTGTGCTTCAAAATTACGGAGTTCCTTAACAAAGATTGCAAAAGACATAAACTCAGTAAACACCTTCAAACAAATGGAAAATATACTGCAGCCTCCGATGTGAGAAAATGAGGAGTGCAAAAAAAAAACTGCAATTCCTCAAGTGTCCACTAGCTTTCATTTTGAAGTTTCCATTTTTTTTTTAACCATCTCTTTATTGTCGTTTATACTAAACAAAACAATGTATATGAAAAAATACACACAGTAATGAAACTAACAGATACACGACAATAAATAAATAAATAAATAAAAAAAAAAAAAAACATAGCAGCCCTACTGACAGTTAAATCTGTTCATCAGTCTAAACCTCATTTTGTATATCGTTACCATTCAGAAAGTTGTAATTTTCTACAACTTTCTGAATGTCCATACTTTCCAAATTGTGTCAAGTTTGTTTTTTCAGAAATAGCTAATTTTTTCAAAAGCAAGAAAAAGAGTCATTCCTTTGAGACATTGAGAGACTCCACAAATTGTGTCTTCCATGAGTGAGCTATACAACGTTTGGCCTCCAGAAAACAAATATTAAGCAGATATTTCAGGTTAAAGTTTCCATTTTTAATCAAAATCAGAAATATGTTACTTACCAAAATTTAGGCTGAGTCAGCATTTTAAATATGGGTACTGCCAAAGTTGGGCTTTAAATCTCCTTGTCAAAACCATACAGGTGATTTTCCATTTATTTTTCATACACTAGAACTTTTAACATTAAAACTATCTGATAAAATGTATTAAATTTTCTTTTATGTTAAATTATCATACTGTACACACTGTGTTAATTGGAAAAACCCATTTGTTTACTCACCTTTTCAACCAATAAATAAATGTTCCACAAATAATCTTGTCTTTGTTTTATTTTCCCTGTTCTGTTTTCTAAAGAAGGGTTGCAAAGGGATGAAAACTTTCTGGTAAATTTCAGGAAAGATTCCTGAAAATTTCCAAGGCATTTTAGCCCAGTAATACTGGAAATTATCAAGGTTTTTTTTGCCATCAATTTAAATTAATTTTTCAAAAAATACCCAAGAAATTTAGTCTCAGAAATTTTGGATTTTTTTTTCATCAACTTGATTTAAAAATATTGCATTAGACACGTTTGTATGCATGTCTGCTTATAGCAAAACAAAAAAGCGCTGACTTTTCTCTTGTCACATTCATCACACCTTGAAATTTCAAAGCATGGTTGTACATGAGGTGAGTATTGTCGGTTAATATAGGCATGCTTTTTCATTGTATGTACACTGTACTTGTGTGAATATACATGTGTTTTATAGAGACACATTGGCCCTTTCACACACACAAACGCTCACAGACTTTCTCTTTCAGACACACCATCCCTCTCATGAATAATACAAAAAGTCCTTTCACCAAACAGCTCAAATAGCTATTCATTCATCTGCATACCTGGAGCCTTGCAAAATGATTGGCCCGCCATTACTGCTTGGAAAAAAAAAAGGAAAAAAAGGGAGAGAGAAATGTTCCCCAAACAATTTGCTTCAAAATGAGACAGGAATGATTCTGTTCTTTTCAGCGCCAGAGACAGGTCTCTGTGCATAATGATGTTAGCGTAATGGGGTGACAGATAGACTGGGAGACCATGACATTAGCATGAGAGACGCACCAGTGAGCAGCCGCTCAACTGTGGTCTCAGAGGGCCCTCAGACATACACTCTGAACATCGTTTGTCTCACAACCCTACGAGCCTGACAAATGAAGACATGCCATGTTTTATGCCAGGCAATATACCATTCCACTTTAGCAAACACATGACTTAATGACGGAGGGAAACCTGCCTCTGTTTTACACAAATGCACTATCTCTTGTCTTATTAGAGAAGAATCAAGCTCATTCAAGGTTGGATGGAGAGCAGGGACACAGTCTCCGCCTTCAGGATATGAGATTAAAACACTCATAGTTAAACGAAACAGAGGTCAGCCAAATTAAATATTAAGAGGCACTAACCAATTAAGTATAATATCTTTAGCTGGCACCTTTTCAACAGGTTACATCCTGAAAATACACTGAAAAACTACAGCTTGGCCCAGTAAAGCTCTGGCCTACAGTAAAAGCTATTTTCAGGCCCAATAAACTTAAGGCAGGCGTGACAGTCAGGTAGAGAACACCACAGCAGTACCGTGTATCTTTAGCAGTCTAACAAATTCACAATCTAACCTTTGGTGAGTTATATTAAGGCTTCACATTTGTTTTACCAAGTGTGAAGACAGATAGGAACACATAACCAACAGTATGAGCTGTGAAAATGGGCTGGACGATACATCAAGTTGACCACTGAAACAGGACTACACTCAGAATGAAACATGCTAACAGCACAGGCACACGGTCAAAACAGCAGGATATAAACAATATACTTAAGTTCATGTTTTTTTTTTGATATAGGTTTATTTGTTGTTTATTTAGTTGTGTAAATATACCCCTTTTCCATCAAAAGAGCCAGGTGCTCATTCAGTGCTAGTGCAAGTTCTTAGTTGATTCTAATCATGTTTCTGAGAACCAGTTTGGTTTTTGGCAAGGAGCCCAGTTGGAGCCACATCACTGTTAAAAAAAAGTCAGTCACTGCATACTGTAATGGACATGGTGGGTTGTTAGTGTTGGATAATGGGAATGTGTTACTGTTAAGACGAGTTATTGTGTGCTTGAGAATTACAAGGCTCAGTGAATGCATCACCAGCGATGGGCAGTTCAGCAGCCGATGTCCGTGTGTGTGTTGTTTGTGTTTTTCTTCTCCAGGTTGTGGAACGCGTTCATATGAGAGTTACACAGAGTAGAGTTGCTGTTTTGTTGCTGTAGTTATGGCCAACAGTAACTGGTATTGAGTGTTCCAATAAATCATTAACATCAAACCTGGAAGTTTTGAATGAAACGCCAACAAAATAACAGACGACTTGCTCGGCAGCTTTTCTTTTAAAAATGGCTGTTTTCCATCGCCTGTCATTGGTCATGGTAGCCTGGGCCCTGGATCTTGACGTAGTCCGTGCTTTGCTCTGCTTCAGTAATGAGTTGTTGCTTGCTAAGCACTAGCTTTGAGCACAGGTGGAGCCGGTGCTTTGTTGGTGGAAACACAGCGACCCGCTGCTAACCCAGGCACTAGCTTGGAACTAGCACTAGCATTAGCTCTTTTGAAAAGGACAAATAAACTAACGAATAATGCACCCTTTCTTGATTAGAGAAAATAGTTTTATGTCCTTTAATAGCACTTTATGAAGAGAAAATTAATTTTAAGTAGCAGGAGTGCAAAAAATAAAATAAAATGAGTCTTTGCATTGCTTGGTCACAGCAAAGTTTCAGTCAAGTCACCAAACTAGCTGCGTTAGCATATCAAATGAGGAGTTAAAGCTCCTGTGAATTTTTTTTTCAGCTGGGCATGAAACGGACCAAATTATACTGGTGTTTTTTTGAGCAGCAGAAACAAAACACACCATCAGTTTGAGCATAGATTTGGTCTTTTACTTGATTTCTGGTACCTTTAAACGCTGCCACAGGGTAGGTGTCAGATGAGCTCCCCTCCAAAGCACCATTTTTGTCAAATTTACCACACGGCAGCAAGATGAGATTTTTTTTTTTAAGAAACACTAAGAGGAGAGGAGACTATCCTCTTTGTCAATAGGAGGCACCAAATCTACAACAAGTGAAAGTTACTCACAGGAGATTTAAGTAAAAACAAGCAATCTATTGCTGTTGACTGTTTATCATATGCTGCTTGTAGTGATGTGTATAAAACATCACTACATGCAAAGCCAGGCTGTTGTACTGAGTGTGAGCACTCAGCAGCCTCACCATACTGACTGAATCAAATAGTGTGTATATCAGCACTGCCTCTTACTTAATTATGCCTTAAGTTTTCACACATCCATGTTTTTCTCATCTCCTTTGGGAACGTCTCTTGCAGCATATTTAAGTGTCAGAGTTCGTTAAATCTCTTAAAATAAGAAACTGTGGACGTATCGCCAAGTTAGAAGAATGTAATAACAGGTTTATAAGACGCGGTGCAGAGCATATAACATGCTGTCAGAATCGAGACGCTGCAGACGTGAGCCACAGCCTAAAAAAAGTTTGAGCTCTGACAGCCCCGCCATCCTCAGCACGACACTGTGGAAGGGTGAATGCCTCCTGTAAACATTTATCTTCCTTGTGAGTGTGTGTCTGTGTGTGGTATGGCCTGGCGACAGGAGACTTCTCTGAGGCTTTATCTGCCGCATGACAAGACAACCTGTAATATACGAGCATCTGGAGCTCCTCTTCAAACACAGCCTTATCTCACGCCAAACATTCCCCGAGGCCAGAGCAGAGCACGAGTGGCCCAGACCAGACCAGACAAGACCTCACACCGTCTCACCGTATCCCACCCAATCCGTGAGCTGAGTGGCCGGGGCTCACAGGCTGGGAACAGTCCATCAAAGCCAATGTGTGCGTGTTTACAGGGAGCGTTCTACGAGCCCTGCCTCGACAGCTGAGAACAACAGTGTGACATTACAGTGACGGAAATCGTCTGCTCTGAGTTTTCCTCCGTCCTGCTAATCGGGCTGGAGGTTAATGGTGTTGCACTCAGCACAAATGGACATGATCCTTCTTCATCCGCTGACTTAAACATAACTGTTGAGACTAGAACTAAACAGCCATCACTCACGTTGCTGTTTGGGGGGAATTTATTTTACATCAATCTTAAGATAAATAGTGCGGGCCATTACTGATCTTTCAAAGGGCGGTTTGAATGAGCCGCATGCTATCACTTTCAAAGTGAGTGATAGCGGCGTTAGGAGGTTGTTGGAAAATCTCTAAAACAACTTTATCAGGACCACCGGGTGAAAATGGCGCTGGACTGCTCAATTTAATTGAACTGAATATGCTTCAAACACGGCAGACGTTCAAGTTTTTTCGTTCGTTGTTGCTTTAAGAGGCTTTTTCTTTTCCCTGAACCGTTGAAGTAAGTGTGTGAAGAGAAAAGACGCTCAGACAGGAGGCTCTCTTCTTTTCTCTGCTCCGTTCGGACCGCCGCCTTCAGCCAGCCTATGGGGGGGATGTAGACATGCCCCTCTCTGGGGCCTGTACATACGGCCTGTGCCTCACTTCAAAGAGAGGGCAAAAGGGCAGTGTAACCCCCCCCCCCCCACTCCCCCTCCCCTCCTCTCTTGCTAACTCAGATCCAACGGGCTCACAGCTGATTCCTCCATGTGTGTGAATGTTTGTGTCTCACTTTGACTCTCTCTAGGCCCCTCTAGCTTTCATTTCAGACCGCTTTCTATTCTCTTGTTCTCTTTCTCTCTCTCTCTAGCCCCACAGCTTGTGTGTATGTGTATGTTCTTGGGGGTGATGAGTGCATTTGTGCGTCTTTCTTTGAGGACTGATCACGTGAGCCAACGCTGTGCGTTCTCTCAATCTCAAAACAAACTGATATTTAGGTAAAATATGATCATCACACATGTAGACTTGAAAAAATGGAGGACGGATTGTGTGTGAGAGAGAGAGTTTGAAAAGAAGAGTGAGGAGTGAAGAGGAAAGCTGAGCTCAGTGGAAGTGGCAGAGGGAGGTCTGGCCTTTACAAATCCCTCCTTTTTTTTTTTTTTTTTTGATCTCTTCATCCAGATGAAAGAACAGCGGCAGGCAAGCAGGATTATGCGGCACAATCGCGCTTTCTCCCGAAAAAAAAAAAAAAAAAACCCTGACTTGATCGGCTTTTACGACGGGCCTTAATCATTTTCAATTAAGCATATTCTGTGACATCCTGTAATAGCTACAGTGCTGCTGGTTTCTTTAAACTCTCCAGCAGCCCCCTGCGCTCCCCTGCAGCCCCCCGTCTCACTAAGCCTCTCGTTCTCAGACGGCGTGCCTGTAGTGTCTGCTGACAATCTGAATGGGCCTGAACTGCAACTTGTTGTTAAGGTGCCAAATAACCCATTTACCAGATGCTTGACAAGGATGTTATTTGGCGCTTTGATTGAATGGGCTTTTGTGCCGCTGAAGCATTGAATTAGTGTTGTTTGTTTGTGGAAGCCCCTGGGATCCTCCTCTATGTCAGTGTTATTTTTGTGTTTTTTGGTCGAGGTTCCTTTTGGTATGATAATCAATATCTAATCCAACTAGTACAAAGCAAACAAGCAGCTATTGTATACAAACGTCCTTCTCACAAATCCACTGGCTGTTGAAATGATTAATCCCGACATTCAGCCGGCTAAGAGTGCATGAAACGTCTTCAAATACAGCCTCTTAAGATGTAAACTGTATTTGTAATTGTCACAATGATTTCATCCATGACAGCTTAGTTGCCCTCTGTTCATTCACCAGGTGCTTAATTCCAGTCAAACTTCCAAAGCTTGGTGTCTCTTGAGGGACTCGATGTCTCAAGGACTTGACTGAGACAGACAGCACCATTAGCAGGCCCTGGACCAGCCCCAGCCCTGACAACCACTCTCAGCTGGCAATGGCAGACAGAGGAATGGGTCCTTCTTTCCTTCAGTTTAGGCAGGGAGAAGCGAAACAAACGTCCATCACTCACTCAGTACCCAGCAGGATGGTTGGCTGGTTTTGAGGACGAAGAGATGGCAAGAGAGGAGAAACCACATCCAGGCAGGAGTGAAATGAGCTGGATTTGACAGCGAGGGAGCATCCAACGAGCGACTTTAAGTTAAGGTCTGTGTAAAGCAAAATCAGTTTACTTCTAAACATATTAAATGGGTCACAAATGTATTTCCTTAAAACATGTAAAAGCCATTCAAAGATTTAGGATTTAGTTGTGGAGCTCGGCTTCACAAACTGTGTTTCAAATTTCTGTTCGCGATTTAATAAGTAGGTCAGAAATCAAACCAGTTATCTCACAGAGCCATCATTAGCATAACCCCGCCCCCTGCTGCCACCACCAGCGGTCAGCCCTACGGTTGCAAGGCAACAAGAAACCGATAACAGACAGCAGAAGTAGTTATCTGTCAAAGCAACACCCATAGACTTCTGAAGAAACAGGTAGATTGGTAGCCTAACTGTATTTGGCTAAGCCAGTGGTCCCCAAACTACGACCCGGCCCCCTGAACAATACCAGATTTATTTTTTTTCAGTCTGGCCACGCGATCGAGACCAATCCCTCATTGAACGGGACATTCTATTCCACCCTTCTGCAGTCTGCACTACTGTTATTATTTATTTCCTGACTTTTTTCTGTGAAAATCCCAGAAAGGGTTATTAATATTTGGTTATATGTAACTTTCTGGAAAACAATAAATGTTTATGTTAAGGCACCCCTGTGATCGTTACACTTGTTCTGTTACAAACTGACCCCAGCCCCCCATCAGAGTGGGAAAAAGTTATGTGGCCCTCACAGGAAAAAGTTTGGGGACCCATGGTCTAGGCTACAATGTTACTAGTCAGTAAAACATATTGCTAAATGTCATAAACATTTAGCAATTAGCCTGGTAGAAATAAATGATAATTCTCATGGAGACTGTGAGGAACGAGGCTGAGCTCTATCAGTGTCTGACTCAGAGTCAGTTTCTGGCTCTGATGGCTCAAACAGGTAGGGCTGGGTCCATCCGTAACGCTACTAGCGCTAGCGTCCATTGTTCCTGTAGGTAACAGTCTTGTAGCAGCTCCCCTCCTGCGTGTGGGCGTGGCTCCAGTGCCTCTACCTGACACGCCCCCAGCGTTCCACAGCAGAGAGAGGAGCTTATTTTCCATGATTTTTTAAATAATTTTAGATACTTAGCAAATTTTTTTAATCTTTCAAAGTTGGCTCAGTGGTCAATGACACGTTTCTGTGGTGTAACAAACTCATAACACAAATGTATTGCTGCTTTACACTGACTTTAATAAAGTAACTAAACAAACTTTACATGTTGGTGCCTGAAATCCTATTACAGAAGAAATCTAAAATAAAACAGATAAACACAGCAATCCACAAATCTTACTCATACTATAATAACAAGTCAGTACAATGAAAGAGTAAGAATAAAAAAATGACTGAAAAGAATTGAGATTTTAAGAATATATTTGAAATAATATGAGAATAGTCATTCATTACTTTTTAATGAAAAAAGTTGTGAATCTACAAAAAAAAGTTGTGGATTTTAATGAAAAGTGGTGATTTAAGTCACAAGAGGAAAGAAAGTCTCAAATTCAATGTACAAATATTTATGAAAACTCCACTTCACCCTAACACCAGCTAACTATGACTTCTTCCTTTTGTACTGTCAGTAATAAAACAGTAACCACTGATTCATCTCAATGGCTGCAGTAAGTTTGTCTTGAAAACATGCTTCAAAAAACTCATGTATGGTGCCGTTTAAATAAAAAAATAAAAACAGATACTTTGCAATACTTTAATAATAAACTGATGTCAGTCAAACTGCGGTTTTGGGTTAGTATAGACCTTCAAGCCTTATAAAAGCATGCAGCATGTTTCTCTCACAGCTCGAAACAAATATTTTGATTCTGAAGATCTGTTTGTATTACAGCTGTCTCACAGTCATCCAGAGTTTTATTCTCTGCAGCTGTGAGGAGCTCCTCTGGTTCTTCGCTGCAGTGTGCTGCTGAACTACAGTCTTCATTGCAATGATTTTAAATTAGCCCTTTACTGCTGAACTTATCATATTTGATACTTGAGTTTCAAAGACCTCGATCTCATCAACATGAAAAATAATTTCCTTAAAAACCTGTTTAAAAAAAAAGAAAAATGTTTTCCTCCCTTGTGGATGATAAATCCACTACTGGCAGCTGAAGTTGTATTTTGGCCCTTTCCATAATGTCTGCTCTCGTGAAATCATCCACACACTCTTTTTTTCTGGAAAATCTTTGCTAGTTTTCAAGAAGTTGTGCTAAGAATAACATCTAAATCCTTCAACATTTTCAAAACAAGTATTTTCTTCATGAAATGAATGCATATTTACTAAAAACTTTGCAAAAAAGTTGTCAAAACAACCCAATTTATGAATTGTGATACAAAAATCTATCATAAAAAATAATACAGCAATATTTTTAAGATGGATTTTGTTGAAAGAGTTGAAAAAACATCTCGGTTTAAAAAAAAAAAAAAACATTCTGGCTATTTTTTGTTGGGTCAGGCTTTACAGGGTTAAAGCTTTTTATCACAAACCCCTTCATGTCACTTTTTGTTGTTACCACGTGACTTCATTATGTACTCAAAATAACAAAATCTTGCATACAACTTGTCAACAGCCTATGACTTCAGAATTAAGCAGAAAATATAAATAAACGGCGGATAAACAGTTGAAAAAAGCAAACAAAGACATTTAAAGTCCTTTTTATGACTCAAAATATAATTAATTTTTAATCTTTGCATGTGTTGCATGTCAGCCCATAAGCAGTGTTTGCGCCTGAAAACTTTTCAATGTAGTTTCTTTTATTCTCCGTCTTCTTCCTCCTCTCTATAAGGTTTATAGTCTGAATGTGTCCACAGTATGCAGCCTTAAATGCCACAAACTTTCATGAACAAGAAAATACACAAGCAAAGGAGGAAAAAAACTCATATAACACAAAGCAGAGTGGATTTAAAAAAGTCAGACATGACTCAGTCAAATGCCATCGAAAAACTGAGACCTTTAATGTGTAAACATAAGAAATCAGACGCCCTTTAAACCTATTAGGGCTGCAACTAATGATTATTTCCATCGACTAATCCGTCAATTATTCTCTTGATTAATCGAGTCGTTGTTTGGTCCAAAAAATGTCCAAAAATGTTGAAAAATGTCGATGTTTCTCAGAGTCCAAGATGACATCATCAAATGTCTTGATTTGTCCACAAACCAAAGATATTCGAGAAAATCATAGAGGAGCAAAAAGGAAACCAGAAAATATTCACAATTATGAAGCTGAAATCAGAGAATCTGGACTTCTTTTTCTTAAATAAGTACTGAAACTGATGAATCAATTATCAAAATACTTGACGATTAATTTAGTAATCGATTAATAATTGATTGTTTGATTAATTGTTGCAGCTCTAAAATCTATTATGTCAAATAAAATGTTATTTAAGACTTTTGAGACTGAACAGGGACATTTATCAAAGGCAGAGTGTGTCTAGAGAACATTAGCTGTAACAAAACTGATGATGATAATGAAGCAGATTTAGGATGCACACTAAGATTTCTCCTCATAGTGAATGGAAGACGAAAAAACAGAGCTTCACTATAAAAACGAACACCAACATCCTCTGTCCTCTCCCCCTTTCTCATACACAAACACACACAGCCACACACACACTGATGTAGTAAGTTTTGAGTCATGTCTGTCTGTCATTATCAGCTTTGATAATGTCTATTAGTGTCTTCAATAGAGAAGCCATCCAGCGTTGGGGTTGTTTCCCCGGCTCGCTGCAGCTCATTGGCTGGGGTCTCTGCTTTCTAATCACCTTTCATTACAGCCTTCTGATCCCCAGCTTTCCTTTGTGCGCCGCACTTCATCGTCTTTATTTTCCACTCTAATTGCATGTGAAAGATGCCCCCTTTGATTCTGCCTGCATGCCAAAGAGCTATCAGGGAGAGAGTGTCGAAAAGTGTCATGTGTGTCTGTCTGCTTTGGAAGGATGAGGGAGCCGCGCATTCACCTGCTGAGGACAAACCCGTTCCTCCCTGAGATATGACGTATCTATCAGCAGCTCGGAGGATATCAGCGCTGTCTGTCAACATAATAGCAAAGGGTAGGGGGTAACAGGATTGGGGAGGGGAGGGGTGAGAGGGAAAACAGGGAGATGGGTGCTTTGAATCGTGCACTTGTGGTAAAGAACAGAGTTGTGTGCGTTTGAGTTGGTGTGGCCTTCTTCTCTTTTAATACTTGTCAAAAATGAAAATAAAAAAACTCGACTTTCCTCCTCTGCGTTTTTATTCTCTTTCCAAATGCCATCATTTGTTGATGTTCAGCACAGGTTGTGTACCCTCCATGTTAGGCATGTTCACTGTCAGTGTTTAACCTTTTCAATTTGATGTCTCCAAGACCTTTGGTGGCCAGCGTACGGTTATGGAAAGCCTTACTGTCTGCTGCTTTTACATCCCAGTTTCTCTGTAATAACTCATTAAATGCTCGTCCAACTCGAAGCAGAGAAACACCCTGAATGAAGCACAATAAGATGAACGTATGGCTCAGGCTTTGAAGAAGCTTCCCAGCACTCTGGTCTTTATTTTGGTAACTAACTGGCTGGAGGGCTCTTGAGTGGTCTGATATCAGTTCACGGTTCAGCCCGGTGTTCCAGGAAGGGCAGACTGGAGCAGGAGAGACGCAGCAAGACCTCACTCTGACAGAATCTAATCAAGAGTTGTCCTAACATATTACAACTGACTTAAGCTCTATCTTTCCTCCCAGTTAAGTCTCACTCACTCAGAATCAAAATTACCAGGAAGACAGAGACAAGAAGAGAAAGCGAGACAGAGGGAGCAGATTAGGAGACGGTGAGGAGAGAAAAACACACACACACACACATCCCTTTCGGACTGAAATGGAAGACTACTTCCGGCTCCTATTTCGGCGTATGCCAGGTGGAGCTGCAGAAAGATAAATGAGCTCTCCAGTACAAAGAGGAAACGGGTTCTCTATCTGGCATGGCACTATTTACTGACATTAAGAATGATAATATCAATCAGCGAGCTGTCAGCAACCCAAGTGGGCTGCGAGGAGAACAAAGGTGCCACTGTCTCTCCTTTGATGCGTTTACAAGGAGATGTTGATGTACCTGCCATTCAGGTGCAAATAATGTCATCACCACACACCCGGATCAGGGCCTGCTGCTCCACCTTAGTGATGAGTAAAACTGCCCAGGGCCCTTTCCCGAAGATCACCTTCATAGCTTGGAAAAATAAACCTGACGGGTTAATGAGCTAGCAATCAACACAACAAGGAGAGCGGCAGAGCATCGACATGTCTGCACTCCTCGTCTCCCTCTGAAATATAGCTGTGGGTAACAGTTTTTTTTTTTTTTCCTCCCTACCTTCAGCGGTGATGAGCAGGAGAAAACACACGGCAGCAGCATCAGGGACGCGTCTGTGTAATTACTTTTGGCCATCTTTCAAACCTTTCTCTCTCCGGAGAGAGAGATGTGTGACAACATATGACAAGAAAGCCAACAGGCTTTCCATACAGAATAATGGAATCCATCATCGCTGAGGCAGACACACCTGTCTGGCTTTGAGAACAATGCCACACTGCCTATTTATTGGGTGCCAGAAAAGTTTATGTTTGTTCGGTGACAGTGACAGCAACTTGATCCTTTTCATTTTTTGGAAGGGGGGATCTCAAGCTTTGGGGAAAGAAGGGAGGAGGGGAAAGTCTGACTCACATATTTTCTTCTCTCGGCGGTGCACAGTGACTTCTCTTTCTTCCTGATAGCTGTCTGCTAGGAAGTCAAGAGACAAATAACAAAGACTGTCATTCTGCAGGAGGCTTTCACTAATTCTTTTTTTTCTCCCTCTCTCTCTCCACCACAAAAAAGGAAACGTATTATATCCCTTTGACACTTCAAGTCCAGCGCCATCTTAATCGTCTTTGGATTTGCAAGATATGGAATTGCGTAGCAAAGCAACACAGGCAGTGATTTAATTATTCATGCTAGTTTGATATCTGTACCCAGCGCGAACATAAGTGATTAATAAGAGGAAAACAGGCTTCATGACTGGCAGCGTCTGCCACAACCATTTCACACAAAATGAAAGGGCACCGTCGATGAAACGTTGAGGTAGCTCAAGAACAGATAATGACGGCTGCAAATTTCTGCAGAATCTAATAAGAGAAATAATTACCTGATTTAATGAGTGAGTGTGTTTACCGCACATATTTGCAGGTTGTCTTGAGACAAATATTTGGCAGACATGAGGCGCATGTTCATGCATATTAGTGACTCACTTTGACGTTTATTAATTTCGTTCTTTAGGCATTTTTCTTGCACTGGGAGAAGTTTATTTATACTAATTTTTTAAAAAAGGACAAAGTTTAATTCAAAGTGTCAAAATACACTTTGGAGATTTTGATCTAGCCGTACAGTTTGCTGTTGTGTCTTTTTTTTTTTTTTTTGGAGCTGCTCAACGGGCGATCACCTCAGTCTGACTGTCAGCCAGCCGTGTTGATGGAACAGCGCTGCCTGTCATCTGAACAGTTAATAATTAGGCTTCCTCCTGCCACAAAACAGAGTGCCACGGTGACAAAAGCCAATGGCAACCGAGGTGGCGGCTCGGCTGCCGCATTATAAATAGTCTGACCGGATGATTAATGAGAGGGGCCACCGAGCTAAAGCAGCAATCTCGCACACAGACAAAAGGCTGCCTGCACAGCTGCCTGCACACACACACACACACACATGCACGCAGAAATAAAAAAAAAATAAACAAAACACAAGAAGACAAGGCCTGTCTCCGGATAGAAACAAGAAGTGAGGCGCAGTGGCAGGAAAAGTGGAAACATGCCAAGTAAATATATTATTGAATTCTGACCGACAGCTTATGAAGACTTTATTTAACCTCTGAGCGCTCCTGGGAGGGGGATCCTCATTAACATTTTGACACGCTTGGTTGAATGACGAGGTCAGGCAGGTTTAGAACGCAGGGAGGAAGTTCAGGAGAGACGGGCAAAGTCTTTTGTGATATTCAAGAAGAAGGCATGGGAGGAAGAAAGAAAAAAAAAGAAAAAGCCACAATGGAGAGGTTTGGATAATTCAAAAAAAATTGAGAAGCAACGCCAAAAACCTTGGAGGACTTCGCTTCCAAACAAAGGTTTGGAGAGGAAGGTGGGTTACAATGGCACCACAGAGGCCTCTTCACAAAGTCCTCCAGTCTGCAAAGAAATCAGGAGCTATGTGTTTTCTACAGGGGCCAAATAATAAGAAGCTGTGATAAAACAGGAAATGTTGAATGAGTTGTATGAATTTCAAACTGGAAATGCCGAAAATGTCACCTCTTGTTAGGTAAAACTATCCATCAGTTCACCATTTCAGTTCGGAGTTTTCTTCTCTTTACGATCACCAACTTTAACGTCAAAGTGATAATAAGGGCTGATTTCCCATTTTCAAATCATACTCCTCAAACTGCACACGTCAAATCAATCCACACGTGACAGCTACAGGTGAGAACACCGGCAACACTGACAAATATCTGGGGGGTTTTTTCTCTCTTCAGGAAAAAGTTCCACAAACAAACACGGATACTCTTTTTTTCCTACCAACCGGTCGACAATTATCCAGAATATTTTGGATGTACGGTTTCTCCGAGCAGGTTTTTTTTTTTCCCCGTTTGATGGGCCTTATTCTTCCTCTCCACTTTGCCATGCTCAGCTGGCAGGGCTCTCAGTCGTCACAACATCTCCTTTTAATGCCCCTGACAGGGGGTTATTTGCTCCCATATATGTTTTCTCTCCAATTACACCATGGCAGGCTGGAGGCTGCCAAAACCACGCCGCTGAGATGCTGATGGTCACCTCTTTGACTAGTCCTTCCTGCCTCCTGCACTATATTTTTCATCTTTTTAGATTCTATTAGACACGAGGACTCTCTCATTTGTCTGTCCTTGGTCCAAAGTGTTGTTTAACACCTGACAAGCGTCAACAGCACAATGCCAACTACTATTTGGTGGGAAAGGTAATATTGGACTTCTGTTCTCAATTTTCCCCCAAGGTGTACGACTGCTAAGAATACGGTATGAACATTTTTCAAAACGGAGCTGGGAAACATCCCGAAGAAAAGGAGTTTTGCATTCCGTGTGTTTTGTATTATGCTTGTCTGAACAGACACAGCAGATGTAGCCTGAGCAGCATTGGGGATTTGAATTACAAGACACACTTTCTTAATTATGTCAAAGTGTTCCAAGTTGAATATTTAATACAACACACAATGCTGATCTTCACCAGACGACGGTAATTAGAATAATTTGCTTGATTCTTTGTGTCTGTTTGCAGCGATCATGTTGATCAAAGACAAACTAAAGTGATACCAAGGGACTGATAGCTCAAATATACAAGATGCAAACCCTCTGAATCAATAGAGCAAAGCAGACAGCATTTGTGAGTATAGCTTTAAGCTAAGTGGGATGCCAAATGCAAAGGCTGCCATTGATACCACAATGAAAAATGCATGATTTCAGAGAGCGCGCCCTTTTATCTACAAGGCAAGATCAATAGTAGGAAGGGGTTATGGAATCAAAGTTGTTTTGCTGATGCAGTAGTTAACTGACACTCTTAAAAACATCTGAACGCAATTTGAGAGAACAAAGCGTGCTAAAAACACAATTGGAGGAGAGTAAGGTGAAGTTCTGTGGGTTGGTAAACTTTCTTTTCACATTCAGGAAGCCGATATCAAACGCTGAGTGTACAGGGCAACACGAGTCAGATTCATTTATCACTGACAAGGTCTGCGCAGGGATCAGAGGTACATGTCTTTGTTTCTTAGCTTGAACTATGGGGGAATAAAAAAAAATTACAAATTCTAAATCAAAAGATGGTGTATTTGTTTTTAGACGAAAGAGAGTGTGCTCTTCTCTGCTCGTCTCTTTCATCTGCAGTAATTTAGACTGATAAAAGACAGTCTCTATTAAAAACAACGCCAAACATCGACCAAAATGAAAAGTGCCCTGTTGTGCCCTTGCAAATATCTAAAGCAGTCTTGCCTGTACTGTACTAAAATAAATACCGTGGCCCACCCTCACACAACAGCCGAACATTGATTTCAACGTGATGCTGACAGAGCTAATGATTCTGTAACTCAAACCCTGCCTCCACCCTGACCTTCGCCCCGCCAGCGGACTGAGGAAGAGCCAGCAGCTTTCAGCAGAGGCTTGGGCCTGTCCGGCCTGAGAATGTGACAGGAGATAGACAGAAGAGAGAGAAGAGAGAGGGGGGGGGGGGGGGGGGGGGTCACAGGATGGTGGAATAGAGACACAAGAGAGTGAGAAAGAGGGGAGGATAGGAGACACAAAGAGAGGAGGAAACATGAGAGAGAGAGAGAGAGAGAGAGGGAATGAAAGTGACTGAGGATGACTGACAGGCTGAGGATTCGTCACAGGCAAAGAGTGAAGGCTCAGGCCACAGAGGGACCTGGTGAGAAAGCTAACAGATAGCAATCTGAGCTATCACTCCGTGCCGCGGCTAACAGCTAGCAGCTACCCTGTCACCGCTGCCTAAACAAGCCCAGTGTTTTCATCTCCATATACACAACGCGGCACTCTGTCTTTTCTTCTGATGGAGATAAGATGTATAAATTATGAGCAGCTGACAAAGTCTACTCCAGCGCCCCCGGCGTCTCATCAATCACTAGCCTGTGTGTCAGCAGGTAACTGACGTGGCCCCCGGAGGCACAGCCCTCTCTTTAGGTGTGCAAGTGCTTTTTTTTGGGCTCTGTGTGTGTGTGTGTGTGTGTGTGTGTGTGTGTGTGTGTGTGTGTGTGTGTGTGTGTGTGTTTGCAAGCGTGCAATTGGGCTTTTGTGCATGTCTGAGTACTGCGAGCGTTTGTGTGCATGTGTGAAGGTTGTGTGAACAGCTGATTCAGGCTTAACTCCACGCAGCAAGAGACAAAAAAGGGTAAGAAAAAAAAAAGAAAAGAAGAAGAAGAAGAAGAAATACACACAACTTGCACAAAGCAGCCAAACAAAAACAGCTCCTGACTGTGTGCATGTGTGTATGAACTCAACGTTTTACCTAGAGGTTATCTGATGTGCTGATACACTCCAAAGAGAAAGTTAAATGCTTGGAATAAGGAGAAGCATTACAGCCCGGAATCGTCAATAACAATGATAATAAAACAAAGAGAGAAACTAGGAGCAAGGAAAGCTTTCTGGGTGGAGTTGTGGACGCCTTAGAAAGCCAGTGGTAGACCACCCAGTATGATTATTGGCAGTGGCCATTCTAGGTGGGGCTGTGCTGTGACACACTCAGAAAATTACACATAACGGTACATGACTGTACAAATCTTGAGTTTAATTTTCAGGGTTAGTATTTTTTTGTAATCAGTTTTCTTACATAAAAAAATTACAACAAAGAATTGCCAGTGCAAAAGAAGAGTCAGCATGTTTATAACTACAAATGAACTTTCTTCTGTTGATTCTTGTTTTTCTTGTTTTTTTTTTTTTTTTTTTAATGTCAAACAACAACCCTCCTCGTTTATCAGAGCTTGGGACCCGCAAAAGCGCAATCATTTACATGCAGTCATCTCCTCTGGCTGCCGCTTAGAGGGACTGCTATGAGCAAAGGAGTCTGCCTGTGAGTGTTTTGGATAGGGGAGGGGCTCAGCAGCTACTGCTTGCTAAGAAGCAGCAGGTGCTGGAGATCAATAGATACAGTCGGCATAAAGAGGAACGCCGGGAAACAAACCGCTTCCCACAATGCAGAGGAGCTGTTGTGTGCCCTTTTGTATCACAAATAAGATGAAAAAAAAAAATCTCAAATTTTATAATTTACCAAACTGAAGCACAGAGCCGAAGAGGAGATTGCAGTGGTTTCAAGCATAACAGTATGTTCATCTTATTCAATCAGTGTTAGATTTTTTGTATTTCACATGAACGTTCAATTGTTAATTTTAAGAGCTTCACACCAGAACAGGTAGGTATCCAAGGCAGGTACTTTGTGATGAAGCACAACTCCAACAAAACCACTTGTAAAAAAGTTATTTCCCCTCCAGGGACCAATAGTTCTTTAGGCTGCTGTGTGTGTAAATCCCTGTGTTATACCGGGTCATCAATAAGCAATATATAGGCAGCTCAAGGAGACTACTGTGCAATAACAACCATTATATGGAGCACAAATTCACTAAAACATTGAAATGATGTGAGGTTTAATTCATCAGCAAAGGTGATTCAACCAGGTAGCAGAAGGTGTCAGGGAGTGACACATCAGGCCATTTAGAGGGATCATTCGTCGGCTCTTTGATAACATACGGACAAGAATCTAAACCTACTTGTGTAAGTTTTTTGAAGTATCTACCCCTTTGAATTGGCTCCAATGAATCAATGTATGACATTTTAGCATTTAGCATGGAAATTAGATTTTAAAATCGGCGTGTTTACAATGATGTGGACAAAATTTGCTGCCCTTAACTATGAAACAGAAGTGACCAATGCTGACTGTAACTATACATGTTTTCATGTCAGTCTCCAAACTCCAGAAAAGTCACTAGATTAATGGCTAGTTGCTTTTTTGAATAAAAACAAAAAAAGTCGCTAGATCGGTTTTCGTCCGTCTTTCTTACTGTTTTTACCTTGTTTTTTTTTGTCCATATTTTTTTTAAATCCATATTCTTTCTTAAAATTCTCTTCTCGAACAGATTTTTGAGAACACAGTGTACAGAGTCCATCAACATCAGTGTCATCAGACAGATTTCAACTTCCAAGACTGACTGAATTTACATGAAGGGTGATTTCAGAATCACTCTTTGGGGATTAATCTCTACCACGCTGACTGGCCAAATTCCAGCACCCATGAGGCAGAGATAAACAGCCTAATGCTTGTTTCCCACATTTCCAATGAGCATTAAATAATGTACATATTTATTTATATTTATATTTATATGACATATTCAAAGTGATGATGCTATTTTTATTTATTTATTTTTTTAAGTAAAATAAATACAAATAAAGCACCCTCTATTGAGCCAGCTGCCACTCATTATTGGTATTAAAACATTTCCATGACCCTCCGCTTCCCAAGTCTTCAACAAACCTTGGTCTGGTGCTTTTATTCTCACAGGTAGCTATGACAGATATACCTTCTAAGGCAGTGAATTCCCCTTTTCACAGACATAATAAATGGCAGTACTTCAGTGTTAAACGCATCATTGCTAAAGTGAGCAACATAATTACACAGTGTGTCAGCAAAACAGCGTAATTACAAGCTACAAGTTGTCAGTGTCGGATTTCACATCGCTCCTTTTTACAGGCCCATCAAAGTCCTCCTCTTCCAACGCAAATTAAGGGCTAATTTTATAGCAATAATTACAAGCGGAGGTGTCCAAACATGAGAGACTACACGGGTATTAAATAGAGTTAATGAAATGATTGCAAATCAAATACAAAGGTGTTTGGAAGTTAAGGATTTCATGTCACTAATTTTATTTTAGTTGGGTTTCTAAATTTTTTGCCTCAAGCACCTTTTTTTGATTATATCAAAAGAGGCTGTTTGAGTTCAAGTTAAATTTCAATTCAAGGGCACTTTATGTGGGGGGAAAAATACTTAGAAATAACTGCATTCACTCAAACTCTTATTCCTTTTGGACAGATAACCTCGAACAACATCACCCCTGCAAAATTACACAATGTTTGTGTACAAGGCCCAAAGCAGGTAGCTGTTTGCTTGCGCACTCTGTATCGATCCGCTGTCTTGAAGTGAAGTTCAAGAAGGAGAGAGTGAAGCCGAAAAAAAAAAAAAAAATTGACTCCCTATGGGGAAGCAGGAGAAACAGCTCATCTCTGCACCAAAGAGAAGGAGGCCTGTCATGTTTTGTGTGATGAGCTGAAAGACTAGAGGAGGCCTGGAGCAGCGGGGTATTCCTTCCCCCCATAAACAAACAGAAAAAAAAAAAAAGCCAAACAAACAGCTTCGACCAGCAGAGAAGGAGACAGGACGGTGAGACAAGAGGGAGGGGCCGACAGGTGTCAGGAAAGAAGAATGACATGCGTGACAGAGGGCAGTGAGAGAGGAGATGAGAGGAGGAGCTGAAGCCTGGCATGTTTTCATGAAAGACGCATCAGAATCCCTCTTTCTAGCCTGCTGGTGTGGATTCCAGGCCAGTGCTTCATATCATAATCACCCTCAGATCACGTGATTCATGTACTGTACTCCATTAGCATTAGCATAAGAGCTAAAGAGGCATCAGTGGTTCTTTTGTTTTCAGGGGGGGGTCAAACACAAAGAAACACTATCTCTGAAAGCCTTTCACGAGAGAAAGAAAGAAGACGTCTGGAATCCAGCTGACAAAAACACTCAGTCGTCTTGAAATCTGATGAGTCTGACAGGATGTGAGCCCATCTGATCCACTGCTGTCTCAATGTTCCCTTACAGGGGGTGGAGGCTTGGGGGAAGATGGGACTGCTCCTCACTGTGCTTTTAGCACAGGTGTGATGAAAGTCAGAGCCGCCGCAGCTCGGCCCGTCTCTCTCGAATTACACCTGAACACGTCTGGTGATGGACGCTGCCAGTTGGCAGACAAAAAACTGCTGGGGAGTGATGCCCACAATGTGCCCAACCCATCTGCCTGCCGCATGGAGACAGCATATCAAATGTACCCATGGGACACTTTTATCATATCATGTTAAATGTTTGCTGTGTGTTGCAGTTGTAGGTCTTATTAAATAACTGATGTAACACAGAAGGATGAAACGGTTTGTTGCAGAAACATCAACAGTTTTAGTCTGGTTGTGGACATCCGCGGCACCTTTTGGAGCTGTTTATCATGTCAGGGCTGAAGGGAACAAACAAGATGAACACAAAGTAATGAAGAGAAAAAGAGAATCAAACTTCTTAACTTCCCGTATTCACTGGATCAAACTTGATCAAATGACAACCCTTTGTCTGAAGCAGACCGGAGACGTTAATCCTGGAAGTAAATCGATGCCACCAGTGATTGCTTAAGTTATCATTACATCTCACAGGATATCAAATTACAGACCTTCATCGTTGGCTCTGAGGAAATCAGCAGACCAATTATCTTTGGTTGTTTGATGTGTTTTCCCTCTCACTACCAGACTTTAAATCCTGTCATCATTTCGAGTTAAAGCCAGTTTGAGGGCTTTCTTTCTGTTCCTTTCCTTTCTAACCAGACTTGGCAACAGAAAACAGCATAACAGCTCCTCTAAAGTGAAGCCAAAACTTTTAAAGCTCCCCCTGGTGACTGGCTGTAGTAGGACACCTCGATGTGAACAGATGGGACAAAGTATTATTTAAACTACTTTTAAATGCATTTTCTATTAAACTTTATATTAACTGTTTTTTTAAAGTCAAATTTTATTTTGAACTTCTACATACTCAGAAATTACATCAATAAACAAAGACTGTATCTTATATATGATACAAGGATACATGACTTACATCAGCACTCTGAAACAAGTAGTCCATTCCAGATTCTGTTCCAGCAGAGCCCAGGTGATCACAACAGCAGTGTGTGCTAAGGTGCTAACAAAGTAGCAAGGAGTAGGACTGATGTCGGCTGTGTGGCAGTATTTTTTGTTGAAGTCTGGGGAAGGGTTTTGGGTTAGGGTTGCAGCTGAGCGCAAAACTTGTCATGTATAAGTTGCACAGGACTGAGCAAGTTTAATACATTTAAACTTTAAACATTCCCACGAGGCTCATTCAAGCCTTGGAGACCTACAAATAGAGCTGAACATCACAACATTCTTGCTGATATTGTATCGGATCAATATCAGTATTGGCCAATACACAAAGCTGCAATATCTGTATCATATCAATCAATAAATCAAAGAAACTTTATTTAAAGAGCACTTTTTATACTCAAAATAGTAACACAAAGTGCTTCAGGAACAGAAAAACAAAATAAAATCCCCTCCACCCCCAGAACAACAGAACTCTCCACCCTCGCACCCCCAGACACACAAACCCACACCCCCCAGTGCAATAAAAGTGTACAATAAAATCAAAATGTGTGCTGGCGAACTGAGGAAACACTTTAAGGAGATCTAACTGAGGAAACACTGAAAGTAGAATTAGATTTTAAAACAAGAAAATAAATTAACCAAATTTAAAAAAATGAAATACTACATAGATTATTATTATTATTATTATTATTATTATTATTATTATTATTATTATTATTATTATTATTATTATTATTATTAATAACAATAATAATAATAATAATAATAATAATAATATGATGATGATGAATATATCTGTATAAAAGAAAAAAATAGGAAAACTCAGTTTAAAGCTTGACTTAAAATGTTGGTGGTTTTGAGTTTGCTTTTCAAAATGTTTGAGCTCTGTGCAGCCCTCAGGTCTTCAGGCGGGCTGTTCCACAGACGTGGGCCATAGTGTTTTAACTATTAATACAGTTAAAGACCTCAACCAGAAGTATAAGAAATAAAAAGGTTGAAGAGGGACACCCCTTTTACAAACGTCTGCATCATTATTGTGTTGCCTGTGAACTGTGTTATTTTGTGCAGTACTTTGGTCAAGTTCTATTTTCCATCTATTATCTTTTACACACAAGGGGGGGGGGGGGGGGGTGGAGTCTATCCCAGCTGTCCTTTGGGTGCAACACAAGGTACACTTTAGACAGGTCACCTACAGGCAACTTGAAGTGATCAGTCAACCTAAAGAGCATGCTTTTGGACTGTTGGAGGAGAACCCAGAGAGAACTAACACATACATCGTGTTTGGCCAGCTGTAAGGCAACAGTCTCATCCACTGCACCCAATATTTATTTAATTCAAGTATGAATTTGGACTGGAGTGTGACTGGATTGATTTGTCTGGTACAGTGCATGAAAGTTAGACCTGTTCTTTGAAGAGACATTACAAATCTGTCAGCTTGCACAGGAACTGCAAATTCAGCTGCATGTAAAATCTGAAGGAAGCGGTCAGAGGTTTGAACTCCTTTGACAAACACTTAAAGACGCAGATAATTAAGACACTAAAAAGTCGAAATGTGGCCATAATTCAGACAACACAAGGTTGCTCCTTTCATCAAGACAAATACGACAAAGAAGAAAAAGCTTTTGCACAACGGCGACGCTGGAACATTGTAGCAGAGACAACCTCCACCCTCTTCACTGTCCATCTGTGCCCTGTCTCCCCCCCATGCCAATCCCCCACATCCCTCTCCAGCACTCCCATGAATGACAGAAGAATGCAGTCTGAGTGTCACTTGACCCCTCTGCCCCCGCACTGACCTCTCGCTGCACCCTGGGCAGCCCTCACTCTTTCACATATTTCCAGCGTTAAACAAGAATGTCTCCCTCTCCTCCTCTGTCTCTACTTAATTTCCTCTTTACCGCCGTCCAACTCTCCCACCACCCTGTTCATCACCCCTTTTTCTTTTCGCTATTCAAAACCTGAGAAGGGGGGAAAAAAAAGGGGGAGAAAAACACCTCTCCACTGGAAGAAAACACAGGGATGAGAGGCTATACAGAGGGTGACTGTTTGGGAACAAAAAGGAGGGGGTGATGTGTTTGTGAAATGCAGAGTGGAAGAGAGGGTGTAGATTTAGGATGGATGCATACGAGAGGTGCAAATGTAAGTGCGCACTTCAAAGTTATTTACCAGAAGAGGGATGATAGCCGCTTGAATCGTTCCAAAAACAACACTGAAGGTATCAGACCATAATGTGTGCGACTTAATTTAAAAAAACAAGACTGATCTGAAAGTTTTGGGACAGATGTAAGAAAGTCTTTCTTCATCCCCTCTGCACAACTTAAATCCTTTCAACATCCCCTGTACACTTTATCTTCTAACATGCCGTGCCTTCCTTGGGCTAAATGTGTGCGGTGCTGACATTGTTGAAACCGTATGTTCCCTCTCTGTCACTCAAACGTGAGGCTCCTGACAGGCTAAGCCCTTAATGCACCAGATTTGACTGGTTAATCCTGTGGAAAACCGTCCTTTTGTCTCTCAGGTAGAGAGGTCGCACAGCCAGGCCTGCCTTCCCTCAACCCTACAGTACGTCTCCGGTCTTAGCCTCCAACCTAAACATGCTCCGGCCCTCATCGCTGGCCTCTCTCACCCCTTTCCACAGCCGTCTCCCCACCTGCATGCACGAGCTACAAAGCTGGAGGTGTCAAGACTACCTGTCTCAACAGACACCCCCACCCTCCTGTCTGACCTGCGGATCGCCTTCAGGGACATTAATTATAGAGTAGTTTGACTTGTTGAGAGGAGAGAGACAGAAAGAGAGAGAGACGGGGGGGGGGGGGAGAAAAGATAAATGCAGAGATGTTGTTGCAGAAGCTGTCACCTCCTAATCATGTCATCCTGCTGTACAGAGGTGATGCTGAGGTTTCACTCAATCAGGTTTCCCATTCAACGGCAGGCCTGGTTGGTGTTTGAGGAACAGCAACTCTCTTTTTTACACAGAGCTCAATTTTCTTTTACAAGATAATACCCAAAACTAACTGCTTATTTCAGCTAAAAAGGCTTTAAGTTCTTCAGGATCTAGCTCAAAAATTGTTACCCTGTGTCCCATGGTTCGTTGCACAAGCTCTGTATTAGTTGTGTATTAATTTGGGGTGCAAAGTCAAACACCAAACAACATGTTGTCTGTGGTGGTTCCGGGTCAACCAGGTGATGGTAATTCCAAGATCAGTCCAATAAGACAAACAGACTTGGTGGAGTTCCTGAAGATGTTTCCCCTCTCCTTGGAAAGGCCTCTTCAGTTAGGGGTTAGGCCTCTAAGGGTAGTCAGTACGCCAGTGAGTCTTTAGCAGAGTCATTTGTCTAGTTCCAGGAAGTCTTTAGGGTCTTAGGTCGCATTTACACTGCAACATACAACGTTTCACTTAAAAACACGCACAAAAAAAGAAAAAAAACCCAATGAAAAAAATCTGCATTTACACAGAAACGCTGAGGGACTGAAAACACTGTAGTATGCATGCCAGGCCTATAGGTGGCGATATAACTGTAGAATTTTGGTAGCCCTCTGCAGAAATACAGATGGGCTGATCATCTGGTGTTTATATCGAATGCGTCTTCACCGATTGCAGATGTGGAGCAACAAATGCAGATTTTGTTGAAGCAGCACAACACGGTATTGTTATTGTTATTGTTGTCCAGTCCGAAACAGAGCGTGACGTTAGCATTTATACGGCAACCACGGCATTTCAGAAAAATTCCACTCTGGACGCTGTTTTCAAAAGTTTCTGTTACAGGTCGGCTAAAAAGCTGTTTCTGTGTAAACTAAAGGCCAAAATGCAACGGCGCCTTTGCATTTCATCCTAAAACTGTTGTCGTGTAAACGGGGCCTTTATTCCGCTGAGGTCATCCCAAGCACAGTTGTTACCCTTATTCCTGAGAATTGTCAGAGTCATGATAAACTTTACATAAAAACTAGCTTATTAGCTTAGCTGTGCTATTGTTTGGTGCACCACAACATCATACGTACTGATATTCATTCTGTTCTGTACCTCACTCGGCTTTTCTTCTACTGCTCTCCTCATCTCAGGCTTTGGCATTCCACACACAGACATGGAAGGTCAGGGAGCTCCAAGAACAGAGTAAGTCTGATTTTATGTACCATCTCAAACTTGGATATCCATTAGCTTTTCTTTCTAATGAAACTGAAAAAATAAAATAAAAATCAGTCTTTTTGCTTTAGGACAAAACAGAATCTGCCACCTCCATTTCTCTGCTCTCATTTTTGTGCCCACAGAAAAAAAGATAGAAAACAGATGTACGACAAAATGACATTTCCTTTAAGTTACTGTGTGGACAGAGATGTCTACAAACAAGCGTGAACAGACACTGAACTGCCACCGTGTGATCAGAGCGATCTATCCAAACAAATGCAAGCTTCTCCTGCGCATTACCGTGTTAGATTAGACGACTCTCGGCCATTTGATTCCCCCCGCCGTCTCGACAGCTCTTGTTTCTAATGGATCGAGTGGGATTTCACAAAACTGCAAAAATAGGGAGAGGTCAACGTGTTTGAAGGTTACCCCTGTCGCGGAATCACAATAAATAACGTTCAGGTGTGCTATTCCCTGTCAGGTGAGTGTCTTAATGATGCCAAGTTAACACATACTAAATAACAGTGTCTCCCTACGCTCTGACAGCCTCAGAAATAATTGACCAACGTGCTCCAAACTGAGACGCAGTAGGCAGAGAATTCAATCCTGCAGCTGACAGAACCCATTGAGCATGTCACTAGATTTTGCATTATACACAAAGCAATGTCAGGTCAGGGATGCGGCCTCCTGCTAGTTATTTGCGATTGCATCTCTGAGGGTAAATTACCTGGCTCTCCATAATATGGTCTAGTTAACTAATTTCCTGACAGCGCACTGTCTGGTAAGAAAAGTCTCAGATACACTGCCTGTCAAAACCATGATGGACTGTTTTTTTCCCCTTCTTTTCTTTTCTTTTCTTTTTTCCCCAATGCTTGGCAGCCTCTCAACGACAAGCTCATATTCAATATCCTCTCTCGGCGTGCCGGGAACATCTGTAATTCCAGACAAAGATGTACGGCTGAAAATGAACAAAAAGAAACATAACCTTATTATGTTTGAAGGCGACTAGGAGTGTGTCATTTCATCCACAAGTTCCCATGAAAAGGGGAAAAAAAGGTAAAGAGACAGCTCAGGGTGTTGTAAAGTGGTGTAACATAGTTCTAAAGCTCTTGGTAAGAAAACATGGAAATCCATTATCTATTATCCTTTTGACCTCGGCACACTGACAAGCACACATATACAGTATAGACTGTCCTGTCATTTTGTTGTTATACATGTGTAAATCATTCACTTTCTGTCAGAGAAGAGGCTCTGATGACGAAACCTCACCTCAGCAACGGGGTCACCGGGAAACCAAATCCCACTGCAGACAAAGCAAAGTTTTACCTGTGAGAGCTCGGCCTGCCACTGATAGCAACAAAGATGACAATAGCACAGTGATGGTGTGAAGACTCCCTTTAAGCTACGCCGCGCAGGGGAAACAATACAGACATGGAGAACACTCCCTCCCTCCTCCCACATCGCAGCTCAACAGTGTTTCAAAGTTCACAATGCTGCACCAAGGTCTGCCTACCCTTTCTTTTCTTTCTCCCTTTGTTCCCATTCAGCCGGACGGTGTGGCCTATCATCGTCTCCACAATGACAGTAGGTGGAAACGCTAGCTTTCATTACACAAAGTATAAATAGTGTAATCTATCAGCCCTGCCAATCAGAATGATTGATTATGGGCTGTCAGGGAGGAGAGTGACACATTAGAAAAGTTTGGTTAACAATGCCTGTAGCTGGTGCGGGACTGCTGCCACCCAGCCCAGTGATTAATGTGTTGTCAGCCTGTAATCCCACACCCACGCTTAATGAGGCAAGAATTTATCATCTCGGCGGAGTGGCAGATGTCAGAGGGGGGAAAGGAATCCAAGTGGCTGGAAACAATATACTTTTTCTAGCCTGTGCTTGACATGTCTGACAAGCTCGAAAAACCACAAAGAAGGTCTGTGTAAGCACAAACTTCAGTGGAGGGACTTTCAGCTCTGGCTGCGTCCTCTGTTGCACGCTCATGAAAGTCACTGCTGAAAGAAGACTCCATCTCCATTAACACTGTACTGAGGGACACACACACAGCCCGGTACAACAGATCAAAGCCCAAAGAAGTTGTGGGAAAGTCTCGACTGCCATGTTTGATTGAACATTTGTCATCGCGGAAAGACAAAACAAGACATTTGTTGCCTGCACTTTCTTAGATCTTCAACTTGTTGTTTTGTTTTCTACCTTGGTTACTCTTTGCATCCATCAGTACTCTGGCACCACATGGTAAAAGTGCCCGTACCATGGGGGATGTGCTTGTTTCGTCGAATGAATGATTAAAAGTTGTAACAGTTGCTAGAATTAACAGTGACCCTCCACTAGTTGGTGCTGTAGCTCTGATCAGAGGAGGGTAGATAGTAGATGGGTTTACATGACCAATTTTTGCTATTCCAATCACAATATTTCCCCAAAATCTTCAATTTACATGCGGAATGATCTATTCTCATCTGGTGTTTATGTGTTTTGCGTTTACGGACGTCTCGCCTGCCATGTAACTAGCACGTTGTTACTTTTGGGGCAAAGCAGAGAATTGCGGCTGTAAGCTTAAGAACATTTCATTACTGATTAACAATATATAAATCCTTTAATTGTAGGCACAAAACTATCATATATCTGCCAACAGATCACACTCAGATGTGTGTAAACATGGCTGTTAAAATGGAAAACGAAAAGGGAAAACACCCCCTCTTTTCTTTCACATTCAATTCAAGTCAGATCTACAGTTTTGTTCTGATCAAAGTGTTTTTATGAGTTATTTTTATTCCCATTAGGCCATTTTAAAAAAATAATTTAATCTGATCAAAGGGGTCATGTTAAGCCATTTACCGTTAATCTGCAGACTGCGCCGTCTCATGTTTAACCATGTAAAATTGATTGAACTCAACTTTGACTGTTTTCTGAGAGCTTCCACTGTGTGGTTAGTTGGAATTCATATTTCCTTTTGAATTAATTGATGAAGAAGATCTTTGCTGTCCACCACTTCAAAGATACTCCATCAGACCATCCCTTTTTAGTTTTGAATCCCCCCACAATGAAAGAATGATTTAATGCTTAATATCATTTTCTCTGACCTTAGCCAGTGGGTTTTAGGTTGTACCAGTCCACCTGATGTTTCAGGCTTTATGTTTCAATAAGGTTGGACTGAAGCACTCTAAAGTTACACTCTAGCAGTTTAATCCCAGATCTTGACGGCTGTGTTTCATGTTTGAAATATTTGGTCTAATGTTTGAATCTTTTTCCTCTTTGTCTTAAAGCTCCCCTGAAACACTCTCATTTTTACACATTATTTTGTGTGGATTTTAGTGCCCCCTAGTTTCCATAATGATGCGTCTCTGAATTAATCCTGTCCTTTAAGTGTAACAGTGCGGTCACACTTGGCATCGGTACCGTGCCATACTCAAGAACGGTTGGCCCCCACGCAGCATTATTCCCCCCTCTGGCCGGTAGGGATGGGCAATGATTTTTGAACATTTGAATACTCACTGACATTATAAAAATCAAACAGTTCATGCGATGATGGGTTTGTCTTTAACAAAATAAATAAATAAATAAAATTGGAAAAAAAAATATCCAAAATACACCAGATGCATCTTCAGTCCAGCTCTGCTCCATCTCGACACCAAATCTGATAGGTTTCCATTCAAGTCATTGTGTCATCGTGTCAATCTACACTGGATCCACTCTGTTAGGGTCCAGCTGCGGCAGGTTGCATAGTTTTCAAAGAGTAACCAGCAAATATCGAATCCTGCTTTTGCTTGAAATGCCAAACTCTACTGGCTGGTACAGCCCGTGGTTACACTACCCCGATAAAAAACAGACTAAAGGCCCTACTGACTTCATTTTTTTTTGTCCCAAATTGACAAAACTGATTGAAATTCAACCTCATGTTATATCAATAATGTTTACACACAGACACCGAAACTTCTGTCTGTCATGTCGTTTTTTTTTTTTTTTTTTTCAGTTAAATCAAGGTCGTCTCAAGGGTTGTTTGACTTAAGACGCTGTGGGCCCTTTGCAACATCATCATCATTATTTAATTTAGCTGGCAGAATAATTACTCAAAGACAAAAATGCCCATTGAGATGGACACAGCTCTTACACCCCCACCATAGTTTAAAATGATCATCATCGAGAGGAGCAGCCGCAGCAGCGGTTAAGGCCCATTACCTTTATGTACACTAATGTAAATGTTCATTTCAAACGATGTTACCATCATTGCTAACATATTTCCGTAGTTCCTTTACGTTGGACTCAAAAACAAACAAGGTGACTGTGGGGGAGGTTTTGCTCATGTACCCCTAGCATAAAAGACAAAAAATGGAGAAGCAAGTTTTTCACCAACTCACTAACTTATTCTTTAAAAAATTGTTTTTGTTATTGTTATTTTTGCTTTGTGTTTCACTAGAGCTACATATCGGATGGTAACAGCAACACTGCCCCCACAGTTGACGGTGGTACTGCTCCATTTGGTCCTTATCCGTAAGCTTTATCGAAACGTGCAAAAACACAGATGAAATGAATGCAGAACACGTACAGAAGGCTCCATCTGTATCTGGATCCGTATTTAATATTGAGCAGAAATGGGCCTTTATCCATCATCGATTTTACACCACGTCTTCGTTGTGTACGCCTGCCTGTGCTCACGTAAGTGTACTGCAAGTGCAAATGTACTGTGCCTGATCACAGAGAGGCTTTTTCTTCAGCACACTTGCCTGACTTCTACCCCGTGGTGGCAGTTTTAGGCATACAAATACAATGATAGAGAAATAATCACTCTTCTCATAGATGGTTTTATTCACTTTTGATTATCATCTGGGAGAATCAGCTCTAACTTTAGTCTGTTTCACATTCAACTTAAAACTTCTCACAGGAGCTTTAATATGTATGTTTCAAATGAAGTTGCTGCGCAAAAGAAGTGTAAGACTCTCACTCTCTGATAGCAGAGTCACATGACTCAGGATGACTTATTTCATCAATCAGAAACACACATTTTTACACTAATATACGTAAACTTTCACTGCTCCTTGAAATGACTTTAAAACAAATGTGACACTTTCATTTAAGCCCCATCCACTTCTTTCAGCCAAGACTATAAGCCCTGACATTCATTACGTCTTTCAAAAGCACATAAGCATCTGCATTTCATTAGCAGCAACAACTTTACCAGAACTATCTGATAAAAATCTGAAAGTGAATTAAAGCAAAGCTGCCTCGTGAGGGCGCATGTGACAATCAACTTCAAAGTGAAGCAGAAACGCGAGTGCTGAAACAGTGATTAATGTGTGCTGTCAACATCAACTAAAAGAGACAGGCAAAGAAATAACTGATCTCTTTGAGAGATTTAAAGTTTGGCACACTTCTGTGGAAACACCCGGTGGGGTAGGAGGGGGGAGAAAGATAGATGGATTTTTTTTTTAGAGCAGAGAAAACACTAAGCCAGCTGTCTCTCATTAGGCTAGCAGCATCTTCCTGTCACCAGAGAGACCAACAGGGAGGATTAGCTCTGATTGGACTGATAGGCCAACGCACTGGGAAGCTGCACTATGTAATAGCTAAAAGCATCATTTGATAAGAGGTGCAATTGAAGAGATGCCTTAGCGGCTATCATGTAGTTGCTACAGTGCATGCACAGGGACTGTGGAGTTTTGCTGCCTCTTGGCATTTCATGAAAGAAAGCTTAGGGGAACATAATGATTGTGAAAAGTAGGACTCTGAGAGCAGAATTTTCTTTACATGTCTAAAAGGTGTTCAGTGATACGAGAGGGTGCATTTGTGCTATTTCCCTGTAGCTCTCTGTTTCGAAAGTGAACTCTAAAAAAAAAAAAAAAAAAAAAAAAAAAACAGTGAAACCTCATAAAAACTCGGTCCTTCCCAAAGGCAAATAAAGGATTAAGCTGGAAGACTTTGTGTAAAAAGAAAAGCTTTGTAGCGTGCCAATCCCAGGCACTCACTGTTATTGCACTAATAAAACCTTGACAAAGACGCACATATTAGACATGGAAAAGAGAAAAATTACGTGAACAATCACAGACTTGTCAAAGTTTATGAAAACTTTTTTTTTTCTTTTTTAGGAGAGGGAGATGTCTCATTATAGTCGGCCAGATTTGGCCCGTTTTCTGACAGGCCTCAAACTCCACCGCTAAAACACAAGAGACGTCGAGACAACAAATGCTTCACCACAGAGGCGTTCCCTCCTCTGTACTGGATGCCAGCAGAAGGAGAGGAAAATCAGTTAATGCAACGCGGCCACTTCACTGTCTCATAAAAGCCCTTGCAAAACACGTGTTTGTTTTTATGCTCCGCTTTTTTTTTTTTTTGCCAAAAAACGAATAGTACATCTATCATTTCTTGCATGCAAGAGTGACGTGACACTCGGGTCATGCACCCCATGTCTCCAGGCTTTGAATGAGGCCATAAATCAATCTTGGCGTTATTACTTGCAATTAATTGTGCTTTAAAGTTTTACAGCGTGTTTATGATATGCAGGGCTTGGATGATTTATGTGGACAGTGTGAGTCACTCCTTCTAATTGCTGTTGTTTCCCCGGCTTATAACCCCACTGTGACCTCTCAGCTTTTACTGCCAAACTGCTACGATTTTGGGCCTGCACTCACTGATCCAAACACACAGATGGGCTTCGAGACTCAAAAGGCAGTTACAGAGAGATATGTTCAATCCCAGATCCTGACAGACGAACACACATACCTGAGAGAACGAGCATGTGGCTCCTTGGAAATATCCTGACGCAAACGGACTGTTTTTCGTCAATCATGCAAACTAAACACGTCCAAACAATTATAAACAGCTGTATTAACATTTAGGGTATGTTGTCATGGAGAGAGGGAGAACAGCAGTGTTTCAAGTGATGCAATTAACAGATAACATGGTATTATGTAAGATGGGGGGAGAGCACCACTTGAAAGCAAGCAGATCACAATATGTCAGGGAGTTTGTTTGTGGGAACATGAAGCAGAAAGGCACTAGTATGGTTAAAGTTTGCCCACCACTCAGACTGAATCCACAGTGCTGTCCTTAGTCGACCTACTGTATGCATAACGGTTCAGGAATGCTTCCTGAAAGAAAGGAGACAAATCGTGGTTCTGTATGAGGAAACGGAGGATCTAGCAAAGAGGGTAATAAACTTGTTTCCACGGCAATCTGTTGGGTTACATTTCCTTCCCCTGTTGAGAAGCATATTCTCTGAGTTTTCTCCGAGGACACATTTGTTCAGTAAAATGATTCAGCAAACTCACTGAAGGCGCATTCACAAAGCACTATATTGCACGCTGTTTGTTATGTTCAAGAGCTTCAGGGAACTCATAACTCTTGGAGCACAGAGATGAACGTGGCAACAGACTTCACGGGGTACGTTTGAGATTTGAAAAAGGAAGCAAAACAAACCCAACCTATAGCTAAATGCCTCTCCTTGTTTCTCGAGTTTGATTGAAAAAATAAAAAATAAAAAAAATGGAAGAAAGAGCCACAATCATGCATCACATAATGCACAATCATGGGTCCAAAACCAAGCAGTCTATCTCCAATTTGGACGGCTTCCTTTGGTGCAAACTTGAAATGAACCGCTGTCTGCTGCAGAGTAAAACAGGTTAGTGTCTGGAGGAGAAAAAAACGAACTGAAAAGATCCACTTGAGGACTTTCCTGGCTCTGTCACTGTCAATTCCCGTGAAGAACCGTTACCCTGTGCGCTGAGACTCATGGGACCCTGGAGCTGGCTCAAGCCACCCTGCAATGCAGGTCTGCTTTACATTATACACAGAAGGATGTGGAGGGAGAGAAAAAAGTTGTGCTCATGCTAGAAAATCAAGTCAAACACTTGGTCCCGGCAAAATCTAAGTGACATCCGAGGAACATTTATACCCGCTGACGTAGCTACCAAGCTGTGCTCAAAGAGGGAGACCATGGAGTTAGTTCATTCGCTGTGAAACACTCTTAAACATGTGGCACGAAGTAAATGTTATTCTACCAGTTTAATTTGCTACGCACTTTTTTATTTTTTTTATAGCAGAACTTGGGATGTGAAAACAGAATGTGCTGTCACAGTGTTTTGATAGACATGGCCAGTTTAACCCAAGAGTTCGACAGCATAATGTGGCCTCCGTGGCAGAGTGGAGAGAGGTGGAGGAAACGCAGCCAAAAGGCACCACATGTATTTTCCGAAAGCAGCCCAACACCAGTCCAAATGGCTCTACGTGGTTTAACGCCATTTCATTCCATGACCTCTAAGTCCTCAAAGAGAATTATCACATTATAGCATTCCAACACGCCCAATTTCCCAAAATACAGCTCAAGGCTTTTCCACCCTGACTCTGTTTAGTGTTGTGGTTTTGGGAAAACACTTCAGTCATCCCGACTTTTTTCCTTATTTTTTTTTTCTTTTGTTGGTTTCTTGGTTTTGTTTACGTCAGGTATTTATACATATTTTTTCCCTCCCTGTCTTGTCTTCACCACTTTGCATTGCTTTCTGTCCAATTACTTGTCCTTTCCGCTCAGAAATGAAATAAAACAAAACCAAAGAGGAGGACATTGACACTCTCTCACTGAGAAGTAAACACCAAAACATACAAATAAGGAACTGCTTCTTGTCACGCTCTCGTGGTGTCAAACGCTCCTTTGCATGAACACACATGATAACGATTCCAAAAGTGACAACATCCTAAGCAGTTTTATTACTTTATGACCCTTAACTGAGAACAATTCTTTGTTTTTGTGGTCATAAGATTAAATCATCATGCAAATGTTAGGTAAAGTTTCAGATGGCTGCAAAAGAAAACTGGATTCAAGCAAGTTTCTGTGAGCTGCTTTGTGGTCATTGAAGAGGGCTAACCATGACGGGAACTTTCAGAAGTAGAGTAAGTTGCCACATCTACACCTATTTTTGTTTTTTTCTTTTCTAGAATATGAATCAAATGTTCTGATTCCTGCAGTGAGGGTCATCTGATGACTCACATTTAACAGGAGTGTTATCAGGAGTTTCATGCTTTGGATCTAAAATCTGATGTACGAGACATTTTAACACCTTCTGTGCCATCTAAAAACTGGGCTGCATCCTGTTCCCCTAAACAAGTATAAAATACAAAGAGTGGTATTTTACTCTGTAAACATATTTCACCAAAAAGGACATTATATCATAGTGTATTTAAAGTGCAATGCACAACATGTAAAACACAATAACAGAAATAACAGAAATAGGCTTTTTCAATTTTTGTCACTGCCTTTTTCCTTTCTTGTCTGTACCATATAATACAAATACATACATAAAATATACTTAAAAAGTGCTTGAAATCCAAATAATAATAATAATAATAATAATAATAATAATAATAATAATAACAATAATAATAATAATAATAATAATAATAATAATAATAATAATAATAATAATAATAATAATAATAATAAAAGAGAGACAACCTTGCCCATGGTCAGTTCAAACAGAGGACAGTGGTCCTGTCTGAACACCTGTAACATTTCCTAGCTAGTAAAAACATCAGCTAACTCTTACCTAACAACATAAATTGTGACCTGTGATTAAAGGCAGCAAAAATGAGGACTGGTGATGATAATGATGTGTTTGTATTGAGTGGTAGAGGTTAGGAAATGTGCCACATATCCTGGTTTAAGCCAGGTACTTGCACCACTACTGCATATCACCCACTCTCTGTGCAGAGTCAGAGAAAGGTGGGAGGAATGGGGTGGATCAAACCATTCTGGGTGCTGCTGCTGTATTTTTGTTGTTAAAATATTGCGTTTCAACCAAGCACTGTATGGTTTTGCCACTTTTCTAGCTTGTTAAAAAAAGATATACAGTAAAAATAAATAAATAAATAAAATCTCTCAAATATTAAAGGTGCTGGAATTTAATTTAGAGGTGCTTCAGCACCCTGCAAAAAGTGCTACAAATGTCTGTGCTGTTGATTACATAAATATTATGGTATGCTGGTTTGATCAAAAGTATTCCCCCTGTTAATGACAACAAGTGGAGTGAGTCCTGGGCTGATGGGTCATGAGCGGTGGCTCACAAATATATCAGCGTTACTGTGAACCAGTGTTAGGCTGAGTGCAACTGCTATGACAGCAGATAGGAGCAATGCAAACCCCAGATGACCGCCCCCCAAAAGAAACTGCACATTGAGGCGTTTGATCAACACGATGGGAATCAAACAGAAAGTCACTGCTTCCATCCAAAAGACTCCCCCAAAAAATTGTCTTATATACTGGTGCAACTTTTGTGTAGAATTGTTCAAGTGTTTCTAAGACCATCAACTCGGCTCATAATCAAAAATGGCCAACCACCTTAAACTAGCTTGAAAGTCGACCCAGTTTATCTGCTTTTTCTGTTTCCTTTCATTTTTTCTTTCTCGTTTCTTTAAAAGTACTCAAAATTCTGTTACTGAATACATAACTAGTATTTATCTTGGTAGAGATGGTTAGTAGCTATAAATCTCCTCACAGGCTATTTAATGTCTTCATTTAGTTTGCATGTGTGCCCCGTCCTGAAAAACAACCGCTCTTTGACTGTCTGGTTGTGATTCAGTCAACATGGAAAACATTGGAAACGTATGAAAGTTATGGCGTTCCAGTTTTGCTAAAGAGCATAACTTTTTTTTTTTATCAGAACCATGTGCCGCTGCTCAGTGCCCTGCCATAACGGCTTGATTGAAAAGGAGTTACAAGTGCGGTCGCAATCCGCTCCGACATGACTCAAGAGAGGTCTAAAAGTTCAGCTGTGTCTCTCTTCTGGTGAGACCATCAACTGTTCCAACGCATACATCATGCAGTGGGAAGGATCTGATAGAAGGGGCTCTTTTTCACTTTAATGCTGTCATAAGTGGGCATGTTTCACTGTAATCCTGCTGCAGTTGCTGCTGTTTCTATGGTTTCAATTTATCTAGTGTAAACAGTAGGAAAGAGTTTTGAGAGGAAAATAAGTGAACACAGGGAGGAAAAGAAAAGATAAAAGACACCAAAAGTCAAATTATTTCAATAAATAAACCTTTAAAATCAAGTCAGTACTGCTGAGTTTTCCTCTTGCGCTAATTGAGACTCAAATGGTGGCGCGAGCGACAGCCAGACAGCTAATTACCATTCTTTGTAATGAAGCAAATGGCAGACAGTGTACCACGGGCCACTGTTATGAGCAACACCCTGCTGTACCAGACATAAAAGCAAACACAAATATCTAATTATACAATCATTTCTCCTCGTGTCCTTTCTGTGTTGCAGTCATTTCATTAATTGGAGGCCCTCGCTATCGGTCAGCTAACAATCACTCAGATGATGTGGACAATTAGAGCCGGGAGGTGCTCATGGCTCATCATGTCAGCAGGAGTTGACACATCACATCTCATCTACCTCAAAGGAAATGTTATGAAAATGCTGCTGCTGTTTCCGGGCGAAGATCCTCTCTTTTAGTGACGATAAGAAACCGTGCACAGAGCAGAAAAAGTGTGTACCACTGTGTGCATTGGAGGGTGGGAGGGTTTGCATCAAAGCTATAACCTTTTACTTTGCATAAGGAATAACTAATCACACACAGCAGGTTCAAAGACACAAAAACACACACATCATGTCATCGAGAATCAATGATTATCTCTCCTTTCATCCCAGGCTGCCGGGACAAAGGCAAACATTTCTTTCTCGCTGTCAAGCTATGTAAATAATATCTTATAAAGTGACTTCATGATGCCAAAATCCATGTAGAGGTCCTTCGCTTCTTTTTATATAAAGAGGATAAGCAGTGTTTTCATTCCACTTTCCTCTACCAACCAAACATGTCAGACTGAGGTTAAATTATTTCAGTGTTTTAGTTTCCTGTTTGTCACTTGCATGAAAAACAATAAGGCAAAGCTGACATGAAAAGAATACACTATCTCGGGAATAGCGTTGATTGTAACAATAAAAAAAAATGTTTCTCACACTTTTAAACCTGAAACTGACTCTCATGCGTCTGATGTCACTGGATGCCTTGGGCCCTGCTACCCTGGATCCATTTTTAACCTCCCAGGCTCACTGTCAGAGCCCCAGAGACCTTGAGATGACACAGCTTAGCGATCCAAACAGTAAATATTTCATGGCCTTACAATTACACAAAATCAAATCTAGGCAAAAGCTGTTCATTTATATTGTATTATCAAAGGGGTAGAAGAAGAAGGAGAAGAAGAAGAAGAAGAAGAGAGGAGGGGGAAAAGGGGTGAAGTGGGTGTATCTGTGAACCTCCCGAACTCTAATTAGTCTGTGTGGCCCAAAACACGAGAGGGAGGAATAAGTGCACGGGCTGGGGATAATTAAGCGATTGTGAGCGGCGTGTACGTGAGCTGTCACTCCAATCGCCAGCCATGTCACACTTGGCAACACAAGCGCGACCGGACAGCCGCCCGTCGTCTTTGATCTGGGGCTCATGCATACGGAATCAGGTCAGGCTGTGGTCACACACATTTACACACATGCGCTCACATGCAACACACACAGATGCACACTTGAAGGGATAGGAAAGAGAGACTCTTTGTGAAGGGCCACAGTGCTGGGACCCCTCTTTAAAGGGAGCCTGACAGTCAAGCATGCACAGGAAGAAAGGACGGATAAAGGGGAAGAAAGGAACAGGAGGAGAAAAAGGACGAATGTGGCAAATCCACTCAAGACTTCAGAGGAAATTTAAAACAAAGTAGATGAAAAAAAATAGGTTAAACTTACAGCTTCCGACTTGGGTTTGACCACTTTCATGAATGCTCCTCTTGCTTGTGCCTCCATCACCTCCTTTCTGGTGACTTTCCTCGTGTCCAGGAACTTCAGCTGGGGCAACTTGTGCAGAACAAAGTACCTGCAAAGGAAAAAAAAAAGGACTTAAACAAGGTTGTTTTTCTTAAAAAGCTGTACTAGTAGGCCTCCTTTAACAACAAACAGAGAATCTGAGGAAGTGCGTTAACCGTCACAAACTAATCAAACTGACACATTTTCTAATATGTAAATGCACGCATCAACTTAACTTGAAAAGAAGCCTTGTTTACAGAGATTTAATGGTGATGCAGATTTAATGGCGATAGTTTCTTGTATGTTATAACCTTCAAAGCTGATAAGAATAAGTGCGACATATAAATAGCACGAAAGGAGATACAACCCGTCTGCCAGAGCTGTCATTCTGGCAGCATCACAGATATCTCTCTAAGCTTTCAGACACACTCTGTCTTTCATTGGGAGGGAGAGAAACGTCAAAAGATAATGGTTGGAATACATAGATGACAACAGATCCTTTCACAGGCTGGCAGGGATAGAGGAACCAGTATGTCAGGGTTGAGCTGGTAGACTAAAAAAAAAAAAAGAGGACATGCATGCAGCACCTAAGTGGAGGGTGAGAAAGGACGGGAGGGGATATGGGCACAGACAAGACCTGTGCGCAAAGAGCCATGACAAATTGATGATGGCGATGGCGATGAGGGGAGATGGCAAAGCTCGTGTCAAGTTTTCAACACCTGAGGATTATAAGGAAGGGATGCAGGGAGCCCGTTTAGACCGACACGGAAGGAAAAATAACTGAGCAGGAACAAGAAGGAAAATGTCTGCTTTCATTTGTAAGAAAACAAAACAAGAAAAAGGACGAAGACAACTCATTCATCCACCAGAAAGCCTTACAGTACGTCTCATATGGACATTATTACACAGTAAAACGACCTGCTCCTGACCCCTAATAAGAGACACTTTTCTAACACTCAAATCCAAGAGGCCCCCAAATCTATCCTGTGTCCCCCTTCCTCCCTCCCTCTCCTGTGTAAAAGGACTTTGTTCGGAGCATTTCCATGATGAAATGTGAAGATGCCCTTGGGAGACATGCAGTGGGGTCATTCTCCATAGGTAACCTACCATCACAGGGTCAGAGCAGATGACAAGGCTCTGTCAGCCAGTGGGGATATTAATGATTCAACCCAACCAGGGAGGGAGGATAAGGGAGCACAGAGAGAGGAGGGGCGGCTGGAGGATGACGGGGGACAGAAAATAAGCTCATACACTTTATTTTGTGTTATCTACGGAAGAGGATTAGGGCCACTGGGGGGAAGAAAAGGTCTGATATTTTTTATTATCTCACAAAAAAGATAAATATTCTGAGATTTTTTTTCTTGGAATTTTGACTTTTTTTCTTAATAATAATTATTATATTTCAAATATATTTAACACTTCAGTTTTTTCCAGTGGCCCTAATTCTCTTCCATAGTTATCAAACGTGTTGACAACTAGAACCAGTAAACTGGACATGATGGATTCAAAAATACTCTTATATTTATTCTGTGCATGTAAGTAGTGTTTCTAAACAGAAAGAAAACTCTTTATTATGAGTTTTTAAAAAAAAAAGAAGAAGAAGAAAAGAAGAAGCCATTGCAAAAGTGTTTAAAAAAATGCAGTTCCTCAAGTGTCCACTTGAGGCTGGCTCTAAAAACCCAAGCAGACCCCATTAAAGATAGTGTTGGTCAGATTTAGATACACTTTTTGTTTTTCTATTGAAAATGATCTTTTTGTTGATATCAATCAATGCATGATGTATTCTCAAAATAGAGCCAAATATATCTGCTGTCTACAGCAGGAGTAAACCTGGGAAAACACCAACCAATCCTATCGATTCGGGTCCAGATTGTTAAACCAATCAAATCCTTTCCTGCTGTTCTGCCCGCCTCCTGGAGAACAGCAGAAAAACTGCCTATACTCTGAATACTGGTAATGTAGAGCAAACAAAAACAATGTGCTGAGGACCGAATTGAGTCTGCGGTTTTGAATCAGTCCCGATCATATGGTCGTGAATCAGTGGCGCTTGTGCATGTGAGCAGGGGCATCATAAATGGAGTCCTGAGGAGATGCTACATTCAAATTCATGCTAGTTTTCCTTGAATATCAACCCCGCCTTTAACAGCTGTGTTAAAATTTTCATTTCTTTAGCAGACATAAACATGTTCACAGCTTGGTACAAAAACAAAATTGGACTGAATATCGATTTTTCTCTGTTTTTGTATGAGGAGTAAATCTCTCTATAACTCATTTGCTTTAAAGGTAATAAGGAGACAAGTATTGCATAATTAGGAATAATTTGGAGCATAGAACTTGAGTGGGCTAATCATAAGCTAACAGACTAAAGGCCCACTTCTGCACCTTTGGCTGGACTGAAATAAAGTTAGGTTGAGTCAGCATTTCCAGAATGGTGAGCACCACTGTTAGGCTTTAAAATTCCATTTAAGAAATTGATGGGGGATGTCACAGGGATTACATCTGTGTTTTTAAATAGTCAAAGGCTCATAACAACCCTTGAGCAGCAGTTTTCAGTATGAGAAGTATCTGTATAGAAATAGTCATGATGCTGGTCTTGTTTGCCTTCACAGCTCATAAAAAATCGGAATCAATTTGATGTGTTTCATAACCAGCTATTAAGCCTCTTCAAAAGAGCTTTAAGTCTCTGATATATCATTTTTATCTTAAAAAAAAGTTATAAAAAAAACCTAATGTGCAAATTGTGCAATTTGAAATATAACTGAAAAAAATGACAAAGGAGTCTTGTGAATATTTATGTTTTACAAAAACCATACAAATAATTCAAACAATATTTATGTACTTTTCCTCAGTATAGTTTTGATATTTGTTCAATTGTTTTGTTTTTTGCCTGTTTTTTTTTTCATATTTGATCAGCACGTTTTGTTAACAAGTCTTAATTTAAGGTACATACACTGAACACTAATTGTGCTGACTTTCTAAGTTTTTCCTAAAACTTTTCTGAGACATTCTTGTTCGTTTTTTGTTTTTTTTTCCCAGGCAGATATTTGTACACTGTGGATCCTATTAATTAAGTTTTACCACACAGTGTTTACACTTGGTTTAACATACAAAGATGATAATCTAAAATCCAGACTGTCACGCAGCTGTGTTTATGGACCTCAGTGAACACAGAGCACCTGAATGTTGAGGCACCTCAGGCCCAAACTCTTTGATCTGCTGAGAAAGTAGATCTGACAAGCTGATAACTCTCCTCGAGATAAGAGGTTAAAATGTCACATAAAACGTGTTCTTATTCATGCATCACAAAGACAAAGAGACAAGAGAAGTCAAGTTTGGGTTTTACAAACTGAACCGTTTTTAGAGGAGACATCATCCTGTGAGCAGAACGCTGCAGAGTCACTATGAACCTGTGATATCATAGCACTTTTATCTGTTATTGTAGTACAACAAATGTCCACTGAGTGCATGCATTGTCATCTGAGCACAGGACACTTAACCTCCCTACAGACTACACAATACAGTATGAATGAATGCTGTGTTTCTATGTCAGTGCACTAATTAGGGCACCGAAGCAACGCACCAGGCTATTTCACTTGAGAGACCGAGAGCTCCCAAGGCACTGGGCTGGGTATTTATTGCCCAAGGCCAATGCTGTCACGACCTGCATACAGCCTAACCTTGTCAGACATGAAATCTGCATCACGCTCAAACTGATGTTTTACTATGTGACACATTATGAATATTACATTACAGGACCCTAGACGTTGTCAGTCAAAACAGAGCAGCTTCTCTCACCAGTAAGAGAAGCAAGTGAGAAGAGTGGGAGAGAGGGGAGGGAAAAAGAGAGAGAAAGGAGGGAGACAAAAAGAGAGAAGAAAGATTATTCAAGAAAGGCATGGCTGGTAAATGATTAATAGGCAACACAGAGTCAGAAACAAGCACTTAGGGCTAAAACAGACAAAAGAGAGCATGCTTTTCGCCTTTTATCGCATTTCATGTAAAGGACCCTGACAAATGGTGGTCATATTGCATGGCTTGAAGGCCTAGCTTGATGTTTAATGCATCATCTGCTCTGGTAAGGCAGGGTAGTAAACACTCATTTGTGGCGGTGACTAGTCACACATGAAATCCATTTTGCAAACCGGAGTGTAGAGAGGCCGGTTGACAAAGCTTTTAGAGTGATGTGGTTGAGTCCACAGTCTGCTTGTGAAATGTTTGAGGGCTGGATGTTACAAAAAAAGGAACATCTCCAAATCCATTACTTAGAAAAACTATCACTCTGTAGTGTCTGGCCAAAAAAGAAAATAAATAAAATAAATAAAAAGTTTTAATTCCTTCTGACCTTGATTTCACAAGGAATATCCCCATTCAGTTTTTTATCTTTAATTAAAGTCTCCCGCCAAGTTATTGCCAAGAAAGCAGCAGAAAAAGTCCAACATTGTTGAACCAAAGCATTAACACTAGAGATGCACTGATATGGAAATTTTGGTTGGCACCGATATCTGATATTAATATTCCCGTCATGATCAATAACCAATATTTAACAATATCTGTATATATAAAAAAAGATGATAAAATTTTGTACAGACTGAAACTCATGCAAACTGAATTTTTTAATATCTTCTGTTATTTTCCAGTGGTTTTTCCCCTTTAAATAAGGACGTTACAGGGCTACTATAAAACACAAGTAACCAACAGTGTTACTTTTTAACAACCCTCACCCTTGTGAGCAAGCGTGTAATTAAACTCATAAAACTCTATATATAAACGGACATAAACATCCATTGTTAATATCGACCCAGTTTTACTTGTTGGAACGATGCCAATATGTTAAAAAATGACAAACACCAGCTGATACTGATACTGATATTAATGCCAATATATCGTGCATCCCTAATTAACACAGACAGAAATGAACAAACAGGAAGTTTGACTAACTGGGGTGGGGTTGGGGGGGGCATTTCCTTGCAGCAAATGTTAGATGTTGAAATGCTGAGCCCTAACCTTAACCCTAACCTACCTGTCCTATTTATAACCTCTGAACCCCTTATGACATCATCAGCTGTCCCTGTCAAATATGGAAGAACACATTTAATAACAATTATAATAATAAAGTTGGATTCCTATATATCAGCTTTTAGCAACAAGATATGCTCATCCACAGGTCAAGCAGCTTTACTCCTGTTTTTCAAACCTTTAGTGTGAATAAAAATCTAGCCGTAGACGACTCAAAGGCTAAGGGAGCAAAAACATTAAAAGCACAAAATACACTCAGAGAGAACATTAACTATCTATGGATCAGTCTTTACAGAAAGGTCACAGTAACATCTGTATCTCCCACATGTGTAAAACCATCACAGCTTGTGTATTTACAGACCTGTATCTCTGGTAGTCGTCTTCATCCTTATCCAGGCTAACCAGCTGGTTGGGGCAGGCCTCATTTCCCAGCAGGCTTAGGTACTCCAGTGACGGGGTCACATCAGCCAAGTGTTCCAGCAGGGCCTCGATATCAGTCAGGTGTCAAAGGGCGGATGTCAAGGACCTAGCGCTGTTAATTACATTAGCATTTACTCCCCGCACAGCCCCTCCCGCGCCTGTCTGCGCTAAAACACGTCACTGTCAAATTTACCGAGCTGCTCAAAGGGGCCAGTCACCGGCTTTGTGAGAGCGGGCAGACAGAGGGGCAATTTAAGGTGCAGGCTTTGGCATATAGTAGTGACACAATTTGGCTGCCGCTCTCTCTCCCTTTTCTCTCGATCTCTTTCATTTCCTAGGTGGCCGGGTGCAGAACAGTGACAAAATGATGGATGCCCTGTGGTTCAAACAGTCCGTGCTTCCCAGAGCTGTGCTGTGGAAAACTTTTTCGCAAATACGTGGAAAAAACAAACAACCCCTAAGCAGGCGCATTCATCACTAATACATTCACTTGGAAAATTGAGCCCCAAAGTGTCAAAATACAACTGCACTAATGCAGCGCTCGAGCTTTAAAAAATGGCACTGTGCCACGACAGGATGTACATAATTGGCCTATTAGCATGTGCCGACCACTTCACAAAAAAAAAACCCCGAGCACAGAGTCCCAGACGCACACTTCAAGGAGCCCCAGTTTTAATGTTGACTCTGGAAGTGTGTGTGTGTGTGTGAGAGTGTGAGCATCGTTACCCAGCAGAATCTGCATAACCAGAGGAAAACGGGACACATTGCTAAACCTGTTCTGAAGCTTGGAGGGGAAGTTCACACATTTTTGACTGATCATAAACAGCCTCGCAGCGTGTCTGCGTGTCTTGGATTTAGGGGTGGCTGTGCAGTGCTCTGCTTTTAATGTGTTTACTTTGGGCGGTGGAACACACGGGGCCGTTATAACCAATGAGCCAAATTGTGAGCATGTGCTAGCGCGTTTAGTGACAAATTAAATAACTGCTTTATTTTATTTCAGCGTGTTAAAGCAGTAAAATAAAGCATAATGCAAAGTGCAGAAAATATGATTTGAAGAACTTTCCCCATCATTTAAACTAATTGATATTACAAGACCGCAAGTGCACTACATCAATTCACGTCTTATTCTTGCAATGTATTTTTAATTTAACACTTTTTATTCTCTTTGAAAATAAGAAACCTCACATCTGTTATGTTGGCTGTAAAATAGGATTCCACTAGAGGTCCCTGTGGTTCAAAAACTAGTCCTGTGTGGAGCTCTGTGACACAAGTTCTTCTAGTTTCTTCTGCAGCTCTCACACCTTCCTGACAAACTCTGACATTGTTTGTTTTGTTTTTCTTTTCTCAATTGTTGCAGTGACTAACAAATGTAAGCCGGTTTATTCTGATACCTTCACAGGTAATCCATGTCAGCAACAACAGGCTCTGAATCAAGCTGTGGGAGATACTGAGTGATTACTTTGAAAGGATATTTGGTTCTTATTGAGTGTCAGGGTGTGGAGGTTGGGTAACCTGGGAAATCGGAGGTCATTTCCGAGAAGATTGTTGTCGACGACCAGCTCTTCCAGCTCAGTGAACATCTTGAGGCCTGCCAGTGACCTGCAATGACGGAAAAAAAAAAGAGAGAAAGAGAGAGAGTGTGTTATGACTCGAAATCTGGTCAGCCATTATTGTGCAGAAATAAATATTTCAGCCCTGCTTCTTTTAAAACGCAGAGAGAGTACAGGTCCGGGCCTGTCAGAGAAGTGAATGACAAGAATTAGTGGTGCTGAGCTCCCCTGGCATGGTGAGGCATCCTTCAGCGGCTGGCAGGATGAGGGATGGGGGTCACTTGTGAGTAGCCAGGATTCAAAACAAAAGGCTTCAGAAATGCGGCGGGCAGGATGAATTTGTCAATGTCTTGTGCCTTGAGGCGCCCAGTTTCGCCTGACCCTAACCCTCCATTCCCAAGACAAATCACTCTGTCACAGTTCACCTTCACTCCCCAGACACAAATTTAACTTGTCATCCATCATTTTCACAGAGGAACCGGAATACTCCCGCAATCACACATGGAATGGAGGAGAAACTTTTTTTTTTTTTTTTTTTGAAACAGTGGCACGATGAGGGTTTCGTGTCGGGTTTTTAACATCAAAGGACGGCTTTTTTGTTTTTGTTTTTAAAAAAGGGATCCTGTGTTTTTTTTTCGCTTCTTTTCATGACGTATTGCAGGAAAGGTGAAGGGGCACTTCAACTCTTTTCCCCCCTGTCTCTCTTACTCACACACACACACATTCACATTAGCACGGGCATACAAATAATGGAGGGGCGGGGTTGGGAGTGCTGTTAGGGACCTGCAAAGTTCAAGTCATGCAAGGTGCACGAAGGCAGTGTGTGTGTTGTGTCTAATCCTTCATACTGTCAACATGCCATGTTAAAGCATCCTGGGGGACTTTATTGACATTTAAATCTGCCAGAGCTCGACAAAGACAGTCCACTCTTCATAATCGCAGCTCATACAAATATCTTTACGTAAACACAATGTTTTTGATTATTAGGCTTGATTATTTTTTTGATTAAGCCTGAACTGTTCCATATTTTTATGATTTAAAATACAATACAATTTGTAACCTTAACATTAGGTTATGTGAATATAAATTCCAGCAAGCAATGTCACATCACAGTATGACAAACTCAAGATACGGTGAGGTCTAAACAGCTGTGATGTGAACTATTGCTCCACCCTGGATCTGCGAAGCGTCAACGGCTGCCATGATACACGCCAGCTTAAAGCGATGTAAATATAACACCTTTATCATGTCAATCTGCTAAAGGATGGCGAGGAGCAGGAAGCTATGGGGGGGGGCAAAGCAGGATATACAGTCACTCGAAGTGGAAAAGTATCAACATACCATAAAGGAAGGGGGGGGGGGGGTATCCATAAAAAGGTGATATTTTAAATTAATGCAGCACAAAATTACACTTGTATTCGATCTCAGTGACTGTTGATCACTTTTTCTCATCAACCAGATTAGAATACACCTTAATGTGTCCTCTGATGCAACAACATGCATACTGTGGATGCAAAAAGTCACGGATGGAAAATTACAGATTGGTAATACATTGTTTACTTGTAACGTAAAAGGAGTAAAGATAGAGCGGCCTTGTTTCAAAGAGCCATCAACATTTTGCAAACACACACTGATCCCAACAACAACAACAGCTGACAGCAGCTAGCCTGTATGCTGGCTGACAACCTCTTATCAGGTCTGATTAATGCATTGGCAAGATGGATGAACGCAGCGATGTGCCAGTTTTTATCAAATCCTGTTCTGTTTTTTTCCCTCCCCCATGATGCCTCTTTTTTATGACAGGAAACAGGCCCATTAGGATTGTAGACTTAATCTACAGAGAACATCAACAAGAACTGTTGTATTCCAGTAAAGTTCTTTTGTAGTTAAAGTTGGAACATACTGTAGTTTGTTTAGGAAAACAATTGCTTGATAAAACCCTTGGGAACAGAAAAAAAAACAAGTTTATTTTCTACTTTCTGGTTTATATGAGTATACGAGCAGAAGTTCAGCTGAACTTTTGTCCCAAACTATTAATTGATTTACTGGACAAAAAAAAATTGACATATATTTGTGGTTTGTTTGTTAGGGACAAATATACACAGACAAAATAAAAACAGCCATCAAAAGCAAGCACCATCCTGTTTACAGCAGATGCTTATTTGGAATATTCCCCTTTAGAAGAGCTTTAATGGGGATAAAATATTTAAAAAACAAGAGAGGCATACTGGGTATGATGTGAAACAATATAAAAAGCTTATAGCAGTGATGAAGCAAGCTTGGTTTGTTATTGAATTCCCCAAGACTTGGCCGCTCTCAAAAGTGGTGAAACTTGCAAGAAGTTTCGAGAGAATTTGTAGGTTTTACTCCTTTTACTAAAAAAAAAAAATCCATCTGACCAAACGCAGCTATGGACTGACATGAAATATGTCACTCAATCTGATCTGTATAATCTTTGCATCAGAATCAGAATCAGAAATACTTTATTGATTGACTTTGCTTTTTAGTTTACAGCTACTCCCATTCAAAAAAGTGTTAAAATACAGGAAAGTACAAAATACAAGCATAATTGTCATATAAAGATTGAAATATATCCAAAAATATATAAAGTATGCACTAAGAAATATATGGTATATAAGTTTGTTGTATAGCAGAATAGTGTACCACAGTAAATAAACATTACATTAACCTTTCAAGGAGTTGCTAACTAACTATTACCACCTGTACGTGTGCATATGTTAGGAAGTGTGTGTGTGCAAGTGTGTGTGCGCATGATGGGCTGCAGTCCTGTGGGTTATGTTATTAGCTGCTCGGTTAAAGGGAGCCTCGTGGCGCAGGAGGGAGCCTTATTAATTGTTGTTTTCATGTCACCACTGCTGCGTGCACTTGCTGATTTAATCAGTTAAATTCACAGCCAGGGGAGAGCCACTGAGTCCCATCCAGCATTAACTACAGTGCCGGGATTGAACTCCTAATGCTCTCCAGCTTTCTCTGCTCCCACTGCACATTTCCATGGCGGCTTTCATTACTTTTTATAAGCGTTCTTGTTTTTTAATGTGCGGCTTGGAAAACTAACAAAGTTTAAGCAGTGCAGTAAAAGTACCCTACTTCAAAAAGGAAAAAAAAAACAGAGTAGCTTTTTGCTTTTAACAAAACTAATGAGTATAATTGACTTGCGTCCTGGAGCTTGAGAGATTTGGAAAGCAGTAAACAGGGAAAACACAAATAATCATACAGGTTTATGGCAACTCAACAAAGTGCGTTTTTGCTTAAATATACGGCTCTGCTCTTTTAGTGAAAATTTTAATTGAATGTATTTTTCACCAATTTACTGCTACCATCCGTGCTGATTTGCTGGGTTTTAGACATCTGCGAATGTGAGATGCATGTAAAACAACTAGTTTATATTATAATAAATAAATATGTGAGGGACAGTGACAAATAAGGGTTGGTATCAAAAATATGCTTTAAACTTCTTAAAACAACACGTTAGATGTTTGTTTGAATGTGAAGTTTCCATTTCTGTTGGTCTCAGAGTATTTTAGACATTTCTACCATTTTTAAGCAATTTAACAATCAGTTTCATTAAATGTCGACTGGTGTAACAACAAAAACATGACAAGTATTAAATAATTCAGTTTCCAGGAAGTTATGCAAGTGTTCTGATGGAATAACTTATTTTTTATGAAATATCATCTCAAAGTATCCACCTTTTTCCCTGACTACCCATAGTTCATTGCGATTGCCGGTTTTGCTCGTCCGGTTGAACCTTTTGTTTACGTCGCCATGGAAACCACAAAACTGATGATGTCAGCTCAGCTTTCATCGCACGAATAATCGGCTTTTGAAAGCAAGAAAGCCACAAAATGAAGAAAAATAGGAGATGGAGTCATAGTGCGGATCTTTTAAAAAAATTTTACACTAAACCCTGTCTAGCATTAATTTTTCCATGTGAGTTGTTTTAAGCTAGCTTGCTGTCAGAGGCAACAGGAAGTCAATAACCACAGGCGGAAGTGAACACCCATAGACTTCTAAAGAAACATTTAATTTCTAAACTTGATAATATGTGTTTTTGTTGTACTTAATGAGTCAGTCTGCTGTAGATATCAATGTTTTCTCTCTATTTTTGGGTCAATTGGTTTAAAACCATTTTAAGTTTTATTTTTTGCAGTGTAGAAGACTGATAAATTCAAAATTCATAGTAACTTTTTTGCACAACATCAGATTTTTTATGAGAAACATTGGGTTACACTAAATGACATTTTTCCATTTTACCAACTGACCACGTCTTTGACCCGTAAACACTGCCTTAACAGTGGTACGTGAAACATAATTTGATCACACATCACAGAATAGTTGCTATCTATAAACATACAACTGCTTTACAAATGTAAAACCATTTTTTTTTATTAAAGCTCTAACTGGCAAAGAGACAGAGGTGGGTGAGGGTGTAGGGTGGTGGTGGTTGGGGTGGGGGGGGGTAGCTTTAACGAGGTGAGCCTATGAATCCTCTCCTTGTTAAGATAATTATAATCAGCCTCATTGTCAGAGCTAATACTTCACACGGCCTGTCTTTACGCTCTGACGACCACTTAGCCTGTGTAAGCTCGCCATCATACATCACACGGGCCCTGTGTGCTTCACTCCGTGTGTGCTTTCGAGCTCGTATGAGTAGCTCATGTATGAGGCGAATTTTAAATGAAGTGCCATGATCCTGTTCAAACTCACAGAGTGAGTGCAGTAATATTTGGCTAGATCAGAAACTCGGCTCAGGAAGCAGTGCAGGATGGGAGAAACACAGACAAGGACACAGGAGAGGAGACACTGACCCACAGAGCAGGCCTGCCAGATCGATACACTAATACTAATGCAGACATAGTGATTGATAAACCACTGCTGACAACAGAGGGAAGAAAACTCTCGACCATTATTGGCTGAAGTGTCACTCACTCCTGCTAGTGGTGTGTGCTAGTGTCATGTCAGTTATCCTCAGGCAACACATGAGGGATGGAGGACGCCAGTCTTGGCTCTTTCACAAGTGTTACACAGTCCTGTCTTATGTGTGCTGCTTTAGAAACTAAATCAGTTTGCAATCTTTAGAAACTCTGATGCTGGCAGGTCAACTGTCGAGTTTTTCTAACATGACTGGGTAATATTGTAAAACAACCTTAAAGTCTCCTTTATGGCTTGAGTAGTGCTGCAGAATAAGGCTGAACAATTAATCGGATTTAAACCGATATCGCAATGCAACAGAATGCAATTTTCAAATCGCAAAGGTTGCAATTAAAAAAAGGAAACGGTGTCATGAATACAGATGCAACCTTACATGACATGCATGCAGTAGGTGGCGGTAATGCAACTGTCAGCTGGTTTGCCAACAGCCAAAAATCTCTGAAGAAGATTGAGACGCGTGTGAGCGAGGATGAAGAAAACATCTTCAGCCACGCTAAGTTTTGATTTTGTTGTGTCGTTGTTGACATCTTTAAAAATGGCCTCAGCAGAAGAACCGAGAAAGGACACAGAAGAGGCGACTTTGGTACCAATGAGGAATAGCATGTCCATTGTCTGGACCTATTTTGGATTTAGGAAAGAAGTGTTTATATGTTGACAGTATCCTCTGTTGTGTTGGTCATACTATGGAATGATTTATTGCTCGTGTTTAGTGAATATAACAGAGGATAACCCCCCCCCCAAAAAAAATAAATAAATAAATAAATAAATAAATAAAAACATTGCATGCTAAATCGCAATTGCAATATTTGTCCAAATAATTGCAATTACATTATTTTCCAAAACCGTTCAGCCCGACTGCAGAAGTTTCTGAGTCTTTTGTGTATCAAAAAGCAACACTGAGTGATGCATGCGTGGAGTCCTTTCAAAGATCACAGAGAGCAGGAAAGCAATGCACTGTTATTTTATGAGGAGGACCAAAGCTGCAGAGTGGCGTCCTGCTCAAAAGGAAACAGATAAATGTTTGATGAATTGACCAATACTGAGGCCATGGTGGCATTCATATGCAGGTAATGGACTTTTCAGTGCACGATTCAGATTGCCTGCCAGGATAAGGTTTGGTAATGAATGGGAAAAGGAACTGGGCTTGGTAAACCCAGTATATGGACTCGCTTTAATAAACTTAATAAGAAAGGTGAATGGAGTCCTTTAGCCTGAAACAGTCAGGAAATATTTAGATGTTTCTTACCGCTTCGTATACTAACAAGATCATACGTTATTAATATTCTAAACTCATTCATCATAAATCAACAACTTCCAGAACAATTCAGTTTATTCCAAATTTAAAATATACAGTTTGATGAATTTCTTTTACAAAACCAATTGCAAAAAAAAAAAAATTCGAATGATGCCAAAAGACCTGCCAGAACTGATGTTGTTATATTGTTACAAAGTGATGGAGGGAGTACGATGCATATTATCACATCAGTTATTCATATTTTTGGATGGAAAGACAAACATTTGGAAAGAAAATTAAAACCATTAATACACTTAGTTTCCATTAGTTTATCCCAGCTATATTTCATCACTCTAAGCCGCCAAAGAAACATGCATAAATACCCCAAAAATACCAAAATAAAACATTAAACACTATCAGGATTAGCTCATGTTAAATAAGACGACACTATCAGTAAAGCAAATTAATGCCCTGCAACCCCTCGAGCCCCCCTCAACATCCTCCCTACCACCTCCACACAGTGCTGATCGGGTCTGTTCCAGCAGCTCTCTCCCCTGCAGCTACACTTTATGGCCTAAACACGTCTCTGTACATGCATCTGTGATGGCGACGGTAAATTAGACTGTCATTATCTGTCTCTATCTCCCCCCCCACAGCTCCCCCTCCCTCACCCTCACATATAGACAGTCCCTGCGCTGTGTGGCACTCCTCTCTCTGTGTTTTCCAGGCCTCAGGTGGCAGTCATTTAAAGATCACACGTCCAGGACACACACACAGCCCTCCCTGAATGCATGTCAATTCACACATGGGAAGGGGATTACACGTCTCCTCCTAGGCAGCTGCAAATTACTATTAATGGCGATGCAAATCATTAGAGTACATTTGGCGCCGCCAGCAAATCTCCTCTTTATGTGGGTTCACTCTTAATCTGTTTTGAATATTGCGCTATATACTCGCTCCTGACAAGCTATGTATAAAAGCATCACTAGCTGCAAAGCTGTCAATTGGAGGTGGCGTATCAGATTGAACTTTACACGGGGTTTCATCATTTCCAAAAACAAAAATATCTTTTTAGAGAGCATAAACAAATCCGAGCAAGAAGAAATCTGTGAAACATAATTAGCAAAGTTCTTTGTTCATGAAGAAGTTAAATATCGTCGCTCATTACTTCATGCTATATGAGGCTATTATGTGAGAAGTGCAAATTAAATTGTTGGAAATGTGTGCGCCATGGTGCGCCTGTCGAATGTTTAAAGCTAGTTTTGGTGTGTCTGAGTGATAACACCGCTGTGAATCCTGCAGCGTCTGAGTTATAGACTACCCCTGTGGATATTCCTGCTGAGTGTGTGAGGTTAATATTCTCTCTCAATGTCATTAGCGCTGGCAGAAGGGCTGAGAGCACTGTGAATGAGACAGGGACTGGTTCTGTCAATTCTCTTTCTCTCTCACACACACACACACACACACACATACACACACACATTGAGCCAGGGCCAGACAAAAATCAAAGCCACTGTACTGAGGTCAGCATCACCTGCCCTCACGCCACCCCTTACATCTCAGATCCGTCTGATTAATGACCCCGGATCAGCCCTGACTGACATTCTGATCAGGTCCAGCCTCAAAGGTCCCATTTGACCCCGGTTTGGCCTGGGATGAAGTCTAAGCTTGAACAGTGACCCGACTGAGGAAGAAGAGAGTTAAAATCATGCTGTCAAAACAGACCTGGCTAACATTAATCGAGAACAAAGACAAACCGTTTCTTTAGAATTGTTAAAAGACTAATGTTAACAGAACCAGAAATGAGGTAAGACACATCACCTTTGTTCACAGGGGCGCAAACATCAACACAAATTTGAAAATCCTCACAGCAGCTTAAAGTCCGGCCGTTGAAATAAATATCAGGAAAGAAAAAAAGTGTATCTCAAGAACTCTTTCTGAAAAGGTGGGCATCATTTTTAAAGTTACAGAAACAGAGGCTTGTTTCACGGCCTGACAGAATGACAGCCTCTTCCCATGATCAACTTTACATTGTCCACTCTGAAATACATCATCAGACAAGCCGAGCAGTGAATCTGAGCTCATCCACAGCTCTTCCCTCCCCAACACTGAGCCCAGTCTGTGCTCACAGTACGGCCATGCGTCTTGTGAATGTTTGTATTGAAAGATTAGTTGTCTATCCACATGACAAACAGCCTCCCCTCCTCAGTGAGCGCGAGCTGAAAATCAATTCCCTGATGGCATCTCAGACAGTGAGGACATCAATGCGGCACAAACAAGCACACACACAGGCTTCTCATGCATGCTACACAGGCTCAGACCTCTTTAAGTGTTTATAATACTGTAGAATTACAGTGACAAGGTCAATAAGCCACGGCAGATTGCAATGAGCATGCTTTGTAGAGTTTTGCATGGAAAAAAAGAATGTAGATTATTATCCCAATCATAACTATCTGCACAGACATACACACAATACTTACATGAAGAAAATTAAGACTTTTAGAGATTAAGTTTTTTTTTTTTTTTTTTTTTTTTTTTTTTTTTTTTTTTTTTTTTTTAACACAGTTAGATGTGAAGTAGTCTGTGTGTAATATTGATGCCTTTGTATTTATGTTTACTTTTAGGTCATCATTTAATTTATACATTAATCTGCTTATCTACCCATTTACCTAACTTTCTACCTGCCTCCTCACCTACCTTAATACATGTATTTCTCCCTCGATGCTCTCTGTCTGTCTTCAATCTGTTTTCATCTGTTTCATTGCTCATAATTCGGTTTGAGAAATGTATTCATGTATATATACATTTATCTATATCCTTTTATATTTTGTATTTTAAATCAAGCTTAAGCTTGACAATTTATTTTAGGATGATAACATTCGTTTTTCACACTGTTGTTAATTACTGTTCTGTGTGCCTCTGACTTGTCCCTTGGGGCAAATAAAGTTTTTTTTTTTTTTTTTCATTATTTAAATTTGAATCTATCTATCTGGTTAGCCACCTTCCTACCTTAATACCTAGTTGATTAGCAACCTACATTACTATTTAGCTGGTTAGCAACCTGCTTACCTTGCTATTTTGCTGGTTAGCCACCAACCTGCCTTTATACCTAGCTGGTTAGCAACCTACCTTACAAATTAGCTGGTTAGTAACCTACCTTACTATTTACCTGGTTAGCCACCTGCCTACCTTGCTACTTAGCTGGTTAGCTGGCCACCTACCTAACTACCTTGCAACCTTGATAGCTAGCTAGCTACCTATTGTATTACCTACCATTACCCTCCCTGCCCACCTATCTTCCAACTTGTCACCCCGCCTTTTTTCCCACGTTTCTACCGAACCACCTACAATTTCATTTACAATTCAAACCTCTCTGCTTCACTACAGTCCTATTTACCTAACTCTGTTCCTACCTGCCAAGCTGCCTACTTACTAACCTCACAACCTACAATCTTTCTAATTCACATGTATTACCTAAAAGAATCTATTATTTCTCTATATCAGATATATCATATTGTCGACAATCCATTGTTTCTCAATATGTCTATCTTTCCATCATATCTATCTATCTTTAAATGGCATCTGATCATTCTCCCTTTGTTTATGTAGTAGTGTAGTACTATATATACCTATCACATCAACCTACCTATTGTACACTGCATCTACCTTTCTTTCATATTATTAGAAACCACCATTAACATGAAAATAAACAGACAGTAGAGTGAATAAAAAGTATAAGTCAACAGAACATCTGCTGATTCTCTTGCATTAAAATAAAGGGAACACTGAATAATAGATGGTAGGATCTTTGAAGAAGAATCCCTCAGTGCCCTGTCTGCCTGCACACTCTGTCATTACAGTGTTCAGGCTCAGTGCTTGTCAACATTTCCCTGAGAGAGAGGGGGGAGCCATCCCGCATTACGTTTGAGTGAGTTCAACTGTCAACTGCCAGCCATTTGTATGCCTCAGCATCCACCTAATAGCAAATAATCACTACCCCCGCGCTCTCTTCATGGCAAATGATCGATGTTGTCTTGAAGCCTGATGGATGACCCTGCCACAGTGATGTCCAGGCATGCATTAAAAACCACCTCTATGAAATGCCTGTCAGTGTGATGAGGCGGCACGCGCAGAATCACATGCGTGTGCACAAAGTGACGCTGAGAAATGCAAGCGAGCAGATAAAGGAGAAGGGTGAGAGAAAGCTACGTTCCACAATAAAAAGCCCAAAGTTAATTTCTTAGCATTAGTGGAGAATTTTATAATATGACAGGACCTGTGGTGTGATTGGTAGACAGTATTAGTAGAAGTAGACTGCTCAGGTACCACCTGGGATGCTTCTTTTCCTCCCCCTCCCCCTCACTCACACACAAACACCTCCCTATTACCCTTCAGTGTTCAGATTAAAATGCACAGCACCACAATCTTTGATCTCCCACTTGCTGACACAAATCCTTTCAAGCCTCAACATTTTCCTGCAAAGGTAATTAGTGCTAATTAAAAAGTTTCGAAAGCAGTCTACGGCTGCTGCTGTTGATGCCGCCGCTGCTGGTGGTGCACAGGCAGATCACCCATCTAAACCCACCACCACCACCACCACCCCCCATCCTCCTCCTCCCCAGGTGCTGCGGATGTGTGTGTCAGCTGTGTTCCTGCCTCTTCTCGGCAAAGGATCCCATAACTAGACAACACCAGTGAGCCTGAGATGTTTGCAGAAGCAGGAGGGAAGCCCAGTAAGGGGTCTAACTGCAGGTTCTGCCCCCACTGACAAACCTGTGCTCTGCAGGAGGACATGTAATGACACATGTAACAAATGCAAATCCCACAAATGGAACAGGTGTAGTCTTTAATTGGGAAATCCTAGCTTGGGGAGACTGTAACAGTGGAGTAATTAACTTGATAAGGGATTCAATTTGCTGAAAATATCATCACGGAGAAACATATCATTTAGAATAAGCTGTAATTTGCATAATGACAACAAATGCAAACATCCAAAACTCTCGTGGCATAATGGATAAACACATTTGCAGTTAAAGGACTTCCTGTTCGGCATGTTTCTAATAATTCGAGATAAAGTCAATCAGTGAGATCACTCTCTCACCGGCCTGCCTTATTGCTTTCAAGAAGCAGTTATTATAATATAATTAGCTGCCTTTCTAGCATATTATTAAGCAGCTTGCTGAGTGTCAGGTACAGAGGCGTCTCAGAAAATGACACACAAAAACGCGACGTCGTTCTACAATGTTTCAGAGAGATAATTACATAATCTCAGCATTGAGTGCAAGCAGAAAAATGATAATTAGACAAGTATTCCTGCCAATTAAAGTATCATGCCTTTTATTTTTTCCCTCTATGAGAAGGAGACTTTACTGCACTGCAATGTACAACATAATGGGATTATATTAGTCATGGCAAAATTTCTCCAAAAGCTAACAATGACCCATTATTGTACATGAAGTAAGATGATTTTAAGGCCCTCAAAAAGCTAGTGAGGTCAGGAGAACGCAGAGTTTTTCCAAGATGATAGTAAAGGCATGAGTATGTTTGAGCTCTAACAAGCCTATTAATAGTCTTAATGATTGACACGTAGGTGTGGCAACAAGACGAAGCAGAGAAATAACAAATTTATTGATTTGACCTTTGGGATAGTTCCCGTACTCGTCTTCGCTGTTTTGTGCCTCGCCTTACACCTCGGAAGGAGATAATAGAACATGTCACTGCACAAGGCATTTTGAAATCGAATGCCATCATTTTAATTTAAATGTTACATTCCTCGTGACATCTCTGTCAATGCATAATTGGCACTAGATGTACATATTTATCATTCAGCGTGAGACACTCAAAGACACCGACAGATATGTTACTTTGATGGGATGACAGTCAGATGTGGAAGAAAAAAATAGAACAGCAAATCAGCTGTCGCGCTGTCAGTTAAGCTTTTTGTCACAAAGTTGCACATAAACATGCATGATTAGAAATAGCAAACGAGCTGTAGGCTGGAATCATTGTCTATGCTCCAGAAGTGTCTAAATAGGCTTGTTTGATCCAAGAAGAGGGAATTAAATTTGGAGTTCAGACAAAGAAAGAAGAGCACAGTCGATGATGGACACTTATTGGAAGAACACCAAGAAGAATATGACAAACTTAACTTCCGTGTAAAAGTGCAGCAACTTGTGAAACAAAGCCATAATTCTGAGCTGTGTGACAGAAGACCACAAGTGATGGCCAAATTAGGCCCTTAAAGAATCCGCATGTAGCCCCTTCAGTCATCTACAAAATATAAACAGTATGAGAAAGTATTTCAAGAATTTGTACAAAAGATTTTACACATGTACACATGTTCATGCTTGCACACACAAACATACACATACCCTACACAAAGAAAGTAAGCCGGTACAGTAGGATAGGCATTAAGCCCCTGTCCAGCTTGTACCAAGCAAGTCAGGGGTCCTGCCCCAACCCACCAATACGAGGACGAAGACAGAGAGTGCAGAATAATACAAATATACAACATGTATACAACTGAGTGTCACGCCACTGAAAAACTGGTACCCTTGGTTGGGGAAAGGACAACCAGACCTACCATAATCCGACAGAATAACCGAATCAAATAGCTACATATATCCCGCGTAAATATGCCTTTTTGACCTAGGGACAAACCTCTTAAATACGCATCATAGTGGATCCCCGTCTGTTTGTTTCTTATTCAAATGTGGCATAATTTGACTCAATAGATTTTTTTTTAATCACTGCCCAGATCTTGCAGAACAGAAGCTGCTTGTTGTTGAGGAGTATTATTCGTTTGACTGAAAGAAAAGCTAAATCTAACAAATGTTCCTTTGGAATTACCCTTTCTACATTTTTCCAAGTAGACCCACTGGTGGACATCAAAAGACGATCTAACATTTTGTTACTGGAAAAACATAATTTTATTGATGGCTATTGGTCCTATCCATCCAGCTTGCTTATGCAAAGTGGATTCAGGTGCCGAACTAAACAGGCGGCCTCCAGTGTTGATGAATGAAGCCAATGTAGGACTGCAGTTCCTTAAGTGTCCACCTGAGGCAAGCTGAAAAGGCCGAAGGCTCCACATTAGCTCCCACATTAAAGCTCCCATGAGTAGTTTTTGACTGGTTATGAATAAGGCTCATAGTAAGTGATTCTAAACTAAGACCTAGAGAAGTAAAAGAGACCATTAAAAACACAACTGACAATATCTGTATTTTTTTAAAGTAAGTAAAGTCTGACAAAATCAGAAAAGCGATAGGAGGGAGCTTTTTGTCCAGACGGGAACTAAAACCGACACAAACAGGAAGGAGATGCAACATGTCTTAAATTATTCATATTACATACATAAAGACAATATAAAGGCTCAGCTCATCTTAGAGTTAGCTCAAATTTAAGTCAGCATTTCCAATATGGTCAGCATTAGGCTTCAGGGCAGTTCCTTCGAAACTGACCAAGAGACTATGTTTACGTTTTACAGGCTGTTTACACGTCAATGTTTCATCCGAAAACACACAAAAAAAATCACTTTGAAAAAAAAATGTGTTCACATGTAAACACTGAGGGACTGAAGACGCTGTTGTATGCATGCCAGGCCTGTAGTTGGCGATAGACAAAAGCGTCTATTGGTAGCCCTTTGCCAAAGTAGATGGTTTATATATATTGAATGCTTCTTCTTCAATTGCAGAAGTGGTGCAACAGATGCAGATTTTGTTGAAAGGTAGATTTAGCAGAACAAGGCCAACACGGTAGTCCACCGTTGTTACTGCTGTTGCTATCCGTTTTGTGCTTAACAATTTATGTTGCTACGGTGAAAGTGTAATGCACATGTGCACTAAAAACTCCGACAACGATGGTCAGGTCGTTCTAGAAAAATTCCACTCTGGAAACGGTTTACAAAAGTTTCCATTTTAGGTCAGCTAAAACGCTGTTTCCATGTAAACAAGAGGCTGAAACGCAACAATGTCTTTGCGTTTCATCCTGTTGTCGTGTAAATGGCCCCTTGTACAGTCCATTAGAAACATGCTGCACTTCCTGTTTATTGATGGCTTACTATCACTAGTTTTCTGATGTACTGATGTGTCTTTCTAGTGCAAACCTCTGGCAGCAGTTAAACTCCCAGAGAACAAGAAAAAAAAGAGAACAAATCCCTCCCACTCTCTCTCACTTTTTCCCCACTGTTTCTCCTCCCCGCCTCGCTCCGTGTCTTACCGCTGGCCCATTACCTTTACAGAGTGAGGCTCATTAAAGAAGGCAAGTTGAGTCAAATCTTTCTGTAATTCAGCAGAGGTGAATTGCTGTCAACATCATTAACCGTCATTTCTCCAACTCACTTCAGTACTTATGAAGTGTTCTTTATTGTGTAATGATCCAAATCTCGGCTCTAAATCTGCCCCTCTTCAAAGGCCCTGGAGGACGTACCACCCATGCAGCCGTCTGACATGCTAGCAGGCCAGATTAAATGTGGCTCCATCATTACGGTCCTCTTTGTGCTTAAACAGATCCAGCATTTTCATCCTGCGCTTCAGCTAGCAGGCACCGTTCCTCAGAGGGAATGATGCGGAAGAGAGAGATCAGTAGGCCTGAGACTAGAGCAGAGAGCTGGATTTCAAATATGACTTCTTATCTTTGAAGAGCCATGTACTCTAGTAAGAGTGCATCATTTTGATTTGGTTTGCGGCATCACAGGACCAAATTCTGGCAGTAATCTTTCCCCTCCTCCTTTCTGTGTTTTAATACTGTTTACAGATAGTTCACTGATCTCATAAGACCATTGGTCAGGCTGGCTCCATGGCTAATTACAGTGAGAGCTGCCCTGCTTGTCATGCTAGATGTCCTGTCTTAAGAGAAGCCTTCTTTGTGCCTCTGCCATTGTGTGTCCCCTAGTGCTCAGTATCATGCTATGAGATGTCCTCCAGGCCTTGTGTTGGGGTGAAGCCTCCTTTGTGCGGGGACCATTGTGTGTCCCTGGTGCTGAACCCCCCTGCTAGGTAGAAACACAGACAAAGTGCAGCAGGGGGATGCTTCTCAGGGCCCTAAGACCTACAGTAAATCTTCAAACAATTTAGACAAACAAAAAAGGCTGCTGCGCCGCGTTGAGAGTAGACAAGGAAAAGCAGATGAATAAGCAACATCAATTACTGGGGCTTTGACCTGCAAGCCCCCACACCATGGCACACATTTCACACCAAATCGCCCCAGATTGAAGTTGACACTGCTGGAGTGGAAACACTGACCCCTCACAAGGCTATAGCTTCGAACTTAAGACCAGAGAAAGGCAGGGGGGGACCGACAAACTACATAGACCAAGGCCAGTGTAAAAGGGGATGCAAGGAGGAGGGGTATAAAAAAAAAAAAGAAAACACGCATAATAGGTCCTAGTTTGTTTCAAAGTGAGACAAAATGGCTCAATTTGAGCACTTAGGCCATCGAATTGGCCCAGCTGAGGTACAAGAGGAACATAGGAGGGGACAACCGCATCAGGCCACTGATAAGGTGCCTATAAGAGGAACAAAGCCGGATGTCCAACAGGCTTACCAGTGAACCTGAGTGGGACTGGACCCTATTTAAAGGCTTGTTTTAGCCTCCCAGCTTTACCCCGAAAAAGTGCTGCTTACCCTGAAGCCTTTTTACTCTGGCACATAAAGCCTCCCTCTTCTTTGTTAGCTCTTACAAAGGTAAAATAAACACATGGGTCACATTTGTTCAGCACATAGTACTCTGCTCTGATCAAAAAAAAAAGTTCTTCAAAGAAAGGATATTCGTCTTTAGGTGATACCTCTTATTTTCCATTTGTACACTTTCTGAACAGACTTTTGTTATTATCACTTTAATTGAAAAACCAGGAAAAGGAGCGTCACCACAGGCGTGAAAAATCACAATCCAATCACAGTTTGTCAATACAGTGTTAATTAATCTAATAACAAACTGCTCAGGGAAACAGGTCCTAAAGTTGACATGGAGACATGGAGTCTAGCAGTGGTGTAGAAGCGCACTGACATGTTTGGGGGGTGCATCAGACTCCACATAGAGACAGTCCTCGCAATATCCCAATTAGCCAAGGGGGAAGCAGAAAATATGTTTCAAGTTCACAGAGCAAGCGTGAAAATTAATAATATGACATGGCACACAAAAACAGAGCAGCTCTTTTTATAGCTTTATGTGAAGATGAAACCAAAATGAAAGAAGTCAAACAACAGTAAAAGTCTGTCATCTTATGGTGGAATAAAGAAGTCTTTAGAGTCTATCTGTCAGTGGGTTTAAGTAGCATTTAAAGGCCATAAGTACAGCACTTTAAAGAAAAGGGAGACGGAAGGTCACCGTCTTACAAAAAGGATTCTTCTGTACTCAGAAACTGCAGAACTGGCAGTGCTGAAAGGTTAAAATGTCCATTACAATCCCAATCTCGATCATTTCCCGTTTAATAATATGAACATTACGGAGGTCATTAGCAACTTTAATGAAAGCCTAAAACCAATTTTGCCTTCATGAAACCATGACACATTGACAGACAGACAAGACGGTTCCTCACACAGAGTGAGGCACTGTTCACAAAGAGAATTAAATCCCAACATTATCACAAAGTGTTAAACCCTTCTGAAGGCTTCACATGTTCCATTAATGTATAGGATTAAAGGCAGAGCACCTGTTTCAAACAATAGAGCCAATAGCAGACATTCAAACGGAAATAATAATGGAGCCTGCGCCAGTCAGTCAGGCAGGCAGCCAGCAGGTTGTCTTTGCAAATGGAAATCCAGAGAAAGGTGGAGATGGGAATCATTTTATCTAGTTGACACACATTACAACGGAGAATCTCAAAAGAGTAAGATGGAAGCTCTCAGGTCAATTATGGTGTCAAGGCTGTCAGCTCGCAGTGAAATATATACCTTTGAAGAACACTTTACTCGAGGGATGGGGTAAAAAGGATGGGAAGATGTACTGTTTAACCCAGAGACCACATAAGAATATCAGAGATGATGGAGTAAAAACGTGGCATGATAATGGACCATTTTCACTGAGCACACTTTGTCAAGCAGGGCGGACTACACCCACTTTCTGAAGGGTGGCATCGAGGAATATCAGGTTGGTAGCTGAAGCTGAAAGAAAGTGCTTGGCCACTGTCATTATTAGAACAGGAAGAGAAGTTTTATTACATGTGTTTTTAGACTGATCTGTGGTCAAACCAAATCCCTTTAAATTTTTTAACGATTTTAGTTTCAGAGAAGATTAAAAGGAGCAAACTATGTCATGAGTGAGTTTAAGTGATGGGTTTGGAGTTATTTCTCGAGGCTGTGGCTCAGTGGTAGATTGGGGTATCCTTTTCATGTAGTGTCTATACTTCAATCCCTAGCTCAAACCCTATCCAGTGATTCCATGACTATAGAGTTTGAGAAAAAGAATGACTCTTAACAAGGCGTGTTTTTGTTTTGGAAATGAATGGAGATCAGATCATCTTTTTAACACTACTTTCCGTTGTTCAAGACAACTTTTTACCAGATACAACGTGATGAGGTAAGGTATTTATCAACAGTTACATAGCACTGTAGTTTGAAACATGACAACAAGCAAATTTTGTCACTTTGTACTGTAGTTTCGTAGCCAGCCACATTTAGCGCTGCTGGTAGCCCAGTGCTCTGAGATGTATCTGCAGGCTAACATGTAACATTAATGAATCCTTTTGTCCTGCCAGGTTCCATCAACCAATCAGAGCTAACATAACCTCACTCTTCATTTTACAGACTCTCAGGTTTGAACAGATTACTGCAGTGTAACTGCTGCATGTGGGTTGGAATGAATGTTATCATAAACAGCTTAACCCATGTTTTAGCCTTAAACTCGTGTTTTAGCCTTTAGCCCTTGCTCCATCACTTTCCTGTTTAGCTTTCTTCTGCTCTTCTGTCATTGGTGTGGTGTTGTCATAGAGACTTCAGTGGGCCGTAAATTAATCCGGTCCTGTCTGACTTGATTGGGAAGCTAAGAAATAGCCTTTAGAAATAACCTTTATTGATGCTGATAATTTAGAATCAGGCAGATATCTAGAAGTGATACTTTTTCAAGATCACTTAGAAAGTCCTCACAGTCCCTTTAAGTACAGATTGTGTCCAATGATAAAGCAATTATTTTGTGACTGGAGTGACTAGAGGCTGGTTGCACCTCTGCCATACATGTATGAATGTTGAATGTGACATTTAGTCTTAAAAAAAAGAAACTATACAAGAGCTATTAGCGGGAAGAGCATGCACCATTTTACCCCTTAAAATACAAAGTTACACACACTCACAGAAACTTAGTCCTTTTGTATTCCATCCTTCAAATGTAAATGTCCTCGCTCTCTGTTCAAGATATAAAATACTAACCTCGAGACAGTGAATGACAGAGGGAATTATAGGTAATTGTAGTGTCAGAAAGGGAGTGTAGGTGACAGATTTATGAATGAATCCTTGTTGTTTTGTCACTTCCGGTGAGTGGGTCACGTGGTATGGTGGGCAGTACACCTTCAGGATTTACAAGTAGTTCACCTGCACAGGTAATGTGAGCTTGGTGGAAGGAGGGTGGGAGGAAGAGGTCCTACTTTTTGCTGACCGCATTTGAAGTTACCTTTTTGCACTCGAAACAGGCTGCTTGTTTTATCACATCTTGCGGTGAAAAGGAGACGTTGTTATGACACCGTGCAGTGTTTGGATTCCTGTGCGAGCGTAAAATAAATACATCAAACGAACCCATGGACTTATGGTGATTCTTTGGTCGAGCGCGTCTGGCAAGCTGGTCTCTTCTTCTTAGCCTCTTGGCGACTTTGTGGATTTGGATTGTCGCCTTATATTGTCAGCAAAAACGGCTGGAAAGCCAGATCGGAGCCACGTTTCATCTGCATTGACTCAGCGCACAGGACGACGGCAGTGCAACCAACGCATCGGGTGGTATGTAACCCATGGTTTACTGTGTTTTTGGTTGTATGAAACGCAGTGTTTGTGGGGGTTACGACCGCCGGCTGAGCTGTGTGTTGTTTCGGCGTGTTGCTGGTTGCTGCTGTTCGTTGTTGAGCTGAGTGTGCAGTGTTTGGAGCCTTGGCGGCTGGCGTGCGCACTCCGCGGATTGAAAGCAGTGTGTGCGCCTAATGCGCGATTTTCATTCATTCATTCATTGATTGCTGTGGATTGAGCTGGGATCGCTTTGGATTTTGCTGTGAATGTGGATTTCGCTGGATTATCTTTGGATTGTTCTGTGAATGTGATTTATTTGGGTGTGAACAATGAGTGGATCAAACGCCGGCTCGACTGTGGGGAAACCGGAAACTGGGAAAAGGACTGTCATTCTTACGGAAAAGGCACTGGCGAACAAAATTGCAAAACTTCAGAAAGACCGTAAAAAGGATGTGGATAAAATTAAGACCCAGATATCATCTCTCAAACAGCTGATGAAAGATGATAAAAACGTTTCAGAAGTGAAATCACAATTCAATATATTGTCACACTTGTTGGGAAATGCCACTTCACTGCACCAGTCTCTGATGTGTTTAATTCCACGTGATGAACAAGAGAAACAAAACGCATGGTTTTCAAGTATTGATAAATACAATAAAGGATTCATGGAGGATGTTCAATCATGGTTGACACAACTTGAAAAAGCTTCTAGTAGGCCTGAATCTCAGCATCATGACGGACAGGATGAAATACGGCCATGTGACAGCATATCAAACCACAGCAGCAATAACAATGGATCAAAATCAAATATTTCAACAACTTCATCTGCAAGAGTTAAAGCGGAGGCTGAAATGGCTGCACTGATTGCTCGTCAAAAGCTGCTTAAAGAAAAACATGCACTCGAGGAACAGGAGGAGCAGCTTCGAAAAAGGAAAGAAGAGCTACAGCTTGAAGCAGACATAGCAGCATCCATGGCGAAGGTGACCGTTTTAAGAGCCTCTGGATCTGGTGTAGCAAGCGCATCTTCTCGGAGATCTAATGGCATGGAGTCCTATTTTGAAACGGGAAAGAGAGATAAGCTTAACATCGATGCCAAAAGCTTTATCCCACAAAAACTTGAACATGTTGAAAAAGAAAAAATGGTGGTTGGAAACAGTACCTCACACATCAGTCAACCTCAGCCAAGCCTTAGAGAAACGGATACTGCCATCCATCCCCAGTATGGGCCCTCAGACTACACAACACAGGACACGCATGCCTTGGTAACTACAGCGCCCTCTATGTCTCAACAGAGAAATGTTTATACACCATTTTCCTGGAACAGCAATAATGATCAGCAACAAATATGCTCCATCATGGAAAAACAAAATGAAATAACTACATTGCTGGTGCATCAACAGTGTCTTTCATCACTTCCCAAAAGAGACCTCGAGATATTTGATGGTGACCCACTTAAGTACCATGCATTCATGCGATCTTTTGTTAAATTAATTGAACAAAAAACTGACAATACTATGGATTGCTTGCACTTCCTAGAACAGTACACACGAGGACAACCCAAGGAGCTCATAAGAAGTTGTCAGCACATGACAGAAGGTACTGGTTATGCTAAGGCAAAGGCTCTCTTGCATGAACATTTTGGAAATGAATATAAGATAGCTTCTGCCTACATGGATAAAATCTCTTCATGGTTACCAATAAAAGCAGAAGATGGAAAAGCTTTGCAGGAATACAGTTTATTTCTGCGTGGATGCTGTAATGCCATGGAGGAGGTTCACAGTCTGTGCGACTTGAATACAGCTGCCAATATGCTCACTGTAATCAAAAAATTGCCCTATAGGATGAGGGACAAGTGGCGAACAGTAGCATGTGACATCCAAGAAAGAAATCGGAGGAGAGCTATGTTTGTTGATATTGTCACTTTCATCGAACACCAAGTAAAGATTGCAACTGACCCTGTATTTGGAAACATACAAGATGATTCACCTTCAACAGTTAAGGACGGCTACAAGGCAAAACCATCTCTCCGCTCAAAGGCTAAAGGAACTAGCTTTGCCACCACCGTAGCTACAATGGAGGGAAGGACCCCATCAGAGAACAAGTATAAGGATGTTCATTTGTCTGGGATGATTTGTTTATTTTGCAAGGATGAACACAAGCTGGATTGGTGCCCTCTACTGGAGAGGAAGACTAATAGTGAGAAGATGGATTTCCTGAAAAAGAATGGAATTTGTTTTGGCTGCTTGTGTACTGGACACATCAGTAAAGAATGCAGGAAACGTCTCACTTGTAAAGCATGTGGTTCAAAACACCCAAGTATTCTCCACATAAATCAAAAGAAAGCTGGAACTGATGTGGAGAAAGGCAAGAAAAACTCAGAGTCTACAGTGGATAAATCTCCGATTGCAGTCCAAACTAGTGGCCTTACTGGGGCCGGGGAGCAAGATTTCAAGCTCGCAATTGTTCCAGTGAAGGTAAAGTCGAGGAAAAGTCACAGGATGGTGGAAACTTACGCTTTTCTTGACCCTGGAAGCTCAGCATCCTTCTGTACAGTGGGTCTGATGGATAGACTGAATCTCTCTGGGAGAAACACAAGGATTCTTCTACGTACCATGGGACAAGAGAAAATTGTGGACAGTGGTATTGTCTCAGATTTGGAAGTTTCAGGACTGGACACTGATTGGTTCTGTGAAATGCCAGATGTTTTTACTCAGCAAAGGATGCCTGTTAACAAGAGCAATGTGCCCCGACAGGAAGATTTGCAAAATTGGCCTCATCTGAAACATGTCTTCTTACCGGAAATAGATGCTGATGTGGAACTTCTGATAGGCTCAAATGTGCCAAGGGCATTGGAACCTCTGGAAGTCATCAGAAGCGTGGATGACGGGCCATATGCAGTTAAAACAATGCTTGGATGGACAGTCAATGGACCACTAGGTGGAAAAGGTGGTGAACCTGTGTACCAGTCTGCAGTCACTGTGAATAGAATCTCAGCCATGAAACTGGATGAACTATGGAAACAGCAGTTCAAAGTGGATTTTCCAGAAAGCAGCCAGGATGAACAGCCAGGGCTTTCTAGGGATGATTGTAAATTCTTGGAAATGGCTGAAAACACCGTCAGACTTATTGATGGCCACTACACTCTTGCGTTGCCCTTGAAGGATCGCAATATTAGCATGCCAAACAATCGCAAAATTGCAGAGCAACGGGCTTTTAACTTGAAGAGGAGGCTAACCCGAGATGCATTATTCCACAAAGACTACACAGCCTTTATGAATGATCTCATATCCAGTGGATATGCAGAACGTGTACCCGTCATGGATCTGGATCGTAGTGATGGGAAGGTTTGGTATATACCGCACCATGGTGTGTACCATCCAAAGAAGAAGAAACTCAGAGTTGTTTTTGATTGTGGAGCATCATTCCAGGGGGTATCACTCAATGCACAGCTCCTGAATGGCCCTGACCTCACAAGTACCTTAGTTGGAGTTCTGAGCAGGTTTAGGAAGGAGCCAGTGGTTCTGATGTCAGACATTAAGGCAATGTTTCATCAGGTCCGGGTTTCAGAGGAGGATACAGACCTGTTAAGATTCCTTTGGTGGCCTAGTGGTAACCTTAGTCATCAGTTGGAGGAGTACAAAATGGTTGTACACCTGTTTGGAGCAACATCGTCTCCGAGCTGCGCCAACTTTGCACTTCGAAGGTGTGCAGAAGACAACAGAACACTTTCAGATCTGCAAGCAACTGAAACCATCATGCACAATTTCTATGTGGATGACTGCCTTGTTTCAGTAGCTACAGAGACGGAAGCTTTATCCCTGTATAAAGACCTTCAAAACATCTGTGCCAAGGGTGGATTCTATCTGACTCAGTGGATAAGCAACAGTCGCAAAGTTCTGGCAGCAATACCTGAAAAGGATAGAGCAAAGGAGGTCAAAGACTTGGACTTGGATAACGACATGCTTCCTGTTGAGAGAGCACTGGGAGTACGATGGTGTGTACAGTCTGACACCTTCAAGTTCAACATTAATATCCAGGAGAGACCACTGACACGTAGAGGAATCCTTTCAATGGTCAGCTCTTTCTATGACCCCTTGGGCATTCTAGCTCCTGTGGTTTTCACAGCCAAAAGGATACTCCAGGACTTGTGCCAGAAAGGTCTTGGGTGGGATGACGCTGTGCCTGAAACATCAGCTCGGGAGTGGATTGACTGGTTAGAGGGATTACATCAGCTGGAAAACTTCAGCATCAGGAGATGCTTTAAACCACTCAACTTTGGAGAAGCAACCTTTGCTCAGCTGCATCATTTTGCAGATGCAAGTGAGCAGGGTTATGGTGTTGTTACCTACCTGTTGCAACGTAACAACCACTCTCAGACATGCTGTGCATTCGTAATGGGAAAATCCAGAGTTGCACCTTTAAAGCCTGTTACGATCCCTCGCATGGAATTGACTGCAGCTGTTGTAGCAGCTCGCATGGATAAGCTGTGGAGAAAAGAGCTTGGATTACATCAGCAAGACTCTGTCTTTTGGACCGATAGCACCTCTGTGCTAAAATACATCAAGAATGAAACTTCAAGGTTTCGTGTTTTTGTGGCTAACAGAGTCACAGAGATACACAGGGTTTCAGACAGTTCACAATGGCGATTTGTGAACTCTGCACAGAACCCTGCAGACCTGGCCTCAAGAGGTATGAGAGCAGAGCTGTTCTTGAAGAACAGTATATGGATATCTGGTCCCTCATTCCTCATTCAATCAGAAAAGGATTGGCCAGTTAACCCAGAGGACCAACATGAACTTCATCTTGGAGACCCTGAGGTCAAAGTATCTGCTGCCATTGAAGTGTCCTCAGTACAAGATGATGAGGATGCTATAACTACTCTGATCAGCCGCAGCTCATCTTGGACACATCTTACAAGAGTGATTGGTTGGATCTTGAGGTTCAAAACCGTGTTGTTACATCTCAAAGTGGAGAGAGAGAACAGTAAAGATGCTCACAAGAGGACGACTCCCAGGTCCAAGAGAGTGCCTGCTAGTTATCTCACAGTGGACGAGATCCAAGATGCAGAAATGCACATCATTAGAATGAGCCAGAAGAAAAGGTTCCCAGAGGAGTTCACCAGTCTTCGGCAGGGAGAAGGCGTGAAAAGAAACAGCCACATTTACAAGCTGAATCCTAAGCTGGAAGATGGTGTACTTCGAGTTGGTGGAAGACTGAGTAAGGCAGCCATGCCTGAAGAGTCCAAACATCCTGTAATATTAGCAAAGGACCTTCATATCTCTGACCTGATCATCCAGCACATACATCAAGAAGTTGGACATGGGGGAAGAAATCATTTACTGTCTAGACTACGCCAGAGATACTGGATCCCTGGTGCTAGTGGCTCAATCAGGAAATTGTTGGCTAAATGTGTCATCTGCCGGAGGTTACATGGAACTGCTACCAGCCGTATCTGCAGGCCTGTGACCAAGATTTGCCTTCTTCAGGAGTCGGTGGAATCCTGATTTTTTTTTGACTTGATCTGACTCTGATGACTTGAACGACCTGACTTGACATAAGAGTGATGGTAAAGATCACTCTCAACATAAGGCTAAGTGCTGGAAACCTCTGGCCTAAAAAGAAAAAAAAAAAAGAACAGAAACAAAAAATCCTGTGAACTTGATCTTCAATGTGTTTATGTAATATTGATGTGTTATGGTGGTCCCTTTAAATGGTATGTATTTATAATTATTACAGTATGATTAATTGTAATAATTAGGGGCCGGAATGTAGGTGACAGATTTATGAATGAATCCTTGTTGTTTTGTCACTTCCGGTGAGTGGGTCACGTGGTATGGTGGGCAGTACACCTTCAGGATTTACAAGTAGTTCACCTGCACAGGTAATGTGAGCTTGGTGGAAGGAGGGTGGGAGGAAGAGGTCCTACTTTTTGCTGACCGCATTTGAAGTTACCTTTTTGCACTCGAAACAGGCTGCTTGTTTTATCACATCTTGCGGTGAAAAGGAGACGTTGTTATGACACCGTGCAGTGTTTGGATTCCTGTGCGAGCGTAAAATAAATACATCAAACGAACCCATGGACTTATGGTGATTCTTTGGTCGAGCGCGTCTGGCAAGCTGGTCTCTTCTTCTTAGCCTCTTGGCGACTTTGTGGATTTGGATTGTCGCCTTATAGGGAGACAGCTGTATGATGAGATCCTGCGTCATTTAGACAATCAGAAACTTAAGAGCCAGTGTGACACATTTCTCCCCCCTCTATGCGACAGGGCTCCTGACATGGCTGGTGATAATTTCCAGGAGAAAGAGAGAAAAAAGAGGGAGAGGAGTGAGTGGAGAGAGCACACATGAAAATGGAAGTCACAGAAGGAAAGGTGTGATCCCTCTTTTTTTTTTTTTTCCATATGCAGTGAGGGCCAAGTGATAGCCCGTGTGCTGCATTCAGTGCCAGAATCCAGATGAAATATCCCCTTACATGTCAACCTGCCAGCTAGATAAGAGGTGTCTGAAGCTCTGTATGAGATTAATACTTCCCAGTGAGACATACCACAGGATGTGAAGGAGGACTTTTGATCTCTGTGTGCTGAAGCCACTTCAACAACAGTACAAAACTTACCACGGTAAATACATATTTACCCCCAGGTCAGATATGGACATGGGCGCTCTGACACAAACACATGCAGTGCAGTTCAAACACAGATGGAGAAAAACAACGTAAAGCGTAGCTGTCAGTGTACACACGTTCACTCAGGCCATGACGAATAGGAGATAAATGAAAAGGATGAAGTGCCTGTCAACATAATGAATTCAATAAAAGCAACATTGTCTGCTTTGTCACATTTCAAAAGCAGTGACATGTAATTACAGTTATTTGTAGAAATAGCCTTCATTACCATCAGTAAGGGCCCCTCCATTTGAACCACTGGAGGCAAGCTCAACAACCTTTTAATGGAAATATGTTATGATATTGTACTTTTCAAGCAAATGTTGAAAATCAAAGAATCTTGCTGTGTTTAATTAAACAATATAAAATAGGTCACAAATTTAAAGTCAGTGTATTGAAGCTTAGTGATGAAAAATTAATCTTCACTTGGTCCATGACAAAAAAACAACTCAATATTTTGGCATTTGATTTGTTTCTCTATGTTGCTTTAATAGGTTTATTTTTTAATAATGACTGTGTTTGCTAGTTGTTTTGAAGGCCACAGAATCCTGGAACTATTTATTCAAATTGTAAAAAACAAAATTTAACTGAAACAAGCTTAAAACCCTCAAATGGTATCTATTTTTAAACTTAACACAGAAACAGACAAGATTTAGTCTGAATATCATGCCACAATGTTTGAACACAGCTGGACAGTCTCTACTTAAAGTACTCTGTAGGTATTTTTAGTTTTTTAGGGACTTTTGCTCTTAACCATGTTATCAACTAATCTGATTCAAGGCTACGCATGAAGACACCATAACTAGATTAGACTAATTTAGTTAGGGCCTCTTGTTTGATTCTGAGAATCCAACTCAGCATGTAGATCCACCAGGGTGTTGCAGAGTTACATAAGAAGCCTCCCCAGAGTATGTTTATTATATTTACATTAGCTTCACATCCCTTCTATGAAGGGGTTTCAGAAGACCCCCAGTAGAAACACAAGCTGTGAAAGGTCAACTTGAGGGTCTTGAGTTTCTGATACTTTTACTGATCAAAGTTGGTTCTGTCACTACCCTTCGTCACTACCCTTTAACAAATGTTAAAGTCTGTGTAAAGCAAAATCAGTCATTTTCTTCTAAACACACTAAATAGGTCTTAAATGTATTTCCTTAAAACATGTAAAAGCCATTCAACCATTTAGGATTTTATTGTAGAGCTGGGCGTCACAAACTTTGTTTAAAATTTCTGTTTAAAATTTCTGTGTTCAGGATTTAATGGGCGGGTACAAAATCATTGCTGCTTTACATCACAGAGCCTTCATTAGCATAGCCCTGCCCCATGTTTACAGCCCCGGCGGTAAACTGGAAACCTATAACCGCTGGCAGAAGTCAGAAATAGTTATCTGTCAAAGCAACGCCCAAAGGCTTCTGAAGAAACGGATGGATTGATAGCCTAACTGTATTTGGCTAGGCTATAGCGTTACTAGTCAGTAATACATGTTGCTAAATGTCATAAATGGGAGACATAAATTACCATTCTGAAGGAGACTGTGAGGAACGAGGCTGAGCACTACCAATGTCTGACTCTGAGTCAGTTTCCGGCTCTGATGGCTCAAACAGGTAGGGCTGGGTCGGTCCCATGACGCTGCTAGCGCTAGCTTCTATTGTTAATGTAGGTAACGTCCTTGTACAGTACACGGAGGTGGCTCCCCTTCCACGTGTGGGCGTGGCTCCCCTTCCACCTGTGGGCGTGGCTCCAGCGCCTCTAACTGACACTACCCCAGCGTTCCACAGTGGAAAGAAGTGCTTATTTTTCCACGATTTTGAGACCTAATTTTATATAATTAACTTTTTTTTTTTAATCTTTTAAATTTGGCTCAGTGGTCAATGACATGTTTCTATGATGTGACAAACTCATAACACAAATTTATTTCTGTTGTAAACAGACTTTAAAGTGGTGATGTTATAACTGCAGGGTACAGTGATCTCAGTCACAGCAGATTTGGGATACATTCCTTTTGATTATTCTCGCAAGATCAAACTTTCCATTTTGGGATCAACACAAAACATCAAGGAAAGATTAAACATGATTACTACATAATGAATTAATGACATAGGCTGATGGCACACAACTTACACATCTACTTTAGTTAAATTACAGTAAACATATTGAAAGATAAGGGAAAGTCCAAACAATTCCAAACTCAAAGGCATCAATGGACAGACTAATGACTCAACTACAGTCCATCTGGAAAGCATTCACAGTGCTTCACTTTTTTCCACATTTTACATTACAGACTCATTCCAAAATTCTACAAACAACACACCATGATGAAAATGTGAAAAACTTTTTTTAATTTTTGCAAATTTATTAAAAATAAAAAACTAAGAGATCACATGTACATAAATATTCAAAGTCTTTGCTCAATACTTTTTTAATGCACCTTTGACAACAATTACAGCCTCAGGTCTTTTTGAATACGATCCCACAAGCTTGGCTCACCTATCTTTGTGCAGTTTGGCCCATTCCTTTTTGTAGCAACTCTCAAGCTCCATCAGGTTGGATGGGGAGCGTTGGTGCACAGCCAATTTCAGATCTCTCCAGAGACGTTCCATCAGATTCAAGTCTTGGCTGTGTGCTTAGGGTCGTTGTCCTGCTGAAAAATGAACCGTGGCCCCAGTCTGAGGTCTAAAGTGCTCTGGAGCAGGTTTTCATCCAGGATGTCTCTGCACATTGCTGCATTTATCTTTCCCTCAATCCTGACTGGTCTCCCAGTTCCTGCCGCTGAAAAACATCCCCACAGCATGATGCTGCCACCACCATGCTTCACTGTAGAGATGGTATTGTCCAGGTAAAGAGACTGGTGTCCACCAAACATGACGCCTGGCATTCAAGCCAAAGAGTTCAATCTTTGTCTCATCAGAGCAGAGACTTGGTGGTTCTGAACTTCCAGATGAAGGAGACCACTGTGCTCATCGGGACCTTTAAAGCAAATTTTTCTGGACCCTTCCCCAGATTTGTGCCTCGAGACAATCCTGTCTCAAAGGTCTACAAACAGTTCCTTTGACTTCATGCTTGGTTTGTGCTCTGACATGCACTGTCACCTGTGAGGTGACAGTTTCATGTTGTCATTATGGGGTGTTGTTTGTAAAATTTTGAGGACAGAATGAATTTGGAATTTCATTTTGGAATGAGGCTGTAACATAACAAAATGTGGAAAAGGTGACGTGCTGTGAATACTTTCTGGATGCACTGTATTTCACAAACTGAGTACATGTATGCAGGTTGGGTTGGAGCCACGTGGAGGTTGCCTGTGGGGCAGATTTGGCCCAAGGGTTGCCAACTGAATAACCTGATCTTACAAGCGTTAATACCCATCAGAGGGTATCAAATATACATCTCACACATTTTTACAACCTCAGTGAGAACATAACTATTATATTTCCATGAGTTGTACCATGTATGATAACATGCAGACAGATGGGCGGAATAAATGAGATAAGAAAGGGGAACCAGACACCGTTGTTTTGATGTGGCTGCTGGTGTGAGTGGAGACCAACCCGTTCAACAGGTAATTATTTTCAGAATATTATCATAAACCAGCTGTGCCTAACACTAAAATGTCATTGATCACATTAGTGCAGCAGTTTTTGTATCAAATGGTACAGCTAAGCTACAAAAGTTACAAAAAAATGACTATTCTATTAGTGCATACATCACAGTTTCATCAACCACATTATGACTTAAATTACCCTTAATTTAATATAATCATTCAAAAAAAGTACACAATAGGGTCAACATACTGTCAAAAAACAAACATCTTAGAGAGCCAACATAAAGCACTGCTGTGCTGAGGAAACAGATGAAGCACTGAGCAGAGAGAAAAAGAGAGAGAGAGTGCTTCCCTTCTTTCCCCCCTGTTTCATTCCCTCCTATTTTTTCTTCCCTCCGTTCTGCAGTTGTGTGTCCTGACCTTGCAGCTTCTATGGCCCATCCATCTTGGGCTGCTTAGCCATTTCGCTGGCTTCATACTGCGCAGATTAACACAATTCATCACCACAATCATCCTCCATTCATCACCCTTTCCAATGAATGTTTTGACATCCAGTTAATTTTCTGCTGATGATTTATCAAATTATAATTACCATGCTCTGAAGGGCTCATTTATTATGTTGATACATGATAATGATGCCAAAGTGGATTGAATTTTAAGTAAGTTCTCCCTGCGATTATAACATATGCGTTATTGTGAATAATGCCCCGCGATTTGATTCTCTACAGCCTAATGACAGTCCTAATGTTATAAAAATCAATGCAGAGGGAAAAAAAAGGAGACAAAGTGAGACTGTTAATTCAATTTTTTTACAGAACAAATTGTTTGGCTGGGGTGCAGCAAGCATGAAAAAGTTCAATTAGATTCAGAGCTCCCATCTTGGATGCTCAGTAATTAAAGAGTGCACTAATTCAATCAGGGGGCAGGACTCAGGCAGAGGGAGTTAGGCTGTTTCTTAATAGGTTATAGGTTATTTCTCACATAGTGCCCTCATAGGCACTTCATTAGCCTCCTGCTTTACAATTCACTCAGCTTTTCAGCCTCATTATTATCCAGGTTTATTAAAATCCAATGGCTGCCTATCTGTTTCTATTACTAAGGAGCTGACCAGTCTAATGCACTGGGTCATTGTTAAGGGCAAACACACCAACTGCTGTTTATGAGCACTGAAAAAAGAATAGTAATGGCTATTAATAATGTGGTTTTTTTTTCTGTTTGTAATAGCAAAGAGTCATAGGAGCGTAACTAGGATGGTATGACCTTAAAAAAGCTCAAACACATACCCATGAGCCCTCAATAATAACCTTTCTGCATATGATAGATGATTAAATCTTTTCAACAGAGCAGAGGAATCAACAGGGCGTAATTGGATTTCATTTGGTCAGATTTTTGTCCACTGTTTTTGCACAAGTTTTGCACAGGCCCCGGCATTTTGATCCCCCCGACCCATGCTTTGCCACCAGAGCTAAATCACCGGTCAGAAGACGGAGGCGGTTTGTAATGTGCTGCACTGCATTCTGGGGGCACAGGCAACCAGCTCAGGGAGATGAGGGCTTAGGAGGTGTTAAAGGTTATTGAATGCAGGAGAATTCTCCTGGCGGCGAAAGCATTGTTTACAGCTATCTATTTTTTTGACTCTTTGCCCTTGGGCTGCGGCCCATAAACAGAGCTGCACCCACCCCCCCTCCTCCTTCATCTCTCCACCCACCCACCACCTTCTCCACCACACCCCGGCTTGTGGAGAGCGCAGAGCATAATTGTGAGTCCCCCTTGGATGTCCCAAAAGTGAAAGATGTGTCTGGTAAGTGAGAGAGGTCAAACACGAGCATGGATATTTATTACATGCACTGCAACCAGATGGAGGCGGCCCATCCATCAAGCAGAGCTGTCACGCTGGTCACAAACGTTTCCCATAAAGACACCCCCTCTCCTTCACCACCACCAGCCCCCTCGCTGCCTCTCAGTTTCTGCTCTTCGAAAGTGGGAGGTCCATCTGTATGGGAGGAAAGAGAGCGGAAGGAATGGAAACTTGTTCTGCACAAGTTTAAGATCAGCACAAAACCTTCCCAGTTCGTTAGCTTTTCCATGACTCCATTGCCTTCACCAGTCTTTCCCTCATTAGAGCTTTCTCTCTTTCTTCTGGCCTGTTTTTGGTGAAAACTTTTATCAATACTGCTGTGACCGGGCGTTATGGATGGTCAGAAAGGGCAAAAAGGGAGGCAGCTTAGGGAGATATTAAAAGAGAAGAAAGGGGGAGCAGTGGAAGGGCGTTTCTGACACTTGCTCCCTCATTCATCAGGCCCTCATAGGCCCGTCGGTGACAATGAAAAGATTTCACAATACAGCCGCGGCAGAAACTCATTCTGGCCCTCATCCATCATGCTCAGCCCGCTAGCCGTTCCACTGACCTAATCTGTGATGCCTCGCTGCCCGCACCCGGTTCCTTAAAGGCAGGCTTCATTACAGTGAGGGAAAGCAGGAGATAGAGGCCGGGGGCCAAAGGGCCCTGAGGAGAGGGCCGCAGTCGTCAGATACACACACAGACTTAAGGTACATAAAACACTGAGACAGCCAACTGTCATGGTCATCCACTTCCCAGAGCAGAGAAAAGCACAGAACACATTGTCACAGATGATAGAGAAAAAATTTAAATATAGCACCAAAGAGAAGTCGGGTGTAACTGTGGGCCAATTTAGTCTGATTAACTTTGAAAACACAATCTCACTGTCATGGAAATGTCCATCCAGCAACCTAGCAGCCTTCCTCCCATCCATCAATCAAGTGATTAGGCAGCTTGTTACTGTCATGAATAATTTCCAAGCAGATGACTGATAGATCTCCAATCAGATATGCCAAACTCACAAAGATAGTTAGGGTGAGTTTGCTTGAGATGCAATCGCTGGGCCATCTTGATAAACCACTTTGCTATCCCTCTACACCCACAGTCTCCTGTGCAACCTGCTCCAGACTGCTAAATGTTACAAGAAGGGGGTTTGAAAGTAGCAGGTTGTTTACCTGACCCTGAACCTTTGGTCCCTAAACCCCTGATCTGGGTTCGAGGCCAAACTACACTGGCAGCTCTCCCTCATATCACACTGAACGGTCTGTCTTTGGACCTGTTGTCTGCTGGGTAATGGAGCCTCTCTCTGCAGTGAGGAACAAATTCAACCAAGTCTCTCAATAAACATTTTCACTGTTTCACTTTGAAATGAATGTTGTTGCGATTGAAATCATCCAGTCACCCAGCCAACAATGCATCTACCCTGCCTTGGAGGACCAAGACGGAAAACAGCCTACAGGTTTACTCAATCTTAACAAAGTACCTGAATTAGAGTACAACAATTAGATAAATCATGAACACATCTATTCTCTCTCTCTATCTCTCTCTTTTGTGAACAAACACAAACCCCTGGTTGTCTTAAGGAATGCCATAAAGAGAATTATTTTTTAGTTCGTCTACAAAAGAGGCTCCCAAACTTACCGAGGACACCCAGAGCACGAGCCACTGGGAACTGAGTTTTTCTTTTGATATGATGGCGAACACTCCAAAATGCATTCAAAATGTTAATTTTGTCTAAGTTTATGAATCTTTTTATTTGTTAAATCCAGTCAGTCTGTTTTTAAGTAAACATTATTTCAGAGTACATGAATTAACACTTGGACCCTCATAGTAACACAACTGATAAAACCCGCACACCTTTTTAGACTTTATTTCATAGCAAATTTGACTGTTAAAAGACAGGATTAGGTTTTTTTGATGTTTATAGTAACAATTAAACATTCATAAATTTTAACCCAAGTCAGTACAAGTATAGCTACACAGCATTGTCTTATTTTTGCAAATAACAACTAAACAATCCAGATGAAAAAGCACTGTAATGTAGCTGAGGTGAAACTGCATGTTAGCTAGCTAAGTTAGCTCCTAAACCATTCAGCTGTACAGCACAAGTATCTATTCATTAGCAGGAAATATAACATTACAAATACTTTGCTGTTATAGTCTGTCAAGTCTGGATTAGAGCCTGATTGATGTGGGATTTTTGGGGCTGATGCCAATACTCATACTGGGGGCAAAAAAAAGTGATACCTGATATTTTGGCCGATAACGGATACATCAGCTGATATGAAATAAGAACACTGATATACACAGAATATATACTGTGCAATATATACTCTGAAAATATGATTCAAGAACACTACTAAATTAAAATAAGTAACTTTAATTAGTAACACTGTCAACATAAGGACTGTAAACCCACTTACTTCACAAAGATGCAACTTACACAACTTTCAAACTGTATAATAGTCTTACATTAGATAATGGTGGACATGGGAATTAACAGTTGCATAAATCTTTATCTCACAAGGATAACTGACACAACTTATAAATTCTCTGGATACCAAATCCACTGGAGGACCAAAAAAAAACCCCACTTATTTTTAAATGACTGGAGACAGACTCACCACACAGCCAAAAAGTTAATACATTGGTTATATATTGACCCATGTTAATTACTTGGTAATAAGCTATAATCAGTCCAAATAATCAGCTGGGCTCTAGTTGGTAATAGAAATAGTAGAACAGAATAGAAACAATTTCCTGTTTAGTTGTTGCACAGGATGTTATTTCTGTTTGGACTTAGCAAATGCTAAATTGAAATGCAAGTTGTTATTATGGTTTTTCAGAATGGAAATGAACACAAACAGCACAAAATGTATAAGTTGTATCAAATACTTTAATGTCCTAGGTTTATCATACATATATATATATGTAAATTGTTGTACACATATAGTGTAGCTGTAAATTCCTGCTGTTGTGCAGATCTTCACACAGGAATCAACCCCTCTTCTAGTTTAACATATTTTATTACACTGAAGAGTGCTGTCCAACATAATCCTTGTGAAAAAGAGAAATCCTCCCTATTCGCTCTCAGCTCTCGCTCACTGATGGTTTTGCCATCCGATCACTTATTGCATCACACATGCTTCCATGTTGGAGGGGCTGGAGATTAAAGAGACAGCTAATTGACAGGTAAGGCTGCCCAGGAAACACCAACAAGACAGATCAAACTGATGGGAAATGTTTACAAGCCTTACATCAGCACAGATAACATCTGAGGGAGGGATTTTCTTTAAAGCTCACATAAATCATCAACATATCACACTATATACCACTGTGGGTTTTTTTATCTAACGGATGCAGGCAAAGCTTAAGTATGATGAAGGTGTTTACACTGTAAATATACCTCAGTGGTTCCATTATGGTAGATGCTGTTTGTTGTTATGTCTTTCTGGACAAACTATCTATCCAAGTTAGCTTTAAAATGATAGTTTCCTCATGTTACGCGCCCATTGTACTATTATTGGTTTCAAATCTAGCCCTGTAATTAAGTTAAGCAATGCAAAATGATCATGGAGAAATCTATACACAGCATAAATGTTCCTGCAACCCCAGAAGTCAATAAAAAGCTCTGTAATTCAGTAAGGATGGGAGCATTTCCTGTCTGAGCGAGATGCTTTTATAGAAAGCCGTTAAGGAGGAGCAGAGTCCTCAAGTGATTTTTTGACAATTTAACTGGTTCTCCTGACACATTAAATGACTATGCTGACAACTTAACTGCACTGCCAATCAATATTTCCTATTACTCTCATTGTCAGAGAGAAAATAAAAATATGATGTTGAGGTCAACCAGGGAGTGACAGGGCATTACAGCCCTATCAGTGCTGCTTATTAATGCAGATAGTCCATCACACATAGAAGATTCAAACTCAGTGTGCTCATTGAAGGTTGTTTTCTTTTTTTGAAATACTAAACTATGTCATAAATATAAAATGCTCAGTGATGTGGCTCAAGAACTTCAGTATCTGGCAGAGAAAATAATGAGTTTTTGCAATATTGCTGGTGTGGTTTTTAAAGCAAGGTATGCTGTGAAAGCCAGCATGTACTAATTGTTCAAAGCACAGTGAAGCGGCTTTACAAACATTAAATGATTTAAATGCAACAATACCTAAGTAAGCGGCTTAACTCCACCCCCAGCATTACATCCCAGCAGCTTCCACATCATTGTAAGGAGGAGAAGACAATTAACCAGGGGTTTAACCTGTCAATCATGTCCTGTCAACCTATCACGCTTGCACTCACAGGTCCGCCTCCTACTTAACTCCCTCTGTGATATGCTGCTGGCAGTTTGGATGGCTTGACTGACGGCAGTCCTGATCCTGGCACTGGGAGGCGCCTCTGTGGACGTCTTGGACATGAGAGAGGGAGATTGGGGTGGACGTGTGAGGGTGAAGTGAATGAGGCCTTAAGGATTGAGGGGAGTTCCAGAAATTTGCTGTTCTCTGCTTATTAAATGTGCAAAGCAGCATAGGGGCCCTGCCACTGTGGTGATGATTTAGGGACAAGGAGAGGAGATATATTAAAAACACTTATCTTAGCATGAAAACTACAACAAAAGTTGGACAAATATACATGAAGGACAATGGAAACCAATTACAGACAACCAAGTAACCCATACAAAGCTAATCTGACAGTCTGTGCAACTCAGTCCAAACCTGCCTGCTAAATACAACTCATTGAGAATTTTTGAAAAGTATCATACAAAAACGACTGTACCAGATATAAATTGTCGTACTAAATATCAGCATCAGGGATAAGCACATTTAGTCAACCATGGTGTCATAGTTATAAGACAGTTAATGAAAATATTTATATTATTGTAGACCTGTAATGCTGGTCAAATGTATCAAATCTGTAACACAGCCACCTACCGCTGCTCAGTGCTGTAGCTTAGGGGGCTGCTATGGTACTTGCAATCTACTACCTAGATGTAAACAAGCACAGATGACAGATGCTATCCATAGTGAGGCATGGTTTGGCAGTATTTTGATCTATAAAATGTAGATTGGGTTGTACGTAGGCAGTGTCTGGTTACGCTGGCATGCAACCACATAAACTGAAATGGCGGACTGAAGGCTTGTGGTGCTAGCTCTGCTAGTGCTAGACAATCTTTGCAAAACCAATTTGACATTATCTTCCTACAGACTGTGATCCTGTGTCTAGAAGTTTTGCTCAATTTCTACTGTTGGGTGGGTGTTTTCCACCTTAGACTGACTGGTAAGTAGAAATTAAAAATCATCTTTAACCCTTTGAACCCCGACCTCCTCTTACATCACTTGGCAAACACGGCGTGAGATAAAGCACTAATCACAAAAGAATATAGCGATGTTGCACATTAAATTAAACAGCAGAAACAGGACAACACAACTATATAAACCTTTTTTTCACATGCCACAAAAACAAATCAAATAACAACTAAATGAATCAAGACATATCAAACTCTGTAAAGCTCCACTGTTTCAACCTACTCGCCACATTTCTGGCTCTACTGCTGCACTGAACAAAAGATCGTCTCCTCAAAAAATTTTTCTAAAAATTACCAAAAACTGTTGTATTTGGATGTATTGATCACTGTTTGTGATAAATGAAATGTATATTTTTGTACATGAGAAAATTCAAATGACAGATGAAGCCAAGAGCTCGCCTGAAATCTCTGTACTAAAACCTCTCTAATTATGTACTACTTCACATTATCAGTTTCAACCTTTGCAGAGATAATGTTCATATGTTGTACTATGGTCTGATAAAGGTTTGGAATGGTTGCTGCCTCATTTTCAAAGAGATAGTCATCCTGAAATGTCTTTTTTAAGATGAAACTAATTTTTTTTTTTAAGTTTTTTGGTGGTTGCCATCTTCATTAACTCGTAACAGTATCACATACTCATAATAATAACAAATTTAAACAAAGCTCATGTGTTTTCCCTTGACTATTACACCAAAATTATTCAAATAGACCTTATGGTTGCAGAGATATACCCATTTTATTATGGGTGTGCAATTTTTAAGCAGAGACCTGAAAAGTCAGGTCACAACAAAACCACTGTTATATATTCAGAATAACAGCAAGACCTCCAGTGTATTATTGCTAATATGCAACAATTCTATAAGCATAATAAGTCAATGAACACTAATAAGCAAAAGCTGATTTCAATTATTAAGAGCTCATTTGTCTCCAAACAAACTGATTCCTCTCCTCGACTGAAATGAGACTCTCGCTAAGCTGTTCAAACATTCCCGCAGACCAGCTACTTGGTAATTATGTTAATTTATTTCCATGTTTCCATTATTACAACTGGTGAAATATTCATCTGTTGACAGTCGCATCGGCATCCTGTGTGATTCAAAGGTGACAGCTTGATCAATATTGACAGAACGTTTGAGGTAATGATGATAATCAGCAACGTTCAGAGAAACGTGACATGTAGCCATAAGTCCCAGTGATGTTTTAGTATATACTATGAGCAACACTGGGATTCCTATTGCTCAATCATACTTGGTGTGAAGTAACTACTCCGGAATCTTATTTACAATATGTATTGGATTGGATTTGTTTGTCTCTATTTTAGTCCTAACAGGACTATTTAAATGCTGAAGTGTAGTTTGGAAAGAAAGGAGAGAGACAGAGTGAGTGGTAGATTAGGTGCATGTAGGCAGAAATATGGGCTGAACCCGTTGGCTGTGTATCCCATTACTTTGCTCTCTGCTTCCAACCCTTTGGATTCCATACCGTTCTGTTAACCATCAGCAATTATCTCCCTGTCAGAGCTAAAGGTAACAAATTTCCCCCCATCCAGCCAGCCGCTATCATCCTCTGGACACCAGCATCAACTGACAGCAGCTAAATCACGCCAGCCAGCCAAGACTCCTGACAGACAAATGCACTACCTTGGAAAACCTGGGCCCATCACTCTAAAGAGAGGGGAGGGGTGGAGGAAAGGAGAGGAGGGGCAGATGGAAGAGGGAGCTTCTCCCCGCTGACCTTATACTTCTCTCTTTTTTTTTCCCCCCTCAACCCTCTTCTAGCCGGAAGAGATGAACTGCCCTGTATTCTGTAAGCACAGGGCCCTGTTCCCAAATAAGAGAATTATTAATGGAGCTTTCCTTGGTGCTGGTTTATCTTGTACCATCACACCAGGTCCAGGTTTCCCTCTTTTACAGATGGACACAGAGAGCTGGGGCTATGAGTTATCCACACTGCACCCAGCAACAACAAAACAACTTTAGAGCCAAAACTACAAACACCATATTTTCTGCTACGAGGAAACTTACAGAAACCTATTTTCAAGAAGAAAGACAAGCAAAAATTGATGCTATGTGTCCTGTGAACCATCAGCTTTAAACATAGAGTCAATATATGTTTTACTTTGCCATGGAAAATTCATCCAAATTTAGTCAATGTATGCGGTTAATTATCAGTATTTCCAAACATTTTACTGACAAAATGATTATCCATTTTGGGAAAAGTTCCTATCTATAACCTACCTGTCGCTATTCTGCGAATGATACTTGTGGTTTCAATGATTATCTGACGCTCAGCACGTAAAACACAGCAGTAAACAGGTTGATATGTGACACATGGGTGGTCTTAGGTGAAGCGGTGCATTGCATGCTTGTGCAGATTACTGTGATTAATGTAAAAGACTGACAGGTGAGGTTAGGACGACTGGATGACACCTATTCTAAATGACGTGACCTTTTTGGTGAGTCAAACACATTCACTGTGAAAGTCATTGGCATGTCTCCGCAGCTCCACATATCACCTTTCTCATCCTGGCTGCCATTCATGCATATTTTTTTTTTTAATTTCCGTTTTAGAATTTAACGCTTTAAGATGAGCAGTATGATCCAGCTCTGCAACAGTGCAAACAAGGTAGACGAGGAAGTGTACATTTAAATTTTCGGTGCATTACTGTAAGTGGTTCACAGCTCTAACAGCACTTCCCATCAGATCACATTAGCATACTCCTGCAGGTAGATTTCTGTGTGTGACACCTTGTATCAGTCGGGGTGAGAGAGGAGGGGAGCTGTACCTGACAGTGACCTGTCAAGTCAGATAGGATGTGTTTAACGATAAGCTGTCTGCCTGGATCACACACACACACACACACACACACACACACACACACACACACACACACACACACACACACACACACACACACACACTAGTCCATAACCCGGCTTAAGGAGGGCTCTATGACATTTCAAAACCTCAAAGGTTAGATGCAAGAAGCGGAACACATGTGATCTGAGTCCTGTTTTCCAGACATCAACTGTCATTACTTCCAGGAGGTAATTTGATTAAGTACACACTCAACATTGTACCAAATGAGCCTCACATTAATATATCAACACTACTTATGTCATCACGTCTCGCTACTTATGAATAGTTCGGGGTTGCATCTAATTACTATTTTTATTGTACAACCATATATTTATTCATTCAATAATTAAAAGTATTGAAAGAGTGTCATCATTGAAGTTAGCTATCATAGAAGAGAGGGCGAATGAGGAGCTATCAGGCCTGGAACATTCCTGATATGAAAAAGAAGGGCAAGAGCCTGCAGTGTCCTACAATCTGGGCAACAACTGCTGAGTCCATCTTTAAATGTAAATAGACCATCTTTAAATAAATGTTTTATGTCAATTTGTTTATGTTTTGGGTTTGACACAAGGTTAAATAGAATAGAAAAAGTAAAACTCAAATAATTTACTGACGGGACTGATAAAAGCATTATCACCGATTAATTGACATCAGTCAATATGTAACCAATATATATTTTTTTTTTGCTGTGCAGGATTCTGTCGCTCTATCACCAGTCTGAATTGCCAGAATTGTCCAGTTGTGTAAATAATCTTTGTGAGATAAAGATTTATGCAATTAATAATTCAGGTCCACCATTATCTAACATAAGACTATAATACAGTTTTAAATTGGTGTTAGTTGTATCTTTGTAAAATACGTGGGTTTACAGTCCTTATGTTGACAGTGTTACTAATTAAAGTTCCTCATTTTAATTTAGTAGTGTTCTGCTTCTTTGTCTTTGAATATGTACAGTATGTGTTCTTTGTATATCAATGCATGTATTTCATATTTTGGATGATATATGGGTTATCAGTCATAATATCGGATATCACTTTTTTTTTCTTTTTAAAGCTCCCAATATCGGTATCGACTCAAAAAATCCCATATTGGTCTGGATGTACAAAAAAACTCCATATGTGCAGTGGGTGGGTGTTTTTCATGTATTAATGTCGTGATTTTATATTATCGTTTACTTTAAATGTCAATTTCAGTTATAGTTGCAGCCTAATTACAACAATCAATTGGTTTTCAAATGTCAAGTCTAATGTCAACATCTTACTGTAAAAATAATCAATGCTGAGTGAATTGGAAAAAAACAGTTATTCAGCTAATGTTGCCTTATTTGTGAACAATGCATTTTTCAATGAGTTGTATCTGCAGCAACTTCCCATCCAATACACTCTAAGTCAAGAAGCACCAAGAGTGCGAACACACAGCTGATGCAGCGGCGACAATCTCGCTCCAAAAATGGACACAGCAGTCAGGACAACAGGGGCAAAATCTGAGGTAACCACAAGGATAGAATAGTACTGTAAAACAAGAATACCAGGGTGTACTGGATTTTGTAATTGGAGGTCTACACACACACACACACACACACACACACACACACACACACACACACACACACACACACACACACACGCACACACACACGCACGCACACGCACACGCACACAGCGGGCCTCTGGGCAGGATCAATATTTGTTGGGATTGCACCTTGTTCCAACAATGTAAGATTTACGGCAGGCGTGGGGGATTTACACTTTGTCTTTGAAGCAACTCATCAGTGCAACCCAATTACTAACCCCAGACAGACAGCATTAACATGGGCCCTGCCGCTGCTTTATGGCCCCTCAGCCCGTCTCATTCCAGCCTCTTCAGGCGCTGCCACCATAACGGATACTACACTTAAAATGTGCTCACAGGGATGGATTCTCGGTCTTTCATTACTCCAACCTTGATTTACTTCATATCATTTCGCTGCTATAGACAAAGATAACACGTTGTAAATTACCCCCATCCTGTCTGCTTGTTTCAGCACTGGGGCGATTGGTGGACGGGGGTGAGGTGGAGGGGAAACGGTGTGTGTGTGTGTGTGTGTGTGTGTGGGGGGGGGGGGGGGGGGGGGGGGGGGGGGGCAGCAGCAAGAGGGGGGCTCAGGTGTGTCTGTTTGCCCTGACAGAGATAAATCTCTGACACAGTGAATTGTTTTGTCTTTGTCAAACTTCTTCAACAGACTGAGTTGTACATTAGCTCCTGTAGAACTGATGACAGCTAAATGTGGCCAGCCTTCAAATACAAACCAAATTTGAAGAAGAGGCTGTCATCATGTTTATTTTTTACTGTAATGTACTGTATATTATCATATTATAGCATATTTTTTTTGCATGGTACTGTAATGTACTCTATCATATCATACTGTATCATATGGTATTGTATGTTATCATATTGTAGCATCTTGCATGGTATGGTATGGCACTGAATTGTACTTAACTGTACTGTATTGTACAGTTTTGTTTTATTACTAATTTTATGGTGTCATGGCATTGTGCGTCTTGTAATTTTGGATCATACTGTTACAATATCATATTTCACCTTATGAACCACATATCTCATCAAATCATACAGTTTCATGATCCTATTGTATCATATTGTGTCAAATTGTGTCACTTTATCCACCTTGTTTTGTCCTGTTCTGACTCATCTTGCCTCGTATTGTATCAGATCCTAGTGTTTTGTATTGTTTTGCTTTTTTTAGTATCCTATCAGATTGTATATTTTTTTGCTTTGTTTTGTATCGCTTCATTTTGCAATACTGTAGTGCAGCGTAATGTGTGTGTGTATATATATGTATATATATGTATATATATATATATGTGTGTGTGTGTGTGTGTGTGTGTGTGTGTGTGTGTGTGTGTGTATATATATATATATATATATATATATATATATATATATATATATATATATATATATATATATGTAAAATTATCATACCGTACTGTTTAGAGCAAATCATTCTATATTAAACCATATTGCACCCTACCATATTGAAACGTATAGCAATACATCACATTGTACTGTATCATATTGTATCATATCATATAGTATCCCAATTCACTCCACAGCTCCATTTTCTATTATATTATATTATATACTATAGTACGTCTGCACTTAATATATAAAACACTGATTCACATTGTTCCCCGTAGGTAAAAATAAGAAACAACAGTGATAGTAGCACATATTATAGAGACAGGAACCCTCACAAAACTATTGTTTTGTAGAGCAGGTGTCATTTTTTGCCCTCAGGCCTCTGGCTGAGACTAGTAGGTCACTTAGACTCTCTGGGCCACTTCTGACAGTACTGTGTGACTTTAGGAGAGACCATGCCACTGGCTCCAGTTCTCCCTTAAACACACACAGTTACAGCCACAGGGGCACAGTTTCAACCAAAAGCATTTTACAGCCTGTCAGTCACAATGGACGGCATGAAAAATGCTGCGTCATACACTTTTGGAAAACACTATTATTTATTCATTGACATTTGAAGGGCTTCTCCTGAGGATGTCAATTTTTCACTTAAAAAAAATCTTATTCAGCTATTCACTGTTTTTCAAAGTAGGTTCTCATACTTTTTTTTCTTTTTACTTTCAGGCTAGCATTTATAGTTGAAAATGGGAGCAGAACACTTTAAAAACTGCAATAATGATGAAGTAGACCTTTCAGATATTATAAAAGAGTGTGCAGTGGCATCTAAGTATTTCCTTTCTCTGTTTTCTTCAGAAGTAAAATCTTGTGACTTAAAAGCACGTTTCTTTGTGCTGTGTCCCTGAGGAAAAACACTTGTGTGGGCAGTTGAAAACCCCCCTTGTCCTCTGTGTAATTTCCTCCACCCTCCATCCTATTTCAGTGCTTGATAACTAAGAACATTAGTTTTATGCCACTTGCCAAGCTCAAATGAAAAGAGAGCTAACTTTAATGACACCGCAATTAATCGGCCCAATAGACAGACAGCTAAAAGACGAGATATTGACTTCATTAAGGATAATGTATTATGTCATTAAGTCAGTAGGGTCACCTTGTGTATCATACAAGCCGGTTAATATATTGGCATTTTCCACGAATAAGATAAATTCAGATGTGAGAGATAAAGCTGATTAGAAAATGTTTCACCCAGGGAGGCGGGGATGCCTGCTTGTCAGGGGCTGCTGTCAGAGACAAGGAGACCTCCAGAGGGGAAAGAAAAGGGATAATGTGCTACCAATCATACTTTATCTGAAGCCAAATTGATTGGCTGCGGCAATTTAATCATTATTGTTTAGCTCTAATCTACAAAGAGGAACACTGCAGGCACGGATGTCTTTATAGCAGCATGTCATCAGCCTCATTCATTTTCCTGTGTTAACGTTGTTTTCAGGCTTCAAACAACATAAGAGAGATTAATACGAACTTGTTGACCTTGGAATACATGAAAATAGCTGCCTTTTTTTTTTTTTGCATGTATATTGATCTTAAAGTTTCATCGAAGCAATTCAGACTTTATTACATTTTAAAACAAATCTGCAACAATACAAGACATGTACTCAGGCCAAATGATTCCAACGATTCTTCAACAGCAATTTGTGTAGCTGTACAGTAAAATGATATTAAAGTCTCTCCAGCTCACTTTTTACCCACAACATGTCCCTCCAGAGTATCCAGAGGTACTCGAGTAACCCTGCCCTCCACTGCGACCTTGCTGGTTTCTTTTTTTGGGGTTTCTGTGTGATTATCGGCAGTTTCTCATCTGGTGGAGGCTTTGCTCATTTGTCATGATTATTGCTGAGTTCTGGCCTGTCATTGGCTGCAAGAGATCAATGGCTTCGGACTCTCCCCTCTGTTGTATGGGCAGGCCAAACAGCTTTTTCTCAGCTAAATGAGGCTTTCCCTCCATCCATCCATCCATCCATCCATCCATTCTATCCATACAGCCTTCTTTCTCTCTACATCTCTCTCCTGAGTCAGTTCATCAATTTGGTAGTCTATATATCTTTTTCTCTCCAATCAGTGCTGACATGGTCTCTCTCTTTCAGGTATTGAAAATTCAAAGCTGAGGAGTCACAGCTTTCCATTAATGATTTGTAAAGGAGCTTTCCTTGCTCTTTCAAGCAGACGATAACCAAGGGAACATTTTTTAATCTTAAACGCAAAAACTAAACTCTTACTTAGAAAAAAAAAGAACATTTACATTTGCTCAATAGGTGATTATTTCAAAGCTGCATCTGTCTGTTTTGTGTGCCTTATTGTCCATTTTAAAGCTCCTGTGGGGAACTTTCAGTGTGTGTTGATTTTGGTGCCCAAAACGGTACCACTTTTCTCACCCTGCGTTATTTCTACAATCTGACCCATCACTCTCTGTATATTTATATTTATAACTACATGAAAGAAGTGAATTTTTATGCTGATGGTCTAGTTTGCTTTAGTGGGTCATAAAGAGGCAGCAGTCTTATTTTATCATGTTTCAAAACCAGATAAAAACTCCTCACAGGAGCTTTAATTATTTATCATAACTTCTCTGATGATGTAGGTTCTAAATATAAGAAATCAACAGCGTTTGATGGACAAAACTCTGCATGCCTTGAAACTAGAGCTCGACCAGTTCAGCGTATCACAGATTAATCAACATTAGTCAATATGTAACTGATTTATTAACATATTTTAGCTGCGCAGAGATTCTGTCAGTCATGTTAAATTAAGTGTTTTTTTGATCCCCTTGGCGGGTTTGGGATCCAGAGAATATATAAGTTGTGTAAATTATCTTTGTGAGATTAAGATTTATGCAACTGTTAAAAAAAATGTCTGCAATTATCTAATATAAGACAATTATACAGTTTTAAAGTTGTGTCAGTTGCATCTTTGTGAAATAAGTGTGTTTACATTCTTTTTCTGACTGTTACCAAATAAAGGTCCTTACTCTAATTTAGTAGTGTTCTAATTCTTTTCCTTAAACCATATTTTGAGTATTATAATTTTTGTTCAATTCGTGTTCATGCAAAGTTTATATCTTGTGTATATCAGTTTTCTTATTTCATATATCGGCCAATATATTGGATATCACTTTTTTTTTTTTTAGCGACCAATATCAGTGCCGACATCAGCCCCAAAAATCCGATATTAGTTAGACATTTCTTGAGTCTTTATATATATACTTTTTAGGAGCTAGAGGGCTGTATGTTTTTTATTTGTTTTGTTTTGTTCTGTTTTTGATATAAACTCATCACTTGCTCCGTGACTTTAATACTGCATGAATGTCACATGTCCCTGGAAATAAAATCAAACTCCACAATTTTACACCAGCAAAAACACAACTTGCCTCTAAAGTCCACACAAAGTCTCTCAATCAATTGCTAATTCTGTATGGCTTGGCAGAGTTCACAAGTCAACGTATTATTATATGATGATCTGTAATGATAAGTTCTCAGAATAGCTCTTTTTTCATTATGTGAGTCAGTGGTTAGTGGCCCTTTAAATATCACAGTTTATATTTGTAGAAAATGAGACTGTAATTAAATGTTCAAAGAAGCTTCAGAGAACTTTAATTATGGGCCTTTAATGACGAATAAATTATGGCAAGACTAATTGCTTATGAATGTGGAGACACAGATCATGGCTCCCGCTGTAGCGCACATACTGCAGCTACTGCAAAAGGAAGAGCGCACTTTACTGTGTGGTTTCTACTGCAGATTATGTGTGCACTGCTTTGTTGCTCAGTTTGCATTTACTCACCATTATGTGCGCTTATAAAATGCAGCACCCAATAAATGCACATCATGAAAATGTCTTTAAAACTGGTTTCCATTAAATGAGGCCAGAACCATCATGTCGCTCCAAAGCAAGGCTAGAAAAGTGACACTGTCATTATTGCATCTTGACATGCTGCATCAATCATGCACTGTATCAGTACAGCATACATGAAGTTCCCATCACAGAAGCCCCGCGAAACAAAGGCAATTGCTCCAGTGTGAAAAGCCATTGAGCATACATTCATGTCAGCAATCAACACCCAGGCCTCTCAGATTCTCCTCGTGGGTCGCAGAATTAAAGTGCCTTTCACTCAAGGTCAAGACAAAGCAGACAAGCTTTATTAAATATATTCAACCACTTCATGTAAATGGCAAGGGATGATCCTCTGTTGTTATTATCAGGCTGCTTTTGTCTTTGTTCTGGGAACATCAGGATACTGAAGATCACAGAGAGCCAACGTAGACAAGGTCAGTTGGTAAAACTGAAAAATGTCAATTGGTGTAGCCAGTGTTTCTCATAAAAAAAGATATTGCACAAAAAAGATACTTTGAATATGCTTTGAACAGTCCGCTACACTGTAAAAAATGAAATTAAAATGATTTTAAAGCAACTGAGCCAAAAATAGAGAGAAAACATTGATGTCTACGACATACTGACTCGCAACAACAAAACCCATAATACCAAGTTTAAAAAAGATATATTTTAAATATACTTTGAGATGATATTTCATAACAAATAACTTATTTCATCAGTACACTTGCAGAACCTCTAGGAAGATGAATTCTTTAATACTTGTCAAGCTTTTGTGGTTAAACTATTTGACAATTTAATGGGACTGTGTTTCTTTAATTGGTTAAAATAAGTTAAATTTCATATAAAATACAATGAAACCAACAAAAATGCAAACTACAGATTTAAACAAACATTTAACAAGTTGTTTTAACAAGTTTAAAGCATATTAGCTTATGATACCAACCCTTATTTGTCACTGTCCCCTATATAGAAATATCAAAATGTTTGAGGAAAACGTCCAGAAAATCTGGTCAATCTCATGATGCAGATATGAAACAGATTTATTGCTCAGCTTGAAAAAATTGATTTTTATTTATTTTCTATCAAAGCTTAGATGCCCTCGCATGCAGGTTTATATTTTATATAGATATAAATACCTTGTTAAGAGCTGGAATGTTATTATGATGGATTGTACCCTGTCTGCTTTTGCTCTTCATACAGGCCATACCTGTTCAGTTAAAATTACACACGCACACTCCAAACATTACTGACAGATACCAGAACTCTTCTTTACTCACGTCCAGGCCTCTGCCCACGGATTCTGCATTTTTTTTGTGTAGAATCTGTGAGGATTAAGAACCAGGTAGTGATGCGGTAGAGTCGTACTGACATTAGTTATAAACAGAAGTAGCTCTGCAGATTGTTAAAGGTGCACAGAACTAGTCGAGTGCCACCTGGAGAGTGAGTAGGAAGGCTGATGAGTTTTATCACCCTGCCAAAGCCTTCTTCAGGAACTTCTAATTGACGGCTGGGCCTGTTCCTCTGTCCCACACAATTTCCCGTCATGCCTTTCCTGCTGCCACACAGCTCTCGCTACTCGTACCTCCACTTCCCTCCACCTCCCTCTTCTTATAGTCTCTCCCTCCCTCTGTACCTTTTGTTTTCACCTATATCCGTTCTCCATCTCTTCTCCTTTCTCCCTCCCCTGTTCCTTCAGCGACTTGGCTTGGCTGAGCAAGCCTGACAGGTGGATTCCTTTGCTTTTTGCCGTATTAAAGCCACTTTCTTGCTCTGACAGCCTGCTCTCTCCTGCCACCTCATAGCTCTGGCTTCACACTTCTCTGGGCAGCCACTGCCTCTTGACAGACCACTGTCACTTCCCATCATGCTCTCTGCTGATCGCGCCTCCCTTCCTCCGCTGCTCTGACACCCCCCATACCCACCCAACCCCTCCCCGGCAAGCTCGCGCGAGCCCACTTCCATACCAGTGCAATTATTTTTTTGACAAGCCATCCATCAGCCTTAACTTTAAAAGCGCTCTCCACTGATATCCATTGTTAAGCCCCCCTTTGCAGCTCCTGCCTTCTCCCTCCAGATAGAGCTTGCATGAGAGAGTATGATATCAGACATCACCAAACCTACCAAAGCATGTAAATTTACTTTGTTCTCCGCTATGTTTCCAATTTCACGTCCAATTTTTCGGTACATTATGCGTAGTTGTTGTGCCTAATACAATGTTGTCAAAACCCATTAGACTTCACTCCCTTAGTCTCCTCTGAAAACAGGTTACAATTGGTATTCTATATGTGTAAGGCACCATCTGCAGTTGAATCTTATTAAAATTATCTGTTCAATTCTCACGTTCTGCGGTCAGTGCAATTTGCAGGCATTAGCAAAGACACATATGAAAATGTCAGCATGTCAACTAATAACAACGAAAGCAAAGGGAGTGCATCGCTGCGAGTCAATAACGCTGCCGTGCTGGTGACACAAATTTGATGGTAATCTAAGAAAATGAATAAGGAGGAAAAGCTCTGCGCATTTTGAATTGGAATCTCGATCCGTGTTGAATCATTTGGCGCTCTTCCACTTGGCCTACATCTTAGCCTTGCTGTAGAAAAAAGGGGTGGGGGGCATGACAACAAAGTGCTCTCCCATCACTGCTGTCTGGTGCGCTCAAACTGCACACATTACATGTGCATGATGAATTGGCTGAATTATGCACAGCTCAAATGACTGTTCTCTTCATCTGACCAATGCCTCCATTATAACAATGAAGTGCTGTGAGTAGATACGGAACATGACTACTGGGGGCCCAAAATTACAATCAACAACACTCCGGGGGCCTTCTTTTCAAAAATACTGTAGCATCTAAAGAGTATTTTTGTCATACACTATAAAAACAGCTGCATGAATGCCATGAGGAAGACTTTATGACTCATGTTCACATCTGTTAACGTCTTTAAATTAACTACGAGTGCCACATTCGACCCAACAAACCATCTCATTCTGATACAGAAACTATATAAAATGATTGGCCTTACCAGAACTACATTATCTAAAAGAAAATATAATTAGACTGATCAGCCTTCGCTGATACATGCTAATAAGACTTTTGTGTACACACAAAAAAAAAGTTAGTCAAGGAGTTCCACAAGGCTCTATGATTGGGCCCATTGTTTTTACCGTAAACACGCCATGTTAGAGCCCGATTTGTAACAACAACCCATAATGCAATAATTAAAAAAAGTAATAAAACCCGAAATGTAATAAAAAGTCGATTGTCTAACAATGCTGAGACTGAAATGTGATAAAACCGAAAGTGCAATAACTGACCCAAAAGTTGTTAAGTTTTGGGATCAGCATTTTGTTAAATTTTGGGTTGTTGTTACATTTCAGGCTCTAACATACCACATCTAAATAGCATCACGGGGAAACATTCAACAAATGTTCATCGTTACACAGATGATGCTCAATTATATTCATCACAGAAGGCAGATAAAATCTAAATGTACATACAAACAAGGGCAAACCTGGTCATACAAATCAGATGAAAACATTCCACAGAAAGGAGTTTTGACACATTTCACTCCTGCCTGTTGAAACCAAGCAGCAACTTACGGTCTTTTTCAAACCGCAGTTTGAAATACGTTTAAAACATGAGTTCGCCCAATCAGAGACACAGCTCAGTTCATGTGATGGACAAGCAAGGAGAAACAGCCTGAGGTCAGTAAGTGCAGCACCAAGTAGTGAAACAATACAAGTTATCCACTCCAGACTAAAAGCACAATGGGTTTGGACCCAAGGCTTGCACAGTTTCACAGGCAATTCATAAAGAATATTGAAGACAGGCAAACAAGAAGTGACAAATTTGCTTTAGCAGCACAACAGAGCTTGGCTGCCACACAACACAACCACTCAGCCAAGTGAGTTTGTAAAACTTTAGGCCAATTGCATTCAAAAGCCACCCTTCAACGAAAGGAAACACAATTAACAGGCTGATACCAGCGTGTGTCTGGCTGACTTAATGAATATCAAATTATACACAAACACTAATAAATCATCATTATCCCCTAAATCTTAATTGATCCCACAATTAAACATGACAAATGCTACGAATGGCAAGTCTTGACTTTATTCGTTCCCTATAAGGGACTATTTATCTTTCCCCTTTCCTCCTGCGTCATAGCTAATTTCACATTGCTCGTGTTGCTAATTAACAGGGACAGACAGACAATTTTAGTGCAAGGTAATTTCTTTTGTTTACAGCAGGGAGCCTTCTGTTTCGAATAATTTTCCAAGGCTCTTAGGAGCTCAGTTCTGCAGCTAATGATATCTGTTCCAACCTCCCCTTCAGTTTCAGACTAATAATTCCTTTTCTGTTAATTTTCTCTGTTAATTATGTGAATGGTTTTAACGACTCATCCCACTTCAGCGATAAAAAAAGAGGCTTTGAAAAAGCAACAACAAGATGCTCATTTACAAAGAGGCTCTTGAAACAGTGATGAACTCAATGAGAATTCTTGAAAACCCAACCTTTAGAAGTCTGAAGACACTTAATTCCATGCATGTGCGGAGGAATGCATGCATTTGATTGCACTGCATCCCTACACCTGCACTTTCTGTGTCTACACTGACATGTTTATTTGAGCTGTGTTGTGTTTACACCTTCTGCAGATGCTGCGTGGAAGGCACTGCAGACACCTGCCACTGTCGGTGGCCTTGACAGCTCTGGTCCCAGCAAAGGGAGGCAAGACACCAGCATATGGTTATCAATGATCCAGATGGCTCCTGCTTGTCTCTAGACTGACAACTTTGCTCCTCCATTATCAAACACCAGTAATTAACCATAATCAAGTAGGTGTTAATTAGACATAATGAAACAATTTCTGTTTAGGCAGAGCCTACTATTTGCCAATTACTTGTAATTATATGCACTAAGCACTTGGGTATAATCTCTGCCAGTCAAGCAGCAGGGCTGTGTCTGTTTGCTTGACTAAAGAGTCTTTTGTTTTGCCAAAAAATTGGCAGATTTAATGCTGCAAGGCTCTGATTGGCCAGCCTGTCAGAGCTGCCTGAGGAGGGGGAACAAAGGGAGCGTCATACTTCTCAGTGACAGCACCAGGGAAGTTTGTCATTCCTGGGAGAGGACGGCTGTTAATCAGCCTGACCCTCGACCTGAACCAACTATCCCATAACACCACTGGTGGTACACACCTGGAAGGGATGCAAGTTTGCGGGGAAATTAAAGCTGTAAATTTGTTTAGTGGAGATCAGAGAAGAGATACTGCTTAGAGAGGGGGGAGGGAAAAGGTATAAACGATAAAAGCGGGGTTGAATGGGAGACAAATCTGGAGAAATGTCAAACCTGAGAGGGATAGAAGCTGCAAAGTGTCCATGAATAAGGAGTGAGGGAAAGGGGACAGACTCTTCACGACTGGTGTTGCCTTAAAAAAAAAAAAAAAAAAAAAAAAAAAAAAAACAGTGGAAAATGATGACACTCCCCTGAAAGCTTGAAGATTTCCTCTTGGATAAACAGTTTTAATAAGTAGAGGGTAGGATTCAATGAGAACACAAACTACACAAAGACACAGGTAATGATAATCACTGAAGTTCTCTGCTGTAATTTTATAACCCCAATTCCAATGAAGAGATTTACAACGTCCCAATTTCATTGGAATTGGGGCTGTATTTGTAATCTGGACTTGAAAGGTAGAAGAAAGATCAGATGTACCTATATATTTCCCCCTATTAACTTGACATTGACATTGCAACTGGTGTATAAATAGCAACCTATGGACAATAAGACAGGCCTGTCTTCCCCTATTCAGTTCTGTAGTAAGGACAGTTAGCTAATGTCAAAAGAATCCCTGAGCTATGCAGCCTCATATCCTTAAAGACTTCATCATCTGTTGTTTTTAAACTCATCATTCATCTGTTCTGGCAGAGTGTCTAAATGTGAATCCCACAAAAGTCAGCTGTAAATTTGAATGTCACCAAAGTCATCTTGATTAAAGAGGACCATAGCTGTAAAAGAGCCCGTTTGTGTGCCTAGTTAGTCATTTCTCTGAGAGGCATCAACAAAACTGTAAATAAGTCATTTACAGTGAGCCGCTAATCACAGAGGCCATAACCCAGGACCGGCCCTCGCCCATAATTACTGCGGTCCAGAGTAATCAACAGCACATCATCTGCTACGAGCTGGAAAACTACTCACACTTACTCCACCCAGGAACTAAATACTGTGTCCCCAGATGGAGGACACAGCCACCCACTGTGTGAGTGGGTACACAGTATATTTGTTCATGGTAGAGCCAAGGGGTTAAACTTAGACCCAAAACTTCATCCAACATTTTGACATCTGTACTGCCACTGATGAATGAAAGATTAATTTAGTCTGAATAGGTCTCAGTAATCTATGATTAAATTGCAATTATTCTAGTTTGCAAACTTTTTCTTAATATTTTCTCTGACATTAAGTGTTTAGTCTTAATTCATACATGTTTGCTGCAACCTTCTTTGTTTTATTTATGATTAAGGACAGCTGCTGCGCCACACTGTACTGTAATAAGTTTTTTTTTTTTTTGTCCAGATTTTACTAAACAATAGTTCAATAAACTCCTTCTGGAAGGGTTTTCAAGACGGTAAGGTGGATTCAACTCGAGTTTTCTTTCCACGTTTATTGCAAACACTCACACACAGTAAACGTTCACAAACTGATCGTTAGTACAGCAACCAGTTCGGTAATCCGGTCAGTAATTAGGTTGTAAACTTGCAATTTAAACAGAATAAAACACAGAATTAACTTAAATAAGTTTACAATATTATGTTTGTAAATAAATATTTGCTTGAATACAAAGAATACTGACAAAAGACTTACTGACAAGGCGTACCGGTCCTGACAATCAATTACATCAAAATGAAACCTACGACCAATATTGCACCAATAAGCCCTGCCATTCCATGCACACAACATGTGATCAAGTAATGCCCATCACTCAAACATCAAAGCAAGATTCATTACTGCAGTAGTCTGGCTTGATTAACATAGTTGCACATCCAATGCCTGTAATAAACAAACAGAACAATAATTCTGACTGCTGGAAAGTTATACATTTTTTAAGGGGCTTTTTATGCCTTTATTTTGACAGGACAGGACAGTGGATAGAGGAGGAAACAGGGTGAGAGTCGGGGGTGACATGCAGGAAAGATGCCACAGGTCGGACTTGAACCAGGGCTTTTTTACCCATATGGAGCACGACCTTAACCATTAGGCCATCATGTACACTACATTTAATACTGAATTTCTCTCAAAGTTGATGCCTCACATAGTTGCCATCTCCACGTTTGCAAACTAAGAAATGTTCCAGAGTCTTCTGTTCTACTTTGGATCGATAATGGCGCCCCCTGTGGACAAAGCGGTACAACTTATCTCTCTACTGATCCTGTCCCATATTTTTGTAAGTATGACTGGAAAGAAAAATAAAAAACTAGTTCTGATGTTTCTAATTGTCAAATGCATTATTCACAGTGAATCTTTTCAGCATAAACTGTCAAATGATGCACATGGCATATATCCCTTGTTATCTGACAACAACCTGGTGGCAACAGTTAGTTAAAGGTAAAAAAAAAACAAACAAAAAAAAAAACAATGAAAATGTAGTTTTTAAAAAAAAACAAAAAAAATACAAGAGAGGGGTCAGTACTCATTTCAGACTGTCTTAACCAGCTAAAAACTCCTGACAGGATCTTTAAGATGATGATTTTTAAGTTGGCACTTCATTTCACTGTAGCTCAAAGATTCATGGCTATAAGATGCTTTGTTTAAATACTACCAAGGCTTCTTTGGGAGATGGAGATAAATAAGATGTCTTCAGGTTTTGAAAAATGAAGTCAACCTAAATTCCTCCTCTGGACCGTGGTCCCTCTCTACCCATCCTTTGTAGTGACATAGAGATATGAGGAGGAGTGGATGGAGGGCTGCTGAGGTGCTGAGGCCTGAGCTGCTTGTCAGCGCCATGACTGATCACCAAGGCCAACTCTAAAAGGATTGCTGGTGGAAATAAAGACACCAGCATGTCAGCTGTAAGCTCCTCAGAAGGACCCATCAGACAAGCGGATGCGTATTGACAGGCCAGCGACAGAAAGAGAGAGACACAGAGAGATGAAGGGGAAGAAGGAGCGAGAGAAAACGTTCTGAAGTCACTCACCTTGGCACGGGCTGCAATGTCAGCCGACCCCGGTGGCCATCACTCTCCGGCCCCGTCCGAGGTATTATTTAAAGCCAAACAAATATCAGGCACTGAATGTCACCGCAAGGACACCCAGGCCTCATCTCCACCAATCAGTGTCCAGGGTTTCAAATCACCCTTTCTCCTTCCCCGGCCGACAGATCCATCTTCCTCATTCCTACACCCTGCTTCACACCCCCATTCGACCCCTGACTACCACATTGAGGGGCGGCACCGTGCAACAGATTTACGATCACCCGTTTCAGGCTGGAGCACGATTTATTGACATTAGTTGTCAGCTTTCTTTTTGAGAAATTGCACATAGAATTAATTTTAACTACGTCTTAATGTTAAATATCCTGGAAACACTAAATTTCATGGTAGGTGATGCTCACAGCAGCATGAGCATATATCAAGTTCTTGGGGCTTCGCTGAAGGACCCTTTTTTTTTTTTTAGACTCTAATTTAATAAGAAGCAGCTCATAACCGCTTCATCTCAGCTGTTAATTACACATCCTTTATGCTGAGGAATGATCTTGGGACACTATTTAATGCATCAAAAGTTTAAGTAATTTAATTTAATTGTTTTTATTACTTAATCATGTCCAAGGCCACATAACTTGATGGTGAACAACCTGAACAAGGTATCAGGGAGAGTCATTGTGAAAGGAGGATAAATGGACTGCTGTTTAACAAATTCGCCCTTCACATACTACCGCTACTCTGAAACAGCGAGAGCTCAGTGATCATGTTCTGTGTCAGAAATATAACACCTCCAGTATCATAAAAACAACAAAAAGGACTCAGGACTCGTTCACTGTTTTAATCACAAAATTTAAACCACAATCAATTTTATTTAAAGCTCCTGTAAGGAGTTTCCATCTGCTCACAATAAAGACCAAAATGACTAATGCTTCTTTATGATCTACAAAAGTGAATGAGATCAGAGGCAGTAAGACTGATTTTTAGCTGTTTTTTGTCACGTCTAAAATTGTTGGCAGGTGGTAGGTGTAGTAGGGAGTGAATCAAAAGAGCCTCCCTGTTGTTGTGAACAACATGACTGACACATGCAGAATAAAATCTCATAGAGAAAAGTAATGTTTTGTCCACTGGAGGCGCCAAAACCCACACAAACAAAAAGTCCCTCACAGGAGCTTTAAGCCAAGTTTGAAAACCACTCTACATTGTTATTCTACTCTGTAAAAAAAAATTGGCATGTTTACAAAAATCTCCAAATATTTACTTAATACAACTACACGGACCAACATCTAGGTGTTCTTTTTTTTAAATTAAGTAATCTAATGTTCATATTTCTTTAGGGTTGATCATCTTGTCCACATTTTGTTGAAAAATTGCGTCTTTAAAGCTCCTGTGAGGAGTTTTCAACTTGTTATGAAACAGACTGAAATCTACCACAATATTTTTTTTAAATACCTCCTGAAGAAAACAAGACCACCAGCAATAATTTTGACAGCTTCGAAATTATAATCTTTTTAGCGCCTGGACCAATGTGAGGGGGTAGGTGTCACACCAGATTATGGATAGCAGACTTAAGACAGCAATTTTTTTTTCACTTTTCCCACTACAAATCAACTCCGATATGAGTCATCAGTTTGTCCAAAGGGGATGCCAAAAGAAACACAAACAAGTTCCCCACAATCTTGAGGCTTTAAAGAAGAGGTTTAAAAAAAACTTTGCCCTGCCATGGATTCTCCCTATCTTAATAAAAAAAATAAATTGTAAGAAATTGACATCATTCAGTGTCTCTTTTTGTAAACAATCTTTTTATTTATTTATTTATTTATCTGAGGTAACATTTGGAGAATCATGGCTACTTTTACATACTTAAGGAAAGCCATACTTGATATTTGTTGGCTCATGCTGATGAGTCTGAGATGCCTAGGATGTTGTAGCCCCTTTATTAAGTCAATCATGCTCAAATTAAACGCCTGGTGGTTTCCATTTTTTCTTTCTTTTTTTTTCCAGTCGGAGCAGCTGCTTTAATCTGATTGGCTGGAGAGGTGTTTGTTATTTCTTAAATTTCAAGACTGGCATATAGAAAAAAAGAACACAGATTTTGACATGCAGTGATTCATAACATCTAATAAGACTAACTGTATGTTACAATGTTCCTCCACATCCTCGCCTCTTCCCTTCATGTCTCTGCAACGCTCCAAAACAACCCGATATAACCCCAACTTAGAAAAACATCGCTTTAAACAGAGATTGTAAGTTTTACAATATAAAACATGATGTTGAGTTTATAGACCAGTTACATCATGTTCAGCTAAGCTTATAATCACTGCTTACATAATGCATTAATAAATAGAAACATATCTAATGCACTGAGTAAAATAAAGGGGTAATAAAAATTTCTGCCCTGGGTTTCTTGGTTTTTGACGACGGACTCCAAAGCAGCTCAGCCTAAACAACAAACCACAGCGACATAAATCACAATCTCTGCAATAAACATGTAAATCTTGATCGATATGTACTTGCCTTTTTCTCTTTTTCAATAACAGCTGCCGTAAAGGCCTGCTGAGCACAAGCGGCCATAAAAGTATGTAAAATAAATTAGGAGAGCATAATGAGAGGCTCCAGCAATTCCCCCATAAATATAACATAACGACCACAACTAAAATGTCAGGGAATCCAATAAATCAATTTCTCAGGGACAGGCCGGCCTTTATGTGCAGAGCACACAGTCATATTTATAATTCTTCTTTTTTTCATGTCACTGGATCTCATTTTTTGGTGAGAGAGACAGAAAGAGAGAGAGAGAGAGAGGGCAGCCAGGGAAAGGCTGCAGCTCAACACGGGTCTCTCTCTCACATGAGGAAGGTTTAATATGTGTTCTATGTGATTCATCACCATGACATGGACACCTGAGGCCTGGGCCCGCTCCATTTCTACTGCCTAAATGGTTTCTTGGGGACTTTCCTACACACGTGCACACACAAAAACACACACACACACACACAGAGCACAATGTAGAAGGCTAAGAGAGATAGAGGAGAAGGGAAAACAGAGAGATGGGTAATGGATTGACAGAGAGGGCCTCATTTAAAAAGAGAACGCTATTTTGTCCTTGCCATGTAATAGATTGTGAGTCCAGAGTCGTCCAGTGTCATCAGTGTGGGAAGTAATTCACCGGTGATGTAAAGAGAGTGGGAAAAATCACAGAGAAAATGAGATGATTGAGATTACAAGCCTATTTCAGAGAAGCAACGACGCTAAGAGAGGAGTATTCATGGAGGCACGGGGGGTTACAGACCCATCACACCTGCTGAGAGTTACTTCAAACTTAATAACGCTTTTATTTACTCTGCCCACTCTTGAGTTCTAAAACTTCACAAGTCCCCACTGAGTGCCAGCGCACCTCTGAGCTCCGCTTGTATAATGACAATAGAGCCAAACATCCAACAAACAGGACACAATCTGTTCCTGCTGTGGCATTGCTTCATTACATTACTGACGTCCCCACAAGGCAGCCTCACAATGTGATGTTTGACCTCATAAGAGCTCCGTGTCTTAAAAACAAATAAATCCAACAGAACAGGCGACTGCATAGGAATGCAATTATTCTAATAGCATCCCCAACAAAATAAGTCCAGTCAGTTATGGACAAACTAATAAGGAGTGTGTGATTGATGGTGGGATCATGAAGCCTTTATAGAGAGAGGTACACCACACACACACACTCAAACTCACAAATACACATGCACACACTCTCCTGCCTTTGTCTGTATTGGGAAAGTGGTGCAAAACTCTCACAGAGCCAAGAGATGTGATGCTTTTGAAGGTCTAGCAGGATGTCAGAGTAACAATGTGGTAAATATGTCACAGAGTAGATTACATCAGTTCAGCAAAGAGCAAATGAGACAAAGAGAACAAAGGGCTGGAGTGATGTTTGACAAAATCTGTTTCTGTGGTTCTCCTGGAACTCGAGCATCTTTCTGCAAAGCTTACACTCAGCACATAAAACCATAATACCGAGACCACTACACAACAGTTTGGTTTCATCAGTATCTACAGTTTGTATTGATTGTTTATTTTTGCTAGGTTAGATGAGCTGTACCAAAAACAATACAGTATTCACTGGAGATAATAGTTTAAACTTGAATCTTCAAGAATCCTTCACTTTGAGTTAAAACAGCCCAATTTTATTTCAAAACATCATTTTTTTACAGTCACAATGTTCTTGTTTAGCTTAAACTCTGTTTTACAAACATACAGTCTGTTTTTTGCTTTTAAAAGTTGAATACATAGGATTTTGATGCCATAGCTGTGGGAACTTATTACCCAGATGACAAATGAAATGTTGGATGAATCCAACAAGGAAAATAGGTTTAGTATATGTTTAGTTAAATAATGCCATAAAGGCACACTATTCTTGTCTTTATACATTTTTATAAATCTTAATGAGAAATAAAGATAAAAAGAACAATAAATTTCTTTGAGAATAATTTTTTTTGTTTATTTTTAAAGGGAATAAAATGTAAGCACATGCCATCAGTATTTCAATTCTTTAAGAAATAAATTATCTGCAGTCTGCTGGTTGGCTGAGTGGTCTGCTTGTTGGTATAAAGTAGATCCATTTTTTAGTGACATATGCATTTTATTTTATTGAAGACTGGAGTTTTGGTCTCACCATCTTCTCAGGGTTCTTGTATACATCTTGTGATGCTGTTTCCTGGACCCATCATCGGTGATAGTACCTGGGGTCACAGGGGAGTTTAGGTCTTTCAACTTCAGACCCCCTCACCCAGGCGACCAGACCGGGAATGATCAGTTCCCGGCCTGTGTCCCAGAAGCTCTTGCCCACTTCTTGTCCATCCTGATCCACAGCCATCATGAAGCTCTCTAAGCAGCCTCAAGCTGTTCTGATAGCTCTTCTTTTCTTTTCTCAAATCACATTCTCGGACACCATGTTTCTTGGCTGTTGAACAGTGTTTCTCATGTCTGCTGAACTGGTAACCAAAGACTTCAAAAAGTCTTCATATCTCTGCCTCAGTCGTTGGGTAACGAGTCCTGCTCCTTTGCTACTGTTTTCACCATGCTATCTTTTCCAATTATTATTGTATATCACAAGATGATCCCACTTTTTCAGATGTATTTTCGGGGAATATTAACCTTATATACAATTATAAATAGTCTACTATTCAGGTCATCACAGTATGGCAGAAGTTGTTTTTTGGCCCAATATCAACTTCCATTTGCGGCTAAGCCAAACAACGCCAAATACCAGATTTAGGGCAGAGCCTGTTTGAACTTTACTTCAATCTTCACTGAAGAAACATTTGAAAACAGTTCCAGTGCACCCAAGTATTAGTGTGTGAGATTTTCTTATTCAGAGCTGTAATAATTTTGACACCAAAAATCTACAAGAACTTGTTCCATTTCTGCGAGACAAAATATCAGCTAAGTTCAAGGAATATCTGGCTTCTAGATAGACTTTTGATCAAACTTTGGCTCTGCTTTTTTTTTTTTTAAGAAACATTACGTAATCTTGTCTGAAAAAATGACATTAACTTTGAGTTAGATTTGCTGAAACAAAAGGGTTCTCGTCACAGACTTGAGGCTCAGTGTAACAGTGCGCACTATGTAAAGTGTAACCCTGTCCTACATTTTCTATTCTGTCCTTAAACTGTGTCCATCAGCCTCAGTCTCTGGAGGTGGCTTGTTTAAGAAACAATTAAGGGGGTATACAGAGCCATTTGCAGGCAGCAGGCCTTGCTGGGCAGGCCAGCCGGCTGGAGTACCTTTCACAACTGATTTATAACACTGTCGCCTTGGCAAGGCAACATAATTAATAGGAGCATGGACTTCTAATTCCAATGACTTCCTCACCAAGTGGTTTGCGTTTGATTTATGATGACCGGCAACTTTGCATTTTATCAGTTCATTCACTCATTATTTATGCTGATGATCAATTTCAGTGGGTTGCTATAATCTTACTTGCCACTAATCAAAGAGAATTAGGGTTCACTGCATTATTTAGAGGCTGCTAATTCATCTTTGAACTAGGATAGAGGGGTAGTTGTGGGAGAACCTGCTGCAGTACAACCGAATGGCAACCTCTGCTACTGAAAAATGAAGCTAACGGGAAATGGAAAAAAAAAAAAAACTGCAGTTCAACATGTGTCCACCAAAGACTCGGCCCAAATGACAAGGAATCCCAGCGAGAGCCAATATTACCATTCCCATTTTCACAGCAGAATCCAAGCAAAAGTGTTAGACAGGATGAATTTTTTTTCGCACCCGACACAGTTTTATACAGATACAGTGCAAAAAGTAACCAGGTGCAAAAGTGACTAGGTGCACTTAACTGGAGTGGAGGGGTTCTAGAAACCCCGTCACCATCTGCAAGCATGAGCAGAAGACAGAGATAAGTATGCACTGAAAAGACGTTAATGGGCGCGCGGGGGTGTCTCACGCCTTGTCAAAATCAAAAGTTGGCAGGTATGTATTAAATCATATTTAAGTGCACAAAGGAAGCTTATTAGCACTATATTATTAACTGATGGCTGGGGGTGGGGCTTCACAAGTTTTCACTTCTGCCCACTCCTTTTCAAATATGTCTGTTTATATATTTTTTTTCAATTTGGTTTACTTTTGTTTGTTTTGTATTTTGTGGATACACATTTGAAATATTTTTTTTCAATGAATCAACCAATTTTGGTGCAAAATAAGAATTGTCCTATTGCAGATCAAAATGACTGCATATTGCATGTATGCAGAGTCTTTAGTGATGCCAGCTTCCTTGAAACACCAGGCTGTTGACTCAGTAACTGACAGACTGTGTTCATAAAATGTATTAAGGTAGCAGAAACATTTTCAGAAGAGAGTTTTAGCAGCATCGTATTAAATAAAACCTGGCCTGCTCAAGCATAGAGCCAGCCTTTACCCATGTAAAACAGCAGGTCAATCTGTTGGCTATCTATTAAGCTTGACTTGTCTGCGCTATTAAGTAAATTGGGGTGGAGAAGTGAAATACTGAATTCACAGAATCCACCTCCTCAGCATGCAGTGTAATTGCACATCAAAGGTGACACATTCCCAATTTTTGAATGATGAATATAAAGCAGGCTCAATTTGGTGGAATCAGTGGGCATCATGTTGACCAGACAGAGCCCACGGGCACAGATGGACATATCAAAGCAAGACGTCTCTCAAAGTGTCAATATCTGTGCTCATCATTTCAACACACGCCGAGATGATGCTCAGCATTCTTGATAACTGTCCGCTAACTGAGAAACTTGATTTACATGAGATCAGTTGATTTATAAGTATATTTTCCTTCACTTCAAAGCCAGTTAATATTATTCAGTTGGCAAGCATGAAAAATGCAACATGTAATTCATATCAGAGTGAGTGATGCAGCTCAAGCTCTTGGGTCAAGCTGCTACACAGCCGGAATACTTTAAATCCAGGACTTCTCCTTGTTTGGGGGTGTTTAAGGAACAAATTAGCACAAAAATGCTAAGATCAATAGCTTCACACACAGATAAAACATGAAACTGTTCAATTTTGTCCACTACATGACAGGATTGGGAACTGTACAGCTCTTTATGAAAGCACAAGTTTCCATACTAAATGAAGTAAGCAGGGACTCCACCAGTCCCTTTGAAACAAACACGCAACCAAGTGCAATTTACTGTACGGAAAATGAAAAATGCACTCTTCATCTATTTGACAACAGGTCCAATGCAAATGATCAGACTCCATTTGTTAGCCCATTCCTTTCCCCTGATTCCCTGAGTGATAAATTGCTTTTAGCGAGCTGCAGGAGGCTAAGCATTCTTGACATTTTTTATTGATTTGCATGAGCTATATGCATGTAATCCTGTTTGTAGGTGAATCATGGCACAGGCAAATTCAAGTCCACATAGGTTTATTTTGGGGAGAGAAAATTGAAGCCACCGCATGGGAGGTGGGAAGGAGCCCGGCTGGGCTGGAAAGAGATGTGGTCGCCCATTGGAATCTGTGAACCTCTATTAAGATTTATAGGTGTTGGGATTCTATGGACCTGAGGCATTATTCATGGTAAAGCTTCTCTGTCTGGGCCTGTTTATAAGATGAGACAAGGCTGACTAAGATGGAGGCCCTCTACAACAGGGCCAAGCTGCTCGAACACGGGGCTCAGTCACCTGACATACCCATGGCATCAGCTGCAACCATTCAGCATCTCAGTGAAAGAAAAAAAAACACAGCCTGGCTCAAGATTGACACTGAGTCGTACAACCTGAAGCACAGATGTCAACTTTTATCACCAGACAAGTTCCAGATTTTTCAGTTCTGTGTGGAGTGTGCAGGTCTGGCTGCTTCGAGGGAAGACGTTCCAAACAGACAAAATATCAGTAATTTTAAACAGATATTTAAATTCTGACTCACAGAATAGTTTTGAGGGGAGAAAACAGAAAACGATCAAAATTGGGTACAATTTATATAACATAGCTCAACACGGGATCACAGAGTCTACAGGTAAACACTGTCTCATTAGCTTACCAAGTGTGGCTAACACTAGCAGAGCTAGCAACACCTACCTTCCATACAACTTAAACTCAATTTTTTAATTCTAAAAAGTAAAAAAAAAGCCCTACGCTACAAGAGGTTATCTATTTTCTGTGCTTGTTTACAGGTTGCAGGTAGTAGAGATTTATAGTATTACTGCAGGTGTCATTAACAAGAGCTACAGCCCCAACTAGTGGCAGGGGGCTGCACTACAGCTTAGGCACAACAATCGGCTGGCATTTCAGGCCTACAGTAATAAACATATTCACAATTTATTTCACAAACTAGTAGACTGTCACTCATGCACTACAAAAAACTTAATTCTTAGCAATTGTTTTTGTCTTTTTTTTTTTTAAATTGCTTGTCAAGTTTTTTTTTTAAATTAGAAAAATGTCTTAATAAAAGCAATTTTTTCCTATCCCATTGGAAGATTTTTTTTATATACTTGTTACAAGCAGAGCTCAATTATTTTTCAATATCCTAAAATAAGGTATTTTTCTGGACTGGTAAGGTGAATGTGGCTCATATTAAGTTTAAAAAGGCTTTTTTTTAACCAAAACTAAGACAAAAACACTTGCTCAGATTTCATTTTTTTGCGGTGGGCAATCCCACTCTAGGAAAAAATAGAAATATACTTCTAGTTTTGCATCAATTTACGCAAGTGCATATGGTTTAAGGTTTTTTCTTCTTTTCTTTTTTTTTTTTTTCTTGGAATTAAGATAAAAAAAAAAATCATAAAGTTAACTTAGGGCTGAAGAGAAAAGTACCAGAGTATTTAAAGTCTGTGATCAAAGTGTTCCAGTCAATATTTGACTTATATATCATAGATTGTAATTATGACAAAATGTAAATGCTAGTTGAAACTGGAGATTATAAGTTACTCATCTTTAACTTTGTCCCACTATAACCAGAAGCTTACTGTACCATGTGGCAAACACTTATTTGTAAAGCAAACCAAGTACCATGGGTCCTTGTTTAAGAAGTCATGGTGATATTCAGTTTATTCAGCAATTTTCTGAGAAAGCCACCATACTTTATTTGGTCTTATTAGATGAAAACACAAGGATCACCTTCAACTTTATTAATGACGGTACTCTGGATGAAAGATGCTGGTGAAAATCTGCAACATCTGTTTGCTGCATTCACTTCTCAGCGGGCTCCACCTATTCCTCATGCCTAATGATGCTGATCCACACTGCAAGTTTTACGGACAAATGTGTGTTTGGCCACATTCATCATCCTGAATGAGTGTTCCTGATGAGCCATCCCCTGGCCTGTTTCACTCTTTCTACCATACGTTAACAAATGACAACCCCTGCCACATGTTTTCCATTTGGGAGATACAGTGAGAGGCAGGGAGGGGGAAAAAAACACAGGGTCGAGGGATTCGGAGGGCTAAAAGATGGGCAGCTTCAAGGGAAAAGAGTCAATGATGCCTGTTCTTAACAGAATCACCACCCGTGTGCCATCAGCTAGCCGCAGCACCATGAAAATACATCAATTATATAATGCCTTAAAGGAACAGTTACATGTCACTGCCATAGCCTAAACCTAAGTCCTTCATGAGTGACATTAGCAGTCACCACACTTTGACTGTAGGTGGACTATAACCTCAGCAGCCAGTGGATGTATCCCTGCAGGACCACATGAAAGGGCAAACAGAAAATATATGGATATGGCCAAGAATGTTAACTTGGATAAACAAGTCGATGGTCGTTCAAAGTCCTGGGGAGTTGCACCCCTAATAAATCATATTCCTTTTGATGTGCAGCTGGTTACAAGTTTAGAAGAGGGGGATGGTTTGAACAGACGTGAGTCAGACACCAGGACACGCCGCCCGCTCCTCTCAAAGCCTGGGAATCTAAGTTTAGTGAAACTCTAGGGACATGTGAGGGTAGTAAATAAGTTAGAAATAAGGTCAGGAGTGAAAGCAGACTGTTGGATGTCCTTGGACCCGGAGAAAGAGAAAACAATGGCTGAGTAGCTAATGCACTGGGGAAACTAGATAAAGATAACTCCAATAGATAAAGGGAAGGTTGTAAAAGGAAGATTTTGCAGAATATAATAAAATCTTGATGAGTTTTCATTAAAACAATGTATGTTTTATCAGTCATATTCTTCCTATCAAAAACAATAGTGTGGTGCTAACAAAAATGCAACGCTAGTCAAAACTAGCAAATCATCACAGAACTAATTTTTTCATTGATATAAATAAATATATGTTAACCAATAGAATCAGAAGGTTGGTTGTTATTGGCCAGTATTCAAGTGTAGATACACACAAGGGTATATAAAGGAAAGGACACTGAAGTATTTGAACATCTTAGACACAATAGAAGCACCGCTAGCTGATCTTCCATGCTGCTGAATTCGTTCTTTGAGATGGCGGGTCTGAAGTTTGGCAGCCAGGCCTGAGCCTTCAAAACACCGGCATCAATGCTTGAATGCTCTTGATTAGGAAAGGCCAAATAGTCTTGCAGCAGCTGAGATGGATGCTCATGAAAGGAATATTCAGCATGAGCCAGTGTTAAAGTATCCATCACACAAACAGCTGGAGAACTTCAGCTGGACTGATGGGATAAATCATATCCAGGAAGCCAAAAACAGACGCAGCGTGAAGCCGAGCCCAGGGCTAAAACTCCTGACAAATGCACTATAAATGCAGACGAGCTGCTAATTGTCAGCTGCTACCTCCTGTTACTCCAGCATACTCTGTGTGCCATTTTCAAGACAGGGGCGTTGTCAGTTGATGGCAGTTTGTTTGTTGCTGTTGGATGAGTATTGGACTGAAAACTGGGGTCAAAAATGAAGAAAGTTTGTTCTCCACCATCATTTGTTTATTTGCTGTTACTTGTTTGAATCATCAAAGTCTATTGGGAATTTTCAATCAGTATTAAGCGTTGATGCCAAGCATGCAGAATATTTCCTTTAATGGTCGCTGCTTGCGGGCCCAAGAGGAGCTTAAAAAGAAGCTTAAAAAATGTTTTGGGAAACATCAGCCCTGACTTGCAAGTCTTTCAGATTACGTTAGTGACTTAGTAGCTCACTGTGGGAAGTCTAACCCAGCTTTTCTGTTTCCTAACCCACAATTGTTTCTTGCTTAAAAGTTTTGTTTTAAGGTTTGGTTTGGCAGCATAAGGAAAAAACAGATTCCAAAGTTGTCTCGTCAGTAATGTTAAGTTACTCTTTTTTTATTACTTTAGTTTTGTCTTTCATGTATGTCATGTTTTTTTTTCTTTTATAGTCATGTCTCTCCTCTCATTTCAGAGCTCTTCACTTCCTGCCCTGGTGTTTTCCCGCCATTGTGATCATCATCCCACTTCCTCATTGTTTCCACCTGTGTCCCATTACCTCCTGTATGAAGTTTGTGTCCTACCATTGTCCTGTGCCTGATTGTCTTCTTAAGTCTGTTCATTGTGGCAATCTTGTTTTTTATACCCAACGCCTTGTCTAAAGCATTTTTTGAATTTTGCCAGCTTTGCTGCGATTTTGTCTTACATCTTTTTTGCAACCAGCGTGTTTGCTGAATTTTTGTTTTTGATACTCTCTTGCCTGATTACTTTGTACTTTGTAATAAAGAGAATTTTTGTTTTAAAGTGTCGCACTTTTGGATATTCCCTGCCAGTCCCTGTCAAAAGTCATCAACAAATATCATATGTATCAGTTTCATTACTTTTTTAAAATACTGTATTGGTCAAAATAACGAAAAGAAATATAAGAATTAGGAATATAAAAAGGACAATATGTAGTTTATAAGTCCATCTATCTAAGTAAAAAAAAAAAAGATGTCAGAAGCTTTTAAAAACTGTGATTTTAAGGTGACACTACCTTTGCAGATGTATTTCAAGAAAATCAAGCTGTGTCTTCTAATCAGGTTAATAAAGAAGTGTTGATTGTCTTAATTGTTTTAATAGTGTGTCCCTGATTATCAAAGTAGACCTGTTTCAGTTCAGCCTAACTAACAGCAAGCTAAGTCTGGAAACTTAAGAATAAGTTCACACAGTACCCCTGTTCCCTTTCCCACACTATGATAACAAAGATGGCAGACATGGGCTGGTGTGATTCCCCAAATACATCAGAGCCAATTAGAGGTCCCACTCTACTTAAAGTAATAATTCTGAAAATGATTACTGCTGCAAAACATAAAACCAGAACATGTGCACTCAGCTGACCTCCAAAGACTTCTGCAACTTGAAGAAAACCCCAGCTCGCCTGTGATGTCTGGAAGAACCATATGTCATCCCTGCTGGGTATCCAAACGTGTACCCTATTACGACAAAGTCATTCCTCCCGCATAAATATTCAAACAGACTTTATGGCAGTAAATTCATTAATGTTGAAACAAACACAATCTAAAAGTAATACATGAAGGTGGGGATGTTTATTATGGCATGTTCTGCATTATGAGCTGTGAATGATGAATCACGGGGAGAGCATATTAGTACAATTTTCTCTGGGCCTTGTAACAACAAAGTTCATAGACACCAAATCAGTTTCAAGGGAACCCGGGGGCTACAAGTGCAAGACTGCTATATGAGATATTCATAATTTATGTGCACTTGATGTAGTGATATGTAAAAAACTTCAGAGGAATTTTAATGGGCTCGAGGCTGAGAGGCAGAGAAAAATCTTTGAGATGGTTGTTTGGCTTTTTTTCCCCCCCTGAAAATCACTTCTGCACCAAAAGGAAAACAGAAAGTTTTTTAAATCTAACAAATTTGGCCATTGAGCCTGTAATCATTGAGAAAAAGGGAATTTCATCTTCTTATTTCAATGCTTTATTGATCTGGTGCCTTGGTTCTCATAAGCTCCATTACATGGCCCAAGCAGTAGCCGGCACCGATGTCCAATTCAGTCAACAAAGGAGAGCTATTTCCATTGATCAATGTCCTTCCACACATAACAGATAGAGATTGATAATACACTTCAGCAAAATCCTACAGTCAATTAGGGTTTGATGAAAAAAACAGTCCTGTGCAGGCACAACACGAGGTGTTAATAATGGAGAGAAAAATAAATCACCAAAACTGGAAAGTCTATCCCTTCTCTTTGGATGAAACCATAATTTATTAATCTCTCAGACAGCTGGCTTGTGTTTGTGCGGGCTATTGATCAGCAGTAACCTTTTATTATTTGTTTTCTCCATTAGGAGCACAGATTAAAACAGATGAGAGTTGTATAACTCAGTAATGCCCAGTATCAGGGTGCTCTCTCTTTCTCTCTACTCTGGAAGACCGAATGTTTTCACTGATGCTCATGTGGAAGGAGAACTCATTGCGGAGGCGGTTGAGCTTGCATATTAATTTGTCAGCCTTCTCCTGATGGTGATCCAGTTGAGACGCTGGGAGTGTCCATTCCTGCTGAGCAGCCTTATTTGAATCAACTCAGTGCCAGGTCTGATCATAAGTAAAGCGACTGAGACCAGGTCAAGAGAAAGAAAGACACGTGAGAGGAAATCAAGCAGACAGAGGCAAGTGATGAGGAGACACTGATAGAAGCACACCTGGCACAGGACACAAATCCCTCCAAACTTCAGGTTAAAGCATTTATGTGAAGTTCACTTAAAAAAGACATGCTTTCTTTTATTATAATGTATGGTGGTAGAACTTTAAAAGGCTACCAGTTCAGTCCATAAGGTGTAAATATGAATGAGGAAGTGACCATATTTGGAAAACAGAGTTTTCACATTACACCTATCATCATAAAAAGGTTTATTTGGAAGTATTTATTCAGTCACAGATACCCACACCCATTTTAACTCTGAATTCAAGCTTGACTTCATTGGCAATCATCATCTATCATCTTCTCAGCACTAAATACTCCCCCGAGTACCAAATGCCAACTTCTCAGTATTTACAACAAGTGAATCCATTAGTTGGTGTTAATAGACTTCCAGTCATGGTTTCCCTTTTCATGTGGTGGAAACATTGCATGAAAATGCCATTTCTTAGTTTCTGGATCATCTGTTTCTGGTAGGTTTAACATTAGATAATGAATTACACAGAGGTTGGAAGCATAAAAGCATCAAAGTGGAAGGCATTGATCAGGGGATCATTAGACATGAAGGAAAAACATGCAGATATCTCAAACTAGTCAGTCCCTGTTCTCATCTGGATCATGTTCTCGACTCCCATCCTGAGATTTGATTGTGACCATTAGCTTATAAGTGTAATAAGTGTTTTCTGATGTAATGAATAACTAAGAAGAATATGTATTTTCTCATTGGATGGCATAAAATAAGGCTGTTTGAGCAGTCGTATTTTGCTCAAAGGACTGAATTCCAGATAAGGGTACTTCTAAATTAACCTAACTTTTGAAAGCAAGAGACTATCTGTAATTCTTACACTCTACAGTGCAACCAAACTAAGCAACTTTAACCAAAGGATATAACTCCTAGAAAACCTTCCGCAACACATTTTAGGTAATAAAAAAAGTACTTCTCTTTATGTTTTCTACGGCAAGCAATGCTGCTCTATCCTCAGATAACTGGACTACCAGTACTCTACTGTACAACAGGGCCTCTAAAATCCCACAGCCAATATCCACAAAAAATGGCCCACAAACACATGAGGGACTTAACTTCAAAAATAGGCCTTGATTGTGCCGTGTGGGACAAAAAGCATCACTCAAGCTAACCATTTCTCCATCTTTCACTGATAAAACCCACTTTCCATTCATTACCCTTTATCATAAACACAAGTCTACAGGGAAGCAGAGCTTGGAAGTGGTTAAGCCTGTCCCTGGTTTCCTATTTCTGGGGAGCATTTATCTGATGATATATATTCCTTTTGGTAAGTGAAAGGAGTTTTTCTGTTTCCAACAGGAAGGACATTGATAGGGCATTAGGGATTTGTTTATTTCAACTCAAAGCCACACCATTTATCTGAGCATATATTTCGCTGCGGGCACAGACCAAATTATGTCTCAAGGCAAGATAAATCACAAGGCAGAAGTCAAAATGCCAAGTGTTTCATGATCCCACACAGAGCCTTGATGGCAGGCTGCATTTTACTAAAAGCTATGTTGCACTGTGAATTTTCAGTGACAACAGCCTACATGCTCTCGCTTGTTTGTGACGAGACTGTGATGAGTGTGACAGCTGTCATATGCGCGTCAACTGTCTTGGTTTTAGACACTCAACAGAATGATGTGATTTGAAAAGAAGTTCATCTGTCTCCCTAATAAATCCATTGTCTTGTCTTCCTTGAACAAAAAATGCAGTGATGGACACATCCAACATTGCCAAACAGGCTAAGTGAAATATTGTAGATGCAGGGAGCTCATTCAGTTTAAGTGAGAGTGAAAAGTGAGTTGATTTGCTTGAGTAAACAACTCAACATCACTCTCGCACAAAATTGACAGACGGGACAGGGTGGGTTGACAATTTAGAGAGATATAAATTACCTACAAACATTCAAAAAGAAAAAGTAGATTTTTTTTTTTCCGTTTGTTTGTTTAAGACAAGCCAGACATCAAGAGCGTCTTTTCTAAAGTAGGTATTCTGTGTTGGTTCAAATGGCAGACAAAAATATACTCCTGCATGTTTCCACATAAAGTGTTGTTGTTTTGGCCCGGTGTCTTTTCACATGATGTGTCAAAAGAGCTTCAGGCAGAGCCTGTTAGAAAAGGCCGTCTTACATAAACTCCTAAACTTAGCATCCCTCAGCTGTGACCTAGGCAACAATGCCTCCTTATACCCCCGAACAGAAGCTGTGGAACAAAACTCAACAGCTTGTGTAGAGAGGAGTTGAGGGGTCATGTAAACTTGCAGCGGACTAGAAAGCCCGGGAGTGAAAAGAGGAAGAATCCCCTTTTCAATCCTGACATTGTTTGTTGAGAGGGATCCCTGCCATCGCAAACATCAACCCAAATTTCTTTACAGACACGGCAAAGAAAGGGGACAAAGGGGGTCCACAACAACATGATAGTGTTTTAACAATGTGGAGTGTGTGTGTGTAATGTTAAAGAGGTCGTCTCGAGCTCACTAAACACTGAGCACCCCCTGGGGTTTGGGGGGGATTTTCTTTCAGTCAAAGAGCTGGTTCATGCTGGGGGATGCAGACGCTCCTGAACACCTTTAACAACCTGATGCACAGAAGGACACTGACCCTTTCAAGCTCCAGTCAAGTATTTAATGATGTGTTTAAAACATCTTTGCTTAGTTAGTTAGTAAAAAAAATATAGCGAGGGTAACTGTGATGTCACTTGTTTTCTCTTTGTGCAAATGTTTATGGACACTTAAACATGGATTAATTAGCTCATGTTTTTAAGTGGTCCAAAGACAAACTTACTCTGAATTTGCCCATTGGTATAATGTAGGTCAGCACAATAAAAAAAGACCAGAATAACTCTTTGTTTGAGGACTTATGTTTAGAAAAAATGGACATAGAGGTATGCATTTAGAGGCAACAGCAAGGATTTTGAATTCCCTGACAATTTTGTCTCTCACTGTGTACCAGTGTCGTTTTTGGCATCTTAGTTTTACTCTTAGTCTTTTGGATGAAAATGCTCATTAGTTTTAGTCATATTTTAGTCATTTCTTAGATGTGATTGTTTCAGTCCAGTTGTAGTCGACAAAAACTCAAAAATGTTTGAGTCTAATTTTAGTTAGAGTAAGCTTAAAAAGGGAAAGGATCTGTGGTTTGACAAATTAACTTAGGTCAGTAAGTATTGACCTAAATCAAGTTTTGCAATTCATAAATCAACAGTGAACTTTATTGCTTTTGCATAATAACCAGATTCCTTACCAGACTGACAGCTCACTTGTTCAGCTCATATTCACGCTCCATAGTGACGCCATATTTGGTCATAACCTCTGCCAGAAGATAACTTTTTCATTAAATAATGTATTTAGTATGACCCTGTCAAGTGGCGACTCTTAGCCCACTATCACTGACACGTTCGGCTGAGAGTCACCAGTTAGCATGGTCACTCTTTACTCCAAAACATCGGTTGCTCTATAACCATCAGAACGTAATAGAGGTTGACTTCAAAGTGCAGTATTGTTTAGGACAACCAACCAAAGAACAACCAGACATTTTTATGCTGCTTACAAATTTAATGTATGATTAAAGAATGAGAACTTGTCTGAATGAACAGAGCTAAATGCTGCTTCTGCCACCTAAATTTGTGTGCATTTTTATGATGATGTAGGTTGTAAAGGGGTCTTTGACTAGTGAATGGTGGGCCAAACAAGGATAGGATGCAGCAGCTTTGCCGATACTTTTTAATTTTTTACAGACAGATTACACGCACAATCGGCAGAAATGTCATGCATTTTGAACGTCTGATAGACCCACTAACATTTTCGTCCATTCTCTTCTCTTCAATAAAAACTCACACACCTCTCGTCATGTTTTAGTCATCAGAGAGCCATGCTTAGCTCATCACCGTCTCATTATTGTCATAAAAAAGGGGGCATCAAAGAAATAATTTTGTCATCTTGATGAAAACAACGCTGCTGTGTTCAAAATGGTGCAACAAATCTCAATCATGATTTTCATGTTTTTGTAAATGCAGAGCCTAGTCTCTATTAAACAGTATTTGCATCCCCATCCTGAGATTTACCTCATCTTCTTTGTTAAAAAAAAACAGGAGGATGAATCGTAAATTCCTTAGCTGCAATTATCAAGTTCAAGTTTGCGGCTGAACACTTTTCAAAAATTCAAATCAAGTGATCTGGGAAAACTTTCTTCCTGGAAAGCCTGGTTAAAACCTTGGAGCAAATAATGTGTTGTTTGAAGAATTTTCATGTTGTTAAGTTTTCAGAACTTGAATCTATCTGTAACACTTTTGCCTGACATGTGGTGCATGCTTGTGGTCAAATCTATACTTGCATTCCCAATCCTCACAAGGGCTAGAAATACCCATGGCTAACTTCAAATTGTATGGCATTACATGACACTATAACCCATGTAAGAGGTCACAAAGAAAATGAGGATTAGAATGACTTAAAAAAACCTTCCGCCCACTTCTTTTTGCCATATGTTACAGAGTTCCTGGCGTCCACAGAGAGCCAGACAAACTCGCTGCTCTGATCACTAACTAGCCAGCCAATCAAAGCCTTCTGGCCATGAAGCAATTATCTGCTCTCCCCAGCATAGGTGGAGAATGAACCAGTAACCCTTGCAGCTCTCTCTTTCTCTGTCTCCTGAAATATCTACAAACGCCTAACATACCCCGACACTTGTATGTAAAACAGAAGGAAAAAAAGGATTCTTTTAGCGCCGACTCAGCTGAGATCACATTACATGCCATGCCAAGTGCAAAGCCTGAAATTGCAGGGGTGGATTTTCACATCTCACTGTTGCAAGGCATGAATTCTTGTCATTAGATCAATTTATTTCAATGTCATTTGTGTGGGCTAGAGTTGTCTAATTGAGTGAAAGACATCATGAGTCACATTGGACATGACTTTGTTGGCCCTTTACAAGCTACCTACTTTACCAGTGATAAAATATCACAGTTCTGAGCTCAGAGAGCTCTCCTTAGATTCACAATCTGAAGGATGAAATCGGAAACATCTGTAGCAGTCTTCATTTTGTCAAATCTGTCAAATCAGATGAGCTCCGAGGTAAGAATTGAAGAAGAGTTCCACTTTGTCACACGAGGAGGTCTCATTTTTGTGACTTACCAGGCTGACCTCAGCAGGACATCAAGTCATGGCGTATGTGGGGGAAAAAAAAGATGAAATTTAACAAATGCTGTTTGATGTTATGTGAATCTTGGTTTATTTATGGTGGGTTGTGTCCAGTAACGACAGTAAGCTAAAGAAGGAGTTATAGTGCAACGTGGACAAGTGTGTTGGTGCTTGTTTTTGTCTCTACCGGAGTGTTGTCATCAAATTTGTAAAATCCTTTCTTAATGTTTGTGTTATTCTTCCAAAGTTAGCCAGTACTGTATGACCACTGTATTTAAATAAAGGTATGGCAAACCATTGTCCTTAATTTCTAAGATAAAATATCACCAAATTTACCCAAATTAATGCTGCCTGATTTAGTGAAATTATGCAATTGTCCTTTATTTAAAAAAAAAAGTGTGTATGTTCACCCAGTTTCAATTGCGCACTCAAGGAACTGCAGTTTTAAGCACATCGGCATCAACTAATTTCTCACATCCAGAGGTTTCCGCTTGGTTTACACTCTCAAGCTGCTCATCACAGTTTCATGTCATGTGAACAGCTACACAAACACTAACTTCACACACACACACACACGTTGAAAAACACTGACCTCCTTGTGTGTAATCAAAGACGTTCAATATGTTGTTATAGCCATAAAATCAAATCTTTAAATTCAAAATTTTATGAAACAGGTCCCAGATGAAGGAGCTGATTTGAAAAATTTGATGTCAAGTGACTTTCCTGTTACAAAATTAACATAATGTTAATTTAAGGAGCACACAAATTACATCTAACTCACAATACTCTTTAATACACAATGGAAAAACATGATTTGTAGAGCAATATTAAATATATGATAAAGGGAACAACATTAAAAATCAAACTGTTTGTGGTAAATATGCTAATAGAGAAATTAAAAATGATAATTCACATTTTAAAGGAAATTTATTTAAACATAAATGAAAAAACCTTGGTGAGGAGAGATTTCCAGAATCTCAGTTTTTTTTTTTTTTTTTAAGGATGAGCCAAGTTTTACTGTGATAATCCTGCTGAAAGGGAAAAGGTGTTTGCCTGTTTCCTAAGGGAACATGGTGCCCAGGGGCCCTTGGCTGCACTGGGCCTGATTGTGGGGCCTGTGTGAAATCCAAACTGACTGATCCAGGACAGAGCCAGGATTACACCACTTCCCCCTCTGAATTCTGTCCTCCCCAACAAAGAGCTTCCTGTAACCACAGTCAAGTGAGCCGTTAGTTAGCCAGTAGGGACGCTGAGTGGTGGTTCAGGGCCACTGTGGGAAAAGGCAGGGGACTCCAGCGTCATGTTACTCTTCCTCCAACATAAAGCCCGAAAGCCCCCAACCGGCAGCATCACCACCCACCACTTTGCTCCCAGTGCCTTCAGGAGGTGTCGGGTTCTGGCACCTGCTGGAGGCCCTTGGCAGGTTCATGCCCCTGGCAGGTTCAGATGTCATTCCAGCAAAGAGCCTGTCAGCAGCTCAGTGGTCAAGAGGGTTCACTTGCTAAAGTTTATTTTAGCAATCGAGGGCAATAGCCTCAACTGGAAAAACTCATGTTGTAAACTTCACGCGATAATAAAAAGACAAAAAAGAAAAGCCAATGCACAGAAGTTTAATATAACATGTTTTCACAACATTCATAGTTATACTAGTTACTTAAACTCATATTTAGATACAATAAACTGATGCTAAAAATTACTCATATTTTTATTCCTGAATAAATTTAAAGGTTTATTTCTAACGAATTTCAAATTAAATCAATGGTGGAGTTGGACATTCAAAGATGTAAATGGTTTTTGCACTGTTCATGAATTCATGTCTTTCTTTTGGAGCAAACTAGTGGATGAAAGACAGGCATGGTATGTTGAGGTATTCGAAATCCAACAGCACAAAAGAGCCATCCACAATGCCGGCCCCCTTGAGTGATGTCTTAAACAGCCTGGGAGTTGTCCATACCGAGTTTAATTATGCCACACACACACACACACATACACACACACAAAAAAGTGTTCTTTGTTATGTTCCAAATCACAGTGCAGTGACATCCAGCTCAATAAGTCTTTCTAGAACAATGCACCCAGCGCCATCGACATCCTCTCACTGAATACAAAGGTGTATCATTTGGCCAGGAATGATAATTAGAAGGGGAATTTACTGAAACTGTCAATGGTTGCATCAATAGACGAGCTCTTAGCATCCATCATTCTGCAAATCAATGACAATTTCCAGCGATGAGTTCAAGGAAATGATGGCTTTGAAAATGCAGGGGAGAAAATTTGAGACAGCTTGCTGCCTTTCATAGCTTTCTTATTTGATTTCAGTTGTTTGTCACTTTTTTACCAAAATTTGATTATCCTTAAAGTATTGACTATAGATGTACTGATCCAGCTTTTCTGGTCCCGATACCGATACCTGGGCTTTGAGTATCAACCTATACCAATCCCAATCCAATACCAGTGTTTAAATATAACCTGCATTCCCTCCTGTGGGATAAGACTACTAATATTTTGGGTAAAAGGCAAAAAGTGAGTACACATGGATTTACTGAAGCTGATATTTATTCAAACTATAAAGTGTTTAAATTAAACTTTAGGCAATTAAATTGGGAACTTCCACTAATTTCTAGGATTTATGGTGCAAATAATCCAGTGATCAGTCAGTGATCTAATAATGTTAGCTCCAGCTGCAAGAATGTCAAAAAAGGCACTTTACATCAACTTAACTAAATTTCTTCCTGACGTGTTTTAAGGCTGCCCAAAAAAAAGGTAAGGTCAAGGATTATTACAGGCAAGGAATATAAAAAAGATGTAAAACAGCTCAGATCTGAACTGAGCAGAGGCTGCTGCCAGGGCCCATATTTATCTCCATTCCTGACAAGTTTAGGGCTGGGGTCAGCAGGTGTTGGACTCAGCAGGAATTGAAGGTCACTGACACCAGATTTGGACCCTGAAAATAAACGCGTTACCGCCGGGCACATCCCAACGAATAAATTAACACTGCAGCAACGCAACACTGTAATCTTCAGAGAGGTATAAAGACCAGTTAGTCAGGCCTGGAATCTCACAGAGAAAATGAGAGCCACTTATCCAATAACGAGAGCTTAATGAGGGTCCCTTTAACTAGCTACAATGTCTCTCTTTCCCTTGGAGAAACATTTGTCTTGCAGTACAAATGTGATTCATGCATCATTTCTATTGTGAGAGAGAGTGCTGTAATAACCGTATAAATCACAAAGGGCCTAGGTTGGGGTAATGAGACTTAAATCTCTTAAAACAACACTATGAACTCAGCTGAATGATAAAATGATGTGGTGGAGGAAAATACTACCTTCTCTGGGTAAAGCTACACCACTCTGCTCATAGGCACGTATGGCTTTTGGCAGTGCAGAAGCCCTACTTCATTTAGCTCTGACAGGCAATTTAATACCACAAAATTACTAACCTTAGCTTTGCAATTACTTTTCCAGCTCCGAACGTTTTCAACCTCTCTGTAGATGTAATCTTAAGGCGAAGGCCCCTGGCGAGGGCAAACCCCAAGGTCTTAACTTACAATTTCACGCGAGCACTGATCAGACAAAAACGGAGAACACAGGAAATGTTGAGATGATAGCTCATCAATTTATGGAGCACAGCAACTCTATATTAGAGATGGTGGTCTATGCCTACAGTGTTCCTCTGCTCCCTGCCAACGTAATGTAGATTGTGATCATGTATCTGATAGCATGTGACACATACTATGGCCTAATCTCATTAAGGTTGAGGTTATCAAATGTGTCACTGATGTAAACTTGATATTATCCGTGTGCTGATAAAAGACGGATTTGCCAACTGTTTATTCTTAAGTCACAACTTTCCTTATGACAAAAACACAGGAAGAAAAAAACAGGACAAAAAGAATACGGCTGTGTCCGAAATCACTCCCTATCCACTCTACAGTGGGCACACCATTTTGTAGTGCTATATGAATACTGAGTGAGCACGATCATACCCGATATAGTCCACTCAATGTATCCCACAATGCATTTTGTAAATGGCTGATTACATGATTACCGATCACTGATATAATATTGTTGGATACAACCACGCCCAAAAAAATACAGAATATATAGAAAAACACACTGAAAAATCAGACTCATCTTATCTCAGAGTGACGCAGAGAAGCTGGTCCATGCCAGGACCAGGAGGAGGGAGCACATTTCTATAGTGTTAGCATCTCTACACTGGCTACCTGTAAAGTCTAGAATAGAATTTATCCAGCCTATCTTGAAGAGCTCGTCGTGCCGTATTATCCGTCTAGATCGCTGCATTCCCAGCACTCAAGCCTGCTCGTTGTACCTAGGGTCTCTAAAAGTAGTCTGGGAGGTCGAGCTTTTAGTTATCAAGCTCCTCTTCTCTGGAATCATTTACCGGTTGAGGTTCGGGGTTGGACACCCTCTCTACTTTTAGGAGACTTAAAACCTTCCTTTTTGATAAAGCTTATAGTTAGAGCCGGATCAGGTCTGAACCAGCTCTTAGTTAGTCTGCTATAGGTTTAGACTGTCAGGGGGGCTCCTGTTTCCCTCTCTCCTCTGTCTGTCAGTCTAACTTCTAATCTTAATGTCCTATTACATTTATTAACTACAGATCTCTCTGGGAGTCTCTCAGTTTGTCTGTTAGGTTCCTTCGGATTGTTGCTGTGGACGGCCTGCTGCCGTGGACCTGCCAGACTCCAGCTGCTACAGCGTTTTACAGTTTCTCCATCATCATCACTACAACACAGAAATGTGTCACTCTTTCTCGCTCTCTGTCTCTTGTTCTTTGCCCCCCTCCATCCCATCATAGTCTCCTCAGATGTCTGTCTAACATGAGTCTGGTTCTGTCCAAGGTTTCTGCCCGTTTAAGGGAGGTTTTTCCCTCCATTGTAACTTGCTAATTGCTGCAAAGGTCTTTACTACCTGGTGGGTTAAGATGAGATCAGACCTTTTATCTGGTCTTGATAGTGGGTCTCTGTTAACAAAATTTATTATAATTAACAGGTTGATTGATAGATTGAAGACTGATTGAACAGAGATGTTGGTCAATGAACCGTACATCATGGGGATGCATTCACTGGACCTTGTAATTCTACCGTTTTACAGTGTTAGAGAAAATTTATAACCGTAAATCCCCAGCCATTCATAAACAATGTTTTAGTTTTGCGAGAGTGATTATGTCACTGTCAGCGGCTAGCGAGTAAGCAAGTAGTATCCGAAATGTTGTTTAATTTTGCTGAGTAAGTGGACGACGTGAGTGGGGAGTGAGTGAGTGATTTTGGACACAACTGTTTTCTAGGTGTGGGTCTTGAATCAAACTTCTGTACTCTGACTCGAGCTCTCCTAACTCATTCATACACATTTAACAAAAACAAAAACATCTACACATCAGTCAATGTTCTCATTTTGTCGTCTCAGCATCCAAAGTATAACCTTAGAAAAGTCATTTTTAATTCCCTGGTGGCCTTTTCACATTAAGGCCTGTTTTGTCAGCGGGGGAGAAAGGGGGGATGATTTGTACTGATCAGTCTCTGCTCTCCTTCGCACCTAACTGCAGCTTCACTGAGCTCCTGACAGATGTGTCCCCTGCTGTCTGATTAAAAATGGTCATTTCTGCAGCACACAACGCCGTGCTGTAACCTTTCATTTGAAGGATGATTGCAGCACGGTGACACACACTCCTCCGTTTGTTCATTTTGTCTGTCGGTGGCGAGCGTATTGACATTCAGATTTTGCCCATGCTTTCGTCTTAGAACAGATGTCACTGCTGGCAAGTCGTCTAGACGTGAACAGCAGGTAGGACGGAGCTCAAGGGGCAATTGGAGACACGAGGCAGACGTGACAATGTGCAAAACAAGTGTATGTTTTACAGCAGTCTGTCATCTTTTTCCTTGCTGCAGCTCCCAATGACCCTCATAGAACATCTGCCTGTAAACCACCGCCTCCTCTCCTCGGCCTGTTTCTCATACTCACATGGCACCGTGGTGCAAAAGTGAGCACCAGCTGAATTATGGAAACCTTCGCTCATCTACGACAGGCCGAAACACGAGCCTAAAACCCCCTGTGGTGGGCCAAATCCCCTTGCAAGCACAAATGAGGATATTATAATGTTAGGCCTGTTTGCACAGGGTGCAAACTTGTGGAAGTGCTGCTCTCAGATAGGATATCAAAGTCAACAAGCCTGTTGCTTTAAGCTGATCCTTCTGTCCCCAGGAAAACTTGGGCTCGGTGAAAACCCAGAGGAGCCTTCAAATGTTTCCCTGAGCGCAACCTGATCCATTACAGACAGAGCGGTGCAGCTCCCAGTGCTATCAACACTCCATGCACAGCAGGGCCACTCTAATACCCCATTCCAACATGGCAGCCAGCACTTGAAAAATCACACAGCACGGCACTGGAAGTCTATCTGCTGAATGTAACAGTCATAACTTATTACCACCTGTTGAACTGCAGTTAAACTACCATATCCACCAAATGTAGCCTCAATTACTTTAAACTCTGTTTAAATTTCTGCAGGTACTAGATATTTTAACACAAGATGACGCTTTACATGTAGATTTCTACTGGAGGACAACAAATCACTGGAGTTTTGTTTTTATTTCTCCTCCAAAGATGAACTCTGGCACTTACATTTTCCAAGGTACACTTAACAAGCTTCTGGGCCAATGGAAAAACAATGACAGACATGAGACCCTGTACTTTGTACTACTTCATAGCAAGGCTGCAGCTGACTGCACCTTTAAGAGTCAACTAGTCATTAATCATTAGAATAATGAATCAGGTGATTGGATAATGAATTGCACAACTAACTGACAGCCCTCATCAAGCTGTTAGCTTTTAAATGAAAAATTACCCTTAAAATAAAACTCAAAACTAGAGCATCAAAATTCCAATTATAGCCACAGTTTTGCTTTTGCTCGAAAGAAATTTTGTCAAATTGATCATTTTAATTCAATGTGCAGGGAGGTTACGACAGTACTTTCTTTTTACAGGAAAAAGTGTGAATAATTTGGCTGTAGTGTGGCTAACTTGTATGTTACAGCTGTTTAAAAGATGGATGTCCAATGTGGCTTCTCATCAAATGTTCACACACCATCACACACAATTTAGGAACCATTTTGCAGATAATCCTCTCCTGCGCAATGTTGACAGTGAAACGTCTCCATGCTTCAGAAGTTTTCAGAAGTTTCCAGATGCAGCCAGTGTCTATTATGTATATTTTTTTCTATCAAAATGGTCAGACATAATATGAGCCACATTTACCTGACATGGCCAAGAGAAAAAATTTTGTATTTCAGATAGTAAAAGACAAAAATGATGCCTGAATTACTTGTAAAGAGGGGGAAAAAACCCGCCAAAACTCCTTTGAGAAAGTCTTGATCATAAATTACAAAAAGGATCATAAATCAAAATAATATCCTGTCAAAGTTTCCTTAACCAACTTACCACGATTCATGGCAACCCCTTCCGGATACAAACACAAACAGCAACTAGATGGATATAAACATTCATTGTTAATATGGATCCAGTTTTACTCATTGAACCGATAACGATGTGTTACAAAATGTCAAACATCAGCCAATATCGATGTTAATGCAGATATATTGTACATCTCTAGTAAAAAACCCACGATTAGATTAGTTATGGAATGCAGATCAGCTGCTTGTCATCAGATCTAGCATCTTTACAATCATTCAGTCAGACAGATTAGTCTGTTTATCACCTCGTCCATCACAGAACTGTACACTGATCAGTTATCATTACTGCAGCTTCCCCCAGCACTACTTGGATGAGGCATGTTTTGATATGTTTACAGACGGCGTTAATAAAGTCATTCACTCTCTCTCAAGTGAAGTTTTTAAACTTGCCCTGAGACGACTCACTCATTGTTTGAACAAAGTGATTTGGTTGCCAATCAAACCAGATTTCTGTCAGTCAAACCCAACAAGGCAGCTGTCACATCATCTCATCGCTGTGAGTGACGACAACTGCTGTGGACTGTGGTGTCCACACACAGAGGAAGCTCTGAGTTCAGAAACAAGCAGCAGGGCACAGCGGGCAGAATCGTGTGGAAAAGCTCCTTGGGTGATAAAGGTACTTATAACCCTACATATATTTATGGATACCATTAAAAACAAAACTGCTATAAAGAAAATAGCTGACTGCAGAGCAAAAAGCCCGAAGGACCCAATTTCCTCCTGAAGCACCTGATGGACACACTGACAAGCAGATTGCTTTCCAGTACCAATTTTTGGAGCATGTGAAAAATGGTCCGCGCTGCCGGTATGTGGTCTGAGATGAGTCATAAATCTTGTTTTATCTCCTCCGTGGTGGTAGCAGAAAAGGATGAGTTGCTTTTTTTCATCTCATTCACATGTCTATCTGTCTGTTATCTGTGCCCTTGAGCAAAGATTACTGATGCCCTGTCTTTGATATATGACACATCACACAGAGCAGCTTTTCATCCTGTGAATTAACCCAGAGAGAGAGAGAGAGAGAGAGAGAGAGAGAGAGAGAGAGAGAGAGAGAGAGAGAGAGAGAGAGAATGCAAACCTGACTGCTATCAGCCAGGGGGGCTCTCTCACTGTTCCTTTGTGCTCCTTTGCCGCCCCCCTTTCTCTCTCACATGATCCCTCCTTTTGCCTCATATCCCCTCCTCTTGCCTCTCCTCTGATATTCAGCAAACGGGGAGCAGAGAGCATCATGGGTAGCCAAGTTTGGTGGCAAATTGTTTATCTGACCTCTGCACGTCTCTGCATTTTATAATCTAGTGCGTGTCACCCCTGTCTCATCCCCATAACAAATAGCCCCTGTCAGTTCCTGCTTCCTTTATCAGAAGCAAGAGGTAAGGCGAGGGCCACTGTAAGTAAGTAACTGCACCGGAGGAAATCTCCCGCAGAAAAACACCAAAAAAAAAAAAGAAAGAAAGAGGAATCAGAATGAGTGATGAAAGCAGAGATTCCCATAATGATGCCTCAAGAGCAGAAAAAAGGGATAAAAGGCAGAGATTAAAGAAACAAATGGTGGCACATTATGTGTTAACAGCTTATGTATGTCATGGAGGAAGAAAGAGAGCACGATGGGCTTTCAGGAGAATATTACTGCTGTTTTACTGTCCCGGGCGAGGGAATATTTTATCATTCAGTAACCAGGAAGGCGAGCAGCATCAAGTGCAGCCCTAATGCATCATCTCTTAATACATCCGAATAATGGTGATTTAAATGAGTAAGACAAATAGCAGTGACCGCTTTGTGCAATCTAAAACAGAATGTAAAATAACACATTAGGCCTGACTGCCACAGTGGAAATTAAAAGACTCTACATTACAGAGTAATAACCATTCTTCTTCCGACTCCAGACTTCATTAACCCAAAGCTAATCTCCCACTCAAACTCCCTGATCTTCACATGCCACGAGGAGAAATGTGCACGGTAAATACTGCTTGTTTTGTGTTTGGAACCGGGCCACGGAGCAGAACACTGTCTGCATTTTTTTTTTTAAAGTAATCTTGAAAAAAAGGTCATAAATAAAATATTACACCTCGAGGAAAGTGCTGCTATCCATTACTATAACGGCAACGTTCATGATCTATTTCATTAACATGCAGTCTTTAACCCAAACAAATGTGCTCTTCACCCCAAGTTGCTTTCCCATTTGCGAGATACAAATGTGCCCGTGAGTGTTAACCTGCAGAGCTGCAGGTGTGATGCATGAGCAGCAAACAACCGCAATAAAGCAGCTCTGTGCACTGTGCTGCCAACCTTGCAATGAATTAAAGGAATATGTCCTCTTTTGGGGTGAGATAGCATCACAGGAGAAGTCTGCAACCAATAAACTGTCTTTAATGTGGAGCTTTTTTTCCTGCATTCATATAAATGCAAAACACTCAATAAGCAATATGCATACAGCACAACCCTGCATAAGCATGCTGTGATCAATAGGAATTTTAAGACAGTGTAAACAACATCCTAATAAAGACCTGCTGTTTGACAGCAGGATCCCAACCATGAGCTGACAGCGTGCCCTGTGTCACATCCACTGAGAGCAACCCTTCCTGTGTTTATTTCTCACACTGACATTCACACAGCGCCGTTTAAAAGATGATGTGGACAGCAGCATCCATATGTGTGAATGACTGCGACATAAAGCTGGAGGGCACAGAGGCCTACTTTCTGCCTCCTGTAAGTGTTAATATAACCTTTTCATCTGCTCGCCCAATGGCTCTCCTGAATCAATTCCCCCTCAGTGTCCCTCAGCGTCTGTACAACTGGCACCTCCACAACTTGTTCCATTTGTTATATTGAGCTCCATCTGGCCTCGGTCATTTGGCTTTTTAATTTAGTTGTCTCCAGCTCTCTAATTTGTCTCGCATTTACAAATGGCATCGGTCGCCCGTTCCAAGCTGCCCCTCGTCAGCGGCAGGAATACATTTTCAGCAGCCGTCAGGCCGGCTGTAAATCTGTAATGCCGGGTTATTAATAGATGGTAACAGATGTTTACTGATTGTTGATTACCAGTCTTGTTGACCAGGGAAATCTGTTCATAAATGGATAGGGATTTATTGCAGAGCAGAGTATGGACATCTGAAAGAGAAAATGGAAAAATAATGCCTTTTTTTTTTAACTGGAAGTCATCACAGTGAGATTACTAACGGTGCACTGCATGGATTCAGGGAGAGGATGGACGATGAAGAGGTTTCATTTAAAGGGACTGTGAGAACTGTCTGTTTGAAGTGGATCGCAGCGACACCTTTTGGCTGGAATCGTGCGCACACTGTTATGATAACATGACTCTCAACAAGGCGTGTGTTTGTTTTGGAAATGACTGGAGATCGGATCTTCTTTTAAACACTACTTTTCTTTGTTCAAGACAACTTTTTACTGGATACAACGTGACAAAGTAATGTATTAATCAACAGCTAAGCAGCACTATTGTTAGAAACGTGATAAGTAAACTTTGTCACTTTGTACTGTAGTTTAGTAGCCAGCTATATTTAGCGCTACATGCAGCCTGGTGCTCTGATGTATTTGTTTGCTAATGTGTAACATGAGTGAATCCTTATATTGCATGCATGTTCTCCCTGTGCATAAGTGGGTTCTCTACAGGTACTCCGGCTTCCTCCCACAGTCCAAAAACATGCTCCTCAGGTCAGTTTGTGATTCTAAATTGCCCGTAGGTGTGAGTGTGTGCATGAAAGGTTGTCTGTCCCTATGTGTGAGCCCTGTGATTGACTGGTGACCAGTCCAGGGTGTACCCCAACTCTCGCCCAAAGCTATCTGGGATAGGCTCCAGCCACCCGCGACCCTGAATTGGATAAGCGGTATAGAAGATGAATGAATAATCTTTGAAGTTTCTATTTTTGTGTGATACAAAATGCTGTAGCGTGAGCCAGGCTTTAATTGAAAATGTTTATAGAGCTGAAATCACAACTGTGCAATCTGACAATGTAAGTTTGTATTTAAAGTTTATGACTTGTGTTTTCTACATTCTAGTGTTTGCAAAACTGGCTTGAGGATTTTTTTTTTTTTTTTTTTTTTTTGAACGACTGGAGTCGACCTTGCAAACTGCCGTCTCTCTTTTTTCCACGGTCTTCTTCCTGTTTCTTTATGACAGCACAGCTAGAAAGTCACTATTTGGTCACAAACACTTTCTTGACAAACACATCGCTGGGAAGCGACATGACACATTTCACTTGTCACTCATCAGCAGTCACAGCTGGCAGGCTGGTGATCAATCTTTCAGTAAGCAGGTGACAATGACTGACTTCTCGCAGTCTGCACATCACTTTGGAAAAAAAAAAAAAAAAAGCTCCAATAAAGTTATGATTACATGTCCCCCAAGGTGAACTGGCTCTTGTTAATCGCCTTATTTCATTACACTTCTGTCCAGTTGATAAAATATAAATCAATGTTTATAACTTACTGCATTACATTTTTAAGTCGGTGAGTTAAGTATCTAATATTCCTCACTGAACCATTTTTTCTTCTTCTCTTCTTAAAAGAGTAATCATCTCTGTTTACGATTTTTCTGTTTACAGACACTGTGTTGAGAAATTGGGGAGGCACAGACAACAAGTTGCAAACTGTGACATGTTATAAAACTTTAAAGCAGGCAGTAAATAGCTCTGTCACTCTATCCCCAGTGTTATATTACCTGGACACATTTATCTGACGGGTGGTAAATCTCAATTCCTCTTACCCCCCAAAAAGGTAAGAAGACACGCGGGAAAATGAAGCGCAGAGAGAGAGAGAGAGTGCAAAAACATGACTAGTTAATCAAATGAGCATGGTTTTTGGAAAGGGAATATCATTAATGATGTCAGCTCGGAGTGACAGGGATGAAAGCGTGAGTCTTAAAAAGATAAGTTCACGTGTTTTCCTGCCGCTGCAGAGTTTATAACACTCCCTGGAAACAGTCTGTTTTCGCTAATATTTTTTATTTTTTTTTACAGTTGCTTCACCTGCCTGATATTCTTCAGCCCTTTCCTTCAGAAGCTGTCAAGGCCGCCAAGTATAATATATGGCCTCTCCAATGAGAACAGCTGTAGCCACTCTCTCTGCTGCTGCTGCTACCCTGCCCTGCATGAAATAATACATCAAGATTAATTGATTTCCTGTCACACTCTCAGAGAAAAGAAAATTAATTTTCATGTATCTACCCCCCTCCCCCAACCCCCAGCATATGAATTTTGTACATGGCAAGTAATTTAAGTTTTTAATTATTCATAAGGACTAAAAACATGATAAAGTGTTCCACCAAAGGCCCCAGGGCCGTAGCCAAAAGCTCAATGTGTTCTGAGACAACAATAGCAGTTCCTGGTGCCTATATAAATAATAAATGTATTTACATATATTTCCCTTCAACTCAGGTCAACCCCCGCCTCTCTCTTGTTCCTCTATGGTCCAAGGAGAGTCAATGTTAGCTCAGAGAACAATGAGGGAGATGAGTCACCTGAACAGATGTACATGCACGCATCAATCAATCACAACAGTAAACAAAAGCTTCAGTGGGTCCTGAACTAGCGCTGCTATCGAGAAAAGATTTTCATGCACTTTATTTAACATGTAGGTGAAGTCATTGAGAAAAGTAGATTATATGAAAATCTTTCAGAGGCTCCAACCACTGAAAACAAACAAAGAACAGGAAGTTGTCAACAGTACACTATTTCTGCTACTTCAACTATTAACGTGATGTGTCATTATTATAGTTGACATTTTTTTGCTGATATTAAATGGGATAAGATAAGGCAAGACTTTATTGATTCCCAGAGGGGGAAATCATTCATTGCAGCTTAATATGAGCAAGGGAAAATACAACAAAACACAGAAAAATAAACTAAATTTAACAAATAAAACTTAAGATAGGTTAAGAGTGGAAAAAAAAACTGGAATAGAATATACTAAAAAATACAATCACAAAATAAAAAAAATAGAATTTTACTACGAATATAATCGATAAAATATTTCAAAGTAGCTTTGTCGTCAAGTCTACAATAGTACAAAAAATTACAAAATAAATAAAAGTTAAGAGTACGGTATGAAACAAATAGTATGTAGACATACAGAAGGAGAAAGGAAACATTTATGCAAAAAAATGAGAAAAAAAATGATGAAGTCAAATAATTAGTGTGAGTACCAAGACATAAAAGGTAACATTTTTTTTACATTTTGTAGATGGCAGTGTGGAGCAGTGTGCAAATAGCGTAGTTTAAGGACAGTCAGTAGTTATTATTGTTATTACTATGTAATAACTATGTTATTACACATACTATATTCTACTTATTCTACTTCTACTACTACTACAGTAATACAATATTAATAATACTACGAGTGACTACTTCTACTCTTGCTGCTGCAATGCTATATTTATACTATTGCTTATTCTAATTATAACACCACAACTAATCACACTACTACTACTATTACTACTACTACTACTACTACTACTACTACTACTACTACTACTACTAATAATAATAATAATAATGATAATAATAATAATAATAATAATAATAATAATAATAATAAAAACAATCAATCATCAAACTTTGTTTTTCACAAAACACTTTTCAACACTTTTCACATAATATATTGTAACACAAAGCGCCATACGTGAAAATAAAGAAATGAATGGATATATAGATAAATAATAAATGAATAAGGCCCTCTAACCCCTCATGTGGGTGGACAACTGTGGCTGCTGGTTAGGAGATTCTGTACTCAATGTCACAATGAAATCAATTACACAATCAATGTTAAACAAATATTGTCTGCTGTTGAAACAATCAATCAGCACCTGAAGGGTAAATATGACAGCAACATATAATGAGAGCCTGAAAGCTGCCGCTCTGCAAACAAAGTACCTTAACCAACTCAAGCATGTCAAGCTACTCAAACACTACTTCTTTGCACACAGGTCTAATTAAGCAGTGAAAGAAAACAAAGTACTTTTCAATTTAGCTACTAAAATAAACCGACAGTTTGGAGGTCATCCTCAGTCTGAGCAGACACACCGACAACTCACCAGAGTCTCATTACTTTTCCACGTGTTTTAATGTTGTCCAACTGAGTGTCAGAGGGTGATTGAGAGGTATGTCTGCTGTGAGAAGAGAGAACACTGCCAGCCAAAAGAGGATGCCATGCCACTGACGCTGTGGCGAGATGCGGGCCTGACTGGCAGGCAAGGCTGCAGACTGATGTGCATGCTGTACTCTGATCCTCCATATCATGGTACAAAGTCACAATGAGGAACAAGTTTGCATGAAGGTGCAAAGTGCTTTCTTTCCTTTATTTATCCATGTTAACATTGTTTTCTTACTGCATAAGACCACACACACTTATGCTCACAAGAACAAAGGAATGATTAAAGTATCAGGGCGAAAGAGCCTCTACAACCCCCCATCCTGTCTGTTCTGATAGTTAGCAAGAGTAATTATAAGGTGAGATGTTTGTGCATGCACGTGTGATGTCACAAGTGAGTGTGTGTGCATGTGTTAATCTTCTCGATGCTCTAACTGTAGGACTAGTCAAATTGGTCTGTCTGGCAAAAGGTTCTAATTATGGTTGTGGAGCTTAATTAGCATTTAGTTTAACACCACAACAAATGCTGCAAAATCGCTCTAATTCCACAATAAACCTCCTCAGTGCTACACCTACAAGCTGCTTTGCTGTGCAACAGGAATTAATCGCATCACACTGCAATGGGCCAATCCTGCACTCCTGCTGAGCGTGTTAAATCATTTTTCACTCCTTCCACATTCTCCCCATCAAAAACGATTCCCAGGAAGCCTAATAAGCACATACTCTCATTAATACCACAAAGCTTAAATGATATGCGATCTCAAAGCATGCTTTAGCAAATTATTAGGCCCCTGACCCCAAAGGATGCTGGTGTTGAGTTTCCCCAATGGGAATGGGATCTGATGGTGGGTGTTGATGGTAACATGTTCAAGATCAGCACTAGAGTCTGGAATCTTAAGTTTCACTACTGTGGTATGAAATGAATTCTGAACACAGAGATGCTGCCACAGCCCTATTTAGGTTCTCTTTCAGAACATGAAAATAAATTAAAAGCACTCACTTTTATCATATCTTCCAACACCGCTGACGCAAAGAGAACCATAATAGGATGACTCAAAATCTGCGTCAATAACAAGTGTGTCTGGATGTGTGCATTCCTTTTAAGTGTCCTCTGGAAACACTTCTGTTGTGTTGCAGTCGATTTGCAGCGCATTTTTCTAATGTGTTGTTCTGTCGTCTATTTTTCTTGGAAATGCTGTACATGTGTTGTCAAATTGATGAAGGTAATTTCTTAATTTGCTTGTGTTTTGTCTTCATGCATGTATTTTTTTAAGTTTAATGCTGTGAGCTCTAAGAGCCACGTACCATTGGCTGTTATACATGAGCTATATAAATAATAGGGGTGTAATGATTCATCGATTTGGATCGATATATCAATCATTTGAGCCATGATTCAGTAAAATCGATTAAAAGTGTAAACATCAATATCTATCGCCATTTTTACCTTCCGCTTTTATTTTGAAAGTCCCCACACAATCTTGGTTATGACAGTTTCGAGTCTCATCACCGCTAGCAAAGATAGCAGATAATGGCTAGCAGCTAAGAGAGACATAACAAAGAAATTCACTCCCCTCTCTGGAGTAAATAAGCGACATGGAAGTATTTCAGAATCCAGAGAAAAGACGGATCAAAAGAGGGAGCACATGAAATATGTAAACAAAGGCGCGGTGAGATAACATATGAAGGAAACAGGACAAATGAGTGGCTGTTTACATCAAACAAACTGTTTCTCTTTTAGGGTTAGGTAAACAGTACAGCACATTAGCAGAACCATGTGGATCTAACATGGTATAACACAAATGTTCCTTGTAATGTTAGTCCTTCAGGGGTTACTGGGGGCCCTTAATGATGACTGCTGAAAAAAATCCTGTGCATTTAAAACTGAAAACTGGCACTTTAAAGTTAAACACAAGCATTTGTTCACTTTGTTAAATAATGTTTTTCATGTAAATGCCCGAAACATTTAGCAAAAAAAAGTCTCACAACATATTAATATATTTTTCCTTTACGTGGAAAGTAACAGAATGTTGTAAATGGATTCACGTCGTCTGATATTGATCACTGGCCTCTAAATAGAACTGAACTGAAATTGTATCGTGGCAGACTTTGTGATATCGAAAAATATCAAATGGTTGTTCTGATTCAAATTGTGTTGAAACTGGTGATTTACACCCCTAATAAATAAAGCTGAAATTGTCATTGACAATACAAAGGAATAATTTTAATGTTTGTTTGTTTGTTTTGTTTTTTACCTTTAATTTGTGGAGATTAGATTTACCATATGGTGTCTTAACAGGAAAAATGCACTGATTCTTCTCACAATAAACTTTGCCACATTACATGGCACTAGTCCACACAAAATCAGTCAGCAGTAACTCCCTAACCAATAATGAATACCCAGAATTGGCTGCTATGAATACAGATTACTGTTAGGAAAGAAATGTGAACCTTCCTCCCTTTAACTTATGGTAAATGGCAGCCCTGTCTAATGAAACTGTACGTTGTTCTGCAATAAATTCACTCTAATAACTGGGTGCAGAGGGCCCATCTGTTCTGACATGGCAAGACACACAGATGTGATGTGAAATCCAGGAGGGAACACTGATAATATTTGATATGGATGGTTGGTTACATATATGTGGATATGGAAGAGGAAGAAGATTGGTGGAAGAATGCAGCTACTGATAGATGACAGTTATATGAAATAAAAATCTCCATTTGGTTTTTCAGCACATGGCATTTATTGCAGCCGACTGATATATTATTTACTTTCCCTGACATCTGGAGTTAATGTTCCTTATCTTGGTAACAAAAACAATTTAGAAAGGAAACTTCCACAAGTCAAACTATGCCATTTCCCAGGCTCCTCTCTGCTATCTGTCTCCATTGATATATTCCCTATTTATTTTGGAAAACTTAAACAACTGCTGTTGTGTCCGCCTAGAGCTGGCATAAGCCAGAGTAGCAGATTCATCATTATAATACTTAGCACTGAGGGAGAAAAAATGCAGAGCTGTACTATATCCGAGTGTGATTTAGATCCTGCAGAAGCCACAGGAATTCAAGCTGTCAGAGTCCGAAGTAAATTCAGTTCCTGTAAATAAATAGGGAGTCCAATGCTCGCTCATGCTATCTGCTTCCTCAGACCAACGGGACGCTCAATTGCTACAGTTGTGTTTTTGTAAGTGTGTGAGGCGTAATAAAAACCAAATGAGGAAATATAACCATGTTTTCTCTCTGTTCCAAACCACAATAAAGTGTAAAGAGAAGCAACAGCAGATTTACAAGCAGGGGAAACAAAACACAATTTCCTTGTCACCACTAAGTTACTCAGCTACGTCTGGACTGACAGATATTAACAGTTACCATGATTTTATGCAACAAAGCTGATGTGGCAGACATTGTTTGTGCTACGCTAAGTTACGATGGAAAGGTTTCATCAATGTTTCCTTAACTAGGGTGGCACACAGTTTAACAACCAACATTGACATTGGGAGGACACATGTATGAGAAAGCACTCATGTAGACATATTCCAGTAGCTAACATTGCTATAAACTCTGGGTTTATGATTCATCATCTGCAGGAAGTCCAAGGGCTAGAACATAAAAACTGTTCAGCTCTGAGAGGTCCGGCAGAGACATACATAGAGGTTATACTGCAATCTACAAGCCTGACTGAATCACTGAGCACAAGGTCACAAGACTGATACCACAGTTAATACCAATATTAAAACCAAACAAGGGTGTTATCCTGAAGGGAAAGACTTTGGTTTGATCAGACAGAGCCCTTTTCCCTGCAGTACTACTGAGACAGAGTGAATATGTGAAACGATAACAAAAGACCACAGTAAGGCAAAAGAATAACTTCATTGTCTTTTTGTTGAAGCTGGGAAACTTTAAGAGGGTGAAAAATCATGAAAAACACGGAACAGGCCTCATCAGAAAAACAGCAAAAGCGTAAACATATTTGTCTAGACACTAGCTCTGTGAAAACAAAAAAAAATTGCAGAACTTGTCAAAATCACCTTTTTATAAATCTGCCAAAGGAAAAAAAATGTTAAATATCTATTTTAGTGCTCAACTACAGATATTCTCTGCTGGAACACAGTTTCAAAGAGAAGGAGACCAGCAGTGCTGAAATATGTGCATGAAAATGGATAACCAAACCTTAAGCATTAAGATTAGATAAGTAAAACAAGTGGTCCCAATAGTCTTCCCTGTGGAGTGCCAAAGTCCAGTTTAGTATCTCAAATATCTACTACCATTGTTTAGATTTGAGCAACACTTGCATTATGTGCTATAAGGAACATTTTAGCGGGTTTTTTTTTTAACTATGGCCACAGCAACCTTTTTTATTTTTTTTTAGGGGAGCTATAATGTCTTGTTCTAGGAAGTATCTAGGGATAGAGTGAAATGATGTGCACAAACCCATTTTAGGACCAAGAATCGATCCTACCACCAGTACTACCAGGAATGTAGCTTCTGTACATGGGGTGTCTGGTCTACTATCCGTCTAATCTGTTGCTCTTAGTTTGGAAACTGATTCATTTATAAACATCATCACATTTTATTATAATGCAAAGTGAAAATTTAATTTTAAATGTTTAAGAAGACATTATTAGCCAGTAATTTTGAAATGTTTTGAAAACTGTGTACTTTGTCCTTTTCAATGTGTTTTTAATCATTTTTAATGAAAACACGTTTTAAAAAAATGGTCCTGAAATTGTCTTTTTATGACTTGTCATTAATAGAATGGTCATCTTCTAATCAGGTTTGATATATATTAGGGTTAGTAGGGTATTGGTGAGTAAAGGTTGAACTCATTTGTAATATACTGCAATCATAGACTGTATGTAGAATGGATAGCATGGCTCCGCCTTTTCCCAATGTATTGAAGCCAAAACCCCATCAGAGGCGCCACCATTGTGGAACTGGGTAACACAAAAATTATCAAATTATCATTATCAAATTATCATTCAAAAGTTAAATCTCTTCTTGGTTCTCCTTCCCATTGTATTTTACCATTTGCAAAAGAACTATGTGAGAACGGCAGCGGTCAATCATCGTGAAACGTGACGTAAAACTCTGTTTTACGTCAGTCTAATAATTAATGAAAAAGAAACTTTTTAGAATAAAAGAGGACTTGAACACAACACAGCCCATTAATATCTTCATACCACCACAGCAAACAGGCGTGAGAAACATTTCAACGAGGTGTATTAATTTTTTAAAGTCTGACCAAAGCTCAATTAGTATGAATGGGGGCGACTGAGTTTTTGACCTAAACTGCAGCCAGTCACCAGGGGGAGCTGTTTTTTTGGTGACCTCACTTCAAGCAGAACGTGACAGCGTCCATTTTTTTTAGTCTATGACTGCAACTTCACATACTGTACCCCAGAAGTCTGTGGTGTGACAAACATTGAACACAGTGTACTAGTCTAATGTTTGATTCAGTTTTACTGCAACATGATCTCCAGAAGTAGCACTTATGTGCTTTTACAAGAACAGCGACCAAACATTGTTTGTATGCTTAATGTAATTTTTTTTTTTTTTTTTAAAAAGGTCAGGCATTGTGGTGACAGAGACAGTAATAATATGCGTGGATAAGATTCTGCACATAATGCACTTTAGGCTTGTATGTGGGAGCTGTATTCAATATATTGGATAAAGTATGAGATTTCAAGCTAAGGAAATAAGGGAATAATAAAGCTCCTCTTTGTGCCATCTCATCATCATGATTTAGTGTGTACTCTATGCAAACATCTTATCTTTTCATTTCTCATGCTGAAACAAACAGCCAGTAAACCCACCCTTTGCTTTGCTCCGGTCCCTTAAAAAAAGAAAAGCAGATTTGAAAAATGTAGGGCTGCGAGCTAGCCTGCTTCTCACTACTAGCTGACACAGGCATTTATAACCTTAAAAATGACTTCTGGGTACCAGGTATCCAATTATTCCTTAGCCAGGAAGCAGTGCTAAATGGAGCACTGCAATGATTTACTCGCAACCTCTCCTTTTATTAAAACACTTTGTCTTATTGTTTTATTGATTTACAATCCGTCCTACTTTTTTGGCATCTGAAAACAATCAAGGCACAGGGCAGCAGAATGTTTGGACATTAATCGTTAAAAGACAGTGTTTTATTCCTGGCCTGGGGTTTGCTGCACCAGCTGCTGTGCATTCTGGTAAGAGGCAGTGATTTATGACCCGGCAGCAATAACGATGAGGCGTGCTCATTAACATATCGACAGGCTCCAAGATGGATCATCAGCATTGATTATTTCATGGCCTGTTGATGCCATTTGTTAAAAGAGAGAGGGTGAGAGAGAAAAGGGGGGAGTGGGAAAGTATAGGGAAAAGAGGAGGAGGAAAGTGATGGGCTGGAAGGTGTGAGGATTTCTCACTTGAATCCTCACAGTGACAGAGAGAAAGACAAAACCCTGACTCCTTCAATCACGGCAGCCATCACTCTGCTGTCAGAGGGAAGAAATCAATGATTGACAGCATTTAACTAGTCCTCAGCACTCAGCAGATCCATACAGAAGAAAGGTGCTCAGTAGGGAGGGCCATACAGATCTGTCTTTACGCATGCTGTAAAACATTACTTCACAGCCAGTATTACAATATCAATCAGTCAATGTCATCCTCTATTCAAACAGAGAGACAGCCTACAGTGGGTGTCATTTGTGTTTCGTATGCTATGTCACCGAATTCCCTTATTTTGCTTGCAAATGTAGAAGCTAACAAATATACTAGGCCATTAGCATTAACCCTTTAACAGCAATACAACCACATATCCACTTTTTCAAATTCATCCCCTTTGGCACACTGTCGTGAAGCCATGGCTGCCTCCTTGCCAATTTGTTCCATCATGATGGTAAATAAGGCACCACAGCTCTTTAAGATTGCAGATTTCATTTTCATTAAAAAAAAAAAACTCCAGATAGCTCAGTTGAGAAGTCAAAAGCATAATGATCTTAGGACTGTCCTCAGGTTGGCACATTGCGACCGATCATATGCCTTTCTGTTGCACAGAACAACAGTTTGACGTATAGAGGACCTGCATGAAACCGAGAAAGCAGCCACACAGGAACTCCTAAAAAAGTACAAATGCTGTTGCATTAACTAGCGACCACTAGTCACTCAAAACGACTGCGCGCCACATTTATACTGATTGGACATTCATACATACTGCTTTATGTGTCACATTGTTGCCCTTAAAAATTATTAAACTGTATTTCAAAGAAACACATTGCTGAAGCTGTTTCCTACCTCCAAGTCATGGTTTCTGATGACCAGAAAGTACACTTGATTTGATTTCTAAATTAAGGTACTGGTATGAATTGCTTTACATTCTTAATATGAACTAAAAAAACTGTTCTGAAATGAAAAACAATGGAATTATAAATATTCAGTTAACTCGCACTGAAACCTGGAAACCTTTAGTTACTTTTAAATCACCTATAGAGTATTAGAATAGAATAGAATAGAATAGAATAGAATAGAATAGAATAGATTTTATCTGGCAGATGAAATGATTAAAATAATATAAAACTAGAAAATATGTAAAACAAAAAATTGTTGTTTCTTAAATATATAAAATAGAATATATCATTTCTAAAGTAAATGTTGGTGTAAATGTTTCGGTCAAATATAACATGTTTAATCAATGTTTTGCCGTTAGCAGTCACACCATTGTGAGAAAATCATTCACTGCTCTTAACAGACCCACTTAGATTTGACAGCGACCATCTCAAACTAATTAGTCAGAGAAAAGGGGAGGTAATAGAAAAAATATCAGAATTGCTTTTTGCCGTGAACTCTGAGAAAAAAAAATGGTAGAAAAATATCATCTATCAATTTTCTTTTTAAGTGGAAAAAAAAACCTGAAAGAGTGCAGCCAATTACAGAAACAACAATCACTCTAATTGTCGTGGAACTTCAAGAACCTTTACTTTATGAAAGTTCAGTGAGGACTGCCTTCAGATGGCATTGATATTTTTTTGCTTGTTTGCAGCCATGTAACAGAAAACCAGTCAACAAGAATCAATCATTTGTGTTCGTGCACCTGCTCAAAGTAACAACTAGCATTAATTATATGTTTCAGTAAAGCGACGCTAACGTGAAAGTTTCGCCTTAAAACTTTATCTCCATACTCTACAAAGATAGCTCTCCTCTCTCTCTCTTCCAGCTCGCCATTACACTGATAGAGTTGCCATGGTGACAGGTGCTAATTGATGGACCAATCATTCATTATTGAGTAATGTACCAACCTAGCCCTGGCCCTGACTGCCATGCCTCTGGATGGTTGTCACAGAGGAACTCAAAGCAGCTGTAACCCCACTGTGGAGGTGAAACATAAACATGTTATCACACATAAACAAAACCATTAACACACACACGCACACACACACACACACAGATAAGTATTAACACAGGAACAAAGACAAGCATGTGTAGACTCGAACAGGCTCACACCCACACATGTATTAAGCACACATGACCCCTGCACACTCAGTCTGTCTCAGTGACATGCAACTGACACATATTAACTGTACAGTCTCTGTGGAGGTGAAAGCACCACACACACACACAAATCCACAAAGACACACGCACAGATACTACTTTGTTCAAAACAAATCTAAGACAGAGAGACCAATATTACACCAGAGACATTTATTAGTTTTTCCTCGGTTTCCCGGCCCTGTGCTGTGATGGCTGGGGCCAAAAATTCCAGATCTTTGGCAGCATTTTGAAAAGGTTGCAATGTTAATTGCAGCAGTTTAAGATTTTTTTTCCAACACATTACACATCAAATGATAGAGCATGACAAGCACTCCAATCAGGCAGTCTATTAACTAAGTAATCTGTCTTGTGACATCACTTCCGGACGATTTTCATGTCAAGATGCCAAAAGAAAAAGAGTAAAAACTTAATGAAACTTAAGTGAGTTAAAGGGATAATGATGATAATGGGACTTAATTGTCAGGATCTGTCTGAAATTCAGCACCAAACTCAGTTTTTAGAATCAACTGATGTTGTCAAATTGTAAATAAATAATGCGAAGAAAAAAACATCAGAGTGAGATATCAGCCAATCGTTGTTGGTCCTGATTTTCACAGCTGGTGTAACATTAATAAAGGCCAAGAAACACTCACTTTGTACTGCATAGAAACTTTGATGCATATGATACATCTGTCTAAAACAGTACCAGGTTCTCTGGTTGGTGGAATCTTTGAAACAAAGCCTTTGATTGGTCAATATATTCAGCAAGAGGCTTGACAAGAGGCTTGACAACTTGTGGCTAGTGAACAACAAGAAGACACCTTTTTTTACATTTTGTCATATATTTACAGTGTTGAGTCTACAATAAAACGGTGGTTCAATGCTTGATCAGAAGCTCATGAAGGAGACAATAATACGTTGACTTCTAGCATGAAGTTTTTAAAAGATAATGAAGACACAGTAAACTGTACCTGCCGATGTCTAACCAGTCAAATTTGCTGTTAAACAGATTAAACAGATTAAATTTGCATGAAACTGACACACAAGACCTCAACTTCCTGGAGGGACAGAAACTCAAACAACACGCAAACAGAGCTCACCCAATCCTCTTGTCTTTGTGGGTTAAATAAATTAAAAGCTACAAGGAAGGCGAGTCAGTCAATTAAGTCACGAAGGGCCTGGCCTTCAGGTGTCCTTGGAGGACAGGAGGGGAGCAGAGTGGTTGTATTGCTGTGTGTTGATGTGTGTGCAGAGGGTAGTGTCTCCCCTCCTCTGACAGTGGGGGCTTGCCCTGCCTCTTGTACTGTAAAGACGAGGGCTTTAAATTGCTTCCGTCACCGGGGCCCTGAGTAATGAGTGTGATTCTAATCGCAGTTCCTGGGGCCATCGACATTAGTCTTAATCTGAGCGGGGTGCTCCAACGCCACTGACAAGTAATGCAGAGCAGGTAGGGGCGTAATGAGAGGACGCACGCACACATGCACGGGCGCACACGCACAGGTTACCCCACCCAAGATGCAGAGGAAGGCTTCTGTAATAAGAACACAAGTTACCAGCAGCGCTGCCACCCATCTTTCTTCTCCAGGGCTGGTTAGGTATGCAGGGGCTGTGAAAAATGGCGTCAACCTCCAACACAACACATGCGAACACTACTGCAAGAAGATTCAGGTGGAAAAACAAAGTCTAGAGTTTTGTTTTGGGGGCACAAACTCTACAAAACAAACATTGTATACCGTCGATCAAAAAGGGTTTGATTATATGTGGTATGTTTGGAATTTGGGGGTTTTCTCTAAAAGGGGTCAAATAAACGAAGTTTTCATGAGAACTTAGCTTTGAAGACATATTTTCTCAACTGCAAAAATATATTTATTTGAATGTGTTTCATGCTTAGGTAGTCTCTGTAGGCATTGAACTCGTCCAGCCCCTGCATGCTGTCACATGCTGTTCATATGCACTATGGTCAAACGAGTATCGAGGCTGAGACTCCACCGGCACTGGGTTAGTGAAGAGCTAAATTGCTGTGGGGCTGTGAGTGGCTGCATAGCCGAGCAGGTCGTTCCTCTCTGTCTCTCTCTGTTTGCCTGTGTTAAACTCCCTCCTCTGCCCTCATCCATCCTCTCATCCAGTCTCCAGCTCTGTCCATCTATCAATCCCAGCACTTTGTCAGAGCCCACTCCATCCTCACTGCTGCAATAACAAAGGAGAGAGAGAGAGAGAGAGAGGTGTGCATGCAATAAAGCAGGAGACAGATTCAGAGGGGACACAGGAGGAGAGGGAGCAGGGAGGAGGGCTGCCACTGCCTGCGAGCCTCGTCACCGGGGAGCTTTTCACCTCCCATCTGCATCGGCGCTGATCTGCTGACAGAGGCCCTGACGTGCGTCGCCTTCTATTGCACAGGCAAGCAGAAACACTAATGCCGCGCCCAACCCTACCTAGACCACTCACCTCAGCTCAGACAGCCGGGACAGGCAGCTGGCAAAGAGGAGGTGGAAGGTGGCAGGAGCTGAATGGGTGACTGAGGTGAGGACAGGTAGCAGGAGGAAGAAGAGAGAAGAAGTTGTGGGGGTAAAACAGCAGAAAACACACACAGGAAACAGAGATATTCAAGCAAAGGGGAATATCAGAGAATTTTCTCAATAAAGAAACCTGTGCAAGAACTGGAGAGGAGACCTAGAATGAGACAACTGACAGCGACTTGGGTTAGAGTGAAAATATACTCTGTTTTCTTTCCGACCTGTAGAAAAGAGGCTCAGTTTGTTTCCCCTTCGCGGTGCATCGATAGAAATCACAGGGAGAAAATATCTCCTTAATTAAGTCTTGATCAGCTACGTGTCAGTGGTGGTTTAGAGGACAAGCAAGAATTGTGAGGCCTCACTGGACTAAGCACCCAGTCTAACTGAGACCCAATTGAGAAGAAGGTGCTTACACTTTATCACTAATTGTACAAAAAGCTCAAAAGAAAATAGCACATGCAACTTACGATACCTTAAAGTGCTGGAAATGGAGAGCAGCTGAACTAGCCTGTGATGTAGGTCTTTGGCGGCACAGCGCACTTCGCTTTTAGTTAGCGTCAGTTAGTTAGCCTTAGTTAGTTAGTGATACATATAACTAGCACCTGGAATGTAATACATTAGTAATACATTACATACATACATAACCTACAGTCGAGGTTACATTCTACAAATTGTAAAATATTGATGGAAAAAGGTAGAGGTGTCCCAATCCAATATTGATATCAGATATAGATAGGATTATCAGCAAAAAAAACAAACAAAAATTAAAAAAAACCCAAAGAAACAAAAAAAGTATCTGATTATATATATATATATATATATATATATATATATATATATATATATATATATATATATATATATATATATATATATATATATATATATATATAGACGTTCACACAAGCAGTCCATTCCAGACTCCACTCCAGCACTTCCATCCAGCAGTGCTTGGATCCAGCAAGCAGAGCCCCTGTGTCCAAACACTGACAGTAAAACATGAGCGGAGTGGACTCAAATTGTTATTTAAAAACATAAAGAGGGTCTTCTAATTTATTATTTTTTCATCTTTTCTATTTAAATGTAGAACATGCTTATGTTTAAGTTAAACAAAGTGGTTATTTTGCACTTTAAAATTTTATTTTTTGTTTTTATTAGATCTCGAGGTTGTTTTTCAGGGTCTTCTAATTTATTTTTATCTATTTTATTCAATTGTAGCATATTCTTATGTTTAGGGTTAAAATTTTTGTTACCCATTTGTTAATAATGAATGGGTCAGTTTTTCTCATACCTACTGTTGTTAACTATTGTTCTCTGTTTGCGTAATATCAACTTATCAAGTCTTTTTTTAACATTCCATACAACAAAATAAGTAATAAAAGTATGTATGATTTGTGCTGATATTGTATCAGATCAATACCGGCCAACACTCCAGGCTTCAAAAGTGGCATCGTATCAGAAGTTAAAAGGTTGTATCGGGACAACCCTAGAGAGAGGACTATAAAAGAAGATGTGACAGGCTGAGTTCACAAACAGGTCTTCTGACATGTGGTACCTTTAAGAAATATAAGCAAAGAAGGAGCAAGGCATCAGTAGTCTCCATATCCTGGTCTCACAATGCCTGCTGATGTCTAATTAGCTGAAATTGAAGGGTTCTGTATTCTCAGCAATAGTTGTTCCAGTGTTGGATCACAAGCTAACAGACATATTTGACAGCTGGAGTGGCGTTCATGTTTACAGTCATGTGACACATAGACTCTTCACACATGACGGTCAGTTTACTTTGCATTTAATCTTGCTACTTCAAAGTGATAATAGATAGAAATTTATTGTCGATCAACTGCAGAAAACAAGGAACTGGTGAGAGCATGAGATGTGTCAGGTCATGCCTGACATCGCAACTTCAACGGCCAAGCAGTGTATTATGGAGCCAAAGTTAGTCCGCATCGAAATCCTGGAATTTGACTCAGGGAACCCCAATGAAAGCATCGTCAGCTTTTATATTTCACAATAAATATCACAATGAAACCATCTCTTAAGAAGTCTGGAGGGGAATGAGTCATCCTCTGAACACAGAAAATTAGCAACCACTGAGGTAACATTGAAGCCTTACTAATTTCATTACCAAGGAACCAAGCATGGATAATTCTTTCGTACAAACAACTTAGAATTCAACTCATGCAGCCAAGTCAGTACGTGTGCTTCTAATTCATACAAACATTGAGGCTTAATCTTGGTTCACAGGTTGTTACTGCCAATGAAAACAGCATCATCGCAAAACAGGCACCATGAGGAATGATCAAACATGAGTGTGTGCATCTTCAAAGGCACAATCTGGTGATGCTGATGATGCTGTAAAGTTGCCGGCTCTGATCAAAGGCAAGTTACGACACAAAATTGGTGTGATCATTAGAAATGTAGAGATATATGAATATGTTGGGTGTAAAAATTACGCTGATTGGTCTGCGAAGATGAAAAATATAAGAAACAAAAAGATCAGATTGCTTTTTTGAGGATAGCTTTATGTGTAAAAAAAAAAAAACAACCAACCTGTTAAGTCACACTCTTTCTGTGTTAAATAAAGGCAGGTATTTTACCAACCCTTAAAACCTCTTTTTAAACACAGTATAAAGCATCACAGGGTCCACCAACAGGGTTTTTCGTCACTGTTGTGTTTTGCAGGCGTTAAAACAATGAGCTGTAGATTTAGGGCAGGACAATTGATTAAATTTTGATCGTGATTTTTGATTTTGGATTCTCACGATCATAAAAACATGATTATCAAAGAAAAATAAATTGAAAACTTTTTTGTTGTTTTTAAAAAAGGTCTGAAAAGACTTCAAAGAGTATTTTTGGATTGTGTTTTTTTTGCTGTGTTATTAGTGTATTCTGTGTGTTGCAATTTTTTTTAAGTTTTACAGCAGTGCCTGTAGTTTGGGTGATTATTTTTATTTATTGTTTTTATTGCTATTATTTAATATATTAATATTATTATTTGCTAGTCACTAATTTATTTTTGATTATTTTAAGCTGCGGTTCAATAAATACTCAAGTTTTGAAATCAGTGAATAATGGTGTTTATAAATCGTAATCTCAATATCAATCAAAATAATTGCGATTGAAGTTTGCTTAATACATTTGTTTTGTTTTGTTTTGTTTTAGTAACAAGAGGTTTAACACCATGATTTACAGATGTTGATACAACCCTCTTTAGTACAGGTTAAGGAGGAAGAGGAGGAGGCGGAGGAGGAGGAACAGTGAGGTATCAAACACTTGCAAAGAGTTTTTTGATCCCTCATAACTGCCCATTTCCTTAAAACAACAAAAGAAGATGTTATACTCCATTATGTGCTGACCTAAACTTTTTTTTTTTCCAAGAAAGTTTTTATTTTAGGGCTTAGGACAACAACCGTAGGAGTTAAGTAGTTTAGAAAAATCCCACTCTGGAAAGTATTTCAAAAAAGTTGCATTTTAGGTAGGCTAAAACGGCATTTCCGTGTAAACAAGAGGCCAAAACACAACAATACTTTTGTGTTTCATCCTATAATTGTTGTCGTATAAACAGGGCCTAAACTTCACCCTGAGTTGTTGCTGTTTTACCTGTAAGTTAAATGTGTTTTTGGGTTATTGAAGGGAAAGGGGCAAAATCTGGCTCCAAGAGATGCCAAAAGGCAAGAAGAGAGCATCTGTGGTGGAGGCATTTTGGCTTCACTTTTGTATGGAAGGAAGAGGAAAGTCGTCCATCTTTATATACACTACATAAATAACACTTCTCAAATATGTCACATATACTGGTTAACATGTAGTACTGGTAAGTTGTTTAGGGCCACTGACAGTTATCTTGACCAGTCAACTAAGCATCCTGGGTTTGAAAACTTTGTACACGATAGCCACCGTCTCATCACATTGACTTTATCCTTCTTTGTCACTCTATTCTACATTAAGTGACACATAAATGTTAAAGTGTAAAAGCCATGTCGTTCAGACACAACTTGATGATTGTAAACTGTATAAACCCCGCCCTTTTTATTGCAGGGCGCATTACTCACTCTCAGATTCTGCTGAATTTAGCCTTTTGTGAATATGCCTCCAAATGTTGCACACACTTTAACAAAGCATGCAGTCTCTCTCTCTCTCCCTGTCTCCCTCTCACTTCTGATGCAGTTTCCAATCAGCCGACACTAATTAGACAGCAATAAACTGTTATTAATCGGCTGGACAGCATACAACGAGGCTGATATAAATGGTGGCTGTCAGGCCTTTATTCAGGAACCAAATGAGTATTCTCAGTTCACTGCCTGTGTGAGGCATCACCACCTATGTCCTCTAACAAATGTTCACTATTCACCATACTGTTAATGGTGTTGGCCCCTCACACACACACACACGCACACACACACACACACACACTGTGGCAGTAATATACCGTCTCTGAATTTAATGTCACACAGTGTCCAGAGTCTTTCAGAGGACACAGAAAGCAGGACCATCATTCTCGCAGCTTTACAGGCACTGAAAGCAGCCTCTGCTATTCATCAGCCCTCCAAAATAAATGTCTCATAATTAACCTCCTTCTTCCTCTGTCTGTATGAGGTGGACTAAGCACCCTCTTTGAGACCTCTTCCAGTCCGACTTGCAGATAACGGCCCTAATAAATGAGAGCCCTATTTACAAAGTCAGCTCCATTTTAGCCAATCTGTGCCTGGAGAGAGCAGTTAGAGTCGGAGAAATGAAAATGTGTATCGACAGAAAGGAGTGGGACGGGCTCCTCTAAAGCAGCCAAGACAATCTATTGAGGCCATGTTTTTCAACGTCTTGATTTCTAACAGTTTATCAGGTCTGTGAATGGCCTCACAAGAGCAGCATTTATGATGGAATGTGATTGGATTACACCGAGCGCTAACCATGCGTGATTGGTTTAGCTGAAAAATATTAAATTCCTGTCTAAATGGACCGGGGGTCGATATTATGTCTTCTGCTCTGGAAGACGGAGAAAAAAGAGGGGGGTGAAGTCAGAGGATTTGATATTTTATCACTCATTTCATGCCTTACTGCAGCAAGGAGACTGACACTAATGCATTAGAAGGACGTGGTGCTGACAGCACACCAACATATTCATGTCCGATCACCCCTGGCTCAAGAATCTTCCGGACTGAGAATAATCCATTCTGAAAAGACGGAGTGGAAGTGGGTGTGTTCGCCTGTTTCTCTTATAAGTGGATCTGAGAAGAAAAAATGAAATCATGGCCAGAAAAAATTAGAAACTGGAGCAAAAGGGGAAAAAAAACTGCGTGGGTGTGTGATTTCTTAACTGTTCAAGAGTACAGGTTTAGAAAAATCACCTAATGTGGACAACAAAACCAACACCGTACGCAGACGAGGGAGGGAGAGAAAATCAGTGAATAAATTCAAACTTTGTGTCCTGTGAAGAGCAAATATGAAAAAAAGGCTTGGAAGTAATGAAAGATTGTTTATGTATTCTGGCATGAAATGGGGCGGTGTTGTGAGGGCGGCAGGCGCGAGGAGACGGATGGACGGGAGTGACAGGCCGGTATTCATCCTGCACGCCCCAGCGGCCGGACTGCTACTGGCGCTCGACAGAGCAATAAATCACCAGCTCTCCAGTCTGTACCTACAGCTTATTACATCCAAGATGACAAATAAATAATAATCCCTGTCACGCCAGGCCTTTGCTCAAGGATTGAGCCAGAAACCTTTTGCTCATCACTCCTGATCTTAAGTGAAAACACTAGAACAAGGGAATTGAAGGCCATGCTTTACTGAGCTTATGAAAGTTGGAGGGGAAGAGAGAGCGGGTGAAAAAAAAAGGAAAGGGAGACAAGAAGGAAGGGAGAGAGAGAGAGAGAGAGGGAGGGAGGAGGGAAAAAAAGCAGGGCCTGGAGAATGATGCTGCCACTACAAAGCCTTTCTGGGTGTGAAGGGAAATGATCCAGTAAAGAGGGGGAGAGAGAAAGTGGAAGTAGGAGGGGGGAAGCAGGAGGAGAGAGAGAGAGGGAATTGCCCTTGTGCTCTGCAGGATGAGTGTCGCTCATTCGGTTGAATAGGACTCTGGAGGATAAAGTAAATCAAACTCCTTCGTCACTAAACAGGAGCAGCAAAGTGGACGTAAACAGCATGTGCCATTTAGGTTCGAACAGCTTACCAAACCATTACAATCCTTTCAGTATGTTAGAATTCAACACACCTCTTATTAGCTTTATTGTGAATTGCACTTTAAGATGAACGGTTAATTAAAAAGTGAGTGTTGATCATGATCGGGACAATAAGGAACAAAAAGCATTTCTTCACAGACTCCGGGAGCTGTGCGCTTACTAAGTATGGTGTAAAACCATCAGTAGAAACACTCTTACATAATAAGGCTTAGCGTTTGTTTATGTGTCATCAAGATCAAATTCCTACCCGTTTATGTCTTGTGAATGTTCCTTAAACATTGTAGGTTAAAACGGTCAATTATACTCAAATTCACTCTGGAAAAAAAAGCTGACTGAACAACACATTGTAAAGAGGGTAGAAATGTCTGATCGCTCAATACCTCCCTCTATCACCCTTTTAAAAACAAGCCTCTCTCTCTTAAACAAGACAGTTTACTTAGCGCTGTCCCGCCATAAAAATTAAAAGCCTTCAACAACAACAAATGAAACCGCAGTGTACGATTGTAAATCAGATACGTCACACTCACCAAGCTCACCCAGCCTGGGTATTTCATGGGCCTCTACACCCTTTTTGAAGTGTTCACAAGTGTGTGTGTGTGTGTGTGTGTGTGTGTGTGTGTGTGTGTGTGTGTGTGGTGTGTGTGTCTACAGAGGAAATAGGGGCCTCTGATTAAAGAGTGCACTGTCATAAAGGTTACTGAATTGCAAATGGTGCTCTCCATCTTCCTTGTAATGGAGACTGGTTAAGAGGGGAGAGAGAGCGGGAGAGAGAGACCATGATAGGAATATAAACAGGGACTCTCAGCCAGTCCCCCAGTCTCAGACAGAGTCCCAGTCCCTTCACAGCCGCCACAAGAGACATTAATCACTGGATCACCAAGCCATGCTTAATTGCGAGTTGTATATCACGGTGCATACAGTGGCTAAAGGGGGAAGGAAACTCATTATTTCAGCGTGCAGGATGCAGGGCTGGGTGCGCCTCATCTGGACTCTACCACCTCTCCCTCTCTGTCACAGTACACCTGGGACTGAGCTCAACGTGACAAGGAAAAATGGAGTATGCAGTCACCTCCTAATTAATAAAGCTCTGCCACTATTGTTGTACCACTAAGGACAATTCGCAACTGATCATAAACGTACTCAAGCGATCGCACACGCGGACATCAGCGGCAGCCTGGGCTGAAGGAGCATGAGTGACATATGAGGAATCATTTTATTTAGCAGAACGCGTGTAATATTTTAGCTTGTCGCCTAAGATCACTGGCTTATAAGTGGTAGCGTTTGCACTGTCAAGAGTTGGGGACAACGCTCAAGTCAAGGTCGCAAAAGGCTTCCAGGAGAGGCTTTTTTCCAGCTGAAAGAAAAATGGAACCAGCTCCCAATCGGCCGCTTTTATTTAGATTTCTGCAAGTGCTTCTGTAGGCAATATGCTAATGAGAGGCGCTTGATAAATGACTCGTAATATTTCCCAGACATTTCGCTTTCCCTCAGAAGTTTGCCAATCTGATGCAGCTTGAAGATAATAAGGCACACTCCGTCATTATATCAATTTTTGTTACCCAGATATTTCAGCCTGTGTTAGTAATGATGAGCAAAAAGCAAACGAACCAAGGGCAGAGCGTGGCACCATTGATCAAACACTGTCATTTAAGCACCGCTAATCCCGCAAACACACACAGAGGGACACACACACGCACACACACACACACACACAAACAAACCCGTAAGAATATATACGCATTAATATGTGCATGTATGTGCGCACATGCATGAGTGCACCAAAAGGCATGCATTAGTGCACATGCTACGCAGGGAGATACATGCGGGCAGAGAAACCAAAAGTAATGGGGTGTGATTATGGGAAATTATATTCACCATGTACTCCGGGTTGAATAAAGACATTTTGATATTTCCCTGAAATACATCATTGGTTTATATGTTTCCTTAGCAAGCAAAATATACAGTATCTCATGTTAATGACTTTTAAAGACATTAAGTCTGTTCAGATCGAGTTAATAGTCCATAAGTAGGCTATTATTCACGACTGCCAGATCTCTGGACTTTTACATGACATGTTCTTCTTGTTCTCAGTGTATTAAGACATTTAGGATTAGACCGTACAATTAAATACAGTCTTATCCCCTTTTAGTGAGCAGTATATTGTTTTCTTCATAGCCTTTTTGACTGTGAGTGTGCATTTTCTATATGAACATATGCATTTTGTTTCCATGGGAGCCTCAAGCTAAGTGGTCTACATGGTACATCTCTTGATAACAAAATCATCTTTGTTAACATCAGTTGATAATAGTACGGAAATGAAATATCTAGTCATTAATCGACATCCTCATCATCATTACTTTCGGAGACTGCTGAATAATCCCCCAATCCCTCAGTACTCGACCACACTCATGGTCAGGATTTCCTGACTCCAAGAACTATGCTTGACCCCGGCCCAAGTTTAGCTTTTTGCTCTGCATCATAAAACTCTGTGACCTGGGAGGGAGGAGGTTGGAGGAAGGGTCAAACAACTGCTTCATGGTTAGGCAAGAGGTGAGGGACAGGTTCCATATAGATGTGAAAAAAAAGTAGGGGCCAAAATGCCTGAGAAGTAGTTACTGAGAGGTCAAAGTGCACTCAGAGTTCACTGGGCCGGCAAAGGAGACAGAGAGGAGGGAGGAGAGAAACAGGCACAAAGGAGAAGCAACACAGAATGCTAAATTGACATGGAGAGCTTCCTTCACCTCAGTTTCCTCCAATGGGGAGGCAGGAATGGGAGGAGGTGAGGCTAAGGTTGAAAAGAATGAGGTGGAAGTTTTCTCGCCCCCTGCTACTCTTGCTCTTTGATCTGCACAGACACAGATCCTGTTGCTGATAGCATGCTGTCTATTGCTAAGTATATGTGGACAAAACAAACTTCAAGTCCAGGCAGCTCTGCTGCAGATTACAACATAGACATGTTTTCTCCAGAGATCCTCGATCCTCATAACAGCCTGTCAACAGGAGTAAAATGAAACTGTCCAACAGCAACCTCAAACAGAAAGACAGAAATCTAACACAATGGATTTTAAGTGAAGAGATCAGGAATGTAAGAAAACACAAGGAAGAAACAGAACATATTTATAGTGACAACTGACTCTAAGTTTCAACAAATTAAAACAGTTAAAATGCTTAACCTAAGCCAAAGAAACAGAAAAGGGCAGCATAACCAAACACTGATTTTGCCTCAGTCTAAGGGAGGGATGTCCCAGAGCCAACAAGTATTAGTCAGATTAACAGAAATTTTGATTCAAACTAGTCTAAAGAAAAACAGTGCGAAAAAATGTGCAAAATGTATCTCTCGGGCCAAGCAGCAACTTCTGGTCTGAAAATTTGAGACTATGCAAAGTGCTAAAGTCTGCAGTTTGTCAAGTGTTCGCCTGAGGCTGGCTCTGGAAGTACCGGATGTCACATACACACCCAGCCTAAAAAAAAGCAGTTTTCACAGCAGAAATAAACATGTTTACAGCCTGGTACAAAAAAATGTCTCCCATCTGAATCACTAATTTCATTAACAGCACACACTATACAGGGGGTGATTTTTTTCTAACATGGCAGATTAAAAGTTTTTAAGATCACAAGTTCGTCCAATCAGAGGCAGAGCTCAGCTCATGTGACTGCTAACGGTAGCTGTTCATGTGGAGACTCAAAGCCTGCCCTATTTCCAATATGGCTGCCAATTTGCTTCAAAAACCTGTTCCAGAAACAGATGGGTGACATCACAGAGACTAGATCCATTAATTATACAATCTTTGGTTGGGGCTGAAGGGTAAACTTGCTTAAATTGGTTGCCTAATGACAAAATATCTTATTACAATATATCTATCTTGTGTAATCATTTATATACCATAAAGTATATGAATAGTAGAATGTACATACTTTATATATATGTACAATGTACATACTTTATATATATATATATATATATATATATATATATATATATATATATATATATATATATATATATATATATAGAATGTATGTATGTTTGTATGTGTGTATATATATATATATATATATATATATATATATATATATATATATATATATATATATATATATATATATAGATATAGATATAGATATATATATAGATATATATATATATATATATATATAGATATATATATATATATATATATATATATATATATATATATATAGATATATATGTAGATATATATATAGATATATATATATATACAGTATGTACAAGTATGTATGTGTATATATATATATAGATATATATACATTTTTTAACACTTTTCTGAATGAGAGTAACTGTAACATCTGCATTTTTGACATACAGAAAAAATATACTTGAAACAATCCAGTATCCTGTTGCCCACTAGTGATGTTAATGAAATTGTATAATTTAGTCTATTAGACACGTATATATAATCTCAGCTTTGTTTCTTGGAAACATTATTAAACTTTTGGAAAGATTTTCCTTCAACAACTTTAACTATAAAGATTATGTGTGCGGCATAAATTAGGACAATATCTTTGAAAGATACGTATTTAAATGTAACATCAGGTGCTAGCATGTCAACAGCAAGGGGGGGGGGGGGGGGGGGGGGGCACTACAGCAGCTACATCTGTCATTCCTAAAATCAGAGTTACTAACTGTTAAAATATTAAGGAACATCACTGAAGGTAGTGAGAAAATGTCTTTTGAAATCCAATAATAAAAAAAGATGTTTCTGAAAGTCTCTGCAGAAGAACTCTGCAAAATCAATATTTCAAGCTGCTAAACAAGCTCGTATCATTTATGAACAGGACACAGCATAAGCAAGAAATCTTTCCAGTATATCATTTGAAGAAATGCACCAACAGAGGAGGAGTACAATGGGCAATTAACAAAACACCAAGAAGTCATAAATCCCTCATTAGCAAACAGTCCTGTCACTCACTGCTGTGGTAGCAAGCAAGGCCTAAATTCCTCACCCCTCTGTCAGGCTTATTTTGTTAACACGAGTATATGTTAGGGACCTGGAAGCGAATGTAAACACCATTCTATGAGATCTCTGTGCTGTCACTTACAGGAGAGATCGCTCGCTATGATTAGAAGCAAAGCAATACTGGCTTAGCTGAACTAATATTTGTACGGCTGAGATAAATCACTCGAGCCCTGTTCTTCCACATGCTAGTCACTCAGTAGTAATGGACACAGTAAGGCCCCTCTGACTGCAGGGCCTCATGGGCTCTCTGTCACAGAATACTACATGAGATGTAATAAGTTAAGAGTGGATAAAGTGGAACAACATTCTCATTGGTAAGTTTAGAAAAAGTAGTGCCTTTGCGCAGCATTTGCTTTTCATTTTCAAATCTAACTTTTAATAAAAAGGGGTTTCCTGAACAGCATTTTAATAGCTAGGGGGGAAAAAGATCCAAAATCCAAGATCCAAAAATTCACAGTGATGAAAGCCCTCTCAATAAGCCTGCTGTGCTGCTGTGGAGCTGAAACTGTATTACACAGCTCTCACAAACTCTGGCAGGTAGTAAATCAGTCAACAGTAAATGCCATCTTTTATCAGATCATAAAATCTGCTTGTAGGCATTTAATTCCCCCCCTCCTCTTGTTTTAACGGGGAAACAGGCAGCCTAGAGAAACCATGTACTGTTTTTATAGAGGTTACAGGAAAAGTAGAGTGTGTGTAAACAGGGCTAAGCCGAGCACTTGTTATGGATTTGTTTTTGCCTGCAAGCGACAACAACGCTGCGGCGTGCCACTCTTGTGAAAGCAGGTATGAGTGTTCTACAGATTTTACTTGACAGATGAATGAGGTAAGATTGCAAATGAATGTTTGTTTTCACACAGTTACTATGCTAATGCTTCAAAGCAATACCTATGCTGCTGTTGAGGTGTCTCATGGGAAACCTTAAGGCTTGAAATTAGACTTGTAGCTTTGTAACACAGAGGTAGATGAACCCCTAATATTTAATCCCAATTAGAGCCAAATTTGAAAACAACAAAATCTCTGTTGGGGACCTTCTCTGTGGAAAACCTTGATCTGTATAACTAAAGCTGCTTTTCCATAGAAAGAACTGGCTCCAAGTGCTGGGGACTTTTGGAGAAACAATGCATTTCTATCACTGGGTTCAGAGTCTTGATAATATCCAATGACTCTTTTTTATGCCTTAAAGGTTCCTTGTATTGTGGGTGGCACTTTCCAAAAGTACAGGGACTTTTGAGTTAGCTTTTGACTGAACATTGCAGATTTCCCAGGTCTGTACACCTAGTGGCTAACTAAGACAACATTAGGCAGTAGGAACCATTTAGGTTCTGGAACTTTTAAGTCCCAAGCATTTCTGGTGAACCATTATTTATTAAAATTTCACTCTAGCTGGCATTATGGGAATTTTTTTTAACCCACTGAAAAAAATGATAATGAACAATATTTTTTATTATTATTCTGAGGAAAAAAGTCAGAACTCTGAGGGTTTTTTTCTCAGACCTCTGACTTTAATATTAGAATTCTGACTTTCTTCTCAGAATAATAATAAAAAAAATATTTTCCATGTGGCCCTAATCATCTTCTGTAGGCATAAATGATCAAACTTCACCATACAATTTGACCTGAAATTGTGCAGTGAAATATCAAAAACTCAGACAAAAATAGGCAAAAGGAAGCATTTAGGTTTCTGGAACTTTAAGTTTCGTGTATTTCTTGTGAACCATTTGACTTCCTGTCTTTTGGTCTTGCCAGTTTAAACTGTCTAATATTAAGCTCTCAGACAAAAATAGGCAGTAGGATATATATATATATATATGTTTTGTTTTTTGTCCTTTTTAGTTACGGTGATCCTAAGTTTACCAACAAAAGCAGTCTTGAAGTGTTTTATTGTTTCAGGAACAGAAGAATGAAAACTCAGAGAATGAGCTTTAGAAACCATCCAGGTACCAGAACTTAATGTTCCAGTTCATTTTGGTGGAAAAGCAGCTTTTAGGGGTACTTTGCTAAAAAATACAAAAGGCATCAAAAACAAGTTCAGGTCTCTGGTGCAGCTATACTCCTTGGCCTTAAGGGGCAGCCTTCACTCACTTCTTTACTCTTTAAAGGACTCTGTGTCTGGACTAAATCGGCTGAGATGGGCCTCGCCCCAGCCACTGCATCACCCTAACCCTTTGCTAAATCTCCCTGGCCTCTGAGAATGGCAGCCCTTGTAAACACTATTCACTGTGCTCCCTTTTACACTAGGTGAGGTCAGAAGTTCAGCCCCCAGGTTTTAACAGTTAAGGCCGAGCTGTGAACTCGTGACCTCCTGGAGTGAGTAGGAAGAGGGGGGAGAACAAGAGGGAAGAAAAGAAGGTAGGGGGGGTCATCCCTCTTCAATGCAGAAAGGCTGGATTTACAGCTGCATGCTGACTGCATTGCAAGCACAGCAGAAAACACCTGATAGCATCTCCTTGGGGGAGGAACCACCCGACCTCTTTGTTGTCTCACTAACAGTCATCCCAGCACCATAAATCATGTTAATTACTTGACTGATGGCATAAATCTTAAAAAAGTCAGTCTGTGGCAGTGAGGCAAGGAGCAGGAGGTTCCCGCACTGCAGTTCTGCTTGCTCAACGTTATCTGTCATGCTGTAGTCGCTGTGTAATCCGTCCATTTGTTGTTGTCGGAGCAGGACTTTTGAAGATGTGGACAGGCTGAGGGAGGGCAGGGTGTTTGTGACACTGACATCTTCCAGTAATCCATCTTGCAATGGGTGGTCTCTCTGAGGGTGCCTTTTTCTAAAACAGTGCCCGTGTTTAACCCAGGATCAGAAGCTTATGGTGTTGAAATGCAAATTACGAGCCAGGGAGTACAAGGAAGTAGTAAATCTCTGTTAAAAGTATGTTTTTGACATCAGTTTCACTGCTAGAGGTTCAGCAGCTGGACTGCTCTTGTATGAAAATGAGGAAAAAGTTATTTTTGAAAGCCGTCTGTTGTGAAAGCATCCATAAATTACACATTTATCCTCTATCGCTACATGCTGCCAGATTACATGGAACTACAACAGTCCGACTCAGAGCCACAGAGCAGCATGCCAAAGACATGAAAGGTCATTCACACACAATAACAATCCCTCTAAGAGTGCACTCACAGGCTTGTGGGTAATTACAGTTCTTTTGCTGGAGTGTTTTGTGTTTCGCTTTACTTGTTCTGTCTCAAAAGCTAACAACCACTCATTATTCACGGTTTGAGTTGGGCTCCTTTTTTTTCCCCTTCAGCAGGGCAAATTACACACAAGAGTGACAGCTCTCAGAGAAAGACAGGACCAACAGCCTTGCCGGGTTCTGGTAAGTGCAGTCTTAAATCAAGGGGGCAGGGACGTTGACTACAGCCCTGCAGTCTGTTGACTTTGTGGCAAGGGCAGCAAAGGGTTGGAGACATGGATATACTGTACTCCTACACTGCCCACTGCAATAAACTGTCTTCCATAGCAGCTATAAAGCCTCAGTGATATACTATTTGAAGACTCTTTTCCAACACTTCATATCTTAAAAACTGCGATCTTTCCACTGCAGAAGCTCCCAGTACTAATTCTACCATGAAGAGTTTATTGAGGAGGTGTCTCAGAGAGAACTCTGAGAGAACTCAGAGCCCTTTAGGCCTCCAAAAGGGGGGCTAGTACAACCAAAACATACACATACTGACTCACCAAGTCAGACACCACATAAACTAACATAGCTCTACCTGCATGGGTATTTTGGGGAATGTTTTGCCTTTGAAAGGATTTATGGGGGTAATGAAACCAAGAGAGATATTCACCATCAGTGTCAGAGCTTATTATCCCAGTGAGGAAAACACAGTCTGCAAAAAGTACCTAAGTTTGAGTTCTCTGTTGTCTACAAGGGGAAATCCTTCTTCCCTCAGAGTTTCTAGCATTCCTAGATCCCCAACAGGGAGGTCAGTGTTGAGAATTAAACATCAATAAGACAAGGAATAAACGAGCAATTGACCAATAATCGCAGCGTTTCGCCCATGGTGCACTGTTTAATTGCTTTGCTATGGTTCATAACTCTCAGTGTGCAGCTGATGTGGCATCAAACACAAGACCACCATGTGAACCATCAAGATGATTTATAGCGACCAAAAAGAATGAGCGACTTTGTGCGCACACATGCACACACTGGCTGCTGGTGATGGGATTCATAAACGAGCACAGATAGGAGACACATGTTTTCATGGTTCTTTAATTAGATCAAAGACAAATGAAATTCTACTGACATTCAGGAACCTAGTAATATTACAATGTCTCTTTTTTTTCTGCTGGTTCCAATACTGACACTAAATCCTTCTCCAGTATCAGTGCCATAGAACGAGTTGTTCATTATCTCTGCAGTAATTACAGTTTGTTCGTATTATTCTTTTATTACCTGGATGAGTTCAATAAAAGAATACAGAAGATTAAAGAAAAACAAAGATCTAGTGTTCATGCTAGCATACTCAAAGCTTCTATTGACATCCTGCGAGTGTAGCGGGGCATCGAGATATTTTATTTAAAAAATGAACTTCTTCATTTTAGGTTTTCTTGTTTTAAATTACATGAGGATCACTTTTGACGCTGTGACCCACTAAAAATATAATCCAAAACTTTCTTCGTCTTCAGCAGCCTCTGGCCACATGGGGTGGGCGACACTGGAAATTTTGATCTTGATCCGATACCAAGTAAATACCAAGTGGCAACATCTGGAAAATAACCAAGTGGTCTGAAAATATGAGACAATGCAGAAGTGCTGGAAGTGCGCCCTGTGGCTGTTACTATGGAGACTCAAAGCCCGCCTCATTTCCAATATGACTGTGCTGGCCGTTTTGCTTTAAAAATCAGTGTCAGAAACAGATGGGTGACATCGTGGAGGCTCCAACCTTTAATTATACAGTCTATGGGAAATACAAGGCTAGTATCACGTATACCAATACCAATGTTGATACCGATGCCAATACCGATACTTTTCACTTAAACTGCCATGAACAGTGGATAACTTTGTTATTCTGGGTTTAGTTAGTTGATTATGATTTTAAAAAAGAACAAGACAAAGCCCCCTCCATATAGTAGTGTTACCACAGTGGCGAATGACTTTCTTGCACACATCACATGTGGCAGTGTCCCTATCAGCTGCAGTAAATAAAGTCCACATGGCGTTTTTCTTCTCACAGACAGATTTGGAGAGAAGCTGCGTTTGCATGAACTGTGTAAGGAACTTTGAGTAAAATGCTTGACATAAAGACGAGAAACTGCAACAAAAGTATCGATCTCATCACGCTAGTATCAATCCGATACCGATACGTACCTTGGTATTGATACTAACAAATTCGCCACTCCTACTGGCCACCTAGTGTGCAGGTAGTTAGACGTTTCAAAAAACCTTCAGTCAACTGTAAATGTTCTCAAGTAAAGAAAGCTTGGGAGAACATAATTATAATTTACTGAACAGTAGAACGTAAATCAGTTTTTAGTTCCTGTTTGAAACCTATTCGACCTTCAAACAGATGTTTTATCTTCCCACGGTTACAATAAGCCGGCTCTCCTTTAGTCTCTCTTTCCATTTCCACATGCAAGATTATCATGATAATACAAGTCAATACTGCTGTATTGATCATGGCATTTACCTTGACTTCTTAAGAAAGGCTTGCCAATAAAATCAAGCAAAAATGAATGAGTTGTCCGAGCGAGCTTTTCTGCAGATAATTAATACATCCAGAAGATCATAAAAGCCCACCACTGGACTGGAAGAGCTCACAGCTCTACGGCAAAGACCCCCATGACGCTCAGTTTGAAGAGGAACACAGTTGTATGATATGAAAACCAGACAAGTGTTGATGCATTCCTGTTCACGCAGGACTCCACTGAACCAGAGCACATTCAATTATTCTTCTCCTGAGCCATTACAGGGAGAATGGCTGGTATTATCTCTGCCTAATGGCAGATAATACACAATATTCAGGAGTTCAGTGTACTAAGCGTTTGCACAAGCCGTAGTTAAGTCCCACACTTAATCATCCATCTGGTTCTCTGGGGAGTGGGCTGGCTAAACCAGGGGAACGTTTCTGTTGGCAGCGGGGCCAAGCTGCACATGTGCATGAGTGAAGCATGAGGAATAGGCAGGGGCAGGTTTGGGTGTTTTGTATCTGCAGAAGTTGAAATAAAAAAAAAAAAGTATTTTATTTGCATTCTGGATGAGGATCTTTGGAAACTTGAAGAACAAAAACAGCTCAAGAAAGAAAAGGTTTGATGGATATTACGCAACTTTGGCACAGAAACTTAAGTCTGAAACTGACCCAAGCCATACTAGAGAGCTTCATAAATTATCGAACAGCTCCTCTACAACTTGCATTCTTAATTTTGCACTATCATTTCCTCTGGGGAGCAAACTTAAATAGATCACACTGGTTGAGAACTGTTATCCATCACAGCTTCCCCCATTCATCTCAAATGCATAATTTCTATGGGTGATGTGTTGCAGTTCCCAATGCATCAACATTATTTATGGTATGACATTATAAAAGTAAGTGCATAATTTATGGGTCCAAATTAATGCACTACCTTCCGTGTGCTGTCTGTTTTTCAGAGATCCAAAGCCAGATTGCTGCATGCCAAAACTATGGAGCAATCCCATTTAGAGCCAAGAGCCCACAGCGGCCGTGATTTATGACAGTAAATTAAAAAGAATGAAAAATTTATGACAGCAATTTGTGGGCAGTCATAAAACTATTATAGAACTTTGAAGTGGCGTTTTGTCCTTTTGCATGTAAGTGATGCAAGATGATCCAATGTTACAGAAATATCTCCACTCTTAAAAAAGACAACCAGTGACTAGTTGTGGCAACAGTGTGTATCAAAGATGGGAATTTAACTGACGGGAAAGTTTATTGGATCTTAATGAACAACAGTGCTTCAGAACTCGACGCATCCCCGCAGCCGGTACACGCCGGCTAAGTGCAACTTCTCTTTTGCATGAAATCAAAGCCCCAGCTGGCATTTGAGTGGATGCCAAGCCATGATTGAGTGAAAGCCCATCCTTGACTGACAAATGACATATTAAGCTTTCAGTCAGCAGGGGGGAGAAGCCGGGCATGTCAGTTACCTGCTACAGCTGAAACTCCACTTGTCAATCTGCCATTGGCAGGGCTAAACAAGATCTGAAATGTTAAAAGCCCCCACACACCATAGTTTTTCACTTCCTTGTGTGTCCTGGGCACTTAGACATATCAGCCATGTGACGGCTATGAATCAGTGTCTGCCATGAATGTCAGAGTATCGCATTCATAAGTGAAATACCATTTGTTAGGCCTGTGGGCATGCTCCTCCGGTTTCATGCAGGATATGAGAGAGCATCAAAATGACAGACAATTGATTCCTGAATATTAATGGAAAAGTGACCTTCAATAAGATGACTACATCATCAGGGTATGTTTTCACCACGTTTCCTATAGGCGGATCAAACCCACCCATTAAAACAGCAGTGTTAAAGTTAGTGTTTATGTGTGTAATTCTTCATGTGTCATGCCCATGTGTGGGCCATTAATAAAGACCTGAGTGTGCGTGTGACAGAGGTCTGTGGGCAGTGTTGGGCAGCTCTGAGTGGCCTTCTCCTTGACTCTGAAGGTGTTGATTATGGATGATTAATGGCTTAAAGGAACAGAGAAAGAAAGGTCATCTCCTGGGTTTAGGAGGGAGCAGCTACATTGGGAGTAATTAAGACACTTGTGTAGGCATGATTAATACACACACACACACACACACACACACACTGACGCTGTGCACAGTAAACAAGGAAACCAGATGGCTGAGCTGTGGAATTGAGCTAACAGTGACTGTGTTATATAAGTCCACAACTTTACAGCACATGGTTGAACAGATATTATTATTATCAGCTTACCTATTTGGAAGGAATGAACCCAGTCAGCAGATTACAGGATCCAACAAAGCAGGCGGACATGAAAAAGAGGAAACATTTTATATTTAGATTTAATCATGTGCAAAAATCCAAGTACAACGTTCTCATGTGCAATGATATTAGTGCAAAACTCTCAAGAGTTCTTCAATCTTTTCTTTTTCTAGGGCCTGTGTCCACTGATGGCCTATAGATAGATAGATAGATAGATAGATAGATAGATAGATAGATAGATAGATAGATAGATAGATAGATAGATAGATAGATAGATAGATAGATAGATAGATAAGATCAAAACAAACATATTCGAAAAGGAGTGGGCAGAAGTAAAAACTTGTTAAGCCCCACCCCCTCGCCATTAGTTGATAACGTAGTGCTAAAAAGCTTCTTTTGTACAAATAAATATGATTCAGTATTATTATAGTGTATATATTAAATAATATTTTATATTTAGCTTGTCAGCACACATTTTAATTAATCTTCTTTTATTACTTTTCTGTTTGTTAAACACTTTGTGCTGTATAAATAAAGTTTGATTGATTGATTGATTTTATCATATTTAAAAATGTTATTACGGTCATAAAAAAAAAAGCAAAAAAAAAACAAAAACAAAATTGAAATAAATATATATATTTTAAATTAAATAAAAAATATAAAAAGACACTAATAACAGTCAGCACAAACATTTTAAAAAAATATTGTTTATAACCAAAGTCATCCTCCTTCTTATATCTGATCCGCCAGTATTTGAGAGACTGACAAGAGTGACTTACAAAAGTTGAAAATATGTTTTACTTGCATGAAAAGCACTGAATTGAATTCAGAAAAATGGGCACCACCATCCTAAAAACTGCCATTAGTGGACACAGGCCCTTAAACAGACTATACTTTTTTAATACTCCATAAAATATGCATTTTTATATTTTCTTTTATGTACTATTCCAATATATGCTATTCTATATAACTTAAATGTTTATTTTTCTAGTCTCTTCGATTCTTTTTTACTTTCATTTATCTCAATCGGTTCAATCTTACAGTATTACATTATATTCAATTACACATTTCTATATTTTTGATTCTGTTCTATTTCACTTCAGCTTATTGCATGCAACACCAAAGTGATCTGCGTGTTTGAACAACCATTCGAACGTCTGACTTGTCTCTTCATACTTGATTAATGCAGCTGATGAGCTCAGGCTTCATTACATGGCTGCAGCAGTTCAGGGTTGCATTTGGAAAATTAAGAAGAGCCAACCTAAGATGACCCACTGCCACAGAAAATCAATCAACATCAATATGTTCCCACCACAGCCCTCTCTAAGATAGAACACATCAGCACATCCTGTAGCCCCCTCTAAAGCCTGCTCATATTGCATCAGCTTTCATGTATCATATAGCGTGTACTCATGGGTAACACATCAGGTTGCACTTTTGCCACCACAGAACTGTCATAATTATCATCCAGATATCTTGATGGATGGCTGCACTAACCACAGATGTAGGGAGACATCTACTAAATATGATAATGGTAATTTTATCTTTTTAATTACACTCCAATAATAAATAACATTTCTGCCCCAGACTCATTCGTTTATTAAAAAAAAAAAAAAAAGCAGTCAAATTCAGGCCTGTTTCACCGCGGTGGTCTTCTCTGTCATGTGACAGACTTCTTCAGAAGGATTAACTTCACGCTTTAGGGCAGTGTGGGAGACAGGTGTCACTTCACTCCAGTAAGCAAAGCTAACTTCTGCTCTCTCTGATGTCTCACGTCTGATTAGGAGGCCTCTTACGTGACACTGACAGCCTGACTGCATGAGATCGAAGGTTTATTTTCCTGACTGAAAAGAAAACGAAAGTTCATGCAAGATTTCTATCACTGGGGTTTGAGCAACGATTACACTGATAATAATGTTTGAGAGACAGAAGTACTCCACACATTAGATATGCAACTAACCAACTGCTCTGACCATTGTAAAAGACAAGGGTCTAATTTTGGTTATAGTGATATCAAGTGTACATTTACTGTGATTGCTTAGTGTTGCTTATAGCCTGCCAAACTCTATAGTTAGAAATTCACCTAGTGGAGGAATATAAGTTTGGATCAGGCAGCAGCCTCTGGTGTCAAAAATAAAGAAAATGCCAATTTTTACAAAGCTGCAGTTCTACAAGTGTCCACTTGAGGCTGTCATCCAAAGCCAACTAGTTCAGCTAAGAGCCCTTTTGTCATACACATTTAACAGCAAATTTAAACACTTCTTTATTTCATAAGATGTGTACAGTCAATTAATATTTTAACTCAGCCTAGGTAAAAACATGATAACTCTGAATGAATATATGAAAGGCTGAAGAGTCCATTTGTCATCTTTGAGCTTTATATGATGACTTCAGAGACAAATGGGGGCTGGGGGGTGTCATCTTCAAGCATCAAGCTACAGGGTGGAGAAAATGTAGCAAATTCAGAAACAAAAACAAAAACAAAAAAAAACAACCTGCAGTTCCTGATGTGTCCACTTGTGTCAACATTAAAATGCTTGTTTGAACAGAAAAACTTAACATATACATCCTTGTACAAAACTTTTATTTTGGGCTGTATGGCTCATTTTTGTATTCTTTTACAATATGTGGGGGTAATAAATAAATAAATATATGCATAATTAGAGGTGTGGTTGAATTGATTTACAGGGAGATGCAATGTAGCTGTTAGCCAGTCGTCCACTCCCAACTCTTTGGCTGTTTCCAAAGAGCCTCTTACCTATGAGATGTTATTTTATTAGGAAGCACTGCATACTACTTTTCAATGTAGTATGTAGTATGACTGTTCTGTTGGTCTGTTTTATAGTATGCTACTCTGGTTTTCAGTTTTCGGACAATGAAAAACATTTTTTTTGTTGTTTTTTTAATGTTAAACTTAATTATAAAAGTACAAAAGCAAACAAGGGTACATCTTGACATTTGTGGAAAAACCACTTCCTTTAAATCAACGAATGGTTTTGAAAAAAAAAGTTAATTAGCGGCTAATTTGGGCTTAAATGAATTCGTAGAAGCGAATGCTTCTTTTACAACTAGAAGTGAGAATATTCACCGGTGTTCCTTTCGCATCACTTTAGTTCTATCTCAGACCGTCTAACGTTAGTGTTGTTGTATTGTAGTTTTGACTCTTTCCTGTTGGTGGCGGTGATCATCTCAACTGGTCTGTTGTACACTGAGAAGGTTTCCCGACTCAGTAGGAAATCCAAATCAGTGGGCGCTGCTAGTGTAGAAGGCGTTTTGGAAAACAGCCTTTGTCTGAAACTTAGGTTGAGTCAGCATTTCAAACAAGGCAGCCACCATCTTGGGCTTCATAACAGCTCTTCACATATATCACATTGTACACACAGTTAATCTCATGATGACTGATGAATGTGACAGCCACCAAGGACTCATACTAATAGTGTCATTAAAATAATATTTGATGAAGGTCTTCAGCTGCAGCTTGTATCTAATAATCACTGACAGTAGAAAAGTACAGCTCTAATCACTCTGACTAAACTCATTATGAAAGCACAGGGGCCTTTGGGGCTGGAGCTGTTGAGAAGTTCAGGGAAGTAGGGACTCTAAGGAGGGGAAGTGGAGGTGAGTGTTGATACATGCCCAGTGAGACAGTGTGCAGCTGGGAGAGAAACAACCACACTGTTCGTACTTCACTTCTCTTTAACTTCCTGTTACTCATCTGTTTTCTACTCAGAGATATGAAAAGAAATGTTTTTAAGTTCATGCATTCTTGCAAAGTTAAGTCAACATTCATCCAATGTTCTCTTAAACAGGCAAAGCAATAACTGATTTATGCTCTATGGGATAACACACAGCTGTCTCTTCCCGATACTTGTCGAGGCAGAAGGCCCCATGTCAGCGTCTTCTCAACTTAATTGTAAGTGAGTTCCAACATCAGGCCTACAGTATGCTACCCGGCTTCACATGTCAAGAAACAGAAGACTACCGGGGCTGACAGTCACCAAGCAGCTCCACACGCTAACCTAGCCTCGGAAAAAAAGAAAAAAAAACAGAGGCCCTGCGATGTGATAGCATCACACAAGACAAAGGGATGGGCTCCATATGGCCAGGAATCACAGCCTTCAAAAAGAAAAAGAATGGAACCGTGAAGAGAATGAGGCTGACAGCGCCAAGAAGCAAGCAGCATGGAAATGGGAGCCCAGCCAATACGACACTGAATTGGTGCTAAAACTGTTTATAACAGAAAGAGTGCAGGGGAGCTCAGACTGCTTGAATAATTCTGTGTTTACATATTGGGGAATAAAGTCTTCATGTGAGTTTATTCTCAGTTTGTAGTTTTTTTGTCTTCATACTTTCTTGGTCAAAGTTTTGTGGGTTTCTAAGATGACTGTTACGTAGAAACAGTTTTAACCGCTCATTCATCAAAAGCAGTCCTGCTCGCTGCATATTTGGACAATCTGGAAAACTCCTACCCCTGAGTAAGATAGAAAGCAGGACTTTTCACTTCCTAACACAGAGTGCACACAAATGTTGGCAGCACATTTCCTGTTGGAACCCTGCGTCTCCTTTGTCTCATCCAAGTTTGTTAAACCGCTGTCATTTCAATTGTTCTGCTATAGAAAAATTATAATCCACCTGTCAACAATGACAGGGTGTTGGAAAACTTGGATAATGGATTGTGTGGGGCCTTGAAATTCCAACCAGGCCACTTACCCTCAACTAAAACCATTAGAGAATGACGATACGTTTTCAGTTTATTTGAAAATGTCACAGAATCACTTCTCATTCTCTGACTATTTTACCTCAATCAATTTCCACAGCAGGGCCTAAAACGATTAAAGTCACCGTGAGGAGATTTTAGCCGGTAATGAAACAGAATCAGATCAATATTGTTGCCTCTTTATGACCCACAAAGGCAACATGAATCAGTGTTTCTGTGAAGTCATTTTAATGCATTTAACCACTCGCAGCAGGTCGGTGTGAGACAAGATAGTTCACTGTATCCTGGTCTTTATACATTTTTGGGATGCAAGTGAGTTGACTGTTCATAGCAAAAAAAAAAAAAAAAAAGGGGGGGGGGGGGGGTACATTTCACTGACTCAGCCTGTTCAGTCAGAATGATGATATTAGTGAAGAAACGAGATGTACTATTTTATATTTTCTCTGCAGGGGAAACCAAAACCAACACAAACAGAAAGTTAGTAACAGGCGCTGTGAGAAGAAAGAACAAAATCTTGACTTGTTTGGGAAGAAGTTCGAGCTCTTTCTTTTGCTGAAAATACTATATATATATATATATATATATATATATATATATATATATATATATATATATATATATATATATATATATATATTTGTATCTTATTATGTATCAATTATCTTATGTGACGCCTACCCTCTGGCAGCAGATGTAAGCTTTAAATATTACAACATAGAAACTGTCAGTCTTTTTTACTACCAGTCCTGTTTGTTCATGTAGGTAATAAAGAGGCATGACGCATGATTTTAGATGGTTTCACAACCAGCTGAAAGCACCTCACAGGAGCTTTAACATTTCCAGAATTACAAAAGTCAAGTAAAAGCCTTAAAAGTAGCGTCCTCGTGGTGAGAACTCCATTCTGACACAAAAAAAGAGAGAGAGAGAGAGAGAAAAGAGAGAGAGTAATAATGTGATGTTAAGATTGCTGGAATTCTAATAACACCTTGATTCCAACAGTGACCTCGGTACAGTCAGCATGCTGCTGGTTCACAGTTAGTTCAGTGTTGTGTAGGATTGGTTTTGTTCACACTCGGGGCCAATACACCAACAGCCCACTGACAAAAGCTGGGAGAGATCTCTTTGATCTCCGTGCCTCACTAAATCAACACCAGACAAGGTTCACGCAAAGGTCGGCAAAGTCATCTGATCGTCACATTCCAAAAGCAAAGTATTTCATGACAACCTCGCCTTGCACTCGAACAGGTTAGGTGTCACCGAAAGTTCAGGCGTGACAAAGGAAGACGGACAAATTTACTGTGAACTTAAACACATAAGAGGAGTAAATAAGAAATGATGGGATGGGACTGTGTTCCTGTAACATATAGCTTTTATCTATAATTTAAAAAAAGCATCACACTCTGTTTTGTCCAGATTTATAGTTTTGAAAAAGAGTCGCGTTAACAGAGTGTGAAAGTTGTAAGTTGCAGAACAAGAAAGAAAGGTAGCTTTTGTTAGCATGAAACACGTCTCCGTATGGAAATATAGAGCGAGACTTAAGTGGCTGTGGGTTTATATCACTTCACACCATTTAAACACATTGTATACACATTTCCCAAGCTTTGATACTGAGCAGAGACCAGGATAGCAACAGTAATACAGTCCGTGTTCAGATCACACAAACACAGCGGTTCCCTGTGCTATACAACCATTTACAAAGGGTCACCAGTCTTCACAGGAGACCAAACCTATCATAACACAGCTGTGAGCACAGACCTCCTTTGTATTCTGAGAAAAGAAAAGGAGGGGGGGGGGGGGGTAAAAAGATGATCCAATTAAAGTTGTATATCATTGCGCTCTCTTCTGTCAGTGTGTATTCCTCCAGCTCTATTAGAAGTCGGCTCCTCCCAGGCAGGCCGGTACAGCGCTGTAATTACACCTCTTCCTCTGACAACCTGCATGATTGTTTTCCTAACACTGTATTACTTCGTTAGTACTTTCCAGTACGCGTTATTTTTAAACTGTCAGTCTGGCCCGACTCATCTGCCCCCCCCTTCTCGATCCGCACTCGTCTGTTTATCATAACAATCATTAATAACTGTCACTTGCCAACAACCATAGAACAAACTCATTGCCTCATTACCATGTTGCAGCGTTTGTTCCGGCGCGGCGCCTGTGTATCGCTCACAACAGGGCCAAGCCAATTACTTTGCTGAAATGGAATCGCATTAATCAAAACTTAACAAGGTGGCAAATTTAAAGATATCACATTGCAAAAGACGGCATAACTAATATGTCACTGTCACGGTGGCTGTGGAGGTATGCAGCAGGCAAGCAGGACTAAATATATCACCTGCCGGGGTTCGTATGAATTTTGACGTTTCATATGATCTGAGAGGTATCACAGACAAAACGGACAGTGCAGACCTAAGCACTGACTTCCTCGTCTTAAGTAGACATATAGAGGGCAGGGAAGGTGGGAGAGGAGAGTAAAAGTGTAAGAGAGACAGAAGAGTGACACAAAAGTGAGTTAAATAAAGCGGAATGAAAAAAGGGAGGACAGACGTGAAAATCACGGGGGCAGTAGAGAGACAGGAAGAGAGCAAAAGGAGAAAAGTAGGAGGAGGAGGAGGGTGGAGAAGCAAAGAAGGTACAGAAAAGGAGAGAAGGACGAAGGGATGGACAGTGGGAGCAGCGAAGTAGAAAGGAAGAGGAGAAGGGGAGAAACAGGAGAGGGAGGAGGAAGCTGCTGTGCGTGTCTCGGTGAGCGCCAGCAGGCGGCAGTTCATCATGTCTCCCTTCACAGAGACGTTTTCTTTTACACTTTAAATGATGATACTCATCAATCACGGCCTGACAGCTGCATCAAGCCAGCTGCAAACATGCAAAGGCCAGCAGTGTGAAACCTGCTGACGCCACCCATCGCTGCATACAGGAGGAATCAGTCAGCTCCTCGGCCTCCACCCAGGATTTATCTGCTCTCACAACACAGCAGCTCGCTTTTCTCTCCAGCAAACCCAAAGTAAATACAATCCATTTTAAGAGAAGTGGCTCGCATGGGTTTGAAGAGGAACAGGTAGGATTTCCTTCTGTGGTTGGGGGATTTGTGAAGGTTTTTTATCTATGCGGACCAAGACAAAACAAATCCCACTAAAACAAATACTATGAATTAAAAAATAACATCAAATTATCGTTGTTAATATCGTTATCATTAAACTTTATTATCATTATTGCCATAACAGCTCTTAACATGATGATTTTACTCATTTAATTTTAAATAGAGAGGATGTGACATCATGATTGACAGCTCCGTTAATAAATGAGGGAATCTGCAAAACTATGTATCGCAGAGTGGAGAAGGAACGGTGACAGAAACACAAACACGATGGCCGTTCAACTTTCCAGTCTCTGCTTCAAATCGGCACAAGAACCTGTTCCTGCTGAGGTCTGCACCCACCTGAGAGATCTTATATGTTTCATCAGTTTATTTTTTAACACCAATATGACTGAAGATATATTTAAGTACTGGCTGACTGGTTGGGATGTTGTTTAAACCAGTGATTCTCAAAGTGGGAATTATTCCATGAACCATAGCTTGGGGGGTTTGTAGGATAATCTAATATTAAATGTGAAAGTGTGCATCATTAAAAACACATATCAACAAACTGGGATCTCTTGCACCAATAAAATCAGCCAAGTTTTTCCAATAGTCCTGCCCAATTTAGTTTTGTGCCATGAGATCAACTGTATCAATTGACATAATGTGACTGAAATGCTGTCATTGTGAGGAGACGGAACGTTTGTCCGGGAAATGTTTCCAGGGACCGCTCATTCGTAGTAGCACCACCTGTGTGTTCCCAAGTGAAACACCGGCTAAAGGCCTCTGCCCCTGTTCATCCGTTGAAAAAGAAATTCGATCCGGTGTTATGTCAATCATGTTTGCACTCTGACACAGAAACTTTCGTCCGTCATATTTTCTTCAGAACAGGTTTGATTTTTTCTGTTTTTTTGCATCCATGCGTCTACGAGTGTGTGCGTCTACCTCAAACATACTGCCAGCAGCTGCTGAGGATCAACTGCTTTGCAGAAATTGGTTTTCTTTCTAATATGTGCAGTTTATTTTCTATTTATAGAAAAATACACCCAATGGATTCAGTGCAAGGTGTCTTTGCATGACCATTTTTTGGATTGTGGATCCAAAAACAATTTTCTTTCAATTCCAGGTTGTTTTAAGAACCAAAAAGCTAATGGAGCACTGTGTACTTAAAGTACTTATTGGTACATTGTGGGCAACATTGCGCAATGACGTATTGCAACAATAGATTTAAAGATTTTTGCATTTCATTACTGGTCATTTAATTACCTACACACAAAAAACACACACATTCTATGTTGGTAAAATAAGTATAAAAGGTAAAAAACAGAATTCTAAAAAGTTCAAAAGAAAAAATGGAATTTGGAAAAAAATACGACGGATTTCAGAGGGCTTTACAATTATGATACAATCATGAGACATCTATCACTTCATCGTGCACAACGATATAAAAAACAGCAACCTCAAACCAAAACATCTCAGAGCCGATGTTTTCTTAAAGTTTACTTTGTTTCCTTCAAGTTTACTTTGTTTTCTGAAAGCTTACTTAAAGTTTACTGTAGTGTTATTTGTTTTTTGTTGTTGTACAGAAGTTCCTTTATTCTTTTTACTTACTTAATCTCTTTTATCGGTGATATTCAGTGTTTATTCATACATGTTGTACAAAGAGGGCACAGTTCAAACCCGAGTCAAATTCCTTGTTTGCCTTTTGAAGATACTTGGTGAATAAAGGCTGTTCTGATTCTGATGAATTTCTTGGAAAGTATAAATGTGGCCTTTTTCCATCATTGCAGTGCTACACAGTACATTATTTCATAGTATTGATTTTCTGCTGATAAATGTCACGATAATAAGAAGTTCCTTGGTAAACTGTCTCACTTGGAAGGGGTCAATGGTCGAAACAGAAAGCAGTGTGGCAACACATGGCTGCAGCTCTGGAAGCTGTGCATTAGCCATCGATTCCATCAAAACTACACAAGATGTTCAAAAGTTTTAAAAGAAATAAACATAAAGATGATGATCTTAAACATACAGAGCTCCTATGGGATAAATGAGGATTTTGATGTTAAGAAAACTTAAAATGAAAGAACCTGCTTTGTAGTCTCCACTGATATTCTCCAGAAACTAAAACCTGCTCATAAATTATGCATTATGAATCTTTCATTTAGGAAGACAAAAGGGAGTCCTTGGTGCCAGAGGTTATCCATACACTGCTCATGCACACTACTGGTCTCAGCTTACTCCCTCCAGCCATCCCTCACTTTCTCCTCCTCCTCCTCCTCCTTTTTATTTAGCGTTCTTAGTGACTGCTCATTCCAGGCACTCAGACAGAGGCGGGGGTTGAGCCGAACAGAGCCGAGCAGATGGATGCGAATTCAAAGTTTCCTGATCTTTAGCAGAAGTTATGGAGGGTTATCTTTGGCTGTATATCTGGGCCCTGGCAGCTCTCCCCTGGTGATGAAGGATTAAGCAGCACAGCTGTCTCTTCCCAGAATGATGCAGTGCAGTGCTCCCCGACACGACAGCATCACTTAATCTTAATGTCCGCTCCTCCAGCGCAGACGCACAGGACAAAGCCAATCAGCATCACATGCCACGGGGATGGACCCTGCTGCCTGGCCCGGGAGTCTCTCACCCTCACAGGCCGATTAATCAACTTCAGACAGCCCGGTTCAATCCCGACTGCAGCTCCCCCTACTCTGATCTGCTCACTCTCTCCTGCACACACACACATCTACACACTCAATGGAACTGTTGTGATGTATAGAGCAAGGGAGGGCTGCTATGCAGGAACACTTATCAGATTGCAGTCCACATTATGCATGTCTTTGTGTTACACCAGGAGAGAAAGGTAGAGAGCAGAGAAGGAGGGAGTGAGAGTGGAGTAAGGAGGTGGGATATTGAGTGCTTACACCTTATTTCTGTCACAGGCCACCTATTTGTTGCGAGATCCATGAGCTCCAATAAGGGCTTAAAGAATAATGACTAATGCTCATTTGGACAAATGACTCTCTGGGAGGTCCTGAGCCAGGATTTAAATCCCATCTGATACCAGAGCTCTTTACAAGGAGACAACGCACTCCTTTGCAGAGCAGTTTTGATTTCTGATTTCACACGATGGCTTAACAGACCTGGATCCAGATCAGAGGAGTGCATTAATGCATGTCGCACACAGACAGACCATAGAAAACGGCTTACACTGCCCCAGAGAAAGGGAAACCTCAGGGGAATCTATGCTGACATATCAAACGCAATTCATCAAGTCACCCAACAATTACAAAAACCACCGTGAAGACAGACAGGGAAATAATATGCACGGCAGAGCGATGTTTGGGAAAACACACCCGAGTGTGTGTTTATGACATCCTGTAGAGCCCTGGTTATGTGCAGATATAGAATATTAGCTCCATAACTTATTCTCAATTGCAGTCAGTCTCATTACCCACGGGCATTTTCCCTGTTTCATGGAGTGATGAAGCGCGTTTCTGCTTCAAGTAGAAGAGCGGGGCGTACACAACATTAACACATGCAGGACTCTCCAGCGTCCTATCTGAAAGGCCACTTTGATTTAGGAGAGCTAATTTAGAGCAATAAGCATTGAATGCCATGAAAGCATCACAGTGCTACTGGTATACAGTATGACCTTGAATAAGTAGTAAAGCAGCATAATGTGGTTCTTTATCTGCAGAATACTCTAATCTTTCTTTCACACAGTGCTGCTGTATCTAATATATGGGTGCTTATATAGCGCCTTAATAAAAGACATAAAAAGGGAGATGTTTACATTATTGTATCTGTTTCACCACTGAACTGCAATTCATAACAGGAAACCACTCTCTGGTTCAACAATAAAGCCTCGTTTTTATTGCAATAGAGTTCGTGGGGTATAAACAAAAGGAATCCATCTTATTAGTCGACTGAGGTTATGAAACAACTTCTGGTCAGATATGTGGCGCAATCTGGGTTTGATTTCTTTATCTGTCATTCTCAATCTCTTCACAACGCAGCCTCTTAATCTAATAAGTTGTTCAGGAAATATGATATTCACCAAGCAGCCCTGGTCATTTACACATAGTTAAGTTGTTTCTACCAGGATAATTGCTGTTGGCAACAACCCGGCGTACCGCTCTGGCAGTTTGTGATGGCGTCGGTGGGAGTGATTTTGGAGCTTCAACGGGGCAGGCTAAAGGGTTGGAGCGCTGCGGCCAAAATGAGCAAAGCCCTTGGCAGATTCCAATCAGAGCTTTTCCATGAGGAGCTTACTAAGTAAGACAGGGCAAAAACCAGAACAAGACTCGGAAAAATAAATCTTTTCAGCCATGGGAAAGTCCTTCGCCAAACTGGGCTCAGCCAGTTTTCTGTGTATTATCACCATTTCACTAGAAAATGATCTTATTTGGGGATTAGCAAAGCAACAACGTGAGCGAGGAGTGTTTTGATCCCGAGAGGCGCAAACCACACAACGCGGAAAGACGAGAAAAGCTGTACTTTTTTTTTCGATCCGGTCTTGAATGAAACATTAAAATTTTTTGGGGAAAAAAACGAATTTTGAACAAAAACATCAATTTAACAATCGTAAAACAAAAAAATCACGATACTTACTTACTCTACTACTTTACCACTATGGTGAAAACATGCTGATTTTGTTTTAACGCTATCAGACAGGATTTTTTTTTTGGAAGGAAGCTTAACCCACTTGATACTGATGTGAAACTCCCATAGCATGCTCCTGCAATAATTTCCTTTAACCTTTGTCCAGGGTCTTTTCATTTGAAGGATTAATGGTCAGTTTGGGCTGAGTTGCCCAAGTCCACAAAAGGCATTAAAAATTTGGTAAATTGGCTCCATTTTAGGCTGTTTCTATGTAAAGTCTATATGATGAAAAGAGGAAGATAACCATGTGTTTATGGGTCATTTAGATGTAGAACAGCTTTAAAGAGAAAACTCTGACAGTGTTGTAAATTGATTCAAAGATACGGCCTAATAAATGGATTATTTGTGTTAGAAAATAAGCGCCAAGCCAAGTTTGTGTTAAAGGTAAAATCTGCTAAGTCCACAATTCCTAAAAATCCCAGGTCACTCACATTTTCTCTTGGAAAATAAGAGGCTAACACAGCACCCATGATATACTGCAGATAATATAAGCTGCAGCCTAAATATTACAGTGCCATTGCACTTTTATAGATTTCTACCTGTGGTGTGAAACCATCAATGGTCTCCTAATGATATGATGATAGAGCCAGGACGTAGTTCCATTAATTCATCATTCTATATTCTCCTCCACAGCTTCCAGAGAGCCTGCTAATACAGACATCATCTCCTGTCCCACGCACATAATAAAGGCCTGTCAGATCCACGGCGTTATTAATTAGCACTTCTCTGAGGTGAAATTCAATCAATTGCAGGGCCTCTGATAGCTTTTTAGCAGGTTATGCAAATCGAATGTGACCAAGCCCTGTCGCTGCTCCAGGAGAAAGCCTGGCTTCACTGCGCAGTCACTCCTCAGACTCCTCTCCACCTCCTTCTTCTCCTCTTCATGCTCCTGTCGCGGTGTTAACACACTCATTACTTTTACATTTGATCTCTCCCAGCTCTGATGGCATCAGCCAGGGTGAGAAAAAGAAAGGGGTGGAAGGAGGAAGCAGGGGTCTTAATGTTCATTTAATTAGAATTAGACATACAGCATGTGGAGAGGAGAGGGTGACAGGCCCGGCAGTGACTCACCTGAGGGGAACAGAGAGGCAGCACTCAGACATCATGAGATCATAGCGCTGCTATAACAGATACATGGAGGTATTTGATCTGTGTGAGTTGACTACATCAGCCAGCTTTGAATTATGCGGGAATTCAGTATCATAACAGGTTTATTGAAGGATTCTAAGCACATTCTAGTGCTGGAAGAAGAAGAACGTAGTCTTATTTGAGCCATTTACACAACACTGCGTTAAAGATGAAACACAAAGGCAGTTTCGGCCTCTCATCTACATGGAAACGGCATTTTAGCCAACCTAAAACGAACATGGCCTTAAGAGTTGAATTTTTCTGAAATGCTGCAAACACCCTTGCTGCGTAAACGGTAAAGCCTGGTTTACGCCTGACACATCCGCGAGGTTTGCGCAGCTTTCAATTTGGCATCCTTACCCCCTTGCGTGGTCCTTTTCACGTGGGAATTTTTTTTTTTTGCATGAGCAACTCCAAAAATTTCTCACTTCCAAGCGGACGAACAGCAGCTCCTCGTGTTGGAAGTGCCAAAAACACTGTTATTTATATGATTCACCACACAGAGATCACCTTGATAACTGAGTGATGAAAAATTCATGGCGTAAAATTACTACCAATTTTGGCAAAGGAGAGGAATTTGTGGAAAATAAAATGTTGTAAACAGTGTAAACAACTTCTTTTTCTCTAGTTTAATACTGCGGTAGACAAGTGTTCGTAATACATCGCCCCCTGCAGTTTGGGAATGGATGCCACATGGAATGTGAAATAGCATACAAGCCACACGCCGTCTCTCGTGCAGATCTTGCGCAGTTTGCATCACACTTTCATCGTGGCAACCGAAGATGCAGTTTCCACCAAGTGAACCAGCTCAGTTCATCTCGGTACTGCATGCATTTTATGTCGTTTCCTTTACCTTAAACCGGGACAGGTCCCCAAATAACCGACCCATACCGTCCCATTTTTTGGTACCCTCCTATTGGGGTACCAGACTTCCCGTCAGATTCCGGAAAGTGGAGCGAGGAACACTGCAGTCAGTTGATTGGTCGAAAGAATCATCACTTCCTTTGCGACAGGGGTAATAAAGAACAACACATAACCCTGCCAGGTTTAAATCTCCAGTCGACTGTGTGATAATAACTTTCTTTTTGTTTGGAAAATGACATCACAGAACAAGTTTTTCTTCTTCTTTAGATTTATTAGCAGGGTACACTGTGTCGTGCTGCTATGCCGTCATGCTATTATGTAGCTGACACAGCTATCGGCATCCGACTTGCACACTGTCTACCGAGAAGGGCACGGTTGCTGTGGAAACACAAACAGGATCAGGCTGTATCGATCCAACCCGTCCCAAACTGTTCTGTTCTGTTCTATACCAGACCGCTCGTATACGCAGATTTGTTTTCACTGCATTTTTGGCTTTTTGGGGGTGAAACGCTGTCGTGTAAACAGCCCCTTGGAAAGCTGTGCCAAGAGGAAAAGAAATAACACCAAAGAATGTCTCAGTTGTTCTGTGATTATAAAGATAGTCCTTTGACTACTGTACGGTCATCCATCACTACAAATGCACACTTACATGAAAACATGCGAGGATGAAGACAGCTAATGGCTCCAAAATCTCTCCTAGGAACCCATGCATTTTTCATGTCGTCGTAAAAGGACTGTCTGTGGTAAAGCTAACGGCGTCGGACGCTAATTGATCTGCGCCTTTAATGCGTGTGAAGCACAGGAGTGCGGAGCAGCGCTACATAACTGTCATCTCAGCCTTTTCCCTCTAATGCAGCCATAAATCGTGTAGCCGTCGCCTCCTCAAGTCAGATGTTTTCATTACTAGCATATCAGTTTTATTGAAATTACTGACATCTGCATGTTTCAATAATTGTAGGTCCTGCAAAGCTGTTGTAGCAATTTTAAAATGGGGGGAGGCTGCGCTTTGCATTCGGGATCAATTTCCTGCTCTCGAGGGACAGGGGAGAGAATGTGGTATTGGAAAAGGCACAGGGGCCCTGATAGATTGTGTGGTTACCCCGTGACGGAGACAAACAGTTTAATCCGGTGTAAATCGGCAGGCGCAGTGTGAGATTGTTTTATACAGAGATGTAAATTGCATTGTCAAAATCAGTCATCTTCCAGGTATGGAGCTTAACAGGAGCCACTTTAGAATGAGAAAGACAAACGCTTATCTCGCTCTGCAAACCCTCAGGAGGAGGGGGGGGGGCTCGGAGCCACCTGGAGCTAGCTCTCTCTTTGTGAGGACAAAACAGCGTCAAATGAGAGGGAAGCACAAATACCTGCTGAATAAGGTGTTTGGGATTTATCAAAGCTGAAAACTATGACACAGATTTGTACGCGTAGCCGGCTGCACTGTAGGTTCTTATCACTTCAGCGTAATGGGATCCCGGCGCAGTGCAAAACAAACAACACCGCAAGCTAATATAATAGACAGTTTGAGACTGGGAGGTTACAGCGTCGAGGTAATGCATGTGTTCCTCCTGTTTGAATTATCTATGGTCTATCTATGCATAATGCATACTGGGATGAGTCCCATTATTATGGCGAAGCCAGGCAAATGAAATATCCCTGGAGTTTTCCCGGCGACACAGTCCACTAAATCAATGCAGCATTTTGATAAAGCTGTGTGTCTAGATAATAAGTCAGCAATAACTACTTGCAATCATTTCATTAGATACAGTATGGATGATACAGTTAGGGAAATGAGAAAAAGAGGGTTGAGTCTCTAATGTGGAAAGTGCTGGCTGTGTGCCCGTGTGTGTGTGTGTGTGTGTGTGTGTGTGTGTGGACAAGCGAATATGTGGACTGTGACTGCACCAAGTCTGTACTCTTTTACTTGTTAGCACAGGCCTGCGTGCATGTCAATGTTCCTGCATGAAGCACCAGCATGTGTGTGTGGAAACTGTGTGTGTGTGTGTGTGTGTTTTTGGTGTGACTGGGACTAGACTGATGAGGCTTTAGTATATCTGTCAGGCGCAGTTTGGGGACTGGAGGAGTAGGCGTGCAGGAGCCGGTGGCCATACATCTCTATTACACTAGATGGTCACCACAGTGGCCAGCTGTTTATTCTCATTAGCTCACATGCTGGCCGTCCAAACCCACTCTCTACAGCCTCGCGCGAAGCCAAGTCCGCTGTGGTCCAGTTCAAACCGGTCCAAAACAGATGTAGCCAAATTCTGAGGGTGTTGTTTGCAGATTTTAACAGTCAGTATATTAAAAACAAAACCTGCAATAGAGGCACAAAGGGCGCACGGAGCAGAAAGTATATCTGCTAAAAATCAATATTGAAGATCAATGCTACCTTCCAGCCACTCAATATGTCCTCCCATATTCCCGCTGTCCTGCTGGATGAAGAGTCACATGTTTTGGATGTGACATCCGTTTTCTACATTACAATAGCTGCCTGTTTGTCTCCTGCTGAAAACGCAGCGGCGTTACAGCGAGGCGGAGGCATTAGCGCACTCTCTTGGTGTGGGATATGAGAGAAAAGGCTGCTTTTTCATTGCGGTGCACAGACAAGGCTGCAGTGAGAAAAGCTAATGGCTATGATTAATGACAAAGGGCCAGAGGAGAGCCGGGACACAGACGCTACATATATCATCCTCTCCCATCAGTCAGTGCACCTCCCAGGACCCTCTCGGCAGAGAAGGGGGGGAGAGAGAGGAGAAGGAGAAGGAAGAGAAAGAGGAGGGGTGGAAGTGAGAGTAGAGGAGAAGAGAGGGAGAAACAGAGCAGAGGAGGAGGAGAGAGAGTTATCTACTCCTACTCCTTTACACACAGGAATTGCTTCTCTCTTTCTTCTTGAGGGAAAGTGAAAAAAAAACAAGTGACAAAGAGGTGATAAGGTGAACAAGAAAATGGCGTGTAAAATAACTGGGAGATATTCCGTGAGAGAGGAAAGAGAGAAAGAGAGGAGTCCATGATCGCTCCTGATTTCAAGCAACTTGACTCTTCGCATGCCGGAGCCACATTTCCAAGGTCTTATCTGCCATATGGTCGGCCCTGTTTGGATGATTTATTAGGTGAGGAAAAGCGCACTGATAAATTTTACTGTGTTTCCCTGCATAGGCAACCCGCGGTGTCAATAACAAAACTCAGGCGCCTTTAATGAAAACTTTTAGTACCGAAAGGGTAACCATCTATTTATGAGTTACGATAATATTACACTGGCGAAAAAGAAATTATCTCTGCTTCTCACGCATGCAGCAAAAAAAAAAAAAAAAGGGGGCCTGAATTGGAGCAGAGGGGGGTGAGCGCAGATCATATCCATATGTCAGCAGCTCCCCTGCGCCCTGCATTTAACATGGCGCGGGTGTATTTCTGCTTAATTGAAGCATTCAGCTGTTTACAGCTCACACAAAAACAGCAAGGGTTTATTTATGGCCAATTATAGAGTAGTGTTTTGAGTGAAGGAGGGCCATTATGGATTCCAGCCCTTTTGATTCTAATTAGTCACCGTGTTCAGGTTTTTGGTTTACATGCCTGATTTACTGAGAGGGGGGGTCGAATTAATTTCCTATTAAACAACATATGCCTCTTTACTAAATCAGACAAAAGCTCGCTGAGGAACAAGACGAGAAAACAATAACTGTAAAATAACCTGTTCTGGTGCTGCCGCGTTTGCATCTTAACTCTCTTATTTATGCGCCGAAAATTAAGAAATGAGCAGAAAGGGTTCATAAAAATATCTAACATCGCTTTATTTAGTGTGTAGTTAATATATTTCATGTTAATCTCTCATATCTCATCATTTGTTTGTGTATTTCAGATGTAAATGGGCTAATAAACAGGGTTCAAACACGTCTTAAGATCACAGAAACAACTTCAGATTTTGATCAGCAAAGACAGACGTGCTAATGCCAGCTGTGAGTTAATTCAGTGCTTCATTATCTCTGGTTTCTTTTCTTTATTATTATTTTTTTTATGTTTTTTATTGGTTTTGTTGACAAAACAAAGAAAGGTCAGCATAAAGGAACAGTTACAGCAAATACCTAAACAAAAATAGATTTTTTAAGATAAAGACACAAATAATACAAATAAATACTTAAAAAAAAGGGAAAACAAAGTAAAATAGAAATAAAAAATCACTTTATATTAGAACATCACATCTTATCAAAGGGACTATGACCGTCAGTGGTGTAATAAACAAACAAAAGGGTGATATGGCTGAAATAGGATAAAAATGGAGACCAGGTTGAGAGGAAATATTCAGGTTCAGGGAGCTGAATTTAAGATTTTCTGGTATCAGGCAGCCCAATAGGTCTCTGATCCACTGGCTGTGAGAGGACAAACAGGCAAGTTTCCTGTTGAGTCATATGACACATCTAGCCAACAAAGTGGCATAGGCTCCTGAGCAGTGTTGGGCAGTAACATTACTAGTAGCATGTTACAGTAATAATGTTATTTTTACTATTATGGAGTAATAACTGCTCTTGAAGTTCCAGGAATAATACAGTTACTCACACAAAAAAACAAGTTGTTACTCCCTTACTGTCGTTATTAACCCTCTAATGATTTTAAATACAACAATCGACAGATTAATTTCATTGCACAGCTCAGCTGAGCAGCGAGGCAGCTTGCTTCATGGTTTCCAGATATTTGATTTTCCTGGCCAAGTATACTGTGCCCAAGCACGGTTCAGCTCTAATGTCCGGTGTGTGTGCTTGAGCATGGTTCACTTCTCCTCTTTGGCACGCTTCCAAGAGGCGTGCTTCGGCACGGTACACTTCATGCACCAGCACGCGGACACAATCGCTGCGATCGCTCCTCTCGACAGTTATTTCAAGTAATAATGCCGGTGTTAAAGAGCTGTGCCTCATTGTGCTGACTCTGATGAGACCGCACTTCATATAAACAGATGCTTCATGGTGATGTAGGCGGGCCATGCATGTGCCTAAAATATGGTTCATGTTGGAGTAGTGTGACCACAGGCCGTACTGGCCATCAGAAGCGCGGCATTGCGGCGGGAGGGGTTGGTCGATGGACTTGTTTTTCAATTGTTGTCACACAAACATGGCAACCCTGGCTAGCTTGAAAGATGGAGCAGTACAAGTTCACATTCAGCAGCTGGAAACAGGCCCATCACTTTAGTTTTGTCGAGAGGAAAGACTGGATTTGAAAAATTGTGCCTCTCATCCTCAGTTGAACCAGATGTGTATTTCAGACAGCTTGTCACTTTGATGCGTTCATAGGCTGCAAAAAAAAAAGGCATCTGCTGATAATTTAACATCTGACGTTGACACAGAGGCCATGTGCAAACTCAGAATCAGGAGGAGAAAGGACACAATTAACAGATTTGTGGGATATAAAGAAAAGTAATATAATCAGTAGTGTAATCTATTACTGTTGGCAGGGAGTAATTAGTAAAGTAATAATACTTTTAAAAAGAGTAATGAGTAATAAATAATGTATTACTGTTTTGTTCAGTAACAGGCCCAACACTGCTACTGAGTCAGACTGAGAAGATGTTAAAGGGCTGCCCACTGGTACCGTCCCAAAAAATAGCAGTGAAGTGGCCAGGTATAACATCAAATTTAAAGACCTCCGAAAAACATTTAAAAATAAATCCTCAAATCCCCATTATCTCCAGTTTCTGATCACAAAAAAACCCTTCCTTTATTACCAGCCTTTCCCTGTTGACTGACCACACGTGAGCCATTCATTACGTGAAAACGGTTTGCAACAAACATGTGCCGACAGGCTCCCAACAATGAGCCGTTGATTTGCAACTAAATACAAGTCCTGATCTCATTCAAGATTTCATTTGCAAACCAAAGGCGGTCCTTTGAAGTACAAAACATCCCACATTTAACAAGATAGAGTCACAAAAGGTCACAGAGGACAAAAGGAGTCATTGCAAGCCGTGTCAATGTGTTACTAAAATCTTCAACCAGTTACCAGTTTTCATAATGAAAACAATAACCCAAAGGAGGGAGGATGAATTATAATGCCACAGCCTGAACATAAAACTGCATCTAAAATCTAATTACTAAGAAAAGAACACCATAAAAATAATGGTTCATAAGATTTAATGTTGTTCCCTTGTTTTATGATCAATGGATAACCAGCACTGTTCCACTTTGTTCCTCTCTTAAAGCTTTTTGACTTATTTATGGGGACTGTGTAGCAATTAATATTGCACAGGCTGCATTGTCATTTTTCAAGCCATTTCCCAGGAAATGTTCTACACCCCATAATGGCCCCTCGAACGCTGTAGCTGTCATGTCCTGGACAGCTGCATTTTTACAAGACAAACTCAGACACGTCACACTCGCCTCTCTGCGGACTAACTTGCTGCTCATTGCCACATAATAAACACACGCACATGCATGCAAACACAGACACTCACACGGAGAGAGAGAGAGAGAGAGAGACAGAGAGAGGCCAAGGCCAGCAGCTGTTAATAGCTGCACGGAAAACTTTGATTAATATTTCACCCCTTGTTGCCGGGCTGCCATGTGAGTGTCACCTTCCAATGAGTGTCCCATGGAACCGGTTTCTTTCAGGGGCCCTGCTTTGCCAGGTGGAGATGATCAATCTGGAAGAAGGACCCCATCCTCCCCCCTAAAAACTCATCAGGCTAATTACAGTGTAGCCACGCAGCTCTGATGCATGTCCACATCCGTGCCTGTGTGCACACATGTTCAGGCTGAAGGTTTGGACTGTAGCCAGGTTAGCATAGCAGCAGCATGCTATGTCAAGGAATTGAGACCTCATCTTTCAAATTAACAAGCACTGGAGCACAATTCGAATCACTTCCCCGGTGTTCAATCTTCGCCTCCAGTTGGTCCAACCTTTGACTCCGTTACAGACCATGCTTGGTACGTCTCAGGGGAGGGGGTTTGGCTGTGATACACAGAAAACACAGGCACGAAGGTGTGAAAACAAAACTTGGCCGACACACCTGGATGTAAACCGATCTGTTCTGCTGAGAGCTTTTTTTTTTCTTTCCATTGTTGTTTTCGATTAATTGGAGGGGAGAGGTGACAAAAATCTTGAATATCAACATCATTTTCTGTTTCACAACTTGGAAAAAGCTGACAACAAATGTGACAGCATCATTAAGTGGTAACACAGTCTGTGCCAACAGTTTTATTTAGACTGAAAAAAAAAATTATGGTCGACAAAATGATAGAGTTAACCATACCTAACCTTATACACAGTTAAATGGATTTTTTAATAGGTAAATATATTAAAGGTGACAAGATATTGCAAACTTCTTACATTCTTTTGAATAGCTATTTTTAATAACTGTAATGATTACAGACCAGGAATCACAGACGTGCCACATGTGATAATAATGTGTTATCAATAATAACCTGCCCTCCCCCATCTGCCGCCACAGACTGAGTGTGACAACAGCACCAAAACCACAGCAGTGACATGTGCATGAGAGAAATATGAGCATATTTGTGTCATCCCACACCTCGGCATGTACGGCGCCGGATGGCACAGCTTCTCTGTCAGCTGTTGTCTTTTGTTTCCACACACCTCACACTGGTTGCAGCACCTGTCTCTCCCATTCCTCTGTGAAGAACCACGCACAAGAAAAAACGGATAGAGAAGGTGTGTGTCACCTGGGGTCCTCTGACTGAGAGAGGCTGTCATGCCCATCACTGCCCCAGCAGGCCCGCCAATCACACACACACACAGGCAGGCCCACGCTGAGACGAGGCCAGAGAAAACAAGCAAACAAGACAACAATCGACGACAATCTCTAAACATGCTTGTCATTCTCCTTGGAGAGATTTTCCATTTCAGCTACTTAAGCGGCATATGAAACAGACGACAGCCATCGCCAGAGATGCTCTAAACACGACTCTGGTGTTCTCCCTCCTTTGAGGGATCACACATTTCCAGCCATTTAGTGGAGAATGAGAAGCATCTGCAGATTGAGAGGATTGGCACAGCACGCGCTGGCGTGTCGCAGCCTGACTGGGTTGAGCGCGGTGTGGCGTGTCATTTTTTTTTTGGGGCGCGCTGTTGCTCAACATCAAGAGAAATCAATGGCGTCTCCACAGGGGCAGGGAGGCCGGTGGAATAGAGGAGCTTCTCAGGTCTGTTTGAACTCATTTTCTTTTCTGGGCGGTTGCCCCCTCGCTCAGCCCCCTAAGGCATCTCCCTCACAGCAGGCCCTGACAGCTTGACACATTGACAGCTGCTGCTGAATGACAACTGATTTGTACAAATTTCAAGCCTTATAAATCTACCTGTCACAACAAGAGCATAAAAGAGCTCGGACCCAGCAGGTAATTCGGAAGTGGTGGGGGAAGAAGAAAAAAGGCCTGCTTCCTCCTCCTCCTCCTCCTCTTCCTCACACCTGACAGGCCGGTCTGAGAGGGAAGAAAACAGCAGATAGAGAGTAACAAAAAAAAAACAATACAGCACCTTTTTTTTTCTTTTCCTGCCAGTATACCATCATCCTCTCCTCAGGTCTACTTTGAATAAAAAATGGTAGAACCATTTTCTTGCCAACGGGCGATCAATCGTCTCATTTAGAGATTATAACGACTGGACTGAAATTGGAAAAAGTGCAATTTTTGTTTTACACCAACATTAAAGCATCGCCACCTGCTACTCTCAGGATTATCACGACAGTCTGCTTCTCGAAACCCTCACTGGGTAAATGAGTAGGCTCTTTTTACGGTATTTAAACAATATCTGATACTGCACTGCTGTACTGCCCCCCCACGTACCTCCCCTCCTCAAACACCCGCCCTTCCTCGTCTTTTATCCGTTGGTAATGGCAGACCTGGCGGGCAAGGCCTATAGCTGCAATAAATCCTCTTCAGGAGTATATCTTATAGCGGGATATAAACTATGAGAGACGGGGGCAGAAGAAAAATCAATAGAAGTGACAAACAGAGAAAAGGGTTTATAATTCTAAATGAGTTGTCTCTCTCGTTTCTACAGGGATGATGGTTTGTCTGTTCTGGCTGAGAATTTACTGCCTGTTTTTCACCTATATAAATAGATTATGTTTTGTTGCTCTTTTGTATGATTTTGAGATGTAATTTTGTTTTCTGTCTTGTAACTAATTTTGAAGATAACCCATTCTTTCACTTCAAAATTAGATTAAGACATTCTTCAAACGTCACTTTCTTGCTATCAAAAGCCAGTTATTGGAGTGAGTATGACATCTAGGCAAACATCGTCAGCTTTGTGGTCTTCATGGCGATGTAAACAAAACATTCAACTGGAAGCACAAAACCAGCAGTTGCGATGAACTATGGGTAGTCAAGAAAAAGGTGGATAGTCCACAGATTTTGAATAAATCAACAGACAAAAGAAGCAACTTCAGCCCCATTTCCAACAAGAGGTTCAGTTCGGTTTGCCTCGGTACAGCGTTTAATAGTGATTTCATTGACTAAAACCACAACAGGTCCCCAAATAACCAACCCATACCATCCCACTTTTTGGTACCCTTCTGTTGGGGTGCCAGACATAGCGATCCGACCCCAGAAGGTGGGGCTAGAAACACTGCAGTCCATTGATTGGTCAAAAGAATCGTCACTTCCAGTGCAACAAGTTTTAATGTAGTTTGATGGTTTGAAATTTTCCAGCTTTTCCAAGTGTGGATTTGCTGGATTTCTTTTTGAATTTTTGACAGTCAATGAATAGTCTGCAGATTTTGAATGAATCAAAAGACAAAACAAGCAACTTTAAGGTGTCGCATTGGGCTCAAATGTTGTAGTTATGTCTTCTTTTCCACATTTTTATGACGACTTTCTGTAGACTAAAAGACAAATGCATTAATGAAGAGATAATATGAAGATGAATCCCTGATGACAACAGCTGCTAGTTGCAGCCCCTAAGCTACTAACGCTCCTCTGCTTTCTGTAAACAGTCCATTAAGATGAAGCCCTGTGATCCAACAACTCCAGAAAAACAAACTTGTCTCTGCCTGCGTTTGGCCTCACTTTAAAGGAACAATGAGAAGCAGATCAGGTGAGAACCAGAGGCCAAGAGGTCATCCAGTCTCTGTGTTGCAGTCCATCCATGCTGAGCTCTGCATGCTCCCACTGTTAACCAGGAGTCACATACCTGACACTGCTGACACTTCCTTTCGTTGGTTGTGACTGGTGTCAGACCGCTAAATTTGCAAAGCATGCTGGGTTATTTGAAAATAAGCATGCAGCAACATAGAGATTTGAGATATTTTTCATATATATATATATATATATATATATATATATATATATATATATATATATATATATATACATATATATATATACATATATATATATATACATATATATATATTATATATATATATATATATTATATATATATATATATATATATATATATATATATATATATATATATATATATATATATATATATATAAATTTCACCCGGAAGAGGAAGTAGATGACCATGATAAATAGGGTCATTGTGCTCTAACCCAACAAACAAACACCATGGCACATCCCTAAAAACATGAAGAGCTCTTGGTCATCGTCGGGAGAAGAATGTTGCTTCCTCTTCAGGTGAACCAAAACTAGTTTGATACTCACGCAGCTTCACTTATCAAAAAAGGACACAACGCCACTGATCAAAGCGGAGTAGACATTCCCGTCCATAAGTCTGATTCTCTTCTCTGCATGTATAAGCAAACCAGACCTGATCCCCCACTGTGCATGTAAACGTACTGAGAGGCAACAGTTCCAGTAGTATGAATGAGTCGTCAGGTGGAATCAATATGTTCTGCATTACAAAAAAACAGTATTGAATGATTTAGAACAACAACATCTTACCAGATTTATGTTTTGTCTTTCTGTTGTGTATCTCCTCTGACAACTTTTTTTTCTCCATCAAAAGTATTCCCTTAAAGTTTCCTCAAAAGAACTCAGCTTGTGTTTTGGACTTTTATTACCAACATTTCTGTTTTCTCAGCAGCATTTGAGCTGCATGTGGAGTTGTTTTTAAAGTGGATTTATGAAGTTCTGTTCAGGAGAGAACAACACTTGGCTTTTCTAAACTCAATCACTTACTCTTTCAATATTGTACAACTGCTGGCTAAACCTCCCCTATTTGCAAGTAGGCAAAACACTCTAATCCTCCATTTGTGTGTATTCATCCCTGTCCTAAATGTGCCCTTCCGCACTCTAACCCTCAAAGACCCTTCCCTTCATGCAGCCACCGACCCTGCTGTTTGATTAAGACTTAGCCCACTGCTTTATCCCTGGACAGGACCCCGGCTGGGCCAAAAAGCACGAGTTTAGCAAAGGGATTATCAGTGCCACTCCCATCGAGGCAGTCAAACTGTCACGCAGATCAAAGCGGTTCCCAGCTGAGCCGCAGTCATTTTTAGGCAGGTGTCCTCTCGTATTCTGACAC